>CM019822.1:144752655-146002655 GCA_009763385.1 Coix lacryma-jobi var. lacryma-jobi | reverse complement strand
TGTATGTGTCAACTTTTGTTGAAAAATGTTAAAACCCCTTAGCATGTTCCCTTTTGTCAAGGGGGAGAAGCTGTTTGCAAGGGGGAGTTTGTGTGTTGGCACAACGGGGAGAGTCATGCATTTTGGGGAGAGCTTTGAGCAAGGGGGAGTTTAGCTCTTTTATGTCCTTCTTCACTCGGTATAGCTCTTTTATGTGTCTCAATTGGTATCCATCTCTTGGTATGGAATGCAATTGGTGTCATGAGCTTTGTTACATAGCTTTTGTGTATAGGCTTGTTTTCAGGGGGAGTCGCTTTTGTTTTGCTGCTTCTCCGCGTGCTCCGAGTGATTGTGCTCCTTTTAGTGTTGAGCTTCTCTTGCGGTTCTTCTCAGTCGGTATCGAGCCTGCTAGTCGAGTTGAGCCGTAGCCTCTCTCTTGAGGGACTAGCAGTTTTTGCTTGGTTTTTTCGATTGGTATGGACCCTTCAGCTAGTTGCGTCGAGCCTTTGTGCCTCTGTCTTGAGGAACTAGCTGTTTTCACCAATTCTTGGCTGTCTGTGATCAATTTTGCGCTCTTATGCGCTGTTTCAGCCTCATTTGGTGTTGAGCCTTGAGCTAGTGGTGTTGAGCCTTTTCTGCCTCTTCTTGAGGACTAGCTCATTTTTGACTTGGTTGCGTCGAACCGTTGCCCATGTCTTTGGGAACCATGTCTTTTGCTCTATGTGATCGAGTTTTGCTCATTGTTGAGTTGTTGCTCCGATCCCTTACTTGGTTGCGTTGAGCCGTTTCCCATGTCTTTGGGGACCAAGTTTTCGGTGTTGGTATCTCAAACCATCTCTTGTGCCTAGTTTTTGTCAATTCAATCATCAAGGGGGAGAAAGAGAAAGAGAAAGAGAAAAAGGGGGAGAAATTGACCCTTACCCCCAAGTGAACCCAAGTGGATAAGTACCTTGGTTTCTTTTGTGATGATTGTTTGACAATTTTATTTGAGATTGGTTTTCGAGTACCTTTTGGGATTTCATGAAACTCTTGTTTTATCTTGACTCTTCGGTTGTGTGGAGGCTTTGCCCACTTTTCCCATTTCTTTCAGGACCGAGAGCTTTTATCTGGAGTTTTCATGATCCTTCCTCATCTCAAGTAGCCTTGTGTTTGCTTTTGCTTGGCTTTTGGGTACTTGAATGAGGCTTGCCTTCAAACCCTTCCTTTGTGGTTTATTTTTAGTCAATGCATTCATCAAGGGGGAGATTGAGAACATATATGATGAATGATTGACTTTGATGAGGAAGGTTTGAGGCTTTACCCGGTTTAGTCCATATCTCGCTATGCGCTTATTGTTTATGACTAACCGGTGGCGTGAGTTGTGTGGTGTTTCTGTGTTGGTCTGCGTGTGCGACATGTGTCTCTTGGCTGTGTTGATGTGTAGGTGTGGAGCTCGGATACAGTGGTCTATGGCGAGGTGAAGGTCAAGTAGAGACGTGCCGTGCCGACGGATCGGGAGCGGTGAAGGATGGGCGTGCCGTGCGGCGGACGTGCCATGCTGATGTACCGAGAGCGATGAAGGGCGGACGTGAGGCTTGGACTGACGGACCAGAGGCCAGAGGACCAGCTGTGGTAGCTGGCACGTGGCATCGGCGAGCAAGAGCACATGGGGATGTGCGGTGCATCGGCCGAGTCGGGAGGAAGGCGCTGGAGTCGTGTCACTTGGCGGGAGGTCGGACACGGGATTGCGTGCGGCGCAAGTGCCGTCGGCCAAGTCAAGAAGGAAGGCGAAGGCGTTGTGCTCGGCGTGGAGGCTGGACATGCATCGGCATCGGTGCCGGTGGTTGGGGTGTGAGAACCACATCTCGTCTACGGTGCGGGTTCGGTAGCTGAGCCTCAAAAAGCTAACATCGACGGTTTCCAGGTTTGGGCCTCAAAACCTGGGGTGGCCGGTTTCCGAGTTTGGGCCTCAAAACTCGGCGAGGACGGTTTCCAGGTTTGGGCCTCAAAACCTGGGCGTGCGGGTTTCCGAGTTTGGGCCTCAAAACTCGGGGCGGACGGTTTCCCGGTTTGGGCCTCAAAACCGGGGGTTGGTCCAAAAGAACGGTCGACGCGTGGCGGCACCGAGAGGTTTGCGTTGCGGCGAAGCTATCGGTGAGAAGGCGCGGTGGTCGACGGTGGCAGCACGTGGCGGCATCAGGGAGGTCGCGTCGAGGCGAAGCTACCGGATGTGCGGGCGTGGCCGTCGGATCGAAACTGTCAAGTCTGGACGGTTTTACCCCTGGGGGGTATTTGGGTTGAGTGCTTAATGTAAGGGCGTTTTGGTCTTCGGACGTGCGCCTATATATATGAGGGGGGCTGCTAGGGCAGCCGTATCCTTGGAGAGTTCTTGGTGGTGTCTCTCTCATTTTGTTCCTTTGAGAGAAGGCTAGGGTTAGGGAGAGTTGGCTCTTGATCTTGAGCTTTTTGCCATCCAAGCTTTGTGTTGCTAGGATTGGCTTGTAGCCCGACACCAAGTGATTAATCAATCTTCCATTCATCTGAATCCAATGATCAAATTCGTGGTTGAATTCGCGTTTTGAATTTGTTCTTCGCGTTCTTCTTTTCTCCACGATTTTCACCTCTCCCGATCTCCCTCTACGCTGCGTCTTTTGCGATTCCGTTTGAATCAACTTGTTCTTTGAAGTGAGGAGAACATTTCCACCGAAGGAATTCATCCCTACCATCACGAACAAGTAGATAGGGCCGAAATCGTTTTTGTTCTTCGTTCTTCCCCTTTTCTAGTGTTCTTCGGATTTCTCAGGGATTAGTTGGGTTGAAGCAATGATATCCTAGGATTAGCTTCCCAACACGTAGAAGAACACTTGGGAGATGTTTGCTTGCAACCCCATTTGATTTGGTAAAGATCCAATCGATTTTGGTTTTGACCCGTGGCGTTTTTGGGCATTCTGGGTGGTGGCGGACTGTCCGCCCCTCCAGCCGCGGACTGTCCGCACCTCCAGCCGCGGACAGTCCGCGAGTCGGGGTTTCAGCTGAGCAGTGGCTGTTGGCCTCGGGCCTTTTTCCCTTCGGGTGACCGGCGGACAGTCCGCCAGTGTTGGGCGCGGACAGTCCGGGCCCGAGCAGGGACTTTGCAGCAGCGTTGCTATTTTGGCTCGGTAGCCGGCGGACCGTCCGCCAGGACCCGCGGACAGTCCGGGGTCTTCACAGTTCGTTTTGAGTCCTTTTGCCGGCGGACAGTCCGGCCCCCGTGTGGCGGACAGTCCGGCCTTCACCGGACAGTCCGGGAGGCTGACGGCGGACTGTCCGGGATTCTGCAGCTTGTGCAGTTTTAGTGCGTTGGCTCTCCCGGCTTTTCCGTTTTGTTTCCAGACTTCTCGTTTGCTCCTAGAGTTCACCTAGGAACCTCTCTACATATCTTTGATACGTGTTAGCATCGGTATTTGGAGGAATCCCAACATAGCCCTCTATCTACGTTTGGGAGTGGTCTTTTAGGCACGAACTTGACTCGGAGTTTTGAGAGCCTTGTTTTGCTCTCTTGTGTGGTGCCTCGCTGTGATCCTAGGGATCATCCACCCTCTTTCCGAGGGTCGTAGGCATCACATTTGAGTCCGAAGCTTTTGGGGTTGATTTTGTTGGGACATAGGCCATAATTTTGAGAAGAAATTTTAGGCTCCCATTCACCCCCCCCTCTGGTCGCCTTGCCATAGCATTTTCGGTCCTTCACATACCCATCATGACGGGTTCCCCTTCAGGAATATCGGCCGCTTGCGCATAATACACCCGGGCAGTCTTCTGGACACTCTTATTCTTCTAATTGTTATTGCGGCCTTGATTCTGCTGTGGCTGTTGTTGTGGCCGCTGCTGGGAATTCTGACCACTTTGTCCTTGTGGAGTATTTGGAATACTCCTCCTGGGATACGGGCAGTTACGGGAGAAATGGCCCGGTTTCCCGCAGTTATAGCATGGGTAGTTGTGGTTTTGGGGAGTTTGAGTTTGAATGCCAGGGACATTCGGCTGTCGTGGGTAGTTAGGGTTCACAACAGTTCTAGCAGATGACTGCTGTGAGCTGACTTGTTGTTGCTGGGGTGGACGGTACGGTGGACGGTTATGCTGGACTGGGTGGTATATGATACGCTGGCGCTTTTTATTACCTGCAGACGATCCGGTCAAACTTCCACCCTTCCTCTTCTTAGCTTCAAGATGCTTGAAATGCTTCTCTTCTGCAGATATAGCTTTGTTCACCGCATCATTGAAGGATATATTATCGTCACATACTGCAAGCATTTTCTGCATCTTCGTATTCAGCCCCCTCATGAAGCAACTGCGCTTCTTGTCATCGGTGTTCACGTGATCCAGAGCATACTGAGACAGATGATTAAACTTGCCAATATACTGCTGTACTGGCTGATCCCCCTGCCTGAGGGCTAAGAACTCTTCGGCCTTCATCGGCATCACACCCGCTGGAATGTAGTGAGCTTTGAAAGCTCTCGAGAACTCATCCCAGGTGTTGCGGTGTCCTGGAGCTTGAGCAGCTACAAAGTTTACCCACCAAGTCCCCGCAGCTCCCCTCAACTGCTGGGCTACGAAGGATGGCTTCTGGGTCTCAGTGCAGTGAATTAGCTCAAACTTCTGATTCATAGTTCGGAGCCAATCTGCAGCTTCTAAAGGCTCCTCAGCCTTTATGAATACCGGCGGCTTGGTTTCTGTGAAATCCTGATAAGTACTCTCCTGGACCTGATGATGATGTCGACCACGCTGCCCATGTGGTGCATTCTGAACTAGGCCCTGTAGCAGACGTGCATTGTCTGTTGTGGCACGCATGAGTGCAGCAATGGCTTCTGCCAGTGTTGGTGGAACTGGGGGTGCGTTGGGAACACCCTCCCCATCGTGAGACGAACCAGCCCCGTCAGCAGCACGGGTACGAGGCATCTGCTCATAAGCAAACCAAACTTTATTGATTTCTGGGTTATGATACAAAAACAGTAACTGCATACACACTTATGTTACATTACTCATGCATAATAGAACTGATAAATGCTTCAACTAGCTTAGGATTATGTTAAGCTAAACTATTACACAGCCCCTACCCTCTAGGGTTCAAGATCCACGCCTGACACACTGGGGGGAAGACGACTCACTCGTCACCCTCACTCTCACTGTCGCTATCATCAGCAGACTCAACCACATCAGGATCTTCCTCACTCTGCCCATCTACCTCTCCATCATCAATGATCGTACCCATCTCATCTTCAGCTGCATCTGGAGGTGGAGGTGGATGGAGTTGATCATACAGCACATGGACTTCCTCATGCAACAGGTCATTGAATGCTTCTATATCCGTCACATACGCCTCCAGTTCCTGCAAACGGGCTAAAGCGGCATCTTCTCGCTGCCAAGCTGTGTTCCTTTCTCCAAGCATGTTAGTCATGAATTTTTCTGCAATGACCACGCTTCTGTTGGCCTTTTCCAGCTTGATTTTCATACCTCCAGCTTTGGCAAGTGCCAAGCTCTTCTCCCGAGAGGTGGCAGCCAACTGGGATTTCAGCTCATGGACCTCTGCCCGTAAGTCCTCATTGATCCTCTGACTACTGCTGGACCTTTCCTCCTTGCGGGATGCAAGCTGGTGCATGGGTACACCATGAGGACCCGTACTCTTGCGAGCTATCTGCTTGCTGCGCGGCATCCTAGTGAGATAAGATTTTCAATTAGGCAGATAAAGGAAAATACTTTTTGGATAGCAAGAAAGGATTGGATTCTAACCCTTACCCAACTATACCATATACCACAAGTTGATTAAGCATGATGCATAAAACGCACTTACGCATAAAGCATATAAAATTTAAATTATACTCCATTACATAAGAGTAGAAATTTAACAACAATTTGAAATTAAGGCTTAACTTAACATGTTGTTCCACTTAACAATCTACGATCTACTAGTCAAGACAGAACATAGATCGAAGAGCATGAATAGGGTAAGTCAAAAGCGTTTTGGATCAAACTAAATTGCAATTAGTTTTGACTCAAATCATTTTGAAGTTTTGCAACAACACTCCAAGACTGCTGCAATGATCGCTCTGATACCAGCTGTGACAGAACCTCCTGAATTAATAAGGCCCACGAGTACCTGTCCTTGTCCTACAGACCTCAGACAGTCATACCCTGTGCCCCATAACCCAAAAGACCCATCATGTGTCATCGGGTAACCCGACTCATCCACGTTTCCTTACATTCCCAGGATCATTGCAAGAGTCATGCAGTATTACAACATTTTACAAATAATATACATCAGAGATAAAAGTGCGGAAGTATTACACCATAAGTTTTACAAACCAGTTGTTCAAACTCGCGTCGTTATTACAAACCATAGTTTCAAACTTCACCCTAGGTAGTGGAAGCAACATTAATATAACTGTATTTCACACAAACAGCCCCGCCTAAGGGCTGTATTACTCCTCCCCGGACACGTCCTCCTCAATGACGGTCACGCAACAAGCCTCAAAGCAAGGTTGCTCGTGAACGTCACCTGCAACAGGGGTTTAACAAACCTTGAGTACAAAGGTACTCAACAAGGCTTAACCGACAAGAAAGAAGAAGAACAGGTATGCTGGTTTGGGTAGGCTCAACAGTACTTTTCATTTGCATAAAAGCTTACTGAAGTAATTCTAGATTCAACTTTTACTTAATCCTTTAAGTACGTGGTAATAATTGAAAGTAAACATTGGTGAAATATCATTATCATTCTTTCCTAAACAAGTTTCAGTTTATTCTACGCTGCGGGTCGAAAGATTGAGTCTCCTTAACCGAGGAGCACGACGATTTGAACCGATTAAACCAGATCTGGGAGTTTTCCACGACCATACGATATATGTAGACCCTTGATCACACATATATCAACCCCCCAACCTTGGATCCTCCAAACAAGACCGGGTCCGCGCCACCCGAGAGTACTTGTACACCTCCAATCCGGGACTTTAACCCACGAGGGTAGCTAGTACTCCCGCCATCTCTCCACTCCCAGTGCGCGAGTAGCCGTTCTCGTCTAAGAACCACCAAGGGAGGGCTTACCGTAGCATATGATCGGTACTTCACAGTTTCTCAATCTAGCAGGCCAACAACGGTTAACCCTAATCCGACACATCCGGGTCACCCTACACCGACCCAAGGTTCGATGCATGTGCCCGTCGGGTCTTAACCATCATTCTTTCTCATTATCCTTCCAAAACGATAAGTATTGTAAACATTTATCAAAAGCTTCATAAAGCAAGGCTAAGCATTTCTATCATTTGCATAAAGCAGGTATCAAGGAATGATATATCAATATCAAGGTTGATCATGCATCAACAGGTTTAAAGCATTTATTTGATAAACATCTAATGCATCAAGTTATCGAAAGTAAGTATAATTGTAAATCCAAGGAAATGGTTAAATGAACCGGGGCTTGCCTTCGTTGACCGAAAAAGTCTGGAACTCCTGATATTCCGGATCCACAGGATACTCCGAACTCTCTGGACCAATCTCGTCCGGACAACCGACCCCATCGGAAACTATACGATAAAAGAGTGCATGCTTGATGAGATGCTCATGTCATGATCATGGTAAAGATGGAAATTTACTAAGATATAAACACTTGACTTGCAACAACTTTCCCTCACGGTAAAGTTGCAAGCCAACAAAACCAACTTGCATAAACATACATGGTTTATATGAGCGACACTTGCCTGCATCAAGCAGCAGATCAAGATAAATCACTCAGCAGATCAAGATAATTCACCTAACTTAACCTCCAAATCTACCATAAAGAAACTTAGGTTTTCATATTTAACAACACTACTTATTCATAAAGAAAGCAATTTAATTAGCACGAAATTAAGTTGTGAAGCAAACTATGCCCAAATTATTTTAAACTTTTAGAGATGATAAATTATATAAAATAACAGTGGTAAAACAAATATCACAATTTTTGAACAAACATATAAACCTGCAGAATTAAATCAAACTATAACACTTAAATAATTAATTAAGGCATAGAAATAAGAATAAAATCTATTTTCTCCAACAGAGCTCAAAATTTTTGTGATCATACATTTTCATCTAAAAACAGTGACAAAAATAGTTTCATGATTTTTGGACATTTAAATAGGCCTACAAAAATCATCAAAGATCATTTATTAATAAAAGGGCCTATTTAAATCAGTTTCAAAATTTGTTCAAAACTCAGTTTTCATATTTTTCTTAAATATTAGACAGCTTGAAAAAGCTACACAAAAACTTCCACAATTTTTGGAGCTTCCTACAAAAACATATCAAAAAGACAAGACCTAACACTATTCACCTATTTCAGAAAAAGAAAAGCTTTTCAAGACCCTACTGGGCTCGGCCCATCTTCGGCCCACAGCCGCTGACGACTGGGCCCCAGGTGTCAGCGTCTTCTCCACTCCCACGCCAAGACCAGAGCTCGACCGGGCCTTGACCGGCCGCTCGGCCGCGCTGACCGTCGGCCTCTCTCGCCGGCGGTGGACTCCCCGACGACGGCAAGGCCACCAACCCCCGAAGCTCGACCCCGCGAACCCACTGGAGGAGACGGTTAGGCTTCTAGGTCACCGGAAGGCACTCGCCGGCGAGCATGGCGGCTCGGCCATGTCGAGCGCGGCGGCGACGCGCTACGCCGGCCAGAAGGGCTTGTTAGAGACCAAACTAAGAGCGGCACCTTACTTAGGCACTTTGTGCGACCATGATGCGCACCCAGCCTCACTTGGAGATGACTCCGAACAACATGGTCCACGATGGCGGCCATGGCGGCGCTTGCGCCGACGGCGAGCCACGCGAACCGACCAAGATGACCCGGTAGAGACCAAACTAGGGAGCGCAACACGCCTAGGAACTCATCGCGACTACGATGCGCACCTTACCTTGACTCGAGGAGCACTGGACCGAGGTTGACTACGGCGGCGGCGATGACAAAGCTTGCACCGGCGGCAAACTCCACGGACTGCTCAAGCCAGGGCGGTAGAGACCTCAAGAGCGAGCCGAACGTGACCCACAACACAACACGAAGCTAAAACACTAGTCGGTTTGGCCGGAGGAACTCTGGCTTGCCGTGGCCACGACCAAGATACCTGCGGCGGCTCCCTGCCGGCAGCGAGGAAGAAGACCGTGGCGACGGCGATTGCAAGCTCTAGGGCTCGGGTTAGCTAGCTCAGGAGAACCAAGGGATTTAGGCGGAGCTATTTGGGAGATGGAGGGTGCAGGGATGCAGCGACGGCGGTGATCGAGCTCGCCGGAGCTTGACCAAGAAACAGAGGAAGAGAGAGAGGAGGTGGCGGACGCGGACGATGGGAGGTTGGGGAGCTCTCAGAGCTTGCCACCGCGCTGAGTGAAGCAGGCAGGAAGCTAGCTGCGTGGCCGAACACGCGGAGTGGCGCGGAGGCGGCCAGGCCACGGCAGCGGCGACGCGGCGGCCTGCCCTGCTCCGGCAGATGCAACCCCCCTCTTGTAGCTACAGGAACAGATTCACCCCCTTTCTAATTACTCCCGATTTTTGTACTGCACGACAAAAACTCCTAAAACAAAAGTTGCTCCAAATTTTGTGTTCTACAAGTTTGCTTTAAGAACCAAAGTCAAATTCTGCCTGGATTTTGAAATGGAGTTCAAATTCAAATTTGGACCAAACTGAATTTCAAAATTACATTTTGAATTTTATGAACAACTTCAAATTTTGCCAATATATGAAATGTAGAGTTTGAAAAGTTGTACAACTTTGCTTTAACACCCTTTGGCTGATTTCCAATGGAAATAGGTCAATTTGATCAAAACATTTCAAATCGATTTCAAATTGGAAATTTGAAAAGGGGACAGAACTAGGGTTTTGCAGTAAAAGCAAAATTACTTTTGATTTTGCATTGACACTTGAAAAATGGTCAATGTAGGAAATGTTCATTTTGAAATTCTCTACATCTTTGATGTAGATCTCAAACTCAGATTTCAAATAGTTTTTGAAATGCAAGTTTAAAGTCAAAAGGAGACCATTTCCAGGGTTTGAGTAAATTCATAATTACTTGAAATTTTGTACAGAAACTTTGAAAACTTTGAATACCAAAGTTGTACCTCTCCTCAAGATCTACCAAAAAGCTATTAGGGTCAACCCCTAATTATGCACAGATTTTGAGTTAACTAGAAAGGGCTAATTACTTATATAGGAATTTAATGATTTTCCCATTTTTAAGCTAAATAAATTTTATATTCTTTTTAATTGTTGATCTTGGATTCATGCCTTTACATGACTTCAGTCAAGTGGGAATGAACACAAGTTACTTCATAATGACATTCTAAATTAGGTTTTTGAGTTGCATCACAAGCATATAAACAAAGATGCTCACACATTAGGAATTAAACTCATTTTAGTGAATGCATCTCAAGGTGAGCTAGCACATGATGCTATGAAATGCTTATGATGACATGACAACATTTTATTCATGTAAACACCTGAGGTGTTACATCCAGGTGTTACACCCTCTTCGTGAGATGAGTTTCGATTCCACTTGAATCAATTTGTTCTTGGTCGTGAGCCCCTTCTTTCTACCGAAGGAATTCTCTCCTAACCTCACGAATCCATAGATCAGGTTGATTTCGCGTTCGTTCTTCGTTCTTTCCCCTTTTCCGGTGATCCTCGGATTTCTCTTGATTAACTTGGTTTGGTGCGATGATTTCTTAGGATTAGCACCCCAATACATAGAGGAACACCTGGGAGGAGTTTGATCAAAGTCCCTTTTGATTTGGTAGAGTTTTGATCGAATTGACTTTTGTCCTGAGCTGTTTTTCTGCTCTCTGTTCATCCGCGGACAGTCCGCGCCCCTAGCGGCGGACAGTCCGCCAACCTGCAGAGTGTGCAGTTTTGGTTTGAAGCTTTGGCAGTTGGTTTTGGGGTTTCTCCGGGAGTTCCATTATACCTCTAGGACATCTCCTAGGGTATCCACCTACTCGTAGGTCGTGAACTCTTCGGTCGTCTCGAGTCATCGCTTTTGGGGTAATTTTCTGGGACAAAGGCCATCCTATTCACAAGTTGAATTTGAGGCTCCCATTCGCCCCCCCTCTGGTCACCAATCCAGTCCTTCAATTGGTATCGGAGCTGCTTAAGGATCTTCTCTACCTTAATCGGTTTTGGATCCTAAGGGTGACATGGATCGAGGGAACGACAAGGCTCCCTATTTCGATGGGACGAACTATCCCTATTGGAAGATTCGGATGCGTGCTTATCTCAACAGCATCGGATCTTCTGTCTGGGAGATATGCGAGAATGCTGAGTACGTAGTCCTTGCGGCTCGTGTGGGTCAGATCCAGATTGACCAGCACGAGGCCATCTCCAAGGCTCGTAATGCTCTTTTGGCCAGCATCTCCCTTCCTGAGTTCGAGCGTGTCTCTGAGCTTGAGACGGCACGAGAGATCTGGGTGAAGCTTCAGAGCTATCACGAGGGGACCGCTCAGGTCAAGACCAGACTCTTCGAGACCTACAAGCGAGAGTACGAGAACTTTGTTCAGTTGGAGGGAGAAACGATTGACGCCATGTTCGCTCGTTTCCAAACGATTGTGAACAAGATGCGTGCAAATCGGGCTAACCTACCCTATGACGATCATGAGAGGGCTCTCAAGTTGCTATACGCCCTGGATCGGAGGGTATGGGAGGTGAAGGTGTCGACCATCATAGAGTCTCCATCCTATGACACCCTCACCGTGGACGAGCTGTTCAGCAAGCTCAAGTCCACCGAGATCGATCACCTGACTCAGGCCAAGCTGAAGAACCCATCTTCACATTCCATGGCTTTGGTCTCAGGCACAGGTGGATCTACTTTCTCTGTTGACGCTTCACCTCCTCTGTTTTCTTTGTCTTCCTTGCTTACAGTCACGGAGGAGCAGTTGGAGGCGTTTGGAGACGACAAGCTCGCCCTCGTCATCACCCGGTTCTCGCGGTTTCACAATAACCGCCTGAATCGCCGGCGTGGTGGCGCACGCGAGGGCTGCTACAAGTGTGGTGATCTAGACCACTTCATGGCGAACTGTCCCAAGAACAACAAGAGCTTCCCCGGCAAGAACCGCAACTCCAGGCGCATGGGCAAGCCGGAGAACAAGGCCGGGAAGAAGAAGAAAGGCAGCTATCGCCGGGAGGACATGGAGAAGGCTTTCGACGCCGGTCGGCGTGCCTTCCTCGCCACCATCAGCGATGGCGAGAAGACCTCCGACGGTGACTCCAGCGACAATGGGTCCGAGCACAAGACAGAAGAACGCTTCAATGGACTCTGCTTCTTCAGCCACTCCTCCAAGGGCCTCTGCACCATGGCATTGGACGAAGAGGACCACAAGTGCCAGGCAAAGGACGCCGACACCGACGACAACGACGACGATGCTTCCGAGGTATCAACCTCTTCTCTTGTCGATCGTCTTACCGGTGAGCGCGATTCTCTTGTCGACATAGTTCTCGGTCAGGACAAGCAACTCAAGCGAGCTATCCGTGAGCGCAACGAGTTTAAGGCTAAGATGAATGAGGTGCTTAAGGAGCTTGAGTTTTCTAGGTCGGAGGTGAAGGTGACCGACGTGGAGGAGTGTGAGGAGTGCACGATGCATATGACAAACTTTGCCACCTTGCAAACCAAGTATGCCTCTTTGATTGAGGTGTATGATGAGCTGAAGAGTAGGCTAGACTTGGTGGGTGATTGCAAAGAGTGTCCCTCCTTGAAGAAGGAGCTGGAGGAAGTGAAGGCAAGACCTTTTTTGCTGGGTGCGTGCAAGTCCTGTCCGGGCTTGCAAACTGAGTTGGCAGAAGTTAGTGCCAAGCTTGCTGAAGCCATGAAGGCCAGCTCAGTTAGCACCTTGTCCGCTCCGTGTGAGCGATGCGTGGGGATGGAGCTTGAGATTGCCAACTATCGGCATGACAGGATGCAAACCGAGGAGGAAAACACATACCTTCGGTCTATCCTGAGTAGGGTGTGATGCAGTGAGCCGCAGTTGGGCATGATGATCAGTCAGTTCAAGAGGGGAACTGATTGCTCGAGAGTAGGCTTTGCTTCAGGTGGGAAGGGCGCTAGTATCTTTGGCAAGATCGGTGAGTTTAGCGGAGCGAACCCGAGTGAAAAGCCATCCGCTGTCCCTAAGCTCACCAAGATCACCCCACCTGAGTCTCCCAAGCCTATCACCAAGGATGGAATCCTCGATGAATCTCCCAAGGCTCCACCTCGCAAGCAAGTGTGGGTTCCCAAACCTAACCATCTTAGGAACACACTTGACACCCTTCCTGACGTCTCTAGTGATCCCCTTCCGAGAGGCAAGCAGCCAGCCAAGGTGAACAACCCTCGCAACACTAGGAACCAACAACCCAAGAAAGTGGTGAGGTTCGAGTGCGAGTACTATCACCGTGAGGGTCACCTAGCTGAGTTTTGCTTTCAGAGGAAGAGAGACGCTAGGAAGGAGTTGGAGCTAAACAACTAGGCCAGGCACCACCCTCTCCATGGTGTGCAAGGTCGGGGAGTTCAGAGGCAGGGCGCTATGCCTGAAGGTGCACCCTCTCAGGCAGCTAGACCACGAGGTGGTGGTCGTGCCCGTCGCGGTTCCGGTCGTCCTCAATACGATCATGAGCCGAGTGTAAGAGGCTTTGCTGCTGAGTCCCATAGCGGACCACCTTTTCAGTATGGTGGTGATCGCTTTGCTCAAATGGGACAAGTAGGTCAGTTTGGAGGTTTTCCGTTCCATAGCGGACCACCCTTTCAGGTTGGTGGTGATCGCTATCCATCCATGGGACGAGGACAGTTTGGTGTTTCTACTAACACTTTTTCTGGGCCTATAACACAATACTGGTATCCTTCTCAGTATACTAACCCCAGTGTTGTGCCATATGCTCACTTCCTGCCTTTCTATTGATGTAGGAACTTCGGTTGGAGAACATGTGGCTCATGGATTCCGGGTGTTCGCGCCACATGACCGGAAAGAAGGAATGGTTCTCCAGCCTTAGCCCCGTGATGCACAAGGAGTACATCACTTTCGGGGATAACAGTAGAGGTAAGGTTGTGTCTCATGGAGTTATTAGGCTCAATGAGAACTTTGTTCTCAAGGATGTTGCTTTGGTTTCGAACTTGCATTATAATTTGCTTTCTGTTTCGCAACTCCTTGAAGACGATTGTGAAGTGCGTTTTAAGAAGGGTTTGAGTCGTGTTTCAGACCCTCGGGGAGATCTTGTTTGTCGGATCGTCCCTTTTGGCCATGTTTTCAGAGCCGATTTTTCTCGTTCTTTCGGCTCTGCTAGATGCTTGATGGCTGGTCCTTCTTCTGATTTGTGGAAGTGGCATAGGAGGCTCGGTCACTTGAGTTTTGACTTGCTAGCAAGACTTAGCTCACTTGGCCTAATCCAAGGATTGCCCAAGCTTAAGTTTCAGAAGGATCTTGTTTGCCATCCTTGTCGTCACGGGAAGATGGTTGCTGCTTCCCACCAACCTATTAATCAGGTGATGACCAAGCGACCCGGTGAGCTTTTACACATGGACACAGTTGGTCCAGCTCGGGTTTGCTCAGCGGGTGGGAAGTGGTACGTTCTAGTGATCGTGGACGATTTTTCGAGGTACTCTTGGGTTTTTTTCATGGAGGGTAAGGATGAAGCTTTTTCTTTTGCTCGTGATTTGATCTTTAGGTTTAAAACTGAGTTCGCCCCTGATACCATTAGAGCTATTCGTAGTGATAATGGTACTGAGTTTGATAACTCATAGTTTGCCTCTTTCTGTTCTTCTAATGGAATCGAGCATCAGCTTTCTTCTCCTTATGTCCCTCAGCAGAACGGTGTTGTTGAGCGCAAGAACCGGACCCTTGTTGAGATGGCCAGGACGATGCCCGATGAGCATAGGACTCCTAGGCGTTTTTGGGCCGAGGCGATCAACACCGCTTGCCATGTTTCAAATCGCATCTTTCTTCGTGCGTTCATGAAAAAGACTTCTTATGAGTTGCGTTTTGGACGGGTTCCCAAGGTATCTCATTTTCGGGTGTTTGAATGCAAGTGCTTTATCCTGAAGCAAGGCAATTTGGACAAATTTGAATCTCGCTCTGCTGATGGGGTCTTTCTTGGTTATGCTTCTTATTCACGTGCTTATCGAGTTCTTAACCTTGAGACTAACCGGATAGTGGAGACCTGCGAGGTCACATTCGACGAAACTATGCCTTGTGTTTCTTCTGCTTTTGATGTTGCAGGAGAACAGGAGCTGGGAGAGACCATCTTTGTGGAGGAGGAGCAGGAGAATGCCGATTGGGGTGATCCCGAGCCAACTCCACTGGCTGCCCCTGTCGACCCTGCGACGACTACATCAGCTCGAGGACCCGATCCCACGACGTCTTCTTCTTGGGGTCCTCTAGAGCCACCTCTCCAGCGAGCACCCGCTGCACCTGAGGAAGCGACAGCATCTGGCGAGGGGGAGGCGACTTTGGCGAGGCAAGCGCCCCGGAGCGTTCAGCAAGTTCACCCTTGAAGGACCGAAAATGCTACCAGAAAGCGACCAGAGGGGGGTGAATGGGAGCTTCAAATTTTCCTTTCGGAAACTTTAAACCACTGTCCCGAGAATCAACCCCAAAGGCAAAACCGATGCGCGTGATGTCCACGAACCAAGAGAATGGGTGGATGTTCCCTAGGAACACAGCGGGACACCACAAAAATTCCCTCGCCCAAGATCACGCAGGTCAACTAGTGACAGGATGAACTTTGGGTAACCTCAACAAGCGAGAAGCCCGATTTCTGTAGAGTACAAAGTCAGGAATCCAACGCAACAAGCGGATCTCAAATCGTAAGTCGGACGAACAAACTGCGGATGAAAACGCGCAAACCCTCACTGACCGGACTCTGATGTTCGTCCGGTCAGGTTGGATCGGACGTGTCCGGTCAACTCAAGAGCGATCTGGGATCTCTCTGAGTTGGACCGGACTCACAGTGAGGAGCGTCTGGTCACAACCCTGTAGCGTCCGGTCAGGCACAAACAAAGCAGTGAACAGTGACTTCAGTGCATCCGGCCATGCAAAGACTCGTGCAACCAGTCAAGATCACAGCGCCAAGACAGAGAAGCTGTTCATCGACCGGACTCAGGGTCAGCGTCCGGTCGTTGAACCGGCAGCGTCCGGTCACCCCGATTTTGCTCTGGTCGTCCACCGATTCAACTCGATCTCACCCAAAACGAATCCACTAGGGATCAAACTTGGTGAGAAGAGTCACAAGGGGGATAGTGAGCTATCTCTACTAGATCATGGCTCGAACCTATCTCAAAATCGATGAATCGAGGAAATTCGGGGTAAGGAAGAAAAACTTAACCCGAAACAAAAATCGAACGATCTACTAGCTCGTGAGGTTAGAGGAGAATTCCTTCGGTGGAAAGAAGTGCCTCACGATCTAGAACATCTCTGTTCAAAGGGAATTGCAAGAGTCGCAACGAACAAAGAGATCGGACGACGGGAAGAACGTGGAGAAAAGCAATCCGTGAAGAACTCAAACAAAACGCGAATCACAACCATGAATTTGCAACCGTGTGGCTACCACATGCTACAACAGTGAGATTACGGTCTCACTTCCTCAAAATCTCACGGGCACAGAGGTATTGTTCTCTTCTCTGTGGATCTCAGTTCGCTACAGCAGGGGAGAGGGAGAGCAGGAAAACCTAGAAGGAAAAATAGCAAATGGCTGAGATAGATGGGGAGGTGGGTGTCTCCCCCTACTTATCCTAATTCTAACTATTCCTAATTCCCACTCTACCCCTAACTACTTACAGAGCGAACTAGCTAAACCCTAAGGTTATTCTGGACCAACTCGAAGGTAGGTGGATCCGACGGCCACGCCCGCACAACTGGTAGCATTGCCTCGACGCAACCTCCCGATTGCCGCCACGTGCCGCCACCGCTCTGCGTCCTTTTCCAGGACGTCGCACCCCCGGTTTTGAGGCCCAAACCGGGAAACCAGCCCACCAGCGCCTGAGTTTTGTGGCCCAAACTCAGCAAACCTGCAACACCCAGGTTTTGAGGCCCAAACCTGGAAACCGTCCTCAGCCCGAGTTTTGTGGCCAAACTCGAAAACCATCAGCGCCCTGGTTTTGAGGCCCAAACATGGAAACCGTCCACCCGATGGTTTTTCTCTGGCTCTACCACCAAACCGAAGCTGTAGAGGGGATGCACCGCCCGTGCACCCCGTCCACCGACACGTGTCCCTAAGTCCATGACTCAGGCAACACATGACCGCAAGTCTTCGCTTGTCGCTGTCCCAGGCTGTCAGCCACCACAGCTGATCCTCGGGCCACCGGTCCCTCAGTCCAAGCCTCACGTCTGCCCTTCGCCACTCTCGGTCCATCGGCACGGCACGTCTCTACTTGACCTTCACCTTGCCTCTGATCACTATATCCGTGCTCGACACCTGCACAACACAAGCCAAAGAACATGCGCATCATCCCAGTTGACAATCACTCATCAATCAGAGACTCGGCATACACCCATGTATCCGCAATCTCCCCCTTGATGAGTGCATTGTCAACTACCAACACAAATCATAATGAAAAGAAGAAGGAAGAAAGAAGGAGAGAGAGAACTCAACCAAATGACCCAAAAGCATAGCAAAGCCAAAGAAGGTCAAGTGGAAAGAGCAAGACAACTTGGTCCCCAAAGACATGGGCAACGGCTCGACGCAACCAAGCAAAGCAAAGCTAGCCCTCAAGAAGAGGTAGAACAGGCTCAACACCGCTAGCAAATGCCAAATGAAAAAACGAAGCAAAATGCTAGTCCCTCAAGATAGAGGCACAGAGGCTCAACACAACTAGCAAGAAAGCTCGACACTAATTGAAAATCTGAAAAGCGAATGCTAGTCCCTCAAGAAAGAGGCAAAGGCTCAACACAACTAGCAAAAACGCTCTGAACCAATTGGAAATTTCAAAAATTCATCATGAGCAAGCTCCCCCTTGCATGGTGCACACAACCTATTCCTCTCCCCTATGAACATGGGAGGTATGATTTGTCCTAATTCTCCCCCTTAGTTGAAAATGCACCATCAAGCAAAAGGAACCGAAAGCAATTTTCTCCCCCTTAGAAAATGCACCATCAAAAGTGCCAAACAAGAGAAGTTCTTCCCCTTCCAACATGCATATGAGTCAAAATGCAAGTTAGCAACTTCAGGAATATAGTCAAGAGAATGCAAAGATGCTCTAAACAGTATAGCTCCAACGACTCACTGGAAAGCATACAAGCTAGCAAAAGCTCAAACTGATCACCAAATATGTATTATGAACATGTGAACAAAGTGAGCAGTTTATAGCCAAAAAGGTATTCACCATCAAAATACCACCAAACATGTATAGACAGGAAATCAGTCAAGTGCTAAACATGTATACAAGGTGAACTACCCCTAGCAAAGCTCAATCATCATGCTGCAGAATGAAACATAGACTTGTGTGTTCAAATTTTAATCGGAGTTGCAGCGGTGAAATAACACAAGTTCAGAATTCAGCATGTGACTGCGAGAGGTTGAAAGCTTGTCATTGCCTAACTTTTCAACTGTGCGAAGCCTATGCAGAAGCAATCAGAAGCTTAAAGCAACAGTTTCGGTCATACACTACACAACTCAAGTTTAACTCCAAGTGCAATGAGAGACAGTCTCGAAACTGTGATGTGTTGACAAGCAATCCCATCTCGATCTTTTTAATTCACTTAAAACTTGGTTCAGATTTTAAACAGAATATGAACATACCAAGCAAGTGACAGACTCAGAACTAGAGATATAGCAACCTAGCATATATGAAAAGCACGAGTGAATTCAACACATCCTACACATGCTAGTTGCATATCTCAATGGTGAACATTTTCAAGTTTTATGTTGGTTAAGCAGATTCACCACTCAAAAATAGCTCAGCTCACAACATGTATCAGTGATCAGAAAGAGCATAAGCTACCTAGCATCAGCATAAGCATTGGAGCATACTAAACATAGCATAATCACACTCTAAAGAGTATATACATGAAGCTCAGAGTGTAATAGCGTATGCTGAAAAAGCAAAAGAAAACAAGGACAAAAGAAAAAGAGTCAGTCTGTCATACAAGAACCAAAATGTTTCCCCCATCTAAAAGGGGAAACACACACCAAGCTCACCTCTCAACCGATTAAAGGTTGATTGGTCCAACGGCTTGGTGAAAATATCAGCCAACTGATGATGAGTATCGACATGGCGAAGGTCGATATCACCCTTCTCATAATGGTCTCGCAGAAAATGAAAGCGCATATCAATGTGTTTGGTCTTCGAGTGAAGCACGGGGTTCTTAGCAACGCTAATAGCACTCGTGTTGTCACAAAGCAAAGGAACACGAGAAAAGCTCAGACCAAAATCACGCAAAGTGGCCATCATCCAAAGCAATTGGGAACAACAGCTAGCCGCAACAACATACTCAGCCTCTGTGGTAGACTGGGTGACACTAGACTGCTTGCGAGAAGACCACGAAACAAGAGAAGAACCAATAAACTGACAAGTCCCAGAAGTGGACTTGCGCTCAATGCGACAACCAGCAAAATCGGCATCGGAATAACCACAAAGGGAAAGGGTGGAGGAAGCAGAATACCAAATCCCAAACTCAGGAGTGAAGCATAAGTACCTCATAATGCGCTTGACTGCCTGACGGTGAGAGGTGCGTGGCGAAGACTGAAATCGCGCGCAAAGACATACCGCGAACTGAATGTCCGGGCGTGTCGCCGTCAGGTACAACAGCGACCCGATCATACTCCGGTACTCCTTCTGGTCCACTGCTTCTCCCTCCTTGTCCGCATCCAGGGCTGTCGTGGTCGACATGGGTGTTGGAAGAGGCTTGGCCTCACCCATATCGAATTTCTTCAGAATGTCCCGGGTGTACTTGCCCTGATGCACGAACGTCCCTTCCCAGGATTGCTTGATTTGCAACCCGAGGAAAAATGTCAACTCGCCCATCATGCTCATCTCAAATTCCCTGCTCATAGTATCTGCAAACTTGGCAACCAAAGCGTGAGAAGAACCACCGAAAATGATATCATCCACGTAAATTTGGACCAAGAGAGTATCAGTGCCTTGCTTGAGGAGAAAGAGCGTTTTGTCTACACATCCCATTTTAAAACCCTTAGCAAGCAAAAATGTTTTCAACCTATCATACCAGGCTCTAGGGGCTTGTTTCAAACCATACAAAGCTTTGTGGAGTTTAAAGACATGGTTTGGAAACTTGGGATTTTCAAAATCGGGGGGGTTGTCTAACATACACCTCCTCTTCTATGTAGCCATTTAAGAAGGCACTCTTGACATCCATTTGAAAAAGTTTGAAACCTTTGGATGCAGCAAAAGCCAAGAGTATCCTAATTGCCTCCAAACGAGCTACAGGAGTAAACGTCTCCTCATAGTCTATCCACTCCTTCTGACTATAACCCTGGGCTACGAGTCTGGCCTTGTTTCTCACAACATGGCCATCTTCTCCCTGTTTGTTTTTGAAAACCCATTTTGTCCCAATTGGATGACACTCAGAAGGTGGAGACACTAGAACCCAAACCCGATTTCTCTCAAAGTTCTCAAGCTCCTCATGCATGGCATTGACCCAATCCAGATCCGTCAAAGCATATCCAACATCTCGGGGCTCAAAATCAGCAACAAAAGCAGAATGAGCAAAGTGAGAGATTTGCCTAGACCGGGTGACGCGTTCGTCGATGCTGCCGATCATCTGCTGAGGCGGGTGCTAGCACTGAATGTGTCGTGGCGCCTCCCTTGTCGAAGTGGCCTCCCCCTCAACAGCAGTTGGTGCCTCCCCGGGTACAAAAGGTACCGCTCGGGGTGGCGGATCCCACGGCCCCCAGGAAGAAGACGTGTCGGGGCCGTGAGTCGTCGTAGAAGCCGCTCCTTGCGGCACAACAGGTGGAGGGGGTGTTGGATCATCCATACCTTCAGCACCCTCGTCCTCATTATCAAAAAGAGGCTCACCAACCTCATGATCTCCTGCACGCTCAAAACGAGAAGAAGGACAAACCATGGTCTCGTCGAAGGTGACATCAGATGTCTCCATGACTCGGTTAGTGTCAAGGTTAAGTACACGATAAGCGCGAGTATGAGTGCCATAACCCAAAAACACACCGTCAGAAGAACGAGACTCAAACTTGTCCAAGTTGCCCTTTTTGAGTATAAAACAATGGCAACCAAAAACTCGAAAATAACTCACCTTGGGTAGTTTTCCAAAACGCAACTCATAAGAAGTCTTTTTCAAGAAAGCTCGGAGAAAAATGTGATTTGAAATGTAGCATGCAGTGCTCATAGCTTCGGCCCAATATCGCCTAGGAGTCCTATGCTCATCGAGCATCGTCCTGGCCATCTCTACAAGGGTCCGATTCTTCCTCTCTACAACACCATTTTGGGGCGGTGTGTAGGGGGAAGAAAACTGATGCTCTAAGCCCAAAGAGTTACAAAACTTCTCAAAATCCGAATTCTTGAATTCGGAACCATTATCACTCCTAATAGCTCGCATTGAGTTCAAAGGGAACTCATTTTGAAGACGCAAAATCAGATTGCGAGCAAAGGAGAAAGTCTCGGTCTTCTCAGCTAAAAAGAAGACCCACGAATATCTCAAAAAGTCGTCAACAACAACAAGCACATACCACTTCCCCCCAACCGACCTCACCCGAGCCGGACCAACAAGGTCCATGTGTAAAAGCTCTCCAGGGCGCTTGGTCATGACCTGAGTCACTGGATGGTGGGGAGCGGCAACCATCTTCCCATGTCTACAAGAGTGGCAAACAAGATCCTTCTCCATATGCAACTTGGGCAATCCTCGGATTAGGCCAAGTGAACTAAGCCTTGCAAGCAAGTCGAAGCTCAAATGTCCAAGTCTCCTATGCCACTTCCAAAGATCAGAGGAGGAAGGTCCAGCTACAAGACAATGAGAAGTGCCAAAAGACTCCGAGAAATTCGCACGAAAGACTTTTCCAAAGGGCAAAATCAAACACACAAGATTGCCCTAAGGATCCAAAATACGACTAAGATTCGGTTTAAAACGAATCTCATAGTCATCATCGAAAAGTTGCGAAACAGAAAGAAGGTTAAAATGCAAGTTAGAAACAAGAGCAACATCGCGCAACACAAAATGCTCATTAACTCGCACCGACCCACGACACAAAACCTTACCTTTGCTATTGTCGTCGAAGGTGATAAACTCCTTTCCGGCTCCTGGACTAAGACTGGAGAACCACTTGGCGTTTCTGGTCATGTGCCTCGAGCAACCAGAATCCACCAACCAAACGTTCTCCAATCGTTTTACCTACATCAATAAAAAGACATAGGGTGAGCATACGGGCCAACACTGGGGTTAGTGAAGTAAGGGGAATACCAGTGTTGGGCCGGCTGCTCAAAAGAACGGTTAGCAGAAAAACCATTCCTATCACGCCTACGAAGGGAGCGATCACCACGTTGAGGAAAACGTGGTCCGCTAAGGAAAGAGCGTCCATCGCGATACTCAAAACACGGTGGGGGAAAACGCTCAACTACAAAGCCACCGCCACGGGGTCCATAGCCTACAACTGCAAGCTCCCACCGGGCACGCTCTCTACGCGGCCTAGTCCTAGGAATTTGAGGTTTTGGACCTCTAGGCCTAGCAGCTCTCCTCAGAGCTCTCCTCTGAACATTCGGCACATGTACATCATGGAAAGGATGGTACATGTCCATGTTGTTCATCTCCTTTGCACGGCGCGCCTCTCTCTTGCGCCGAAAGCAAAACTCACTCAAGTGTCCATCTCTCCAACAATGCTCACAATGGTACCTCACCGCTCTCAAAGGGGGTTGTTGGTACTCACGGTGGTGGGTGTGGATCACTTTGCCCTTCTGTGGCATAAGCTCCTCCTGGATGGGTGGCATTGTGTCTAGCTTGTTCTTTAGGTGGTTGGGTTTGGGATGCCACACTTGGTTCTTGGGTGGTGCTCTCGGAGGTTCCTCGAACACTCCACACTTGCTCCGATTTCTTGCTTGGTTGTGTCGAACCGTTGCCCATGTCTTTGGGGACCAAGCTTTGCTTATCTCGAGTTTTTCTTCTGGGGCCTTCTCTCTGGCTTTTGGACATCTCGAGTGAGTTTTTCTCCTTCTATCTAATTCTGCTTTTCCTTTACTTTGGTTACGGTTACTATGAGTTGACGATGCACTCATCAAGGGGGAGATTGAGAACACAAGGTTGATATGTGCCCTTGTGGTTCCCTTCCTGAGTGATGAGTGATCGATCAATGGGCAACATGTCTCTTGGTTGTGTTGATGTGCAGGTGCGGAGCTCGGGCAGTGGTCGAAGGTGAGGTGAAGGTCATGTAGGGACGTGCCGTGCCGACGGACCGGGAGCGGTGAAGGGCGGACGTGGAGCTTGGACCGACGGACCGGGAGACCTGAGGACCAGCTGTGGTAGCTGGCACGTGGCGTCGACAAGTGAGAGCACATGGGGATGTGCAGTGCATCGGCCGAGTCAGGAGGAAGGTGATGGCGTCGTGACACTTGGCGGGAGGCCGAGAAGGATGGCGAATGCACTGTGCCCGGCGTGGAGGCTGGACATGCTCCGGCATCGGTGCTGGAACTCGGGGTGTGCAAACCACATCCCGTCTACGGCACGGGTTCGGTAGCTGAGCCTCGAAAAGCTACCCTCGATGGTTTCCGAGTTTGGGCCTCAAAACTCGGGGTGGCCGGTTTCCGAGTTTGGGCCTCAAAACTCGGCGCAGACGGTTTCTAGGTTTGGGCCTCAAAACCTAGGTGCGCGGGTTTCTGAGTTTGGGCCACAAAACTCAGCCTGAGGACAGGTTTCCCGGTTTCAGCCTCAAAACCGGGGGAAGGCCCAGGTTTCCCGGTTTCGGCCTCAAAACCGGGCGGAGGTCCGCAAAAAGGACGGTCGACGCGTGGCGGCGTGGAGAGGCTTGCGCGGAGGCGAGGCTATCCACGAGGTAGGCGCGGCAGTCGACTGGGAGGCACGTGGCGGCATTCTGAGGCTTGCGTCGAGGCGAAGCTAAGGGTGAGGAAGGCACGTGGCCGTCAGATCAGCTATCAGCAGAGTTGGACCGGGATACCCCTAGGGTTGGCCGCTTTGCTCTTGTATCTAGGGGTAGAAAGGGGATTATTGTTTTAGGCTATAAATAAGAGAGGCACCCCTCTTCTCTCTCGATCCTAGCAGTCATTTGTTCCTGAGCTCTCTCTCTCTAGCCCTCGCTTAGGTTCTAATCATACCTCGCTGCTAGCGATCCACAGAGACAGGAATCATACCTTTGTGTATTTGGATCTTTTGAGGAAACGAGATCGTATTCTCGTTGTCTCCTCATGTCGAGGAAGTTCGGCTGAAATCGAATTGAATCGTGTCTTGTGTTTTGTGTTCTTCACGTTTTGGTTTTTCATCTCCCGGAGATTTGCCTTGTTCTCCCTCTCCGTGAGATGATTTTCGATTCCACTTGAATCAATTTGTTCTTGGTCGTGAGCCCCTTCTTTCTACCGAAGAAATTCTCTCCTAACCAAACGAATCCATAGATCGGGTTGATTTCGCGTTCGTTCTTCGTTCTTTCCCCTTTTCCGGTGATCCTCGGATTTCTCTTGATTGACTTGGTTTGGTGCCATGATTTCTTAGGATTAGCACCCAAATACATAGAGGAACACCTGGGAGGAGTTTGATCAAAGTCCCATTTGATTTGGTAGAGTTTTGATCAAATTGACCTTTGTCTTGAGCTGTTTTTCTCCTCTCTGTTCATCCGCGGACAGTCCGCGCCCCCAGCGGCGGACAGTCCGGGACTCGGGACTCGGCATGTTCAGAACAACGCTGTGTGATACTGTTCTCGGTCTCGTGACCAGCGGACAGTCCGCGGTACAAACCCGCGGACAGTCCGAGATCTGTCCAGCAGACTTGCAGTACAGTCTGTGTTGGGCTCAGTTGCCGGCGGACAGTCCGGACCTCCAGTCGCGGACAGTCCGGCGTTCACCGGACAGTCTGGGAACCTGATCCCGGACAGTCCGCCAACCTGCAGAGTGTGTAGTTTTGGTTTGAAGCTTTGGCAGTTGGTTTTGGGGTTTCTCCGGGAGTTCCGCTATACCTCTAGGACATCTCCTAGGGTATCCACCTACTCGTAGGTCGTGAACTCTCCGGTCGTCTCGAGTCATCGCTTTTGGGGTAATTTTCTAGGACAAGGGCCATCCTATTCACAAGTTGAATTTGAGGCTCCCATTCACCCCCCCTCTGGTCGCCAATCCGGTCCTTCACAGGGGCTACTGTACCCACCGGACGCGTGCATGAGCGCCCGCCCTCTGCGCCATGGTGGCCACTAGTCCTCCCAAGTGATCTCCCGACCTCTCTACGAGTGCATGAGCGCCCGCACTCTGCGCTACGAAGGGAAGGCTAAGCTTGGGCTGAGACCTCCGGAGGCTATACGTCCAGTGCCTGTATGTGCACGTTCTCCATTCGGTCTTCAAGCAGCCTGACTAATGCCGATGAAAACTCAGAGCCGGGACTGTTGTCACCATCGGACGCGTGCATGAGCGCCCGCCCTCTGCGCTACGGTGGCCAATAGTTCTCCCAGGGGACGTCCTGACCTCTCTACGCGTGCATGAGCGCCCACCCTCTGCGCTATGAAGGAAAGGCTACCTTGGGCTGAGAATTCTAAAGTTATGAGCTCAGTGCCTCACATTCGCGCCACCCACGCGCTCGACAACGGTCGCCATTCACCCATGTCACGCCACGATCGAGCCTCTCGGAAAAGACCCTGGCCGTGGTACCACCCTACGCGTGCATGAGCGCCCGCCCTCTACGCTATGGGATGCCAGCAGAGGTTCCTTGGGCGACGCCCTTGACTCCTACGCGCAAACGAGCTCCGCGCTCTACGCTACGGATCCTGGGATAACCCAAGGCCGAACCGTTAATCTATACGGCTCATGACTAATGGGTCTGCGGAATTCGGGGAACGAACAAAATACGCCGACCCGCTTCAAGTTTTGATTCAGTTTGCCCAAGAGTCTATTTACAGACTATCTCCTAATATACATATTACTGGTGCCCAGAACTGAACAAGTCTACACCTCCGACGAGGGCTTCGGCGGCAGGCTTGGCTTCCTCCTCCAGACGCTCCATCTCGGCCTCCGACGTGTTCACCGCAAAGCCAGCGCCCAGCCACGACATCTCCATCCGCGGATAATGCGAACGAAGAATGGCGAGGCCATGAGCCGCCACACTCTGCGCCGCCGCCTTGGTGTACGCTTGGAAGTGCCCCCATAGGCCACGCGCCTTCTGGATGACATGGTCGCCGATCCGCCGCTCCTTCTCCGGCGGGAAGAAAGGCTCCTCATCGATGCACTACACCAATGGGGCCACCTCCTCCGCCAGTGACCAGAAGCGCTCATGGTAACCATCAATACGCCGCTGCAGATCTGCAAATTGCATTTTCATGTTTTCTCGGTAAACTGCAAACGCCAAAACAAAGGGTAAGACGACGACCACCTCCGACCATGCTTCACCAAGGAGACTCACCGGCGTGCATGGCTTGCCACTTCCGCACCTCCTCGTCAGACTTCGCCTTCTCCTCGGCCAGGAGACGCTTCTCCTCGCCCGCCTGCACCGCCTCTGCGAAGACAACTCCACGATTCAGGACTCCGACCAGATGGTGTACTGAGCAAAAGGGAGTATAGCATCGTCGACTTACGTGCGACAAACTCGTCGGCCTTGTCGGCCCGCAGCTGAAGCTGGAAGTTCTCCTGCCCCTGCTGCCGGATGATATCCTCACGCTCCCGAGAACGTCTATGGGCATCCTCCAGATGCGCCTCCAAGCCAGCAAACTGGCCCTCGATGCGCTTTACCTCCGCCCGGAGCCGCTCATTCTCTTCGGCCATCGGCGCCATCCGATCAAGGGCGAGCTTACACTCTTCCCCGACCTTCAACAGGAGCTGCTAACAAACGACGACCAGAATGAACAAAAGCCATTTAAAGGTAAACAATGAAAGGTAAACGTGACCACCTGAATCTTCTCCAGCAATTTCGACGCGTCTCTGATGACGGCGTCCGTCGCCGCGCTCGCCGCCTCGTCGTCAACCTCGACGACCTCATTGCCATCGACGCGGAAGCGACGGATAGGACGCCGATGCGGGACCTCCTCTGGACGCTCGATCTCCTCGATCTCCGGCGAGGCAGGCGGCGCCACCTTCCTCTTCGTCCCCCGGGCGCGACGACCCAAGGACTCGGCCAACGGAGCCACAGCACTTCCGGCTGCAACGCCCCCGCCAGAACTTCCCCTAGGCGTTGGGGACGCCCGCTGCTCCGCCTCCCGAGGCTCGGGGGCTTCAGACGTCTCCGGCTGCTCTGCCCCCCGAGGCTCGGGGACTGTGGACGCCTCGACGTCCACCGCCGCCTCTGATGCCTCCTCCGGCGTGGCCGACTTCGCCGACCCGCCAATGTCCGCCTCCACCGGAGGGCTCACCTCCCTCCGACCACCGCCCTCGGTGTCCGGCACCTTTTTGGCATCCGCCGACCTGCAAGGGGCATGGACACGTCGTCAACACCAAAGATCCGACCAGGGTAAGAATCATAAGATGAATAGGGGATACTTACAGGACCGACACCTTCTTCTCTTGAGAGAAGCGACACGAGCGTGGACGTGCGCCACCGCCTGCAGACTCCTCCCGCGGCTTGGGCGCTCCAGTCGCCCCGCCAGACGACTCCCGGGTCTCCGACGCCCGCTGCGGCGTCCCCGTCTCCTTCGGCTCCGCGCCTCGCCGAGGACCCCTGCCCAAAGCGGGCACTCAGCGGGACCTCATCTTCACTGTCAGACGTGTCGTCCGACCAGTCGAAGACCACGCGGCGATGCTTCGCCGCCTCTTTGTTAATGGCGAAGGCGCCACCGGTGTTGACGCTCACTAATGCTCATAATTAACCATCAACTATTGCATGAAATGACATTAAATGAATCACAAAGCATAGTTGTAGGGTTTGAAACTAACAAGTTCCATGAGTTTTGGTGCTCTCACTTGTTTTGTAGGACATCCATGTTTTTACCATATAAAAGTATCTCAAGTGATGAATTGGAGTGCACCATTGCGAAGAGCCCGTCGAGATGACCGAAACAGACATATCATTTGCTGTATTCGGAGTCCCAAATGAAAAGATATTAATTTCGCAACGAAATCTGCAAAAGAAGTATCTAGAAGACACCAGAAGACACCACGAGGCGGCCCGCCACGTGGGCCCACTAGGCCAGAACGACCGGTCCCACCCCATGACCGACCTGTCGGCCACGGAGGCTGTTTCGCCTCCGCGTTCTGGAACCTTCTTCCACCGCCTCCTAGGATGCATCTCCACCGTCCCTAAAGTTGGTTTGATCCAAGGGCTCACGTTCCACGCTCCGGGCTATAAAACCAGACCCAGACCCCCCTCTCCAGGCATCTCCATCTTCATTATTCATCTCCATATCAGAAACTAGGGTTTCAATTAGAAGTAGAGGTCCCTCTAGATGAATCTCTTCTAGTTCATCTAGAATTAGATATAGTTCTAGTTCTTCTAGTTCTAGTTCTTGTTCTAGTTGTCTAGTTCATCTAGTTGTAATTAGAGATTGGATTAGAGAGAGGAGAAGGAGAGAGCTGAGGAGGAGCCGGATCTGTCGGATCTTCCTCGACATTGTATTGGTGCAACATCTCGTTCGTCTTCGAGTAATCTCCAGGTTCTTCATTTACTACTTCTAAGTATTATATTTAATTTCAGTCCTTACTTTATTTTATTTACTGGATCTCCGCTCGTATTGAGTGCTCTAGTTATCGTACGTAATTAGAGTAGTAAGCGTTAGTGTAGACACGGTGTCTAGACTAGGGTTTACTTGAGTTTGCGCCCAATCCTCCGGTTAGTTGTGGTAGCTACAGGGGTGACAACTTTGTAGATTGTTGTAATCCACCACGTTAGGGTTGGTGTTTTCGTAGAGCTTTTTGGCAGCCTTCTCCCGATTACCCTTTTCCCAGTCTTTTTCGAGAATCGGAAAGGTACTGTTGCTCCGAAGTAAGTAAAGTATAGTGAGCCTTTAATTAAATAGACCCGCTTAGAAAACCCTAAGATCTCTCTCTAACCACATTACCATTCTTTTCTTGGACGTTCTTAATTCTTCTAGTACACTTCACGTTCCCCGTGGAAATCGATACCCTGGAATACTTTTGGGTGAAAGCTACATTGGTATCCGTGCGCTTGCGGATTATTCTGTGTGCGTTTAAAATACCCAACAAGCTTTCTGGCGCCGTTGCCGAGGAACAGTAGCTGTTCTAGAATCGAACCAGGATCGTCTGTGTTTCTTTTCTTTTACCACCTTTTTCTTATCATCACCTTTACCTCACCACCACACTTCTTACCACATGGATTTCACTCCTATCTTAAAATTCTTTGCTCCAAAGGGTGACTTGTTGGAGCCTTCACCATCATCACACCCCATTCTTACAGATGGCTATGAGCTTCGCCCTGCTCTTATAGCCATGGTTCGGGAAAAATCCTTCTCTGGGTCAGAAGAAGAAGATCCATACACCCACCTTAGGGAATTTGAGCAGTTGTGTTCTTGTCAGACTATTGCTGGCATGACACAAGAGACCATTAAATGGAAATTATTCCAGTTCTCCCTTTTGGGAAGAGCGAGAAAATGGTATGATCATTCCGTAAGGGGCCTAAATGGAAATTGGGATGAACTTCGAGACAACTTCTGTCTTGTTTTCTTCCCTATTTTTTGAATCACTGATCCTAGAATTGAAATTCTTACATTCAAACAAAAAGAGAAGGAGACGCTAGGAGCAGCTTGGGCTAGGTTCAAACATCTTACCAATTCTAGCCCAAACCTTTCCTTGCCAGACCATGTGCTACACTTTCAATTTTATTGTGGTCTTAACAAGGAAGCTGCTCTACATCTCGATTTAGCTTTTGGAGGATCATTCTCACATAAACTTGTTAGTGAAGGAGGAGACATCCTAAATAAAATCCTTGAAAACACTCCTTACACTAGCATTTTTGACGAATTCCCAAAAGAAGAAGTCGAGCCTAACCCCGACCAACACGAGGAGGAACACCGAACCAAATTTGAATTTCCTTCAAATCCTTCTAATAATTTGGTTGTCACAGAACCTTCTCTAGAGAAAACACCCTACACTTTAGAAAATGATGAACCCCACCCTTCGGTGTTCTTCTCTGAAATCGAGGAAGATGATGTCAAAGAGCATGGAAGCTACTTCATAAACACCTCTTTAAATCCATGCTCATATGAAGCATCTCCTGATTCAATTGGTGTGTCTAACATTGCCACACTCGAGATTTTCAACCCCCTCACTTTCTGTTTATAAAAACTTCAAAAGGGTGGTTGTAGATGCATATGTTTATCACAAATTTTGTAGATCTCGTAGTGCTCTTAAGTTGGTGTTGGAGGGGAAACCACTTCACCAAATCTCATTCTGAAGGTTTCCCAAAGACAAGCTCAGTGTCCTAAAACAAGCACTTTTTAGATCAGTGTTCACCTTCCTTTTATGCTGCCCTTGTGTAATGAGCGTAGAGATATAATTGTGAAAATATTCCTTCGGGTATGCTTGTCACTAGCCTTTCTAGGTCTGGAGAAAAAAGTTCGAAGGAACAACAAACACAAGGTATGTCCAACCAATCATCATGCAACATTGAATTGCAGTTATCCAATCTTGATTTTTGCAAAATCTAAGCTTGGGGGATACACTTTGTAAGAACATCTCTTACCATGTTGTTATGTTGGTTAGCCCTACCTTTAAGACATGCTCAAGTTCTATACACTAATCATGCTCTCTCATCACCATTTGAGTAAATCTCTTTAATGCTTTAATGCTACCGTCATTTGCTATAGTATATGCTTTGGTTTTGAAGTATTCTCATACACCTTTTAAATTAGGCATGGTGCTTAGTTTAAACTATTTTCATGAATTAAAGTAAGACATGGTGTCTGGTTTGATTCTTGAGCTAAAAGGTGTCCTGGTTTTACCTCTAAAGGCTTTTAAATTAAGTATGGTGCTTAGGTTAAAATGCCTTCCTAGATCAAATTAGACGTGGTGTCTAGGTTGATTTTTAAACCAATAGTATACTATAGTGGATGCTGGATATTTTGTTGGACTAACCCCTGCAGGAAAACTTTCAATATCAATTCAAGAAAGTCCTGAGATGAACTCACACTGGAACTAAAGAGATACATGAACTTTAACAACTTGCGCAAGGGAGACACAACTCACTGATCATGGAGAAATGAGATCCATGGAACAAGACAAAAGATGAGTGCCACAAAATAATATCTACAATCAAAGCACTCACTCCATGGAAGTAGCTGAACATGTCTGAGCTGGGTCACTAGACGATAAAGACCATCGTGGGAGGAACAACACACCTTCACTGATAGGTTGACACATAGAGAAGGAAGGTTGATCCCTCTAAAGATGATCCTACAATACCTTCCTCTTCTCAAGCTCCCATCACTCAGGTTCACTATGAGATAAGCAAGAGAAACAAGCTATTCATGAAGAAAACCAGCCAGACAAGAGAAGCTTCCACAAGGTGGTTCGACACATCACTCTTCAATGATAAAGGTAACATCTCAAGGTATGTGACCATCACTTTAAAAGCTTCTCCTTAATTCTGGTATGTGCATAAAGAACCAAACATGTTTAAGTTGCACCTCACTTAATCCAACCTAAACAACTCAACATGTTCAGTTCTTTACTCTTTGTACCTAGCTTTACTCTCTGGAATCTCACTATCTTAACTAAATGAGCTAAAATGTTTTGCATCTAACCTTTGGAAGATGATATATCACAATCATGAAAATATTGACACATTATGCATAGATTTTCCTTCCTTGGCTTAAGTAATATGATCTGTTAAATATTTTAAGATGCTACTTCCATGCTCATCCTCTGATCCTATCACTCATGTTAATATTTAATAAAACACATAAACAACAAGTTTATCTTGTTCAATGTGCCTAAGGTTAGAGAGGAATGAAATAAAACTTTTGGTTCTGTTGGTGTTTTTTCACCAATAGAACCCATGCACTTGATCACTACCTTGTCTTTATGAGCAGGACACACTCTTGAGCAAAACAAGGAAGAGTTTGTCAACTCCCATATTCTACAGAGTGAAGGTCCTGGATCTATAAGAACATGCACACTATGCAAGATGCTGCCAGCGTCCACAATTAACGCTTCACTTCAAACTACTGGACGAACCAATGATTAAAGGAAAACAAGAAAGGTTGGCAAAAGAAGAATGCGGAACTGTCCCTACATCCTCATAGTACAGAATTAATACAAGAAAGAGAGAGGATCCTAGTCAGCATACTCGAGGAACAATGCACCTTCACTGATAAGTCGACACAAGAGAAAGAAGGTCGATACCTCTAAAGATGATTCCACTGTGATCTTCCTCCTCTCAAGCACACTGTGAGACAAGCAAGAGAAGACAAGCCAGCTAGACAAGAGAAGCTTCCACAAGGTGGTTCGACACATCACTCTTTAATGACAAAGTAACATTTCAAGGTAAGTGACCATCACTTTAAAAGCTTCTTCTTGATTCTAGTATGAACATAAATAAATAACTAAACATGTTTAAGTTGCACCTCACTTGATCCAACCTAATCAACTCAACATGTTCAGTCCTTTGATCTTTGTTCCTAGCTTTACTCTCTTGAATCTCACTATCTTAACTAAATGAGCTAAAATGTTGTGCATCTAACCTTTGGAAGATGATATATCTCAATCATGAAAAGATCGAACACATAAACAACAAGTTTGTCTTGTGGAATGTGCCTAAGGTTAAAGGAGAATAAATAAAACTTTTGGTTCTGTTGGTGTTTTTCCACCAACAGAGCCCATGCACTTGATCTCTACCTTGTCTTTATGAGCAGGACACACTCTTGAGCAAAACATGGAGAAGTTTGTCACTCCCAAATTCTACAGAGTGAAGGTCCTAGATCTACAAGAACATGCACACTGAGCAAGATGCTGCCAGCGTCCACAATTAACGCTTCACTTCAAACTACTGGACGAACAAATGACATGAGTGACACCATATCAAGAGGCATAAACAAGAAGGAATGATGGAAGACGTCGTAGTCAGAATTAGAGGTCATGAAGTCCCCACAGACTTCTTGATCCTCGACATTAGAAGACGATGATGTCCACCTGATCCTAGGAAGACCATTCCTCTACGCTACAAGTACAATCATCTACAAGAGGAAATCCATTTTCACTTTCCTGGAGAAAAGGCACGATGCAACTTCATCAACTACATGCCCAATGAAGCACCCAAGAAGAATAGAAGTGAAAGACGCCGCTCTCAAAGCCAAAGAAGACAAACTATCAAGAATAGAGAGGCCAATCACGAAGAAGAAGCTATCGAGACTGTCCTAGAAATGAAAGAAGAGAAACCTCAAGACAGTGAACCACAGGAAGTGAAGACTCAGACCAAGAAAGTATGGAAGAAAAAGTCCGCACCTAAGAGGTACAATCAATAACAACTTTCCAAACGTCTGACAACCTTGGGAGGTCTGAACCAAGGGAAGGTTGTCGGTGTTTGTTAACCGGCAACTCGTCTTGAGGGATCTCAGATGATTTGTTCGGTGGGGATCGACGTATGCAGAACTCGATGGTAAACGCAGAGACAAGGATTTATACTGGTTCGGTCTGCTGAATAGCATCCCTACGTCCAGTTTGGGGAAATAGTATTGCGCCCTGCGCTTTGGGTTGTCTCTTGTCTTATGTTATGTCCTGATCTAGGGAGCTCTGCCTCTCTTTATATAGTCCAGGAGGCTAGAGTCCTAGTCAGTTACATCTTAGGAGTCCTAGTAGGATTACAAGGTAGCAATACTACTAGGATTACATGGAGAGTCCTAGTTGGACTAGGTCTTCGCCCTTCCTTGCGGAGTACCCGGGGACTCTGTCCCACAAAGGTCCGGTTCGTCGGACCTAAATATCCGAACCTTCACCAAAAGGTAAAAATCGGTAGTTATCTTTATATTTACTTTGATGCATATTTCTCATATTTAATCCATAACTATTTCTCGTATCATCATATTTAATTCACAACATATTTTAATTTCTGCATTACATTAGAAAACAAAATAAAAATATCTCACTACATCATAAAGCCTCATATGAATAATTCTATGGTGTGCAAAAACCCACAGGAATGTTCACTGTGGTGGCATAAAAAATAATAATTAAAATAAATATGCATGCATTCATCCTGTGCATTTTCTCTTGCATCATACAAATATAAAATACAAAAATATTGAGAAAGAGATCTTACTGAAATTCTAGACAACTAAGGCTTAAGTGGCCAACCACTAACGCTTAATCTGTTCCACAAGTTTTGTTGTCTATTTGAGTTTCACAGGATTTGAAAGGCCAAGAAAAGCTGACGAGCAAGTGGATGTCTCATCCACTAATGGAGCACTGTTTCAACAACCATCAACATCAATCAATGCTCTGATAGAGGAAGTACATTTCCACTGCCAGTTTGCTACATGGCAAGAATGAACGACTACGTCAACATTCAGCTTGGGGGAAAGCACCCCCGTGTATCCAGGTAAGTATCCTTATCCTCTTAAGTTTTCCTTCTATACATAAATAAAAATAAAATATAAAAGAAAAAAATATGTGGGCATATGAAGGCTCACCATTAATTAAAAAGAAAAAAAATATGGGCACATGAAGGCCCAACGCTATTAAGGGAACCAGCTTGGGGGAGACGCACCCCCGTTATCTCCGTGATCCAGGTATGTCTTATTCATTATCTTAGTTATTTATAATAAAGTGTGTTAGGTTAAATAAATAGTGTGTTAAGTTTGCTTAGTTTGTTTTAAAAAGTTAATAATAAAAGAAGAACTCTCTCTCTGATCTTTTACATGGAAATGATGAATAGTTGCTCTATCTAATTTCTTTCAAGTACCTAGCCTTCAAAGCATGAGTTCTCCTTGTTAATAACGATGCTTAAAAATGAAATTAAATGCATGGGTAGCAAATGCTTGATCCAGAGTCTAGGTAATTGATAGATATGACATGTGATGATCTGAGCCACTACTATCTTGTTCTAAAACAACACTAGAGTTCCGGAGAGTTTTCCAATATTAATATGACTAATAATTGCATTGACTTAAATTAAGCTTTGTTGACCCTATCAAAAGTTATCATGCTATTGAATTGAGATCACTTACACATTTCGTCCATCCTCCGTATAAATGCTCATGATTATCTATTGTTATCCTCTCAAAAGTTTGTTGGAAGCATGTGGCTATTGAAAGAAAAGAGAGAACATATACATATATATATATATATCCGAGGAAATAAAAAGGGACAAGTGTCCGAAACCTCAAAAAGATAGATCCCGAGGAAATAAAAAGGGGCAAGTGTGCGGAACCTTGAAAAAAAGAAGAAAAAGAAAAAAAAAGAGAATATCAGAAAAAATGGGCATGTGCCCGCCAGTAGAATTAGCGTGATAGCCATGTGTTTCTAATAAACAAAAGAGAGTGATATATTTTGAAAGAGCATCCGACTCCATTTTTCATACACATGCACTTCTCAATTCAATGGTGTGGTTGACTTTCTCTTTGGATCCATTGTTTAATTTGACAACATATGTTTTTAAGCTTTTTGAAAATTCATAAAAACTCCAGGATAATAGTGAAGTAAAAGAGCAAGAGATATAGTGCTTGTTTTGATCGTTCTATCTTTCAATTACTCAGGATTCAAGGTAAAGTACTAAGCCCATGATGAATAATATGATCCAATCCATATGAGAACTTTTATTTGAATATATGTGTACTTGTTGGAAGTGAAGATATTGCAGCAACTCCTGATCCATTGTTGAGATTGGCTTTGCTCGGGACTAGCAAAGGTTAAGCTTGGGGGAATTTCTCCAGCAACACCTTCTTTTTCTTTTTTGCAGGGGCGGCCTGGCGCTTCCCCTTCGGGTCAGCGCGGGCCCGTCGCCCACCAGACCGGGGCTCGGGGACTCGGCTCCCCTCACCCCCGCTGTGCTCGATCTCCTCCACGGCGACCTCCGCCGCGCCGCGACCATCGTCGTCGACATCCTCCCGTGGTGGGTCAACGCCTTTCGGTCACGCCTTCGATGATGCTTGCGACACAAATGCCTCCCGACCCTGTGTTACAATTTTTTGACACTGAGTATCTACTTATGCATTTTAACGAACACACACAGGGCAAAGATACTAACCTTCGGTGGAGGATAATCCAGGGAGTACGACATCCGCAAGTACTCCAGTTTCTTCCTCTTTTGCAGGTCGAACAGTGCCTCGACCCGCAGGAACACCTCCTCCGACGACAGGGCCTCCAGTGACTCCCGCGTCTGGTCCTCCGCATCCCTAGCATACTCGTACGCTGGGTGCGCCCTTTCCTTCAAGGGCTGGCAGCGCCTCTTGATGAAGTTCGACGCCACCACCACCCCATCGACGCACTGCTTGTCGACCAGCTTCAGGAGCTCCTCCACTTGCTCCATCGCCGCCGCGCCGGGACGCTCCGACCACGACGGCAACACCTTCGGCTCGAAGGCTGGGTCGCACGGCGGCCTCGGCGCCTCCTGATGGATGTAGAACCACTTGGGCTTGTACTCCATCGCCTTTGAAGGCAGCGGCATCGCGATGTACCTCTCCGCCATCCCATCCCGCAGCTGAAGGTACAACGACCCGACGATGTCCGACGCCCCGATGTCGTTGATCTTCAGGCGGAAGAAGTGGCGAAAGAGGTCGAAGTGGGGCTCGATGCCCAGGTACGCCTCGCAGTTATGGATGAAGACCGCGATGTGCAACATTGTATTGGGGGTCAAGTTGCACAACGCGACCTGGTAGTACTCCAGCAGCCCGTGGAGGAAGGGGTGGACCGGGATGCCGAACCCGCACTTGAAGAAGGCCTCGATGATGACGAGCTCTGAAGTGTTTGGCGTCGGCCAATCCTCCAGGTACGCCTCCCTCCAGCCGCCGGTGACGCTGTCGAGCAGCAGGCCGACGAAGACGAGCTCCTACAGATTCTCCCGGTGGAGAACACTCCGTGTCCACCCGCGCGCCCAGCTCGGCACCTCGATGCGGTCGTCGGATTTCGCCTTCGCCTCCTTCTTCGCCTTCGCCGCGCCTACGCGAGTGCGCTTTCCGCCCGCCATTGACGACAACGACGTGGGGATTCAGATCTAGATCTGGGGCTACAGTGTCTTTGTGCTCGAAATCGCTCGCGCGCTCGAAGGAAGTGGAGGAGACGAGGGCTACGAGGCGAGAGCACAAGGAACAACTGAGGAACCTCCGCCGTCCGCCTCCCCTTTTATACGGTGCGGCCCGACCCTTTGGCTCCAGGGTTCCTGGGAACTAGTGCCCATCACGCCCACGACTGCCACGTCGCCTGCGGCAATCGCACGCGCGTGCCCGTTCCGCGTCCGCCTTAATGGGCTGCTGGGCCATTGGTTTGTCAAAACGGCATGTCCGTTCGCCGTCATTTTTTCTTCAATTTCAATTATTTTGCGCCAGTAAATGCGATACTAATGCACGGGGACTAACCACCCCTGCTAGTTCTAATTTCCATTTCAGGGGAACAGTAAGCTCCACAGTTCCTGGTCGGCGTTACAGTAACTCCCGGGGACTGTAGGTCTCCAACTTCAGCCTCGGGGACTCTCCCCTCACATTTATACTTATGCATTTTCTTTGGCCCTGCTACAAGAACCATGTTGCTTCTTATAGCAGGCCCGGGGACTTCGTGTACACATGTCATTTTTTCTTTTGTAAAAATGACTCTGTTTCATACAGGAAAATTACAAGCTTGGCACCACATGCCTACAGCACCTACTCCCAAGCTCGGGGACTAAGTGGATACACTTCACCTAGCGGTGAATGTTTTGTTCCTATTTTTCTTTTACAGCTTGATATGGACTAGCTCCGACTTCAACCGGAATGCCATCGGCTACTGGTGTCTAGCTGCGTCCAAAGTGGATACACTTCACCAGATGAAAGATCTTCAAAATTTTTCTTGCAGCACCTTGCATCCCTTTTTGCAGGACGACGCAGAATACTCCACACGGCTGCACTTCGGCTACAGCTCAGGCTGCTACGTTCTCGACCAGCTTAACCTGGTGGGAAGCCTACTACAAGTGCAACCGCGACCAGGCGACCTGGTCGGAAGACGTCTCCACCGACATACGACCAGACCTGACCTGCTTGGAAAACTTCACGACGCCCAGCACAATGGATGCAAATTGCTCGGGGACTAGCTGTGCGGGTATTACACCCGTATACCCCCATGGCACGACTTGGGTTCTTCTACAGATACGGCCCAACTAGAAGGCCTTGCGGCCCACGACCAGGCCGTCGCAGCCGCCAAGGACTCTCCTGATGACTTGCTCGACAAGGAACATCCGAATAGATAGACCCGGATTCCTTGCCAGAAGGAACCGATTGTAATCTGTTAGGATTCGGCAAGTTGTAACCCTGCTCCCCGGCTATATAAGGCGAGCAGGGATCCCCTCCAAAGACACACGATATTACAATCCATCAATACAAACCAGCCACCAGAACACAGGACGTAGGGTATTACGGCGACTTGCCGGCCCGAACCTGTCTAAATCGTCGTCTCGCGTCCCTGTGTTCACGCTTTGCAGACGTCTCGCACGCCTCCGCCGCTCAATCTACTACCTTGGGCATACCCCTCGGTAGACTATCGACCATATTTCGTCAACACCGACTTCGAGTCATCGTACCATGCCATATTTGGACGACCAGCTATCGCCAAGTTTATGGCAGTACCTCACTACCCATACCTTCTACTGAAGATGCCGGGTCCTAAAGGCATTCTAACCTTCATGGGTGACTTGAAGCGATCATTCGACTGCGACACAGAGGCTGTTCAAATCGCCAAAAAAGCTTAACTCGCCCTAGAAGTACAAGAACTTGCTGAGATGGTACATAACACCAAGCCTGGAGATGCAGAAATCCCAACCAAGAAGGCGGGTGCTATCCAACTATCAGCAGAAATCCCTACAAAAACCATTGACCTGGAAACCGGTGATCCCTTAAAGACAGCGGTTATCAGTGCTCACCTATCCGAATAATAAGAACTCACGCTCACCAAGTTCCTCAGAGCAAACAAAGACATATTTGCTTGGAAACCGGCTGATATGCCAGGAGTTCCTAGGAGCTTGGCTGAGCACAAATTGGAACTAAAAGAGGGCTCCAGACCCATCAAGCAAAGACTATGACGATTCTCACCAGAGAAGAAAGAGGCAATCAAAAAGGAGATAGCTAAACTACTCGCGGCCGGGTTTATCAGAGAAATCCTTTACCCCGAATGGTTAGCTAACCCAGTACTAGTCAAGAAGAAGAACTCTGCCGAGTGGCGCATGTGTGTCTACTATACAGACCTCAACAAGCACTCTCCAAAGGATCCCTTTGGATTACCGAGGATAGATAAAATAGTTGATGCCACCGCAGGCTCTGCTCTATTATTCTTTCTGGATTGCTATTACAGGTACCATCAAATTTCTCTCAAAGAAGAAGACCAACCCAAGTCATCGTTTATAACTCCCTTCGGCACTTACTGTTATAAAACCATGTCCTTTGGGTTGAAGAATGTAGGGGCTACTTACCAGCGTGCTATCCAAGATTGTTTGGGCGACCAGATCGGCTGCAACGCAGAAGCTTATGTTGATGATGTGGTCATAAAGGCAAAGGATCCGACTACCCTCATATCAGACCTGGAGGAAACATTTACCCGGCTACGCGCTTACCAATGGAGGCTCAACCCCACGAAGTGTGTGTTCAGAGTACCCTCAGGCCCGTTACTTGGATTTCTTGTTGGCCATCGGGGCATCGAGGCTAGTCAAAAGCATATCACAGCCATCATCAATATGAAGCCACCTACTCCAGTCAGGGATGTTCAGAAACTCACCAGGTGCATGGTTGCGCTCAATCGATTTATCTCGCGGCTGGGACAAAAGGGACTACCTTTCTTCAAATTACTTAAAGCTGACGATAAATTTCAGTGGACGGAAGAAGCGAGCAGAGCTTTTGAACAGCTCAAAGGATACCTCACCAATTCACCTATACTCATGCTGCCAGAACCTAGGGAGCCGATGATGCTTCACATTGCAGCTACCACACACGTTGTAAGCACAGCAATTGTGGTGGAGCGCAAGGACGACAAGCACATCTATAACACCCAGCGACCAGTATACTACATCAGCGAGGTACTCTCCGACTCAAAAGTCAGTACCCGCAGGTCCAAAAACTACTCTACGCTTTACTCATATCTTCAAGGAAGCTACGCCAGTACTTTGAAGACCACAAGATCACAGTTGTCACAGACTTCCCACTGGGAGAAATCCTCCACAATCGCGATGCTACCGGAAGAATTTCCAAGTGGGCAGTCGAACTAGGGGCGCTCAACATTAAGTTCACTCCAAGGAAAGCAATCAAGTCACAGGCTCTAGCTGATTTCGTCGCCGAGTGGACAGAGATATAGCAAGTCCAAGATAGCGCTACTCCTGAACACTGGAAGATGTACTTTGGCGGGTCCCTAAAACTACGCGAGGGCAGGAGCCGGAGTACTACTTGTATCGCCCGCCGGAGTGTAGCTCAAGTACGTCCTCTAGATAATGTGGCCCGCTACCATCAATGAAGCCGAATATGAAGCGCTACTCCACGGGCTCAAACTAGCAGTCACATTGGGTATCAAGCGTCTTCTAGCCTATGGCGATTCTTCCGTAGTAATCCACCAAGTTTATAAAGATTGGGAGTGCACCAAGGAAACAATGAACGCCTATTGCGCTGAAGTCCGCAAGCTAGAAAAGCACTTCTCAGGGTTGGAACTCATCCATATTACCCGGGATCTCAATGTCGCAGCAGATATCCTAGCAAAATTGGGATCCGACAGAGCTCTGGTTCCCACCGGTACCTTCGTGCATGAGTTATCCAAACCTTCAATCCAAGAGCAAGAAGAGACTGATCCTACACCCTCCGCTCAGATTTTAACTCTAGCACCCGACTGGACACAAGTTTTTATCGACTACTTCAGGGAGCATAAATTGCCCAGTGATAAAGCTGCCGCAGAGCAGGTCACCAGACGTAGCAAAAATTACGTGTTAGTTGGAGATAAGTTATATCGACGCGGTGCCTCATCAGGAGTCCTCCTCAAGTGCATTTCACCAGAAGAAGGCAGGGAAATTCTAAATGAGGTTCATTCCGGTTGTTGTGGCAATCACGCGGCCTCAAGGACGTTAGTCGGAAAGATCTTCAGATCAGGATATTATTGGCCCTGCGCTCTGAAAGATGCAGAAGACTTAGTCCGTCGCTGTCAATCATGCCTGTTCTTCGCCAAACAGCAGCATGTACCTGCACATGAGTTAATCTGTATTCCCCCGTCATGGCCTTTTTCATGTTGGGGACTCGACATGGTGGGTCCTCTTAAGCTTGCTCCAGGCGGATTCGAGTACATCTACGTCGCAATCGACAAATTCACCAAGTGGATTGAGTACATGCCGTTGGTCAAGTTCAATGCATCCAAGTCAGTACAATTCATTCAGAGCATCTTCCATCGCTTCGGGATGCCACACAGAGTTATCACTGATCTCGGTTCCCCTTTCACGGCTATTGAGTTCAAGTCATGGGCCAGCGACTCTGGAATCAAGATAGATAACGCATCCGTGGCTCATCCACAATCAAACGGCCAAGTTGAGAGAGCATACGCCCTCATCCTCGCCGGTCTAAAGCCACAACTCTTCGATCTTTTAAAAGACCACTGCGGGAAGTGAGTCGATGAGCTGCCTAAGGTAGTCTGGGGGCTACGGACACAGCGAAGCAGGGCGACAGGCCAAACTCCTTTCTTCCTGGTCTATGGCACCGAAGCAATCCTCCCGACAGACTTAATCTGGAATTCTCCACAAACAGAGCAGTACAATGAAGGCGAAGCTGATGATACAAAGCGACTAGAAGTCGACAGTCTTGAAGAGGCCCGATTAGCCGCTCTCTTTCAATCAGCTAGATACCTTCAAGGGATGAGGCGCTACTATGACAAGAACGTCCATCACCGTACTTTTCAAGTAGGCGACATGGTCCTGAAAAAGATTCAGAACACCACAGGCCGCCACAATCTCATGAGTCCATGGGAAGGACCCTACATAGTATCTAAAGTCACAAGATCCGGGTTATTTGAGTTAGTCACTGAGAATGGTTCTCCATTGCCAAATTCATCGAATATTGAGCATCTGAAGAAATTCCATACCTAAGGACTATGCTACAAATTCAACTCAGGTCAAATGTAATTTTTCCTCGGATATTAATGAAATTTGGATTCATCAGAAACAAGAACTTTATGAACTATCCTCCTTTTACACATTATCACGACTACTTAGTCGGATAAAATCCTCCAATTATACAATAAGCATCAGCTATTGTTTCCCACCGACTAATATATAATATTACTCGGATGGATGGTTCAGCGGCAACCACACTCGAGTTACGAGCTCCGAGCTCAATACAACTCAAATGATAGTACGATTTAATACCCGGCTATCAGCCTATAGCGAATACGGTAACTACAAAGTAGATACTAGTTCCTATAAGGTATAACAAGGGGAGTAGTACTCACCCTGTTACATACTAACCGGACAGAGGTCCGACCCACTTTCGCACTCAAGCTGCGACTACCAAGAGGATACGATTCACCCAACAGGAACCATCGCTACGGTCCTTCAGAGGTGCTTGATCAAAGTTATCCCTTGAACATGGGTACTAAGAGTAGTACTCGAGCAGACTAAGTTCTCTAATAAGACTGTCAAAGACTATTAGAGAAACAAAGTCATACGACCCAAACCCAAGTGCTAGAGAGCACCCGGATAGACCCGTCTAATAAGACGTCTGGTCACACATGCACAAAACGACCCATTGACTAGACATTCCTTGCAATGCCGAGTCGACCATACACGAAATCTCGTAGATCAAAAGTAACTAATACTTTTATTCTTTATACTTAATATTAATTGTTTACAGGCGATACAAATCACGGCCAAAGGACCAAGGAGACTATACTACTCTACAAGATCAAGAATCTACGAGTACTCCTCCGCTACGGCCTTGACCTCCTCCTGCATCGCCGCAAGGTCCTCATCGCTCTTGCCTTTAGGAAGCGTCATGAGGGATGACAGGTCGAAGGATAGCACATGCAGTCGCAGCGTCGCCAGCAGACCTTGCACCACTGAAGTTGCCATGTCCCTGATATATTGAGCCAGCCGCCCGGGTGCAGCCTTCGCTCGATCAATCAAGGACTCGTCGACTCCTTCAGGGCGCAGAATCATTTCAAGGATGGGCTTGACGGCAAGCTCCAGCGCCTTCAAAGAATCCTGCAAAGTCTTCAGGGACTCCTGAGACTCCTTCAGTTGCGCTTGGACGGCCTCCAGGGCTTCCCACGATTCCTTTGTCGACTTTAAAGCCTGCAGGAGGTCCCGGTCAGCACCCTCACGCATCAGTTTGGCCTCTTGAAGACTACTCTGTGCGTTAGCATATACCTCCTCGAGCTCCGCCTCCTTCCGGTTGAAAGCAGTCTGCCACCTGAAAGCCAGCGTATTCGCATCTGAAAATACATCAATCGGATAAGTGTCATCAGTTTGCCAAAGCAATAAGGACTCGGGATAGTACTTTCAACTTACCAGCTAATTGCTTCTTGGAGGCCTTCTTAAGCTCCTTCAACTTCTGCTCTGAGGCCGCATCCTTGCCAACTAGCTCAATCTCTCGGTTGTTGGCCGCATCACGCTCAGCAACAACAACCTTGAGATTGTTTTGCAATTCGTTGATACGGTTGTGCAGGAGCTGAGTGGCTACCTTTTGGCTAATTTGATCTTGGGCAATGTAGTCTTTGAGCTGCTGATTCTCATGAGATAGCTCCTGGCGAATCCGAGTGATTTGCTCAGTGACTTTTACATCAAAGCCCTTTACAAGAACCAATAAGGTTAGTACTCGGATAAGACTACATCTTACAAAGAGGACTTCAAAGGAATTACCTCAACAAATTGACGAAGCACCAGGGCAGGAGCCATCACTTGCTCGCTCAACTCTTTTAGTCAGGTGAGGTCCTGGTTGTACCCCATAATGTCAAGTGTCGCTCCTTTGCGCGAGGACTCGGGGACATTTTCGGACCCTCCCTGCAGACGAGTCGAAGCTTCAGCATTGACCTCGGCAACGACCATCTCCAGAGTTGGTTCATCTCACTGTCGAGTGCGGAAAAACCACTCGTTCAACACTCGGTCAAATTCCAATTGAGCAGGAGAGCGGAAGATTGAGTATGGCACACCAACCTGAAGCAAGGGGAGAACATCCGCTTCAGGCGCTGCATCGACCTGGGGACCGGACGGAGAGGAGCCGGGCAGAGGATCTACCTGGCTAAAGATTGGAGGGATGTCGGATTCTTCCTTGTCCAGCATCTCCGACTCCTCTACCGCCCGGGTCTCGGGGACAACACTTGAGGGTGCCGCAGCGGGCTTCGTTTTTCTACAACAAACGAACATCCATGCTAGTACCAGAAACATGCGGGTACTCTAAAGAAAGTCTTGTGACTTACTTTACGAGCTTCAATGCCCGCGGCAGCTTCAAGAGCGGCTTCTTCAGCTGTGGGTCCGGAGCCGGGGCTTCTTCAGGAACCGCACCGCTTGAAGTTCCCTGGGCTGTTTCAACATCTGGATTAAACAAAGATATAAGATAAGGATTTATGAAATCCAAACACAGAGAGACTACAAGGTACTCGGGTTTCCCCTTACCAGGAGCACCCGTATTACAGTGCTTTTCAGCCAATTCTGTTGACAAAAGTACTTTTCGACAAGCACGGCGATTACTAGTGCGAGCCTTTTTTGGGATAGGTTCCCCAGCTTCTTGAAATTGAGTCGGAGACCTCTTCCGACTACTCTCGGCTTCTGGGTCTATGAGCATGACATCAGAGTCAGTTGATTCTGAGTCAAGCCAATCAAGGTCATCAGGAGAGCTTGGTTTGTTTGGAATGTCCTCACTTCGGATGGGACCTCCTAGAGCTATGCCTCCGCCTTCTTTAGTTGCTGGAGGCAGGGGAGGACAATCATTGTTATCCCTCCCCTGGCCCTATAAAAAGAAGAAAATTCAGTCAAGTCAGAAGGATATCTACTAAGTATCTCAAAGACAAGACAGCTCAACTACTCACCTGTGGAGGCGGGTTGATTGCAGAAAAGGTGGTCATCACTGGGACAAGATACTCAAGGCTTTTCAACAGCCGGTTCATCCTCCTCAGGATCTCGTGGATCCTCAGGTTCATCCTCCTCAGGATCCCGGGTCCTTCATGCCCAGGTACTCGAAGCCAAAATTGGCTCGTTGTTGGAGTGGGTGGATCCGGCGCGCGATGAAGACTTGGACGACGGTATACCCGTTCAATCCGCTGAGCTTCAACCCATTTATCATGTCAATGAGAGGTTGGACAGTCTCTACCTCCTCGGCGGTAATCTTGTCCTTCCACTCTCGGCACTTCTGCGGCGGCCATCCATCATGGCGACGAAGGGCTGGTGGCGGGTTGCCTTCGTAAAACCACCCGGCAGTCCAATCTCGGACAGAATCCGATAGCTCTACAGTAATATACTGAGTGGCTACCTCTAATCTAAGCTGGATGCTAGCTCCTCCGACTACCTCTACGTTAGCATCACTGGGTTGACACTTCACCCAGAAGAAGTAGCGGAACAGAGTAAAGGAAGGGCAGATCCCCAGAAAAGCTTCACACAGATGGGTAAAGATAGCAATGTGGAAGCAGGCATTGGGAGTAATATGGTTGAGAGTCAAACCATAGTAATGAAGCAACCCCCGCAGGAAGTCAGATGCTGGAAGCCCCAATCCCCGCTCCATGAAGCACTTGAACATGACTATCTCTGTCGTATTGGGGGCGGGAGCGCGATGGTCAGTGGGTACCCTCCACCCATCAAGCGGCTGCGATTGGAGCAATCCTTGCTGCGCCAAGTAAGCAAGCTCCGTCTGCCTCGTATCTGGCATCTTCCACGCCAAGATATCAGTGGGCGGGCATTGGGGCCTCGGTGGTGGTGATCTTTGCCTTCCTCTTCTCCGCAGCGGCTTGCTTCTTAGGACCCATGTTGGTGACAAGGGATTTCCTACGCATCAACTGTGGATTCGCTATAGGATTTCTAAAACTTTGAAGGCAATGGCTTGATGAAAGCTTGTGGACAACATAGGCCCGACGGCGGCTTATTATAGATCTGTTTTAGCAACCGTTCATCTTTTCCCAAACGGCGTTATGAAACCGTTCAAAACCCTAACGGCTGGGGGACGTTTCAAACGGCGTCAGAGGCAGTGAACAGGTACACCGCAAGCAGACAACGTTACTTCTTTCACAATACACATTTAGTACTCGGAGAAAAAGACAAAGGACTGAGAAAATATTCCATGTACCCGGATCTTATTGATTATTACTCGGAATTACAACAAAGATATGTGGATACATATTGAGATACAACAACTACCAGCACAAGTACAATCAGGATGTAAAACGCTACTCTAGTGTAATCAAGGTACAGAGTCTTGATGCCTAGCGCACCAAGGACCGGGTTCAGTGAGACGCAGTAAAGCAGACACAGAACCTTGGGTTGACACTATCTTTTCAGTGCATCCCAAGGCGGGTTTAAGGCACCGCCCCAGTACCCAAGGAACTCGGGGGAAGGCCCTAACCCTAGCGCCCTTTTGTCAACGTGTGACTCCGAGGTTGTCTACGAGTGGGAGTCACAAGAGTTCTTCTAGGCGCACCTCTGTATCCCTGTGCTCGCGACCACTTGGAAACCACCCTGGCGGATGATCCCTTTACAAGAGTTCTTCTGGACACATCAACTATCTTACATAAGGAAGATACCCGGGGGCTCGGACATCTCCGCTACAGATACTACAATACTCATGGGACTAAGAGCAGTCATATACTTGAGAGGATATGGTTTCCTTGCTTCCCAGGCAGGGTATTTATAGGCGGTTCATCTTGGTCTATGGACATTGTCCACAGATATAAGTGACCAGAGAATCAATAATTTACCCTATGTACCATTGCACATGTGAAGCCTGGCATCAGTGATAGGTTTGATTCCCATGCGCACTTCAAGACGAAGACGACAAAGTTTGCAGTTGTGGAAAACGACAAGAACTATAAATACGTACAGCTGGAACAGTCATTGGTCAACTATTGCAGACTTCACAGTAATTTTTATTCAGTGGGGGGTGATAAGGGATGTTTGATGAAAATATTACCTACCTAAAGCTGCATATTTATTACTCACATGGATTAAGCAACAGATCAGTGTCATGTTTTAATTTCTCAAAACCTTTATGGATTACCCGGTAATATATTTGGAAGACCCCAAGAACCGACTACTTAAGTACTCGGAACTCAGGCTCGGGGGCTGCAGGGTATATACCATAAAGGAAATGTTTTTTCTTACCCAAGGATTACTCGGAAAGGGCTCAAAAGATCGTCAAAGTTATTATAAATAACAAGAGGCTCGGGGGCTACACCCTATGGGTGCACTTTTCAGGAAAAAGTGCACGCCATGGAAGGTCTTTATCTACGGAGCGCTTCAAGATTTCTCAAGACATTACTCGGAGATCCACAAAGAGAAACTAGAAGATAACATTTTGAAGAAATGATGAAGAGCTCGGGGGCTTGACGGACCAGGATGTCAGAGATATCATCAGAAGATGATTACTCTGACTAATTCTGGACGGCATGGGAGATCCGAAAGACTTGATACGAAGTATACTTGGATTAGGACTCTCGTTGTAACTTAGTCGAGTACTTAAAAGAAGTCTTGTAATTAGAATAGGACTCCTCTGTTGTAACCAACTAGGACTCGGTCTGCGCTGTGCTTTACCCGGATATATAATGGGAAGCGGGCGCAGGCTCCTATCATTGAATCTTGAATCATAGCACAAGGCACACGCCGCACTGGACGTAAGGTATTACGCTATTTAGCGGCCTAAACCAGTATAAGTCGCTGTCCTTGTGCACTCGCCGAGTTCTACGAACGCCGATCCCCACCGAACAAATCGTCTGAGATCCCTCAAGACGAGTTGCCGGTTAACAAACACCGACACCCGGACTGTCTGCGCCCCAAACGGCGGACTGTCCGCGGCTGTGCAGAGAGGGCGATTTCGGTCGCCCTTCTCCCAAATCTCCTTCAATCCGATCCAAAACGAAATCCCTTGATCCCAAACTTGGAGCAAAGGATCACAAGATAGTTAGAAGACTATCCCTAAGAAATCATCCGCTCAAATCGACTCATTCAACGAGAAATCGAAAGGGAAGGTGTAGGAACGAAAAAGTTGCCACGAAACTTGAATCGACCCGATCTACTTGTTCGTGAGGGTAGAGTTAAATTCCTTTGGTGGAAATGTTCTCCTCACATCAAAGAACAAGTTCATTCAAGTGGATTCGAAAAAGATGCAGCGAGGAGGGAGATCGAGTGACGGGAAAATCATGAAGAAAAGAAGAACGCGAAGAACAAGTTCAAAACGTGAATCACAATCACGATTGCCAGCCGAAATTCGTCCCCACGAGGAGACAACAGGAATCCGGTCCCATTTCTGCAAAATCCAAATACACAGAGGTATTGTTCACAATCTCTGCGGATCTTAGTAGCTACAACAAGGAATGGGAAGCAGGAAAGCCTAGAATGAAAATAGCAATGGCTGAGATAGTTTGGAGGGAGGGGCTGCCTCTCCTAATATAGCCTAATACAATTATTCCCCTTCTACCCCTACAACTAATGAGTGAGCAGGCTAACCCTAAGGGTATTCCTGACCAACTTGAGTTGATGTTGATCTGATGGCCACGCCCGCACATCAGGTAGCTTCGCCTCGACGCGGCCTCACCGGATGCCGCCATGTGTCGCCAAGCGCCGCTCGTCCTTTTCACGGACCTCCCCCCGGTTTTGAGGCCGAAACCGGGAAACCTAGGCCATCCCCCGATTTTGAGGCCGAAACCGAGAAACCTGTCGTCCGTCGCCTGAGTTTTGTGGCCCAAACTCAGAAACCCGCCAGCGCCCAGGTTTTGTGGCCCAAACCTGTAAACCGTCCTCAGCCCGAATTTTGTGCCCCAAACTCGGAAACCGTCAGCACCCAGGTTTTGAGGCTCAAACCTGGAAACCGTCCTCTCTGTGGTTTTTCTGTGGCTCAACCACCAAACCAACGCCGTAGAGGGATGCACCGCCCATGCACCCCGTCCACCCGCAAGTCTTCACTTGTCGCTGTCCCAGGCTGTCAGCCACCACGGCCGATCCTCAGGCCACCGGTCCGTCAGTCCAAGCCTCACGTCTGCCCTTCACCACTCTGGGTCCATCGGCACTGTAACACCTCAGGTGTTTACATGAATAAAATATTGTCATGCAATCATAAGCATTCCATAGCATCATGTGCTAGCTCACCTTGAGATGCATTCACTAAAATGAGTTTAATTCCTAATGTGAGCATCTTTGTTTATGCTTGTGTTATAACTCAAAACCTTAATTTGGAATGTCATTATGAAATAACTTGTGCTCATTCCTATTTGACTATAGTCATGTAAAGGCATGAAACCAAGTTCAACAAGTCAAAAGGATGTAAAATTCATTTAGCTTAAAAGTGGGAAAATCATTAAATTCCTATATAAGTTAACTAGCCCTTTTTAGTTAACTCAAAATCTATACCTATTTAGGGGTTGACCCTAAAAGCTTTTTGGTAGATCTTGAGAAGAGGTACAACTTTGGTTTTCAAAGTTTTCAAAGTTTTTGTACAAAATTCCAAGTATTTATGAGTTTATTCAAACCCTGGAAATGGTCCCCTTTTGATTTTAATCTTGCATTTCAAAAACTACTTGAGATCTGAGTTTGAGATCTACATCAAAGATGTAGAGAATTTCAAAAGGAACATTTCATACATTGACCATTTTTCAAGTGTCATTGAAAAATCAAAAGTAATTTTGCTTTTACTGCAAAACCTTAAATCTGTCCCCTTTTCAAATTTCTAATTTGAAGTCAATTTGAACTGTTTTGATCCAATTGACTTATTTCCAGTTGAAATCAGCCCAAGTGTTTTAAAGCAAAGTTGTACAACTTTTCAAGCTCTACAGTTCATATTTTGGTGAAATTTGAAGTTGTTCAGAAAATTCAAAAGTAATTTTGAAATTCAGTTTGATCCAAATTTGAGTTTGAACTCTATTTCAAAATTCAGGCAGAATTTGACTTTGGTTCTTAAAGCAAACTTGTAGAATGCAAAGTTTGGAGCAACTTTGGTTTTTGGAGTTTTGGTCGTGCAGTACAAAAATCGAGTTTTGTGAAAGGGGGTAAATCTGTTCCTGTAGCTACAGTAGGGGGGAAGTACCTGCCGGAGCAGCAGGGGCCGCCGCGTCGCCGCCGCCGTAGCCTGGGCACCTCAGCCCGTCTCCGCGTGTCCGGCCGCGCAGCTGCTTGCCGCTTGCTTCACTCCGTGCGGTGTCAAACTCCGAGAGCTCCCCAACCCTCTCTTCACCTGCGCCCGCCACCTCCTCCCTCTCCTGCTCTGTTTTCTGGCAAAGCTCCGGAGAGCTCTCATTCCCTCGTCGTTGCGTCCCCGCACTCTCCATCTTCCCTATAGCTCCGCCTGCATCCCTTGCTACTCCTGAGCTAGCTAACCCAAACCCGAGAGCTTGCAATCGCCGCCGCCACAGTCATCTTCTTCGTCACCGGCCGGGAGCCATCACAGGTACCTTGGTCGTGGTCGCGGTCAGCCTGAGCTCCTCCGGCCAAATCAAGTAGTGCTTTAGCTTCGTCTGGTGTTGTAGGTCATGGTCGGCTCGCTCCTGAGGTCTCTACCGCTCGGGCTTGACCAGTCCGCGACGGTTGCCACCGGTACAAGCTCCGCCATCACCGCCGCCGTTGCCAACCTTGGTCCAGTGCTCCTCGAGCAAGGCAAGGTGAGCACTGTAGTCGTCTTGAGCTCCTTGTTGTGTTGCGCTTCCTAGTTTAGTCTCTACCGGGCCACCGTGATCGGTCCGCGTGGCTTGCCGTCGGCGCAAGCGCCGCCATGGCCGCCAGCATGGGCCAGGTTGCTTGGAGCCGTCTCTGAGCAAGTTTAGGTGCACATCACGATCGCGGTAAGTGCCCAAGTGCGATGCCACCCTCGGCTAGGTCGCTACCGAGCCCTAGCAGCCGGAGCGCCGTGTCGCCGCCGTGCTCGATATGGCCGAGCCGCCATGGCCGTCGTCCGCTCGGAATCGAGTGAGTGCGAGGTCGGGAAAAGAGTGGAATCGGTGCGCGAGATCCAGGCGAAGATGTGGAAGGCCTCGTCGGCGATGAGGTTGGAGGTCGGTCAACGTAGGCGCGTGTTCGGTCAAAGCCTTCGGCTGAAGGTCTCGGCGCGAGGCAGAGAAGGTCTCGGCGCGAGGCAGAGAAGGCCTCGGCGCGAGGCAGAGAAGGCCTCGGGCGAGGCGGAGAAGGCCTCGGGCGAGGCGGAGAAGGCCTCGGGCGAGGCGGAGAAGGGGAACCTTCTGGCCTCGGGCGAAGCGGAGTAAGAGAACCTGATGTCTGGGGTCCCCTGTCAGTGAGAGAAAGGTGTTTTTCTTTTTCCAGTTTTTGGGTATAGTTTTGAGTTTTGTCTTTTTGATATCTTTTTGGAGGAAGCTCCAAAATTTGTGAAAATTTTTGTGTAGCTTTCTCAAGCTGCCTAATATTTAAGAAAAATATAAAACCTGAGTTTTGAACAAATTTTGAAAATGATTTAAATATGGCTTTTATTTAATAAATGGACTTTGATGTTTTTTGTAGGCCTAGTTAAATGTCCAAAAATCATGAAACTATTTTTGGCACTATTTTTAGGTGAAAATATATCTTCACAAAAATTTTGAGCTCTGCTGGAGAAAATAAATTTTACCGTGAGAGAAAATTGTTTCAAGTTATATATCATAGCTTAGAAAATTTCCATCTTTACCATGATCATGTCATGAGCATTCCTTTAGGCATGCACTCTATTATCGTGTAGCTTCCGAAGTGTTCGAGTGTCCGAGCGAGGTTGGTCCGGAAACTTCAGAGTATCCAATTGATCCGGATTACCAGGAGTTCCACACTCTCCCGTTTAACGAAGGCAAGCCCCGGTTCATTTAACCTTTCCTTGGATTTACAATTACACTTACTTTCGATAACCTGATGCATAAAATGTTCATCAAATAAATGCTTTAAACCTGTTGATGCATGACCAACCTTGTTATCGATATATCATTCCTTGATACCTGTTTTAGGCCACTGATAGAAATGCTTAGCCTTGCTTCATAAAGCTTTTGCGAAATGTTTTCAATACTTATCGTTTTGGAATGATAATGAGAAAGAATGATGGTTAAGGCCAGACGGGCACCTGCGTCGATCCTTGGATTAGATGCAGGGTAACCCGGATGTGTCGATTAGGGTTAACCGTTGTTGGCCTGCTAGATTGAGAAACTGTGAAGTACCGATCATATGCTACGGTAAGCCCTGCCTTGGTGGTTCTTAAATGAGAACGGCTAATCGCGCACTGGGAGTGGAGAGATGGCGGGAGTACTAGCTACCCTCGTGGGTCGAAGTCCCGGATTGGAGGTGTACAAGTACTCTCGGGTGGCGCGGACCCGGTCTTGTTTGGAGGATCCGAGGTTGGGGTTGGTATATGTGTGATGACGGGTCTACATATATCGTATGATCGTGGAAAACTCCCAGATCTGGTTGAATCGGTTCGAATCGTCGTGCTCCTCGGTTAAGGAGACTCAATCTTTCGACCCGCACCGTAGAATGAAAATGGAACTGATTTATGAAAGAATGATGATGACCTTTCACTAATGTTCACTTTCAGTTCTTACCAAGTACTTAAATGATTAAGTAAAATTTGGATCTAGGACTACTTTAGTAAGCTTTTATGCAAATGAAAAATTCTGTTGAGCCTACCCAAGCCAGCATACCTGTTTCGTCTCTTCTCTTGTCGGGTCAGCCTTGTTGAGTACCTTCGTACTCAGGGTTTGTTAATCCCCCGTTGCAGGTGGCGTTCACGAGCAGCCTTGCTTTGAGGCTTGTTGCGTGACAGTCTTTGAGGAGGACTTGTCCGGGGAGGAGTAGTGCAACCCTTAGGCGGGGTTGTTTGTGTGTTATACAGTTTTAGTAATGCTACTTCCACTAGCTAGAACAAAGTTTGAAACTATGGTTTGTAATAATGACATAAGTTTGAACATCTGGTTTGTAAAACTTATGGTGTAATACTTCCGCTCTTTCATCTCTGATGTATATTATTTGTGAAATGTTGTAATACTACAATGACTCTTGCAATGATCCTGGGAAGGTAAGGAAACGTGGATGAGTCGGGTTACCCGATGACACGTGGTGGGTCTTTTGGGCTATTGGGGCACAGTATATGACTGTCCGAGGTCTGTAGGACAAGGACAAGTATACGTGGGCCTTAATAATCCAGGAGGTTCCGTCACAGGAACAACATGTCTCTACTTGACCTTCACCATGCCTTTGATCATCGTATCCGAGCTCGACACCTGCACAACACAAGCCAAAGAACATGCGCATCATCCCAGTTGACAATCACCCATCATCTCAAGATCCGGCATACACCCATGTATCCACAATCTCCCCCTTGATGAGTGCATTGTCAACTACCAACACAAAACATATGAAGGTAGAAGAAAGAAGGAAAAAGAAGTAAGCAAACTCAACCAGTCGACTAAAAGCGAAGCAAAGCCAGGAAAAGTCGAATGGAGTGAGCGAGACAACTTGGTTCCCAAAGACATGGGCAACGGCTCGACGCAACCAAGCAAAGCAAATCTAGCCCTCAAGAAAAGATAGAACAGGCTCAACACCACTAGCAAGAAAGTAGTCGGAGCAAAAAGGACAAAGACAAGCTAGTCCCTCAAGAAGGAGGCAAAGGCTCAACACAACTAGCAGAACCGCTCCAAACCAATTGAAAGACCACACAAGCTGAAAACCGCTCCAAACCAAAAACTGCTTAGAACCAATTGACCAACAAAACTTGTCAAATAAAACAAGCAAGCAAACTGTCCCCTACAATAGTGCACACAACAAGGCAAAAGCATATGAGTCACTAAAGCAGGTTAGCAGCTTCAGGTATATAGTCGATAGAAAGAATAGATGCTCTAGAGAGTGCTGATCCAACGATTCAACAACAAACATAAATGCCAGCAAAGGCTCGAACTGATCACAAAATAGGAAATATGAACATATGAGTATAGTGATCAATTTTAAGCCATTCAGAAAGGGTTTCACCATCAAAATAGCACCAAGCATATATAGACAGGAAGTTACACAAGTGTTAAACATGTATAAAAGGTGAACTTGTAAAACCTTAGGTGTTAAGCAACTCTAAATGCATAACTTGACATAGCATGAGCATGGCATCATATCATTTCATGTGCATTTTGTGTGTATGTTTGTTTAAGTCCTTGCCTAGTTTCTACTATAGCTATGAATTGCTTTGTTTTTCTGACCAAGTGCCTTAAACCAAAGTTGTAGATCTTGGCAAAAGGAACAACTTTGCTTAAAAGCACTTTTTTAGAAAAAAAGTCATTTAATGTTTATTTATTGCATTAGAAAAATGGGCTAGGAGTGAAATTCTTTTTCCAGGCAGAATTTGGACTTGAGCCTTAAAGATGAATTGTTCCTTGCAAAATTCTAAGCAACATTGCTTTTAGGACCTTTTCCTAATTCAGTTTAGTTTGGGAGATATAGGGTAAAAAAGAAATGAACAAAAACCACTTTTGTTTAAACCCTGGTGGGGCCCGCACGTCAGTCTCTTCTCCCTCCTCGCGCGCGCGCCACCCGACTCCGCGCAACTGTACGCCGGCGCCGCTGCAGCCGCCCGCGAGCCCGCTCGCCAGGCCGCCAAAACCGCCGTTCGCCGCCCCCGGTTTCCGCCAAGCCGACAACTCCTCCTGTCCCCTCTCTGCCCTGTCGCCGCGTGGCCGCCGTTCACCGGCCGCCGACACGTCCGTTCGGGATGGCAAGATGGGAAGCGGCCAGGTGCAGTGAACCCAGCGTCTGTGCCCGCCTTCGCCTTCTCTACCTCGCACCCGAACCGGCTGAGCCTTTCACTCACTCACTCGCCCTCCCTGTGCTCCATCTTCTCCAGTTCGCAAACGCCGCCGCCGCCCGCTGAACTCCGGCGAGCTATTCCTCGCTGCCTAGAGCGCCGCCGCCCGATTCCTTCCGCCAACCTCTCCACCCTAACCTCCTCTCTCACCTGCACGGGTTGGTTTCCCTTCTCCTTCCCTCTAGCCAGCGGAACACCGAGTGCCAACCTCGGACCTCCGCCATAGCCGCCGCCAAGACCAAAGCGTGGTCCGGCCATCTCTGGCCAAACCACCCCAAACCAAGCTCCGTTCTAGCCTTCTCTACCTCCGTAGTTGCTTAGGGTTAGATGGAGACCTCTCTCTCGCCGTGTTTCGGCCAGAACCGAGCCTTGTCATGGCAATGTCCGCCGCGGACCGCCGCCGTGCGTGCCGCCGAGCAATGCCGGGGTCGGCATGGCTCGATAGTCGCCCTAATAGGTTGCTTAGGGTTTGCTTGAGCTAGTGCTTACGTCGCCGAGCCTCGGAATCACCGGGCGAAGCCTCGCCGTCTTGTCGCAGCGCCGCCGTGTCCGCGGTCGAGCTTGCTCCGGTGAGTCCCTGGCGTGGAGACTTAGCCGACCGTGTCCGCCTCGTGAAGGCGAGTATAGTGGTGTAGTTGGTTGCACCGGAGACCTCGCCGCCGGCAAGCTAGGGCCGGTCAACGCCGGCGGGATGCCGAGCACACTGACGCGTGGGTCCGGTTGACCGCTGACACGTGGGTCACTTGACCGGTGGACCCCGCTGGCAGTGTCTGGGAGAGGGAAGGAGAAGAGTCTGTGTGCACTAACGCTCGGGTTAGCCGGGTGTGTCTAGCATTTTATCTAGTGTCTGCTGGTGCACGAAGCCGGGTGTCCCTAGCGTTTAGGTTGGGTTTTTCTTTAATTCAGTTTTTGCAGAAATAGGTTAAAGGCTTCTAAAATTCATATAAGGCTCATTTGAAGTCCAAATGATGTGAAACAAATTTTGTTGTGCTGGAAATGAACAGAGCTACCTGTTAAAAATATTGAATGCATATTTTGTGATACTTTTATATGCAGTTTAAATTAATTTAGGAATTGGCTGTTAACTTAGAAAATGCATAACTAATTCTGTGTAGCTCTGAAAAATGTGATTCCAATTTTGTTAGGTTTGTGTAGATGAGTAGTATCTGGGAAAAATATAATATGGGTATGTTCCATGAAAATTATTGACAGTAACATTTAAAGTGGTTAAATGCTGTTTTCTTATATGATTTTTAGTAATTAAAGTGTAAATGATATGAACCTGATAATTTTTGTAGACTCCTCTTGTACTAAGAAGTTCAGAAGAAAAATGTGAAATTTGTTCCTTAACACTTTTTGCTAGGATGTGTAGTTCAAAGCACCTTTTCACCATGTTGGCTGTCTTTTTCATAGAGAATAGTGTTTAAGTCCAAATGACATGAAATTTGGACAGTGGGCTGAATCTTATGTTGTTAACCCGCAGTAATTTTTGTAGATTTTGCTGGAACTGTTTGTGATGGGTTGCTGTTATAAGCATGTTTTAATAGGTTGTTGGGTGGGTAAGTAAATGATAAATAAAATAAATAAGTAGATAATGTTGTGATGATTGAGTGTCTTAATTGACTGCTTAGGAAGGTTAAATGAGTGATTTGGTGACAAGGTAGTTAGGAGTCAACTGGATGATGTTGACTACCTTGTTGAAGAAAATGAAGTAGATGACATGTGTTTATCTCCTGAATAGTCTTTATCCAATGATTGCATCACATAAGCATCCCATATGCATTCATTCTATTTATACACGTTTATGCATCATACAGGATCAGCAGAAGAGACCCAGAAACTGCCGCAGCAGGAAGAGTCGAGCCTGGAGGAGACCTTGCTCGAGGAGAACGGAGGGGTCGACGACGAGGAACTGCCCGAGTGCCAAGACCACCGCCCGTCTGACTTCGAGAGAGGCAAGCTCCGGAGCATCTAACTCCCTGTGGTTTGCAAATCTTTACAAATTAATCTATTATATTTGTTGCATTAGGTTTATAGGAGTTGATTGCTACCGTTGTTGCATTATTACTATACCTTGTCCACCACAATTACTATCTTGATATTCCTATTTAAGTCTAGGCTCGTTACATGCTTAGCCCTGCTTAGATCGGTAAAATTCAGGTGATTTCCTATCCCCCGCATATAGGTGGATACTGATCATGACTAGCCTGGTGCTATCATGGAGATAACCATGTGATAATTAATTTGAGACCGGGCGGGATGCAGGAGCAGCAGGACATGGGTTCTGTGTGCTAGTAGACTCCAGTCTGTGTTGCATAGGACCCATTTCGGGCAGTGTCCCTTCAGTCAAATTGAACGCGTCAATCACTTAACGGAGTAGGTCGAAGTACCTCCCGTGAAGCCGAGTAAGGTTATTCGAGCCGGTGATGGAGATGTTGACGCCTAACACCCAGGGCCTCAAATGTACCGTGGGCAACTATCCTGAGCAACCTGGCATGGTCCGTGGACAGGCGGGGCCTGACAGACCTGGCATGACCGTGGGCAGTTATAGCTTGAGTGACCTGGCATTGAGATAACCCCCGGTGTAGAAGGGCCCATGGCCGTCCCGCGCGTTGTGTTCTCGAATCTCATGAGTGGCAGCCGACGGCTACCGAGCGCAGGTGTGATCGGGCGAGTGTGCGACATTTTATCCCCAGCTGGGTAGGAATCGAATATAATCACCATCTCTCCTGGACAGTGAGTAATTGACTGTAGATCACTACCCGTAGAACTTATGGAACTAAAGATGGTTATGATTTGGAACTTGAAAGGGTATTGATGAAATAGTCACTCTTGCTTGAGTAAGTAGTCAAGTGTTTGCTATAGTTCAGGTGCAAACCTAGTCACGTAGAATTAATTATAAAAGTGACTGCCAGCACCCTAAGTGAGTTTTACTTATAAAAGAGCTTTCATGCAACTAGTATGTGTAGCCAGCCCCACATATAGCCTACATGATGCTTGGTGTCTCATTATTTCTGGTTTATGACGGCTAAGTCTAGCTGAGTACCTTCTTGTACTCAGAGTTTTATTCCCTTGTTGTTACAGATGGACAGTGCTTCTATGGCTACTGTGAGAACTACCTATACCCTATAATGGGTGATGACTGGACCGTGGGCATGGTCGTTCCTTATCTCTCCCGATGCTTTTGTGGACCTGATCAGGCTAATGGAACCATATTGAGAACAAACTGAACTTATGTTTAAAACTATGTTGCTTCCCCTACTATCTCCAAACTATGGTTTGTAATATTATTTCATACTCCGATGTATTTGAACTACGTGCGAACTGTGATGTAGCTCGTGGACATGTACGCTGAACGATTAGGATCTTGGCTGATGTTGAAATGATTTGAAATCCTTCGAGATTTCCGGACTACCGGGTTTGTACGAGCTTAAGTACATGATAATCTTTACGAAAGCGGAGATTTCGGTGCTTAATCTGATATAAATTGGTCGGTTCTGCTACAGAACTACCCCTAGCAAAGTTCAATCATCATGCTGTCGAATGAAACATACACTTGTGCTTTCAATATTTTATCGGAGTTGCAGCGGTGATGACACAAGTTTGAAATTTCAACATATGATTGCGAGAGGTTGAAAACTTGACATTGCCTAACTTTTCAACCGAACTAAGCCTATGCATAAGCAATCAGAAGCTTGAAGCAACGGTTTCGGTCTTACACTACAGGGCTCTAGTTTAACTCAAAGTGCAATGAGAAACAGTCTCGATACTGTGATGTGCTGTCAAGTAATCCCATCTCGATCTTTTCAATTCACTTAGACTTGGTTCAAATTTTAACAGAATATGAACAAACCAAGCAAGTGAAGGACTCAGAACTAGAGACATAGCAACCTAGCATATATGAAAAGCACAAGTGACTTCAACACCTTCTACATATGCTAGTTGTCAAACTCAATGGTGAACATGTTTCAATTTTTATGTTGAATTATGCATATTCACAGTTCTAAAAAGTAGCTCAGCTCACAACATGTATCAGTGATCAAAAAGAGCCTAAGCTACATGCATCATCATATATCATTAGAGCATACACTAATCAGAGCATAGATTCATTCTACAAATTATAGACATGAAGCTCGAGAAGAGAAAGATGCAAAAATGATGAAATGCGAAAGCTAGAAATAAAAGAAGTCAGTCTATGATACAATAACCAAAATGTTTCCCCCAACTAAAAGGGGAAACACACACCAAGCTCACCTCTCAACCTGGCAAAGGTTGATTGGTCCAAAGGCTTGGTGAAAATATCTGCTAACTAAAGATGAGTATTGACATGGTGAAGGTCGATATCACCCTTCTCATAGTGGACTCGCAAGAAATGAATGCGCACATCAATGTGTTTGGTCTTAGAATGCAGCACGGGGTTCTTAGCAACGCTAATCACACTCGTGCTGTCACAAAGCAATGGAACTCGAGAAAAGCTTAGACCAAAATCACGCAAAGTGGCCATCATCCACAACAACTGGGAACAAGCTAGCCGCAGCAACATATTCAGCCTCTGTGGTAGACTGTGCGACACTAGACTGCTTGCGAGAAGACCAAGAGACTAGAGAAGAACCCAAAAACTGAGAAGTCCCAGAAGTGGACTTGCACTCAAGTCAGCAACCAGCAAAATCAGCATCCGAGTAACCGCAAAGGGAGAGGGTGGAAGAAGCAGAATACCAAATCCCGAACTCAGGTGTGAAACATAAGTACCTCATAATGCGCTTGACCGTCTGACGGTGAGAAGTGCGCGGCGACGCCTGAAAGCGCGCGCAAAGGCACACAGCGAACTAAATGTCCAAGTGTGTCGCCGTCAGGTACAGCAGCGACCCGATCATACTCCGGTACTCCTTCTGGGTCACAGCTCCTCCATCCTTGACCGCATCCAGGGCCGTCGTGGTCGACATGGGTGTTGGAAGAGGCTTGGCCTCACCCATATCGAACTTCTTCAATATGTCCTTGGTGTACTTGCCCTGGTGCACGAACGTCCCTTCTCGGGATTGCTTGATTTGCAACCCGAGGAAAAACATCAACTCGCCCATCATGCTCATCTCAAATACCCTGCTCATAGTATCTGCAAACTTGGCAACCAAAGCATGAGAAGAACCACCGAAAATGGTACCATCCACGTAAATCTGAACCAAGAGAGTGTTATTACCTTGCTTGAGGAGAAAAAGCGTTTTATCTACACATCCCATTTTAAAACCCTTAGCAAGCAAAAAGGTTTTGAACCTACCATACCAGGCTCTAGGGGCTTGTTTCAAACCATACAAAGCTTTGTGAAGTTTAAAAACATGGTTTGAAAACTTGGGATTTTCAAAACCGGGGGTTGTTTAACATACACCTCTTCTTCTATGTAGCCATTTAGGAAGGCACTCTTGACATCCATTTGAAAAAGTTTGAAACCCTCAGATGCAGCAAAAACCAAGAGGATCCTAATTGCCTCCAAACGATCTACAGGTGCAAAAGTCTCCTCATAGTATATCCCCTCCTTCTGACTATACCCCTGGGCTACAAGTCTGGCCTTGTTTCTCACAATGTGGCCATCCTCTCCTTGTTTGTTTTTGAAAACCCATTTTGTACCAATAGGGTGACACTCAGGAGGAGGTGGAACAAGAACCCAAACCCGATTTCTCTCAAAGTTTTCTAACTCCTCATGCATGGCATTAACCCAGTCCGGATTAGATAAAGCGTGTCCAACATCTCGGGGTTCAAAATCAGCAACAAATGCAGAATGAGCAAAGTGAGAGATTTGTTGTGACCTTGACCGAGTGACGCGTTCATGGATGTTGCCGATCATCTGTTGAGGTGGGTGTTGGCGCTGAATGTGTCGTGGCGCCTCCCTTGCTGAAGTAACCTCCCCCTCAATAGTAGCTGGTGCCTCCTCGGGTACAAGTGGTACAGCCCGAGGTGGTGGCTCACACGACCCCATGTAGTGGAAGAAGACGGGTCGGGACCGCGAGCAGTCATGGTCGAAGTTGACCCAATCGGCACAGCAGGTGGAGGAAGTGCTAGATCATCAATCCCTTCAGCACCTTCTTCCTCATCATCAAAAAGAGGTTCACCAACCTCATGATCACCTGCATGCTCAAATCTAGAAGAAGGACAATGCATGGTCTCGTCGAAGGTGACATCGGATGTCTCCATGACTCGGTTAGTATCAAGGTTAAGTACACGATATGCACGAGTATGATTACCATAACCCAAAAATACACCGTCAGAAGAGCGAGACTCAAATTGTCCAAGTTGCCTTTCTTAAGTATAAACAGTGGCAACCAAAAACTCTAAAATAACTTACTTTGTGTTGCTTCCAAATCGCAACTCATAAGAAGTTTTCTTCAAGAAAAAACGGAGAGAAAAATGCGATTGGAAATGTAGCATGCAGTGTTAATAGCCTCGGCCCAATACCGCCTAGGAGTCCTATGCTCATCGAGCATCGTCCTGGCCATCTCTACAAGGGTCCGATTTTTCCTCTCTACAACACCATTTTGTGGCGGTGTGTAGGGGGAAGAAACTGATGCTCTAAACCCAAGTGTTACAAACTTCTCAAAATCCGAGTTCTTAAACTCAGAACCATTATCGCTATGAATAGCTCTCATCGAGTTCTTAGGGAACTCATTCTGATGTCGCAAAATCAGATTGCGAGTAAAAGCAAAAGTCTCAGTTTTTTCAGCTAAAAAGAAAACCCATGAATATCTCGAAAAATCGTCAACAACAACAAGCACATACCACTTCCCCCCAACCGAGCTCACCCGAGCCGGACCTACAAGGTCCATGTGTAAAAGCTCTCCAGGGCGCTTAGTCATAACCTGATTCACTGAATGGTGGGGAGCGGCTACCATTTTCCCATGTCTACAAGAATGGCAAACAAGATTCTTCTCCATGCACAACTTGGGCAATCCTTAGATTAAGCCAAGTGAACTAAGCCTTGCAAGCAAATCAAAGCTCAGGTGACCTAGTCTCCTATGCCACTTCCAAAGATCAGAGGAGGAAGGTCCGGCCAAAAGACACATAGAAAATCCAAATGACACCGAGAAATTCGCTCGAAAGACTTTCCCAAAGGGCGAAATCAAACACACAAGATTGCCCTGAGGATCTAAAATACGACTGAGATTCTGCTTAAAACTGAAAGGATCAAGATGCCCAAGAGGGGGGTGAATTGGGCTTTTCTAAAACTTCTTGCAAGAATAAAACCTATCAAGCCCCAATTAACCCCCTAGCGCCTAGAAGTGTTTGGCAAGAATCAATCGCACAAAAAGACTATCACTAAACCATTTCTACTCTATTATGGCAATTCAATTCATGAAAGAACAACAAGTAAATGCGGAATTGAATTGCACAAAAGTAAATGCGAAGTAATGAGAGTAGAGATGACACGACGATCTTTTTGCCGAGGTATCGAGGTGTCGGCACACCCCCCTAGTCCTCGTTGGTGCACCCGCGCAAGGGTATGCTCCCCCTTGATCCGCGCAAGGATCAAGTGCTCACTACGAGCTGATTCTTCGCCACTCCGGCCCGGTGAATCGCTCGCTACCAGTCACAACTTGGCTTGGGTCATCCACAATGCCTCCGGATGATCACCAAGCTCTCCGATCGCCACCAAGCCGTCTAGGTGATGCCGATCACCAAGAGTAACAAGCAAGAATTCTCACTTGACCAACGCAAGGCTAATGAGGTGGGTGGATGCACACGTGCTACTCTCTATTCACTAATGAGGTATTTGATCACTCAATTATCAAATCTCTCAACCTCACTAGGCCTCTTGCACTCACTTGCAATCACAATGTGTTTGGCAACCTTTTAAATGAGCAAGAGTAACATCATGAATGAGGGGGAGACATATTTATACCCCAACTCAAAACATGCACGAAGGGGTAAGTCCAGCCAGTTATACACTGACCGGACGCACCTGTCGGGGTGACCGGACGCGTCCGGTCAGTGCCTAACGGCTACGTGACGTCTAGCCTGACACCTGTACGAAGTGCAGATCGGACGCACCCATGCGTCCGATCGCCTCTGACCGGATGCGTCCGATCGCGAAAAACTCTCTCTGGAACCTCTCTGGACGCGACCGGACTCACCCCCCTGGTGCGTCCGATCGATTGCTGAGGGTGAGTCCGGTCGCAACCAGACTTACCCCTCAGCGAGAGCTACTAACCGGACGCATGGCCCAGCGTCCGGTCCCTAGGGTTCTAGCGTCCGGTCGCTATTTGAAGTCCGGAACGACTTCGGCTAGTGACGCTCCCTTCACGAACTTTCTTCCTTATGATCTTAGGGACCTTTCTAAGCTACCTAGGGCTTTGGTTAACAAGTGTGCACCACACCTAACTCAAATGTCTCACCTAGGTCAAGCTACTCATTCAAACCCCTCTTTATAGTACGGTCAAAGGTAAAACAAAGACCTATGCTACTCTAAGTGTCCTTCAACACCAAATGACACTTAGAACTAGCCTATCACCGTCTTCGTCATCGATCCTTTGAAAACCGAACGAATTCCATCAATAAGGGGACATGAATACCATAGTGTCCTCACGATCATCATTACCATGACCTAACTCAATTGATTCTGCAAAACACACGTTAATCATAGTACTTTACCGTTGTCATCCAATCACCGAAACTCACTGGGGGCCTAGATGCTCACAATCTCCCCCTTTTTGGTGATTGATGACAACCTCAAGTATGTTTGAAAGAGAGGTGAGGTTTTCAATTGCTTGGTTCATATAAGCATGTGACAATAAGATCAAAAGGGGTAGGCATGCTTATACAAACCAAGTCCGCATAAGTACTACATAATAAGAATTAACACAAGTACTTATGAACAAGCTCATTTATCGGAGTATAAGTGCGGAAGCAAAGTAAATGAGCATAATCAAGTGACATGTAGAATAATAACGAGTGAAGCATAACATGTCACAGCTGAGCATAAACGAGTGACATGGAGTATATAACAAGTGAAGCATGACATGTCACATCCAAAGGACATACACATATCGTACAAGTGCCAAAAGATAAATATGTATGCGTATGAGTGCAAGATCACACAAAAGAACCGAGACCCTCTCACAAGCTCCCCCTATGTCTAACATACGCTCTCTCCCCCTTTGGCATCAAGGACCAAAACCTAAGGGTCGGAAGGCGGGACGGGAGCAGACGAGTCGGGCGACGAGGTGCGCGGAAGAGTCTCAAACTGAGCAAGGTAAGCCTCCTCGTCGGACTACGAACTGTGAGCTGGCTGACCCTCGGACACTGGACGTGTAGGTGAAGTAGTCTGGATCTGCTCAGTTGACTGGGGAGCGGGCTCTGACGCTGGAAGCTCTGGCTGTGGAGGCTCTGACTCTGGAAGAGGGTCCACTGACTCGGTCGCTGCCACTGTCACGGTCATCGAAGGCTCAGGCGCTGAACTGACTGGCAAAGTGGAACTCTGAGAGACCGGTGGCTCGGACGACGCTACTGAGGAAGGTAGTGTCTCTGTGGTACTAGTAGCAGGAGCAGGAGCTGGAGCTGAGGTCACCGGCAACTGAAACTCTGGCAAGGTAGGCAGGCCGGTGAGCTCACTATAGGAAGCCTCCAGACTCCGAGGGGTCACGAGAACCGACTCTGTCTGAGTAGGAGTGAAGCCTGAGCGGATCGGCGTGAACCTGGCTGGCTGCGCCCTGGTGGGTGACGTAAACCACTGAGGGTACTGAGGAAACGGCGAGACCGTCGATGGAGGAACTGACGTGTAGTAAGAGGTCGACGGTCCGGGCTGCTACAGCTGAAACTGAGGTGGCTGGGGTAACTGGGGAAGAGCCGCCATCCTCTCCATGAAAGCAAGCGTCTGAGTCTGGAGCTGGATCATCTACTGCTAGAGAGCGTCCTGGCGCTCCTGTGCCTGAGCTGCTGCCACTGCCTGTGCCTCTGCAAGTCTGGCTTGCTCCTGTGCCTGTCGTCGCTGCTCCTCAGCCTGACGCTGAACCTCCTCAGAAAGCCGTGACTGCTGCTGCTCCATCCGAGAAAGAATCGCTAGAATTGCCGGATCAGAGCCGGCCATATGCGAGGAGGAGGCCTCTGAGTCGTGAGCGGCCGGTGGACGCATCCTCGGAAGAGGAGCGTAGTCGTCGTCGGTGCTATCAGACGGAACCTCAAAGTCGGGGTCCTCTCCCTCTACCTCAAGCTCTGCGAGCTCAGCCTCTACCAACTGACTAACAGCCTCGTCCTGTTGTGCCTCTGTCTCGGTGACAACTGGCCTCTGACGCTGACCCCTGGGACGAGTGTCTGGACTAGCCCCGACAATCTGGCGAGTGTCGTACACGGGGAACTCTGTCGGGGACTAGAGAAGCTCTGGAAGCAGTCCTGGAATCATCCGCCTCAAAAGAAAACAGATCAGGTGAGCATAGGGAAGCTGCCGGTGACCCTTGAAGCCCTCTGCCAGTGTGTCCTCCATCTCAGAAATAATAACGTCCCAAATGTCGAACTCGAGCTGGGAGACCAAGTGGTGAACTAGCCAAATCTGTATCCTGGTCAACCCCTCTCTGTAGCCTGTCCGGGGCAGAAGAGTACGCCTCATTACCTCGTTCACAAGATGGGCCGTCGGCGTCAAGTCACGAGGACGCCGGCTGGACCCCTCTCCGAACGGCTCCCGGAAGTAGGCACGAACCAAGTCTGCTGGGGGAATTCTCTGCGTGCGTGGTCGTCGGGGTGGATCTATCTCTCCATAGCAAACTGTGTGGACCTTGGTCGCATAGGCTGTCAGACCAAGGTACTCTCTGGCACGGGCACTGTAGAGCCTGTAGGACCTCCCCGTGAAGGCAAAGTGAAGGAACCTATGGTCCAGGGAGATCCAGAGAGACGCATAGAACTGTCGCACCCAGTCCTCAACGTACAGACCACTGCGTCCAAGAAGATCTGCTAACCCAGGTAGATATGAGAGCATAGGACGGATGGCCTCCCCTGCAACTGCAACGATAGTCTCCAGCGGGCAAACTCTGTGAGGACAGATGTGGACGCCGCTGTTGACATATGCTCTGTAGAAATCCTCCTGAATAACTGTGTAGAAACCCTCGGAGGCCTGAGGGTGCCGGGCGACTGGGAACCACTCCTCGTACGGAACCAACCGCAGGGCCTGCACCTGACGTGCTGTCACGGTCCGCAGGTCGAAGTGCTCCACAGGTGGGGCTCCCTGTGGCCTCGGAGGGGGTCGACCACCCCGCCTCTGCCCCTCAGGTCGAGGAGACACCTAAGTGCGAGTACGGGTGGACCAGCGAACGGGCTGCTGAACTGGCTGCTCCTCTAGCTGACCCTCTGCCTGGGTCTCTATAGCGGTGATGGGCTCTGGAGCTGACCCACCAGCTGTGGCTGCGGCGAGGGCTGAGGCTGCCTCTGACGGAAACTGGAAGTCAGGAGGAAGGACCTCAGCGGGGTCATCGAGAGAGTACTTGTGACCCTGAACTCGGACAACACCTCCCTCGGTCTGAAGCAGGGCCTGCACCTGCTGCTCTGTGAGAAGGTCACGAACGCGCTGACCACTGCGCTGACCACTGCCCGAACTGGCCTGCTCTGAAGACTGGTCGTGAATGCGGAAACCACCTGTCGAACCACCCTGCTCGGCTGTCTCAGCTGCGTGAGCTGCAGCAAGTGCCATCTCTGAATCTCGATCAAGGCTCTTGCGCTTCTTGGAGATGAGCTTCTGCGGCCTCTTCCCCTTGTCACCAGAAGGAGGGCGTGGGGGAGGAGGATCTGCCCCGGGACCTCCGCCAACGTTCTTGCAGCGAGCCATCGCTACAAGAATAGAACCACTGCCAAGCCAAGGACACTGCCACTGAGAGGAACCACTGTCACTGCCACACAAACCAGAGGACTGGACTAAACCTCAGAGGCTTGGCCTCATTCCGTATCCGTGAGCTTGGCCCCGGATTAAGCTGTCATTGTGACACTGCTCACTGACACGGTCCCGACTCGCTGCAATAGATAGATAGGGATATATATAAGCATATAATCTAGAGACAAGAAGATCCTATTGGAAGCAAAGCAAAGGGGACGAGATGAGAGACATGGCGTAGCTACCTGACAAGACGCGACAAACTGACCAAGCGGGGGAAAGACACCGACACGTTCGGGCACCAAGACGTCTCGCCGGAAGGATCTGCGCGAGAATTAGGGCCAAAAAGTGGTTAGATAAGCATGAACATGTGGTTTGAGCATTCCATCGAACACCTTGCGGGCAGGGTTTATGGGGAGGGGTGGGAAGCTCACTGTGGTGGATGCTGCGGGCCGAGTGGTGGTGCTTGCCGGAGAAGAGGGCCGACGGGGACGAACGCCGACGAGGAGGACGGTCCGGCAAGCGCTGAACGACGCCGTCGAGCTCGGTCGGGCGGATCACAGCCGGGCGAGGCGGGGCGCGGCGGTGCGGCGGGGCGGGGTGGCTCGGGGGAGGAGCGGCGTCGCGGGGGAGGGGCGGCCGTGAATGCGGGAGCCGCGCGGGCGGGGGGGTAGGGCACGGCGGGAGTAGGACACGGCGACGGGTCAAGCTCGGGGTCAGGTCGGGTGGGACAGAGCGAGGCAGATAGAAGGGGGGACCCATGTGTCGGTTGGATAAAGTTATTGCGCCCCTTAAGTTGCGACCGGACGCTCCGCGGTGTGACCGGACGCACGAAGCCCCAACGTCCGGTCACCAACAGAGAGCTCCCGAAACGCATTTTCCGCGATCGGACGCGTCCTATCACACACGACCGGACGCACCCAGTGTCCGATCATACTTCGACCAGTGACCGGACGCACCCGCGAACTCTTGACCGGACGCGCCGATGGCACTGTTCATCCTACAAGCGAGTTGTACTGACCGGACGCACCAGGTGAGTCCGGTCACAGCGTCCGGTCACAGGGAAACCCCTGTTTTGACTCGATTTTTCGCGCCAACTTCTCCAACCAAGTTCCAACTCAAATAAAAAGCAAATAAACACCAGTTGGAACCTAGTGGATTGACCCCTCTCAAACCCTCAAATTTTTCAAATATTTTGCCATAGGCTAATTTAGTTTTCTAGATAAAATAGGCAATAAAACCCAAGGAGACAACATGTGGCCACCAAAACTAGGGGTCTCAACCATTAGAAGCCTCAAATGCTCCCTCTAGCGGTGGACGAACACAGCGGTTGCTCAAAACTTAACCGAAAAGAAACGACAAAGCAACACACATGCATATGAAATGCAATACGGAATGTGAATCTAGGTTGCTTGTCAAGTTTGCTCATGGGTAAGCTTCTTCACACGCTTTTTAGGGCGGTTATCTTAACCACGTCTGACAAGCCTATGTGCATAGCATAAATTAAACATGGCATATTATACAATGCAATGCAAAGACAACCCCCCTTTCACCTTTTGACAAAGTTACTTAGATCAAGCACATTAAGCTCACTTCGCAATATACAAAGGGTGTTCTCATCTAGGAGTTTTGTGAAGATATCCGCCATTGATCTTCGGTTCTAACTCCCTCTAAGGATATGTCTTTCTTGAAACATGGTCTCTAAGAAAGTGATGGCGAATATCTATGTGCTTTGTGCGAGAGAGTGTTGAACCGGGTTGTTAGCACGCTTAACCGAGCTCTCATTGTCACACAACAAAGGTACCCTTTCTAGAACTACACCATAGTCTAAAAGGGTTTGTTTCATATAAAGGATTTGTGCACAACAAGCACCCGCGGCTATGTATTCCACCTCGGCGGTAGACAAGGCCACACTATTTTGCTTCTTTGAACTCCATGAAACTAGTGATCTCCCAAGCAAGTGGCACCCTCCGGATGTGCTCTTTCTATCTACTTTGCAACCCGCGTAATACGAATCGGAATACCCAACGAGTTGGAAATTAGCTTCTTTGGGATACCAAAGGCCAATGCTTGGGGTGTGCTTTAGGTACCTAAGGATTCTCTTCACCGCTATGAGATGTGATTCCCTAGGATCGGCTTGAAAGCGAGCACACATGCACACACTAAACACGATGTCGGGCCTAGATGCGGTCAAATATAACAAGCTACCAATCATAGAATGGTAGAGAGTTTGATCAAACGGGTTACCTCCCACATCTAGGTCGAGATGTCCGTTTGTTGGCATTGGAGTCTTGATAGGCTTGCAATCATCCATGTTGAAGCGCTTGAGGAGGGTATTTGTATACTTCTCTTGAGATATGAAAAATCCCCTCCTTCAATTGCTTGACTTCGAAGCCTAGGAAGAATGTGGAATGTGAGCTCCAATCATGGACATTTCGAACTCCTTCGACATCAAGTCACCAAATTCCTTGCAATAGGCTTCATTTGTTGACCCGAAGATGATATCGTCAACGTAGACTTGACAAATGAAGATCTCTCCATCAAGCTTTCTGGTGAATAGTGTGGTGTCGACCTTCCCAATGGTGAAGCCCTTCTCAATGAGGAAGTCCCGGAGGCACTCGTACCATGCTCTTGGGGCTTTCTTGAGCCCATATAGCGCCTTGGACAACACCTATAAACATGATTAGGATATCTAGGGTCTTCAACCGGGAGGTTGATCAACATAGACTAGTTCTTTTATGAAGCCATTTAAAATGCACTTTTCACATCCATTTGATATAATTTAATGTCATGATGTGATGCATATGCAAGGAGGATACGAATGGCTTCGAGTCTTGCAACCGGTGCAAAGGTCTCTCCAAAATCCAAACCTTCAACTTGAGAGAACCCCTTTGCCACTAGCCTTCCTTGTTTCTAACAACCTTGCCTTGATCATCTTGTTTGTTCCTAAACACCCATTTGGTTCCAATGACTCTTGCGCCTTTAGGTCGCTCTTCAAGTGTCCAAACTTGGTTGCAGGTGAAGTTGTTTAGTTCTTCATGCATGGCATTCACCCAATCCGGATCACCTAGAGCTTCATCTACAATGGTAGGCTCAACAAGAGAAACAAAGGAGTGATGTTCCATAAATAAAGCAAGTTTTTGAAAGCGAGTTATTACACCCTTGTTGACTCCCTATGATGAGATCTTGAGGATGAGGTTGTAGTAGAGGAGTAGTCCTTGGATCAACCACTTGAGGGGCCGCTTGTGGAGCATCTACATCTTGAGCTTGTACCACCATTGATCATGGGAGACATGAGTATCTTCAAATGGATCCCTCCCATCTTTGTCATCAACATGTGGTACATTGGATGAGGATGGCTTGTCAATGACTTGCACATCATCATCATCATCTTTAGGCTTGATGGCTCCAAACTGGCATGTTCTTCATTGCTTCCCTCAATGGTTCATCACCTACATCATCAAGATTTTCATGCTCTCCTTGAGAGCCATTAGATTCATCGAATTCCAGATCATATGTTTCTTCTACCATCCCGGTGGCATGGTTGAATACTCGATATGCTTTGGACTTCAATGAGTAACCAACAAGAAAACCAATATCACATCGGCGTTGAAACTTCCCTAGGTGTTGGCGCTCCTTGTAGATGTAGCATTTGCACCCAACACTCTAAAGAATGATATATCCGGCTTCTTGTTGTTGAGTAGCTCATAGGGGGTCTTGCCAAGGAGACGATGGGGGAACAACTGATTTGATGCAAGCAAGCGGTGGATTGCTTGCCGCCCAAAATCTTTCCGGTGTAGAGTACTCGTCTAGCATTGTTCTTGCTAGGGTGATTAGAGTCCAGTTCTGTGACAAAACCGACCAATTTATACCAGATTAAGCACTGAATCCCTGCTTTCACAGAGATTTGCAAGTGCTTAAGCTCGTACAAACCCGGTAGTCCAGAAATCTCGAAGGATTTCAAATCATTCAACTTTAGCCAAGATCGTAATAGATTAGCGTACATGTCCACGAGGTACATTCAGTTCGCACGTAGTTCAAATACATCGGAGTTCAACAGTTATTACAAACCAAAGTTCGAAATTTGAAAGTGGAAGCAACATAGTTTTAAACATAAGTTCTTAGTTCACAATACGGTGCCATTGCCTAATCAGTCCGCAAAAGCATCAGGAGAGGATAAGAGATGACCATGCCCATGGTCTAATCATCACCGCGATGGGGTACAGACAGTTCTCCCAAAGCCGTAGCCGTAGAAGCATTGCCCATCTGCAACAAACAAGGGATAAACCCTGAGTACGAGAAGTACTCAGCTAGACTTACCCGTCATAAACCAGAAATAAGGTGACACCAAGGAGTATGCAAGGCTGTATCTAGGTTTGGCCATACTTACCCTTTTGCATAAAGCATTTATTATTAAATAATCATCATTAGAGTATTAGCAGTCAATTTCATGTAATCAACCTGATTAACTAGATTTGCACGTGATCTAGAGCAATCACTTGGCTAATTAATCAAGCAAGAGTGCCTATTTCATCAATAGCCTTTCAGATTGAACATCATGACCATCTTTAGTTCCATAAGTTACTACGGTAACACATGCCCAGTCAAGTTACTCACTGTCCAGGAGCGATGGCGATTATAATCGATTCCTTCCCAGCTGGGGATAAAATGTCGCACACTCGCCCGATCACACCTTGCCAGGCAGCCCTCGGCGACCGCTTCAGGAAATTCGAGAACACAACACGTGGGACGGTAATGGGCCCTTCTACACCAGGGGTTATCTCAATGCCAGGTCGCTCAAGATATAACTGCCCACGGTCATGCCAGGTCAATCAGGCCCCGCCTGTCCACGTACCATGCCAGGTTGCTCAGAATAGTTGCCCACGGTACATATAAGGCCCTAGGTGTCAGGCGTCAACATCTCCATCACCGGCTCTACTCGATAGCCCGTACTACCTATCCACGTTCGAGGTGTGGCTTCACGGGTCCAATCGACCCGACCCTATCGCGTATAGTGATTACCGCGTTAAAATCGACTGAGGTGTGCCTATCGTCGCTAGTCGACGACACAGACGAGACTAAGCACACAGAACCATCCCGACTGTCCTGCTGTGCTCCTACATCCCGCCCGGTCTCAAATTAATTATCACATGGTTATATCCATGATAGCACGAGGCTAGTCATGATCAGTATCAACCTATAGCGGGAGACAGGGAAATCACCCGACATTACCGGTCTAAGCAGGCTAAGCAATAACGAGCCTAGACCTAACAGGATATTAAGACAATAATTGTAGGTGGACAAGGATAAGTAATTAATGCAGCAACGTGTCAATCAACTCCTATAACCTAATGCAACAAACATATCAGGTTAATTTCATAATTGCATTTGCAAACCATAGGAGTGGGATGCTCCGGGGCTTGCCTCGTTCAAAAGTCGGAGGGTCGATGGTCGCGGCACTCAGGCAGGTCGTCGACGTCTCCTTCTTCGGTTCCTCTCGTCCTGGGTCTCCTCTGGACACCATTTCCTCCGGTGGCTGCGGGTTCTGGATCTCCACTACCGATCCTGTATGATGCATAACCGTATAGTAAAAATGAATGCACATAGGGATGCATTGGATGCAACATAGAACAAGATAACTCAGGAGATAAGCACATGTCATCTACTTTATTTTCTTCAACAAGGTAGACAACATCAGCCTAGTGATTACAAAAGACCTTAACCAACCAACCAACTAATTAACCTTCCAATATAACTGGTTAGGATTTACAATTACTACAGCAAGCACTTACTTAATTAATTTATTATCCTTAATTACTTGCTGAAATAAATCCATTTAATCAAGCCTATAAAGCAACCCTCCTAGACAGCTTCAGAAAAATCCACAGAAATTACTGGAAGTTAACAACACATAATCTAGTCCTCTGTCCAAATTTCAACCCAATTGGATTTAAACTCTATCCTCTATGAAAAGACAATATTAACAGGAAAAGGTGCTTTGAACTACACACCCTAACAAAAAGTGTCAAAAACAGAAATTTCCCATTTTTCTACTGAACTTCTTAGCACAAGAGCAGTGTATAAAAATTCTTAGGTTCATATTCCTCATATTTAATTACTATAATTTAAACAAGAAAGCACATTTAATCACTTTAATTGCTACTGCCAAAATATTCCAACAACAATATCATATTACATTTTCCCAGAAACTATTCATCAATACAAACCTAACAAAACAAGAATCACATTTTTTTCTGAGCAATACACAGATTACTATGCATTTAACAAAGATTTCAACCTAAACATAATTTAAATATAACTACACATAAATTATCACAAACTGGACATATTATATTTTTCATGCATAGAACTCATCACAACAAACTTAACAAAACTTATTTCACCTTTTTTAGCATTTACAGAATGCAAGATATGAATTAAACAAGCTAATCAAGCATTTCTGAAATCTATTTAAACAAAACCCTGGAAAAACTCTTTACCCTAAACTGCTACACGCACCCAAACTACTGCCACCCGAGACACTGACAGCTGGGACCCGAGCCACTGACTTGTGGGCCCCCCGAATCAAACCGGCCCCACCTGTAAGCCACACAGAAGCAGGGGAAGGGTTGACCGCGGCGGAGCTCGCCGGCGGCGACCTCCCCGGCGAAACGGACACCACCGCTCTACTCCTCTCCTTCTTCCGCACCCGACGGTACCACTCTTTAGCCCAGCGCATGCACGGATCGAGCTCGCCGTCGACCATGGCGGACACGGCGGCGCGGCCATGCTACGTCGGCCGGCTCCGGCCATCCCGAGCTAAACCAACTACCGATTCCTACTCCGGCGACCTTCACAACCCTAACCTGAGGCTCAGGAGCCAGGGTTCTCACTACGAGCATCCGCGACCACGGCCATGCCGACTCCGACGACCATGGCGAGCGGCGGACGGTGGCGTACCGTCACTACCAAACCCTAATCGGCTAAACCAACACCACCAACGTCTTCTACGGGTCAAGGCGACTCGCGAACGCTAGCTAGGACAAACGGAAGGGCACGAAAAGGGGGTTGGCCACGGCGGACTGAGCTCGCCGGCCATGGCGGACACGGCGGACGAGGCGTACCGCGGTCACCAAACCCTAACCGGCCAAACCGTCACCTTCTACCTCTTCCACGAACCTCACTGACCCTCGAACGTGAGCTAGGGCGACACGAAACCACGGGAAAGAGGCCGGCCATGGCGAACCGAGCTCGGCGGTCATGGCGGCCATGGCGGCGGCTCATCCTAGGGCTTGCCTAGGCTTTCCTACGGGGCGTTAAGGGTAGCAAGAGGTGCGGGGGCTCACGGCGAAGCTTTGTGGGTGGTTGGGCTTGCGGCGAGGCGGCCTAACGGCGGTGAACGCCGGCGGCGCTTGCTTTCCCCCCCCCACCCTTTCGCCCGAGCGCTGGCGAGAGCGAGAGAGACAGAAGGAGGGAAGTGGAGCGGCTTGGCTACGCGAGTGCAGGCGGGGGGCCTTGTGCTCGCCACGCCGCCGGCGGAACGCGGGCTCCCCAGGCGTCGGGCGCCACGCTACTGCCAAGCTCTGGCACGGTCGGCCACGACCACGGCCGATTCAAACTGAATCGCCGGGTTTAGGTGCTGATGGCCGACTAACGGCCGGATTTTGGACGCCATTATCTCCTAATCCACTCGATGAAACGCTAAACCACTTGTTCCATTGAGTAGAGCTATGTGCCGACTACAACTTTGGTTACAAGGTCATGCTTTGGTTCGGCCTAGATTGCTCTTGAAAAAGCTCCAAAGATCACTAAGCAAAAATGTTTCGGCAGTTAGGACTTAGAAGAATTTTTCTAAGTCTAATCTCCCCCATTTCTGCCTTGTGGGTCCTAAAACACCTTGTTAAACTCATTTTCATGAGTTGGCCCTTGAACACTTTTGTTCTATTCTAAATTCTACACACTTTTGGTTAAGGGCCCACTGCCATGCAAAGCTTTATCAAGGAGGTCTTAGTTAGTCAAACAAAAGGACTCCTAGGGCTCTTTTAGGGCAGCTAGGGTTAGTGACTTGGTAGCCATAATGACCAACACAACCTAGCTTCATTTTGGACTCCTCGACAAGGTTCAAAACTTAGGAGACCCTAACACTCCAAACACAAGTCAAACAAGCATCACACCAAGCATAACATTACAACAAGCCACATGAAATGACACTTTACAAAAAGAATGCAACATGTGATGATGATGCTTATGCTCATGAGATGTCAAGTTATGCATTTAGGGTTGCTTAAAACCAGGGGGTGTTACAGCCCTCCCCTCCTAAAAGAATCTCGTCCCGAGATTTAGTTACTAACCATTTCTTATAAAGTGTGGGTACACCTCTTTTAGATAGTATTCCGTTTCCCCAAGTGGCATCTCGTTCATCTTGCTCACTCCAAGACACTTTATATTGCTTTACTATTCTCCCGCGAGTTATTCTTTCTTTTTCATCAAGCACCCGATACGGTTCCACGAGTATGTGAGATCAGATTGCAACTTGATATTGGCTGGCTGTACTCTTCTTCTGGAATGCGAAGACATTTCTTTAATTGTGACACATGGAATACAGGGAATATTGCCTTCAAATGTTCAGGTAGCTGTAGCCGATAAGCTACTTCTCCCCTCCTTTCCACAATCATGTATGGTCCCACAAATCTTGGCGCTAACTTCCTTTTCACGCCAAAGCGTCTGACACCTTTCATGGGTGACACTTTCAGATACACATAATCGCCTTCGTGAATTCAAGCGGTTTCCTCCTCTTGTCTGCATAGCTCTTTTGTCGAGACTGCGCAGCTGCCATATGTTGTGGTATTCTAACTTGTTCTTCTGCTTCGTTAACAAAATGAATTCCGTAGTAGCGACGTTCTCCTGATTCAACCCAATTCACCGGTGTCCTGCACCTTCTACCATAAAGAGCTTCAAAGGTGCCATCTGTATGCTTTCTTGATAACTATTGTTATATGCAAATTCAGCTAAAGGTAACCATTTCTCCCAAGATCCTTTTGCTGAAATCACACAGGCTCTCAACATGTCCCCAAAACTTGATTCACTCTTTCAGTTTGTCCCGATGTTTGGGGATGATAGGCAGAGCTACGGATTAGCTTTGTGCCTAATTCCTTTTGCAGTTCTCCCAAAATGGTGTGCAGTAAACTACGATCCACGATCCGAAACTATGACTTGGGTATACCATGTAGTCGAACGATTTGATTGATATAAATCCCGCATAGTCCGGTGCTCGATAACAGGTTTTAACTGGAATGAAATGAGCGGTTTTGGTAAGACGATCAACTATCACCCAAATTGAGTCATTTCCTTTCTGGGTGTGGCCAAACCGGTGATGAAATCCATACTCACTTCTCCCATTTCCACTCGGGTATTTGAACGGTTGAAGTGTTCCGGCTGGCTTCAGGGAATAGCTGTTTCACTCGACAACACGTGTGCATCTGGCTACATATGCGGCAATTTCTTTCTCATCTTGGTCCACCAAAATCTTGGATGCAAATCTTGATACATCTTAGAGCTTCCAGGATGAATAGATAACTTGGATAAATGAGCTTCATCCATGATCCGGTTTTGAGTTCTTTGTTCTTAGGTACTCCCTCCGTCCAAGAATAAGGCACGATTGACTTGGCACGTCTTAAAAAATATATTGTGACTATAAATTTCTCTTATAATTATATAATTATAGAAATAAAAGTTTGATCATTAGAAGTATTTCTAAATACAAAATACATACAATTACTTTTATAGTATAAACTTTTCATATGATTAGACTAATTCTTAGTCAAGATAGAAAGTTTGAATTTTGAATACGTGGCGCCTTATATCTGGGGACGGAGGGAGTACTACTAAGCGCTTGTCAAACCATAACACTCCTTTATCATCAATCCGAAATGTTTACGGTTTAGTTGCGGTCTTCAGCCTTTCCGTGATATGATAAATTCCCTTGTCGGTTTTCTGCCCTTCAAGAATCTGATCAACTAGGGTCCCTTGCAGCTTGATATTGTGTAGAATCACACGGTGTACGAGACTACTAAAACTCTCTTCTGTTTTGTAACCTCAAATTGTTGCAGTTTGATTTCCGGCTCAAACTGTCGGCAACCACATTTGCCTTTCCGGGATGATAAAGTATCTGCAGATTGTAATCCTTGATTAGTTCAAGCCATCTTCTCTGCCTCATATTCAGTTCAGGTTGAGTGAAGATATACTTGAGACTCTTGTGATCGGTTGTACATGTTACAGACGTTACCAAGCAGATAATGTCCCAGATTTCAGAGCATGTACCACAGCGGCTAATTCCAAATCATGTGTAGGATAGTTTATCTCATGTTTCCTTAATTGGCGTGGAGGCATAAGCAATCACTCTGCCTTCTTGCATAAGAACACAACCTAACCCAACCTTCGATGCATCACAAAAGACATCAAAAGGCTTCTCGATATCTGGTTGAGCTAAGACAGGAGCCAGTGGTCAATAGTTTCCGCAAGGTACGGAAAGCTATCTCACACTCCTCTGTCCATTCAAACTTCTGGTCCTTCGGGAGCAAGCTTGTCATTGGTTTTGCAATCATGGAAAAGTCAGGAATGAAACGACGATAGTATCCTGCTAATCCGAGAAAACTTCGAATTTCACCAACCGAAGTAGGAGCTTTCCAATCCATCACTTCTTGTACCTTACTGGGGTCCACAGAAATTCCTTCTTCTGATAGAATATGACCAAGAAATTGCACTTGCTTCAACCAAAACTCGCATTTGCTAAACTTAGCATAAAGTTTATGTTCTCGGAGCCTCGTCAAAACAACCCTCAAATGCTCTGGATGATCGTCCGGTTTTCAGAGTATACTAGAATGTCATCAATGAACACCACTACAAACTTATCCAATTCCGCATAAACACCGAATTCATTAAACTCATGAAGTATGTTGGGGCATTTGTCAATCCAAAGACATGACAAGATACTCATATAATCCATATCTGGTTGAAAAAGCAGTCTTTGGGATATCTTGTGGCCGAATCCTAATCTGGTGGTAACCTGACCTCAAATCGATCTTGGAAAACACCTTAGCTCTGGATAACTGGTCAAACAGAATATCTATCCGTGGCAAAGGATACTTGTTCTTGACAGTCACGGCATTGAGCGGCCGGTAATCCACACACATACGTAGTGACTTATCCTTCTTCTTGACAAACAACGCTGGGCAACCCCACTCGGATATACTAGGTTGAATGAATCCTTTGTCCAGAAGTTCCTTAATCTGGGTTTTAAGTTCAGCTAATTCATTGGGCGGCATACGGTAAGGTCTTCTAGAGATTGGTGCGGTTCCAGGTAACAACTCAATTGCAAATTCTACTGCTCGCTTGGGCGGTAATCCTGGCAATTCATCCGGAAAGACATCTGGGAAATCTCGAACGACGGGGATTTTGGACAGGTCTTCTATAGATAAAGTGCAAGATAAATCGACGAAGTCAGCACCTCGAGGAAGAGAGATGCGTAGCTTTGTATTCGTCCTTCCATCAGATAAGGTAAGAACCCTATTTGCAGTGTCTAACACCGCATTCCACATACTCATCCAACTCATCCCTAGGACTACATCCATACTTAGTCCTGGCAGAACTACTAAGTTAGCTCTGAATTTGTGCCCTCCAATGTCGATGGTTGCATTACAACCATCTGCCTAGATAACACGCTACTCCCCACGGAGCTTACGCGAAACCCATAATCCATTTCAGACACCTCTTGATTATGTTTTTGTGCAAATTCTTTGCTCATGAATGAATGTGATGATCCAGTATCAAACAAAACAACTGCAGGATGATGGTTAACAAGACACATACCGGCAGTCACGGGCTCTCCGGCACGAGCTTCTTCAGCAGTCATGTTGTGCAGACGTGCGGGTAGTTAGCTTGTTGCTTCTGGGTGAGGGCAATATCTTGCGAAGTGTCCCTCTTGGTTGCAATTGTAACAGGGTCCCCGAACCAAAGGTTTCCCTCCTGTTGAACTGCCCTGACCTCCACGAGCTTGGGCAGCAGTTATCTTGTATGGCTTTTGATTGCGCTGAGCTTGCGGCTGATTCTTCTTTGGCGGCGGCCTGAAACGTGCCCCGGCGCTGGTGGTCGATACTGGGATCGTTGAGCTGGTGGTCCCCTAGGTTGAGATGGTCCTGAATCAAAGTCCTCTTCTGGGCCTTACTTGCAGCATGCTTGTTATTGTGGTTCTCTTGGATCAAGCAATCACTGATAAAGTCATTGAAAACGGTACGAGAAGATGTACCCACTGACTTTCCCATTTTGGTGTTCAAACCTCTCTTGAAACTAGCAATCTTTTTGGCATCTGTGTCCACGAAGTCCGGAGCATAACGAGACAAGGGGTTAAACAAGTGATGGTACTCAGTAACAGACCGAGTCCCCTGTGTCAAGCTCATGAATTCTGCCACTTTCATCTGAGTCAGGCCTGGCGGAATATAGTGCCCTCGAACGGCTTTAGTGAACATCCTCCAAGTAACAGGAACGTTGGCAGGATAGGTGGTGCGGTGATGCCCCCACCAAATCACGGCTGGCCCCTGCAGCTGATGCGCGGCATACTCTGCTTTGAGTTCCTCTGTGAGCCTGAGCAAACGAAACTTCTGTTCCATGGTATGCAACCATTCTTCTGCCTCTAAAGGTTCAGTAGCTTCCTTGAAAATGGGTGGTCTAGTATCCAAGAAATCCTTGAAAGAGCTATATTGATTTGGCTCTGGACGCTGGTGACCATGCGCCAAATTCTCTCGCAGCAAAGCTTCAATGTTGCGTTGGCTTCCCAGAAATTGGGCGAGAAGCTGCTCGGGAGTGGCTGGTGGAGGAGGTGGTGGATTGCGGTTGTCCCTGGGGTCCTCATTTCCACCACTACCGCCAGCTCCACTACGGGTTGTCGTCATCTGCATGTATTAATAGCAAGTGATCATTAGGCGAAGTTGCAATTATTGTAGAGAACAATAGATCATGCCAACTGAATTTATTCGGAAAACGAATTCGCCAAACAATCACAGAGGCATAATAAATTTCAATCCACATCGCAGCATCACATAATAAGATCGCTTAATACATAACATGCAAAAGCCAACATAAACATCCATGGTTTTGCCCATACATATGGGACTTTTCAAGGTCTCGCACCAGGTGCACATAAGTCTTACTACTTGTTCTTACATCCAGCCCAAACACAAGCAAAAGATTAGGCTTATCAACATACACAAAAGATCACCAAGCTCTAAGCATACTATCTGATCTACTCTCTAGGGATGTCACCATCGACACCATCATCACTAGACACGTCTGAGGAACCACTAGAAGAGCTACTCGGATCCGGGTCTTCCTGAGGAAAGATGGGGTTCCTCTCATTCTCCTTGCGGTGGATCTCCTCATGCAAGCGGTCATTATAATCCTGCAGGTGGTGAAGTTGCAGCTCTAGGTCTCCTACTCGCAACCTCAACAGCCTGTTCTCCTCTGAAGCGCGTATGCCCTCAATACAAACACCTCGAAGTGACTCCTCGGTCTCCCTCATGATCAAGGCTAAGAAGGTAGCAGACTCCTGCTGAACACTGAGCTGATGGGCAGTCTCCTGCTCTCTCTGAAGCGCCTGGTCCCTCTCCACAGTCATGTGAGCTAGCTGTGTGGTGAGGAGGTCTATCTCTGTAGCATGCTCCTCCTGCCTGCGATGCTGTGCAGCCATCTCCTCCTTGAGAATATGGTCCAGGTGATCATAGCTACGCGATAGGCATCCATAAGTAGCCATGAGGGCGGCCATAGCACTCCCTGCTGGTCCTGCACAATGCTCCCTCTCAAGCGAACTGGCCTAAAGAATGGCGGCTCCTGGCTGACGCCACACTGACTGATAAGGATCTGCTGTCGGGAAGATGCTGGCTGTAGCCTGGGCAACCACCTCCGGATGGTCCTCCATAATATCCCAGAGAATGGTGTAAGCAACTCTGTTAGCTCCATCCCATGGGGTCCTCCCCTGCAACGCGAACACCCGGCGGCACCAGACGTGATCCTGGTCATCACGGCTAGGCACGTCAACCTCCACCGTGTACATATGGCGATCCTCCGAAATCTGCACCCGCTGCCACTCGTACTGTGGCTCCTGGCCCTCCTGGTATCCCACCAAGTGCAATACCCTCCAAAGGATGGTAGGCATGCCGAACTCATCTAAGAAGTCCTCCGACCCTTCGGCGGTCCACGGTCCCAACATGTAATTAGGCCTCTTGCCTCCGGTTGACTTACGAGCTGTGCGCTTGGTACGGGCCATCTGTAAGAAGTTTATCCACACATATTTTCATTAGTTGGAGAACAACTTTTATTAAGAAAACGGGACGGATAACATAAGAAAGGAAGTAAGATTAATGCAAGGTTATATGATCATGATGCATGTGCGTAACATACGTCCTCACTGTCTAACAAGCTAACGGCTAGACGGTGGCATACACGTTCACTCATAGCGTTAACTAGACGTACTATACGTTCGCAAGTTAGCGTACCTGCAGAAAATCATTTCAGCCCTGCCCACAGTATGAATATCATGCATTGCTGAAATTAAATCTAATACTAACTTAGGTGCACACCCAGTATACACGTAAGCAGTATATGCACCCATCAGAATAATATTACTCCCACAATTAAGTACCTTCACACATACTTGTGTGTAACAAGCATATATGCTGGTACCATTCAAGCACTCCCCTAGATTGGCGGTTGTCCAATCATGCTCTCACAACTCTCTTATTACCTTGGCGTAGAGGCAATTGATCCATACATTACTATTCGGAAGAATAGCACCCATACAATTTCACCCTTGCCGTATGGACGACAGAAACAACATAATTTAAATATGATGCACGACCCCCAAGTTAGTACTTAAATAGCCACCTAAAAACCTACTGGGCATAAGGACTTGATCACTGGCACACCTTAATCCTTATCAATAAGATTTTTCAAACCCTATTATAGTTTATAAGTTTTTAGCAAATAAAATTTTGATTTGAAAATACGATTTTTCAAATACACTCATGAACAGTAACGCCAACCATGCTCCGATGCCAGCTGTGACAGAACCGACCAATTTATACCAGATTAAGCACTGAATCCCTGCTTTCACAGAGATTTGCAAGTGCTTAAGCTCGTACAAACCCGGTAGTCCGGAAATCTCGAAGGATTTCAAATCATTCAACTTTAGCCAAGATCGTAATAGATTAGCGTACATGTCCACAAGGTACATTCAGTTCGCACATAGTTCAAACATCGGAGTTCAACAGTTATTACAAACCAAAGTTCAAATTCGAAAGCGGAAGCAACATAGTTTTAAACATAAGTTCTCAGTTCACAATACGGTGCCATTGCCTGATCAGTCCGCAAAAGCATCAGGAGAGGATAAGAGATGACCATGCCCATGGTCTAATCATCACCCGCGACGGGGTACAGACAGTTCTCGCAATAGCCGTAGAAGCATTGCCCATCTGCAACATAAGGGATAAAACCCTGAGTACGAGAAGGTACTCAGCTAGACTTACCCGTCATAAACCAGAAATAAGGTGACACCAAGGAGTATGCAAGGCTGTATCTGGGTTTGGCCATACTTACCCTTTTGCATAAAGCATTTTATTATTAAATAATATCATTAGAGTATTAGCAGTCAATTTCATGTAATCAACCTGATTAACTAGATTTGCACCTGATCTAGAGCAATCACTTGGCTAATTAATCAAGCAAGAGTGACTATTTCATCAATAGCCTTTCAGATTGAACATCATAACCATCTTTAGTTCCATAAGTTACTACGGTAACACATGCCCAGTCAAGTTACTCACTGTCCAGGAGCGATGGCGATTATAATCGATTCCTACCCAGCTGGGGATAAAATGTCGCACACTCGCCCGATCACACCTTGCCAGGCAGCCGTCGGCGACCGCTTCAGGAAATTCGAGAACACAACACGCGGGACGGTCATTGGCCCTTCTACACCGGGGGTTATCTCAATGCCAGGTCGCTCAAGCTATAACTGCCCACGGTCATGCCAGGTCAATCAGGCCCCGCCTGTCCACGGACCATGCCAGGTTGCTCAGAATAGTTGCCCACGGTACATATAAGGCCCTAGGTGTTAGGCGTCAACATCTCCATCACCGGCTCGAATAGCCCTATTCGGCTTCACGGGAGGTACTCCGACCTACTCCGTTAAGTGATTGACGCGTTCAAAATGACTGAGGTGTGCCTTCGTCAGGTCCTAATCGACACAGACGAGAGACTACTAGCACACAGAACCCATGTCCTGCTGCTCCTACATCCCGCCCGGTCTCAAATTAATTAGGGAAAATTGGCCCTGCGACATTCCGAAAGGCCTAAATTGGCCGGTGCACACATCCACTTTCAATATTTGCCAGAAGACCTATGTTTTCGTGTAATTGGGCCAATAGACATCGCCCTCATCCAATATTTTTATAAAATAGATATAAAATTATATAAGTGCCAAAAATTATAATATAATTTTTTCCACACTCTCATGATAAGAACTACATACTAAAAATATTTTTTTTGCGCTGAAATGATCATTTTGCCCCCACTTCATAATAAACAAAGATAACCATGATTATTAGTTAATTATTTGTAATATATTAAAATACTAACAAAATCCAGAATGCTACATCTCAAATCTTGTCTATCATAAAATATCATACATATCAAAATAACAAAGTTTAATATATCATTAAGCTCCACAAGAGATAAATCTATAATCAGTCATGCTAAATATGTCACTATAAACTTTATTTTTTGAGCTAAAATTTTTAGCATTGTCAAGATTGTTGATGTACGCATTCTATGATTTGTCCCCAGATTTGTAGTGACCTACAATCATATAAGCAATAACATGATTATCTTTGTTTATTTATGAAGTGGGGCAAAATGATCATTTCAGCGCAAAAAAATTTTTAGTACGTAGTTTCTTATCATGTAGAGTGTGGAAAAATTATATTATAATTTTTGGCACTTATATAATTTTATATCTATTTTATAAAAATATTGGATGAGGGTCGATGTCTATTGGCCCAATTACACGAAACCACAGTGTCTTCTGGCAAATATTGAAAGTGGATGTGTGCACCGGCCAATTTAGGCCTTTCGGAATGTCCCAGGGCCAATTCTCCCAATTAATTATCACATGGTTATATCCATGATAGCACGAGGCTAGTCATGATCGGTATCAACCTATATGCGGGAGACAGGAAATCACCTGACTTTTACCGGTCTAAGCACGCTAAGCAATAACGAGCCTAGACCTAACAGGGATATTAAGACAATAATTGTAGGTGGACAAGGATAAGTAATTAATGCAGCAACGGTGTCACTCAACTCCTATAACCTAATGCAACAAACATATCAGGTTAATTTCGTAATTGCATTTGCAAACCATAGGAGTGGGATGCTCTGGGGCTTGCCTCGTTCAAAGTCGGAGGGTCGATGGTCGCGGCACTCAGGCAGGTCCTCGACGTCTCCTTCTTCGGTCCTCTCGTCCTGGGTCTCCTCCGGACACGGTTCCTCCGGTGGCTGCGGGTTCTGGATCTCCACTACCGATCCTGTATGATGCATAACACGTATAAATAAAAATGAATGCACATGGGATGCATTGGGATGCAACATAGAATAAGATAACTCAGGAGATAAGCACATGTCATCTACTTCATTTTCTTCAACAAGGTAGTCAACATTAGCCTAGTGATTACAAAAGACCTTAACCAACCAACCAACTAATTAACCTTGCAAATTAACTGGTCAGGATTTACAATTACTACAGCAAGCACTTACTTAATTAATTTATTCTCCTTAATTACTTGAAAAAATAAATCCATTTAATCAAGCCTATAACAGCAACCCATCCTAGACAGCTTCAGAAAAATCCACAGAAATTACTGGAAGTTAACAACACATAATCTAGTCCTCTGTCCAGATTGCAACCTAATTGGACTTAAACTCTATCCTCTATGAAAAGACAAATATTAACAGGAAAGGTGCTTTGAACTACACACCCTAACAAAAAGTGTCAAACAACAAATTTCCCATTTTTCTACTGAACTTCTTAGCACAAGAGCAGTGTATAAAATTCTTAGGTTCATATTCCTCATATTTTAATTACTACAATTTAAACAAGAAAGCAACATTTAATCACTTTAATTGCTACTACCAAAATATTCCACAGAACAACATCATATTACATTTTTCCCAGAAACTATTCATCAATACAAACCTAACAAACAAGAATCACATTTTTTTCTGAGCAATACACAGATTACTATGCATTTAACAGATTTCAGCCTAAACATTATTTAATATAACTACACATAAATTTATCACAAACTAGACATATTATATTTTTAATTCATAGAACTCATCACAACAAACTTAACAAAACTTATCCCAGCTTTTTAGCATTTACAGAATGCAAGATATGAATTAAACAAGCTAATCAAGCATTTCTGAAATCTATTTAAACAAAACCATGAAAAACTCTTTACCCTAAACAGCTACACGCACCCAAACTACTGCACCCGAGACACTGACAGTCGGGACCCGAGCCACTGACTTGTGGGCCCCCGAATCAAACCGGCCCCACCTGTAAGCCACACAGAAGCAGGGGAAGGGTTGACCGCGGCGGAGCTCGCCGGCGGCGACCTCCCCGGCGAAACGGACACCACCGCTCTACTCCTCTCCTTCTTCCGCACCCGACGGTACCACTCTTTAGCCCAGCGCACGCACGGATCGAGCTCGCTGTCGACCATGGCGGACACGGCGGCGCGGCCATGCTACGCTGGCCGGCTCCGGTCATCCCGAGCGAAACCAACTCCCGATTCCTACTCCGGCGACCTTCATGTAACACTCCAGTGTTATCCAAACTAAAACTTGCCATGTCATCATATGCATCAGTATTTTATTTGAGTGATAACTTGAGTATGCATTCACTAAAAACAAGTTTAAGTTAACATGTTTGTGCTTAGTGGATAGGAAATGTTAAGTGTGTAACCCTAGTGGTGTGATGTTTTCTTAAGTATATGGATATATGTTACATGAAATATAAGTGTAAGAGGAAACCTCTAATTTTCTATGTTTTCTTTTCTCCTCTCTTTAAGTCCCAAAAAGTATGGCAAATTTCAAAATGGTTTCAAAAGCAAAGTTGTAGCTCTTGTTGAGAAGGACAACTTTGGTATTCAAAGTTTTTAAAAAAAAATTTCTGTACAAAATTTTAAATAAATTTGAAATCTTTTAAACCCTAAATTTGACCCCAACACTAGATTTCAAAAACTAAAAAGATTAGACTTTGGTCTTTTAATCAAAGTTATAGAGAGGATTAAAAGAAACAACTTTTATTAAGATAGATTTTCAAGTTACTAAAGAAAATCTGAAGTAATTTGGAAAACAAGTTTGAATTGGTTTCAAATTGAAAATCAATTTCCAAAATCAGTTTTTATCCCCTTTTGTGTAGTTTCAAAAATTAAGCACAATTTGGCTATACTCCAAAAAGCAAAGTTGTTCTATTTTTTATAAGGAACAACTTTGATGTATCAAGTTTTCCAAGTTTTTATATGAAATCAAAAGTAATTTGGAAAATACTTTTCTACCCTCTTTGTTCTCTTTTGTTTTGCAACTCTAATTCAAATCTAAGCATATTCTGCTTATGTTGCAAAAATAAAAGATGTTCAGTATTAAGTTCTGAGCATTTGATATTTTAGCATATTTTCAATTTATATTAAAATTTCAAAGTAATTTTAAATTTTGAGAAAGGTAGAAAAGGAAATGGGAAAGGGGGAAATAAGCTCTGGCTCTGTTCATGGCGGTGGCCGCCGAGGCTTGGCCGGCAACGCCAGCGCTCTGGGCATCGCTCTCTCTCGAACGAGCACGCGACCAACTTCGTGGCAAAGTTACCCATCTGCTGGCCATTTATCTCGCATCGTGGCGCCTTCTTCCGCACTCGCCGTCGACCTCTTGCCACGCAGCCCCGACGAGCACCTTCCTGGCTCGAGCTGCAAATTCATCGTCCCTACTCGATCTCATCCCGATTGACCGCGGGTATAAATACCCTACGTGCTTGCGCATCTCCAGAACCATTTTGCGCAAACTCTACTCACTCAGAGAGCAAGCAATCGCTGTTCTTCCTTCCGCCATTGAAAAAGCTCCGCCGAGCTCGACCTCGCCGTGGTCAGCCCAACCGGGCACTCCTCTACTTCCTTTGTCTTGCGTTTCTGTTTTATCTTGATCCCAGAGTCCTCATCGGCTCGATGGTTTCCCTCTCGACGCCCAGGTCTCGCCGGAACCATCGCCTCTTCGCCGGAGTTTGCCGCCGAAGCTCTCTGTGACGTGGACCTCCTATCTCCGCTCCTCCTCCGCTCCAACCAGCTAACGCATCGGAACCAGGGTGAGCTACTGAAACTTCCTAGCCCTTCCGTTCTACTGCTACCGACCTAGGTTCGCCGGAACAGCTCCGCCGGGCTTGGTCCGCCGCCGTGCGTGGCCAGACCTCACCGGAGCGGTAGCGTTTAGGGTTAGAGGCTCTATCGGCCGCGGGTGACTTGCTGATGCTTGTGCTCGCGTTAGTTGGGTCGCTGCTGGCCGGAGATGGCCGGCGTAAGACTCGCCGCCGCTCGGTTCGCCGCCGTGCGCGCCGACCGTGGTCGGGGACCTAGCAGTTGTAAAGATGAGTCTTTGCAGGGTGTTAGTTGCAAAGCCTTAGACTCATGTGAATAGCGCTGTGGACTGCGGGTTATTTCACTTAAGCCGGAGGACTTTTCTGCAAAGTAGCCAGAGCGCGCGGGTGGGAGCCTGGCTGGGCCAGTTTTTCGCGCGGCTTGGGCCGCGTCGGACTGGGCCGCAAGCCCAGGTTGGCTAGTTTACGTTTTTTCCTTTTTCCTGTCTTTTTGAACAGTGAGCTATTTGTTAATTTTACTTTAATTAATCTATAGCTCTGTTAATTATGAAATTTGACATGATAAATGTTAACACGCCCATGCTAATATAAAAATTATACAACTTGTGTTTTGAGTACTTTTTATAGGACAATTAAATCTGGACTTTAATTAATAAATGCAACTTTGAAGAATTATGTAATTTTCTGTGGTTATCCAAAAATCATGAAATTTGACATGGGAGTTTATATCACTGATATACACCTTCATGTTTAATTTCATCCCTGTTTGACCAAGTATGATTGGTGTATAAGTAAAAGGCTAATTAAAATGGTTTATAAAATAAATAGGAATAGTTGATCACTATAGAATTATGTGACTTTTGGAATTGTTTGACAACCAGTGGAAAACTAGCAAGATTTGCTCCCTGGTTATGGGTCTCCTTTATGCAAATAAACTTTTGTTGCTTGTTAAGTTGCTTAACTATATTTAAGGAAAATAATCAAACTTGTTTAGTGCTAATAATAGCTAAAGTTGGTTTGTTGGTTTGCAACTTTACCGTGATGAAAGGTTGTTTGAATAAATGTCTACAGCTTAGAAAATTTCCATCTTTACCATGATCATATCATAAGCATCCCATTATTCATGCATATGCACTTCTACGTGTAGATCCCGCTTCAGAAGGCCCTAACTCTCAGTGGATTTCTCCTGAGGGTGTAGACCCTTCTCGTTTTTCAGAATCTCCAGACTTCGCTGACCCTCAAGGCAAGCCCCGGTGCATTTAACCTTTCTGTTTCTATTGCAAAGTTTATACAATGATTTATCAACTGCATTTAAGTAATAGGAGTTGGATGACACCAGTAGTTGCATTACCAGTTGGTTACCTTTACTCTATCCTTGTTACCTTTTTATTTGTAAATACTTAGCCAAGATGCACGGTGATGAGATTATCCTCCGCTTAGGCCTTGAGCAAACTAAGGGATGATAGGTCATCACTGTTAGGATACCTCTTTCAGGTACAATTGATAAATGGATGAAAAATGAAATTCAGACCGGGCAGGTAACTTGCATCCGGAGTGGAATCTTGATGTAGTGTTCCTGTCTGTGTCGATTAGGAACCGGTCGTTGTTGGTCCTTGATCGAGTGCATGATAGTACCAATCACGGGTTACGGGTTGATATGTTGCAGGTTAGAGTCCTGCCATACAACGCCGGTGTGCTTTGATATGTTGCAGGTTAGAGTCCTGCCATACAAATCACTTATGGTTGTGCAATATGTTGCAGGTTAGAGTCCTGCCATATTGTGTAATTGGGAACCCTCAGCTGGGTAGATCAAGCGATTTGAATCGTCGTTGCTCTACGATAATAAGAGACTCGATCTCTGACCCTCAACGTAGAGTTTTCAAAACCAAAGCTTTTGGGAAATGATGTTTTATCCTAAAAGAGTACTATTGATGATATATTTGGAATTACTAAGGAAAAGAGAAATGTTTTGCTAAAACTACTTTTTCTGCAAATTCCTTCTCTATTGCTAGCCCCACTACATCCCTTAAAGCTAGCATGACCTGGGATCTTTTCTTTTGACGGTTAAGTCTTGTTGAGTACTTTTGTACTCAGGGTTTGTTAACCCTTGTTGCAGGAGAGTACATGGATCCACCTTTTGATGGACAGTGCTACTTCACCCTTGTAGAGGAGAGTGATAACGATTCTGATGTGTGACCTTGGGCAAGTAACAAGAATTTGTTTGATATATGTATTATAAAGTTCCGAACCGTTTATCTAATAAGTACTTATGGTTTGTAAAACTCTAAGTTTTTAACCTATGTATTATAATCTTTCCGCTTTACTCTGATTTATCTTATCTATAAAACTGTTGTAATACTGTGATGCTTGATGAGGGATTTTTTCCTGGAAGTAATGTAACGTGGATGATTCGGGTTTCCCAAGGACACCCGACAGACCTCTTGAGTCATTTGGAACGCGTGTACGCCGATCAAAGGTCTTTAGGACAATGATGGGTGCATGTGGGCCACTTAATTCAGGAGGTTCTGCCACAGCTGGTATCAGGAGCAGGAATTCCTCAGAAAGTATAACAGTATTCATTTTTGAAAATTTCAAAAGTTTTGAGTCAAACTAAAGTTCAAATTAGTTTGAGTCCAAATTGCTTTTAGACTTGTCTTATTCTTCTGACTTGCCTTAATTCATTCTTTAGACTTATCCTTCTATCTAAATGGATATATTTTAGTATAGTTATGGTGATATTATATCTAAGGAACAATGCTTATAACTATATAATATTGCCCTAATTATGAAAAGAAAGTTATTCACTTTATAGTAAGTGATTACTTAAAGTTAATTATTTGTTTGAGTATGTTTTGTTCGTAAGTTCGATTCATGCATCATGATTGATAACCTATAATTAACTTTCCCTCTTAAGAGTTGTATCTAAATAGAGTTAATATAGTAGTTAATTATAAAACTCTATCTCTTAATTCTGGAACATCTATAGTTCTAATATTCAAAATGTATATATTTTAGCAGATGGCACGTACCAGGCAGACTGCACGCAAGTGTACCTGGACCTCGAGGTGTTCCTCGGCACGTTCCTTGCCTCAAGAAATGATGGCCCTGACTGAGAGTGAGGGAAGTAACCAGCCCTGGTTACTTACGAAGAAGGTGAAGGTAGTAACACGTGCCACTTCACAGCTGCAGGCGGAAGTAGAAACCGCCTGTATATGGAATTGGCAAGGGCAAATGGAAAAGATGAGGGGCAACAGAGATAGGGGAAGAGTTGCGTGAGCAGCTACAATACCACACGAGCAGCACCAAGAGTATGAGTGCAAGTGGAGGCAGGCCGTTTGAGCAAGAATACCGGGCAACGAACCCGGGTAGATGTAATGAGGGATAATCAGAACCTCATGGCAAATCATCATGCCGACCCTACATAGGCATATAGAAGAGCTAACCGCACAGTTGCAGCCAGAACCTGCCACACCACCACATCCTGAGAATGCTTCTGAAGAAGAAGAAGGAGATGAGGAGTTAGAGCCGGTGGAAGATGAAGTCACATCTGAGGAAGAGTCATAGGTGTTTCGAGGTTGGATACACATAAGGTGTATATAATATCTTTCTGACTTTGTAAACCTAGTTAGTCAAAAACCTCTATTGGTCAGTGTGGCTAAAATAGTGATTATCAGTAGTCCGGCCCAAGAGCGACTTGTATGAAAAATAAGTTGACCATGATGTGTATGTCATAATGTGTATATGAATGTTAAATTAAGGTATGTTTTGTTTAAACAGATGCCTGTTAACACTCGTGGAGCTAGTTCTTCTCATGATGGGAATGACATCCCAAATGCACCTCCCGTTCCACCTTCTTTAGCCGATGCGATTGCAGCATTGGTCAACGCAACCACCTTGTTGGCACAAAATCAGAATGGTGGTCAACGTGGTCGTGGTCGAAATAATAGGGAAGAGACAACATATATGACTTCACGGATACTCGTCCCGCCCGTATTCATAAAGCAGATGAACCTCTGGAAGCAGATGACTGGCTCCGTACTATGGAGCAGAAGTTCAGTCTTATCACTTGTACCGAGATCCAGAAGCCAGCGTTTGCAGCGCAACAAGCTTCGTGGCGCTGCAAGGAGTTGGGTGGGCAAACTTATTAGCGGTTCAACCGGCTGGCCACCGAATCACGTGGGCTGAGTTCAAGGAAGCCTTCAGGGCTCACTATATTCCAGATGGAGTTATGAAGATGAAGCTTGAAGAATTCTTAGCTCTCGTCAAGGAGATGAACCAGTCATGCAGTACATTGGGAAGTTCAACCATCTGTCCCAATATGCTTTTGATCAAGTTAATACTGATGAGAAGAAGAAAGGATGTTTTATGCGTGGATTGAATACAAAGCTTCAATCTATGATGACCACTTGTGGCAATATGAATTTTAATGAGGCCGTGAATATTGCTATAGCCAGTGAAGAAAAGAACCGCAAGCATAAGGAGGCCAAAAAGAAGAGGGGATTTGTATCAGGGTCTGGATCATCAGGCAACAACAAGAAGCGTCAGAGGCTGGTATATCATCCAGTCCAGCAGTTCCGCCCATCTTATCGTCCACCGTATCGTCCGCCTCAGCAGCAGCAGTATCCTCAGAGGACGTTTGCAAGGCCTACTATGCCTTTCAATACTCAACGTCAGCCGTATGTTCCTGCCATTCGTCCACCAGTGCCACAAACTGCAAGCTATCCATGCTATAATTGCGGAAAGGCGGGGCATTTTGCTCATGAATGTCCTTATCCAAGGCAGAATGTTCCCAATATCAATGCACCAAGGCCAACAGGAAATCATCAAGCAAATCAGAATCGGGGAAATGCACAGAATAATCAAAAGGGTAAAGGTGTTCTGAAGACGGGAAAGGTTTTCCACACTCAAATAGAAGCTATTCCTGAAGGAGAACCTGTTATGCTTGGTATGTTCCCTGTTGCTCAACATCCAGCTGTTACACTTTTTGATTCTGGTGCATCACATACTTTCATGAATAGAACATTTGCGGAAAAGCATGAAATACCTATTGATGAAACCCAAGATACTTCTTTATACAGTCACCTGGGGGTAGACTAAGTACTAAGGAAATGGTACATCAGGTACCTATAGATCTGGGTGGATATATATTTCCAACTTCCATGATAATATTAAAAGATCCAAGTATAGATGTGATCTTGGGTATGAACTGGATGAACCAGAAAGGTGCAGTGATAGACACCTTGAATAGAACCATCAAACTCAATGTACCTAATAGCAAGTCTCAACTTCTTATCCATCTTCCTACTCTTAAGAGAGCAGTTGAAGCGAGTGTGTGCTACCTCTGTCAAGGAAATCCAAGACATTCCAGTGGTCTGTGAGTTTCCTGATGTGTTCCCAGAAGATTTACCTGGTACTTCCACCTGATCGTGATGTGGAATTTGAAATAGAACTCAACCAGGAACAGTACCAATAGCCAGAAGAGCTTATAGAATGCCACCAAAGGAGTTAGCAGAATTGAAAACTCAGTTGCAAGGTTTGCTAGATAAAGGTTTCATTCGACCTAGTTCGTCACCAATGGGGTTGTCCAGCGATTTTGTGAAGAAGAAGGACCATACCTTGAGGCTATGTGTGGATTATCGTCCTTTGAATGAAGTGACAATCAAGAACAAGTATCCTTTACCTCGTATTGATCTTCTCTTTGATCAACTAGCTGGTGCAAAGGTATTCTCGAAGATAGATTTGAGATCAGGATATCATCAGATCAAGATCAAACCAGAAGATGTTCCGAAAACAGCATTCACTACCAGATATGGCTTTATATGAATATTAGTCATGTCCTTTGGTCTGACCTAATGCCCCAGCACACTTCATGTATTTGATGAATTCAGTGTTTATGCCAGAAGCTAGATAAGTTCGTGGTTGTGTTTATTGATGATATTCTCATCTATTCCAAAACCAAAGAAGAGCATGCAGAACATCTCAGGATAGTGTTGACTCGCCTGAGAGAACATCAGTTATATGCTAAATTCAGTAAATGTGAGTTTTGGATAAGATAAGTTCAATTCTTGGGTCATGTTCTGTCAGCTGAAGGTATTGCAGTAGATCCAAGTAAGGTCCAAGAAGTTCTTGACTGGAAGTCACCAACGTCAGTACATCAAGTTCGGAGTTTCTTAGGATTAGCAGGGTATTATCGTAGATTTATCCCTGACTTCTCCAAGATCTCTAAAGCCAGATGACAACACTGTTAAAGAATGACACCAAGTTTCTATGGTCAATGGAATGTGAAGAAGCTTTTCAGACTCTGAAAAAGTTTTTAACAACTGCACCAGTATTAGCTCAGCCAGACATTGAGAAATCCTTTGATGTTTATTGTGATGCTTCAGGCAAAGGCATTGGGTGTGTATTGATGCAAGAAGGCAGAGTCATTGCCTATGCTTCACGACAACTTAAGCGGCACGAAGAACATTATCCAACACATGATCTAGAGTTGGCAGCTGTAGTCCATGCTCTAAAGATCTGGCGACATTATTTGTTGGGTAATCTCTGTCACATATATACTGATCATAAAAGTTTGAAATACATCTTTACTCAGTCTGAGTTGAATATGCGTCAGAGAAGATGGTTAGAACTGATAAAGATTATGATATTGAAGTACACTATCACCCCGGTAAAGCCAATGTAGTTGCAGATGCACTCAGTCGAAAGAGTCATTGCAATTGTCTGGAAGTCAAACCAATAGATGTTACCTTGTGCTATGAATTTGAAAGGTTAAATCTTGAAATGATTCCACAAGGAAATCTTGCAAATGTGACCGTTCAATCATCCATTAAAGATCAGATCATTGCAGCCCAGAAGGAAAGCAAGGGAATGATCCATCTAAAAGAAAAGATTCACTCTGAGCAAAATTCTAATTTTAAAATAGATGAAGCTGGAGTGATTTGGTTCAAGGAACGGTTAGTGGTTCCAAAGGTTCCTGAGCTCAGAAAGCAAATTCTTGATGAAGCTCATGCAACAAGATTTTCAGTACATCCAGGCAGTAATAAGATGTATCATGATCTGAAACAGAAATTCTGGTGGACTAAGATGAAACTCGAAATTGCTAGTTATGTAGCTAAATGTGATACTTGTCAAAAAGTGAAGGCAATTCATCTTAGGTCTGCTGGAGAATTGCAACCTTTATCAATTCCCTCTTGGAAGTGGGATGACATTAGTATGGACTTCATAGTAGGTCTACCCAAGACATCAAAAGGGTTTGATTCCATATGGGTCATTGTTGATCGTCTGACCAAATCAGCTCATTTCATATCTGTTAAGACCACATATCCAGCATCTACCTATGCCAAGATATATTTTGACAAAATTATAAGTTTGCATGGTGTTCCCAAGACTATCGTGTCTGATAGAGGGACACAGTTTGTTAATGTTTTCTGGAGGCACTTACATGAGTCTTTGGGTACCAAGCTTCTGCATAGTACAGCTTATCATCCACAGACTGGGGGCCAAACTGAAAGAGTTAATCAGATCTTAGAAGATATGTTAAGATCCTGTGTGCTCAATTATTCAGAGAAATGGGATGAATGTTTGCCGTTAGCAGAATTCTCTTACAATAACAGTTATCAAGAGAGCATTAAAATGGCACCATTTGAAGCTCTGTATGGCAGAAGATGCAGAACACCTTTAAACTGGTCTGAACCAGGAGAACGTAGTCTCTTTGGAGTTGACTTAGTTAAGGAAGCTGAAGAAAAAGTCAGGTTAATTCGAGAGAACATAAAGATAGCGCAATCCAGACAAAAAAGTTATGCCGATAAGAGACGTCGGTCTCTTACTTTTGAAATTGGTGATTATGTCTATCTCAAGGTGTCACCAATGAAAGGAGTTACTCGATTTGGAATCAAAGGAAAGTTGGCACCACGATATATAGGTCCCTATCAGATCCTTAAAAGATGTGGAATGGTAGCATATCAACTTGATTTACCACCACAGTTATCATCAGTTCATAATGTGTTCCATGTCTCTCAACTAAAGAAATGTCTTCAAGTGCCTGATCATGTCATTCATGTGGAAGAGATTGAGTTAGAACCTGATCTGACATACTCGGAGTATCCTATCAAGATTCTTGACCAGAAAGATCGAGTCACTCGAAAAAGAACTGTTAAGTTCTATAAGGTTCAATGGAATCAACATACGAAAGATGAAGCAACATGGGAATCAGAAGAGTTTCTCTCAGAAAGTTTTCCTGAGTTTCTTTCTTCTGTTTAGTCCTTATAATCTGTCATATGATGACCTATTCCCTGCTTTATGTAAAGGTTAGTAATGGAAGTGCCTGACACATTTCCTTTTCCATTAGTTAGCCTTCAGGTTAAATCTCGGGACGAGATTTCTTTAAGGGGGAAAGAGTTGTAACACTCTGGTGTTAAGCAAAAATTAAAACTTGCCATGTCATCATATGCATTAGCATTTCATGTGAAGTGATAACCTGAGTATGCATTCACTAAAAACAAGTTTATGTTAACATGTTTGTGCTTAGTGAATAAGAAATGTTAAGTATGCAATCCTAGTGGTGTAATGCTTTCATAAGTTATATGGTTTTATGTTAAGGGTAATACTAAGTGTATGTAGAAAACCTAATTTTCTATGTGTTTCTTATTTTCTCCTCTCTGTAAGTTCAAAAAAAATTGGGTCAATTTCAAAATGGTTTCAAAAGCAAAGTTGTAGCTCTTGTTGAGAGGGACAACTTTGGTATTCAAAGTTTTCAAAGTTTCTGTACAAAATTTTGAATAAATTTGAAATCTTTTAAACCCAAAATTTAACCCCAACTCTAGATTTCAGAAACTAAAAAGAATTAGACCTTGGTCTTTTAATCAAAGTTGTAGAGAGGATTAAAAGAAACAACTTTATTAAGATAGATTTTCAAGTTACTAAAGAAAATCTGAAATAATCTGGAAAACAAGTTTGAATTGGTTTCAAATTGAAACTCAATTTCCAAAACCAATTTTATTCCCTTTTTGTGTAGTTTCAAAATTAAGCACATTTGGCTATGCTCCAAAAAGCAAAGTTGTTCTATTTTTGATAGGGAACAACTTTGATGTATAAAGTTTTCCAAGTTTTCTTATGAAATCAAAAGTAATTGTGAAAATACTTTTCTGCCCTCTTTGTTCTCTTTGGTTTTGCAAACTCTAATTCAAAATCTAAGCATATTCTGCTTATGTTGCAAAAGTAAAAGATGTTCAGTATTAATTCTGAGCATTTGATATTTTAACATGTTTTCAACTTCTATTCAAAAATCCAAAGTATTTTCTATAAACCAAAAGGGTAGAAAAGGAAATGGGAAAGGGGGAAGATAAGCTCTGGCTCTGTTCATGGCGGTGGCCGCCGAGGCTTGGCCGGCAACGCCAGCGCTCTGGGCATCACTCTCTCTCGAACGAGCACGCGACCAACTTCGTGGCAAAGTTACCCATCTGCTGGCCATTTATCTCGATCGTGGCGCCTTCTTCCGCACTCGCCGTCGACCTCTTGCCACGCAGCCCCGACGAGCACCTTCCTGGCTCGAGCTGCAAATTCATCGTCCCTACTCGATCTCATCCCGATTGACCGCGGGTATAAATACCCTACGTGCTTGCGCATCTCCAGAACCTTTTGGCGCAAACTCTACTCACTCAGAGAGCAAGCAATCGTTGTTCTTCCTTCCGCCATTGAAAAAGCTCCGCCGAGCTCGACCTCGCCGTGGTCAGCCCAACCGGGCACTCCTCTACTTCCTTTGTCTTGCGTTTCTGTTTTATCTTGATCCCAGAGTCCTCATCGGCTCGATGGTTTTCTGTTTGATGCTCAGGACTCGCCGGAACAACCTCTACTTCACCGGAGCTCGCCGCCGCAAGCCACTGCTCCGTGGACACCTTCCCTCCGTTCATCCTCCGCTCGAACCAGCTAAGCCATCAGCATCAGGGTGAGCTACTGGATCTTCCTAGCCCCTCCGTTCTACTGCTACCGACCTAGGTTCGCCGGAACAGCGCCGCCGGTGCACGGTCCGCCGCCGTGCGTGGCCAGACCTCACCGGAGCGGGTAGCATTATGGTTTAGAGGCTATATCGGCCGCGGGTGACTCGTTGGTGCTTATGCTCGCGTCGTTAGGTCTCTACTGGCCGGAGTTGGCCAGCGTAAGGCTCGCCGGCGTTCGGTGCGCCGCCGTCCGTTCGCGCCAGCGTCGGGGACTTCCCGGTTGCGAAGACGAGAAAGTCCAGGGTGTTGGTTGCAAGTTCCAGACTCATGTGAATAGCGCTGTGGACTGCGGGTTAGTTTCGTTTAAGCCAAGGGCTTTTCTGCAAAGTAGCCAGAGCGCGCGGGTGGGAGCCTGGCTGGGCAGTTTTCGCGCGCGCTTGGGCCGCGTCGGACTGGGCCGCAAGCCCAGGTTGGGCTAGTTTACGTTTTTCCTTTTTCTGTCTTTTTGAACAGTGAGCTATTTTGTTAATTTTAGCTATAATTAATCTATAGCTCTGTTAATTATGAAATTTGACATGATAAATGTTAACACGCCCATGCTAATATAAAAATTATACAACTTGTGTTTTGAGTACTTTTTATAGGACAATTAAATCTGGACTTTAATTAATAAATGCAACTTTAAGGAATTATGTAATTTTCTGTGGTTATCCAAAAATCATGAAATTTGACATGGGAGTTTATATCACTGATATACACCTTCATGTTTAATTTCATCCCTGTTTGACCAAGTATGATTGGTGTATAAGTAAAAGGCTAATTAAAATGGTTTATAAAATAAATAGGAATAGTTGATCACTATAGGATTATGTGACTTTTGGAATTGTTTGACAACCAGTGGAAAACTAGCAAGATTTGCTCCCTGGTTATGGGTCTCCTTTATGCAAATAAACTTTGTTGCTTGTTAAGTTGCTTAACTATATTTAAGGAAAATAATCAAACTTGTTTAGTGCTAATAATAGCTAAAGTTGGTTTGTTGGTTTGCAACTTTACCGTGATGAAAGGTTGTTTGAATAAATGTCTACAGCTTAGAAAATTTCCATCTTTACCATGATCATATCATAAGCATCCCATTATTCATGCATATGCACTTCTACGTGTAGATCCCGCTTCAGAAGGCCCTAACTCTCAGTGGATTTCTCCTGAGGGTGTAGACCCTTCTCGTTTTTCAGAATCTCCAGACTTCGCTGACCCTCAAGGCAAGCCCCGGTGCATTTAACCTTTCTGTTTCTATTGCAAAGTTTATACAATGATTTATCAACTGCATTTAAGTAATAGGAGTTGGATGACACCAGTAGTTGCATTACCAGTTGGTTACCTTTACTCTATCCTTGTTACCTATTTATTTGTAAATACTTAGCCAAGATGCACGGTGATGAGATTATCCTCCGCTTAGGCCTTGAGCAAACTAAGGGATGATAGGTCATCACTGTTAGGATACCTCTTTCAGGTATACATTGATAAATGGATGAAAAATGAATTCAGACCGGGCAGGTAACTTGCATCCGGAGTGGAATCTTGATGTAGTGTTCCTGTCTGTGTCGATTAGGAACCGGTCGTTGTTGGTCCTTGATCGAGTGCATGATAGTACCAATCACGGGATACGGGTTGATATGTTGCAGGTTAGAGTCCTGCCATACAACGCCGGTGGTGCTTTGAGTATGTTGCAGGTTAGAGTCCTGCCATACAAATCACTTATGGTTGTGCAATATGTTGCAGGTTAGAGTCCTGCCATATTGTGTAATTGGGAACCCTCAGCTGGGTAGATAAGCGTTTCGAATCGTCGTTGCTCTACGATAAAAGAGACTCGATCTCTGACCCTCAACGTAGAGTTTTCAAAACCAAAGCTTTTGGGAAATGATGTTTATCCTAAAAGAGTACTATTGATGATATATTTGGAATTACTAAGGAAAAGAGAAATGTTTTGCTAAAACTACTTTTTCTGCAAATTCCTTCTCTATTGCTAGCCCCACTACATCCCTTAAAGCTAGCATGACCTGGGATCTTTTCTTTTGACGGTTAAGTCTTGTTGAGTACTTTTGTACTCAGGGTTTGTTAACCCTTGTTGCAGGAGAGTACATGGATCCACCTTTTGATGGACAGTGCTACTTCACCCTTGTAGAGGAGAGTGATAACGATTCTGATGTGTGACCTTGGGCAAGTAACAAGAATTTGTTTGATATATGTATTATAAAGTTCCGAACCGTTTATCTAATAAGTACTTATGGTTTGTAAAACTCTAAGTTTTTAACCTATGTATTATAATCTTTCCGCTTTACTCTGATTTATCTTATCTATAAAACTGTTGTAATACTGTGATGCTTGATGAGGGATTTTTTTTCCTGGAAGTAATGTAACGTGGATGATTCGGGTTTCCCAAGGACACCCGACAGACCTCTTGAGTCATTTGGAACGCGTGTACGCCGATCAAAGGTCTTTAGGACAATGATGGGTGCATGTGGGCCACTTAATTCAGGAGGTTCTGCCACAGCTGGTATCGGAGCAGGAATTCCTCAGAAAGTATAACAGTATTCATTTTTGAAAATTTCAAAAGTTTTGAGTCAAACTAAAGTTCAAATTAGTTTGAGTCCAAATTGCTTTTAGACTTGTCTTATTCTTCTGACTTGCCTTAATTCATTCTTTAGACTTATCCTTCTATCTAAATGGATATATTTTAGTATAGTTATGGTGATATTTATATCTAAGGAACAATGCTTATAATATTATAATATTGCCCTAATTATGAAAAGAAAGTTATTCACTTTATAGTAAGTGATTATTTTAAAGTTAATTATTTGTTTGAGGTATGTTTTGTTCGTAAGTTCGATTCATGCATCATGATTGATAACCTATAATTAACTTTCCCTCTTAAGAGTTGTATCTAAATAGAGTTAATATAGTAGTTAATTATAAAACTCTATCTCTTAATTCTGGAACATCTATAGTTCTAATATTCAAAATGAATATTTTAGCAGATGGCCCGTACCAGGCAGACTGCACGCACGTGTACCGGACCCCGAGGTGTTCCTCGGCACGTTCTTGCCTCAAGAAATGATGGCCCTGCTGAGAGTGAGGGAAGTAACCAGCCCTTGGTTACTTACGAAGAAGGTGAAGGTAGTAACAGTGCCACTTCACAACTGCAGGCGGAAGTGGACCGCCTGTATATGGAGTTGGCAAGGGCGAATGGAGAAAGGATGAGAGGCACCAGGGAGAGGGAAGAGTTGCGTGAGCAGTTGCAATACCACCACGAGCAGCATCAAGAGTACGAGTGCAAGTGGAGGAAGGCCGTGGAGCAAAGGAACCGGGCACGAACCCAGGTAGATGTAATGAGAGATAATCAAAACCTCCTGGCAAACCATCATGCTGACCTGCATAGGCATGTGGAGGAGCTGACTGCACAGTTGCAGCCCGGACCTGCTACGCCACCTACTCCTGAAAATGAATCTGAGGTGGAAGCAGAGGAAGAAGAAGATGAGGAGTTAGAACCGGTGGAGTATGAAGTCTTATCTGGGGAAGAGTGATAGATCTAGAGGTTGAAGTAAACATGAGATGTATCATAGTGTGATTTTTTTCTGACTTTGTAACCTAGTTAGTCAGAAAACCTCTAATATGGTCAGATGTGTAAAATAGTGGTATCAGTAGTCCTGCCCAAGAGCGGACTTGTATGAAAAATAAGTTGACCATGATCTGCATGTCATAATGTATAAATATGAATGTTAATCAAGGTATGGTTTGTTTAAACAGATGCCTGTTAACACTCGTGGCGCTAGTTCTTCTCATGGTGGGGATGATATCCCTAATGCACCACCAGTCCCACCCTCCTTGGCTGATGCAATTGCAGCATTGGTCAACGCAACAACTCTGTTGGCACAAAATCAGAATGGTGGTCAACGTGGTCATGGCCGTAATAACAGGGAAGAGACAACATATGTCGATTTCACTGATACCCGTCCTCCAGTATTCACTAAAGCTGATGAACCTCTGGAAGCTGATGACTGGCTCCGGACTATGGAACAAAAATTCAGTCTTATCAACTGCACTGAAGTTCAGAAGCCAGCTTTTGCAGCTCAACAGCTTCGAGGAGCCGCAGGGGTTTGGTGGGCAAACTTATTAGCTGTTCAACCAGCCGGCCACCGAATCACGTGGGCTGAGTTCAACGAAGCCTTCAGGGCTCACTATATTCCAGATGGAGTTATGAAGATGAAGCTTGAAGAGTTCTTAGCTCTCCGTCAGGGAGATGAGCCAGTTATGCAGTACATTGGGAAGTTTAATCATTTGTCCCAGTATGCTTTTGATCAAGTCAATACTGATGAGAAAAAGAAGGGATGTTTTATGAGGGGCTTAAATACAAAGCTTCAATCTATGATGACCACTTGTGGCAACATCAACTTTAATGAGGCAGTGAACATTGCTATAGCAAGCGAAGAAAAGAACCGCAAGCATAAGAAGGCTAAGAAAAGAGGGGGACTTGTGTCAGGGTCTGGATCATCTGGCAGCAACAAGAAGCGTCAGAGGCTGGTATATCATCCAGTCCAGCAGTTCCGCCCATCTTATCGTCCACCTTATCGTCCGCCTCAGCAGCAGCAGTATTCTGAGAGGACGTTTGCAAAGCCTGTTATGCCTTTCAATAATCAACGTCAGTTGAATGTTCCTACCATTCGTCCACCAGTGCCACAAGCTACAATTTATCCGTGTTACAATTGTGGAAAGGCTGGGCATTTCTCTCGTGAATGTCCTTATCCAAGGCAGAATGTTCCCAATGCCTATATACCAAGACCAGCGGGAAATCAGCAAGTAAACCAGAACAAGGGAAATACACATAACAATCAGAAGGGTAAAGGTACTCAGAAAACAGGAAAGGTTTTCCACACACAAATCGAAGCTATTCCTGAAGGAGAACCTGTTATGCTTGGTATGTTTCCTGTTGCTCAACACCCAGCAATTACACTTTTTGATTCTGGTGCATCGCATACTTTCATGAATAGAACATTTGCAGAAAAGCATGATATACCTATTGATGAAACCCAAGATAAATTCTTTATACAGTCACCTGGGGGTCGACTATGTACTAAGGAAATGGTACGTCAGGTACCTATAGATCTAGGAGGATATATATTTCCAACCTCCATGATAGTTTTAAAAGATCCAAGTATAGATGTGATCTTGGGTATGAATTGGATGAACCAGAGAGGTGCAGTGATAGACACCTTGAATAGAACCATCAAACTCAACGTACCTAATAGCAAGTCTCAACTTCTTATCCATCTTCCTACTCTTAAGAGAGCAGTTGAGCGAGTGTGTGCTACCTCTATCAAGGAAATCCAAGACATTCCAGTAGTCTGTGAGTTTCCTGATGTGTTCCCAGAAGATTTACCTGGACTGCCACCTGATCGTGATGTGGAGTTTGAAATAGAACTTAAACCAGGAACAGCACCAATAGCCAGAAGAGCTTATAGGATGCCACCAAAGGAATTAGCAGAGTTGAAAACTCAGTTGCAAGGTTTGATAGATAAAGGTTTCATTCGACCTAGTTCGTCCCCAAGGGGTTGTCCAGCGATCTTTGTGAAGAAGAAGGACCATACCTTGAGGCTATGTGTTGATTATCGTCCTTTGAATGAAGTGACAATCAAGAACAAGTATCCTTTGCCTCGTATTGATCTTCTCTTTGATCAACTAGCTGGTGCAAAGGTATTCTCGAAGATAGATTTGAGATCAGGATATCATCAGATCAAGATCAAACCAGAAGATGTTCCGAAAACAGCATTCACTACTAGATATGGCCTGTACGAATATCTAGTCATGTCTTTCGGTTTGACCAATGCCCCAGCACACTTCATGTACTTGATGAATTCAGTGTTTATGCCAGAGCTAGATAAGTTCGTGGTTGTGTTTATTGATGATATTCTCATCTATTCCAAAACCAAAGAAGAGCATGCAGAACATCTCAGGATAGTGTTGACTCGCCTGAGAGAACATCAGTTATATGCTAAATTCAGTAAATGTGAGTTTTGGATAAACAAAGTTCAATTCTTTGGTCATGTTCTGTCAGCTGAAGGTATTGCAGTAGATCCAAGTAAGGTCCAAGAAGTTCTTGACTGGAAGTCACCAACGTCAGTACCTCAAGTTCGGAGTTTCTTAGGATTAGCAGGGTATTATCGTAGATTTATCCCTGACTTCTCCAAAATCTCTAAGCCGATGACAACACTGTTAAAGAATGACACCAAATTTCTATGGTCAATGGAATGTGAAGAAGCTTTTCAGACTCTGAAAAAGTTTTTAACAACTGCACCAGTATTAGCTCAGCCAGACATTGAAAAATCCTTTGATGTTTATTGTGATGCTTCAGGCAAAGGCATTGGGTGTGTACTGTTGCAAGAAGGCAGAGTCATTGCCTATGCTTCACGACAGCTTAAGCGGCACGAAGAACATTATCCAACACATGATCTAGAGTTGGCAGCTGTAGTCCATGCTCTAAAGATCTGGCGACATTATTTGTTGGGTAATCTCTGTCACATATATACTGATCATAAAAGTTTGAAATACATCTTCACTCAGTCTGAGTTGAATATGCGTCAGAGAAGATGGTTAGAACTGATAAAAGATTATGATATTGAAGTACACTATCACCCCGGTAAAGCCAATGTAGTTGCAGATGCACTCAGTCGAAAGAGTCATTGCAATTGTCTGGAAGTCAAACCAATAGATGTTACCTTGTGCTATAAATTTGAAAGGTTAAATCTTGAAATGATTCCACAAGGAAATCTTGCAAATGTGACCGTTCAATCATCCATTAAAGATCAGATCATTGCAGCCCAGAAGGAAAGCAAGGGAATGATCCATCTAAAAGAAAAGATTCACTCTGAGCAGAATTCTAATTTTAAAGTAGATGAAGCTGGAGTGATTTGGTTCAAGGAACGGTTAGTGGTTCACGTTCCTGAGCTCAGAAAGCAAATTCTTGATGAAGCTCATGCAACAAGATTTTCAGTACATCCAGGCAGTAATAAGATGTATCATGATCTGAAACAGAAATTCTGGTGGACTAAGATGAAACTCGAAATTGCTAGTTATGTAGCTAAATGTGATACTTGTCAGAAAGTGAAGGCAATTCATCTTAGGTCTGCTGGAGAATTACAACCATTATCAATTCCCTCTTGGAAATGGGATGACATTAGTATGGACTTCATAGTAGGTCTGCCCAATACATCAAAAGGGTTTGATTCCATATGGGTCATTGTTGATCGTCTGACCAAATCAGCTCATTTCATATCTGTTAAGACCACATATCCAGCATCTACCTATGCCAAGATATATTTTGACAAAATTATAAGTCTGCATGGTGTTCCCAAGACTATCGTGTCTGATAGAGGGACACAGTTTGTTAATGTTTTCTGGAGGCAGTTACATGCGTCTTTGGGTACCAAGCTTTTGCATAGTACAGCTTATCATCCACAGACTGGGGGCCAAACTGAAAGAGTTAATCAGATCTTAGAAGATATGTTAAGATCCTGTGTGCTCAATTATTCAGAGAAATGGGATGAATGTTTGCCGTTAGCAGAATTCTCTTACAATAACAGTTATCAAGAGAGCATTAAGATGACACCATTTGAAGCTCTGTATGGCAGAAGATGCAGAACACCTTTAAACTGGTCTGAACCGGGAGAACGTAGTCTCTTTGGAGTTGACTTAGTTAAGGAAGCTGAAGAAAAAGCCAGGTTAATTCGAGAGAACATGAAGATAGCGCAATCCAGACAAAAGAGTTATGCCGATAAGAGACGTCGGTCTCTTACCTTTGAAATTGGTGATTATGTCTATCTCAAGGTGTCACCAATGAAAGGAGTTACTCGATTTGGAATCAAAGGAAAGTTGGCACCACGATATATAGGTCCTTATCGGATCCTTAAAAGATGTGGAAAGGTGGCATATCAACTTGATTTACCACCACAGCTATCTTTAGTTCATAATGTGTTCCATGTCTCTCAGTTAAAGAAATGTCTTCAAGTGCCTGATCATGTCATTCATGTTGAAGAGATTGAATTAGAGCCTGATCTGACATACACAGAATATCCTATCAAGATTCTTGACCAGAAAGATCGAGTTACTCGAAAAAGAACTGTCAAGTTCTACAAGGTTCAATGGAATCAACATACTGAGAAGAAGCCACGTGGGAGTCAGAAGAGTTTCTCTTAGAAAGTTTTCCGGAGTTTCTCTCTTCTATATAGTCCTTGTTATCTGTCTTATGGGAACCTTTCCCTGCTTTATGTAAAGGTTAGTAATGGAAGTGCTTGACACATTTTCTTTTCCATTAGTTAGCCTACAGGTTAAATCTCGGGACGAGATTTCTTTAAGGGGGAAAGAGCTGTAACACTCCAGTGTTATCCAAACTAAAACTTGCCATGTCATCATATGCATCAGCATTTTATTTGAGTGATAACTTGAGTATGCATTCACTAAAAACAAGTTTAAGTTAACATGTTTGTGCTTAGTGGATAGGAAATGTTAAGTGTGTAACCCTAGTGGTGTGATGTTTTCTTAAGTATATGGATATATGTTACATGAAATATAAGTGTAAGAGGAAACCTCTAATTTTCTATGTTTTCTTTTTCTCCTCTCTTTAAGTCCCAAAAAGTATGGCAAATTTCAAAATGGTTTCAAAAGCAAAGTTGTAGCTCTTGTTGAGAAGGACAACTTTGGTATTCAAAGTTTTTAAAAAAAAAATTCTGTACAAAATTTTAAATAAATTTGAAATCTTTTAAACCCTAAATTTGACCCCAACACTAGATTTCAAAAACTAAAAAGAATTAGACTTTGGTCTTTTAATCAAAGTTATAGAGAGGATTAAAAGAAACAACTTTTATTAAGATAGATTTTCAAGTTACTAAAGAAAATCTGAAGTAATTTGGAAAACAAGTTTGAATTGGTTTCAAATTGAAAATCAATTTCCAAAATCAGTTTTTATCCCCTTTTGTGTAGTTTCAAAAATTAAGCACAATTTGGCTATACTCCAAAAAGCAAAGTTGTTCTATTTTTTATAAGGAACAACTTTGATGTATCAAGTTTTCCAAGTTTTTATATGAAATCAAAAGTAATTTGGAAAATACTTTTCTGCCCTCTTTGTTCTCTTTTGTTTTGCAAACTCTAATTCAAAATCTAAGCATATTCTGCTTATGTTGCAAAAATAAAATATGTTCAGTATTAAGTTCTGAGCATTTGATATTTTAGCATATTTTCAATTTATATTCAAAATTTCAAAGTAATTTTAAATTTTGAGAAAGGGTAGAAAAGGAAATGGGAAAGGGGGAAGATAAGCTCTGGCTCTGTTCATGGCGGTGGCCGCCGAGGCTTGGCCGGCAACGCCAGCGCTCTGGGCATCGCTCTCTCTCGAACGAGCACGCGACCAACTTCGTGGCAAAGTTACCCATCTGCTGGCCATTTATCTCGCATCGTGGCGCCTTCTTCCGCACTCGCCGTCGACCTCTTGCCACGCAGCCCCGACGAGCACCTTCCTGGCTCGAGCTGCAAATTCATCGTCCCTGCTCGATCTCATCCCGATTGACCGCGGGTATAAATACCCTACGTGCTTGCGCATCTCCAGAACCTTTTTGCGCAAACTCTACTCACTCAGAGAGCAAGCAATCGCTGTTCTTCCTTCCGCCATTGAAAAAGCTCCGCCGAGCTCGACCTCGCCGTGGTCAGCCCAACCGGGCACTCCTCTACTTCCTTTGTCTTGCGTTTCTGTTTTATCTTGATCCCAGAGTCCTCATCGGCTCGATGGTTTCCCTCTCGACGCCCAGGTCTCGCCGGAACCATCGCCTCTTCGCCGGAGTTTGCCGCCGAAGCTCTCTGTGACGTGGACCTCCTATCTCTGCTCCTCCTCCGCTCCAACCAGCTAACGCATCGGAACCAGGGTGAGCTACTGAAACTTCCAAGCCCTTCCGTTCTACTGCTACCGACCTAGGTTCGCCGGAACAGCTCCGCCGTGGCTTGGTCCGCCGCCGTGCGTGGCCAGACCTCACCGGAGCGGTAGCGTTTAGGGTTAGAGGCTCTATCGGCCACGGGTGACTTGCTGATGCTTGTGCTCGCGTTAGTTGGGTAGCTGCTGGCCGGAGATGGCCGGCGTAAGACTCGCCGCCGCTCGGTTCGCCGCCGTGCGCGCCGACCGTGGTCGGGGACCTAGCAGTTGTAAAGATGAGTCTTTGCAGGGTGTTAGTTGCAAAGCCTTAGACTCATGTGAATAGCGCTGTGGACTGCGGGTTAGTTTCACTTAAGCCGGAGGACTTTTCTGCAAAGTAGCCAGAGCACGCGGGTGGGAGCCTGGCTGGGCCAGTTTTCGCGCGGCTTGGGCCGCGTCGGACTGGGCCGCAAGCCCAGGTTGGGCTAGTTTACGTTTTTCCTTTTTCTGTCTTTTTGAACAGTGAGCTATTTTGTTAATTTTACTTTAATTAATCTATAGCTCTGTTAATTATGAAATTTGACATGATAAATGTTAACACGCCCATGCTAATATAAAAATTATACAACTTGTGTTTTGAGTACTTTTTATAGGACAATTAAATCTGGACTTTAATTAATAAATGCAACTTTGAAGAATTATGTAATTTTCTGTGGTTATCCAAAAATCATGAAATTTGACATGGGAGTTTATATCACTGATATACACCTTCATGTTTAATTTCATCCCTGTTTGACCAAGTATGATTGGTGTATAAGTAAAAGGCTAATTAAAATGGTTTATAAAATAAATAGGAATAGTTGATCACTATAGAATTATGTGACTTTTGGAATTGTTTGACAACCAGTGGAAAACTAGCAAGATTTGCTCCCTGGTTATGGGTCTTTTTTATGCAAATAAACTTTTGTTGCTTGTTAAGTTGCTTAACTATATTTAAGGAAAATAATCAAACTTGTTTAGTGCTAATAATAGCTAAAGTTGGTTTGTTGGTTTGCAACTTTACCGTGATGAAAGGTTGTTTGAATAAATGTCTACAGCTTAGAAAATTTCCATCTTTACCATGATCATATCATTAGCATCCCATTATTCATGCATATGCACTTCTACGTGTAGATCCCGCTTCAGAAGGCCCTAACTCTCAGTGGATTTCTCCTGAGGGTGTAGACCCTTCTCGTTTTTCAGAATCTCCAGACTTCGCTGACCCTCAAGGCAAGCCCCGGTGCATTTAACCTTTCTGTTTCTATTGCAAAGTTTATACAATGATTTATTAACTGCATTTAAGTAATAGGAGTTGGATGACACCAGTAGTTGCATTACCAGTTGGTTACCTTTACTCTATCCTTGTTACCTTTTTATTTGTAAATACTTAGCCAAGATGCACGGTGATGAGATTATCCTCCGCTTAGGCCTTGAGCAAACTAAGGGATGATAGGTCATCACTGTTAGGATACCTCTTTCAGGTACAATTGATAAATGGATGAAAAATGAAATTCAGACCGGGCAGGTAACTTGCATCCGGAGTGGAATCTTGATGTAGTGTTCCTGTCTGTGTCGATTAGGAACCGGTCGTTGTTGGTCCTTGATCGAGTGCATGATAGTACCAATCACGGGTTACGGGTTGATATGTTGCAGGTTAGAGTCCTGCCATACAACGCCGGTGTGCTTTGATATGTTGCAGGTTAGAGTCCTGCCATACAAATCACTTATGGTTGTGCAATATGTTGCAGGTTAGAGTCCTGCCATATTGTGTAATTGGGAACCCTCAGCTGGGTAGATAAAGCGATTTGAATCGTCGTTGCTCTACGATAATAAGAGACTCGATCTCTGACCCTCAACGTAGAGTTTTCAAAACCAAAGCTTTTGGGAAATGATGTTTTATCCTAAAAGAGTACTATTGATGATATATTTGGAATTACTAAGGAAAAGAGAAATGTTTTGCTAAAACTACTTTTTCTGCAAATTCCTTCTCTATTGCTAGCCCCACTACATCCCTTAAAGCTAGCATGACCTGGGATCTTTTCTTTTGACGGTTAAGTCTTGTTGAGTACTTTTGTACTCAGGGTTTGTTAACCCTTGTTGCAGGAGAGTACATGGATCCACCTTTTGATGGACAGTGCTACTTCACCCTTGTAGAGGAGAGTGATAACGATTCTGATGTGTGACCTTGGGCAAGTAACAAGAATTTGTTTGATATATGTATTATAAAGTTCCGAACCGTTTATGTAATAAGTACTTATGGTTTGTAAAACTCTAAGTTTTTAACCTATGTATTATAATCTTTCCGCTTTACTCTGATTTATCTTATCTATAAAACTGTTGTAATACTGTGATGCTTGATGAGGGATTTTTTTTCCTGGAAGTAATGTAACGTGGATGATTCGGGTTTCCCAAGGACACCCGACAGACCTCTTGAGTCATTTGGAACGCGTGTACGCCGATCAAAGGTCTTTAGGACAATGATGGGTGCATGTGGGCCACTTAATTCAGGAGGTTCTGCCACACTTCACAACCCTAACCTGAGGCTTAGGAGCCAGGGTTCTCACTCCGAGCATCCGCGACCACGGCCATGCCGACTCTGGCGACCATGGCGAGCGGCGGACGGTGGCGTACCGTCACTACCAAACCCTAATCGGCTAAACCAACACCACCAATGTCTTCTACGGGTCAAGGCGACTCGCGAACGCTAGCTAGGACAAACGGACGGGCACGGAAAGGGGGTTGGCCACGGCGGACCGAGCTCGCCGGCCATAGCGGACACGGCGGACGCGGCGTACCGTGGTCACCAAACCCTAACCGGCCAAACCATCACCTTCTACCTCTTCCACGAACCTCACTGACCCTCGAACGTGAGCTAGGGTGACACGAAACCACGGGAAAGAGGCCGGCCATGGCGAACCGAGCTCGGCGGTCATGGCGGCCATGGTGGCGGCTCATCCCGGGGCTTGCCTAGGGTTTCCTACGGGGTGCTAAGGGTAGCAAGAGGTGCGGGGGCTCACGACGAAGCTTTGTGGGTGGTTGGGCTTGCGGCGAGGCGGCCGGACGGCGGTGAACGGCGGTAGCGCTTGCTTTTCCCCCCTTTCCGCCCGAGCGCCGGCGAGAGCGAGAGAGACAGAACGGAGGGAAGTGGAGCGGCTTGGCTGCGCGAGTGCAGGCGGGCGGGCTTTGTGCTCGCCACGCCGCGCGCGGACGCGGGCTCGCCAGGCGTCGGGCGCCACGCGGCGGCCAAGCTCTGGCGCGGTCGGCCACGACCACGGCCAATTCAAACTGAATCGCCGGGTTCAGGCGCTGATGGCCGACTGACGGTCGGATTTTGGACGCGATTATCTCCTAATCCACTCGATGAAACGCTAAACCACTTGTTCCATTGAGTAGAGCTATGTGCCGACTACAACTTTGGTTACAAGGTCATGGTTTGGTTCGGCCTAGATTGCTCTCGAAAAAGCTCCAAAGATCACTAAGCAAAACTGTTTCGGCAGTTAGGACTTAGAAGAATTTTTCTAAGTCTAATCTCCCCCATTTCTGCCTTGTGGGTCCTAAAACACCTTGTTAAACTCATTTTCATGAGTTGGCCCTTGAACACTTTTTGTTCTATTCTCAATTCTACACACTTTTGGTTAAGGGCCCACTGTCATGCAAAGCTTCTATCAAGGAGGTCTTAGTTAGTCAAACAAAAGGACTCCTAGGGCTCTATTAGGGCAGCTAGGGTTAGTGACTTGGTTAGCCATAATGACCAACACAAACCTAGCTTCATTTTGACTCCTCAACAAGGTTCAACTACTTAGGAGACCCTAACACTCCAAACACATGTCAAACAAGCATCACAGCAAGCATAGCATTACAAGCCAACACATGAAATGACACTTTACAAAAAGAATGCAACATGTGATGATGATGCTTATGCTCATGAGATGTCAAGTTATGCATTTAGGGTTGCTTAACACCAGGGGTGTTACAGGTTCTTCCTCTCAACTACCCCATTTTGTTGTGGTGTGTAGGTTGCAGAGACTTCATGCTTGATCCCAACTTCATCACAATATTCTTAAATGTGGGTGTTGTCGAACTCTCTTCCATTGTCACTTCTTATCTTCTTGATTTTCAAGTCAAACTCATTTTGGGCTCTCTTGGCAAACTTCTTGAATGAAGGGGTTGCTTCGGATTTGTCATGAAGAAAGAATACCCAAGTGTATCTAGAATAGTCATCAACAATCACTAGGCAATAGAGATTTGCACCCAAGCTAGTATATGTTGTTGGCCCGAATAGATCCATGTGAAGTAGCTCTAACTCTCTTGATGTTGATACAAAGGCTTTGGTTGGATGAGTGTTTGCAACTTGCTTGCCGGCTTGACATGCACTACACAATTTGTCCTTCTCAAATTTGACATCCTTCAAGCCCCTAACCAAATCCTTCTTCAATAGCTTGTTGAGAGTGTTCATTCCAACATGTGCCAATCTTCTATGCCATAGCCAACCAAGTGATTGCTTAGTGAACAAACATGTCTTCAAGTTGGCATCTTCGGAGGTGAAATCCACTAGATAGAGATTGTTGTATCTAAAGCCTTTGAATATCACTTGTGTATCATCTTTCTAGGTCACAACCACTTCCTTGTCGGTGAACAAACATTGAAAGCCAAGATCTCATAGTTGCCCAACAGATAGCAACTTGAAGCTCAATGATGCCACTAAAAGCACATTGGAGATGGTATGATCATTTGATATAGACATTTTGCCCAATCCTTTGACATTGCCCTTTGAATTGTCACCAAATGTTATCTTTTCTTGGTCATCGACACTCTCTTCTAGTGAGGTGAACATCCGGGGATCGCCGGTCATATGTTGAGTGCAACCACTATCAATTACCCAATGAGATCCAGCGGTCTTGTAGTTCACCTACACACATAAGAAATCAAGTTTAAGCTTTTGGGACCCAAACTTGTTGAGGTCCCTTAACCTTCTCTACTAATGACTTTGCAACCCAAGTTTGCTTTGGCCTATTCTTGTTAGGAGGCCCCATGAACATAACTTTCATCTTGCCACTAGAATCTTGTCTAAGCATGTAGTGAGCATTGAAAGCAAAGGGCCTAGCATGCTTGGGCAAGGGTGTAGGTTTAGGCTCTTCACAATCATGAGCAAAGTGTCCTTCCTTTCCACACTCATAACATCTCCCAATCTTCTTCTTCTTTGGCTTTGTGATGCTCTTGCGTTGCTTCATCTTCCCTTCAAGAAAGCCAATACCATTTCTATTTGTCTTCATTACGGTGTTCATGAGAAGCTCACTTTGAAGACATTGACCCTTGGTGAAGTTCCTCAATTCGGTGGTGAGGTTCTCTTTCTCCATCTTGAGCTTGTCATTCTCTTGTTGGAGTTCCAATTGAGATGGTGTCATTTTGTGGTCCCTTTCCATCTTCAATCTCTTGTTCTCTTCTTTTAACATGTCTAGCTCAAGTGTCATGCTATAATCATCATCATGAGTTTCAATGACAACTTGCTTGGTGGTGGTAAGCTTTCTAGATCAATCTTGAGCTTTGCATTCTCATTCTTGATCTTGACATAGTCATCAAAGTGATCGGCCACCACCACTTTCTTGCCCTTGCTACTAGCCTTTTGCTCATCATGCTCACTAACCAAGTCCTCACAAGATGTAGCTATATCACACTTAACAACAAGGTTAGGAGCATCAAGTGTCTCGTGAAGCATATCATAAGCAACGGTGAGGGTATCATAGTCAACTTTCACTTGAGTGTATTGTTGTTTGAGCAAAGCATGACTAGTAGTAAGATCACTATGCGTCTTATCAAGTTTTTCATTTTTAGCTTTGAGCTCCTTGTTAGAGGACTTGAGCTCCTTGATGGAAGATGACATAGTAGCAAGTTCATTTGTCAACTCATCACTAGCATGCATAGCATTCTCATATTTTTCAACAAGAGCTTCATTGTCATGAACAAGCCTATCATTTTTAGCTCTAGTCTTCCTTATGATTTTAGTGTAGTTGTTTAGCAATTCAACAAGTTCATCATAAGTGGGAGCTTTGAACTCTCCATCACTCTCATCATCAGTAGAGTCATCATCACTTTGTACCTTCTGATCACCCTTTGCCATGAGGCATAGGTGTGTAGTGGATGATGGCAATGGTGGAGGTGGTGGAGTAGAAGTCCCAATCACTAGAGCGGCCACCTTCTCCTTCTCATCATCACTATCTTCATTTGATGAGCCACCGCAGGAGTCAATGTCGGTGAGCCAATCACCAACAATGTAGGCCTTGCCACCTTTCTTGTGGTATTGCTTTTTCTTCTTGCCATCCTTCTTGTAGGGCTTCTCATTCTTCCTCTCATCTTCGCTAGATGAGTCATCTTTCTTGCCCTTGTTCTTGTAGCTTTCTTTCTTGGGCTTGGGGCATTGATGAGCAAGATGACCAAGATCACCGCAATTGTAGCAATCCATTTCGGAGATTGGCCTTCTCTTGCTACTTGTGAAGAACTTCTTCTTTCTTGAGTCAAAGTTGAGTCCATTCTTGTGAACCTTCTTAAACATCTTGGTGGTCTTCCTCACCGTGAGAGCAATGTTGGAATCATCTTCATCATCACTTGTGCTCTCATGATGCACCTCAATAGCCTTGGACTTGCCATTCTTGTCATGGCTTGCTTTGAAGGCCAAGTCCTTCTTCTTGTCGGTGGAAGAGCCACCACTTGGTGTGATGTGCATGTACATCTCATGAGCATTGATCTTCCCCAATACTTGTGTTGGTGTGGATGTGGAAAGATCACCTTGATGTAGCACCGTCACAATGTGTCCATACTTGTCAATGGGAAGGACACATAGAATCTTCCTCACAACATCGGATGGTTGCATTTGTGTGAGGCCAAGACCATTCAGCTCCTCTACAAGAACATTCAAGCGTGAGTATATTTCATTGGCATTTTCATGAGCAAACATTTCGAAAGAGTTTAACTTTTGCATGACTAAATGATAACGCTCCTCACGCTCACTCTTGGTTCCCTCATGGAGCGCACAAATGTTATCCCATAGCTCATGGGCATTCTTGTGGTTCCGGACACGGTTAAAAACATCTTTGCAAATGCCTCTAAACATGATGTTTTTGGCCTTTGCATTCCACTTCTCATTTTATTCCTCATGAGGGGTTAAGCTTGTGCCCTCCTTAGGCTTGGGAAAGCCGGTGATAGCGGCTTGGCGGCATTTAACATCTACCGCTTCAAGGTATGAATCCATACGGATTTTCCAATATGGAAAGTCATCTCCCTCGAACATGGGCGGTGGTCCATCACCCTCGGACATCTTAACTCTAGGCGGTTAAGGCTAAATCGAGAGCACGAGGCTCCGATACCAATTGAAAGGATCAAGATGCCCAAGATGGGGGGTGAATTGGGCTTTTCTAAAACTTCTTGCAAGAATAAAACCTATCAAGCCCCAATTAACCCCCTAGTGCCTAGAAGTGTTTGACAAGAATCAATCGCACAAAAAGACTATCGCTAAACCATTTCTACTCTATCATGGCAATTCAATTCATGAAAGAACAACAAGTAAATGCGGAATTGAATTGCACAAAAGTAAATGCGAAGTAATAAGAGTAGAGATGACACGACGATCTTTTTGCCGAGGTATCGAGGTGTCGGCACACCCCCCTAGTCCTCGTTGGAGCACCCGCGCAAGGGTATCGCTCCCCCTTGATCCGCGCAAGGATCAAGTGCTCACTACGAGCTGATACTTCGCCACTCCGGCCCGGTGAATTGCTCGCTACCGGTCACAACTTGGCTTGGGTCATCCACAATGCCTCCAGATGATCACCAAGCTCTCCGATCGCCACCAAGCCGTCTAGGTGATGCCGATCACCAAGAGTAACAAGCAAGAACTCTCACTTGACCAACGCAAGGCTGATGAGATGGGTGGATGCACACTTGCTACTCTCTATTCACTAATGAGGTGTTTGATCACTCAATTATCAAATCTCTCAACCTCACTAGGCCTCTCGCACTCACTTGCAATCACAATGTGTTTGGCAACCTTTCAAATGATCAAGAGTAACAGCATGAATGAGGGGGAGACATATTTATACCCCCCAACTCAAAACATGCACGAAGGGGTAAGTCCAGCCAATTATACACTGACCGAACGCACCTGTCGGGGTGACCGGACGCGTCCGATCAGTGCCTAACGGCTACGTGACGTCTAGCCTGACACCTGTACGAAGTGCAGATCGGACGCACCCATGCGTCCGATCGCCTCTGACCGGACGCGTCCGATCTGCGGATACATGGGTGTATGCCGAGTCTCTGAGTGATGAGTGATTGTCAACTGGGATAATGTGCATGTTCTTTGGCTTGTGTTGTGCAGGTGTCGAGCATGGATACAGTGATCAAAGGCAAGGTGAAGGTCAAGTAGAGACGTGCCGTGCCGATGGACCGAGAGTGGCGAATGGCGGACGTGAGGCTTGGACTGCGGGATCGGTGGACTGAGGATCAGCTGTGGTGGCTGACAGCCTGGGACATCGACGAGCAAAGACTTGCGGGTGGACGGGGTGCACGGGCGGTGCATCCCCTCTACGGCTCGGTTTGGTGGTTGAGCCACAGAAAAACCACCGAGTGGACGGTTTCCAGGTTTGGGCCTCAAAACCTGGGCGCTGATGGTTTCTGAGTTTGGGCCACAAAACTCGTGCTGAGGACGGTTTCCAGGTTTGGGCCTCAAAACCTGGGTGCTGCGGGTTTGCTGAGTTTGGGCCACAAAACTTAGGAGATGGTCGGCTGGTTTCCCGGTTTGGGCCTCAAAACCGGGGGTTAGCTGTGAAAGGCTGGTTTCCCGGTTTTGGCCACAAAACCGGGGGCGACGTCCGGGAAAAGGACAAGCAGAGCGGGGGCGGCACGTGGCCGCAATCGATGAGGTTGCGTCGAGGCAACGCTACCAGTTGTGCGGGCGTGGCCGTCGGATCACCACCTACCACGAGTTGGTCCAGAATAACCCTAGGGTTTAGCTGGTTCGCTCTGTAATTAGTTAGAGGTAGAGTGGGAATTAGAATTAGGATAAGTAGGGGGAGACACCCACCTCCCCATCTATCTCAATCATTTTTTCTCTTTGCTTCTAGGGTTTCCTGCTCTCCCAATCCTCTGCTGTAGCTACTGAGATCCACAGAGAACCATACCTCTGTGTACTGGAGATTTTGAGGAAGTGAGACCGTAATCTCACTGTTGTAGCGTGTGGTAGCCACACGGTTGCAAATTTGTGGCTGTGATTCGCGTTTTGTTCTTGTTCTTCGCGGATTGCTTTTCTTCACGTTTTTCCCGTCGATCGAGCTCTTTGTTCGTTGCGTCTTTTGCAATTCCGTTTGAACAGAGATGTTCTAGATCATGAGGCACTTCTTTACACCGAAGGAATTATCCTCTAACCTCACGAGCTAGTAGATCGGTTGATTTTTGTTTCGGGTCAAGTTTTTCTCCCTTCTCCCGAATTTCTTTGTTTCACCGATTTGGAGATAGGTTCGAGCCATGATCTCTTAGAGATAGCACACTATCCTCCTTGCGACTCCTCTCACCAAGTTAGAACCCTAGAGGTTTCGTTTTGGGTGAAATTGAGTCAAATCGGTGGAAGAACAGCAGCCCGTCGGGGTGATCGGACGCTGGGGTCGGGTTGACCGGATGCATGGTCAGAGTCCGGTCGTTGAAGGTTTGACCAGGTTCAGTTTTCGTTGACTCGACCGGACGCACTACTGATCAGTGATCGGACTCGCTCTTGTTACTGTTCATCAGGCTTGCCATTGGTGACCGGACGCTCAGACTCCATGAGTCCGGTCAGGAACAGAGAGGTTCCAATACGGGTTTTGGTTGACCGGACGTGTCCGGTGCCTTCTGACCGGACGCCAGCAGAGTCCGGTCAGTTCTGTTCTGTGCCGTTTCGTCCGCAGTTCGTTCGTTCGTTGTCGGTTCTTGTTTCCGGCTTTTGCGTTGGGTTTCTAGAGTTGTGAAGTATCCCGCTGTGCTTCTTGGAAGCATCCACCCAACATCTAGGGTCGTGGATACTTGCAAGCTCTAAGGTTTGCTTTTGCGGTTGGATCTCGGAGCAGTGGCAGCAAGATTCTGAAAGGAATTTTTGAAGCTCCCATTCACCCCCCCTCTGGTCGCTTTCTGTTGCACTCTCGGTCCTTCAATTGGTATCAGAGCGGGTTAAGGATCTTCCACCTTAGCCAGTTCCAGATCCACAGAAGGCGACATGGATCGCGGCGTGGGCAAACCGCCGTTTTTCGATGGGACGAACTATGCGTATTGGAAGATACGCATGTCGGCCTATCTGCAGAGTATTGGTGCTTCCATTGGGGATATTTGCAACTCTGCCGTTTACGTGGTCTTGGCTGCTCGTGTCACTCAGCGTTAGATCGATGAGCACGATGCCAATAGCCGGGCTCGTAATGCTCTTTTCTCATGTTTGAGCATGTCTGAGTTTGATCGCGTTTCTCACCTCGCTACGGCTCGGGAGATTTGGGCTACCCTCATGCGTTTCCATGAGGGAACCACTCAAGTCAAAACCTGTCTCTACGAGTCGTTCAAGCGAGAGTATGAGAACTTTCGACATATGCCTGGCGAGAGCATAGAAAGTTTATTCACTCGCTTTCAGGTGATTGTCAACAGGATGAGGGCTAACAAGGAACTGTTGCCTTTCGACGATCATGAGAGAGCTTTGAAGCTTTTGCACACTCTCGATCGGTCGGTTTGTGACGGACCAGGATGTCAGAGATATCATCTATCGATGATTACTCCGACTAATCCAGGATGGCTTTAGAGATCCGAAGACTTGTAACGAAGTATACTTGGATTAGGACTCTAGTTTGTAACTTAGCCGAGATGTAAAAGGAAGTCCTGTAATTAGAATAGGACTCCAATATTGTAACCGGCTAGGACTCGGTCTACGCTAAGGTTCACCCGGACATATAAGGGGAACCGGGTGCAGGCTCTAGATCATCGAACATTGAATCACAACAATACACAAGGCACACGCCGCACTGGACGTAAGGTATTACGCTATTAAGCGGCCTGAACCAGTATAAATCGCTGTCCATGTGTACTCGCCGAGTCCTACGAACGTCGATCCCCACCGAACAAATCATCTGAGATTACTCAAGACGAGTTGCCGGTTAACAAACACCGACAGCTGGCGCGCCAGGTAGGGGCTTTCGGCGATTCGACGACCAAGAGCCCGGCGAACCACGACAACATGTTCTCGGCGGGATCAATTTTCGTTTTTGGCTCATGGACTTGCATTGCGGATGATCAAGGAAAGCTGCACAGACAGCTCGCCGTGGAATCAGAACCACAAGCCATGCCAAAGATGGAACACCTCACTCAGAACCTAGCAAATCTGACAATCCAAGACCCGCAAGATCCTAGGGACCATACAAAGGCATCCGACTCCTACTCCAACTCGAATCCTGAAGAAAAGGACCCGGACACCTGCTATGGCTTCACCTTCGGGCTGCAGAACTCTGCTGAAAACTTCCATAACAAGATTGGTGCAAAATTCAAAGAGTATCAACAGATACCTTTGACGGGAGCTCAACAGGGACTCGTTTTCAGCTCTACCAAGGAGGGTAACATTGTCCATTGGCCAATTCAGCCTGCCCCGGCTAGACTGGCTGGCACAATTGACCAGCAACTTCCATACCAGCACGGACATCAGCTCCCTTTTGAGGAACACGACTCCACAACGGAACTAATCTCCAGCACTTCTACTTTGGAATCAGTAACACCGGGATCATCAAACCAGGGCTACACTCGTGAAGTCTTCATGGCGGGGCATCAGTCATCTCTACGACCACCAACCCCACCAGATGTCTTTCAAGACGATGAAACTCTGAGTATGATTTCTGACAATGATCCGGAAGGACCCGGGGAAACCGAGTCCTTGAAAGCTGAAAGAATCCGAAGGAATCAAGCTAAGGAGGCCCGCAGAAGGCGAGCAACTCACCGCAAGGAAGTTGTAGATCGCTACAATGCACGACTAGAGGAGTACAACACCCGGAGGCGTCTGGAAGCAGAGGCAGAGCGTCAAGCTCGCACTGAAGAAAATCACTCCCAGGATGATCTTAACAGACGGTGCCCTGATTGTTCTCGCAACCTTGAACCCGAGTTCATGAGGGTCGTCGGCCATAAAGTCTTCCAGACTCCCTATCAAAACATACTAGCTCTAGCTACGGAGATGGGAGCCAAGACCAATCGCACCCCTGATGAAGAGCGACGACTAGTCATGCTTCAGACTACCGCACTCCAACTACGGTGGCAGAATCTTGAATCCCTAGCTGATGAGCAAGCCTCATCTCACCCGAGCCAGAGGCGGCCGGTTCAAGAGCGACTCGGTCGTATCCCAGCAAGCAGCCGTCTGGGCCACCGAGTACCCGACCAAGCTGAGGGAGGAGCCGAATCTTCATACAGAGGAGTCGCAGTTGCAGCATCCAATGCAGTTGATCGCTTCCCCTGCTTTCCCCAAAGGCTTCGAGCGGTTTCGTTCCCACGAAAATTCAAACCCGGGAATTACTCAAAATACGACGGGAAGACAGAACCTAATGAAGGACCGAGAAGCTACCCGAAAGCGACCAGAGGGGGGGTGAATGGGAGCTTCAAAATTTCCTTTCGGAAACTCGATGCCTCTGTCCCAAAATTAACCCCAAGAGCGAACCCTAGAGCTTGCTAATGTCCACGACCCTAGATGAAGGGTGGATGCTTCCTAGAAGCACAGCGGGACACTACACAACTCTAGAAAGCCAACGCAAAAAACGGAACTCGAATCCGTCAACGAGCGAGCGAACCGCGAATGAAACAGCGCGAAACAGCAGCGACCGGACTCTGGCCTGCGTCCGGTCAGCAGGGACCGGACGCGTCCGGTCACACAATAACAGGTTTTGGACCTCTCTGTTTCTGACCGGACTCTGGCGTACGGTGCGTCCGGTCAGCTACAGTGCGTCCGGTCAAAAGCCAACCAGCCCAGTGAACAGTGAGACCTGTGCGTCCGGTCACAAAATCAACGGAGCGTCCGGTCGAACACAGGAACACTGCACGTGATGTTCATCGACCGGACTCACGCGCAGTGCGTCCGGTCACCCCGATGGAGCGTCCGGTCGATGCACAGCAGCACTGTTCGTCCACCGAATCGCCTCGATCTCACCCAAAACAAATCCTCTAGGGATCAAACTTGGTGAGATGAGTCACAAGGAGTGTAGTGAGCTATCTCTAAGAGATCATGGCTCGAACCTATCTCCAAAACGGTGAATTGAAGAATTTCGGGGGAAGGGAGAAAACTTGACCCGAAACGAAAAATCGATCGATCTCCTAGACCGTGAGGTTAGAGGATGATTCCTTCGGTGGAAAGAAGTGCCTCACGATCTAGAACAAACCAGTTCAAGCGGAATTGTAAAAGACGAACCGAGCAAAGAGATCAAGCGACGGGAAAATCGTGGAGAAAAAGGATTCCGCGAAGAACACGAACAAAACGCGAATCACACCCACGAATTGCAAGCCGAAGCGCAAACACACGCTACGACAAGGAGGTTACGGCCTCCTTTCCTCAAAATCAACAGTACACAGAGTTGCAAGTCTCTCTGCGGATCTCAGCTATAGCAGGGGATGGGAGAGCAGGAAACCCTAAGTGCCAAGAGCAAATGAGATGGCTAAAACTGAGATGAGGGAGGAGGGTGTCTCCCCGGACTACTTAACCTATTCTAGACTAAGTCTATTTCCTACTCTACCCCTCTCTAAACTAATTACAGAGCGAACCAGCTAAACCCTAAGGTTATTCTGGACCAACTCGAGTGGTAGGTAGATCCGACGGCCACGCCCGCACAACTCGTCCGCGTTGCCTCCACGCAACCTTCCGATTGCCGCCACGTGCCGCCCTCGCTCTGCACCCCCGGTTTTGAGGCCCAAACCGGGAAACCAGCCTCCAGCCTGAGTTTTGAGGCCCAAACTCAGCAAACCCGCAGCGCCCAGGTTTTGAGGCCCAAACCTGGAAACCGTCCTCAGCCCGAGTTTTGTGGCCAAACTCGGAAACCGTCCTCGCCCAGGTTTTGAGGCCCAAACCTGGAAACCGTCCACCGGTGGTTTTTCGCTGGCTCAGCCACCAAACCGAAGCTGAGGAGGGGATGCACCGCCCGTGCACCCCGTCCACCGACACGTGTCCCCAGGTCCTCGACCCGAGCAACACCGTGCCTCGCAAGTCTCAGCTCGTCGCTGTCCCAGGCTGCCAGCCACCACAGCTGATCCTCAAGCACTCCGGTCCCTCAGTCCAAGCCTCACGTCCGCCCTTCACTGCTCGATACATCGGCATGGCACGTCCGCCGCACGGCACGCCCATCCTTCATCGCACCCAGTCCGTCGGCACGACACGTCTCAACTTGACCTTCACCTGCCCTCGATCACTGTCTCCGTGCTCGACACCTGCACAACACAAGCCAAAGAACATGCGATCAAACCCGTTGACAATCACTCATCACTCAGAGACTCGGCATACACCCATGTATCCGCAATCTCCCCCTTGATGAGTGCATTGTCAACTACACACACAAATCATAAATGAAAGAAGAAGGTAGGAGGAAGGAGAAGAGAGAACTCGACCAAAAGACCCAAAAGCATAGCAAAGCCGAAGAAGGTCAAGTGGAAGAAGCGAAAACTTGGTTCCCAAAGATATGGGCAACGGCTCGACGCCACCAAGCAAAGCTAGCCCTCAAGAAGAGGTAAAACAGGCTCAACACCGCTAGCAAAATACCAATCGAAAATCGGAGCATAAAAATGGCAAAATGCTAGTCCCTCAAGAAAGAGGCACAGAGGCTCGACACAGCTAGCAAGAAACACTCCGAACCAATCGAAGTCAAACTCGACGCCAAATGAGGAAAATGTTTGCTAGTCCCTCAAGATAGAGGCAACGGCTCGACACAACTAGCAAACTCCCCCTCGACAAATGCGAGCAACTAGGGACTCCCCCTTAGCAAAGAACTCCCCCTTGGATGAACATCAGGAGACATATGATTTGCAAAAACTCAAAAAAAACTCTCCCCCTTAGTTGAAAATGCACTTATCAAGCACAAACTCTTCCCCGGAGTCAACACAACTCCCCCTCCCAAAATGCATATGAAGTCAGAAATGCAAGTTAGGGGCTTCAGGCATATAATCAAAAGAGTGCAAGACTGCTCTAATCGGTATGGCTCCAATGACACAACTTATCACTCAAATAGCGAAGGCTCAAACTGATCACACATACGAAATATGAAGCATATGAGCAAGTGAGCAGTTTTTAGCCAAAAAGATAGTCACCATCAAAATAGCACTACTCATGTATAGATAGGAATCCAGACAAGTGCTAAACATGTATACAAGGTGAACTACCCCTAGCAAAGTTCAATCATCATGCATAGGAATGAAGCATATACTTGTGATTTCAGTTTTATATCGGAGTTGCAGCGGTAAAGAATTCACAAGTTCAATTATTTAGCATGTGATTGCGAGAGGTTGAAAGCTTGTCTTTGCCTAACTTTTCAACCGAGCGAAGCCTATGCCGAAGCAATCAGAAGCTTAAAGCTACGGTTTCGGTCATACACTACACGGCTCAAGTTTAACTCAAAGTGCAATGAGAAACAGTCTCGATACCGTGAGGTGTTGGCAAGCAATCCCATCTCGATCTTTTCGATTCACTAAAACTTGGTTCAAATTTTAAACATGATATGAACAGACCAAGCAAGTGAATGACTCGGAACTAGAGACATAGCAACCCAGCATATATGAAAAGCAGGAATGGACTCAACACACCCTACACATGCTAGTTGCATATCTCAATGGTGAATATTTTCAGATTTTATATACATTGAGCAAATTCACCATTCAAAAATAGCTCAGCTCATAACATGTACTAATGATCAGAAAGAGCAGAAGCTACAAGTATCAGCATAAGCATCGGAGCATACTAAACAGAGCATAGTTACATTCTAGTGATTATAAACATGAAGCTCAGAATGTAAATGCGTATGCTAAAATGCAACAGAAAAGAAGATCAAAGTAAAAGAGTCAGACTAGGATACAACTCAAAATGCTTCCCCATCTAAAAGGGGAAACACACACCAAGCTCACCCCTCAACCGATTAAAGGTTGATTCGTCTAAAGGCTTGGTGAAAATATCAGCCAATTGATGATGAGTATCGACATGGCGAAGGTCGATATCACCCTTCTCCTGGTGGTCTCGCAGAAAATGAAAGCGCACATCAATGTGTTTGGTCTTCGAGTGAAGCACGGGGTTCTTAGCAACGCTAATGGCACTCGTGCTGTCACAAAGCAAAGGCACGCGAGAAAAGCTCAGACCAAAATCACGCAAAGTGGCCATCATCCAAAGCAACTGGGAACAGCAGCTAGCCGCAGCAACATACTCAGCCTCCGTAGTAGACTGAGCGACACTAGACTGCTTGCGAGAAGACCACGAAACAAGAGAAGAACCAATAAACTGGCAAGTCCCAGAAGTGGACTTGCGCTCAATACGGCAACCAGCAAAATCGGCATCCAAATAACCGCAAAGAGAGAGGGTGGAGGAAGCAGAATACCAAATCCCGAACTCAGGCGTGAAACGAAGGTACCTGAAAATCCGCTTCACCGCCTGACGGTGAGAGGTGCGCGGCGACGCCTGAAAGCGCGCACACAGACACACCGCGAACTGGATGTCCGGGCGTGTCGCCGTCAGGTAGAGGAGCGACCCGATCATGCTGCGGTACTCCTTCTGGTCCACTGCTTCTCCATCCACATCCGCATCCAGGGCAGTCGTCGTCGACATGGGTGTTGGAAGAGGCTTGGCCTCACCCATATCGAACCGCTTCAGCAAGTCCTTCGTGTACTTGCCCTGGTGCACAAACGTCCCCTCCCGGGATTGCTTAATTTGCAACCCGAGAAAGAATGTCAGCTCGCCCATCATGCTCATCTCGAACTCCCTGCTCATAGTATCTGCAAACTTGGCAACCAAAGCGTGAGAAGAACCACCGAAAATGATATCATCCACATAAATCTGGACCAAGAGCGTGTCTTTGCCTTGCCGGAGGAGAAAGAGCGTCTTATCTACACATCCCATTTTAAAACCCTTAGCAATCAAAAAGGTTTTTAACCTATCATACCAGGCTCTAGGGGCTTGTTTCAAACCATATAAAGCTTTATGAAGTTTAAAGACATGGTTTGGAAACTTGGGATTTTCAAAACCGGGGGGTTGCTCAACATAAACCTCCTCCTCTATGTAGCCGTTTAAGAAGGCACTCTTGACATCCATTTGAAAAAGTTTGAAACCTTTGGATGCAGCAAAAGCCAAGAGTATCCTAATAGCCTCTAAACGAGCTACAGGAGCAAACGTCTCCTCATAATCTATCCCCTCCTTCTGACTATAGCCTTTCGCTACAAGCCGGGCCTTGTTTCTAACAATGTGGCCATCCTCTCCTTGCTTGTTTTTGAAAACCCATTTTGTCCCAATAGGCTTACAGTCAGGTGGAGGTGGAACTAGAACCCAAACCCGATTTTGCTCAAAGTTTTCTAACTCCTCATGCATGGCATTGACCCAGTCCGGATCCGTCAAAGCGTGTCCAACATCTCGGGGCTCAAAATTAGCAACAAAAGCAGAGTGAGCGAAGTGAGAGATGTACTGTGACCTGGAGCGAGTGACTCGCTCACCGATATCGCCGATCATCTGCTGAGGGGGGTGCTGGCGCTGGATGTGTCGTGGCGCCTCCCAGGATGAAGTGACCTCCTCCTCAACAGCAGCTGGTTCCACCCAGGAAGAAGAGGTGTCGGGGCCGTGAGTTGTCGTCGAGGCCGCTCTTTGCGGCGCGGCAGGAGGAGGGGGTGCTGGATCATCCATACCTTCAGCACCCTCGTCCTCGTTATCAAAAAGAGGCTCTCCAACCTCATGATCACCTGCACGCTCAAAACGAGAAGAAGGAGAAGCAAGAGTCTCGTCGAAGGTGACATCTGATGTCTCCATGACTCGGTTAGTATCAAGGTTAAGTACACGATATGCTCTAGTGTGAGTGCCATAACCCAAAAATACCCCGTCAGAAGATCGAGACTCAAACTTGTCCAGGTTGCCCTTTTTCAAAATAAAACAGTGGCAACCAAAGACTCTAAAATAACTCACCTTGGGCTGGCGACCAAAACGCAACTCATAAGAAGTCTTCTTCAAAAAGGCTCTCAGAAAAATGCGATTTGAAATGTAGCATGCAGTGTTCATAGCTTCGGCCCAATAGCGCCTGGGAGTCCTATGCTCACCAAGCATCGTCCTGGCCATCTCAACAAGGGTCCGATTCTTCCTCTCTACAACACCATTTTGGGGCGGTGTGTAGGGGGAAGAAAACTGATGCTCCAAACCAAGGCGGTTACAAAACTTCTCAAAATCCGAATTTTTGAATTCAGAACCATTATCACTTCTAATAGCTCGCATCGAGTTCAAAGGGAACTCGTTCTGAAGACGCAAAAACAGATTACGAGCGAAGGAGAAAGTCTCAGTCTTCTCAGTCAAAAATAAGACCCACGAATACCTCGAAAAGTCGTCAACAACGACCAAAACATACCACTTGCCACCAACCGAGCTCACCCGAGCCGGACCAACAAGGTCCATGTGCAAAAGCTCTCCGGGGTGCGAGGTCATGACCTTAGTCACTGGATGGTGGGGAGCGGCAACCATCTTCCCATGTCTGCAAGAATGGCAAACTAGATCCTTCTCCATCGAAAGCTTGGGCAATCCTCGGATTAGGCCAAGTGAGCTAAGTCTTGCAAGCAAGTCGAAGCTTAAATGACCGAGTCTCCTATGCCACTTCCAAAGATCGGAAGAAGAAGGACTAGCCAAAAGACAGCGAGAAGATCCAAACGACTCTGAGAAATTCGCGTGAAAGACTTTCCCAAAGGGCGAAATCAGACATACAAGATCGCCCTGAGGATCTAAGATGCGACTAAGGTTCGGTTTAAAACGAATCTCATAGTCATCATCAAAAAGTTGCGAAACAGAAAGCAAGTTAAAATGCAGGTTAGAAACAAGAGCAACATCGCGCAACACAAAGTGCTCATTAACCCACACAGTCCCACGGGATAATACCTTACCTTTACTATTGTCGCCGAAGGTTATGTACTCCTTTCCGGCGACCGGGCTAAGGCTGGAAAACCACTTGGCGTTTCCGGTCATGTGCCTCGAACAACCGGAATCCACCAACCAAATGTCCTCCAATCGTTTTACCTACATCAATAAAAAGACATAGGGTGAGCATACGGTCCAACACTGGGGTTAGTGAAGTAAGGGGAATACCAGTGTTGGGCCGGCTGCTCAAAAGAACGGTCAGTGTAAAAACCATTCCTAGCCTGTCTACGAGGGTAGCGATCACCACGCACAGGAAAACGTGGTCCGCTGGGGAAGAAGCGCTCACCGCGATACTCAACCTGCGGTGGGGGAAAGCGCTCAACAAAACCTCCGCCACGGGGTCTGTTGCCTGCAAAAGCAGGACCCCGTCGGGCACGCACTCTACGAGGCCTACGCCTAGGGACTTGAGGTTCTGGACCTCTAGCCCTAGTCTCCCTCCTCGGAGCTCTCATCTCCTGCCTAGGCCTGGGAACTTGACCTCCGGGCCTAGCAGCTCTCCTCTGGACATTCGACACATGCCCACCATGAGAAGGATGGTACATGTCCGGGTTGTCCATCTCCCGAGCACGGCGTGCCTCTCTCTTGCGCCGAAAGCAGAACTCGCTCAAGTGACCATCTTTCCCACAGAAGTCACACTGGTACCTCACCGCACGCGCAGGGGGTTGTTGGTACGCAGGACTGTGGGTATGGGTCACTTTGCCCTTCTGTGGCAACTCCTCCTGGATAGGTGGCATTGTATCCAGCTTGTTCTTTAGGTGGTTGGGTTTGGGATGCCACACTTGGTTCTTGGGTGGAGCTCTCGGAGGTTCCTCAAACACCCCATCTTTGGTGATAGGCTTGACGGGCTCTTTGGATGGAAGCTTGGTCAGTTTGGGAGTAGTGGTGGAGTTAGGCTTCTCACTAGGATTCAGACCACTCGACTCTCCAATCTTCCCAAAAGCAGAAAGATCAACACCCTGAGCAAGACCTACACCAGAACCTCCAGCAGCTCGCTTAAATTGGGAGATCATCATCCCGAGCTGCGGCTCACTACAAGAGACCCATGACAAGATGGTCCGAAGGTATGTGTTTTCCTCCTCGGTTTGCATCTTGCCATGCTTGACATTTGCAATCTCCATCTCCAAACCCTCACACAAAGCACACCTAGCCACACTAGTGCTACCTGAGTTGGCCTCCTCAAGAGACACAATCTTGGCATTCTTCTCTGCCAACTCAGATTGCAAGACAGGACAAGTCTTGCACGCACCCAACAGAGAAGGTCTAGCCTTCAGCTCATCCACCTCTCCTACCAACGCAGCATACTTACCTCTCAAAGTGAGAAGGTCAGTCATGTGCGTGGTGCACATTTCACACTCAACCTCCTCCGACACGACCACGGTGGACTTGGCAAACTCAAGCTCTCTCACCGTGTCCTCCCACTTCTGCGTAAACTCCTTGCGCTCTCTAGCGGCACGCCTAAGCAACTTGTCCTGACTAAGGAGCGCGGCAGTAAGCTTCTCAACCTCAGCAGAAAGCTCGTCGTGGGTGAGGGATACCTGGGAGGTGTCGTCGTCGTCGTCGTCGTCCCGAGGGGTGTGCTCCAGCTTGCCGTCGACCTCATCACCAAGCGCCATGGTGCAGAAGCCGTCGTCGTCGGCGAAGAAGCAGAGGCCGTTCAGCTTGTCCTCGATCCTCTTCTTCTTCTCAGACTCGTCATCGCTTGAGCAAACGGAGTCATCATCCGAGCCGTCGACGTCGCTGAGCGTGGCGAAGAACGCACGCTGCACAGCCTGGGCCTTCTCCAAGTACTTCTTCTTGATGTACTCCTTGTCGAAGCCGCCCCTCCGCTTGTGCCTCGCGGGGACGTACTTCTCCTTGCGCTTACCGGAGTCGTACTTGTGCCCATGATCGCCCTTCCCAGATGAATGCTTCTTCTTGGGGCAGTTGGCGATGAAGTGATCGGGGTCGCCGCACTCATAGCATCCTGAGCGTCCTCCACCGCGGCGACGGTTCATGCGGTTGTTGTGGAACCGGGTGAACCGGTTGGCGAGCATTGCCAACTCGTCATCCCCCAATGACTCAAGCTGGTCCTTTGTGACAGAAAAGAGTGAAGAAAGTGCAAAGCCAGCAGAGGGGTTAGCAGAAGAGCCAGAAACCAAAGCCATAGTCGGGCCAGAAGGATTTGCATAAGAAGCCCTCGACATGGCGTCAATCTCACTAGACTTGAGCTTACTAAGGAGCTCGTCGCAAGTGAGAGTCTCATAGTTAGACGATTCGATGATCGCCTGGACCTTTGAGTCCCACACTGACCGATCAAGAGTGTGCAAAAGCTTCAAAGCCCTCTCATGATCGTCAAAAGGCAACAGCTCCTTGTTAGCTCGCATCTTGTTGATAATCACCTGAAAGCGTGCGAATAAGCTTTCTATGCTCTCGCCAGGCATATGTCGAAAGTTCTCATACTCCCGCTTGTGCGACTCGTAGAGACGGGATTTGACTTGAGTGGTGCCCTCATGAAAGCGCATGAGGGTGTCCCAAATCTCACGAGCCGTGGGGAGGTGAGAAACGCGATCAAACTCCGACATGCTCAAATAGGAGAACAAGGCGTTACGCGCCCGGCTATTTGCCTCGTGCTCATCTATCTGAAGCTGAGAGACACGAGCAGCCAGGACAACGTAATCGGCCCTGTTGCAAATCTCCCAAATAGAAGAGCCCATGCTCTGGAGATAGGCCGACATGCGTATCTTCCAATACGCATAGTTCGTCCCATCAAAGAACGACGGTTTGCCCACGCCGCGATCCATGTCGCCTTCCGTGGATCAGGAACCGGCTAAGGTGGAAGATCCTTAACCCGCTCCGATACCAATTGAAGGACCGAGAAGCTACCCGAAAGCGACCAGAGGGGGGGTGAATGGGAGCTTCAAAATTTCCTTTCGGAAACTCGATGCCTCTGTCCCAAAATTAACCCCAAGAGCGAACCCTAGAGCTTGCTAATGTCCACGACCCTAGATGAAGGGTGGATGCTTCCTAGAAGCACAACGGGACACTACACAACTCTAGAAAGCCAACACAAAAAATGGAACTCGAATCCGTCAACGAGCGAGCGAACCGCGAATGAAACAGCGCGAAACAGCAGCGACCGGACTCTGGCCTGCGTCCGGTCAGCAGGGACCGGACGCGTCCGGTCACACAATAACAGGTTTTGGACCTCTCTGTTTCTGACCGGACTCTGGCGTACGGTGTGTCCGGTCAGCTACAGTGCGTCCGGTCAAAAGCCAACCAGCCCAGTGAACAATGAGACCTGTGCGTCCGGTCACAAAATCAACGGAGCGTCCGGTCGAACACAGGAACACTGCACGTGATGTTCATCGACCGGACTCATGCGCAGTGCGTCCGGTCACCCCGATGGAGCGTCCGGTCGATGCACAGCAGCACTGTTCGTCCACCGAATCGCCTCGATCTCACCCAAAACAAATCCTCTAGGGATCAAACTTGGTGAGATGAGTCACAAGGAGTGTAGTGAGCTATCTCTAAGAGATCATGGCTCGAACCTATCTCCAAAACGGTGAATCGAAGAATTTCGGGGGAAGGGAGAAAACTTGACCCGAAACGAAAAATCGATCGATCTCCTAGACCGTGAGGTTAGAGGATGATTCCTTCGGTGGAAAGAAGTGCCTCACGATCTAGAACAAACCAGTTCAAGCGGAATTGTAAAAGACGAACCGAGCAAAGAGATCAAGCGACGGGAAAATCATGGAGAAAAAGGATTCCGCGAAGAACACGAACAAAACGCGAATCACACCCACGAATTGCAAGCCGAAGCGCAAACACACGCTACGACAAGGAGGTTACGGCCTCCTTTCCTCAAAATCAACAGTACACAGAGTTGCAAGTCTCTCTGCGGATCTCAGCTACAGCAGGGGATGGGAGAGCAGGAAACCCTAAGTGCCAAGAGCAAATGAGATGGCTAAAACTGAGATGAGGGAGGAGGGTGTCTCCCCGGACTACTTAACCTATTCTAGACTAAGTCTATTTCCTACTCTACCCCTCTCTAAACTAATTACAGAGCGAACCAGCTAAACCCTAAGGTTATTCTGGACCAACTCGAGTGGTAGGTAGATCCGACGGCCACGCCCGCACAACTCGTCCGCGTTGCCTCCACGCAACCTTCCGATTGCCGCCACGTGCCGCCCTCGCTCTGCACCCCCGGTTTTGAGGCCCAAACCGGGAAACCAGCCTCCAGCCTGAGTTTTGAGGCCCAAACTCAGCAAACCCGCAGCGCCCAGGTTTTGAGGCCCAAACCTGGAAACCGTCCTCAGCCCGAGTTTTGTGGCCAAACTCGGAAACCGTCCTCGCCCAGGTTTTGAGGCCCAAACCTGGAAACCGTCCACCGGTGGTTTTTCGCTGGCTCAGCCACCAAACCGAAGCTGAGGAGGGGATGCACCGCCCGTGCACCCCGTCCACCGACACGTGTCCCCAGGTCCTCGACCCGAGCAACACCGTGCCTCGCAAGTCTCAGCTCGTCGCTGTCCCAGGCTGCCAGCCACCACAGCTGATCCTCAAGCACTCCGGTCCCTCAGTCCAAGCCTCACGTCCGCCCTTCACTGCTCGATACATCGGCATGGCACGTCCGCCGCACGGCACGCCCATCCTTCATCGCACCCAGTCCGTCGGCACGACACGTCTCAACTTGACCTTCACCTGCCCTCGATCACTGTCTCCGTGCTCGACACCTGCACAACACAAGCCAAAGAACATGCGATCAAACCCGTTGACAATCACTCATCACTCAGAGACTCGGCATACACCCATGTATCCGCACCTAAATGGTGGCTCAGGCTGTATGCTCAAGCGGTCGAGCTAGCGGGTGGAAGCAACGACGTCAAAGCACTCTACCTCCCAATGGATCTAGAGACAATGCCGCTTGCTTGGTTTGACAGGCTTAAACCCGAGTCCATCGACTCCTGGGAACAACTACATCGTATCTTCGTTGAAAACTTTGCTGGTGTCCCAGAGAGATCAAATCCCCGGACTAAGCTCAAAACCTGCAAGCAACAGAAAAACTAATCAATGTCGGAGTACTATAGGCGATTCTCAGAAATCCGCTCTACAGTATCCGACATTACAGACAGAGAAGTAATTGACCTCTTTGGCAACGGCATTTGCGAAAGGTACAATTACAAAGATTTCATCAAGCAGGACCCGACCACCGCTGACGAGTTCCATCGGGCTGTAAACTCCATGATGGCGACAGAGGAACGCACACAGGAACGCTTCCCCGATAGAAACACGCAAGGTGATCGTGGAAACAACCTGAGAAGCAACCAGGCACCACAGCAAAATACCCGGAAAAGGGCAGGAGATAATACTGTTGCTGCCATGGAGCCTCAGAAGAAGGGAAACAAGCCATTCACCTTTGATGACTTACTCGACGGACCCTGCCCCTTCCATCCAAAAGGTGGACATCAAGCAAGGCACTGCCGACAGCTCAAGGAGCGAGGCTTGAACTCCGACTTCAACAAGAACAAGAAAGACAAAGGCAAGAAGACAGCTGAGGATCCTCAACAGGACGCCGGTGGCTTTCAGCACCCCAAAGGAACTATTAATGTCATCTTTGGGGGAGTAACTACCAGCAACAACAAGAGGCTTCAGAAGCTTTCACTGCGAGAGATTATGTCCACCGAACCAGCGACACCCAAATACCTCGACTCGTCCGAACATCCGATTAATTTCTCCAGAGCAGATCAATGGACCAGTGTTTCCAACGCAGGCCATTACCCGCTAGTTTTGGACCCCACGGTCGCTGGATATACACTTGGTAGGGTACTCATCGATGGCGGAGCAGGACTCAATGTTATCTTTGCAAGCACCCTACGAAAGATGAATCTAGATCTCGCAACCCAGCTCACACCATCAACCGCCCCTTTCTACGGCATAGTACCCGGAAAAGCGGCTGTACCACTCGGAAGGATTATACTACCCGTCACTTTTGGAACTCCGATCAATTACAGAACGGAGTACATCAGTTTTGAGGTAGCCGACTTTGAATCATCGTATCACGCCATATTCGGGCGACCTGCTATTGCCAAGTTTATGGCAGTACCCCACTACTCGTACCTCTTATTGAAGATGCCGGGTCCCAAAGGAATCTTAACCTTCAGAGGCGACTTGAAGCGGTCATTTGATTGCGACACAGAGGCTGTCCAAATCGCTGAAAAAGCTCAACTCGCCTTGGAAGTACAAGAACTTGCTCAGATGGTGCTTAATACCAAGCCTGGAGATTCAGAAATCCCAACCAAGAAGGCGGGTACTATTCAACCATCAGCAGAAGTCTCCACAAAAGCCATTGACCTGGAAACCGGTGATCCTTCCAAGACAGCGGTTATCAGTGCTCACCTATCTGAAGAATAGGAACTCGCGCTCACCAAGTTCCTTAGAGCAAACAAAGACATATTTGCTTGGAAACCAGCGGACATGCTTGGGGTCCCAAGGAACTTGGCTGAGCACAGATTAGAGTTAAAGGAAGGCTCTAGACCTATCAAGCAAAGATTACGACAATTTTCACCAGAGAAGAAAGAGGCAATCAAGAAGGAAATAGCCAAGCTACTCGCGGCCGGATTCATCAGAGAAATCCTCCACCCCGAGTGGTTAGCTAACCCCGTGCTAGTCAAGAAGAAAAACACTGCTGAGTGGCGCATGTGTGTCGACTACACAGACCTCAACAGGCATTGTCCAAAGGATCCCTTCGGATTACCAAGGATAGACCAAATAGTTGATGCCACCGCAGGCTCCGCCTTACTCTCTTTTCTGGATTGCTACTCCGGGTACCATCAGATTGCCCTCAAAGAAGAAGACCAACCCAAGACATCGTTCATCACTCCTTTTGGAGCATACTGTTACAAAACTATGTCCTTTGGACTAAAGAACGCGGTGGCTACTTATCAACGCGCCATCCAAGACTGCCTGGGTGATCAGATTGGCCGCAATGCAGAAGCTTATGTTGATGACGTAGTCATAAAAACAAAGGATCCGGCTACCCTGATATCAGACCTAGAGGAAACCTTCAACCGATTACGTACGTATCAATGAAGACTCAATCCAATCAAATGTGTCTTCGGGGTACCCTCAGGACAGTTACTCGGATTCCTCATTAGTCATCGAGGCATCGAGGCTAGTCAAAAGCAGATCACAGCTATCATCAACATGAAGCCGCCTACCTCTGTCCGAGACGTTCAGAAACTCACCAGGTGCATGGCTGCGTTAAATCGATTTATCTCATGGCTCGGAGAAAAGGGATTGCCTTTCTTCAAATTGCTTAAAGCCGGCGACAAATTTCAGTGGACGGATGAAGCGGACAGAGCTTTTGAACAACTCAAAGGCTACCTTATCAATTCACCCATACTGACGCCGCCGGAGCCCAGGGAACCGATGATGCTGTACATCGCAGCTACCACACACGTTGTCAGCACAACAATCGTGGTGGAGCGCAAAGACGACAAGCACATCTACAACACCCAACGACCAGTTTATTACATCAGCGAGGTACTATCTGACTTGAAGGTCAGGTACCCGCAAGTACAAAAACTGCTCTATGCTTTACTCATATCCTCAAGAAAGCTGCGGCACTACTTCGAAGCTCATGAGACCACGGTAGTCACGGATTTTCCTTTAGGAGAAATCCTTCACAACCGTGATGCTACTGGAAGGATTTCCAAGTGGGCAGTTGAATTAGGGGCACTCAACATCAAGTTCACTCCGAGGAAAGCTATCAAGTCTCAGGCCCTAGCTGATTTTGTCGTCGAATGGACTGAAATACAGCAGACTAGAGACCACTACTCCCGATCATTAGAAGATGTACTTCGATGGGTCCCTAAAACTCGGAGGAGCAGGAGCCGGAGTCCTTCTTGTATCACCCGCTGGCGAACAGCTCAAATACGTTCTGCAAATATTGTGGCCAGCCACCAACAATGAAGCAGAATATGAGGCACTGCTCCACGGACTTAAACTAGCAGTCACTTTGGGTATTAAGCGGCTATTAGTCTATGGCGATTCTTCCGTGGTCATTCACCAAGTTAATAAAGACTGGGACTGTACCAAGGAAACAATGAACGCCTATTGTGCTGAAGTACGCAAGCTGGAAAAACACTTTGCAGGACTGGAACTCATTCATGTTACCCGGGATCTCAACGTGGCAGCAGATATACTCGCAAAATTGGGTTCTGACAGAGCACAAGTTCCCAGCGGTACCTTTGTACATGAGTTATCCAAGCCTTCAATCCAAGAGAAGGAGGAGTTCGAGCTAGAACCCGCAACCCAGGTCCTATCTCTAGCACCCGACTGGACACGAGTTTTCATTGATTACTTCAAAGAACATAAACTGCGAAGTGACAAAACTACAGCAGAGCAAGTCACTTGTAACAGAACCGACCAATTTGCACCAGATTAAGCACTGAAAACCTCCGCTCTCGCAGAAATCATCGAGTACTTAAGCTCGTACAAACCCGGTAGTCCGGAAATCTCGAAGGATTTCAAATCATTCAACGACATCCAGCCAAGATCGTACTTGTTCCACGAACATGCTCACGGGTTACACACAGTTGCATAAAGTTCAAATTACATCGGAGTACGAAATAATATTACAAACCATAGTTTGATAGAAGTAGCGGAAGCAACATAGTCTTTAAAACATAAGTTTGGGTTGTTCATAAATACGGTGCCATCAGTTGACCGGGTCCACAAAAGCAACGGATGAGATAAGTGTTGACCATGCCCTTGGTCTAGTCCACCGGGTACAAGCAGTTCTCGCAGTAGCCATAAAAGCACTGGCCATCTGCAACAACAAGGGAAACAAACCCTGAGTACGAGAAGGTACTCAGCTAGACTTACCCGACAAAACCAGAAATAAAGAGACACCAAGGATCATGTAGGCTATACAAGTGGGGTTGGCTGTACATACTCCTTTGCATGAAAGCTTTAGTAATAAAACTCAGTTTCAGTTGTTGGCAATTGCTTTTAGTCATTAACTCTACCTTACTAGATTTGCACCTGTACTAAACAAGCACTTGCTAATTAATCAATCAAGAGTGACTATTTCATCAATAGCCTTTCAGATTCCATAACCATTTTAGTTCCATAAGTTCTACGGGAGATGATCTAAAGTCAACTGCTCACTGTCCAGGAGCGATGGCGATTATAATCGATTCCTACCCAGCTGGGGATAAAATGTCTCACACTCGCCCGGCACGTCCGGCTACGGCAGTCGTAAGCTGCCAGTCAGGAGATTCGAGAACACAAAGCGCGGGACGGCCATGGGCCCTTCTACACCGGGGGTTATCTCAGTGCCAGGTCGCTCAATCTATAACTGCCCACGGTCATGCCAGGTCGATCAGGCCCTGCCTGCCCTCGGACCATGCCAGGTTGATCAGAATAGTTGCCCACGGTACAGCTGAGGCCCTGGGTGTTAGGCGTCAACATCTCCATCTCCGGCTCGAATAACCTTACTCGGCTTCACGGGAGGTACTCAGACCTACTCCGTTAAGTGATCGACGCGTTCAATTTGACTGAAGGGACATTCCCGAACGGGTCCTATGCGACACAGACGGGAGACTACTAGCACACAGAACCCGTGTCCTGCTGCTCTTACATCCCGCCTCCGTCTCAAATTAATTATCACATGGTTATCTCATGATAGCACAGGCTAAACATGATCAGTATCCACCTATTGCGGGAGACAGGAAATCACCCGACTTTTACCGGTCTAAGCAGGGCTAAGCATATAACGAGCCTAGACCTAAACAGGGATAATAAGATATATTGCAGGTGGACAAGGATAAGTAATAATGCATCAACGGTAGCAATCAATTCCTATAACCTAATGCAACATCCATCATCAGGTTAATTGTAAAACATTTGCAAACCGTAGGAGTTAGAATGCTCCGGGGCTTGCCTTTCTCAAAGTCCGACGGACGGTGATCGCGACACTCGGGTAACTCGTCGGCGTCGGTCCTTCCGGCTTCCTCGCTCAGGTTCTCCTCCTGGTACTGCTCCTCGGGTGACGGGTCCTGAACTTCCACTACCGATCCTGCATGATGCGGTACATGAATGAATAACGCGAATGCATGCGGAATGCATGGTGATGCAACATGGAACAAGGCTTTTCAGGAGATAAGCACATGTCATCTACTGATATTCAACTTGTTAAGTTATGTTGTCACCTCATCAAAGTTTACTTAATGAGTTTATTACCCTCTAATTACTTGCTGAAATAAATCTAATTAAACTAGCCTATAACAGCAACCTATCTTAGATAGCTTCAGAAAAATCTACAGAAATTACTGGGAGTTAGCAACACCTAATCTAGCTCCCTGTCCAAGTTTCATCTCATTTGGACTTAAACTCCATTCTCTATGAAAAAGACAAATTCTATCCTGGAAAGGTGCTTTGAACTACACACCCTAGCAAAAAGTGTCAAACAACAGATTTCATAATTTTCTACTGAACTTCCTAGCATGAGAACAGTGTGCATAAATTCTCAGGTTCATATTCCCCATATTTTAATTACTACTAAATAAACAAGAAAACAACATTTAACCATTTTAAAAGTTACTGCTAACATAAATCACAAAACAACCTCATATTATATTTTTCTCTGAAACTACACATCCATACAAACCTAACAAAACTGGAATCATATTTTTCTGACTTATACATAATTAGTTATGCATTTTCCAAGTTATCAGCACTTTTCTAACTTAAATAAATCTACACATAAAAGTATTACCAACAATGCAATCAACATCCTTCACAGGTAGATCTAATCATGCTTGACCTAACAAAATTTGTTTCACAGGATTTGGACTTAAAATGAGCCTTGTATGAATTTTTGAAGCTTTTACATGGATTCTGCAAAACAAACTAAAAAGGAAAACTCAATCCTACACGCTACGGACTTCGGCCGAGGCACAAGACAAGCGCTCAGCACACCCGGCGCGATTCGGCTGAGGCCCGAGGCAAGGCTTCGGCACATCCGGCGCGATTCGGCGGAGGCCCGAGGCTCAGACACAATTTACCGATTCGCCCGAGGCTCAACCTATTCGGCCGAGGCTACTGACCCAACCGAGACTAACTGACTCAACCGAGACTAGCTGACTCAACCGAGCACTTGACTTGGCTCGACTCGACCGAGGCTTACACAACCGACCCGATCGAGGCTCGAGGCGAAGGCTCGGCGCACTTGACTTGGCTCGACTCGACCGAGGCTTACACGACGCAGCCGAGGCTTACTAGACAGGCGACTAAGCTACCGAGGCCAGGCTCGGCAAGCTACTGCGCGAGGCCAGGCTCGGCAGTCAACGGCGGAGAATTGCGCCGTGGTCGTTGACCGGCCCTAGCTCACCGGCGGCGAGGCTTCCGGCGACACTGAGACCATCACTGGGTGCGGGTTTGCGAGGCGAACACAACTAACCGACTCGCTGAGACAGAGGGATACCGGAGCAAGCTCGACGGCGGCCATGGCGGAGCGGCGGCTCGGTGACTCGGCGGCGGAACTCTTCCCGGCGGCTTGCGACTCGGCGAGGATAGCACTAGCCCAAGCAAGACCTAAGCGACCTATTGGAGCAACTCTCGGGCTTCGACATCCCCGGCATTGCTCGAAGCTATGCACGGCGGCGGTCCATGGCGGACACGGCGACGACACGGCTCGGTTCCGGCTGAAACACGGCGAAAGAGAGGTCTCCAACTAACTCTAAGCTACTACGGAGGTAGGGAAGACTAGAACATGGCTCGGTTTGGGGTGGTTTGGCCGGAGATGGCCGGTCCACGTGAAGGTCACGGTGGCGGCCATGGCGGGAGCTTGCGGATTGCATCCGCTGTTCCGGCGACCAGAGAGGAAGGATGCGAAAACCAACCCTTGCCGAAGAAAGAGGAGATTAGGGCGGAGAAACTGGCAAGAGGAATCGAACGGTGGTGAGCGGTGGAGCGAGTAATCGCTCGCCGGAGTTCGGCGGGCGGCGGCGGCGCGGAGCTCTGGTGAAGATGGAGTGGAGTGGAGCGAGGGAGAGAGTGAGCAATGGAATGCTCCTCTGGTTGCAAGCACGGGGCGGAGCGAAGGCAAAAGGAACGAAGTGCTAGGTGCATTGCACCTGGCCGGTTCCCGTCGGGGGAACTCCCGACCGGACGCGGCGGCGTCAGGCGTCGCGCGACACGCGGCGGGCGAGGACGCGGTGCATGGAGCGACGTGGCGACTTCGGGCGCAAACCACGGGCGGCGGTGCTGGTGGTTTGGCCGGCCGGCGAGGCGGTCTCGCGGCTGCGGGCGGATTCTGCCGGCGCGGAGGGAGCGGCGCGAGCGCGAGGAAGAAGAAAGAGAGACTGACAGGCGGGGTCCACTGGGGTTAAACTAATGAAGTTTGGTTACAAACTTTGGTGCTCTATAACTCCTAAACTAGACCGAATTAGGAGAAGGTCCTAAAAGCAAAGTTGCTTAGAATTTTGTAAGGAACAAATCATCTATAAGGCTCAAGTCCAAATTCTGCTTAGAAAAAGAAATTTACTTCTAATCCATTTTTCTAATGCAAGAAATCACATTTTAAAAGCTTTTTCTGAGAAAGTGCTGTAAAGCAAAGTTGTTCCCTTCATCGAGATCTACAACTTTGTTATAAGGCACTTGGTCAGAAACAGAAAGCATAACAAGGTTACACTAGAGACCAAACAAGGACTTAAGCACTTCAACAAACATATGCACATGAAATGATGGGATGCTATGCTTATGCCATGCCAAATTATGCATTTAGGGATTGCTTAACACCTGGGGTGTTACAGCCCTCCCCTCCTTAAAAGAAATCTCGTCCCGAGATTTGGATTACGAACCATTTCTTATAAAAGTGTGGGTATACTTCCTTTAGATAGTCATCCGTCTCCCAGGTAGCATCCCGGTCATCTTGCTCACTCCAAGATACCTTATATTGCTTCACGATTCTTCCGCGGGTCGCTCTTTCTTTTTCATCGAGCACTCGACATGGTGTAATTGAGTAAGTGAGATCAGACTGTAACCTGATATTGGCCGGTTGTACCTCTTCTTCTGGTACTCGTAAACATTTCTTCAATTGAGAGACATGGAACACTGGGAATATAGCTTTCAAATGCTCTGGCAATTGCAGTTGATAAGCCACTTCTCCCTTCTTTTGTACAATTCTATAAGGTCCTACGAACCTTGGTGCTAACTTCCTTTTTACCCCAAAGCGTTTCACACCCTTCATTGGCGAAACCTTCAAATAGACATAGTCACCAACTTTGAACTCAAGCGGTTTCCTCCGCTTATCAGCATAGCTTTTCTGGCGAGATTGTGCAGACGCGATATGTTGTTGAATCGTTCTAACTTGTTCTTCTGCTTCTTTTACAAAGTCAATACCATAGTACCGACGTTCCCCTGGTTCTACCCAGTTTATCGGCGTCGTGCATCTTCTACCATATAGAGCTTCAAAAGGAGCCATCTGTATACTTTCTTGATAACTGTTGTTGTAGGCAAACTCTGCCAATGGTAACCATTTTTCCCAAGAACCTTTTGCTGATAAAACATAGGCTCTTAACATATCCTCTAGAACTTGATTCACTCTCTCTGTCTGTCCTGATGTTTGCGGATGATAGGCTGAGCTTCGGACTAAATCCGTGCCTAACTCCTTCTGCAACTTTTCCCAAAACGGTGCAGTAAACTGTGGTCCGCGATCAGAGACTATAACCTTTGGTACACCGTGCAGTCGCACAATCTGACTTATGTAGATCTCTGCATAATCTGGGGCCTTATAGTTGGTCTTGACTGGAATGAAATGTGCGGTCTTTGTGAGACGATCCACAATTACCCAAATTGAATCATTACCCTTCTGAGTAGTGGGTAAACCAACGATGAAATCCATGCTTACTTCTTCCCACTTCCATTCTGGTATGGCTAATGGCTGAAGCATTCCAGCTGGTTTCAAATGAATAGCTTTTACTCGACAACACGTGTCGCATCTGGCTACATATGCGGCAATTTCTTTCTTCATTTTGGTCCACCAAAATCTCGGACGCAAATCTTGGTACATCTTAGTGCTTCCAGGATGAATAGATAATTTGGACAAATGTGCTTCATCCATGATCCGATTCCTGAGTTCTCTATCCTTAGGCACCACTAATCGCTGGTTAAACCATAGAACTCCATTTTCGTCAACTCGAAAATGCTTATCGGCCTCTTTTCCATCCTTGAGCCTTTCCTTAATATGACAAATCCCTTTATCGGTTTTCTGGCCTTCTATAATTTGGTCAACCAACACATTGCGCAACTTTAAATCATGTAGTACTGCAGCATGTGTTAAGCTGAACTCATCCTCTGGTAGAAGCTTCATAGCATTACAGTGGGATTTCCGACTCAGAGCATCGGCCACAACATTCGCCTTGCCTGGATGATAGTGAATTTGAAGATTATAATCTTTAATCAATTCTAGCCATCTTCTTTGCCTCATATTCAATTCCGCTTGCGTGAAAATATATTTAAGACTCTTGTGGTCGGTGTACATATTACAGACATTTCCCAGCAGATAGTGCCTCCAAATCTTCAAAGCATGTACAACTGCAGCTAATTCCAAATCATGGGTCGGGTAATTCACTTCATGCTTTCGCAATTGCCGAGAAGCATAAGCGATCACTCTGCCCTCCTGCATCAGAACACAACCTAGGCCTATCTTTGATGCATCACAAAAGACATCGAAAGGTTTCTCGACATCCGGTTGAGCTAAAACAGGAGCAGTGGTCAACAGTTTCCGCAAGGTACGGAAAGCAGTTTCGCACTTGTCTGTCCATTCAAATTTCTGATTCTTTTGCAACAAACTAGTCATTGGCTTTGCAATCTTGGAGAAATCTGGAATAAAATGGCGGTAATATCCTGCTAAGCCCAAGAAACTACGAATCTCACCAACTGAAGTAGGAGCTTCCCAGTCCATTACTTCTTGTACTTTACTAGGGTCCACAGAGATTCCTTCTTCTGACAGGATGTGACCAAGGAATTGTACTTTCTTCATCCAAAACTCACACTTGCTGAATTTAGCATAGAGCTTGTGTTCCCTGAGTCTAGATAAGACAACTCTCAAATGTTCTGCATGATCTTCTGCATTTTCCGAGTAAACCAGAATATCATCAATGAACACTACCACAAACTTGTCTAATTCTGGCATGAACACGGAGTTCATCAAACTCATAAAATATGCTGGAGCATTGGTTAATCCAAAGGACATAACAAGATACTCATATAACCCGTATCTGGTTGAGAAATCGGTCTTTGGAATATCCTGTGGTCTGATTCGAATCTGATGATACCCTGACCTTAGATCAATCTTAGAAAACACCTTGGCCCTGGATAACTGATCAAAAAGGATGTCTATCCTAGGTAACGGATACTTATTCTTAACAGTCACGGCATTGAGTGGACGATAATCCACACACATGCGCAAGGACTTATCCTTCTTTTTGACAAACAAAGCTGGGCAACCCCATTCTGATACACTAGGTTGAATGAATCCCTTGTCCAAGAGTTCCTTGATCTGGGTCTTGAGTTCTGCCAGCTCATTGGGCGGCATTCGATACGGTCTCCTAGAGATTGATGCAGTTCCTGGTAACAACTCTATCACAAACTCCACTGCCCTCTTTGGTGGTAACCCTAGTAACTCATCTGGAAAAACGTCCGGAAAATCCCTAACAACTGGAATTTTGGAGAGGTCTTCTATAGCAAAAGTACAAGATAAGTCGACAAGATCGGCACCTCGAGGAAGAGATACGCGAAGCTTGTTACCTGCCCGACTATCAGATAAGGTAAGAGTCCTGTTTGCAGTGTCTAACACCGCATTCCACATAGTCATCCAACTCATGCCTAAGACTACATCCATACTTAGTCCCGGCAAAATTACTAAGTTGGCTCCAAATTTATGCCCTCCAATATCGATGGTCACATTACACACCATCTGTCTAGACAACACGCTACTCCCTACGGAGCTCACGCGAAACCCATAATCCATTTCAGAGATTTCTTGATTATGCTTTTGTGCAAATGCCTTGCTCATGAAAGAATGCGATGATCCAGTATCAAATAAAACAACTGCAGGATGATGGTTCACGAGACACATACCGGCAGTCACAGGTTCTCCTGCACGAGCTTCTTCTGCAGTCATATTATGTAGACGCGCTGGGTAATTAGCCTGCTGCTTCTTGGGATGTGGGCAATACCTTGCAAAGTGCCCATCTTGGTTACAATTGAAGCACGGTCCCCGAACTATCAGCTTGATCCCAGTTGAGCTGCCTTGTCCTGCTCGAGCCTGACTTGCTGCCACTTTGTACGGTCGTTGACCACGCTGAGCTTGTTGCTGACCCTTCTTCTGAGGCGGCCTGAAACGAGCCCCAGGTGCTGGTGGTCGGTATTGAGAACGCTGGGCTGGTGGTCCTCTAAACTGAGATGGTCCAGATTCCAGGGTCCTCTTCCTAGCCTTGCTTGCAGCATGCTTGTTGTTGTTATTCTCCTGGATCAGGCAGTCACTGATGAAGTCATTGAAAACTGTGCGGGATGAAGTACCCACTGATTTTCCCATCTTGGTATTTAGCCCTCTCTTGAAACTAGCTATCTTCTTAGCATCAGTATCCACGAAGTCTGGTGCATAGCGAGATAAGGAATTGAACAAATGATGATACTCGGTCACAGATCGAGTTCCTTGTGTCAAGCTCATAAACTCAGCCATCTTCATTTGAGTCAAGCCTGGCGGAATATAGTGTCCACGAACAGCGTCGGTGAACACTCTCCAAGTGATGGGAACATTGGCAGGATAGGTGGTACGGTGATGTCCCCACCAAATTCCGGCTGGCCCCTGTAGCTGATGTGCGGCATATTCTGCCTTCAACTCCTCTGTAAGCCTGAGTAGCCGAAACTTCTGCTCCATTGTATGCAACCACTCTTCTGCTTCTAGAGGTTCTGTGGCTTCCTTGAAAATTGGCGGCCTTGTGTCCAGAAAATCCTTGAACGAGTTGTACTGATTCGGCTCAGGGCGTGGATTGCCATGCGCCAAATTCTCTCGCAGAAGCGCCTCAATGTTGCGTTGACTTCCCAAGAACTGAGCGAAGAGTTGCTCGGCTGTGGGTGGTGGAGGAGGTGGTGGATTGCGGTTGTCCCTGCTATCATCATTACCACCACTACCACCCGCTGCACTGCGAGTCATCGTCATCTGCATGTAGTGATAGCAATATTTATTAAATGACGTTGCCATTATTGCGGAGAACAATAAATCATGCCAATGGAAATTATTCGGAAATAACGAATTTGCCAAACAATTGCAGAGGCATAATAAATTTCGATCCACATTGCATCATCACATGATAAAAAGCGCTCATCACATAACATACAAAAGTCAACATAACATCCATAGGTGCCCATACATACGGGACTTTCAAAGGTTTTGCGCCACATGCGCATAGGTCCAACACACATTCTTACATCCACATGTTACCCAAAAGATCAAGAGCTACGATATGAGATAAGATCACTACTCGCTAACACTAACTAGTCTACTCCCTAATGGCACCCTCGTCATCATCGTCGCTGTCATCATCATCACTCGAGATGCCCGAAGAACCACTGGACGAAGCATGAGAATCCGAATCCTCCTGAGGAAGGATAGGGTTCCTCTCATTCTCACGGCGATGAATCTCCTCATGTAGGCGATCATTATAGTCCTGGAGATGATGAAGTTGCAGCTCCAAATCTCCCACCTGTAGCCTGAGAAGCCTGTTCTGCTCAGTCGCACGCATACCCTCGAGACAAACACGACGTAGCGACTCCTCAGTCTCGGCCATGATGGTGGATAAGAAGGTCGTCATACCCTGCTGGTCACTAAGCTGCTGTGCTATCATGAGATAACCATGTGATAATTAATTTGAGACGGAGGCGGGATGTAAGAGCAGCAGGACACGGGTTCTGTGTGCTAGTAGTCTCCCGTCTGTGTCGCATAGGACCCGTTCGGGAATGTCCCTTCAGTCAAATTGAACGCGTCGATCACTTAACGGAGTAGGTCTGAGTACCTCCCGTGAAGCCGAGTAAGGTTATTCGAGCCGGAGATGGAGATGTTGACGCCTAACACCCAGGGCCTCAGCTGTACCGTGGGCAACTATTCTGATCAACCTGGCATGGTCCGAGGGCAGGCAGGGCCTGATCGACCTGGCATGACCGTGGGCAGTTATAGATTGAGCGACCTGGCACTGAGATAACCCCCGGTGTAGAAGGGCCCATGGCCGTCCCGCGCTTTGTGTTCTCGAATCTCCTGACTGGCAGCTTACGACTGCCGTAGCCGGACGTGCCGGGCGAGTGTGAGACATTTTATCCCCAGCTGGGTAGGAATCGATTATAATCGCCATCGCTCCTGGACAGTGAGCAATTGACTTTAGATCATCTCCCGTAGAACTTATGGAACTAAAATGGTTATGGAATCTGAAAGGCTATTGATGAAATAGTCACTCTTGATTGATTAATTAGCAAGTGCTTGTTTAGTACAGGTGCAAATCTAGTAAGGTAGAGTTAATGACTAAAAGCAATTGCCAACAACTGAAACTGAGTTTTATTACTAAAGCTTTCATGCAAAGGAGTATGTACAGCCAACCCCACTTGTATAGCCTACATGATCCTTGGTGTCTCTTTATTTCTGGTTTTGTCGGGTAAGTCTAGCTGAGTACCTTCTCGTACTCAGGGTTTGTTTCCCTTGTTGTTGCAGATGGCCAGTGCTTTTATGGCTACTGCGAGAACTGCTTGTACCCGGTGGACTAGACCAAGGGCATGGTCAACACTTATCTCATCCGTTGCTTTTGTGGACCCGGTCAACTGATGGCACCGTATTTATGAACAACCCAAACTTATGTTTTAAAGACTATGTTGCTTCCGCTACTTCTATCAAACTATGGTTTGTAATATTATTTCGTACTCCGATGTAAATTGAACTTTATGCAACTGTGTGTAACCCGTGAGCATGTTCGTGGAACAAGTACGATCTTGGCTGGATGTCGTTGAATGATTTGAAATCCTTCGAGATTTCCGGACTACCGGGATGTAACATCCCGGCCTAAGGCTTAATAGGAATAATAGGATACTCATACCAACAAGTTGCAACTTCTTTTTCGGAAGCCCGTCTCCAAAGAACTCTAAAGTTAAGCGTGCTTGGCCTGGAGAAATTTAGGGATGGGTGACCGACCGGGAAGTTCTTCCCGGGTGCGCACGAGTGAGGACAAAGTGCGCAGAAAAGACTGGTGTTAGTCTGTGAGGGAAGTCTATGTCCTAGAAAAGCTGCCATATGTAAGTGGGCCCGGCCGCGTGGAGGCGGGACGTCACAGAATGGTATCAGAGCTGACTCTCGCGGTTTCACGGGCACGTGTGTCGCAGTTGCTCAGACATGGTGGTCATGGCTGGTGTGGACCCGGAGTGGTCACACAGCATGGCACATGTGCTGGCACTGGACACACGGACGTGGCCAAGAGAGGACGTTCCTGGCTTGGGATTGATCGACGAGGACGTCGATCTCTTAAGGGGGTGAGGATGTAACATCCCGGCCTAAGGCTTAATAGGAATAATAGGATACTCATACCAACAAGTTGCAACTTCTTTTTCGGAAGCCCGTCTCCAAAGAACTCTAAAGTTAAGCGTGCTTGGCCTGGAGAAATTTAGGGATGGGTGACCGACCGGGAAGTTCTTCCCGGGTGCGCACGAGTGAGGACAAAGTGCGCAGAAAAGACTGGTGTTGGTCTGTGAGGGAAGTCTATGTCCTAGAAAAGCTGCCATATGTAAGTGGGCCCGGCCGCGTGGAGGCGGGACGTTACATCACTAGGCGTAGCAAAAACTATGTTCTAGTCGGGGATAAGCTGTATCGACGCGGAGCTTCATCAGGGGTCCTCCTCAAGTGTATTACACCAAAAGAAGGCAGGGAAATCCTGAATGAAGTCCACTCTGGGTGCTGCGGTAATCACGCAGCTTCAAGGACACTAGTCGGAAAAATCTTCAGGTCAGGATACTACTGGCCCTCAGCTTTAAAACACGCAGAAGACTTAGTCCACCGCTGTCAATCATGCCAGTTCTTTGCCAAGGAGCAGCATGTACCCGCACATGAACTGATATGCATCCCTCCGTCATGGCCCTTCTCATGCTGGGGACTCGATATGGTGGGTCCTCTCAAGCGCGCCCCAGGCGGATTCGAGTACATCTACGTTGCAATCAACAAATTCACAAAATGGATCGAGTACATGCCCTTGGTCAAATTCAATGCTTCCAAGTCAGTCCACTTCATGTTGAAGGACCGAGAAGCAACCAGAAAGCGACCAGAGGGGGGGGTGAATGGGAGCTTCAAAATTTCCTTACGGAAACTAGTAGCCACTATCCCGAGAATCACCCCAAAAGACAAACCCTAGAGCTTGCTAATGTCCACGACCCTAGATGTAGGGTGGATGCTTCCAAGAAGCACAGCGGGACACTACACAACTCTAGAAAGCCAACGCAAAAGACGGAAACCAAATCCGACAACGAGCGACCAAGCTGCGGACGAAACTGCACGAAACTGCACTGACCGGACTCACCCTGCGTCCGGTCAACACCCACCGGACGCGTCCGGTCGATCGAAAACAGTTTTCGGACCTTACTGTTTCTGACCGGACTCACAAGCGAGGAGCGTCCGGTCGAGAGCAGTGCGTCCGGTCACTAGAGACAAGACAGGTGAACAGTAGATCCTGAGCGTCCGGTCAATCCAACAACCCAGCGTCCGGTCACGAGCGTCCGGTCAATACTCAGAAAATTCCGCGACACATTTAACCACCGGACGCGTCCGGTCAGCCCGACCTAGCGTCCGGTCACCTCGTGACTTCGCTGTTCACTCACCGATTCGACTCAATCTTACCCAAAACAAATCCTCTAGGGATCAAACTTGGTGAGAGGAGTCACAAGGAGGATAGTGAGCTATCTCTAAGAGATCATAGCTCGAACCTATCTCCAAATCGATGAATCGAAGAATTTCGGGGGAGGGGAGAAAAACTTGACCCGAAACAAGAATCGATCGATCTCCTAGACCGTGAGGTTAGAGGTGAATTCCTTCGGTCGAAAGAAGTGCCTCACGATTTAGAACAACTTGGTTCAAACGGTTTTGCAAAAGATGAACCGAGCAAAGAGATCAAGCGACGGGAAAATCATGGAGAAAAAGGATTCCGCGAAGAACACGAACGAAACGCGAATCACAACCACGAATTGCAACCGTGTGGCTACCACACGCTACAACAGTGAGGATACGGCCTCACTTCCTCAGAATCAACAGTACACAGAGGCAAGTCTCTCTGCGGATCTCAGCTAGCTACAACAGGGGATGGGAGAGCAGGAAACCCTAAGTGCGAAAGAGCAAATGACTGAGATGACTAACTGAGATGAGGGGAGGAGGGTGTCTCCCCGACTACTTATCCTAATTCTAGTCTAAGTACAATTCCTACTCTACCCCTCACTATTCTAATTACAGAGCGAACCAGCTAAACCCTAGGGTTATTCTGGACCAACTCGGTGGTAGGTGTATCCGATGGCCACGCCCGCACAAACCGAAGCGTTGCCTCGACGCAACCTCCGGATCGCCGCCACGTGCCGCCCTCGCTCTGCACCCCCGGTTTTGTGGCCCAAACCGGGAAACCAGCCTTTTCCAGCCAACCCCCGGTTTTGAGGCCCAAACCGGGAAACCAGCCCACCAGCTTCTGAGTTTTGAGGCCAAACTCAGCAAACCCTCAGCGCCCAGGTTTTGAGGCCCAAACCTGGAAACCGTCCTCAGCCCGAGTTTTGTGGCCAAACTCGGAAACCGTCCACGCCCAGGTTTTGAGGCCCAAACCTCGAAACCGTCCATCCAATGGTTTTTCCCTGGCTCTACCACCAAACCGACGTCGTATATGGGATGCACCTCCCGTGCACCCCGTCCACCGACACGTGTCCCCGAGTCTACGACTCAGGCAACACATGATCGCATTTCTTCACTTGTTGTCGTCACAGGCTGCCAGCCACCACAGCTGATCCTCGGGCCTCTGGTCCCTCAGTCGAAGCCTCACGTCCGCCCTTCACCGCTCGGTACCTCGGCATGGCACGTCCATCGCACGGCACGCCCATCCTTCACCGCACCCGGTCCGTCAGCACGGCACGTCTCAACTTGACCTTCACCTCGCCGTAGACCACTGTATCCGGGCTCGACACCTGCACAACACAAGCCAAAGAACATGCGCATCATCCCAGTTGACAATCACTCAACACTCAGAGACCCGGCATACACCCATGTATCCGCAATCTCCCCCTTGATGAGTGCATTGTCAACTACTCACACAAATCATAATGAAAAGAAGAATAAGGAAGAAGGAGGAAGGAGAAGGAGAAAACTCAACCAAATGACCCAAGAGCATAGCAAAGCCGAAGAAGGTCAAGTGGAAAGAGCGAAAGAACTTGGTCCCCAAAGACATGGGCAACGGCTCGACGCAACCAAGTAAAGCAAAGCTAGCCCTCAAGAAGAGGTAGAACAGACTCAACACCGCTAGCAGATAGCAATTGGAAACTCCAGAGAAAAGAGCTCAAACCAATTTAAGCCGAATGAAAATCGAAGCAAAATGCTAGTCCCTCAAGATAGAGGCACAGAGGCTCAACACAACTAGCAAAGGAAGCTCGAAACCAATGCCTTTCGGCCAAGCACGCTCCGAACCAATTGGAATGACTCCAAACTAAAAGAGAATCAATCGAAGACAAAATGCCCTGAAAATGTTTGCTAGTTCCTCAAGACAGAGGCAAAGGCTCAACACAACTAGCAAACTCCCCCTCGACAAGTGCAAGCAACTAGGAAAAAACCCCCTTAGGTCCAACATGAGAAGAGCACAAAGATTTGAAATTCTCCCCCTTGACGAAAACTCCCCTTTAGTTGAACATCCAACATGAGAAGAGCACAAAGATTTGAAATTCTCCCCCTTGACGAAAACTCCCCTTTAGTTGAACATCCAGGAGACATATAGTTGAACATCCAGGAGACATATGATTTGCAATTTCTCCCCCTTAGTTGAAAATGCACTAATCAAGAAAAGTCATCAAGGCAAGAAACTCCTCCTTCCAGCATGCATATGAAGTCAGAAATGCAAGTTAGCAGCTTCAGGCATATAATCAGAAGAGTGCAAGAATGCTCTAAACAGTATAACTCCAATGACTCAACTAAGCACTCAAATAGCGAAGGCTCAAACTGATCACACATACGAAATATGAACCTATGAGCATGTGAGCAGTCTTTAGCCAAAAAGATAGTCACCATCAAAATAGCACTACACATGTATAGACAGGAATCCAAACAAGTGCTAAACATGTATACAAGGTGAACTACCCCTAGCAAAGTTCAATCATCATGCATAGGAATGAAGCATATACTTGTGATTTCTTTTTATATATCGGAGTTGCAGCGGTGAAATTACACAAGTTTAATTTCAGCATGTGATTGCGAGATGTTGAAAGCTTGTCTTTGCCTAACTTTTCAACCGTGCGAAGCCTATGCATATGCAATCAGAAGCTTAAAGCAACGGTTTCGGTCATACACTACACGGCTCAAGTTTAACTCAAAGTGCAATGAGAAACAGTCTCGATACCGTGAGGTATTGACAAGCAATCTCATCTCGATCTTTTCAATTCACTAAGACTTGGTTCAAACTTTAAACATGATATGAACAGACCAAGCAAGTGAATGACTCATAACTGGAGACATAGCAACCTAGCATATATGAAAAGCATGAATGGACTCAACACATCCTACACATGCTAGTTGCATATCTCAATGGTGAACATTTTCAGATTTTATATACATTAAGTAAATTCACCATTCCAAAATAGCTCAGCTCATAACATGTACTAGTGATCAGGAAGAACATAAGCTACAAGCATCCATATAAGCATCGGAGCATACTACATAGAGCATAGTTACATTCTAGTGATTATAGACATGAAGCTCAGAATGTAATTGCGTTTGCTAAAATGCAAAAGAAAAGAAAGACAAAAGAAAAAGAGTCAGTCTACTATAGAAGATCCAAAATGTTTCCCCCATCTAAAAGGGGAAACACACACCAAGCTCACCCCTCAACCGATTAAAGGTTGATTCGTCTAAAGGCTTGGTGAAAATATCAGCCAGTTGATGATGAGTATCGACATGGCGAAGGTCGATATCACCCTTCTCCTGGTGGTCTCGCAGAAAATGAAAGCGCACATCAATGTGTTTGGTGTTCGAGTGAAGCACGGGGTTCTTAGCAACGCTAATGGCACTCGTGCTGTCACAAAGCAAAGGCACGCGAGAAAAGCTGAGACCAAAATCACGCAAAGTGGCCATCATCCAAAGCAACTAGGAACAGCAGCTAGCCGCAGCAACATATTCAGCCTCTGTAGTGGACTGAGCGACACTAGACTGCTTGCGAGAGGACCACGAAACAAGAGAAGAACCAATAAATTGGCAAGTCCCAGAAGTGGACTTGCGCTCAATACGGCAACCAGCAAAATCGGCATCCGAATAACCGCAAAGGGAGAGGGTGGAGGAAGCAGAATACCAAATCCCGAACTCAGGCGTGAAACGAAGGTACCTGAATATGCGCTTCACTGCCTGACGGTGAGAGGTGCGCGGCGACGCCTGAAAGCGCGCACACAGACACACCGCGAACTGGATGTCCGGGCGTGTCGCCGTCAGGTAGAGGAGCGACCCGATCATGCTGCGGTACTCCTTCTGGTCCACTGCTTCTCCATCCACATCCGCATCCAGGGCAGTCGTCGTCGACATGGGTGTTGGAAGAGGCTTGGCCTCACCCATATCGAACCGCTTCAGCAAGTCCTTGGTGTACTTGCCTTGGTGCACAAACGTCCCCTCTCGGGATTGCTTAATTTGCAACCCGAGAAAGAATGTCAGCTCGCCCATCATGCTCATCTCGAACTCCCTGCTCATAGTATCTGCAAACTTGGCAACCAAAGCGTGAGAAGAACCACCGAAAATGATATCATCCACGTAAATCTGGACCAAGAGAGTGTCTTTGCCTTGCTTGAGTAGAAAGAGCGTTTTATCTACACATCCCATTTTAAAACCCTTAGCAAGCAAAAAGGTTTTCAATCTATCATACCAGGCTCTAGGGGCTTGTTTCAAACCATACAAAGCTTTGTGGAGTTTAAAAACATGGTTTGGAAACTTGGGATTTTCAAAACCGGGGGGTTGCTCAACATAAACTTCTTCTTCTATGTAGCCGTTTAAGAAGGCACTCTTGACATCCATTTGAAAAAGTTTGAAACCTTTGGATGTAGCAAAGGCCAAGAGTATCCTAATTGCCTCCAAACGAGCTACAGGAGCAAACGTCTCCTCATAGTCTATCCCCTCCTTCTGACTATAACCCTTCGCTACAAGCCTGGCCTTGTTTTTAACAACGTGGCCATCCTCTCCTTGCTTGTTTTTGAAAACCCATTTTGTCCCAATAGGCTTACACTCAGGAGGAGGTGGAACTAGAACCCAAACCCGATTTCGCTCAAAATTCTCAAGCTCCTCATGCATGGCATTGACCCAATCAGGATCCGTCATAGCGTGTCCAACATCTCGGGGCTCAAAATTAGCAACAAAAGCAGAATGAGCGAAGTGCGAGATTTGCTGTGACCTAGACCGAGTGACCCGTTCGTCGATGTTGCCGATCATCTGCTGAGGCGGGTGCTGGCGCTGGATGTGTCGTGGCGCCTCCCTTGCCGAAGTGGCCTCCCCCTCAATAGCAGCTGGTGCCTCCCCGGGTACAAATGATACCGCTCGGGGTGGCGGATCCCACGGCCCCCAGGAAGAAGAGGTGTCGGGGCCGTGAGTCGTCGTAGAAGCCGCTCTTAGCGGCACTGCAGGTGGAGGGGGTGCTGGATCATCCATACCTTCAGCACCCTTGTCCTCGTCATCAAAAAGAGGCTCACCAACCTCATGATCACCTGCACGCTCAAAACGAGAAGAAGGACAAACCATGGTCTCGTCGAAGGTGACATCTGATGTCTCCATGACTCGGTTAGTATCAAGGTTAAGTACACGATATGCTCGAGTGTGAGTGCCATAACCCAAAAACACACCGTCAGAAGAACGAGACTCAAACTTGTCCAAGTTGCCCTTTTTGAGTATAAAACAATGGCAACCAAAAACTCGAAAATAACTCACCTTGGGCAGTTTTCCAAAATGCAACTCATAAGAAGTCTTTTTCAAGAAAGCTCGGTGAAAAATGCGATTGGAAATGTAGCATGCAGTGCTCATAGCTTCGGCCCAATATCGCCTAGGAGTCCTATGCTCATCGAGCATCGTCCTGGCCATCTCTACAAGGGTCCGATTCTTCCTCTCTACAACACCATTCTGAGGGGGTGTGTAGGGGGAACAAAACTGGTGCTCTAAACCCAAAGAGTTACAAAACTTCTCAAAATCCGAATTCTTGAATTCGGAACCATTATCACTCCGAATTGCTCGCATCGAGTTCAAAGGGAACTCATTCTGAAGACGCAAAATCAGATTGCGAGCAAAGGAGAAAGTCTCGGTCTTCTCAGCTAAAAAGAAGACCCATGAATATCTCGAAAAGTCATCAACAACCACAAGCACATACCACTTCCCCCCAACCGAGCTCACCCGAGCCGGACCAACAAGGTCCATGTGCAAAAGCTCTCCAGGGCGCTTGGTCATGACCTGAGTCACTGGATGGTGGGGAGCGGCAACCATCTTCCCGTGTCTACAAGAGTGGCAAACAATATCCTTCTCCATATGCAACTTGGGCAATCCTCGGATTAGGCCAAGCGAACTAAGCCTTGCAAGCAAGTCAAAGCTCAAATGTCCAAGTCTCCTATGCCACTTCCAAAGATCAGAGGAGGAAGGTCCAGCCACAAGACAATGAGAAGTGCCAAAGGACTCCGAGAAATTCGCACGAAAGACTTTTCCAAAGGGCGAAATCAAACACACAAGATTGCCCTGAGGATCCAATATACGACTGAGATTCCGTTTAAAACGAATCTCATAGTCGTCGTCAAAAAGTTACGAAACAGAAAGAAGGTTAAAATGCAAGTTAGAAACAAGAGCAACATCACGCAACACAAAGTGCTCATTAACTCGCACCGACCCGCGAGACAATACCTTACCTTTGCTATTGTCGCCGAAGGTTATGTACTCCTTTCCGGCAACAGGGCTAAGGCTGGAGAACCACTTGGCATTTCCGGTCATGTGCCTTGAGCAACCGGAATCCACCAACCAAATGTCCTCCAACCGTTTTACCTACATCAATAAAAATACATAGGGTGAGCATACGGTCCAACACTGGGGTTAGTGAAGTAGGAAGAATACCAGTGTTGGGCCGGCTGCTCAAAAGAACGGTTAGCAGAAAAACCATTCCTAGCACGTCTACGAGAGGAGCGATCACCACGTAGAGGAAAACGTGGTCCGCTAAGGGAGGAGCGTCCATCGCGATACTCAAAACGCGGTGGGGGAAAACGCTCAACTACAAAACCTCCGCCACGGGGTCCATAGCCTACAACTGCAGGCTCCCGCCGGGCACGTTCTCTACGAGGCCTAGGCCTAGCAACTTGAGGCACTGTGCCTCTAGGCCTAGCGTCTCTCCTTGGAGCTCTCTGCTGCCTAGGCCTGGGAACTTGAGGTTCTGGACCTCTGGACCTAGCTGCTCTCCTCGGTGCTTTCCTCTGAACATTCGGCACATGTACATCATGGAAAGGATGGTACATGTCCGGGTAGTTCATCTCCCTAGCACGGCGCGCCTCTCTCTTGCGCCTAAAGCAGAACTCGCTCAAGTGACCATCTCTCCCACAGAAATCACAATGGTACCTCACCGCACGCAAAGGGGGTTGTTGGTACTCATGGCTGTGGGTGTGGATCACTTTGCCCTTCTGTGGCAACTCCTCCTGGATAGGTGGCATTGTATCCAGCTTGTTTTTCAGATGGTTGGGTTTGGGATGCCACACTTGGTTCTTGGGTGGAGCTCTCGGAGGTTCCTCAAACACCCCATCCTTGGTGGTAGGCTTGACGGGCTCTTTGGGTGGAAGCTTGGTCAGTTTGGGAGTAGTGGTGGAGTTGGGCTTCTCACTAGGATTCAGACCACTCGACTCTCCAATCTTCCCAAAAGCAGAAAGATCAACACCCTGAGCAAGACCTACACCAGAACCTCCAGCAGCTCGCTTAAATTGGGAGATCATCATCCCGAGCTGCGGCTCACTACAAGAGACCCATGACAAGATGGTCCGAAGGTATGTGTTTTCCTCCTCGGTTTGCATCTTGCCATGCTTGACATTGGCAATCTCCATCTCCAAACCCTCACACAAAGCACACTTAGCCACACAAGTGCTACCTGAGTTGGCCTCCTCAAGAGACACAATCTTGGCATTCTTCTCTGCCAACTCAGATTGCAAGACAGGACAAGTCTTGCACGCACCCAACAGAGAAGGTCTAGCCTTCAGCTCATCCACCTCTCCTACCAACGCAGCATACTTACCTCTCAAAGTGAGAAGGTCAGTCATGTGCGTGGTGCACATCTCACACTCAACCTCCTCCGACACGACCACGGTGGACTTGGCAAACTCAAGCTCTCTCACCGTGTCCTCCCACTTCTGCCTAAACTCCTTGCGCTCTCTAGCGGCACGCCTAAGCAACTTGTCCTGACTAAGGAGCGCGGTAGTAAGCTTCTCAACCTCAGCAGAAAGCTCATCGTGGGTGAGGGATACCTGGGAGGTGTCGTCGTCGTCGTCCCGAGGGGAGTGCTCCAGCTTGCCGTCGACCTCATCACCAAGCGCCATGGTGTAGAAGCCGTCGTCGTCGGCGAAGAAGCAGAGTCCGTTCAGCTTGTCCTCGATCCTCTTCTTCTTCTCGGACTCGTCATCGCTTGAGCAAGCGGAGTCGTCATCCGAGCCGTCGACGTCGCTGAGCGTGGCGAAGAACGCACGCTGCTCAGCCTGGGCCTTTTCCAAGTACTTCTTCTTGATGTACTCCTTGTCGAAGCCGCCCCTCCGCTTGTGCCTCGCGGGGACGTACTTCTCCTTGCGCTTGCCGGAGTCGTACTTGTGCCCATGATCGCCCTTCCCAGATGAATGCTTCTTCTTGGGGCAGTTGGCGATGAAGTGGTCGGGGTCGCCGCACTCATAGCATCCTGAGCGTCCTCCACCGCGGCGACGATTCATGCGGTTGTTGTGGAACCGCATGAACCGGTTGGCAAGCATTGCCAACTCATCATCCCCCAAAGACTCAAGCTGGTCCTCTGTGACAGAAAAGAGAGACGAAAGAGCAAAGCCAGCAGAGGGGTTAGCAGAAGAACCAGAAACCAAAGCCATAGTCGGGCCAGAAGGATTCTCATAAGAAGCCCTCGACATGGCGTCAATCTCACTAGACTTGAGCTTACTAAAGAGCTCGTCGCAAGTGAGGGTCTCATAGTTAGACGATTCGATGATCGCCTGGACCTTTGAGTCCCACACTGACCGATCAAGAGTGTGCAAAAGCTTCAAAGCCCTCTCATGATCGTCAAAAGGCAACAGCTCCTTGTTCGCTCTCATCTTGTTAACAATGACCTGAAAGCGAGCGAATAAACTCTCTATGCTCTTGCCAGGCATATGTCGAAAGTTCTCATACTCCCGCTTGTGCGACTCATAGAGGCGAGATTTGACCTGAGTGGTTCCCTCATGGAAGCGCATGAGGGTCGCCCAAATCTCGCGAGCCGTGGGGAGGTGAGAAACACGATCGAACTTGGACATGCTCAAACAGGAGAACAGAGCGTTACGTGCCCGACTATTGGCCTCGTGCTCATCGATCTGAAGCTGAGAGACACGAGCAGCCAAGACAACGTAATCATCCCTGTTGCAAATCTCCCAAACAGAAGAGCCCATGCTCTGGAGATAGGCCGACATGCGTATCTTCCAATACGCATAGTTCGTCCCATCAAAGAACGGCGGTTTGCCCACGCCGCGATCCATGTCGCCTTCTGTGGATCTGGAACCGGCTAAGGTGGAAGATCCTTAACCCGCTCCGATACCAATTGAAGGACCGAGAAGCAACCAGAAAGCGACCAGAGGGGGGGGGGTGAATGGGAGCTTCAAAATTTCCTTACGGAAACTAGTAGCCACTGTCCCGAGAATCACCCCAATAGACAAACCCTAGAGCTTGCTAATGTCCACGACCCTAGATGTAGGGTGGATGCTTCCAAGAAGCACAGCGGGACACTACACAACTCTAGAAAGCCAACGCAAAAGACGGAAACCAAATCCGACAACGAGCGACCAAGCTGCGGACGAAACTGCACGAAACTGCACTGACCGGACTCACCCTGCGTCCGGTCAACACCCACCGGACGCGTCCGGTCGATCGAAAACAGTTTTCGGACCTTACTGTTTCTGACCGGACTCACAAGCGAGGAACGTCCGGTCGAGAGCAGTGCGTCCGGTCACTAGAGCCAAGACAGGTGAACAGTAGATCCTAAGCGTCCGGTCAATCCAACAACCCAGCGTCCAGTCACGAGCGTCCGGTCAATACTCAGAAAATTCCGCGACACATTTAACCACCGGACGCGTCCGGTCAGCCCGACCTAGCGTCCGGTCACCTCGTGACTTCGCAGTTCACTCACCGATTCGACTCAATCTTACCCAAAACAAATCCTCTAGGGATCAAACTTGGTGAGAGGAGTCACAAGGAGGATAGTGAGCTATCTCTAAGAGATCATGGCTCGAACCTATCTCCAAATCGATGAATCGAAGAATTTCGGGGGAGGGGAGAAAAACTTGACCCGAAACAAGAATCGATCAATCTCCTAGACCGTGAGGTTAGAGGTGAATTCCTTCGGTCGAAAGAAGTGCCTCACGATTTAGAACAACTTGGTTCAAACGGTTTTGCAAAAGATGAACCGAGCAAAGAGATCAAGCGACGGGAAAATCGTGGAGAAAAAGGATTCCACGAAGAACACGAACGGAACGCGAATCACAACCACGAATTGCAACCGTGTGGCTACCACACGCTACAACAGTGAGGATACGGCCTCACTTCCTCAGAATCAACAGTACACAGAGGCAAGTCTCTCTGCGGATCTCAGCTAGCTACAGCAGGGGATGGGAGAGCAGGAAACCCTAAGTGCGAAAGAGCAAATGACTGAGATGACTAACTGAGATGAGGGGAGGAGGGTGTCTCCCCGACTACTTATCCTAATTCTAGTCTAAGTAGAATTCCTACTCTACCCCTCACTATTCTAATTACAGAGCGAACCAGCTAAACCCTAGGGTTATTCTGGACTAACTCGGTGGTAGGTGTATCCGACGGCCACGCCCGCACAAACCGAAGCGTTGCCTCGACGCAACCTCCGGATCGCCGCCACGTGCCGCCCTCGCTCTGCACCCCCGGTTTTGTGCCCCAAACCGGGAAACCAGCCTTTTCCAGCCAACCCCCGGTTTTGAGGCCCAAACCGGGAAACCAGCCCACCAGCTTCTGAGTTTTGAGGCCAAACTCAGCAAACCCTCAGCGCCCAGGTTTTGAGGCCCAAACCTGGAAACCGTCCTCAGCCCGAGTTTTGTGGCCAAACTCGGAAACCGTCCACGCCCAGGTTTGAGGCCCAAACCTGGAAACCGTCCATCCGATGGTTTTTCCCTGGCTCTACCACCAAACCGACGTCGTAGATGGGATGCACCTCCCGTGCACCCCGTCCACCAACACGTGTCCCCGAGTCTACGACTCAGGCAACACATGACCGCATTTCTTCACTTGTCGTCGTCACAGGCTGCCAGCCACCACAGCTGATCCTCGGGCCTCTGGTCCCTCAGTCGAAGCCTCACGTCCGCCCTTCACCGCTCGGTACCTCGGCATGGCACGTCCATCGCACGGCATGCCCATCCTTCACCGCACCCGGTCCGTCAGCACGGCACGTCTCAACTTGACCTTCACCTCGCCGTAGATCACTGTATCCGGGCTCGACACCTGCACAACACAAGCCAAAGAACATGCGCATCATCCCAGTTGACAATCACTCAACACTCAGAGACCCGGCATACACCCATGTATCCACACATGCAGAGCATCTTTCACCGCTTTGGAATGCCGCATAGAATCATCACTGATCTTGGGTCCCCCTTTACGGCTATCGAATTCAAGTCATGGGCCAGCAACTGTGGAATCAAGATAGACTACGCATCAGTGGCTCACCCTCAGTCCAATGGCCAAGTTGAAAGAGCAAACGCCCTAATTCTCGCCGGATTAAAACCAAGGCTATTTGACCTCCTAAAAGATCACGGCGGAAAGTGGGTTGAAGAATTGCCTAAGGTAGTCTGGGGGCTACGAACACAACGAAGTCGGGCAACAGGCCAAACACCTTTCTTTCTAGTATATGGCACTGAAGCAATCTTACCGGCTGACTTAATCTGGAACTACCCACGAACGGAGCAGTACAACGAGGGCGAAGCTGATGATACCAGGCGGTTAGAAGTCGACAGCCTTGAAGAAGCCCGACTAACCGTACTTTTTCAGTCAGCAAGATACCTTCAAGGGATGAGGCACTATTATGATAAGAACGTCCATCACCGCACCTTCCAAGTAGGCGACATGGTGTTGAAGAAAATTCAGAACACCGTTGGACGTCACAAGCTCATGAGTCCATGGGAAGGTCCTTATATTGTATCTAAAGTAACAAGACCTGGGTCATTTGAGCTAGTCACTGAAGATGGATCTCCACTGCCAAATTCATGGAATATAGAGCACTTGAAGAAATTCCATACTTAAGGACTATGCTACAATTCTGATTCAGGGCAATTGTATTTATTAGCCGGATATGAATAAAGTTTGAAGTTCATACGACATAAGAACTTTTATCCACGCTTTTTTCTACACCTCATCACGACTATTCAGTCGCATAACAGTCTCTGCAATAGCAGGGCTTACCTCCGACTAATATATAATATTACTCGGATAGATTGGTTCAGCGGAAACCATACTTGAGTTACGAGCTTCGAGCTCAATACAACTCACAAGGTAGTACGACTTAACACCCGACTATCAGCCTATAGCGAATATGGAATCCACCATAGTGGAGACTAGTTCCTATGAGGCGTAACAAGGCGGGTTAGTACTCACCCTGTTACATACATCCTGGACAGAGGTCCACTTACCTTCGCACCCAAGCTGCGATCCCCAAGAGGATATGATCCACCCTGAAGGAACCAACATTACGGTCCTTCAAGAGGCGCCTGATCGGAATTATCCCTTGAACAAGGGTACTAAGAGTAGTACTCGGGCAAGACTAAGTTCTCTACACAATGGTTAGAGAAACGAAGTCACACGACCCAAACTAAAGTGCTAGCGAGCACTCGGATAGACTCGTCTAGTTAGACGCCTGGTCATACATCCACAACAAATAAACTCAACCCATTGCCAAAGAAATTTGCCGCAATATGGAGTTGGACATATATGTAATTCACAAGATTCAAAAGTAACCAATATTTTTGATATCTTATAATAATTGTTTTCAGGAGATACAAGCTGCAGAGACTGAGGAGTCTAGACTACTCTACAAGATCTAATATCTGTGAGTACTCCTCCGCGGCGGCCTTCACCTCCTCTTGCATTACCGCAAGGTCCTCGTCGTCTTTGCCCTCAGGAAGAGTCATCAAAGCACACAAGTCAAAGGACGGCAGATGAAGCCGCAGCGTCGCCATCAGGCCTTGCACCACGGAAATCGACATATCTTTGATGTATTGCGCCAGTCGTCCAGGTGCAGCCTTGGCCCGCTCAATCAAAGTCTCCTCGACTCCTGCTGGCGCCGGAATCATGTTGAGCAGGGGCTCGACAGCATGCTCCAAGGCCTTCAAGGATTCCGCCGACTCCTTTGTAGACTTCAAAGCCTGCAGAAGGTCCCAGTCAGCACCCTCACGCATCAATTTGGCTTCTTGTAGAGCACTCTGCGCGTTAGCAAATACCTCTTCAAGCTCCACCTGCTTCCGATTGAAGGCGCTCTGCCACCCAGAAGCCAGCTTATTTGCATCTCCATACAAAACAGTCAGTTATCATGTCATCCGACTAATATTATGGAGCAGAACGACACAGAAACTCCAAGTATACCTTCGAGCTGCCTTTTAGAACTCTTCTTGAGCTCCTTCAACTTCTGTTCCATGGCAGCGGACTTGGATATCAGCCCACCCTCTCGGTCGTTAGCAGCGTCACGCTCCGCTACCACTTCCTTGAGGTTGCCTTGGAGTTCATTAATGCGATTATGCAAAACCTGGGTGGCTACCTTCTGACTAATTTGGTCCTAGGCAATATAGTCCCGGAGCTCCTAGTTTTCACGAGACAGCTCCTGGCGGATCCGGGTGACATGATCTCTAACCTTGAAGTCAAAGGACTACAATACAATAATATCATGAGTACTCGGATGAGTTTACAGTATAACAAGAAGAGATCGAGACTCTTACCTAAACAAATTGGTGAAGAGCTTCAAAAGGAGCCCTCACCTGATCCCTCAGCTCCTTCAGCCGAGTAAGATCCTGGTCATACCCGGATACGTCAAGAGTAGCTCCTTGGCGTGAGGACTTGGGTGCATCTAAAGATCCTCCCTGCTGACAAGCTGAGTCCTCTGCATGTATCTCCGTCAATCCATGTCCAGGGTAGGTTGGTCCGGCTGTCGTGTACGAAAAAACCAGTCATTCCACACTCGGTCAAACTCCAATTGAGCGGGAGAATGAAAGATGGAGTACGGCCAACCAACCTGAGGCAATGGAAGAATATCCGCATCAGGAGCAGCATCGGCCCGAGACTTGGACAGAGAAGAGCCAGGCAGCGCATCTACCTGACTGAATGTTGGTGGCACGCTGGAGTCATCCTTGGCCAGCGGCTCCGACTCCTCTACCGCCTGAGGATCAGGAACGGTGCTCGAGGCTGTTGCACCTGGTTTTGCCTTCCTGCAAGCAGACAAGTATACATGTCAAGTATCAGAACTCTGTGTACACTCTACAAAGCTGAAAACTTACTTCACGAGCTTCAAAGGCTTTGGTAGCTTCAAGAGCGGCTGTATCAGAAGCGGGTCTGAAGTCGGAGGCTTCTCAGACACCACGCTGCTTGAAGTCCCTTGCGCCGTCCCAGCATCTGATACAACAACATATATAAGACAAGAGACCATCAACACTCAAAAGGACTACAAAGTACTCGGGTTTTCCCTTACCAGGAGCACCCGGCTTATAGTGCTTATCAGACAATTCTTGAGATAAAAGAACTTTTCGACAAGCACGGCGATTACCAGTGCGAGCCTTCTTAAGGACGGGTCCTCCGGCTTCTAGTTGAGGAGTCGGCGACCTCTTCCGGCTACCCTCAGCCTCTGGGTCTATAAGCAGGACATCAGAGTCAGTTGATTCTGTGTCAAGCCAGTCAAGATCTTCAGGCGAACTTGGTTTGTTAGGAAGATCCTCACTTCTGACGAGACCTTCCAAAATGATGCCTCCGCCTTCTTCAGTCGCCGGAGGCAGTGGAGGGCAATCATTGTTATCTCTCCCCTGGCCCTATAAAACAGAAGGATATCTAGTCAGGGCAGAAGGGTATCTATTCAGAACCTCGACGACATGACAAATTAAGTACTTACCTAAGCAGGAGGATTAATGGCGGAGAAGGATGTGATCACTGGAGCAAGATGTCCACGGCTCTTAAGCAGCCGGTTCACTCTCCATAGGACTTCGCATTCTGCCAACTGCTCGACAGCATGACGCCCCGGGTCATTCTTACCCAGGTATTCGAAGCCAAAGTTGGCTCGTTGCTGAAGAGGGTGGATGCGTCGTGCAACAAAGTCTTGAACGACAGTGTATCCGGTCAGCTCATTGATTATCAAAGCATCTATCATAATGAGGAGGGGTTGGATAGCCCCTACTTCTTCACTTGTAAGCTTCTCCTTCCATTCACGGCACTTCTGTGGAGGCCACCCATCATGACGACGAAGAGCTGGGGGTGGGTTACCCATATAGAACCACCGAGCAGCCCAGTCTTTTACCGACTCTGACAACTCAACAGTTATATATTGATTGGCTACTTCCAATCTAACCTGGAGACTAGCCCCTCCGACTACTTCAGTATTAGCGTCACTAGGTTGACACTTAAACCAGAAAAAGTAGCGGAAAAGGGTAATAGAGGGACATATCCCCAGAAAAGCCTCACAGAGATGGGCGAAGATTGCAATATGAAGAACCGCATTGGGAGTAATATGGTTCAGAGTCAAACCATAGTAATGCGGCAAGCCACGGAAGAAATCAGAAGCAGGAAGTCCCAATCCCCGCTCCATAAAGGACTTGAACATGACGATCTCCGTGGTGTTGGGGCAGGAGCGCGATGATCAGTCGGTACCCTCCATCCATCCAGTGGTTGCGCCTGTAGCAATCCTTGCTGCGCCAGGAATGCCAGTTCCGCCAGGGTGGTGTCCGGCTTCTTCCACGCCAAGACATCAGTTGGCGGGTTTGGATGCTTAGGCTTTCCGGCGGTGGTGATCTTAGGCTTCTTCTTGTCTCCCGCAGACTGCCTCTTGGGACCCATGTTAGTGACGAGAGATTTTCTACGCATCAACTGTGGAATTGGCTAAGGGATTTCTAGTTCCGAACGAAATGGCTTGATGAAAGCGTGAGGAAAACATAAGCCCGGCAGCGGCTTATTATAGATCTGTTTTGGTAACCGTTCATCTTTCTTAAACGGCGTCATGGAACCGTCTAAAACCCTAATGGCTGGGAGTACGTGTTAGATGGCGCCGGAGACGGAGAACAGGAATACAGTAAAACAGACAAGTTTCTTCTTCCGCAAGATACATTTAGTACTCGGAAACAAGACAGAGGACTCGGAAAATATTCCAAGTACTCGGATCTTTGTTATTATTACTCAGAATTACAACGGAGATACATTGAAACATCTTGAGATGCAACAACTTTCAACAGAAGTACAATCAAGGTGTAAAACGTTACTCTAGTGAATTCAAGGTACATAGCCTTGATGCCGACTGCACCACGGACCGGGTTCAGTGAGACGCAGTAAAGCAGACACAGAACCTTGGGTAGACACTATCTTTTCAGTGCATCCCAAGGTGGGTCTTTGGTACCACCCCAGTACTCAAGGAACTCGGGGAAGACCATCACCCTCGCCCCCCTTTTGACAACCTGTGACTCTGAGGTTATCTACGAGTGGTAGTCACAAGAGTCATCTAAGCGCACCTCTGTGTCCCTCTGCTCGCGACCACATGGAAACCACCCTAACGGATGGTCCTTTCACAAGAGTTCTTCTGGGCACTTCATCTATTCTACGGAAGGAAGACACCCGGGGGCTCGATCATCTCAGCTACTGCTATTACAATACCCATGGAACTAATAAGAAGTTCTACACTCTCGAAAGATATGAGCTCTTTGCTTCCCAGGCAGGGTATTTATAGGCGGTTTCTTCTGGGTCTATAGACCAGGTTCATCAACAAGAGTGATCGTTGGACCAATAATTCAACCAATGTACTGTGGTGCATGTGAAGCTCGGCATGGGTAACAGAGCTGATTCTCACACGCACTTCAAGACGAAGACGACAAAGTTTGCAGTTGCAGAAAATGACAAACATCATTATTACGCACAGTTGGAACAGTCACGAGTCAATTATTGCTGGACTCAAGGTAATTTTTATTCAGTGGGGGTGATATGGGATATTTGTTGAAAACATTGCCCACCTGAAGCTGAGTAATTATTATTTGGACGTTTAAGCAACAAGTTGGTGTCATGGTCCGACTACTCAAGACCTTAATAGATTACCTAATGGCTTCATTTAGAAGACCCCGAGAACCGACTACTATGGTACTCAGAACTCAGGCTCGGGGGCTGCAGGGTATAATCTATAAAGGAAATGTTTTTTCTTATTCAAGATTTACTCGGAAAAGGCTCCAAAGATCCTCAAAGTTATTATAAATAACAAGAGGCTCGGGGGCTACACCCTATGGGTGCACTTTTTGTAAAAAGCGCACACCATGGAATTTCTTTACACTCGGAGCACTTCAAGATTTCTCAAGACATTACTCGGAGATTCTCAAGAAGAAACTAGAAGACAACATCGTGAAGAAATGATGAAGAGCTCGGGGGCTTGACGGACCAGGATGTCAGAGATATCATCTATCGATGATTACTCTGACTAATCCAGGATGGCTTTAGAGATCCGAAGACTTGTAATGAAGTATACTTGGATTAGGACTCTAGTTTGTAACTTAGCCGAGTTGTAAAAGGAAGTCCTATAATTAGAATAGGACTCCAATATTGTAACCGGCTAGGACTTGGTCTGCGCTAAGGTTCACCCGGACATATAAGGGGAACCGGGTGCAGGCTCTAGATCATCAAACATTGAATCACAACAATACACAAGGCACACTCCGCACTGGATGTAAGGTATTACGCTATTAAGCGGCCTGAACCAGTATAAATCGCTGTCCCTGTGTACTCGCCGAGTCCTACGAACGTCGATCCCCATCGAACAAATCGTCTGAGATTACTCAAGTCGAGTTGCCGGTTAACAAACACCGACAGTTTGGGACTCCAAAGTTCAGGCAATCATCGAATCACTGAACTATGAGACCCTCACATGCGACGAGCTCTTTAGTAAGCTCAAGTCCAGTGAGATTGACGCCATGGCGAGGGCTTCTTATGAAAATCCTTCTGGCCCGTCAATGGCTTTGGTTTCTAGCTCTTATGCTAACCCCTCTGGAGGTTTTGCACTTTCCTCTCTTCTTTCTGTCACAGAGGAGTTCATGGGGGATGATGAGTTGGCTTTGCTCGCCAACCGGTTCTCGCGGTTTCACAACAACCGCATGAACCGTCGCCGCGGAGGAGGACGCTCGGGATGTTTCGAGTGCGGGGACCCCAACCACTTCATTGCCAATTGCCCGAAGAAGAACAAGCAGACCTTCGGCAAGGCGGATCATGGGCACAAGTATGACTCTGGCAAGCGCAAGGAGAAGTACGTCCCCGCGAAGCACAAGCGGAAGGGCGGCTTCGACAAGGAGTACATCAAGACGAAGTACATGGAGAAGGCCCAAGCTGAGCAGCGTGCGTTCTTCGCCACGCTCAGCGACATCGACGACTCGGATGACGACTCTGCTTCCTCAAGCGACGACGAGTCCGAGAAGATGAAGAGGATCGAGGACAAGCTGAACGACCTCTGCTTCTTCGCCGACGACGAGGGCTTCTGCACCATGGCCCTCGGCAAGGAGGACGACGGCGAGCTGGTGGACGCCCCCGGAACGACGACGATGACGACGACACCTCCCAGGTATCTCAGACCCCCGACGAGCTTTCTGCTGAGGTCGAGAAGCTTACTGCCACGCTCCTTAGTCAGGATAAGTTGCTTAGGCGTGCCGCTAGAGAGCGCAAGGAGTTTAGGCAGAAGTGGGAGGATACGGTGAAGGAGCTTGAGTTTGCCAAGTCCACCGTAGTCGTTTCTGAGGAGGTTGAGTGCGAGATGTGCCCCACACACATGACTGACCTTCTCACTTTGAGAAGCAAGTATGCTATGTTGGTAGGAGAAGTGGATGAGCTGAAGGCTAGATCCTCGCTATTGGGTGCGTGCAAGTCCTGTGCCGGCTTGCAATCTGAGTTGGCAGAGAAGAATGCCAAGATTGTGTCTCTTGAAGAGGCCAACTTGGGTAGCACATGTGTGGCTAGGTGTGTTCTTTATGAGGGTTTGGAGATGGAGATTGCGAACGTGAAGCATGACAAGATGCAAACCGAGGAGGAAAACACATACCTTCGGACCATCTTGTCATGGGTGTCTTGTGGTGAGCCATAGTTCGGGATGATGATCTCCCAATTCAAGCGAGCTGCTGGAGGTCCAGGTGTAGGTTTTGCTCCGGGTATTGATGTTTCGTCTTTTGGGAAGATTGGAGAGTCGAGTGGTCTTAACCCATGTGAGAAGCCCAACTCCACCACTACTCCCAAGCTTACCAAGATTCCACCCAAAGAACCTCTCAATCCTAACACCAAGGATGGGGTCTTTGTTGAACCTCCGAGAGCTCCACCCAAGAAACAATCATGGGCTTCCAAACCAAACCACCTCAAGAACAAGCTGGACACCATGCCACCCATCCAGGAGGAGCTTATGCCACAGAAGGGCAAAGTGATCCACACCCACTACCGTGAGTACCAACAACCCCCTATGAGAGCGGTGAGGTACCATTGTGAGCACTGTGGGAGAGATGGTCACTTGAGTGAGTTCTACTTTCGGCGCAAGAGAGAGGCGCGCCGTGCAAAGGAGATGAACAACACAGACATGTACCATCCTTTCCATGATGTACATGTGCCGAATGTTCAGAGGCGTGTTGTTAGGCCTAGAGGTCCAGAACCTCAAGTTCCCAGGCCTAGGCAGTGGAGAGGATGTGCCCGGTGGGAGCCTGCAGTTGTGGGCTATGGACCCCGTGGCGGTGGCTTTGTAGTTCAGCATTTTCCCCCACCGCGTTTTGAGTATCGCGATGGACGCTCCTCCCTTAGCGGACCACGTTTCCCTCTACGTGGTGATCGCTCTTCCCGTAGGCGTGCTACGAATGGTTTTTCTGCTAACCGTTCTTTTGAGCAGTCAGCCCAACACTGGTATTCTCCTTACTTCACTAACCCCAGTGTTGGACCGTATGCTCACCCTATGTCTTTTTATTGATGTAGGTAAAACGATTGGAGAACGTTTGGTTGGTGGATTCCGGTTGCTCGAGGCACATGACCGGAAACGCCAAGTGGTTCTCCAGTCTTAGTCGTGTTGCCGGAAAGGAGTTTATCACCTTCGGCGACAATAGCAAAGGTAGAGTGTTGTCTCGCGGGTCGGTGCGAGTTAATGAGCACTTTGTGTTGCGCGATGTTGCTCTTGTTTCTAACTTGCATTTTAACCTTCTTTCTGTTTCGCAACTCTTTGATGACGACTATGAGATTTGTTTTAAGCCGAATCTCAGTCGTATTTTGGATCCTTAGGGCAATCTTGTTTGTGTGATTTCGCCCTATGGGAAAGTCTTTCGTGCGGATTTCTCGGAGTCGTTTGGAGTTTCTCGTTGTCTTTTGGCTGGACCTTCCTCCTCTGATCTTTGGAAGTGGCATAGGAGACTAGGACATTTGAGCTTCTACTTGCTTGCAAGACTTAGTTCACATGGCCTAATCCGAGCATTGCCCAAGTTATCCATGGAGAAGGATCTTGTTTGCCATTCTTGTAGACATGGGAAGATGGTTGCCGCTCCCCACAATCCAGTGACTCAGGTCATGACTAAGCGCCCTGGAGAGCTTTTATACATGGACCTTGTTGGTCCGGCTCGGGTGAGCTCGGTTGGGGGGAAGTGGTATGTGCTTGTTGTTGTTGACGACTTTTCGAGATATTCATGGGTTTTCTTTTTAGCTGAGAAAACTGAGACTTTCTCTTTTGCTCGCAATCTGATTTTGCGTCTTCAGAATGAGTTCCCTTTGAACTCAATGCGAGCTATTAGGAGTGATAATGGTTCCGAATTCAAGAATTCGGATTTTGAGAAGTTTTGTAACTCTTTGGGTTTGGAGCATCAGTTTTCTTCTCCTTACACACCGCCTCAGAATGGTGTTGTAGAAAGGAAGAATCGGACCCTTGTAGAGATGGTCAGGACGATGCTCGATGAGCATAGGACTCCTAGGCGATATTGGGCCGAAGCTATGAGCACTGCATGCTATATCTCCAATCGCATTTTTCTCCGAGCTTTCTTGAAAAAGACTTCTTATGAGTTGCGTTTTGGAAAACTGCCCAAAGTGAGTTATTTTAGAGTTTTTGGTTGCCATTGTTTTATACTCAAAAAGGGCAACTTGGACAAGTTTTAGTCTCGTTCTTCTGAGGGTGTTTTTTGGGTTATGGCACTCACACTCGAGCTTATCGTGTACTTAACCTTGATACTAACCGAGTCATGGAGACATCCAATGTCACCTTCGACGAGACCATGGTTTGTCCTTCTTCTCGTTTTGAGCGTGCAGGTGATCATGAGGTTGGCGAACCTCTTTTTGATGATGAGGAAGAGGGTGTTGAAGGGATGGATGACCCAGCACCTTCTCCACCTGCTGTGCCGCAAAGAGCGGCTTCTACTACGACTCACGGCCCCGATCCCTCTTCTTCGACTTGGGGGCCGTGGGATCCGCCACCTCGAGCGGTACCTTTTGTACCCGAGGAGGCACCAGCTGCTGTTGAGGAGGAGGCCACTTCGGCAAGGGAGGCGCCACATCACATTCAGCGCCAACACCCGCCTTAGCAGATGATCGGCAGCATCGGCGAACGTGTCACTCGGTCAAGGTCACAACAAATTTCTCACTTTGCTCATTCTGCATTTGTTGCTGATTTTGAACCCCGAGATGTTGGACATGCTTTGACGGATCCAGATTGGGTCAATGCCATGCATGAGGAGCTTGAGAACTTTGAGAGAAATCGGGTTTGGGTTCTTGTTCCTCTTCCTCCTGAGTCACCCTATTGGGACAAAATGGGTTTTCAAAAACAAACAAGGAGAAGATGGCCATGTTGTGAGAAACAAGGCCAGACTTGTAGCCCAGGGGTATAGTCAGAAGGAGGGGATAGACTATGAGGAGACTTTTGCTCCTATAGCTCGTTTGGAGGCTATTAGGATACTCTTGGCTTTTGCTGCATCCAAAGGGTTTAAACTTTTTCAAATGAATGTCAAGAGTGCCTTCTTAAACGGCTACATAGAGGAGGAGGTGTATGTGAAACAACCCCCCGGTTTCGAAAATCCCAAGTTTCCAAACCATGTTTTTAAACTTCACAAAGCCTTGTATGCTTTGAAACAAGCCCCTAGAGCCTGGTATGATAGGTTGAAAACCTTTTTGCTTGCTAAGGGTTTTAAAATGGGATGTGTGGATAAAACGCGCTTTCTCCTCAAGCAAGGCAGTGACACTCTCTTGGTCCAGATTTACGTGGATGATATCATTTTCGGTGGTTCTTCTCACGCTTTGGTTGCCAAGTTTGCAGATACTATGAGCAGGGAATTTGAGATGAGCATGATGGGCGAGTTGACGTTTTTCCTCGGATTGCAAATCAAGCAATCTCGAGAGGGAACGTTTGTGCACCAGGGTAAGTATACCAAGGATATCCTGAAGAAATTCGATATGGGTGAGGCCAAGCCTCTTCCAACACCCATGTTGACCACGACGGCCCTGGATGCGGACAAGGAGGGAGAAGCAGTGGACCAGAAGGAGTACCGGAGTATGATCGGGTCGCTGCTGTACCTGACGGCGACACGCCCGGACATTCAGTTCGCGGTGTGTCTTTGCGCGCGATTTCAGTCTTCGCCGTGCACCTCTCACCGTCAGGCGGTCAAGCGCATTATGAGGTACTTATGCTTCACTCCTGAGTTTGGGATTTGGTATTCTGCTTCCTCCACCCTTTCCCTTTGCGGTTATTCCGATGCCGATTTTGCTGGTTGTCGCATTGAGCGCAAGTCCACTTCTGGGACTTGTCATTTTATTGGTTCTTCTCTTGTATCGTGGTCTTCTCGCAAGCAGTCTAGTGTCGCCCAGTCTACCACGGAGGCTTACTATGTTGCTGCGGCTAGCTGTTGTTCCCAGTTGCTTTGGATGATGGCCACTTTGCGTGATTTTGGTCTGAGCTTTTCTCGCGTTCCTTTGCTTTGTGACAGCACGAGTGCGATTAGCGTTGCTAAGAACCCCGTGCTACACTCTAAGACCAAACACATTGATGTGCGCTTTCATTTTCTGCGAGACCACTATGAGCAGGGTGATATCGACCTTCGCCATGTCGATACTCATCATCAGTTGGCTGATATTTTCACCAAGCCTTTGGACCAATCAACTTTTGCTAGGTTGAGAGGTGAGCTTGGTGTGTGTTTCCCCTTTTAGATGGGGGAAACATTTTGACTCTTGTATTATAAACTGACTTTGTGTTTTTTCTTTTGGTTTCATCATGCATCTTTGCATCTCATCTTGCATATTTACATTCAGAGCTTCATGTATATAATCTATAGAATGTAACTATGCTCTGTATAGTATTTGCTCTGATGCTTTATGATGATGCTATAGCTTATGCTCTTTCTGATCACTGATACATGTTGTGAGTGGAGCTATTTTATGAACGGTGAATCTGATTAATGAATATAAAACTTGAAAATGTTCTCCATTGAGATTTGCAACTAGCATGTGTAGAATGTGTTGAAATCACTTGTGCTCTTCATATATGCTAGGTTGCTATGTCTCTAGTGTTGAGTCATTTACTTGCTTGGTATGTTCATATTCTGTTATTAAAATGAACCAATTTAAGTAATTTGGAAAGATCGAGATGGGATTGCTTGTCAACACATCACAGTTTCGAGACTGTTTCTCATTGCACTTGAGTTAAACTTGAGCTGTGTAGTGTATGACCGAAACTGTTGCTTTAAGCTTCTGATTGCTTCTGCATAGGCTTCGCACAGTTGAAAAGTTAGGCAATGACAAGCTTTCAACCTCTCGCAATCGCATGCTGACATTTGAACTTGTGTAATTTAACCGCTGCAACTCTGATAAAATTTGGATACACAAGTCTCTGTTTCATTCTATAGCATGATGATTGAACTGTGCTAGGGGTAGTTCACCTTGTATACATGTTTAGCACTTGTTTGACTTCTTGTCTATACATGTCTCGTGCTATTTTGATGGTGAATACCTTTTTGGCTGAAAACTGCTCTTTTTGCTCTCATGTTCATATTTCGTATCTGGTGATCAGTTTGAGCCTTTGCTAGCTTCTTATGGACGTTGTTGAGTCATCGGATCAGAACTGTGTAGAGCATCTTTGCACTCTATCGACTATATTCCTGAAGCTGCTAACTTGCATTTTGACTCATATGCATTTTGGAAGGGGGAGTTATTCTGTCAGGGAGGAGGAATTTCCTTGTAGGTGCATTTTCAACTAAGGGGGAGAAAATATTGACAAATCACGTGTACTCTCTGTGTTCGACTAAGGGGGAGAAAACGTCTTCAAATCTTTGCTTTCCGAGTTGAACTTAAGGAGAGATTTCCTGGTTGTGTGCACTATTTGAGGGGGAGTGTGCTAGTTGTGTTGAGCCTTTGCCTCTTTCTTGAGGGACTAGCAAACGTTTTCAGTTCTTCAACTGGTATCAAACTCTTTTGTTTTTGAGTTGGTAACAGTTGGTATCGAGCTTCCTCGCTAGCGGTGTTGAGCCCGTTCTGCCTTTTCTTGAGGGCTAGCTCTGTTTTGCTTGAATTTTAGTTGGCTCTTCAATTGGTATCAAGTTTTCTCGCTAGCGGTGTTGAGCCTGTTCTACCTCTTCTTGAGGGCTAGCTTTGTTTTGCTTGGTTGCGTCGAGCCTTTGCCCATGTTTTTGGGAACCAAGTTGTTTTGCTCTTTCCACTTGACCTTCTTCGGCTTTGCTATGCTTTTGGGTCATTTGGTCGAGTTCTCTCTCCTTCTTCCTTCCTTCCTCTATTCCATTATGATTTGTGTTGGTAGTTGACAATGCACTCATCAAGGGGGAGATTGCGGATACATGGGTGTATGCCGAGTCTCTGAGTGATGAGTGATTGTCAACTGGGATAATGCGCATGTTCTTTGGCTTGTGTTGTGCAGGTGTCGAGCACGGATATAGTGATCAAAGGCAAGGTGAAGGTCAAGTAGAGACGTGCCGTGCCGATGGACCGAGAGTGGTGAAGGGAGGACGTGAGGCTTGGACTGAGGGACCGGTGGCCTGAGGATTAGCTGTGGTGGCTGACAGCCTGGGACATCGACGAGCAAAGACTTGCGGGTGGACGGGGTGCACGGGCGGTGCATCCCCTCTACGGCTCGGTTTGGTGGTTGAACCACAGAAAAACCACCGAGTGGACGGTTTCCAAGTTTGGGCCTCAAAACCTGGGCGCTGATGGTTTCCGAGTTGGGGCCACAAAACTCGGGCTGAGGACGGTTTCCAGGTTTGGGCCTCAAAACCTAGGTGCTGCGGGTTTGCTGAGTTTGGGCCACAAAACTCAGGCGATGGTCGGCTGGTTTTCCGGTTTGGGCCTCAAAACCGGGGGTTGGCTGTGAAAGGCTGGTTTCCCGGTTTGGGCCACAAAACCGGGGGCGACGTCCGGGAAAAGGACAAGCAGAGCGGTGGCGGCACGAGGCGGCAATCGGTGAGGTTGCGTTGAGGCAACGCTACCAGTTGTGCGGGCGTGGCCGTCGGATCACCACCTACCACGAGTTGGTCCAGAATAACCCTAGGGTTTAGCTGGTTCGCTCTGTAATTAATTAGGGGTAGAGTGGGAATTAGAATTAGGATAAGTAGGGGGAGACACCCACCTCCCCATCTATCTCAGTCATTTTTGCTCTTTGCTTCTAGGGTTTCCTGCTCTCCCAGTCCCCTGCTGTAGCTACTGAGATCCGCAGAGAACCATACCTCTGTGTACTGGAGATTTTGAGGAAGTGAGACCGTAATCTCACTGTTGTAGTGTGTGGTAGCCACACGGTTGCAAATTTGTGGCTGTGATTCGCATTTTGTTCTTGTTCTTCGCGGATTGCTTTTCTTCATGTTTTTCCCCTCGATCGATCTCTTTGTTCATTGCATCTTTTGCAATTCCGTTTCAACAGAGATGTTCTAGATCGTGAGGCACTTCTTTACACCAAAGGAATTCTCCTCTAACCTCACGAGCTAGTAGATCGGTTGATTTTCGTTTCGGGTCAAGTTTTTCTCCCTTCTCCCGAATTTCTTTGTTTCACCGATTTGGAGATAGGTTCGAGCCATGATCTCTTAGAGATAGCTCACTATCCTCCTTACGACTCCTCTCACCAAGTTAGAACCCTAGAGGTTTCGTTTTGTGTGAAATTGAGTCGAATCGGTGGAAGAACAACAACCCGTCGGGGTGATCGGACGCTAGGGTCGGGATGACCGGACGCATGGTCAGAGTCCAGTCGTTGAAGGTTTGACCAGGTTCAGTTTTTGTTGACTCGACCGGACGCACTACTGATCAGTGACCGGACTCGCTCTTGTTACTGTTCATCAGGCTTGCCATTTGTGACCGGACGCTCGGCTTCTGACCGGACGCTCAGACTCCGTGAGTCCGGTCAGGAACAGAGAGGTTCCAATACGGGTTTTGGTTGACCGGACGCGTCTGGTGCCTTCTGACCGGACGCAGGCAGAGTCCGGTCAGTTCTGTTCTGTGCCGTTTCGTCCGCAGTTCGTTCGTTCGTTGTCGGTTCTCGTTTCTGGCTTTTGTGTTGGGTTTCTAGAGTTGTGAAGTATTCCGCTGTGCTTCTTGGAAGCATCCACCATACATCTAGGGTCGTGGATACTTGCAAGCTCTAAGGTTTGCTTTTGGGGTTGGATCTCGGAGCAGTGGCAGCAAGATTCCGAAAGGAATTTTTGAAGCTCCCATTCACCCCCCCCCCCTCTGGTCGCTTTCTGTTGCACTCTCGGTCCTTCACGATCGCGAAAAACTCTCTGGTGCATCCGATCGATTGCCGAGGGTGAGTCCAGTCGCAACCAGACTTACCCCTCAGCGAGAGCTACTGACCGGACGCATGACCCAGCGTTCGGTCCCTAGGGTTCCAGCGTCCGGTCGCTATTTGAAGTCTGAAACGACTTCGGCTACCGAAGCTCCCTTCACGAACTTTCTTCCTTATGATCTTAGGGATCTTTCTAAGCTACCTAGGGCTTTGGTTAACAAGTGTACACCACACCTAACTCAAAAGTCTCACCTAGGTCATGCTACTCATTCAAACCCCTCTTTATAGTACGGTCAAAGGTAAAACAAAGACCTATGCTACTCTAAGTGTCCTTCAACACCAAATGACACTTAGAACTAGCCTATCACCGTCTTCGTCGTCCATCCTTTGAAAATCGAACGAATTCCATCAACAAGGAGACATGAATACCATAGTGTCCTCACGATCATCATTACCATGACCTAACTCAACTGTTTCTGAAAACACACGTTAGTCATAGTAATTTACCGTTGTCATCCAATCACTGAAACTCACTAGGGGCCTAGATGCTCACAAAAACGAATCTCATAGTCATCATCAAAGAGTTGTGAAACAGAAAGAAGATTAAAATGCAAGTTAGAAACAAGAGCAACATCACGCAACACAAAGTGCTCATTAACTCGCACAGACCCACAAGACAACAATTTACCTTTGCTATTGTCGCGGAAGGTGATAAACTCCTTTCCAGCAACTGGACTAAGACTGGAGAACCACTTGGCGTTTCCAGTCATATGCCTTGAGCACCCAGAATCCACCAACCAAATGTCCTCCAATCGTTTTACCTACATCAATAAAAAGACATAGGGTGAGCATACAGTCCAACACTGGGTTGAGTAATAATGGGAATTATACCAGTTTTGGGCCGGCCGCTCAAAAGAACGGTTAGTAGCAAAACCATTCCTAGCACGCCTACGGGGAAAGCGATCACCACGTATAGGAAAACGTGGTCCGCTAAGGGAAGAGCGTCCATCGCGATACCCAAAACGCCGTGGGTGTAACGTTCAACAGCAAAGCCACCGCCACGGGGTCCGTACTCTACAAAAGCAGGATCCCGTCGGGCATGTCCTCCTTGCGGCCTAGGACCTTGAGGCATTGGACCTCTAGGCCTAGCAGCTTTCCTCTGAACCTTCGGCGCATGTACATCATGGAAGGTATGGTACATGTCCGAGTTGTTCATCTCCTTTGCACGGCGCTCCTCTCTCTTGCACCGAAAGCAAAACTCCCTCAAGTGTCCATGTGTCCCACAGTGCTCACAGTGGTACCTCACCGCTCTCATAGGGGGTTGTTGGTACTCACGATGTTGGGTATGGATCACTCGGTTCTTTTGTGGCATGAGCTCCTCATGGATTGGTGGCATAGTGTCTAGCTTCTTCCTGAGGTGGTTTGGTTTTGGAGCCCATGTTTGTTTCTTGGGTGAGCTCTTGGAGGTTCCACAAACACTCCATCCTAGGTGTTAGGTTTGAGAGGCTCTTTGGGTGGAATCTTGGTCAGTTTGGGAGTAGTGGTGGAGTTGGGCTTCTCACTCAGCTTAAGACCACTAAACTCTCCAACCTTACCGAAAGATGTAGCACACTCAACACCCTGAGAAAAACCAACACCAGGACCTCCAGCAGCACGTTTGAATTGGGCAATCATCATCCCAAGCTGTGGCTCACCACAAGACACCCATGACAAGATGGTCTGAAGGTATGTGTTTTCTTCCTCGGTTTGCATCTTGTCATGCTTCACATTTGCAATCTCCATCTCCAAACCCTCACACAAGGCACACCTAGACACACAAGTGCTTCCCGAGCTAGCCTTCTCAAGAGACACAATTTTGGCATTCTTCTCTGCCAACTCGGATTGCAAGCCTACACAAGACATGCACGCACCCAACAACCCAGGTCTAGCCTTCAGCTCATCCATCTCTCCAACCAAAGCAACATACTTCCCTCTCAAAGTGAGAAGGTCAGTCATCTGCTTGGAGCACATCTCACACTCATCCTCCTCAGACACTACAATGGTGGACTTGACAGACTCAAGCTCTTTCACCGCGTCCTCCCACTTCCTCCTAAACTCCTTTCTCTCTCTAGCGGCAAGCCTAAGCAGTTTATCTTGACTAAGGAGAGCAGCAGTAAGCTTGTCAACCTCAGCAGAGAGTTCATCAGGAGTTTGAGATACCTGAGAGGTGTCGTCGTCGTCGTCGTCATTCCGAGGGATCTCCTCCAGCTCGCCGTTGACCTCATCGCCGAGGGCCATGGTGCAGAAGCCCTCGTTGTCGGCGAAGAAACAGAAGCTGTTCAGCTTGTCCTCGATCTTCTTCTTCTTCTCGGACTCATCATCGCTTGATGCAGCGGAGTCGTCATCCGAGTCGTCGACGTCGCTGAGAGTGGCGAAGAAGGCACGCTTCTCGGCCTGGGCCTTCTCCAAGTACTTCTCCTTGATGTACTCCTTGTTGAAGTCACCCCTCCGCTTGTGCTTGGCGGGGACGTACTTCTCCTTGCGCTTGCCGGAGTCGTACTTGTGGCCATGATCCGCCTTGCCGAAGACTTGCTTGTTCTTCTTCGGGCAATTGGCGATGAAGTGGTCTGAACCTCCACACTCATAGCAGCCACCTCGTCCTCCTCCGCGGCGACGGTTCATGCGGTTGTTGTGGATCCACGAGAATCGGTTGACAAGCAGGGCCAACTCATCGTCCGCCATGAACTCCAGCTGCTCCTCTGTGACAGAAAGAAGAGATGACAAAACAAAGCCTCTAGAGGGGTTAGCAGAAGAGCCAGAAAACAAAGCCATCGACGGGCCAGAACGATTTTCATAAGAAGCCCTCGCCATGGCATCAATCTCACTGGACTTGAGCTTACTAACGAGCTCGTTGCACGTGAGAGTCTCATAGTTAGGCGATTCGATGATCGCCTGAACCTCGGAGTCCCACACCGACCGATCGAGAGTGTGTAAAAGCTTGAGAGCCCTCTCATGATCGTCGAAAGGCAACAGCTCCATGTTAGCCCTCATCCTGTTGACAATCACCTGAAAGCGAGCAAATAAGCTTTCTATGCTCTCGCCAGGCCTGTCTCGAAAGTTCTCATACTCTCGCTTGTGCGACTCGTAGAGATGGGTTTTGACTTGAGTGGTGCCCTCATGAAAACGCATGAGAGTAGCCCAAATCTCCCGAGCCGTAGCGAGGTGAGAAACACGATCAAACTCAGACATGCTCAAATAGAAGAAAAGAGCATTACGGGATCGGCTATTGGCATCGTGCTCATCGATCTGATGCTGAGTCACACGAGCAGCCAAGACCACGTAATCTGCAGAGTTGCAAATATCCCAAATAGAAGCACCCATACTCTGGAGATAGGCCGACATGCGTATCTTCCAATACGCATAGTTCGTCCCATCGAAAAATGGCGGTTTGCCCACGCCGCGATCCATGTCGCCTTCTGTGGATCTGGAACCGGATAAGGTGGAAGATCCTTAACCCGCTTTGATACCAATTGAAGGACCGAGAACTCTACCAAAAAGCGACCAGAGGGGTGTGAATGGGAGCCTAAAAATTTCTTTCGAAACTTCGACTTCTATCCCACAAATCAAACCCCAAAAGCTGAGTGCAAACGTGGTGCCCACGACCCTTGGAAGAGGGTGGATGATCCTTAGGATCACAGCCTGGCACAACCAAACGAGAGCGAGTCAAAAACCCAAAAGCTCCGGCTCAAGTTCAACCCCAAAAACCAACTCCCGAACGTAGATGGACGGCTACGTCGGGAAATCTCCAAATACCGATGCTAAAGAGTAGCAAAGATACGTAGAGAGGTTCCTTGGTGAACTCTAGGGCCAAACGAGAAGTCCGAAAACCAAGCGGAGAAGTCGGCAGAGCAAATGCACTAAAACTCAACACTCAGCCAAATCCCGGACTGTCCGGAGTCCCAGTCCCAGACTGTCCGCGCCTATGCCGGACTGTCCGCGGTCTGGTGGTGGACTGTCCGCCGGCCAAAGTGCAAAACACGCAGTGTTGCTGAAAGTCCCCTGGACATTCCCGGACTGTCCGCAAGTCACAATGGCGGACTGTCTGCCGGTCAAATCGAGGCACTGTGCAAAAGTGCGAAAGTCCCCTGCGACGAATAGCCACTGCTCGGCTGAGCCCCGTTGCCCGGACTGTCCGCGCCCCAAACGACGGACTGTCTGTGGCTGTGCAGAAAGGGTGATTTCGGTCGCCCGTCTCCCAAATCTCCTACAATCCAAACCAAAACGAAATCCCTTGATCCCAAACTTAGAGCAAATGATCACAAGATAGTTAGGAGACTATCCCTAAGAAATCATCCGCTCAAATCGACTCATTCAACGAGAAATCGAAATGGAAGGTGTAGGAACGAAAAAGTTGCCATGAAACTTGAATCGACCCGATCAACTTGTTCGTGAGGGTAGAGTTAAATTCCTTCGGTGGAAATGTTCTCCTCACATCAAAGAACAAGTTAATTCAAGTGGTTTTGAAAAAGACGCAGCAAGGAGGGAGATCGAGTCACGGGAAAATCGTGAAGAAAAGAATAACGCGAAGAACAAGTTCAAAACGTGAATCACAATCACGATTGCCAGCCGAAATTCGTCCCCACGAGGAGACAATGGGAATCCGGTCCCGTTTCCGCAAAATCCAAATACACAGAGGTATTGTTCACCATCTCTGCGGATCTCAGTAGCTACAGCAGGGAATGGGAAGCAAGAAACCCTAGAATGAAAATAGCAATGGCTGAGATAGTTTGGAGGGAGGGGCTGCCTCTCCTAATATAGCCTAATACAATTATTCCCCTTCTACCCCTACAGCTAATGAGCGAGCAGGCTGACCCTAAGGGTATTCCTGACCAACTCGAGTTGATGTTGATCTGACGGCCACGCCCGCACATCAGGTAGCTTCGCCTCGACGCGACCTCACCGGATGCCACCACGTGCCGCCAAGCGCCGCTCATCCTTTTCATGGACCTCCCCCCAGTTTTGAGGCCAAAACCGGGAAACCTAGGCCATCCCCCAGTTTTGAGGCCGAAACCGGGAAACCTGTCGTCCGTCGCCTGAGTTTTGTGGCCCAAACTCAGAAACCCGCCAGCGATCAGGTTTTGTGGCCCAAACCTGGAAACCGTCCTCAGCCCGAGTTTTATGGCCCTAACTCGGAAACCGTCAGCACCTAGGTTTTGAGGCCCAAACCTGGAAACCGTCCTCTCGGTGGTTTTTCTGTGGCTCAACCACCGAACCGACGCCGTATAGGGATGCACCGCCTGTGCACCCCGTCCACCAGCAAGTCTTCACTTGTCGCCGTCCCAGGCTGTCAGCCACCACAGCCGATCCTCAGGCCACCAGTCCGTCAGTCCAAGCCTCATGTCTGCCCTTCACCACTCCGGGTCCATCGCCACAACACGTCTCTACTTGACCTTCACCTTGCCTTTGATCACCATATCCGAGCTCGACACCTGCACAACACAAGCCAAAGAACATGCGCATCATCCCAGTTGACAATCACTCATCATCTCAAGATCCGGCATACACCCATGTATCCGCACCCAACTCCACCACTACTCCCAAACTAACCAAGATTCCACCCAAAGTGCCTCTCAAGCCAAACACCAAGGATGGAGTGTTTGTGGAACCTCCAAGAGCTCCACCCAAGAAACAGACATGGGCTCCAAAACCAAACCACCTCAGGAACAAGCTAGACACTATGCCACCAATCCATGAGGAGCTCATGCCACAAAAGAACCAAGTGATCCACACCCAATACCGAGAGTACCAACAACCCCCTATGAGAGCGGTGAGGTACCACTGTGAGCATTGTGGGAGAGATGGACACTTGAGGGAGTTTTGCTTTTGGCGCAAGAGAGAGGAGCGTCGTGCAAAGGAGATGAACAACTCAGACATGTACCATCCTTTCCATGATGTACATGCGCCGAAGGTTCAAGGAGGGTTGCTAGGCCTAGAGGTCCAATGCCTCAGGGTCCTAGGTCGCAAGGAGGATGTGCCCGTTGGGATCCTGCTTTTGTATGTTATGGACCCCGTGGCGGTGGCTTTGTAGTTGAGCGTTACCCCCCACCGCGTTTTGAGTATCGCGATGGACGCTCTTCCCTCAGCGGACCACGTTTTCCTATACGTGGTGATCGCTTTCCCCGTAGGCGTGCTAGGAATGGTTTTGCTACTAACCATTCTTTTGAGCAGCCGGCCCAACACTGGTATTCTTCCCATTTTACTCACCCCAGTGTTGGACCGTATGCTCAACCTATGTCTTTTTATTGTTGTAGGTAAGGCGATTGGAGAACGTTTGGTTGGTGGATTTCGGGTGCTCAAGGCATATGATCGGAAACGCCAAGTGGTTCTCCAGTCTTAGTCCAGTTGCCGTAAAGGATTTTATCACCTTCGGCGACAATAGCAAAGTGCGGATACATGGGTGTATGCCGAGTCTCTGAGTGATGAGTGATTGTCAACTGGGATGATGCGCATGTTCTTTGGCTTGTGTTGTGCAGGTGTCCAGCACGGATGCAGTGATCAAAGGCGAGGTGAAGGTCAAGTAGAGACGTGCCGTGCCGATGGACCGAGAGTGGCGAAGGGTGGACGTGAGGCTTGGACTAAGGGACAAGAGGCCCGAGGATCAGCTGTGGTGGCTGGCAGCCTGTGGCAGCTACAAGTGAAGACTTGCGGTCATGTGTTGCCTAAGTCGCGGACTTGGGGACACGTGTCGGTGGACGGGGTGCACGGGAGGTGCATCCCATCTACGACGTCGGTTTGGTGGTAGAGCCAGGGAAAAACCATCGGGTGGACGGTTTCCAGGTTTGGGCCTCAAAACCTGGGTGCGGATGGTTTCCGAGTTTGGCCACAAAACTCGGGCTGAGGACAGTTTCCAGGTTTGGGCCTCAAAACCTGGGCGCTGAGGGTTTGCTGAGTTTGGCCTCAAAACTCAGATGCTTGGTGGGCTGGTTTCCCGGTTTGGGCCTCAAAACCGGGGGTTGGCTGGAAAAGGCAGGTTTCCCGGTTTGGGCCACAAAACCGGGGGTGCAGAGCGAGGGCGGCACGTGGCGGCAATCGGGAGGTTGCGTCGAGGCAACGCTACGAGTTGTGCGGGCGTGGCCGTCGGATACACCTACCACCGAGTTGGTCCAGATTAACCTTAGGGTTTAGCTGGTTCGCTCTGTAAGTAGTTAGGGGTAGAGTGCGAATTAGGAATAGGTTAGAATTAGGATAAATAGGGGGAGACACCCACCTCCCCATTCATCTCAGTTAGTCATCCCTGTCATTTGCTCTTTGCTTCTAGGGTTTCCTGCTCTCCTAATCCCCTGCTGTAGCTAGCTGAGATCCGTAGAGAACCATACCTCTGTGTACTGGAGATTTTGAGGAAGTGAGGCCGTAACCTCACTGTTGTAGCGTGTGGTAGCCACACGGTTGCAGATCGATGTGTTGATTCGCATTTTGGTTCGTGTTCTTCGCGTTCTTCATTTCTCCGCGATTTTCCCGTCACTCGATCTCTCTCCGTACTGCGTCTTTGCGAAATCCGCTTGAATCAACTTGTTCGTATTTGAAAGGAGATCATTTCCACCGAAGGAATTTATCTATATCCTTACGAACAAGTAGATCGGGTTGATTTCGTTTTTGTAGCGCTTTTTCGTTCATACTCCTCCCCTTTCGATTTCTCGGTGTTTGAGTTGATTTGAGCGGATGATCTCTTGGGGATAGTCTCCTAACTACTCCATGATCATCCTCTCCAAGTTTGGGAACGTGGGATTGTGAGTTGATTCGATTTGGGATTGATTTGGGTGAAGGGCGAACAAAATCGCCCTCCCTGAGTGACCGCGGACAGTCCGCCACTCAGGGCGCGGACAGTCCGCGCGTCAGGGACGAGCCAGACCAGTGGCACTGTCCTTCGGCTGATTTGGCTTTTGGTTGAACGGCGGACAGTCCGCAGTTCAAAGCCGCGGACAGTCCGGGACTGTCCAGGGGACTTGCAGCAGCACTTCGGTTTTGCTCTTTTGGCCGGCGGACAGTCCGCGACCTGAGCCCGGATAGTCCACCACTGGGCAGACAGTCCGCGACCATACTGGCGGACAGTCCGCGAATCGGCTGTTTGCTCCGGTTTAGTGCGTTTGCTCTCCCGGCATGTTCACTTGGTTTCCAGACTTCTCGTTTAGCCCTAGAGTTGACCAAGGAACCTCTCTAGGTATCTTTGCTACTTGTTAGCATAGGTATTTAGGAGTTTCTCGACGTAGCCGACAATCTACGTTCGGGACTTGGTTTTTGGGGTTGTGTTCGAGCCGGAGCTTTTGGCATTTGGTTTGCTATCTTCTTGTGGTGCCTCGCTGTGATCCTAGGGATCATCCACCCTCTTCCAAGGGTCGTGGGCATCACGGTTTCGGTCGCAGTTTCTCGGGGTTGATTTTGGGACATTTGGCCAAAGTTTCGAGAGAAATTTTTGAGCTCCCATTCACCCCCCCCTCTGGTCGCCTTGCTAGTGCTTTCTCGGTCCTTCACAAAGGTAAAGTGTTGTCTCGTGGGTCGGTGCGAGTTAATGAGCACTTTGTGTTGCGTGATGTTGCTCTTGTTTCTAACTTGCATTTTAACCTTCTTTCTGTTTCACAACTTTTTGATGATGACTATGAGATTTGTTTTAAGCCGAATCTCAGTCGTATTTTAGATCCTCAGGGCAATCTTGTGTGTTTGATTTCGCCCATTGGAAAAGTCTTTCGTGTGAATTTTTCGGAGTCATTTGGAATTTCTCATTGTCTTGTGGCTGGACCTTCCTCCTCTGATCTTTGGAAGTGGCATAGGAGACTAGGTCACCTGAGCTTCGACTTGCTTGCAAGGCTTAGTTCACTTGGCTTAATCCGAGGATTGCCCAAATTGTGCATGGAGAAGGATCTTGTTTGCCATTCTTGTAGACATGGGAAAATGGTAGCTGCTCCCCACCATCCTGTGAATCAGGTTATGACTAAGCGCCCTGGAGAGCTTTTACACATGGATCTTGTTGGTCCGGCTCGGGTGAGCTCGGTTGGGGGGAAGTGGTATGTGCTTGTTGTTGTTGATGACTTTTCGAGATATTCGTGGGTTTTCTTTTTAGCTGAGAAAACTGAGACTTTTGCTTTTACTTGCAATCTGATTTTGCGACTTCAGAATGAGTTCCCTAAGAACTTGATGAGAGCTATTCGTAGCGATAATGGTTCCGAATTTAAGAACTCGGATTTTGAGAAGTTTTGTAACTCTCTAGGTTTACAGCATCAGTTTTCTTCTCCCTACACACCACCACAAAACGGTGTTGTAGAGAGGAAAAATCAGACCATTGTAGAGATGGCCAGGACGATGCTCGATGAGCATAGGACTCCTAGGCGGTATTGGGCCGAGGCTATTAACACTGCATGCTATATTTCCAATCGTATTTTCCTCCAAGCTTTCTTGAAGAAGTCATCCTATGAGTTGCGATTTGGGAAGCAACCCAAAGTGAGTTATTTTTGAGTTTTTGGTTGCCACTGTTTTATACTCAAAAAAGGCAACTTGGACATGTTTGAGTCTCGTTGTTCTGACGTTGTATTTTTGGGTTATGGTAATCATACTCGTGCATATCGTGTACTTAACCTTGATACTAACCGAGTCATGGAGACATCCGATGTCACCTTCGATGAGACCATGCATTGTCCTTCTTCTAGATTTGAGCGTGCAGGTGATCACGAGGTTGGCAAACCTCTTTTTGATGATGAGGAAGAAGGTGCTGAAAGGATTGATGATCCAGCACTTCCACCACCTGCTGTGCCGATTGGGTCGACTTCGAACACGACTGCTCGTGGCCCCGACCCGTCTTCTTCCAGTACATGGGGGTCGTGTGATCCACCACCTTGGGCTGTACCACTTGTACCCGAGGAGGCACCAGCTACTGTTGAGGGTGAGGTTACTTCAGCAAGAGAGGCGCCACGACACATCTAGCGCCAACACCCACCTCAATAGATGATCGGCAACATCCACGAATGCGTCACTCGGTCAAGGTCACAACAAATCTCTCACTTTGCTCATTCTGCATTTGTTGCTGATTCTGAACCCTGAGATGTTGGACACGCTTTATCTGACCCGGATTGGGTTAATGCCATGCATGAGGAGTTAGAAAACTTTGAGAGAAATCGGATTTGGGTTCTTGTTCCACCTCCTCCTGAGTGTCACCCTATTGGTACAAAATGGGTTTTCAAAAACAAACAAGGAGAGGATAGCCACATTGTCAGAAACAAAGCCAGACTTGTAGCCCAGGGGTATAGTCAGAAGGAGGGAATAGACTATGAGGAGACTTTTGCTCCTGTAGCTCGTTTGGAGGCAATTAGGATCCTCTTGTCTTTTGCTGCATCCAAGGGTTTCAAACTTTTTCAAATGGATGACAAGAGTGCCTTCCTAAACGGCTACATAGAAGAAGAGATGTATGTGAGACAACCCCCTGGTTTCAAAAATCCCAAGTTTCCAAACCATGTTTTTAAACTTCACAAAGCTTTGTATGGTTTGAAACAAGCCCCTAGAGCCTGGTATGATAGGTTGAAAACCTTTTTGCTTGCTAAGGGTTTTAAAATGGGATGCGTGGATAAAACTCTTTTTCTCCTCAAGCAAGACAATGACACTTTGTTGGTTCAGATTTACGTGGATGATATCATTTTTGGTGGTTCCTCTCACGCTCTGGTTGCCAAGTTTGCAGATATTATGAGCAGGGAATTTGAGATGAGCATGATGGGCGAGTTGACGTTTTTCCTCAGGTTGCAAATCAAGCAATCCCGAGAGGGGACGTTCGTACACCAGGGCAAGTACACCAAGGACATATTGAAGAAGTTCGATATGGGTGAGGCCAAGCCTCTTCCAACACCCATGTGTGAACATCTAGGCCCCTAGTGGGTTTCGGTGATTGAATGACAACGGTAAATTACTATGACTAACGTGTGTTTTGCAGAAACAGTTGAGTTAGGTCATGGTAATGATGATCTTGTGGACACTATGGTATTCATGTCCCCTTATTGATGGAATTCGTTTGGTTTTCAAAGGATGGACGACGAAGACGGTGATAGGCTAGTTCTAAGTGTCATTTGGTGTTGAAGGACACTTAGAGTAGCATAGGTCTTTGTTTTATCTTTGGTCATACTATTAAGGGGAGTTTGAATGGGTAGCTTGACCTAGGTGAGACTTTTGAGTTAGGTGTGGTGCACACTTGTTAACCAAAGCCCTAGGTAGCTTAGAAAGGTCCCTAAGATCATAAGGATTAAGGTTCGTGAAGGGAGCGTCGCAAACCGAAGTCGTTTTGGACTTCAAATTGCGACCGGACGCTGGAGCCCTTGGGACCGGATGCTAGGGTATGCGTCCGGTCAGTGTTGGTCGCTGAGGGTTGAGTCTGGTTGTGACCGGACGCTCCCTCAGCAATGGACCGGACGCACCAGGGGGTGAGTCCGGTCCAACTCAGAGAGGTTCCAGAGAGGAAAATACGCGATCGGACGCGTCCGATCAGAGGGGATCGGACGCATGAGAGCGTCCGATCAACGTTTCGTACGTGTGTCAGTGCTGGCGTATGCTAGCCGTTGGGCACTGACCGAACGCGTCCAGTCACCCCGACAAGTGCGTCCGGTCAGTGTGTAACTGGCTGGACTTACCCCTTCGTGCGCATTTTGAGTTGGGGGTATAAATATGCCTCCCCCTCATTCATGCTGCCTCTCTTGCTCATTTGAAAGGTTGCCAAACACATTGTGATTGCAAGTGAGTGCAAGACGTCAAGTGAGGTTGAGAGATTTGATAATTGAGTGATCAAACACCTAATTAGTGAAGAGAGAGTAGCAAGTGTGCATCCACCCATCTCATTAGCCTTGCGTTGGTCAAGTGAGGGTTCTTACTTGTTACTCTTGGTGATAGGCATCACCTAGACGGCTTGGTGACGATCGGAGAGCTTGGTGATCATCCGGAGGCATTGTGGATGACCCAAGCCAAGTTGTGACCGGTAGCGAGCGATTCACCGGGCCGGAGTGGCGAAGAATCAGTTCATAGTGAGCACTTGATCCTTGCGCAGATCAAGGGGGAGCGATACCCTTGCGCAGGTGCTCCAACGAGGACTAGGGGGGTGTGCCGACACCTCGATACCTCAGGAAAAAGATCGTCGTGTCATCTCTACTCTCTCTACTTTCGCATTTACATTTGAGCAATTCAATTTCGCAATTTACTTATTGTTCATCCATGTTTGAATTGCCATGGTAGAGTAGAAATGTCATAGTGTTGATCTTTTGTGCGGTTGATTCTAGAGAAACACACTTCTAGGCACTAGGGGGTTAATTGGGCTTGTTAGGATTTAATTATCGCAAAAGTTTTAGAAAAGCCCAATTCACCCCCCTCTTGGGCATCTTGATCCTTTCAATTGGTATCAGAGCCTCGTGCTCTCGATTTAGGCTTAACCGCCTAGAGTTAAGATGTCCGGGGGTGATGGACCACCTCCCATGTTCGAGGGAGACGACTTCCCATTTTGGAAAATCTGTATGGAGTCATACCTAGAAGCGGTAGATGTGAAATGCCGCCAAACCGCGATCACCGGCTTTCCCAAGCCTAAGGAGGGCACAAGCCTAACTCCTAATGAGGAGGAGAATGAGAAGTGGAATGCAAAGGCCAAAAATATCATCTTTAGAGGCATTTGCAAGGATGTGTTTAACCGCGTCCGGAACCATAAGAATGCCCATGAGCTATGGGATAACATTATTTGTGCGCTCCATGAGGGAACCAAGAGTGAGCGTGAGGAGCGTTATCATTTGGTGATGCAAAAGTTAAACTCTTTTGAAATGCTTGCTCATGAGAATGCAAATGAAATGTACTCGCGATTGAATGTTCTTGTAGAGGAGCTCAATGGACTTGGCCTCACACAAATGCAACCATCCGATGTTGTGAGAAAGATTCTATGTGTCCTTCCAATTGACAAGTATGGACACATTGTGACGGTGCTACATCAAGGTGATCTTTCCACATCCACACCAACACAAGTCTTGGGGAAGATCAATGCTCATGAGATGTACATGCACATCACACCAAGTGGTGGCTCTTCCATCGACAAGAAGAAAGACTTGGCCTTCAAAGCAAGTCATGACAAGAAAGGCAAGTCCAAAGCTATTGAGGTGCATCATGAGAGCACAAGTGATGATGAAGATGATTCCAACATTGCTCTCATGGTGAGGAAGACCACCAAGATGTTGAAGAAGCTTCACAAGAATGGAGTCAACTTTGACTCAAGAAAGAAGAAGTTCTTCACAAGTAGCAAGAGAAGGCCAATCTCCGAAATGGATTGCTACAATTGCGGTGACCTTGGTCATCTTGCTCATCAATGCCCCAAGCCCAAGAAAGAAAGCTACAAGAACAAGAAAAAGGGCAAGAAATATGACTCATCTAGTGAAGATGAGAAGAAGAGTGAGAAGCCCTACAAGAAGGATGGCAAGAAGAAGAAGCAATACCACAAGAAAGGTGGCAAGGCCTACATTGATGGTGATTGGCTCACCGACATTGACTCCTCCGGTGGCTCATCAAATGAAGATAGTGATGATGAGAAGGAGAAGGTGGCCGCTCTAGTGATTGGGACTTTTACACCACCACCTCCACCATCGCCATCATCCTCTACCCACCTATGCCTAATGGCAAAGGGTGATCGGAAGGTACAAAGTGATGATGACTCTAGTGATGATGAGAGTGATGGAGACTTCCAAGCTCCTTCTTATGATGAACTTGTTGATTTGCTAAACAACTACACTAAAATCATAAGAAAGACTAGAGCTAAAAATGAAAGGCTTGTTCATGACAATGAAGCTCTTGTTGAAAAATATAACAATGCTATACATGCTAGTGATGAGCTACAAAATGAACTTGCTACTATTTCATCTTCCATCAAGGAGCTCAAGTCCTCTAACAAGGAGCTCAAAGCTAAAAATGAAAAACTTGATAAGATGCATAGTGATCTTACCACTAGTTATGCTTTGCTCAAAGAACAATATACTCAAGTGAAAGTTGATCATGATACTCTCACTGTTGCTTATGATTTGCTTTCTCATGAGACACATGATGCCCCTAACCTTGTTGTTAAGTGTGACATAGCAACATCTTGTGAGGACTTGGTTCGTGAGCATGATGAGCAAAGAGCTAGTGGCAAGGGCAAGAAAGTGGTTGTGGACGATCACTATGATGACTATATCAAGATCAAGAATGAGAATGCAAAGCTCAAGAGTGATCTAGAGAAGCTTGCAACCACAAAGCAAGTCATTGTTGAGACTCAAGATGATGATTATAGCATGACACTTGAGCTAGACATGCTAAAAGAAGAAAACAAGAGATTGAAGATGGAGAGGGATTACAAAATGACACCATCTCAATTGGAACTCCAACAAGAAAATGACAAGCTCAAGAAGGACAAAGAGCACCTCACCACCGGGCTAAGAAACTTCACCAAGGGTCAATGTCTTCAAAGTGAGCTACTCATGAACACCATAATGAAGACAAATAGAAATGGTATTGGCTTTCTTGATGAGAAGATGAAGCAACGCAAGAGCATCACAAAGCCAAAGAAGAAGAAGATTGGGAGATGCTATGAGTGTGGAAAAGAAGGACACTTTGCTCATGATTCTGAAGAGCCAAAACCCACACCCTTGCCCAAGCATGCTAGGCCCTTTGCTTTCAATGCTCACTACATGCTTAGACAAGATTCTAGTGGCAAAGTGAAAGTCATGTTCATGGGGCCACCTAACAAGAATAGGCCAAAGCAAATATGGATTGCAAAGACACTAGTTGAGAAGGTTAAGGCACCTCAACAAGTTTGGGTCCTGAAAGCTCAAGCTTGATTTATTGTGTGTGTAGGTGAACTACAAGACCGGTGGATCTCATTGGGTGATTGATAGTGGTTGCACACAACATATGACCGGTGATCCCCGGATGTTCACCTCACTAGAAGAAAATGTCGATGACCAAGAAAAGATTACATTTGGTGACAACTCAAAGGGCAATGTCAAGGGATTGGGCAAAGTGGCAATATCAAATGATCATACCATCTCAAATGTGCTTCTTGTTGCATCATTGAGCTTCAACTTGCTATCCGTTGGGCAACTTTGTGATCTTGGCTTTCAATGTTTGTTCACTGACAAGGAAGTGGTTGTGACCAAGAAAAATGATACACAAGTGATCTTTCGAGCCTTTAGATACAACAATCTCTATCTAGTGGATTTCTCCTCGGAAGATGCCAACTTGAAGACATGTTTGTTCACTAAGCAATCTCTTGGTTGGCTATGGCATAGAAGATTGGCACATGTGGGAATGAACACTCTCAACAAGCTATTGAAGAAGGACTTGGTTAGAGGCTTGAAGGATGTCAAATTTGAGAAGGAAAAATTGTGTAGTGCATGTCAAGCCGACAAACAAGTTGCAAATACTCATCCAACCAAAGCCTTTGTATCAACATCAAGAGACTTAGAGCTACTTCACATGGATCTATTTGAGCCAACAACATATGCTAGCTTGGGCGGAAATCTCTATTGCCTAGTGATTGTTGATGACTACTCTAGATACACTAGGGTATTCTTTCTTCATGACAAATCCGAAGCTACCCCTTCATTCTGCGGATACATGGGTGTATGCCGAGTCTCGAGTGATGAGTGATTGTCAACGGGTTTGATCGCATGTTCTTTGGATTGTGTTGTGCAGGTGTCGAGCACGGAGACAGTGATCGAGGGCAAGGTGAAGGTCAAGTAGAGACGTGCCGTGCCGACGGACCGGGAGCGGTGAAGGGCGGACGTGAGGCTTGGACTGAGGGACCGGTGGCCTAAGGATCAGCTGTGGTAGCTGGCAGTCTGGGACAGCGACGAGCGAAGACTTGTGGGGCATGGTGTTGCTCGGGTCGAGGACCGGGGAACACGTGTCGGTGGACGGGGTGCACGGGCGGTGCATCCCTTCTACAGCTTCGGTTTGGTGGTAGAGCCAGAGAAAAACCATCGGGTGGACGGTTTCTAGGTTTGGGCCTCAAAACCTGGGCGCGGATGGTTTCCGAGTTTGGCCACAAAACTCGGTCTGAGGACGGTTTCCAGGTTTGGGCCTCAAAACCTGGGTGCTGCGGGTTTCTGAGTTTGGGCCACAAAACTCAGGTGATGGGCGGCTGGTTTCCCGGTTTGGGCCTCAATACCGGGGGTGGACGTGAAAGCCTGGTTTCCCGGTTTCGGCCACAAAACCGGGGGCGGAGTTCGTGAAGAGGACGCAGAGCGGTGGCGGCACGTGGCGGCAATCGGGAGGTTGCGTCGAGGCAACGCTATGAGTTGTGCGAGCATGGCCATCGGATCACCACCTACCATGAGTTGGTCCAGAATAACCTTAGGGTTTAGCTGGTTCGCTCTGTAAGTAGTTAGGGGTAGAGTAGGAATTAGGAATAGTTAGAATTAGGATAAGTAGGGGGAGACACCCACCTCCCCATCCATCTCAGTCATTTGCTCTTTGCTTCTAGGGTTTCCTGCTCTCCCAATCCCCTGCTGTAGCTAGCTGAGATCCGCAGAGAACCATACCTCTATGTACTGGAGATTTTGAGGAAGTGAGGCTGTAACCTCACTGTTGTAGCGTGTGGTAGCCACACGGTTGCAGATCGATGTGTTGATTCGCGTTTTGTTCGTGTTCTTCGCGTTCTTCGTTTCTCCGCGATTTTCCCGTCACTCGATCTCCCTCTCTATTGCGTCTTTGCGAAATTCATTTGAATCAACTTGTTCTTTATAGTGAGGAGATCATTTCCACCGAAGGAATTCATCTAACTCCTCATGAACAAGTAGATCGGGTTGATTTCGTTTTCGTGGCGTTTTTTCGGTTCATACTCCTCCGCTTTCAATTTCCCGGTGTTTGAATCAATTTGAGCAGATGATTTCTTGGGGATAGTCATCTAACTACCCCGTGATCATCCTCTCCAAGTTTGGGAACGTGGGATTTTGAGTTGGATCGAATTTGGAGAGTTTTGGTGAGAAGGCGACTGAAATCGCCCTCTCTGCGCGTTCGCGGACAGTCCGCAGTTTGACCGGCGGACAGTCCGCGCGTCGAGACTCAGCCGAGCAGTGGCTGTGTGTCTCGGCGCACAGTGCCGAAGTTTGACCGGCGGACAGTCCGCCGTTGTTTTTCGCGGACAGTCCGGGAACTGTCCAGGGAACTTCAGCAGCACTGTGGTTTTGCTCTTTTGGCCCGCGGACAGTCTGCGACCTGAGCCCGGACAGTCCGCCACTGGGCAGACAGTCCGCGACCGTACTGCCGGACAGTCCGGGATCCTGCTGTAGCCTTCGGTTCAGTGCGTTTGCTCTCCCGGCTTGTTCGTTTGGTTTCCGGACTTCTCGTTTGGCACTAGAGTTGACCAAGGAACCTCTCTAGGTGTCTTTGCTACTTGTTAGCATAGGTACTTAGGAGTTTCTCGACGTAGCCGTCTATCTACGTTCGGGACTTGGTTATAGAGGGTCGAACTTGTCTCGGTGCTTTTGACATTTGATTTGCTATCGCTTTGTGGTGCCTCGCTGTGATCCTAGGGATCATCCACCCTCTTCCAAGGGTCGTGGGCATCACGGTTTCGGTCGTAGCTTTCGGGAGTTGATTTTGGGACATTTGGCCAAAGTTTCGAGAGAAATTTTGTTGGCTCCCATTCACCGCCCCTCTGGTCGCCTTGTTAGTGCTTTCTCGGTCCTTCACATTCAAGAAGTTTGCCAAAAGAGCCCAAAATGAATTTGAAGTGAAGATCAAAAAGATTAGAAGTGACAATGGAAAGGAATTTGACAACACCCATATTGAGGAATATTGTGATGAAGTTGGGATCAAGCATGAAGTCTCCGTGTGACGGAACCTCCTGAATTATTAGGGCCCACGTGTACCCGTCCTTGTCCAAAAGACCTCAGACAGTCATACACTGTGCCCCATAACCCAAAAGACCCATCACGTGTCATCGGGTAACCCGACTCATCCACGTTTCCTTACCCTCCCAGGATCATTGCAAGAGTCATGGCAGTATTACAATATTTCACAATTAATATACATCGGAGATAAAGTGCAGAAGTATTACACCATAAGTTTTACAAACCAGTTGTTCAAACTCGCGTCGTTATTACAAACCATAGTTTCACACTTCACCCTATATAGTGGAAGCAACATTAATAAAACTATATTTCACACAAACAACCCCGCCTAAGGGTTGCATTACTCCTCTCCGGACACGTCCTCCTCAATGACGGTCACGCAACAAGCCTCAAAGCAAGGCTGCGCGTGAACGTCACCTGCAACAGGGGATTAACAAACCCTGAGTACAAAGGTACTCAACAAGGCTTACCCGACAAGAAAAGAGAAGAACAGGTATGCTGGTTTGGGTAGGCTCAACAGTACTTTTCATTTGCATAAAACCTTACTAAAGTAATCCTAGATTCAAATTTTACTTAATCATTTGTGTATATGGTAAGAATTGTAAATGAACACTAGTGAAAGGTCATTATCATTCTTTCTTAAACCAGATTCATTTTCATTCTACGGTGCGGGTCAGAAGATTGAGTCTCCTTAACCGAGGAGCACGACGATTCGAACCGATTCAACCAGATCTGGGAGTTTTCCACGATCATACGATATATGTAGACCCGTGATCACACATATACCAACCCCAACCTCGGATCCTCCAAACAAGACCGGGTCCGCGCCACCCGAGAGTACTTGTACACCTCCAATCCGGGACTTTAACCCACGAGGGTAGCTAGTACTCCCGCCATCTCTCCACTCCCAGTGCGCGATTAGCCGTTCTCATTTAAGAACCACCAAGGTAGAGCTTACCGTAGCATATGATCGGTACTTCACAGTTTCTCAATCTAGCAGGCCAACAACGGTTAACCCTAAACCGACACATCCGGGTCACCCTACACCGCCCCAAGGTTCGGTGCAGGTGCCCGTCTGGTCTTAACCAACATTCTTTCTCATTATCATTCCAAAACGATAAGTATCGAAAACATTTATCAAAAGCTTCATAAAGCAAGGCTAAGCATTTCTATCATTTGCATAAAGCAGGTATCAAGGAATGATATATCGATAACAAGGTTGATCATGCATCAACAAGTTTAAAGCATTTATTTGTTAAACATCTAATGCATCAGGTTATCGAAAGTAAGTGTAATTTGCAAAACCAAGGAAAAGGTTAAATGAACCGGGGCTTGCCTTCGTTGACCGAAAGAGTCTGGAACTCCTGATATTTCGGATCAACAGGACACTCCGAACTCTCTGGACCAACCTCGATCGGACAATCGACCCCTTCGGAAACTACACGATAAAGGAGTGCATGCTTGATGAGATGCTCATGTCATGATCATGGTAAAGATGGAAATTTACTAAGTTATAAACATTTAACTCGTAACAACTTTCCATCACGGTATAGTTGCAAACCAACAAAACCAACTTGTATAAATATACTTGGTTTGCATGAGTCACGCTTGCCTGCATCAAGCAGCAGATCAAGATAATTCACCTAATTTAACCTTCAAATCTACCATAAAGAAACTTAGGTTTTCATATTTAACAACACTACTTATTTATAAAGAGAGAAATTTAATTAGCACGAAATTAAGTTGTGAAGCAAACTATGCCCAAATTAGTTCAAACTTTTAGAGATGATAAATTATATCAAATAACAGTAGGAAAACAAATATCACAATTTCTGAACAAACATATAAACCTGCAGAATTAAATCAATCTATAACATTTAAATAATTAATTAAGGCATAGAAATAAGATTAAAATTTATTTTCTCCAACAGAGCTCAAAATTTTTGTGAAGATACATTTTCAGCTCAAAACAGTGGCAAAAATAGTTTCATGATTTTTGGACATTTAAATAGGCCTACAAAAATCATCAAAGATCATTTATTAATAAAAAGACCTATTTTAACTACTTTCAAAATTTGTTCAAAACTCAAGTTTCATATTTTTCCTAAATATTAGACAGCTTGAGAAAGCTACACAAAAATTTGCACAATTCTTGGAGCTTCCAACAAAAACATGTCAAAAAGACAAAACACAACACTATTCCTCTTTTTTCAGAAAAAGAAAAACTCTACAAACCCTACTGGGCTCGGCCCACCTTCGGCCCACAGTCGCTGACGACTGGGCCCAGGTGTCAGCGCCTTCTCTTCCCCATCATGCCCAGACCAGAGCTCGGCCGGCCTTGACCGGCTGCTCGGCCGCGTTGACTGGCCGTCGGCCTCCTCACCGGCGAGGTCTCCGGTGACGGCGAGGACTCCCACCTCTCCATCTTGACCTCGCGCACCATTCCCACCCCTCACTGGACCTAGCACCCACACAACTTCGAGCTGGCCGCAGCCATGGCGGCTCGGCCATGGCGAACACGGCGGCCACTCGGTGTCCCGGACAAAAGGGCACGGTAGCGACCTAGGTGAGGGTGGCTTCATACTCAGGGACTTGCAGCGACCACGATGCGCACCCAAACTCGCTCGGAGATGACTCCGAGCAACATGGTCCACGCTGGCGGCCATGGCGGCGCTTGCACCGACGGCGAGCCACGCGAACCGACCAAGATGACCCGGTAGAGACTAAACTGGGGAGCGCAACACGCCTAGGAGCTCATCACGACTACGATGCGCACCTTACTTTGACTCGAGGAGCACTGGACCGACGTTGACGACGGCGGCGGCGATGACAAAGCTTGCACCGGCGGCAACCTCCGTGGACTGCTCAAGCCAGGGCGGTAGAGACTTCAAAAGCGAGCCGAACGTGAGCCACAACACATCGCGAAGCTAAAACACTAGTCGGTTTGACCGGGGGAACTCCGGCTTACCGTGACCACGACCAAGGTACCCGCGGCGGCTCCCTGCCAGCAGCGAGGAAGAAGACCGTGGCGACGGCGGTTGCAAGCTTTAGGGCTCGGGTTAGCTAGCTCAGGAGAAGCAAGGGATCTAGGCGGAGCTATTTGGGAGGTGGAGGATGGAGGGACGCAGCGACGGCGGTGATCGAGCTCGTCGGGGCTTGACCAAGAAACAGAGGAAGAGAGAGAGGAGGTGGCGGACGCAGACGATGGGAGATTGGGGAGCTCTCAGAGCTTGCCACCGCACTGAGTGAAGCAGGCAGGAAGCTAGCTGCGTGGTCATACACGCGGAGCGGCGCGGAGGCGGCCAGGCCACGGCAGCGGCGACGTGGGGGCCTGCCCTGCTCCGGCAGATGCACCCCCCTCCTGTAGCTACAGGATCAGATTCACCCCCTTTCTAATTTCTCCAGACTTTTGTACTGCACGACAAAAACTCTTGAAACAAAAGTTGCTCCAAATTTTGTGTTCTACAAGTTTGCTTTAAGAATCAAAGTCAAATTCTGCCTGGATTTTGAAATGGAGTTCAAAATCAAATTTGGACCAAACTGAATTCAAAATTACTCTTGAATTTTTTGAACAACTTCCAATTTTGCCAAAATATGAAAGGTAGAGTTTGAAAAGTGGTACAACTTTGCTTTAACACATTTTGGCTGATTTCCACTGGAAATAGGTCAATTTGATCAAAACAGTTCAAATCGATTTCAAATTGGCAATTTGATAAGGGGACAGAACTAGGGTTTTGCAGTAAAAGCAAAATTACTTTTGATTTTGCATTGACACTTGAAAAAGGGTCAATGTATAAAATGTTCATTTTGAAATTATCTACAACTTTAATGTAGATCTCAAACTCAGATTTCAAATAGTTTTTGAAATGCAAGTTTAAAGTCAAAAGGGGTCCATTTCCAAGGTTTGAGTAAATTCATAATTACTTGAAATTTTGTACAGAAACTTTGAAAACTTTGAATACCAAAGTCGTACCTCTCCTCAAGGTCTACCAAACAGCTTTTAGGGTCAACCCCTAACTATGCACAGATTTTGAGTTAACAAGAAAGGGCTAATTAACTTATATAGGAATTTAATGTTTTTTTCCAAGTTTTTAGCTAAATAGATTTTAGATTCTTTTGAATAGCTGAACTTGGATCCATGCCTTTACATGACTTTAGTCAAGTGGGAATGAACACAAGTTACTTCATAATGACATTCTAAATTAGGTTTTTGAGCTGCATCACAAGCATATAAACAAAGATGCTCACACATTAGGAATTAAACTCATTTTAGTGAATGCATCTCAAGGTGAGCTAGCACATGATGCTATGAAATGCTTATGATGACATGACAACATTTTATTCATGTAAACACCTGAGGTGTTACATCCTTTCCACCTAAAATAAATCTCGACCCGAGATTTAACCACAAACCAAACCAACTACTAACGTTGTGGGATACGGGGATAAAGATTACAGACTTTTACAAAAACTAGGAACATGTTCTATTTGTCAACCTCTTTCACTGTCCTGATTGTATGGTTGCATAGAACTCAGGAAACTGCTCCATCAAAAATTCTTCGGTTTCCCAAGTCGCTTTTTCCTCAGAATGTTGACTCCATTGCACTTTATAGAACCTGATAGTGTGTCGTCGAGTCACTTTATCTCGCTGATCGAGAATTCTAATGGGATACTCTAAGTAAGTCATATCAGGCTTAAGCTGTACCCCTTCGACATCAATCACTTAGTCAGGAACTCGCAGACACTTCTTCAGCTGAGAGATGTGAAACACATTATGAACCTCTGACAGATGAGCTGGTAGTTGAATACGGTATGCCACTTTGCCACACTTGGCCAGGACTTGAAAGGGTCCGATGTAACGGGGAGCAAGCTTGCCCTTGACCCCAAAATGATAAACACCCTTGGTGGGTGACACCTTCAGATACACAAAATCTCCTTTGGCAAACGTTAAAGGCCTACGCCTTTTATCTGCATAGCTTTTCTGTCGGGATTGTGCTATCTTCAGATTACTTTGTATGAGTCTGACTTTCTGTTCGGTCTCTTGAACTAGATCGACACCAAAGAACCATCTTTCACCCGGTTCGGACCAATGTAACGGAGTCCGACACCTTCTGCCATATAAAGCTTCAAATGGTGCCATACGGATACTCTCTTGATAGCTATTGTTGTATGAGAACTCCGCTAATGGTAAGCACTCATCCCACTTAAATGGGAAGTTAAGAGCACATGCCCTGAGCATATCTTCTAATATCTGATTTACTCCTTCAGTCTGACCCCCTGTCTGTGGATGGTAGGCTGTGCTGTGTAAGAGTTTAGTGCCCAGAGACTCATGTAGACTTTCCTAGAATTTTGAAACAAACTGAGTACCCCTATCTAAGACAATAGTCTTTGGAACTCCATGCAAACTCATAATTCTATGAAAGTATATCTCGGCGTATATTGATGCCGGGTAGGCGGACTTGACTGGTATAAAGTGTGAAACCTTGGTCAGACGATCTACTATAACCCAAATAGAGTCGTAGCCCTTGGATGTTCTTGGCAAACCAACAATAAAGTCCATACTGATATCCTCCCATTTCCAAGCAGGAATTGGCAATGGCTGCAGTTCACCAGCTGACTTAAAATGAATGGCTTTGACTTTCTGGCAAGTATCACATCTGGCTACATACTTTACAATTTCAATCTTCATCTTAGTCCACCAGAATCTTTGCCTAAGATCCTGGTACATTTTTGTACTCCCCGGATGAATCGCAAACGGGGTAAGATGAGCTTCATCAAGAATTTGTTTTCTCAGCTCAGGATTCTTCGGAACAACCAGTCTGTCTTTGAACCAAACCACTCCTGCTCCATCGACTCGGAAGCAAGAGGCTTTGTTTGCCTTAGCTTTCTCTTTGAGGTGAACAATACCCTTATTTTCTTTCTGAGCAGCTACAATCTGGTCTTTGATAGATGACTGAACTGATATATTAGACAAACTGCCTTGAGTGATCATCTGAATACCCAGTTTTTCTAACTCGGAACAGAGAGCAAGATCTACTGGTCTAACCGTGGTACAGTTGCAACGAGTCTTCCGACTAAGAGCATCGGCTACCACATTTGCCTTTCCGGGGTGGTAGTGCACTTCAAGATCATAATCTTTGATTAACTCTAACCATCTCCGTTGTCGCATATTCAGCTCTGACGGGGTGAAAATATATTTCAGACTCTTGTGGTCGGTGTATATGTGACATGTGTTGCCCAAGAGGTAATGACGCCAAATCTTTCGGGCATGGACAACTGCTGCTAACTCTAAATCATGAGTTGGATAGTGTTCTTCATGACGCTTCAACTGCCTGGATGCATAAGCTATTACTCTGCCCTCTTGCATCAAAACACAACCAATCCCAATACCAGAAGCATCACAGTATACATCGAATGGTTTCTCAATATTGGGTTGGGCTAAGACCGGAGCTGTAGTCAAGTATGCTTTTAGTTTCTGAAAAGCTTCTTCACATTTATCTGACCAGACAAACTTGACCTCATTCTTTAACAACTCAGTTATAGGTTTGGCAATTTTGGAGAAGTCTGGAATAAACCTGCGGTAATAACCTGCCATACCCAGAAAACTGCGAACTTGATGAACAGTTCTGGGGGACTCCCATTCAAGGATTTCTTGTACCTTGCCTGGGTCCACAGCTACACCTTCAGCCGATAACACATGACCCAGAAATGGAACTCTGTCTAGCCAGAACTCACATTTACTAAACTTTGCATATAGCTGATGGTCTCTCAGACGGCCCAACACTACTCTGAGGTGTTCAGCATGGTCTTGTGGATTCTTGGAATATATCAAAATATCATCAATGAATACCACTACAAACTTGTCTAGTTCAGGCATGAACACGAAGTTCATCAGGTACATGAAGTGAGCTGGAGCATTGGTCAACCCAAAGGATATGACTAAGTACTCATACAGGCCATACCTGGTGGTGAAAGCAGTTTTAGCAATATCTTCAGGCCTTAATTTTATTTGGTGATACCCAGATCTCAGATCTATCTTGGAAAATACCTTGGCACCCGTGAGTTGATCAAACAAAAGATCAATCCGCGGTAATGGGTACTTATTCTTCAGTGTTACTTCATTAAGCGGACGATAGTCCACACATAGCCTCAAAGGTTGGTCTTTCTTTCTGACAAACAAAGCAGGACAGCCCCATGGTGATGAACTAGGTCTGATATAACCCTTATCAAGTAATTCTTGCAACTGAACTTTCAATTCTGCCAGTTCTTTAGGTGGCATTCTATAGGCTCGTCGAGATATTGGTGTTGTTCCTGGTTTTAACTCTATGCTGAACTCCACATCACGGTCTGGTGGTAACCCCGGCAAGTCTTCAGGAAACACATACGGGAACTCACAGACTACTGGAATATCCTGAACCTCTTTAACTGTTGTTGCACAGACGCTGCCGCACATCTGGTCAATGGTTTTCTTTGGAATAGGAAGTTGGATAAAGAGTTCAGAAGTACTATTAGGTATGATCAATCTGACTGTTCTATGCAAGGCATCTAATATTGCCTTATGCTGGTACATCCAGTTCATCCCTAGGATCACATCTATATCTTGATCCTTGATTACTATCATATTAGTGGGATAAGTATGCCCGGCAAATTTTACGGGCACCTGATGCGCCTCTTCCTTTGTGTATAAACGACCTCCAGGTGTGTGTATAAGGAAATTTTCTTGTGTTTCCCCAGTTGGTATATGATGTTTTTCAACAAAACGCTTACTGATAAAGGTATGCGATGCACCAGAATCAAATAGCAATACGGCAGGATGGTGAGCGACTGAAAACATACCCATCATGACGGGTTCCCCTTCAGGAATATCTGCCGCTTGTGCATAATACACTCAGCCAGTCTTCTGGACGGTCTTATTCTTCTGATTGTTATTGCGGCCTTGATTCTGCTGTGGCTGTTGCTGTGGCCGCTGCTGGGAATTCTGACTACCTTGTCCTTGTGGAGTATTGGGGATACTCTTCTTGGGATACGTGCAATTACGGGAGAAATGGCCCGGTTTCCCAAAATGATAACATGGGTAGTTGTGGTTCTGGGGAGTCTGGGTTCGAATGTCAGGGGCATTCGGCTGTCGTGGATAGTTAGGGTTCACAACAGTTCTAGCAGATGACTACTGTGAGCTGGCTTGTTGTTGTTGGGGTGGACGATACGGTGGATGGTTATGTTGGACTGGGTGGTAAATGATACGCTGGCGCCTCTTATTGCCACCAGACGATCCGGTTGAACCCCCACCCTTCCTCTTCTTCGCTTCAAGATGCTTGAAATGCTTCTCTTCTATCGATATAGCTTTATTCACCGCATCATTGAAGGAGATATTCTCGTCACACATTGCCAGCATTTTCAGCATCTTCGTATTCAGCCCCCTCATGAAGCAACTGCGCTTCTTGTCATCGGTGATCACATGATCCAGAGCATACTGAGACAGATGATTAAACTTGCCAATATACTGCTGTACTGGCTGATCCCCCTGCCTGAGGGCTAAGAACTCTTCGGCCTTCATCCGCATCACCCCCGCTGGAATGTAGTGAGCCTTGAAAGCTCTCGAGAATTCATCCCAGGTAATGCGGTGTCCGGGGGCTTGGGCAGCTTCAAAGTTTGCCCACCAAGTCCCCGCAGCTCCCCTCAACTGTGACGGAACGACCCTAATCCCATGGCCCACGTGTCCCTGTCTACCTCTGACAGCCGAACCCATGTTCCATGTGATTAAGACCTGTTCGCCACCGGGCTACATCAGTGCCCAATGTCCGCAGGATCATCTCACAATTCGGTTACAGTATTGCATACTTTTACAACATCGGAATAAAGAGCGGAAGACTTAAATAACATTAGTTTTACAAAACGAGGTTTCAAATGAGGTAAGGAGTACGGTTATTACAAACCATTGTTCGGGGAATTCAAAGTAGACAACGTAGCGGAAACATTAACATAAAGGTACATGCAACACCCAGCCCGAGGGTGCACATTTACTCATCGGCCTCATCGGCCTCATCCTGGACGAAGGTCACGCAACAGGGTGCGAGACACATCGGGGTCTCAGGCATACCTGCAACATGGGTAACAAACCCTGAGTACGGGGTACTCAACAAGACTTACCCGACTAAAGAAAAAGGGAGAAGACTCAGGAATGAGAGGCTTAGGGTAGCCAAGGTAAGGCTTAAGCAAGATCAAGTATTTTGCAGAAAAGCATTTTGTAAACCTTATTTTATTTTGAAAGATTCAGTATTCCTCAACTCTTCATCATTCATGATTCATTTTACATTTCAAAACATTCCTAGTTGAGAACCACTCTCCGTTGACAGTCAGTGGACCAAGTCTCCATAACCGAGGAGCAACGTTAATCCGGATAAATAATACTCAGCTGAGGATCCCTATCCACACTGCATATGTAGCACCCAAGCTTGCATATGCCAACTCGTCTACCACGATTCCTCCAAAATTGGACCCGGTCCTACGCCACCCGGAAGTACAGTACACCACTCCAATCCGGGACTTTAACCCACGTGGGTACATGCTACTTCCGCCATCTCTCCACTCCCAGTGCGCGGTTGTCGGTCCAATAAAGGATTCCTCGGAGCCAGAGCTTTCCGTAGTATGTGAATAGTTACAAGTCTTGACCAGCAGGCCCCCATACGGATGGTCCCTAATTTTCCAGTCAGAACTATACCTTGGTTATATCTCACCCAAGCGTAATAGTCCTGTCAGTTTTTCAACCCTGTCCCGGTCGGTGTCAACTGTTGAGTCCCGGACTACAACATGACGGCACCGTACGCTCGGACAACCTCTCCACGCTATTGACTAGGTACGGATCAGGTAACTAGCCAGTAGACGGGAGTAAAGCCAAATTCCCATAAACATTCTTTAAAGTGATCACACTTTTGAAATTGGCATTTTTATTGCAAATCTCTTGAATAGCATTGCTAAGCATTTTGCAAATAGTTTTGAAACAAGGGTATGTGTATCTTTTGGTGGGGGTAGATCATGCAAGTAATAGGTCATCACACAACTCCTATTACCTAATGCAATAGTTTAACTCAAAACATTTAAAGAAAACATTTATAAAAGCAAGGTAGGGTTAAATGCACCGGGGCTTGCCTTGGATGGCAAAAATAGCAGACTCGGGGTAGGTATAGATGTCGGAGCTCGGGGTCGCTTCGGGAGTTGGTTCGTCAACAGCGGCCTCGACTCTGGTACCTTCTTCGTTAACTATACGGATGCAATGATGAATGCTCATGAGAATAATGATATGGACTTATGGTGCAAGACAATTCTACTGATTCTAGATTACTTTTAAACAAAGCATAATTGAAATCTAGGTTGAGCATCAAAGGTAACCATTTCTTCCCTAAGCAATATTGATTAAACTAGACCTTATTATAATTATCCTAAGCATCATCCAATCATAGCATTACAACCATCATAGACCAAAGGGTAGGGGTCTATGAACATCAATCAATCCAAAGATCACATCATCAAACACTTATTACCAACCCTAATCTACCTTTTCTATTTTCTTAATTTATTTAAAAGGTCATTTTATGAAGTTGCTCCAAAAATTACCAAATTAATTCCATAAGTTCATTATGGCATAAATAGATGGCAAAACAAATTTCATAATTTTTGGAGGTCATTAAGGTGCTCAATTAAATCTAGACATTTAATTAACAAAAGGCACTCGGCATTAAAATAAATGCTCAAAAATCAACTTGCTCCAAATGATTTCAAATTTTTACCAGAGGTTCAGCATGACACCACAAGGTCACAAAAGTTTATCACAAGATTTTTGGAGCTATAGAACACTCTCCAAAAATACCAAAACCTTCATTTTTTAATTAAAAGGGGAATTTTACATTTTCAAATTTTTGCACAAAACTCAAGTTTCATATTTTTATAAAATACTTCAGAGCATAAAGAGTCTACCACAAAAATTTCAGAATTTTTCGATGCACACAGAAAATCATACAAAAAAGAGAAAACAGAATACTATTCATATCTTTAAAAGAAAAAGGAAAAAGGACACGGCGGCGCTGCTCGACGCCGGCGACCACAAACGGGCGGCGCTCGGCACGCCGGCCAAGCCAGGGGGTCCGGGGTGAAACCAAGAGCACAGGGAGCACTAGAGAGCTCACCGGAGTCGATTGGGCAGCTCGGTGAGGGACGGGGATGGACGGAGCGGGATGAACGACGATGACCGGCGCACGGCACACGGCGGCGATCGGCGCAGTGGCGACCCTGGGCATCAAACAGAGCCGCAAAGGCCAGGTTAGAGTCGCACGGAGTCAAGGAACACGACACGGGGGTCGGTGAGGGATGATCATGGCCGGAGACGGCGAATTCCACGAACCCGAGCTCGCCGGGTTTCTGCCGGAGGCGGCAACGACGAGCTACGCCGGGCAAACGGGGACGGTAGAGGTGAAATTGGAGGGTGGGGAAGCAGCACCAGAACACGGCGGAGCTGCTGAGCTAGGTGGTTGAGCACGGGAGGCTCTGGAGTGAGGTGGCGACGGCGGCGGAGCTGAGGGAGAGAGGTAGGGCTCCGGCGGGGCTTTTATAGGCACGGCCAGGGGCCGGTAGAGACCTCGAGGTGGGGTGGATAAGCACGGCGAGCGCGTGCGCACTCGATTGCGCTCTGGCGGATAAGCTGGCGTGCAGCCGGGGCTCGGGCGCAAGCTCGCCGGCGATGGCCACGCGGCGGCGACGCGCAGAGGACTGTAGGGGACGGGAGCGAGGGTCAGCGCTTGCGTGCGGGCGCGAAATGATGGTGGCGACAACGGCGACAGGCTGGAGGCAGGCGAGGAGCTGCCAAGCACGCGGCACGCGCAGCGCCGGCGGGCTGGCCATGGCCGGGCCCCCCCTAGCTCGCGGTAGGAGAAGAACAGTGTAGGGTAGGGTTTGACTTTTGGCTGGTTTCTGAATTTTGCAAATTTCTCCCAAAAATTGAACTGTGCGACAAAAACTCAAAATACCAAAGTTGCTCAGAAAAAAAAAGATCTACAACTTTGTCAATATGAACATTTTCAAATTCCAAATAGTTTTTGAACTATATTCAAAAACAGAAAAGGGGACACTTTTCAAATTTGATTCAAATCAAAATTACTTTGGATTTCAAACTGAAACTTGAAAATCCTTATATATGAAAGTTGTTCCATTTGACAAAACCTACAACTTTGCTAATATACACATTTTCTGAAACTCAATAGTTTATAAAATAATTTTGAAAACTCAAAAAGGAACAAAAACTGGAGTTTGAAGGAATTTGAAATTACTTCAAATTTTATATAGAAACATGGAAATCTGTAAATACCAAAGTTGTTCCTCTAGGTCAGATTCACAACTTTGCTTTTTGAACCAACTCAAAATTTTGAATTATGAAAAAGTTATCAGAAAGGGAATAAATCCAGGATTTGGGATTTTAGGGTTTTGCAAAAGGAAAAATCAAATCAAATCTGATTTTTGAACTTTGATCAATGCAACAAACATCAGGGCACTAAATCTGAACAAGAATTACATAGAACTAGGCATAGAGGTGAAATTACCATTTTGCCCTTATAGAGAGAATTGGGCTTTTAGGGTTTTTTTTGAAAAGGGGAAACAAAGCGTAACAATTAGGCAAATCAAATGCATCACAGGAAATGATTAATGCTTAAAATGATGACATGTCAAATTAATTACATTTAAACACCAGGGGTGTTACAGCCTCCCCCCCTAAAAGAAATCTCGCCCCGAGATTCCACGTCTTAAGAAGGAAAAGGCAAAGCCTTACATCTACAGAGATTCGAGAAAGTCGGGATAGTTCTTTGCTAAGAAGTCTTCGGATTCCCAGGTGGCTTCTTCTTCAGAGTGCTGGTTCCACTGGATCTTGTACCATCTTGTGGTGGTTCTTCGGGTAACACGATCCTTGTGATCCAACACGCGAACTGGATACTCAGTGTATGACAGATCTGGTTCTAGCTCAACGCCTTCAACTTCAACCACATGTTCAGGTACTCGGATACACTTCTTGAGTTGGGAGACATGAAACACATTATGAACTGCTGAAAGATGATCGGGCAAACTCAGTTTGTAAGCTACCTTGCCACAACGATCCAGAATCTCAAAGGGACCAATGTAGCGGGGTGCTAACTTTCCTTTGACTCCAAAACGAGTGACTCCTTTAGTGGGTGAGACCTTCAGGTACACATAATCTCCAATCTGGAACTGCAGAGATCGACGTCCCTTGTCAGCATAACTTTTCTGTCGAGACTGTGCAATCTTCATGTTCTCTTGTATATGCTTGACTTTCTCTTCCATATCTTTTACTAGGTCAACTCCAAAGAATTCTCTCTCTCCGGGCTCAGACCAATTGAGAGGTGTACGACAACGACGACCGTACAGTGCTTCAAAAGGTGCCATTTTGATGCTCTCTTGGTAACTGTTATTATATGAGAACTCTGCCAAGGGCAAACACTGATCCCAAGTATCTGCGAAGGTAAGCACACAGGCTCTCAACATATCTTCTAACACTTGGTTGACTCTCTCAGTCTGTCCATCGGTCTGCGGATGATAAGCCGTGCTATACAATAGCTTGGTTCCAAGTGAGGCATGGAACGCTTTCCAGAACTTAGCGACAAACTGAGTACCACGATCTGAGATGATGGTCTTGGGTATGCCATGGAGCTTCACTATGTTGTTTTTGTACAAGGTGGCATAAGTTGGGGCGGTATAACTCGTTTTGACCGGTAGGAAGTGAGCTTGCTTCGTGAGACGGTCCACTATCACCCAAATGGAATCGAATCCCTTTTGAGTCTTTGGTAATCCATTGATAAAATCCATGCTGACATCCTCCCATTTCCAACCAGGTACTGACAAAGGTTGCAGCTCTCCTCCGGGCTTCATATGCACAGCCTTGACTTTCTGACATGTATCGCAACGAGCGACATGTCGAGCGATTTCGATCTTCATCTTTGTCCACCAGAATTTTTGCTTCAAGTCTTGGTACATCTTGTTGCTGCCAGGATGGATGGCAAATCTGGTTGAGTGTGCTTCATCAAGGATTATCTGTCTCAGCTCAGGTACCTTGGGAACTACCAGACGGTCCTTGAACCATACCACTCCTTCATCATCAATCCTGAAACAGTCGGCTTTTCCAGCTCGAACCTTTTCGCTGATGTGCTTGATTCCGGGGTTATCTTTCTGTGCAGCTATGATATGTTCTCTGATAGAGGTTTCTACTCTGACATTGCCTAGACTTCCTTGTGGAACCATTTCAATACCCAGCTTCTCTAGTTCATAGCATAGGGAAGATTCATAGGATTTCATAACCAGGCAGTTACAGTATGACTTGCGACTGAGTGCATCGGCGACCACGTTCGCCTTACCCGGATGGTAATGCACTTCGATATCATAATCCTTGATTAACTCAAGCCATCTTCGCTGCCTCATGTTCAGCTCTTCTTGGGTGAAGATATACTTCAGGCTCTTGTGATCTGTGTAGACATTACAGGTACTGCCCAACAGATAATGACGCCATATCTTCAAGGCATGAACCACTGCTGCTAACTCAAGATCATGAGTTGGATAATTTTCCTCATGTCGCTTAAGCTGCCGCGAGGCATAAGCGATCACTCTTCCTTCTTGCATCAACACGCAACCCAAACCAGTACCAGATGCATCACAGTAGACATCAAAGGACTTCTCGACGTTCGGCTGAGCTAGCACTGGTGACGTGGTTAACAACTTCTTCAAAGTCTGAAAAGCTTGTTCACAAGCTGGTGACCAAAAGAACTTCACAGAATTCTTCAGCAACTCGGTGATAGGCTTGGCAATTCTGGAGAAATCCGGGATGAATCGACGATAATATCCAGCCATTCCCATAAAACTGCGGACCTTGTGAACAGAGGTAGGTGGCTTCCAATCCAGGATATCTGACACTTTTCCGGGGTCGACTGACACACCTTCAGCGGATAGGACATGACCAAGAAACTGTATCTGATCTAACCAGAATTCACACTTACTGAACTTAGCATAGAGCTGATGGTCTCTGAGACGGGATAGAACGATACGAAGATGCTCGGCGTGATCTTCAGGGGTTTTTGAGTAGACAAGGATGTCGTCAATGAACACGACCACGAATTTATCAAGCTCTGGCATGAACACAGAGTTCATGAGGTACATGAAATGAGCGGGTGCATTAGTCAATCCGAAAGACATGACCAAATACTCATATAGACCGTATCTGGTGGTGAAAGCTGTTTTAGGAATATCTTCAGGACGAATTTTTATTTGGTGGTAGCCGGATCTGAGATCGATCTTGGAGAATACTTTGGCTCCAGCTAACTGGTCAAAGAGAAGATCAATCCGAGGCAAGGGATATTTGTTTTGATGGTGACCTCATTGAGTGGGCGATAATCAATGCACATTCTGAGAGTCTTGTCTTTCTTCTTTACAAAGATTGCAGGACAGCCCCAAGGAGACGAGCTTGGGCGAATGAAACCCTTGTCCAACAAATCTTGTATTTGGATTTTTAGTTCTGCCAACTCTCTGGGAGGCATTCGATAAGCTCTGCGGGATATAGGAGCAGTCCCGGGCTTTAGCTCTATGGCAAACTCAACATCACGGTCAGGAGGTAGACCAGGTAAGTCTTCAGGAAAAACATCAGGGAACTCACAGACTACAGGGATGTCTCGGATCCCTTGATCAAAAGTAGCATTTAGCTGTGTGGTAGCTGGTTTTGAAGGCATAGGAAGTTAGAGAAGGAGTTTGGCGGTACTGTTAGGAATATCCACTCTCACAACTCTATTCAAGATGTCGATCATGGCTTTATACTGACACATCATCCAATTCATGCCTAGGATGACATCTATCACCTGATCTTTCAATACTATCATGGTGGTAGGGAACGCATGATTTCCCAACATCACTGGTATACTGCGAACCACCTCTTTGGTGATTATACGCCCTCCAGGCGATAAAATGCAAAAACTTTCTTTCAACTCCCCAATTGATATGTCATGCTTAGAGACGAAGCTACGACTGATGAAAGAATGCGATGCACCAGAATCAAACAACACAACTGATAGCTTCTTCTGATACAAAGGCTGATGACTTGATAAGGTGACTGACAGATGATACAGACCGATAAAGGGAAAAGATGCGAAAAGAAAGATACATGCCAGACTTGGCAACAGGACAGACTAACGCCCCCAAACCTAGTCTAAGGTTTTAGGTAAGCAGATGGTACAGACACAAGGAGTCTAGTCGTCATCGATGAAGATCAACTCTTCGTCATCATCATCATCCTCGATGATAAGCTCAGGCTCTTCTTCCTCATCTTCATCTTCAACGTGGACACCTTCAGCAGGTTCCACTTCCTCATTCTGATCAGGCTCGTGTTCCACTTCAGGTTCCTCCACGACTCCGTCTTCGGGGTCCTCAGCAACTGGTGGAATCACGGGGTGAAGCTGGTTGTGCAGCTGGTGTACTTCCTCATGAAGCATATCATTGAACTGCTCGATCTGGGCGGTGTACTGCTGCAGTCCATGGAGCTGGGCTCTGGTGACATCCTCTCGGATCCATGTTGCATCACGCTGCTGGATAGCGCGAACCACATTCTGGTTAGCTTCCTCAAGAGCGGCTCGTGTCTCGTAGAACTCCAGGCGGGAAAGGTAGAAGTCATGCTCCATGTTCTCTATCTCAGCCTTCAGATTCTTGATTTCCTCCTTCAGGTTCTTGCGGGTGCGGCGGGGAAAACGACGACCATTGGAGGATTCTCCAGTCTCTTCTCCGGTGCGTGGCGCCAGCTGGTGACGCGGCACACCGTTTGGTCCAGTTGACTTGCGGGCGGTCAGCTTGATGCGAGCCATATCTGGACAAGAGGTTATAGATGAGAAGGCTAGCAAGAAAAGGTATAGGTACACTATCCCAACGAACCCATTTATTAACTTAAGTGAATATGACATGATGCATGAATCGTTCCTACGGAACAAGGCAATGCAATACTTAACATATATATAGGGCTTAATATATATGTACCATTGTTCTGCTACTAGTGTTGCCAATTAAAGACAAGTTGAGATAAGCAATTTGGACCAAATAGTCAAGTTTAAATTTTGGTTTGGACTCAAAAGAACTTTTGAAGTTTTCGCAAAAGAAACACTGCAACGTTAAAGTGAGATGCTCCGATACCACTCTGTGACGGAACGACCCTAATCCCATGGCCCACGTGTCCCTGTCTACCTCTGACAGCCGAACCCATGTTCCATGTGATTAAGACCTATTCGCCACCGGGCTACATCAGTGCCCAATGTCCGCAGGATCATCTCACAATTCGGTTACAGTATTGCATACTTTTACAACATCGGAATAAAGAGCGGAAGACCTTAAATAACATTAGTTTTACAAAACGAGGTTTCAAATGAGGTAAGGAGTACGGTTATTACAAACCATTGTTCGGGGAATTCAAAGTAGACAACGTAGCGGAAACATTAACATAAAGGTACATGCAACACCCAGCCCGAGGGTGCACATTTACTCATCGGCCTCATCGGCCTCATCCTAGACGAAGGTCACGCAACAGGGTGCGAGACACATCGGGGTCTCAGGCATACCTGCAACATGGGTAACAAACCCTGAGTACGGGGTACTCAACAAGACTTACCGACTAAAGAAAAAGGGAGAAGACTCAGGAATGAGAGGCTTAGGGTAGCCAAGGTAAGGCTTAAGCAAGATCAAGTATTTTGCAGAAAGCATTTTGTAAACCTTATTTTATTTTGAAAGATTCAGTATTCCTCAACTCTTCATCATTCATGATTCATTTTACATTTCAAAACATTCCTAGTTGAGAACCACTCTCCGTTGACAGTCAGTGGACCAAGTCTCCATAACGAGGAAGCAACGTTAATCCGGATAAATAATACTCAGCTGAGGATCCCTATCCACACTGCATATGTAGCACCCACGCTTGCCTATGCCAACTAGTTCTTCTAACACGAATTCCTCCAAAATGGACCCGGTCCTACGCCACCCGGAATTACATGTACACCACTCCAATCGGGCCTTTACCCCACGTGGGTACATTGCTACTTCCGTCCATCTCTCCACTCCCAGTGCGCGTTTGGTCGGTCCATAAAGGATTTCCTCGGAGTAGCCAGAGCTTTCCGTAGTATGTGAATAGTTACAAGGTCTTGCACCAGCAGGCCCCCATACGGATGGTCCCTAATTTTCTAGTCAGATACTATACCCTTGGTTATATCTCACCCAAGCGTTAATAGTTCCTGTCAGGTTTTCCACCCACTGTCCCGGTCGGTGTAACTGTTGAGTCCAGGACTAAACCTGACGGCACCGTAACGCTCGGACAACCTCCTCCACGACTATTGACTAGGTACGGACTCAGGTAACTAGCCGTAGACGGAGTGAGTAAGCCACATTCCATAAACATTCTTAAAGTGATCACACTTTTGAACTTGGCTTATTTTTATTGCAAATCTCTTGAATAGCATTGCTAAGCATTTTGCAAATAGTTTTGAAACAAGGGTATGTGTATCTTTTGGTGGGGGGGTAGATCATGCAGTAATAGGTCATCACACAACTCCATTACCTAATGCAATAGTTTAACTCAAAACATTTAAAGAAAACATTTATAAAAGCAAGTAGGGTTAAATGCACCGGGGCTTGCCTTGGATGGCAAAAAGCAGACTCGGGGTAGGTATAGATGTCGGAGCTCGGGGTCGCTTCGGGAGTTGGTTCGTCAACAGCGGCCTCGACTCTGGTACCTTCTTCGTTAACTATACGGATGCAATGATGAATGCTCATGAGAATAATGATATGGACTTATGGTGCAAGACAATTCTACTGATTCTAGATTACTTTTAAACAAAGCATAATTGAAATCTAGGTTGAGCATCAAAGGTAACCATTTCTTCCCTAAGCAATATTGATTAAACTAGACCTTATTATAATTATCCTAAGCATCATCCAATCATAGCATTACAACCATCATAGACCAAAGGGTAGGGGTCTATGAACATCAATCAATCCAAAGATCACATCATCAAACACTTATTACCAACCCTAATCTACCTTTTCTATTTTCTTAATTTATTTAAAAGGTCATTTTATGAAGTTGCTCCAAAAATTACCAAATTAATTCCATAAGTTCATTATGGCATAAATAGATGGCAAAACAAATTTCATAATTTTTGGAGGTCATTAAGGTGCTCAATTAAATAGACATTTAATTAACAAAAGGCACTATTCGAATAAAATAAATGCTCAAAAATCAACTTGCTCCAAATGATTTCAAATTTTTACCAGAGGTTCAGCATGACACCACAAGGTCACAAAAGTTTATCACAAGATTTTTGGAGCTATAGAACACTCTCCAAAAATACCAAAACCTTCATTTTTTAATTAAAAGGGGAATTTTACATTTTCAAATTTTTGCACAAAACTCAAGTTTCATATTTTTATAAAATACTTCAGAGCATAAAGAGTCTACCACAAAAATTTCAGAATTTTTCGATGCACACAGAAAATCATACAAAAAAGAGAAAACAGAATACTATTCATATCTTTAAAAGAAAAAGGAAAAAGGACACGGCGGCGCTGCTCGACGCCGGCGACCACAAACGGGCGGCGCTCGGCACGCCGGCCAAGCCAGGGGGTCCGGGGTGAAACCAAGAGCACAGGGAGCACTAGAGAGCTCACCGGAGTCGATTGGGCAGCTCGGTGAGGGACGGGGATGGACGGAGCGGGATGAACGACGATGACCGGCGCACGGCACACGGCGGCGATCGGCGCAGTGGCGACCCTGGGCATCAAACAGAGCCGCAAAGGCCAGGTTAGAGTCGCACGGAGTCAAGGAACACGACACGGGGGTCGGTGAGGGATGATCATGGCCGGAGACGGCGAATTCCACGAACCCGAGCTCGCCGGGTTTCTGCCGGAGGCGGCAACGACGAGCTACGCCGGGCAAACGGGGACGGTAGAGGTGAAATTGGAGGGTGGGGAAGCAGCACCAGAACACGGCGGAGCTGCTGAGCTAGGTGGTTGAGCACGGGAGGCTCTGGAGTGAGGTGGCGACGGCGGCGGAGCTGAGGGAGAGAGGTAGGGCTCCGGCGGGGCTTTTATAGGCACGGCCAGGGGCCGGTAGAGACCTCGAGGTGGGGTGGATAAGCACGGCGAGCGCGTGCGCACTCGATTGCGCTCTGGCGGATAAGCTGGCGTGCAGCCGGGGCTCGGGCGCAAGCTCGCCGGCGATGGCCACGCGGCGGCGACGCGCAGAGGACTGTAGGGGACGGGAGCGAGGGTCAGCGCTTGCGTGCGGGCGCGAAATGATGGTGGCGACAACGGCGACAGGCTGGAGGCAGGCGAGGAGCTGCCAAGCACGCGGCACGCGCAGCGCCGGCGGGCTGGCCATGGCCGGGCCCCCCCTAGCTCGCGGTAGGAGAAGAACAGTGTAGGGTAGGGTTTGACTTTTGGCTGGTTTCTGAATTTTGCAAATTTCTCCCAAAATTGAACTGTGCGACAAAAACTCAAAATACCAAAGTTGCTCAGAAAAAAAAAGATCTACAACTTTGTCAATATGAACATTTTCAAATTCCAAATAGTTTTTGAACTATATTCAAAAACAGAAAAGGGGACACTTTTCAAATTTGATTCAAATCAAAATTACTTTGGATTTCAAACTGAAACTTGAAAATCCTTATATATGAAAGTTGTTCCATTTGACAAAACCTACAACTTTGCTAATATACACTTTTTCTGAAACTCAATAGTTTATAAAATAATTTTGAAAACTCAAAAAGGAACAAAAACTGGAGTTTGAAGGAATTTGAAATTACTTCAAATTTTATATAGAAACATGGAAATCTGTAAATACCAAAGTTGTTCCTCTAGGTCAGATTCACAACTTTGCTTTTTGAACCAACTCAAAATTTTGAATTATGAAAAAGTTATCAGAAAGGGAATAAATCCAGGATTTGGGATTTTAGGGTTTTGCAAAAGGAAAAATCAAATCAAATCTGATTTTTGAACTTTGATCAATGCAACAAACATCAGGGCACTAAATCTGAACAAGAATTACATAGAACTAGGCACAGAGGTGAAATTACCATTTTGCCCTTATAGAGAGAATTGGGCTTTTAGGGTTTTTTTTGAAAAGGGGAAACAAAGCGTAACAATTAGGCAAATCAAATGCATCACAGGAAATGATTAATGCTTAAAATGATGACATGTCAAATTAATTACATTTAAACACCAGGGGTGTTACAGCCTCCCCCCCTAAAAGAAATCTCGCCCCGAGATTCCACGTCTTAAGAAGGAAAAGGCAAAGCCTTACATCTACAGAGATTCGAGAAAGTCGGGATAGTTCTTTGCTAAGAAGTCTTCGGATTCCCAGGTGGCTTCTTCTTCAGAGTGCTGGTTCCACTGGATCTTGTACCATCTTGTGGTGGTTCTTCGGGTAACACGATCCTTGTGATCCAACACGCGAACTGGATACTCAGTGTATGACAGATCTGGTTCTAGCTCAACGCCTTCAACTTCAACCACATGTTCAGGTACTCGGATACACTTCTTGAGTTGGGAGACATGAAACACATTATGAACTGCTGAAAGATGATCGGGCAAACTCAGTTTGTAAGCTACCTTGCCACAACGATCCAGAATCTCAAAGGGACCAATGTAGCGGGGTGCTAACTTTCCTTTGACTCCAAAACGAGTGACTCCTTTAGTGGGTGAGACCTTCAGGTACACATAATCTCCAATCTGGAACTGCAGAGATCGACGTCCCTTGTCAGCATAACTTTTCTGTCGAGACTGTGCAATCTTCATGTTCTCTTGTATATGCTTGACTTTCTCTTCCATATCTTTTACTAGGTCAACTCCAAAGAATTCTCTCTCTCCGGGCTCAGACCAATTGAGAGGTGTACGACAACGACGACCGTACAGTGCTTCAAAAGGTGCCATTTTGATGCTCTCTTGGTAACTGTTATTATATGAGAACTCTGCCAAGGGCAAACACTGATCCCAAGTATCTGCGAAGGTAAGCACACAGGCTCTCAACATATCTTCTAACACTTGGTTGACTCTCTCAGTCTGTCCATCGGTCTGCGGATGATAAGCCGTGCTATACAATAGCTTGGTTCCAAGTGAGGCATGGAACGCTTTCCAGAACTTAGCGACAAACTGAGTACCACGATCTGAGATGATGGTCTTGGGTATGCCATGGAGCTTCACTATGTTGTTTTTGTACAAGGTGGCATAAGTTGGGGCGGTATAACTCATTTTGACCGGTAGGAAGTGAGCTTGCTTCGTGAGACGGTCCACTATCACCCAAATGGAATCGAATCCCTTTTGAGTCTTTGGTAATCCATTGATAAAATCCATGCTGACATCCTCCCATTTCCAACCAGGTACTGACAAAGGTTGCAGCTCTCCTCCGGGCTTCATATGCACAGCCTTGACTTTCTGACATGTATCGCAACGAGCGACATGTCGAGCGATTTCGATCTTCATCTTTGTCCACCAGAATTTTTGCTTCAAGTCTTGGTACATCTTGTTGCTGCCAGGATGGATGGCAAATCTGGTTGAGTGTGCTTCATCAAGGATTATCTGTCTCAGCTCAGGTACCTTGGGAACTACCAGACGGTCCTTGAACCATACCACTCCTTCATCATCAATCCTGAAACAGTCGGCTTTTCCAGCTCGAACCTTTTCGCTGATGTGCTTGATTCCGGGGTTATCTTTCTGTGCAGCTATGATATGTTCTCTGATAGAGGTTTCTACTCTGACATTGCCTAGACTTCCTTGTGGAACCATTTCAATACCCAGCTTCTCTAGTTCATAGCATAGGGAAGATTCATAGGATTTCATAACCAGGCAGTTACAGTATGACTTGCGACTGAGTGCATCGGCGACCACGTTCGCCTTACCCGGATGGTAATGCACTTCGATATCATAATCCTTGATTAACTCAAGCCATCTTCGCTGCCTCATGTTCAGCTCTTCTTGGGTGAAGATATACTTCAGGCTCTTGTGATCTGTGTAGACATTACAGGTACTGCCCAACAGATAATGATGCCATATCTTCAAGGCATGAACCACTGCTGCTAACTCAAGATCATGAGTTGGATAATTTTCCTCATGTCGCTTAAGCTGCCGCGAGGCATAAGCGATCACTCTTCCTTCTTGCATCAACACGCAACCCAAACCAGTACCAGATGCATCACAGTAGACATCAAAGGACTTCTCGACGTTCGGCTGAGCTAGCACTGGTGACGTGGTTAACAACTTCTTCAAAGTCTGAAAAGCTTGTTCACAAGCTGGTGACCAAAAGAACTTCACAGAATTCTTCAGCAACTCGGTGATAGGCTTGGCAATTCTGGAGAAATCCGGGATGAATCGACGATAATATCCAGCCATTCCCATAAAACTGCGGACCTTGTGAACAGAGGTAGGTGGCTTCCAATCCAGGATATCTGACACTTTTCCGGGGTCGACTGACACACCTTCAGCGGATAGGACATGACCAAGAAACTGTATCTGATCTAACCAGAATTCACACTTACTGAACTTAGCATAGAGCTGATGGTCTCTGAGACGGGATAGAACGATACGAAGATGCTCGGCGTGATCTTCAGGGGTTTTTGAGTAGACAAGGATGTCGTCAATGAACACGACCACGAATTTATCAAGCTCTGGCATGAACACAGAGTTCATGAGGTACATGAAATGAGCGGGTGCATTAGTCAATCCGAAAGACATGACCAAATACTCATATAGACCGTATCTGGTGGTGAAAGCTGTTTTAGGAATATCTTCAGGACGAATTTTTATTTGGTGGTAGCCGGATCTGAGATCGATCTTGGAGAATACTTTGGCTCCAGCTAACTGGTCAAAGAGAAGATCAATCCGAGGCAAGGGATATTTGTTTTTGATGGTGACCTCATTGAGTGGGCGATAATCAATGCACATTCTAAGAGTCTTGTCTTTCTTCTTTACAAAGATTGCAGGACAGCCCCAAGGAGACGAGCTTGGGCGAATGAAACCCTTGTCCAACAAATCTTGTATTTGGATTTTTAGTTCTGCCAACTCTCTGGGAGGCATTCGATAAGCTCTGCGGGATATAGGAGCAGTCTCGGGCTTTAGCTCTATGGCAAACTCAACATCACGGTCAGGAGGTAGACCAGGTAAGTCTTCAGGAAAAACATCAGGGAACTCACAGACTACAGGGATGTCTCGGATCCCTTGATCATAAGTAGCATTTAGCTGTGTGGTAGCTGGTTTTGAAGGCATAGGAAGTTGGAGAAGGAGTTTGGCGGTACTGTTAGGAATATCCACTCTCACAACTCTATTCAAGATGTCGATCATGGCTTTATACTGACACATCCAATTCATGCCTAGGATGACATCTATCACCTGATCTTTCAATACTATCATGGTGGTAGGGAACGCATGATTTCCCAACATCACTGGTATACTGCGAACCACCTCTTTGGTGATTATACGCCCTCCAGGCGATAAAATGCAAAAACTTTCTTTCAACTCCCCAATTGATATGTCATGCTTAGAGACGAAGCTACGACTGATGAAAGAATGCGATGCACCAGAATCAAACAACACAACTGATAGCTTCTTCTGATACAAAGGCTGATGACTTGATAAGGTGACTGACAGATGATACAGACCGATAAAGGGAAAAGATGCGAAAAGAAAGATACATGCCAGACTTGGCAACAGACAGACTAACGCCCCCAAACCTAGTCTAAGGTTTTAGGTAAGCAGATGGTACAGACACAAGGAGTCTAGTCGTCATCGATGAAGATCAACTCTTCGTCATCATCATCATCCTCGATGATAAGCTCAGGCTCTTCTTCCTCATCTTCATCTTCAACGTGGACACCTTCAGCAGGTTCCACTTCCTCATTCTGATCAGGCTCGTGTTCCACTTCAGGTTCCTCCACGACTCCGTCTTCGGGGTCCTCAGCAACTGGTGGAATCACGGGGTGAAGCTGGTTGTGCAGCTGGTGTACTTCCTCATGAAGCATATCATTGAACTGCTCGATCTGGGCGGTGTACTGCTGCAGTCCATGGAGCTGGGCTCTGGTGACATCCTCTCGGATCCATGTTGCATCACGCTGCTGGATAGCGCGAACCACATTCTGGTTAGCTTCCTCAAGAGCGGCTCGTGTCTCGTAGAACTCCAGGCGGGAAAGGTAGAAGTCATGCTCCATGTTCTCTATCTCAGCCTTCAGATTCTTGATTTCCTCCTTCAGGTTCTTGCGGGTGCGGCGGGGAAAACGACGACCATTGGAGGATTCTCCAGTCTCTTCTCCGGTGCGTGGCGCCAGCTGGTGACGCGGCACACCGTTTGGTCCAGTTGACTTGCGGGCGGTCAGCTTGATGCGAGCCATATCTGGACAAGAGGTTATAGATGAGAAGGCTAGCAAGAAAAGGTATAGGTACACTATCCCAACGAACCCATTTATTAACTTAAGTGAATATGACATGATGCATGAATCGTTCCTACGGAACAAGGCAATGCAATACTTAACATATATATAGGGCTTAATATATATGTACCATTGTTCTGCTACTAGTGTTGCCAATTAAAGACAAGTTGAGATAAGCAATTTGGACCAAAATAGTCAAGTTTAAATTTTGTTTGGACTCAAAAGAACTTTTGAAGTTTTCGCAAAAGAAACACTGCAACGTTAAAGTGAGATGCTCCGATACCACTCTGTGACGGAACGACCCTAATCCCATGGCCCACGTGTCCCTGTCTACCTCTGACAGCCGAACCCATGTTCCATGTGATTAAGACCTGTTCGCCACCGGGCTACATCAGTGCCCAATGTCCGCAGGATCATCTCACAATTCGGTTACAGTATTGCATACTTTTACAACATCGGAATAAAGAGCGGAAGACTTAAATAACATTAGTTTTACAAAACGAGGTTTCAAATGAGGTAAGGAGTACGGTTATTACAAACCATTGTTCGGGGAATTCAAAGTAGACAACGTAGCGGAAACATTAACATAAAGGTACATGCAACACCCAGCCCGAGGGTGCACATTTACTCATCGGCCTCATCGGCCTCATCCTAGACGAAGGTCACGCAACAGGGTGCGAGACACATCGGGGTCTCAGGCATACCTGCAACATGGGTAACAAACCCTGAGTACGGGGTACTCAACAAGACTTACCCGACTAAAGAAAAAGGGAGAAGACTCAGGAATGAGAGGCTTAGGGTAGCCAAGGTAAGGCTTAAGCAAGATCAAGTATTTTGCAGAAAAGCATTTTGTAAACCTTATTTTATTTTGAAAGATTCAGTATTCCTCAACTCTTCATCATTCATGATTCATTTTACATTTCAAAACATTCCTAGTTGAGAACCACTCTCCGTTGACAGTCAGTGGACCAAGTCTCCATAACCGAGGAGCAACGTTAATCCGGATAAATAATACTCAGCTGAGGATCCCTATCCACACTGCATATGTAGCACCCAAGCTTGCATATGCCAACTCGTCTAACACGATTCCTCCAAAATTGGACCCGGTCCTACGCCACCCGGAAGTACAGTACACCACTCCAATCCGGGACTTTAACCCACGTGGGTACATGCTACTTCCGCCATCTCTCCACTCCCAGTGCGCGGTTGTCGGTCCAATAAAGGATTCCTCGGAGCCAGAGCTTTCCGTAGTATGTGAATAGTTACAAGTCTTGACCAGCAGGCCCCCATACGGATGGTCCCTAATTTTCCAGTCAGAACTATACCTTGGTTATATCTCACCCAAGCGTAATAGTCCTGTCAGTTTTTCAACCCTGTCCCGGTCGGTGTCAACTGTTGAGTCCCGGACTACAACATGACGGCACCGTACGCTCGGACAACCTCTCCACGCTATTGACTAGGTACGGATCAGGTAACTAGCCAGTAGACGGGAGTAAAGCCAAATTCCCATAAACATTCTTTAAAGTGATCACACTTTTGAAATTGGCATTTTTATTGCAAATCTCTTGAATAGCATTGCTAAGCATTTTGCAAATAGTTTTGAAACAAGGGTATGTGTATCTTTTGGTGGGGGTAGATCATGCAAGTAATAGGTCATCACACAACTCCTATTACCTAATGCAATAGTTTAACTCAAAACATTTAAAGAAAACATTTATAAAAGCAACGTAGGGTTAAATGCACCGGGGCTTGCCTTGGATGGCAAAAAGAGCAGACTCGGGGTAGGTATAGATGTCGGAGCTCGGGGTCGCTTCGGGAGTTGGTTCGTCAACAGCGGCCTCGACTCTGGTACCTTCTTCGTTAACTATACGGATGCAATGATGAATGCTCATGAGAATAATGATATGGACTTATGGTGCAAGACAATTCTACTGATTCTAGATTACTTTTAAACAAAGCATAATTGAAATCTAGGTTGAGCATCAAAGGTAACCATTTCTTCCCTAAGCAATATTGATTAAACTAGACCTTATTATAATTATCCTAAGCATCATCCAATCATAGCATTACAACCATCATAGACCAAAGGGTAGGGGTCTATGAACATCAATCAATCCAAAGATCACATCATCAAACACTTATTACCAACCCTAATCTACCTTTTCTATTTTCTTAATTTATTTAAAAGGTCATTTTATGAAGTTGCTCCAAAAATTACCAAATTAATTCCATAAGTTCATTATGGCATAAATAGATGGCAAAACAAATTTCATAATTTTTGGAGGTCATTAAGGTGCTCAATTAAATCTAGACATTTAATTAACAAAAGGCACTATTCAAGAATTAAAATAAATGCTCAAAAATCAACTTGCTCCAAATGATTTCAAATTTTTACCAGAGGTTCAGCATGACACCACAAGGTCACAAAAGTTTATCACAAGATTTTTGGAGCTATAGAACACTCTCCAAAAATACCAAAACCTTCATTTTTTAATTAAAAGGGGAATTTTACATTTTCAAATTTTTGCACAAAACTCAAGTTTCATATTTTTATAAAATACTTCAGAGCATAAAGAGTCTACTACAAAAATTTCAGAATTTTTGGATGCACACAGAAAATCATACAAAAAAGAGAAAACAGAATACTATTCATATCTTTAAAAGAAAAAGGAAAAAGGACACGGCGGCGCTGCTCGACGCCGGCGACCACAAACGGGCGGCGCTCGGCACGCCGGCCAAGCCAGGGGGTCCGGGGTGAAACCAAGAGCACAGGGAGCACTAGAGAGCTCACCGGAGTCGATTGGGCAGCTCGGTGAGGGACGGGGATGGACGGAGCGGGATGAACGACGATGACCGGCGGACGGCACACGGCGGCGATCGGCGCAGTGGCGACCCTGGGCATCAAACAGAGCCGCAAAGGCCAGGTTAGAGTCGCACGGAGTCAAGGAACACGACACGGGGGTCGGTGAGGGATGATCATGGCCGGAGACGGCGAATTCCACGAACCCGAGCTCGCCGGGTTTCTGCCGGAGGCGGCAACGACGAGCTACGCCGGGCAAACGGGGACGGTAGAGGTGAAATTGGAGGGTGGGGAAGCAGCACCAGAACACGGCAGAGCTGCTGAGCTAGGTGGTTGAGCACGGGAGGCTCTGGAGTGAGGTGGCGACGGCGGCGGAGCTGAGGGAGAGAGGTCGGGCTCCGGCGGGGCTTTTATAGGCACGGCCAGGGGCCGGTAGAGACCTCGAGGTGGGGTGGATAAGCACGGCGAGCGCGTGCGCACTCGATTGCGCTCTGGCGGATAAGCTGGCGTGCAGCCGGGGCTCGGGCGCAAGCTCGCCGGCGATGGCCACGCGGCGGCGACGCGCAGAGGACTGTAGGGGACGGGAGCGAGGGTCAGCGCTTGCGTGCGGGCGCGAAATGATGGTGGCGACAACGGCGACAGGCTGGAGGCAGGCGAGGAGCTGCCAAGCACGCGGCACGCGCAGCGCCGGCGGGCTGGCCATGGCCGGGCCCCCCCTAGCTCGCGGTAGGAGAAGAACAGTGTAGGGGTAGGGTTTGACTTTTGGCTGGTTTCTGAATTTTGCAAATTTCTCCCAAAAATTGAACTGTGCGACAAAAACTCAAAATACCAAAGTTGCTCAGAAAAAAAAGATCTACAACTTTGTCAATATGAACATTTTCAAATTCCAAATAGTTTTTGAACTATATTCAAAAACAGAAAAGGGGACACTTTTCAAATTTGATTCAAATCAAAATTACTTTGGATTTCAAACTGAAACTTGAAAATCCTTATATATGAAAGTTGTTCCATTTGACAAAACCTACAACTTTGCTAATATACACTTTTTCTGAAACTCAATAGTTTATAAAATAATTTTGAAAACTCAAAAAGGAACAAAAACTGGAGTTTGAAGGAATTTGAAATTACTTCAAATTTTATATAGAAACATGGAAATCTGTAAATACCAAAGTTGTTCCTCTAGGTCAGATTCACAACTTTGCTTTTTGAACCAACTCAAAATTTTGAATTATGAAAAAGTTATCAGAAAGGGAATAAATCCAGGATTTGGGATTTTAGGGTTTTGCAAAAGGAAAAATCAAATCAAATCTGATTTTTGAACTTTGATCAATGCAACAAACATCAGGGCACTAAATATGAACAAGAATTACATAGAACTAGGCACAGAGGTGAAATTACCATTTTGCCCTTATAGAGAGAATTGGGCTTTTAGGGTTTTTTTTGAAAAGGGGAAACAAAGCGTAACAATTAGGCAAATCAAATGCATCACAGGAAATGATTAATGCTTAAAATGATGACATGTCAAATTAATTACATTTAAACACCAGGGGTGTTACATCAACTACTGGGCTGCGAAGGATGGCTTCTGGGTTTCAGTGCAGTGAATTAGCCCAAACTTGTGATTCATAGTACGGAGCCAATCTGCAGCTTCTAAAGGCTCATCAGCCTTTGTGAATACCGGCGGCCTGGTTTCTGTGAAATCCTGATAAGTACTTTCCTGGACCTGTTGATTATGTCGGCCATGCTACCCATGTGGTGCATTCTGAACTAGACCCCATATCAGACGTGCATTTTCGGTTGTGGCCTGCATGAGTGCAGCAATGGCTTCTGCCAGTGTTGGTGGAACTGGGGGTGCGTGGGGGACATCCTCCCCACCATGAGACAAACCAGCCCCATCAGCAGCACGGGTACGAGGCATCTGCTCATAAACAAACCAAACTTTATTCATTTCTGATTATGATACAAAAATAGTAACTGCATACACACTTATGTTACATTATTCATGCATAACAGGACTGATACATGATTCAACTAACTTAGGATCATGTTAAGCTAGACTATTACACAGCCCCTACCCTCTAGGGTTCAAGATCCACGCCTGACACTCTGATGGAAAACGACTCACTCGTCACCCTCACTCTCACTGTCACTGTCATCAGCAGACTCAACCACATCAGGATCTTCCTCACTCTGCCCATCTATCTCCCCATCATCAATGATCGTACCCATCTCATCTTCAGCTGCATCTAGAGGTGGGGGTGGATGGAGTTGATCGTACAGCACATGGACTTCCTCATGCAACTGGTCATTAAATGCTTCTATATCTGTCACATATGCTTCCAGCTCATGCAAACGGGCTAAAGCATCATCTTCTCGCTGCCAAGCGGTGTTCCTTTATCCAAGCATTTTAGTCATAATTTTTTCTGCATTAACCACGCTTCTGTTGGCCTCTTCCTGCTTGATTTTCATACCTCCAGCTTTGGCAAGTGCCAAGCTCTTCTCCCGAGAGGTGGCAGCCAACTGAGATTTCAGCTCATGGACCTCTGCCCGTAAGTCCTCATTGACCTCCTGACTGCTGCTGGACCCTTCCTCCTTGCGGGATGCAAGTTGGTGCTTGGGTACACCATGAGGACCCGTACTCTTGCGAGGTGTCTCCTTACCGCGCGGCATCCTGGTGAGATAAGGTTTAGAACTAGGCAGATAGAGTAAATACTCTTTGGATAGCAAGAAAGGATTGGATTCTAACCCTTACCCAACTATACCACTTATCAAAAGTTGATTAAGCATGATGCATGAAACGCACTTACGCATAAAGCATATAAAATTTAAATTATACTCCATTACATAAGAGTAGAAATTTAACAACAATTTCAAATTAAGGCTTAACTTAACATGTTGTTCCACTTATCAATCTACGATCTACTACTCAAGACAGAACATAGATCGAAGAGCATGAACAGGGTAAGTCAAAAGCGTTTTGGATCAAACTAAATTTCAATTAGTTTTGACTCAAATCATTTTGAAGTTTTGCAACAATACTCCAAAACTACTGCAATGATCGCTCCGATACCAGCTGTGACAGAACCTCCTGAATTATTAGGGCCCACGTGTACCCGTCCTTGTCCAAAAGACCTCAGACAGTCATACACTGTGCCCCATAACCCAAAAGACCCATCACGTGTCATCGGGTAACCCGACTCATCCACGTTTCCTTACCCTCCCAGGATCATTGCAAGAGTCATGGCAGTATTACAATATTTCACAATTAATATACATCGGAGATAAAGTGCGGAAGTATTACACCATAAGTTTTACAAACCAGTTGTTCAAACTCGCGTCGTTATTACAAACCATAGTTTCACACTTCACCCTAGATAGTGGAAGCAACATTAATAAAACTGTATTTCACACAAACAACCCCGCCTAAGGGTTGCATTACTCCTCTCCGGACATGTCCTCCTCAATGACGGTCACGCAACAAGCCTCAAAGCAAGGCTGCGCGTGAACGTCACCTGCAACAGGGGATTAACAAACCCTGAGTACAAAGGTACTCAACAAGGCTTACCCGACAAGAAAAGAGAAGAACAGGTATGCTGGTTTGGGTAGGCTCAACAGTACTTTTCATTTGCATAAAAGCTTACTAAAGTAATCCTAGATTCAAATTTTACTTAATCATTTGTGTATATGGTAAGAATTGTAAATGAACACTAGTGAAAGGTCATTATCATTCTTTCTTAAACCAGTTTCATTTTCATTCTACGGTGCGGGTCAGAAGATTGAGTCTCCTTAACCGAGGAGCACGATGATTCGAACCGATTCAACCAGATCTGGGAGTTTTCCACGATCATACGATATATGTAGACCCGTGATCACACATATACCAACCCCAACCTCGGATCCTCCAAACAAGACCGGGTCCGCGCCACCCGAGAGTACTTGTACACCTCCAATCCGGGAGTTTAACCCACGAGGGTAGCTAGTACTCCCGCCATCTCTCCACTCCCAGTGCGCGATTAGCCGTTCTCATTTAAGAACCACCAAGGTAGAGCTTACCGTAGCATATGATCGGTACTTCACAGTTTCTCAATCTAGCAGGCCAACAACGGTTAACCCTAAACCGACACATCCGGGTCACCCTACACCGCCCCAAGGTTCGGTGCAGGTGCCCGTCTGGTCTTAACCATCATTATTTCTCATTATCATTCCAAAACGATAAGTATCGAAAACATTTATCAAAAGCTTCATAAAGCAAGGCTAAGCATTTCTATCATTTGCATAAAGCAGGTATCAAGGAATGATATATCGATAACAAGGTTGATCATGCATCAACAAGTTTAAAGCATTTATTTGTTAAACATCTCATGCATCAGGTTATCGAAAGTAAGTGTAATTTGCAAAACCAAGGAAAAGGTTAAATGAACCGGGGCTTGCCTTCGTTGACCGAAAGAGTCTGGAACTCCTGATATTCCGGATCAACAGGACACTCCGAACTCTCTGGACCAACCTCGACCGGACAATCGACCCCTTCAGAAACTACACGATAAAGGAGTGCATGCTTGATGAGATGCTCATGTCATGATCATGGTAAAGATGGAAATTTACTAAGTTATAAACATTTAACTCGTAACAACTTTCCATCACGGCATAGTTGCAAACCAACAAAACCAACTTGTATAAATATACTTGGTTTACATGAGTGACTCTTGCCTGCATCAAGCAGCAGATCAAGATAATTCACCTAATTTAACCTTCAAATCTACCATAAAGAAACTTAGGTTTTCATATTTTACAACACTACTTATTTATAAAGAGAGCAATTTAATTAGCACGAAATTAAGTTGTGAAGCAAACTATGCCCAAATTAGTTCAAACTTTTAGAGATGATAAATTATATCAAATAACAGTAGGAAAACAAATATCACAATTTCTGAACAAACATATAAACCTGCAGAATTAAATCAATCTATAACATTTAAATAATTAATTAAGGCATAGAAATAAGATTAAAATTTATTTTCTCCAACAGAGCTCAAAATTTTTGTGAAGATACATTTTCAGCTCAAAACAGTGGCAAAAATAGTTTCATGATTTTTGGACATTTAAATAGGCCTACAAAAATCATCAAAGATCATTTATTAATAAAAAGACCTATTTTAACTACTTTCAAAATTTGTTCAAAACTCAAGTTTCATATTTTTCCTAAATATTAGACAGCTTGAGAAAGCTACACAAAAATTTGCACAATTCTTGGAGCTTCCAACAAAAACATGTCAAAAAGACAAAACACAACACTATTCCTCTTTTTCAGAAAAAGAAAAACTCTACAAACCCTACTGGGCTCGGCCCACCTTCGGCCCACAGTCGCTGACGACTGGGCCCAGGTGTCAGCGCCTTCTCTTCCCCATCATGCCCAGACCAGAGCTCGGCCGGCCTTGACCGGCTGCTCGGCCGCGTTGACTGGCCGTCGGCCTCCTCACCGGCGAGGTCTCCGGCGACGGCGAGGACTCCCACCTCTCCATCTTGACCTCGCGCACCATTCCCACCCCTCACTGGACCTAGCACCCACACAACTTCGAGCTGGCCGCAGCCATGGCGGCTCGGCCATGGCGAACACGGCGGCAACTCGGTGTCCCGGACAAAAGGGCACGGTAGCGACCTAGGTGAGGGTGGCTTCATACTCAGGGACTTGCAGCGACCACGATGCGCACCCAAACTCGCTCGGAGATGACTCCGAGCAACATGGTCCACGATGGCGGCCATGGCGGCGCTTGCACCGACGGCGAGCCACGCGAACCGACCAAGATGACCCGGTAGAGACTAAACTAGGGAGCGCAACACGCCTAGGAGCTCATCACGACTACGATGCGCACCTTACTTTGACTCGAGGAGCACTGGACCGAGGTTGATGACGGCGGCGGCGATGACAAAGCTTGCACCGGCGGCAACCTCCGTGGACTGCTCAAGCCAGGGCGATAGAGACTTCAAAAGCGAGCCGAACGTGAGCCACAACACATCGCGAAGCTAAAACACTAGTCGGTTTGACCGGGGGAACTCCGGCTTACCGTGACCACGACCAAGGTACCCGCGGCGGCTCCCTGCCGGCAGCGAGGAAGAAGACCGTGGCGACGGCGGTTGCAAGCTTTAGGGCTCGGGTTAGCTACCTCAGGAGAAGCAAGGGATCTAGGCGGAGCTATTTGGGAGGTGGAGGATGCAGGGACGCAGCGACGACGGTGATCGAGCTCGCCGGGGCTTGACCAAGAAACAGAGGATGAGAGAGAGGAGGTGGCGGACGCGGACGATGGGAGATTGGGGAGCTCTCAGAGCTTGCCACCGCACTGAGTGAAGCAGGCAGGAAGCTAGCTGCGTGGTCATAAACGCGGAGCGGCGCGGAGGCGGCCAGGCCACGGCAGCGGCGACGTGGGGGCCTGCCCTGCTCCGGCAGATGCACCCGCCTCCTGTAGCTACAGGATCAGATTCACCCCCTTTCTAATTTCTCCAGACTTTTGTACTGCACGACAAAAACTCTTAAAACAAAAGTTGCTCCAAATTTTGTGTTCTACAAGTTTGATTTAAGAATCAAAGTCAAATTCTGCCTGGATTTTGAAATGGAGTTCAAAATCAAATTTGGACCAAACTAAATTCAAAATTACTCTTGAATTTTTTGAACAACTTCCAATTTTGCCAAAATATGAAAGGTAGAGTTTGAAAAGTGGTACAACTTTGCTTTAACACGTTTTGGCTGATTTCCACTGGAAATAGGTCAATTTGATCAAAACAGTTCAAATCGATTTCAAATTGGCAATTTGATAAGGGGACAGAACTAGGGTTTTGTAGTAAAAGGAAAATTACTTTTGATTTTGCATTGACATTTGAAAAAGGGTCAATGTATAAAATGTTCATTTTGAAATTCTCTACAACTTTAATGTAGATCTCAAACTCAGATTTCAAATAGTTTTTGAAATGCAAGTTTAAAGTCAAAAGGGGTCCATTTCCAGGGTTTGAGTAAATTCATAATTACTTGAAATTTTGTACAGAAACTTTGAAAACTTTGAATACCAAAGTCGTACCTCTCCTCAAGATCTACCAAACAGCTTTTAGGGTCAACCCCTAACTATGCACAGATTTTGAGTTAACTAGAAAGGGCTAATTAACTTATATAGGAATTTAATGTTTTTTTCCAAGTTTTTAGCTAAATAGATTTTAGATTCTTTTGAATAGCTGAACTTGGATCCATGCCTTTACATGACTTTAGTCAAGTGGGAATGAACACAAGTTACTTCATAATGACATTCTAAATTAGGTTTTTGAGCTGCATCACAAGCATATAAACAAAGATGCTCACACATTAGGAATTAAACTCATTTTAGTGAATGCATCTCAAGGTGAGCTAGCACATGATGCTATGAAATGCTTATGATGACATGACAACATTTTATTCATGTAAACACCTGAGGTGTTACACTCCGCAACCTACACACCACAACAAAATGGGGTAGTTGAGAGGAAGAACTGGACTCTAATCACTCTAGCAATGACAATGTTAGATGAGTATTCTACACCGGAAAGATTTTGGGCGGAAGCAATCAACACTGCTTGCTATGCATCAAATCGGTTGTTCCCCCATCGTCTCCTTGGCAAGACCCCCTATGAGCTACTCAACAACAAGAAGTCGGATGTATCATTCTTTAGAGTGTTTGGTTGCAAATGCTTGGAAGTTCAAACGCTGATGTGATATTGGTTTTCTTATTGGTTACTCATTGAAGTCTAAAGCATATCGAGTATTCAACCATGCCACCGGGATGGTAGAAGAAACATATGATGTGGAATTCGATGAACCTAATGGCTCTCAAGGAGAGCATGAGAATCATGATGATGTAGGTGATGAAACATTGAGGGAAGCAATGAAGAACATGCCCGTTGGAGCCATCAAGCCTAAAGATGATGATGATGATGTGCAAGTCATTGACAAGCCATCCTCATCAAATGTGCCACATGATGATGACAAAGATGGGAGGGATCCAAATGAAGACACTCATGTCTCCCATGATCAAATGGTGGTACAAGCTCAAGATGTTGATGCTCCACAAGCGGCCCCTCAAGTGGTTGATCGAAGGACTACTCCTCTACTACAAGCTCATCCTCAAGATCTCATCATAGGGAGTCCTACAAGGGGTGTAATGACTCGATCTCAAAAACTTGCTTTATTTATGGAACATCACTCCTTTGTTTCTCTTGTTGAGCCTACCATTGTAGATGAAGCTCTAGGTGATCCTGATTGGGTGAATGCCATGCATGAAGAATTAAACAACTTAACCCGCAACCAAGTTTGGACACTTGAAGAGTGACCAAAAGGCGCAAGAGTCATTGGAATGAAATGGGTGTTTAGGAACAAGCAAGATGATCAAGGCAAGGTTGTTAGAAACAAGGCAAGGCTAGTGGCAAAGGGGTTATCTCAAGTTGAAGGTTTGGATTTTGGAGAGACCTTTGCACCGGTTGCAAGACTAGAAGCCATCTGCATATGCATCACATCATGACATTAAATTATATCAAATGGATGTGAAAAGTGCATTTTTAAATGGCTTCATAAATGAGCTAGTCTATGTTGATCAACCTCCCGGGTTTGAAGACCCTTGATATCCTAATCATGTTTATAGGTTGTCCAAGGCGCTATATGGGCTCAAGCAAGCCCCTAGAGCATGGTATGAGCGCCTTCGAGACTTCCTCATTGAGAAGGGTTTCACAATTGGGAAGGTCGACACCACACTATTCACCAAGAAGCTTGATGGAGAGATCTTCATTTGTCAAGTCTACGTTGATGATATCATCTTCGGGTCAACAAATGAAGCCTATTGCAAGGAGTTTGGTGACTTGATGTCGAAAGAGTTCGAAATGTCCATGATTGGCGAGCTCACATTCTTCCTAGGCTTCCAAGTCAAGGAATTGAAGGAGGGGACTTTTATATCTCAAGAGAAGTACACAAAAGACCTCCTCAAGCGCTTCAATATGGATGATTGCAAGCCTATCAAGACTCCAATGCCAACAAACGGACATCTCGACCTAGATGAGGGAGGTAACCCGGTTGATCAAACTCTCTACCGTTCTATGATTGGTAGCTTGTTATACTTAACCGCGTCTAGGCCCGACATCATGTTTACTATGTGCATGTGTGCTCAGTTTCAAGCCGATCCTAGGGAATCACATCTCATAGCCGTGAAGAGAATCCTTAGGTACCTAAATCACACCCCAAGCATTGGCCTTTGTTATCCCAAAGGAGCTAACTTCCAACTCGTTGGGTATTCCGATTCGGATTATGCGGGTTACAAAATTGATAGAAGGAGCACATCCAGAGGGTGCCATTTGCTTGGGAGATCACTAGTTTCATGGAGTTCGAAAAAGCAAAATAGTGTGGTCTTGTCTACCGCCGAGGCGGAATACATAGCCGCGGGTGCTTGTTGTGCACAAATCCTCTATATGAAACAAACCCTTTTAGACTATGGTGTAGTTCTAAAAAGGGTACCTTTGTTGTGTGACAATGAGAGCGCGGTTCAGCTTGCTAACAACCCAGTTCAACACTCTCGCACAAAGCACATAGATATTCACCATCACTTTCTAAGAGACCATGTTTCAAAGAAAGATATATCCTTAGAGGGAGTTAGAACCGAAGATCAATTGGCGGATATCTTCACAAAACCCCTAGGTGAAAACACCCTTTGCAGTTTGCGAAGTGAGCTTAATGTGCTTGATCTAAGTAACTTTATCAAAAGGTGAAAGGGGGTTGTCTTTGCATTGCATTGTATCATATGCCATGTTTAAATTATGCTATGCACATAGGCTTGTCAGACGTGGTTAAGATAACCGCCCTAAAAAGCGTGTGAAGAAGCTTACCCATGAGCAAACTTGACAAGCAACCTAGATTCAAATTCCGTATTGCATTGCATATGCATGTGTGTTGCTTTGTCGTTTCTTTTTGGTTAAGTTTTGAGCAACCGCTGTGTTCGTCCACCGCTAGGGGGAGCATTTGAGGCTCCTAATGGTTGAGACCCCTAGTTTTGGTGACCACATGTTGTCTCCTCGGGTTTTATTGCCTATTTTATCTAGAAAACTAAATTAGCCTATGGCAAATTATTTGAAAAATTTGAGGGTTTGAGAGAGGTCACTCCGCTAGGTTCCAACTGGTGTTTATTTGCGTCTTATTTGAGTTGGAACTTGGTTGGGAGAAGTCGGCGTGAAAAATCGAGTCAAAACAGGGTTTCCCCTGTGACTGGACGCTGTGACTGGACACACCCTGTGCGTCCGGTCAGTGCATCTCACGCACTGATGAACAGTGTCATCGTCGCGTCAGGTCAGGTGAAGGAGCGTGCATCCGGTCGATTGCTGAGTTCTGATCGGACGCATGGTTGCGTCCGGTCGTGTGAGACAGGACGCGTTCGGTCGCATGTTGCGCGTTTCTGGAGCTCTCTGTATTGGATCGGACGCTGAGCAATGTGCGTTCGTTCGCAACTTAAACGGCGCAATAAGTTCTTCAACCGACACGTGGGCCCGCTTGTTCATTCCTCTCTCTTCGTCTTGCCCACGATCGAGCCCGCGCCGCCTCAACCCAGCTCGCCGCGCCGCCACAGCCCTAACCATCGGCCGCTGCGCCAACCTAGCTCCCCGCTTCACTGGCCGCCCCCCACCTCCCCCCCTCGCGCCGCCCCGCTAAGCGCCGCCGCTTCGCCTCCCTCGCCCTGCCCGCATCCGCTCTCCTCCGCCGAGGGACGGGCTCACCGGCGCCGATCTCGCCGGAGCTTCGCCCTAAGTTCACCAGCGCCCGTGCTCTTCGTCCCCGAGCCACTCTCCCTCTTCGGTGCCATCTTCCTGGCGAGCACCCAGTGAGCTTCCACCTCCTCACCTCTATTCCCTGCGCGCCATGTGTTTGTTGAAATGCCCCAACAGCTCGTTCATCGCCTTTTAACCCATTTTGGCAAATTTTCTCGCGCAGATCCTTCCGGAGTGGGCTCGTGGTGTCCGAACGTGTCGATATCTTACCTTTGCTTGGTCGGTTCGTCGCATTGTCAGGTAGCAAAGCCATGTCTCCCTTTCTCATCTTCTTTGCTTTGCTTCCGATAGGGCCTTCTTCTCTCTAGATTATATATGCTTATATATATACCTCTCTATCTATTGCAGCGAGTCGGGACCGTGTCAGTGAGCCGTGTGACAGTGTCAGCTTAATCCGGGGCCAATCTCGTGGATACGGAACGAGGCCAAGCCTCTGAGGTTCAATCCAGTGCCTTGTTTGTCAGAGGCTCTTGCAGTTGTCAGCGGCTGTGGATTGATTGACAGTGGGTCTTGTCAATGGAAGTTGTTCTCAGCTTGCAGCAGTTCCCTTCTTGCAGCGATGGCACGCTGCAAGAATGTCGTTGGAGGTCCCGGGGCCGATCCTCCTCCCCCTCGCCCTCCTTCTGGTGGCAAGGCGAAGGGGAAGCAGAAGCTAGTGTCCAAGAAGCACAAGAGGCTTGATCGGGATTCTCATATGGCTCTAGCAGCAGCACGGGCAGCCGAGAGAGCAGAGCAGGGTGGTCAGGCAGGTGGTCTTCGCATCCGCGACTAGCTTTCAGAGCAGGGTGGTGGTCAGGCAGGTGGTCAGTTGAGTGGACAGCGGATTCACGATCTGCTTACAGAGCAGCAGCAGCAGGTCGTGCTTCAAACCGAGGGTGGCGTGGTCTGGGTTCACGGCGAGCAGTACTCTCTTGACGATCCAGTTGAGGTCCTCCCTACGGACTTTCATTTTCCATCAGAGGCAGCCTCAGCTCTCGTAGCAGCTTCAGCCGGTGGTTCAGCTCCAGAGCCCAGCACAGCTACAGAGACCCAGGCAGAGGGTCAGCCAACTCAGCAGCTGGTACGTCGGTCCACCCGTACTCGCACTCAGGTTTCTCCTAGACCTGAGGGGCAGAAGCGGGGTTGTCGACACCCTCCGAGGCCACAGGCACCTCCGCCTGTGGAGCACTTGGACCTGCGGACCGTGACAGCACGTCAGGTGCAGGCTCTTCGGCTTGTCCCGTATGAGGTGTGGTTTCCAGCCGCCAGGCACCCTCAGGCCTCCTAGGGTTTCTATACAGTGCTTCAGGAAGATTTTTACACAGCTTATGTCAATAGCGGCGTTCATATTCGACCTCACCGAGTTTGCCCACTCGAGGTTATAGTTGCAGCTGGTGGAGAGGCCATTCATCCCATGCTCTCCTACCTGCCAGGCTTGGCAGATCTTCTTGGACAGAGTGGTCATTGTGTGGAGGATTGGGTTCGACAGTTCTACGCGTCTCTGTGGATCTCCCCGGATCACCGGTTCCTTCACTTTGCCTTCAGGTGGCGATCCTACAGGCTCTACAGCTCCAGGGCCAGAGAGTATCTCGGATTGACAGCCTATGAGACCAAGATTCACACCTTGTGCTACGGAGAGACAGAGCCACCTCGGCGTCATCATGCAGGCGAGATTCCACTAGCAGATTTAGTCTATGCCTACTTCTGAGAGCCATTCGGAGAGGGGTCCAGCGGGCGTCCTCGTGACTTGACGCCGACGGCCCGTCTTGTGAACGAGGTCATGAGGCGTACTATTCTGCCTCGGACAGGCTACAGAGAGGGGCTGACTTGTATTCAGATTTGGCTTATTCACCACCTTGTCTCCCAGCTCGAGTTCGATATTTGGGATGTCATCATTTCTGAGATGGAGGACACGCTTGCAGAGGGGTTCAAGGGTCACAGGCAGCTTCCCTATGCCCACTGGATCTGTGTGATTATGAGGAAGATGATTCCGACCCTGCTTTCCGAGCTCACTCACTCTTTGACTGAGTTCCCTGTGTACGACATTCGCCAGATCATCGGGATTAGTCCAGACACTCGTCCGAGGCGTCAGCGTCAGAGGCCAGTTGTCACCGAGATGGAGGCTGAGCAGGACGAGGCAGTTCGTCAGCTGGCAGAGGCAGAGCTCGCAGGACTTGAGCCAGAGCCAGAGGATAACGACCTTCCAGAGGTCCCGACTGACAGTTCCGACGATGACTACGCTCCCCTTCCGAGGATGCGTCTAGCAGCAGCTCACGACTCAGAGGCCTCCTCGTCTCGTATAGCTGGCTCCGACCCAGCTCTTCTTGCCAGACTCTCCCGGATGGAGCAGCAGCAGTCCTGGCTCTCTGAGGAGGTTCAGCGCCAGGCTGAGGAGCAGCGTCGTCAAGCTCAGGAGCAGGCCCGACTTGCAGAGGCACAGGCCGTGGCCGTAGCACAGGCTCAGGAGCGCCAGGACGCTCTCCAGCGACAAATGATACAGCTTCAGACTCAGACCCTAGCTTTCATGGAGAGGATGGCAGCCATTCCTCAGTTACCTCCGCCGCCGACTCAGTTTCAGCAGCAGCTACCCGGACCGTTGACATCGTACTACACGACAGTTCCTCTGTCGTTGGTCTCGCCTTTCCCGCAGTTCACTAAGTGGTTCACCTCACCTATGACAGGTCAGCTGCCGGGGTTCACGCCGCTTCGCTCAGGCTTCACTCCGACACAGACGGAGTCCGTTCTCGTGACCCCAGGGAGTTTGGAGGCTACATTCAGCGAGCTCACTGGCCAGCCTACACCGTTAGAGTTTCACTTGCCGGTGACCTCCGCTCCAGCTCCTGCTCCCGCTACTGGTACCACAGAGACACTTCCTTCTTCAGTAGCGTCGTCCGAGCCACCGGTCTCTCAGAGTCAGATTTTATCCGTCAGTTCCGCACCTGAGGCTTCGTTGACCGTGTCAGTGGCAGAGATAGAGAAAGTGGATCCTCCTCCAGAGTCAGAGCTTCCGCAGCCAGAGGTTCCCGAGCCAGAGACCGCTCCAGAGTCAGCTGAGCTGACCCAGACTGCTTCACCTCCACGTCTAGTGTCCGAGGGTCAGCCAGCTCACAGTTCGTCATCCGATGAGGCGGCTCTCCTTGCTCAGTTTGAGGCTATTCCACATACCTCGTCGCCCGACTCGACCGCTCCTGTCCCGCCTTTAGACCCTTAGGTTTTGGTCCTTGATGCCAAAGGGGGAGAGAGCGTATGTTAGACTTAGGGGAGCTTGTGAGAGGGTCTCGGTTCATTTGTGTGATCCTTGCACTCATATGCATACTTGTTTATCTTTTGGCACCTGTACGATATGCGTATGTCTTTTGGTTGTGACATGTTATGCTTCACTAGTTATACATTACATGTCACTTGGTTATGCTCATTTACTTTGCTTCCGCACTTATACTCCGATAAATGCGCTAGTTCATAAGTACTTGTGTTAATTCTTATATGTTGAGTAGTTATGTGGACTTGGTTTGTATAAGCATGCCTAACCCTTTCTGATCTTATTGTCACATGCTTATATAAACCAAGCATTTGAAAACCTCACCTCTCTTTCAAACATACTTGAGGTTGTCATCAATCACCAAAAAGGAGAAGATTGTGAACATCTAGGCCCCTAGTGGGTTTCGGTGATTGGATGACAACGGTAAATTACTATGACTAACGTGTGTTTTGCAGAAACAATTGAGTTAGGTCATGGTAATGATGATCGTGTGGACATTATGGTATTCATGTCCCCTTATTGATGGAATTCGTTCGGTTTTCAAAGGATGGACGATGAAGATGGTGACAGGCTAGTTCTAAGTGTCATTTGGTGTTGAAGGACACTTAGAGTAGCATAGGTCTTTGTTTTATCTTTGGCCGTACTATTAAGGGGAGTTTGAATGGATAGCTTGACCTAGGTGAGACTTTTGAGTTAGGTGTCGTGCACACTTGTTAACCAAAGCCCTAGGTAGCTTAGAAAGGTGCCTAAGATCATAAGGAAGAAAGTTCGTGAAGGGAGCGTCGCAAACCGAAGTCGTTTTGGACTTCAAATTGCGACTGGATGCTGGAGCCCTTGGGACCGGACGCTAGGGTATGCGTCTGGTTAGTGTTGGTCGCTGAGGGTTGAGTCTGGTTGTGACCAGACGCTCCCTCAGCAATGGACCGGACTACCAACTCAGAGAGGTTCCAAAGAGGAAAATACGCGATCGGACGCGTCCGATCAGAGGGGATCGGACGCATGAGAGCGTCTGATCAACGTTTCGTACGTGTGTCAGTGCTGGCGTATGCTAGCCGTTGGGCACTGACCGGACGCGTCCGGTCACCCCGACAATTGCGTCCGGTCAGTGTGTAACTGGATGGACTTACCCCTTCGTGCATGTTTTGAGTTGGGGGTATAAATATGCCTCCCCCTCATTCATGCTGCCTCTCTTGCTCATTTGAAAGGTTGCCAAACACATTGTGATTGCAAGTGAGTGCAACAGGCCTAGTGAGGTTGAGAGATTTGATAATTGAGTGATCAAACACCTCATTAGTGAAGAGAGAGTAGCAAGTGTGCATCCACCCATCTCATTAGCCTTGCGTTGGTCATGTGAGAGTTCTTACTTGTTACTCTTGGTGATCGGCATCACCTAGATGGCTTGGTGGCGATCGGAGAGCTTGGTGATCATCCGGAGGCATTGTGGATGACCCAAGCCAAGTTGTGACCGGTAGCAAGCGATTCACCGGGCCCGAGTGGCGAAGAATCAGCTCGTAGTGAGCACTTGATCCTTGCGCGGATCAAGGGGGAGCGATACCCTTGCGTGGGTGCTCTAACGAGGACTAGGGGGGTGTGCCGACACCTCGATACCTCGGGAAAAAGATCGTCGTGTCATCTCTACTCTCTCTACATTCGCATTTACATTTTGAGCAATTCAATTCCGCAATTTACTTATTGTTCATCCATGTTTGAATTGCCACGGTAGAGTAGAAATGTCATAGTGTTGATCTTTTGTGCGGTTGATTCTAGAGAAACACACTTCTAGGCACTAGGGGTTAATTGGGCTTGTTAGGATTTAATTATCGCAAAATTTTTAGAAAAGCCCAATTCACCCCCCCCCCTCTTGGGCATCTTGATCCTTTCACCATGTCGACCACGATGGCCCTGGATGCAGACAAGGATGGAGAAGCTGTGGACCAGAAGGAGTACCGGAGTATGATCGGGTCGCTGCTGTACCTGACGGCGACACGCCCGGACATTCAGCTCGCAGTGTCTCTTTGCACGCGCTTTCAGGCGTTGCCGCGCACTTCTCACCGTCAGGCAGTCAAGCGCATTATGAGGTACTTATGTTTCACACCTGAGTTTAGGATTTGGTATTCTGCTTCTTCCACCCTCTCCCTTTGCGGTTACTTGGATGCTGATTTTGCTGGTTGCCGACTTGAGCGCAAGTCTGTTGACGCTCACTAAGTGTCATATTCTTAGCATCAACAAGGTCATATAACGCAACACAAGGACCTAAAATCAACCAAAAACCTTTTATAAACTAACGATTTCCACTTGTCTTTGAGTTTTATTTGAATGTAGGAAATTGCGGGGGTTTTGAGCAAAATGACCAAGAGGACCCGCCAGGAGGCGAGCACACTCACCTGGGCTCACTTTGGGCCAAGGTGGGGTGGCGCCAGCCACCCATCACTGGCGGCCGCCAGGGGAGTGAGGCCCAAACTCCTCCCCTGCCACGTCACTGATCTAGGGGAGGCATGCCACACTCATTTGCAGCCATTGATCACTTAGGTCATTGCATCCAAGAGCCAAGAAAGGATGTCATATGGATCATGACCCAATTGCCCATGTGACGGTTATTTGGACATGCAACCGACCTTGGAACCGCCTCTCTGGAGATCCTGGTTGCCGTTGAAGCAAAGGCGGTGGATCCAACGGCCAGGGGGGTGGCGGCCGCCACCTAGGGCTGGCGCCCGCCACCACACTCACCCCCCTGACCTAACCCTAGGTCCATAAGTACCCCTAGGTCCCTTAGGCTATAAATAGGACCCCCCGAGCTCATTTGTACTCAGACCTCACCTCATTAGTCCCACTCTCTTGTAAGCGAAGCTCTGGTGAAGGAACACTCTAGTTGAGAGACTTAGAGTGAGAGCGAGAGTGATGAAGAGAAGAGCTGGAGTTGTAATAGAGGATCTTCCAAGTCTCTGGTATAATTCCAAGCCTTTCTTCATTTATCTTAGTGTTCTTCTACTTTCAGCATTTACTTTAAGTTCTTTACTTATTGTTCTTATTGAGTGCTTTCGATCATAGATAACTTAGTATTTAGTTTGTATCTAGTTTGGGTTCTTCGCTGAGTAATCAGTGCTCTAGTTTTGGACGCAAGATTAGAGTAGTATATATTAGTGTAAGCGCGGTGCTTAGACTAGTTATACCTTAGTTTGTGGCTAGCCCCCCGGATAGCTGTGGTAGCCAACAGGTGGTGACAGCCCTGGGAGCCTTGAATTCCACCACGTAGTTGGGTTAGTTCTTAAATCATAAACCTCATTGTGCACATCTGACGTAAATAGTCCAGAGGGTGTGTATGGTTCGAAGAACTAGATAAACTCTTTATTGCTAAGTTAGTTGTGTTCGTAAGCGTGTAGGAAAACATTAATCTGTTCATCGGCCAGACCCCACCAATTTAGTTTAGTAGTAGTTAGTTTTTCTTTCTTTTTATTAGTAGTAGATATCAACCCCCATTCATATATTTTCATCAACCTTGCTAGAATCACTAGTTGTTCATAGCAGTCCTAGTGTTAGTTCTGCCATAGTAGCTTCCCTGTGGAAATAAATATGATACTCGGTTACTCCCGGGTGAAGTGCTACAATAGACTTATTCTGTGCGCTTGCGGAACCTACCAATAGTCATACGAATAGTTAGTTATACTTCTTACATTAAGAAGTACCAACAAAGTCCACATCTGGGACTTGTCAGTTTTTGGGTTCCTCCCTTGTATCTTGGTCTTCTCACAAGCAGTCTAGTGTCGCTCAGTCTACCACAGAGGCTAAATATGTTCCTACGGCTAGCTGTTGTTCCCAGTTGTTGTGGATGATGGCCACTTTGCGTGATTTTGGTCTGAGTTTTTCTTGAGTTCCATTGCTTTGTGACAGCACGAGTGCGATTAGCGTTGCTAAGAACCCTGTGATGCATTCTAAGACCAAACACATTGATGTGCGCTTTCATTTCTTGCGAGACCACTATGAGAAGGGTGATATCGACCTTCACCATGTCGATACTCATCTTCAGTTGGCAGATATTTTCACCAAGCCTTTGGACCAATCAACCTTTGCTAGGTTGAGAGGTGAGCTTGGTGTGTGCTTCCCCTTTTAGTTGGGGGAAACATTTTGGTTCTTGTATCATAGACTGACTTCTTTTTTGTTCTTGTTTAGCTTTTGCATTTCATCATTTTTGCATCTTTTTCTTCTTGAGCTTCATGTCTATAATCTGTAGAATGAATCTATGCTCTAATTAGTGTATGCTCGGATGATATATGATGATGCTTGTAGCTTAGGCTCTTTTTGATTACTAATACATGTTGTGAGCTGAGCTACTTTTCAGAACTGTGAATATGCTTAGTTCAACATGAAATTTTGAAACATGTTCACCATTGAGATTGGCAACTAGCATGTGTAGAATGTGTTGAAGTCACTTGTGCTTTTTCATATACGCTAGGTTGCTATGTCTCTAGTTCTGAGTCCTTCACTTCATAAGGTGTGTTCATATTCTGTTAAAATTTGAACCAAGTTTAAGTGAATTGAAAAGATCGAGATGGGATTACTTGACAGCAGATCACGGTATCGAGACTGTTTCTCATTGCACATTGAATCAAACTTGAGCCGTGTAGTGTAAGACCGAAACCGTTGCTTCAAGCTTCTGATTGCTTATGCATAGGCTTAGCTCGGTTGAAAAGTTAGGCAATGTCAAGTTTTCAACCTCTCGCAATCACATGCTAAAATTTCAAACTTGTGTAATCACCGCTGCAACTCCGATAAAATTTTGAAAGCACAAGTCTATGTTACATTCAATAGCATGATGATTGAACTTTACTAGGGGTAGTTCACCTTGTATACATGTTTAGCACTTATGTAACTTCCTGTCTATACATGTTTGGTGCTATTTTGATGGTGAAACCTTTTCTGAATGGCTTAAAATCTGCTCACTTTGCTCATATGTTCATATTTCGTATTTTGTGATCAGTTTGTGCTTTTGTTGGCATTCTTACTTGCTGTTGCGTTGTCAAATGAGCACTCTTTAGAGCATCTATTCTTTCTATCGACTATATACCTGAAGCTGCTAACCTGCATTTGTGACTCATATGCATTTTGCCTTGTTGTGTGCATTTTCAACTAAGGGGGAGAAATTTGACAAATCATGTCCCTAGTTGTGTGCATTATTGAAGGGGGAGCTTGCTCGCTTCGTTTATTTGACAAGTTTTATTGGTCAATTGGTTCAGAGCATTTTTCAATTGGTTCAGAGCGTTTTTCAGCTAGTTGTGTTGAGCCTTTGCCTCTTTCTGGAGGGACTAGTTGATTTACTCAGTTTTTGGCTTCCTTGCTCTGAACTTCTCGCTAGCGGTGTTGAGCCCGTTCTGCCTCTTCTTGAGGGCTAGCTTTGCTTTGCTTGGTTGCGTCGAGCCGTTGCCCATGTCTTTAGGAACCAAGTTGTTTTGCTCACTCCATTCGACTTCTCTTGGCTTTGGTTTGCTTCTGGTCGATTGGTTGAGTTCGCTTCCTTCTTCTTCTTTTCCTTCTACTCTATATGATTTGTGTTGGTAGTTGACAATGCACTCATCAAGGGGGAGATTGCGGATACATGGGTGTATGCTGGATCTTGAGATGATGAGTGATTGTCAACTGGTATGATGCGCATGTTCTTTGGCTTGTGTTGTGCAGGTGTCGAGCACAGAGACGGTGATCGAAGGCAAGGTGAAGGTCAAGTAGAGACGTGTCATGCTGATGGACCCGGAGCAGTGAAGGGCGGACGTGAGGCTTGGACTAACGGACTGGTGGCCTGAGGATTGGCCGTGGTGGCTGACAGCCTGGGACAGCGACAAGTGAAGACTTGCGGGTGAACGGGGTGCACGGGAGGTGCATCCCTCTATGACGTCGGTTTGGTGGTTGAGCCACAGAAAAACCACCGAGTGGACGGTTTCTAGGTTTGGGCCTCAAAACCTAGGTGCGGCCGGTTTCTGAGTTTGGGCCACAAAACTCAGGCTGAGGACGGTTTCCAGGTTTGGGCCTCAAAACCTGGGCGCTAGCAGGTTTCTGAGTTTGGGCCACAAAACTCAGGCGACGGACGACGGATTTCTCGGTATCGGCGTCAAAACCGGGGGATGGCCCAGGTTTCCTGGTTTTGGCCTCAAAACCGGGGGGAGGTCCGTGACAAGGACGAGCGGAGCGAGGCGGCACATGTCGGCATCCAGTGAGGTCGCGTCGAGGCGAAGCTACCCGATGTGCGGGCGTGGTCATCGGATCAACATCAACTCGAGTTGGTCAGGAGTACCCTTAGGGTTAGCCTGCTCGCTCATTAGCAGTAGGGGTAGAAGGGGAATAATTGTATTAGGCTATATTAGGAGAGGCAACCCCTCCCTCCAGACTATCTCAGCCATTGCTATTTTCATTCTAGGGTTTCCTGCTCTCCCTGTCCCTGTTGTAGCTACTGAGATCCGCAAAGACGGTGAATCATACCTCTGTGTATTTGGATTTTGCGGAAACGGGACCGGATTCCCGTTGTCTCCTCGTGGGGATGAATTTCGGTTGGCAATCATGATTGTGATTCACATTTTGAACTTGTTCTTCGCGTTCTTCGTTTCTTCACGATTTTCCCGTCACTCGATCTCCCTCCTCGCTGCGTCTTTTTCGAATCCACTTGAATCAACTTGTTCTTTGATGTGAGGAGAACATTTCCACCGAAGGAATTTTTCTGTACCCTCACGAGTAAGTAGATCGGGTCGATCCAAGTTTCGTGGCAACTTTTTTGTTCCTACACCTTCCCTTTCGATTTCCCTTTGATTGAGTCGATTTGAGTGGATGATTTCTTGGGGATAGTCTCCTAACTTTCTTGTGATCATCTTCTCCAAGTTTGGGTTCAAGGGATTTTGTTTTGGATCGAATTTGGAAAGATTTGGGAGAAGGGCGATTAAAATCGCCCTCCCTGAGTGGTCACGGACAGTCCGCCACTCAGGGCGCGGACAGTCCGCGCGTCGGGGCTGAGCCAGACCAGTGGTTGGGCGCCTCGGCATCTTTGGCTCGGGACACTGGCGGACAGTCCGCCATACTGAGGCGCGGACAGTCCAGGACCGAGTAGAGGGTTTTCAGCAGCAGTGCTGTTTTGCTCTTTTAGCCGGCGGACAGTCCGCCACCAGAGCCCAAACAGTCCGCCGTTGGGCAGACAGTCCACGGTCAGAACTTCGGACAGTCCGGGACTTGGCTGTAGTTTGCGTTTTAGTGCGATTGTCCTTCCGACTTTTTGGCTTGGTTTTCGGACTTCTCGTTTGGCCCTAGAGTTCATCAAGGAACCTCTCTAGGTATCTTTGCTACTTGTTAGCATCAGTATTTGGAGATTTTCCGACGTAACCGTCTATCTACGTTCGGGAGTCGGTTTTCGGGGTTGAACTTGAGTCGGAGTTTTTCGGTGTTTGGCTTGCTCTCGTTTGGTGGTGCCTCGCTATGATCCTAGGGATCATCCACCCTCTTCCAAGGGTCGTGGGCATCACGTTTGCACTCAAAGCTTTTGGGGGTTGATTTGTGGGACAGAGGCCGAAGTTTCGAAAGAAATTTTTAGGCTCCCATTCACCCCCCCCCCCCTCTGGTCGCTTTCTGGTAGCATTCTCGGTCCTTCAGATCTGCCGAACGCTTCAGGGCGCCTGCCTCGCCGAAGTCGCCTCCCCCTTGCAACATGTTGTCGCTCTCTCAGGTGCAGCCGGTGCTTGCAGGAGAGGTGACTCAAGAGGACCCCAAGTAGTAGAAGAAGTGGGATCGGGTCCTCGAGTCGAAGTCGTCGACGCAGGGTCGACAGGGGCAGCTAGTGGAGTTGGCTCAGGATTACCCCAATCGGCATCTTCCTGTTCGTCCTCCACAAAGGTCGTCTCTCCATGCTCCTGATCTCCTGCAACATCAAACATAGAAGAAACACAAGGCATAGTCTCATCGAATGTGACCTCACAGGTCTCCACTATCTGGTTAGTCTCATGGTTAAGAACTCGATAAGCGCAAGAATGCAAAGCATAACCAAGAAACACACCATCAGCAGAATGAGTTTCAAATTTGTCCAAATTGCCTTGTTTTAGGATAAAGCACTTACACCAAAACACCCTAAAATGAGATAACTTGGGTGCCCATCCAAATCACAACTCATAAGAAGTCTTTTTCATGAAAGCACGAACAAAGATGCGATTTGTAACATGGCTAGTGGTATTGATCGCCTCGGCCCAAAAATGCCTAGGAGTCCTATGCTTATCGAGCATCGTCCTGGCCATCTCAACAAGGGTCCGGTTCTTGCGTTCAACAATGCCATTCTGCTGGGGCACATAAGGAGAGGAAAACTGATGCTCAAGTCCAATGGAAGAACAAAAAGAGGCAAACTGGGAGTTATCAAACTCAGTGCCATTATCGGTACGAATAGCTCTAATAGTATCAGGGGGAAACTCAGTTTTCAACCTCAAAATCAAATTTCGAGCAAAAGAGAAGGCGTCGTCCATACCCTCCATGAAGAACGCCCAAGAATACTATGGATACATGGATGTATGTCGGATCTTGAGATGATGAGTGATTGTCAACTGGTTTGATGCGCATGTTCTTTGGCTTGTGTTCTGCAGGTGTCGAGCTCGGAGACGGTGATCGAAGGCAAGGTGAAGGTCAAGTAGAGACGTGCCGTGCTGATGGACCCGGAGCGGTGAAAGGCAGACGTGAGGCTTGGACTAACGGACTGGTGGCCTGAGGATCAGCTGTGGTGGCTGACAGCCTGGGACAGTGACAAGTGAAGACATGTGGGTGGACGGGGTGCACGGGCAGTGCATCCCTCTACGGCTTCGGTTTGGTGGTTGAGCCCCAGAAAAACCACCAGGTGGATGGTTTCCAGGTTTGGGCCTCAAACCTGGGTGCTGGCCAGTTTCCGAGTTTGGGCCTCAAAACTTGGGCTGAGGACGGTTTCCAGGTTTAGGCCTCAAAACCTGGGTGATGGCGGGTTTCTGAGTTTGGGCCACAAAACTCAGCCGATGGTCGACAGGTTTCCCAGTTTCAGCATCAAAACCGGGGGGAGGTCCAGGAAAAGGACGGACGGCGTGTGGCGGCATGTGGCGGCATCAGGTGAGGTCGTGTCGAGGCGAAGCTACCGGATGTGTGGGCATGGCCGTCGGATCAACAACACTTCTAGTTGGACAGGAATACCCTTACGGTTAGCCTGCTCGCTCATTAGCAGTAAGGGTAGAAGGGGAATAATTGTATTGGGATATATTAGTAGAGGCAGCCCCTCCCTCAAAACCATCTCAGTCATTTGCTATTCTCCTCTAGGGTTCCTGCTTCCCATTCCCTGTTGTAGCTACTGAGATCCGCAGAGACGGCTAATCTTACCTCTGTGTATTTGGATTTTGCGGAAACGGGACCGGATTCCCATTGTCTCCTCGTGGGGACGATTTTTGGCTGGAAATCGTGGTTGTGATTCGCGTTTCTTGAGTTGTTCTTAGCGTTCATCTTTTCTCCATGTTTTTCCCGTCGATCGATCTCCGTCTATGTTGCTCCGTTTGGAAAATCGTTTGAATCAACTTGTCCTTTGCTGTGAGGGGATCATTTCTACCGAAGGAATTCAACTCAAACCTCATGAACAAGTAGATCGATTGGTTTTCGTTTTGGCTTGACTTTTCTCTTCTCTTTCCCCGAACTTCTTCAATTCATCAATTTGGAGATAGGTTCGAGCCATGATCTCCTAGGAGTAGCTCACTATCATCCTTGTGACTCCTCTCACCAAGTTTGAGCCTTAAAGGTTTCGTTTAGGGTGAGATCGAGTCGAATCGGTGGATGAACAGCAGGTTTTCGGGGTGACCGGACTCTAGGCTCCTGACGATCGGACTCTGACCAGTGAGTCCGGTCATTGAAGGCTCGGCTGCTCGGTTTTTGCCAGCACTTGACCGGACGCTCGGTTTACATGAGACCGGACGCGCATGAGACACTGTTCATTGCCCTTTGGTGTTGACCGGACGCTACCTACGTTGTGACCGGAAGCTCCGTGCCGTGAGTCCGGTCCAACACAGAGAAGGTCCAGAACGCTCCTGAGCAAACCAAAACCGATCCAACCTGACCGGACGCTCACCAGAGTCCGGTCAGTGCAGATGAGTACTTTTTCGTCCGCAGTTCGTTTGTCTGACTTCGGATTTGGTTTCGGGTTTGTGCGTTGGGTCTCTAGAGTTGTGTAGTGTCCCGCTGTGCTTCTTGGAAGCATCCACCCTACCTCTAGGGTCATGGATACTATCAAGCTCTAGGGTTGCTCTCGGGGTTGATTCTTGGGATAGTGGCTATAAGTTTCTGAAATGAAATTTGAAGCTCCCATTCACCCCCCCCCCCCTCTGGTCGCCTTTGTGTAGCACCTTTGATCCTTCAATTGGTATCGGAGCAGGTTAAGGATCTTCCACCTTAGTCGGTTCCAGATCCACAGATGGCGACATGGATCGCGGCGTGGGCAAACCGCCATTTTTCGATGGGACGAACTATGCGTATTGGAAGATACGTATGTCGGCCTATCTTCAGAGGATGAGTGCGTCGGTTTGGGAAATTTGCAACTCTGCCAATTACGTGGTATTGGCTGCTCGTGTGACTTAACAGCAGATCAATGAGCACGATGCCAACAGCCGAGCCCGTAATGCTCTTTTCTCGTGTTTGAGCATGACCGAGTTTGATCGCGTTTCTCATCTCACCACGGCTCGGGAGATTTGGGCGACTCTCATGTGCTTTCAAGAGGGAACCACTCAAGTCAAAACCCATCTCTACGAGTCGCACAAGCATGAGTATGAGAACTTCCAACACATGGCTGGCGAGAGCATAGAGAGTTTATTCGCTTGCTTTCAGGTCATTGTGAACAGGATGAGGGCTAACGGTGAGCTTTTGCCATACGACGATCATGAGAGAGCTCTCAAGCTCCTTCATACTGTTGATCGGTCGGTGTGGGACTCCAAAGTTCAGGCGATGATTGAATTGCCTAACTATGAGACTCTCACTTGCAATGAGCTCTTTAGTAAGCTCAAGTCTAGTGAGATTGATGCCATGGCGAGGGCTTCTTATGAAAATCCTTCTGTCCCGTCGATGGCTTTGGTTTCTGGCTCTTCTGCTAACCCCTCTAGAGGCTTTGCACTTTCTTCTCTTTTGTCTGTTACAGAGGAGCAGCTGGAGTTCATGGGAGATGACGAGTTGGCTTTGCTTGCCAACCGGTTCGCGCAGTTCCACAACAACCGCATGAGCCGTCACCGCGGAGGAGGACGAGCTAGATGCTACGAGTGCGGCGACTCCGATCACTTCATCGCTAACTGCCCGAAGAAGAACAAGCAAGCTTTTGGCAAGGGCGATCGTGGCCACAAGTACGACTTCGGCAAGTGCAAGGAGAAGTACGTCCCCACAAAGCACAAGCGGAAGGGCGGCTTCAACAAGGAGTACATCAAGGAGAAGTACTTGGAGAAAGCCCAGGCCGAGCAGCGTGCTTTCTTCGCCACGCTCAGCGACGTCGATGACTCGGACAACGACTCTACTGCTACAAGCGATGATGAGTCTGAGAAGAAGAAGATCGAGGACAAGCTGAATGGTCTCTGCTTCTTCGCTGACAACGAGGGCTTCTGCACCATGGCCCTCGGGGATGAGGTCCACAGCGAGCTGGAGGAGATCGCTTGGAACGACGATGACGACGACGACACCTCCCAGGTATCTCAAACTCTCGACGAACTCTCTCCTGAGGTCGAGAAACTTACTGCTGCTCTTATCAGTCAAGACAAGCTATTAAAACTTGCTTCTAGATTGAGGAAGGAGTTTAGGAAGAAGTGGGAGGATGTGGTGAAGGAGCTTGAGTCTATCAAGTCGACCATTGTAGTTACCGAGGAGGATGAGTGTGAGATGTGCTCCAAGCACATGACTGACCTGCTCACCTTGAGGGGGAAGTATGTTGCTTTGGTTGGAGAGGTGGATGAGCTTAGGGCTAGACCCATTTTGCTGGGTGCATGCAAGTCTTATGCAGGCTTAATCTGAGTTGGCAGAGAAGGATGCCAAGATTGAGTCTCTTGAGAAGGCCAACTCTGGTAGCACTAGTGTGTCCAGGTGCGCTTTGTGTGAGGGTTTGGAGATGGAGATGGCAAATGTGAAACATGACAAGATTCAAAACGAGGAAGAAAACACATACCTTCGGACCATCTTGTCATGGGTTTCTAGTGGGGAGTCGTAGCTTGGCATGATGATTGCCCAATTCAAGTGTGCTGCAGGAGGTCTAGGTGTTGGTTTTGCTCAGGGTGTGGAGAGTGCTACTTCTTTCGGGTACATTGGTGAGTCGAGTGGTCTTAAGCCGAGTCAGAAGCCCAACTCCACCACTACTCCCAGATTAACCAAGATTCCACCCAAAGAGCCTCTCAAGCCTAACACCAAAGATGGAGTGTTTGTGGAACCTCCAAGAGCTCCACCCAAGAAACAGACATGGGCTCCAAAATCAAAGCACTTGAGGAACAAACTAGACACCATGCCACCAATCCAAGAGAAGCTCATGCCACAAAAGAATCAAGTGATCCACACCCAATACCGTGAGTACCAACAACCCCCTATGAGAGTGGTGAAGTACCATTGTGAGCACTGTGGGAGAGATGGACACTTGAGGGAGTTTTGCTTTCGGCGCAAGAGAGAGGAGCGTCATGCAAAGGAGATGAACAACACGGACATGTACCATCCTTTCCATGATGTACATGTGTCGAACGTTCAAAGGAGGAGTGCTAGGCCCTAGAGGTCAAATGCCTCAAGGTCCTAGACCACAAGGAGGTTTTGCCCAGTGGGATCCTACTTTTGTAGGCTATGGACCCCGTGGCGGTGGCTTTGTTATTGAGCGTTACCCCCCACCGCGTTTTGGCTATCGCGGTGAGCGCTCTCCTCCTAGTGGACCATGTTTTCCTGTGCGTGGTGATCGCTTCCCTGTAGGAATGGTTTTTATACTGACTGTTCTATTGAGTAGCCGGGACAACACTGGTACTCTTCCCGTTTTACTCACCCCAGTGTTGGACCGTATGCTCACCCTATGTCTTTTTATTGATGTAGGTAAGTCGATTGGAGAACGTTTGGTTGGTGGATTTCGGATGCTCAAGGCATATGACCGGAAACTCCAAGTGGTTCTCCAATCTTAGTCCAGTCCCTGGAAAGGAGTTTATCACCTTCGGTGACAATAGCAAAGGTAAAGTGCTATCCCGTGGTTCTGTGCGAGTCAATGAGCATTTTGTGTTGCGTGATATTGCTCTTGTTTCGATCTTGCATTTTAACCTTCTTTCTGTTTCTCAACTGTTTGAGGATGACTATGAGATTCGTTTTAAGCCGAATCTTAGTCGTATTTTGGATCCTCAGGGCAATCTTGTATGTTTGATTTTGCCCTATGGGAAAGTCTTTCGTGCGAATTTCTCGGAGTCTTTTGGCATTTCTCATTGTCCTTTGGCTGAATCCTCCTCTGATCTTTGGAAGTGGCATAGGAGACTTGGTCACTTGTGCTTCGACTTGCTTGCAAGGCTTAGTTCACTTGGCTTAATCCGAGGATTGCCCAAGTTACACATGGAGAAGGATCTTGTTTGTCATTCTTATAGACATGGGAAAATGGTTGCTGCTCCCCACCATCCTGTGAATCAAGTTATGACCAAGCGCCCTGGAGAGCTTTTGCATATGGACCTTGTAGGTCCGGCTTGGGTGGGCTCGGTTGGTGGAAAGTGGTATGTGCTTGTTGTTGTTGACGACTTCTCGAGATATTCATGGGTTTTCTTTCTAGCTGAGAAAAGTGAGACTTTCTCTTTTACTCGCAATCTGATTTTGCGACTTCAGAACAAGTTCCCTAAGAACTCGATGAGATCTATTCGTAGCGATAATGTTACCGAGTTTAAGAACTCAGACTTTGAAAAGTTTTGTGACTCTTTGGGTTTAGAGCATCAGTTTTCTTCCCCTTACACACCGCCACAAAATGGTGTTGTAGAGAGGAAAAATTGGACCCTTGTTGAGATGGCTAGGACGATGCCCGATGAGCATAGGACTCCTAGGCGGTATTGGGCCGAAGCTATTAACACTGCATGCTATATTTCCAATCGCATTTTTCTTCGTGCTTTCTTGAAAAAAACCTCTTATGAGTTGCGATTTGGGAGACAACCCAAAGTGAGTTATTTTAGAGTTTTCGGTTGCCACTGATTTATACTCAAGAAAGGCAACTTGGATAAGTTTGAGTCTCGCTCTTCTGATGGTGTCTTTTTGGGTTATGGGAGTCATACTCGTGCATATCGTGTACTTAACCTTGACACTAACCGAGTCATGGAGACATCCGATGTCACCTTCAACGAGACCATGCATTGTCCTTCTTCTAGATTTGAGCGTGCAGGTGATCATGAGGTTGGAGAACCTCTTTTTGATGATCAGGAAGATGGAGCTGAACAGATGGATGATCCAAATCTTCCTCCACCTGTTGTTCCTTTGGGATCGACTTCGACCACGACTGCTCGCGGCCTCGACCCATCTTCTTCCACTACATGGGGGCCGGTCGATCCACCACCTTGGGGTTTGCCAGTGATACACTAGGAGACACCAGCTACTGTTGAGGGGGAGGTCACTTCAGCAAGGGAGGCGCCACGAGACATCCAGCACCAACACCTTCCTCAACAGATGATCGGCAATATCCACGAACGCGTCACTCGATCAAGGTCACAACAAATCTCTCACTTTGCTCGTTCTACATTTGTTGTTGATTTTGAACCCCGAGATGTTGGACATGCATGAGGATTGGGTCAATGCCATGCATGAGGAGTTAGAAAATTTTGAGAGAAATCGGGTTTGGGTTCTAGTTCCACCTCCTCCTAAGTGTCACCCTATTAGGACAAAATGGGATTTCAAAAACAAACAAGGAGAGGACGGCCTTGTTGTGAGAAACAAGGCCAGGCTTGTAGCCCAGCGATATAGTTAGAAGGAGGGGATAGACTATGAGGAGACTTTTGCTCATGTAGCTCATTTGGAGGCAATTAGGATCCTCTTAGCTTTTGCTGCATCCAAGGGTTTCAAACTTTTTCAAATGGATGTCAAGAGTGCCTTCCTAAACGGCTACATAGAAGAAGAGGTGTATGTGAGACAACCCCCCGGTTTCGAAAATCCCAAGTTTCCAAACCATGTTTTTAAACTTTACAAAGCTTTGTATGGTTTGAAACAAGCCCCTAGAGCCTGGTATGATAGGTTGAAAACCTTTTTGCTTGCTAAGGGTTTTAAAATGGGATGTGTGGATAAAACTCTTTTTCTCCTCAAGCAAGGGAATGACACTCTGTTGGTTCAGATTTACGTGGATGATATCATTTTTTGTGGTTCTTCTCATGCTTTGGTTGCCAAGTTTGCAGATACAATGAGCAGGGAATTTGAGATGAGCATGATGGGTGAGTTGACATTCTTTCTCGGGTTGCAAATCAAGCAATCCCGAGAAGGGACGTTAGTGCACCAGGGCAAGTACACCAAGGACATAGTGAAGAAGTTCGATATGGGTGAGGCCAAGCCTCTTCCAACACCCATGTCGACCAAGATGGCCCTGGATGCAGACGAGGAGGGAGAAGCCGTGAACCAGAAGGAGTACCGGAGTATGATCGGGTCGCTGTTGTACCTGACGGCGACACGCCCGAACATTCAGTTCGCGGTGCGTCTTTGCGCACGATTTCAGTCGTCGCCGCGCACCTCTCACCGTCAGGCGGTCAAGCACATTTTGAGGTACCTTCGTTTCACTCCTGAGTTCGGGCTTTGGTATTCTACTTCTTCTACCCTCTCTCTTTGCGGTTACTCTGACGCTGATTTTGCTGGTTGCTGACTTGATCGCAAGTCCACTTGTGGGACTTGTCAGTTTTTGGGCTCTTCTCTTATTTCTTGGCCTTCCCGCAAGCAGTCTAGTGTCGCCCAGTCTACCACAGAGGCTGAATAAGTTGCTGCGGCTAGCTGCTATTCCCAGTTGTTGTGGATGATGGCCACGTTGCGTGATTTTGGTCTAAGTTTTTCTCGAGTACCCTTGCTTTATGATAGCACGAGTGCAATTAGTGTTGCTAAAAACCCTGTCCTTCATTCTAAGACCAAACACATTGGTGTGCGCTTTCATTTCTTGCGTGACCACTATGAGAAGGGTGATATCGTCCTTCGACATGTCGATACTCATCATCAGTTGGCAGATATTTTTACCCAGCCTTTGGATCAATCAACCTTTGCTAGGTTGAGAGGTGAGCTTGGTGTGTGTTTCCCCTTTTTGTTGGGGGAAACATTTTGGTTATTATATCATAGACTGACTCTTTTTTTTTGCGTTTTTAGTCTATTTTTATTTTGGTTTGTTCTTGTTTAGCCTTTGCATTTCATCCTGTTTGCATCTTTACCTTTTTCGAGCTTCATGTCTATAATCTTTAGAATGAATCTATGCTATGATTAGTGTATGCTCCGATGATATATGATGATGCTTGTAGCTTAGGCTCTTCTTGATCACTGATACATGTTGTGAGCAGAGCTATCTTTTTCAGAAATGTGAATATGCTTAATCAAACATAAAATTTGAAACTTGTTCACCATTGAGAATGGCAGCTAGCATGTGTAGAATGTGTTGAAGCTACTTTTGTTATTCCTATATGCTAGGTTGCTATGTCTCTAGTCCTGAGTCTTTCACTTGCTTGGTATATTCATACTCTGTTAAAATTGAACCAAGTCTAAGTGAATTGAAAAGATCGAGATGGGATTACATGACAACACATCGCGGTATCGAGACTGTTTCTCATTGCACATTGAGTTAAACTTGAGTCGTGTAGTGTAAGACCGAAATCGTTGCTTCAAGCTTCTGATTGCTTATGCATAGGCTTAGCTCGGTTGAAAAGTTAGGCAATGTCAAGTTTTCAACCTCTCACAATCACATGTTGAACACTCAAACTTGTGTACAATCACCGCTGCAATTCTCCGATAAAATCTGAAAAACACAAGTCTATGTTTCATTCTATAGCATGATGATCGAACTTTGCTAGGGGTAGTTCACCTTGTATACATGTTTAGCACTTGTTTGATTTCTAGTTTATACATGTTCAGTGCTATTTTTGATGGTGAAACCCTTTCTGAATGGCTTAAAACTGCTCAATATGCTCATATGTTCATATTTCGTATTTTGTGCTCAGCTTGAGCCTTTGCTGGCATTTATGCTTGTTGTTGAGTAGTCGGATCAGCACTCTTTGGAGCATCTATTCACTCTATTGACTATATACCTGAAGCTGCTAACCTGCATTGGTGACTCATATGCATTTGCTCTTTCCTTTTAGGCTTTCTTGATTAGCCTTGTTTTGTGCATTATCAACTAAGGGGGAGAAATTTGACAAATCATATGTCCAGGGGGAGCTTTGCTCGGTTTGCTTTGACGAGTTGGTTTCTTGAGAAGTCTTTGATGTTTGGTTTGGAGCTGTTCTTCAGCTAAGTTGTGTTGAGTCTTTGCCTCTTTCTGGAGGGACTAGCTGGTTTACTCATTTATGGCTTCTTTGCTCTGAACTTCTCGCTAGTGGTGTTGAGCCCGTTCTGCCTCTTCTTAAGGGCTAGCTGTGCTTTGCTTGGTTGCGTCGAGCCATTGCCCATGTCTTTGGGAACCAAGTTGTTTCGCTCACTCCATTCGACTTCTCTTGGCTTTGTGTTGCTTCTGGTCGATTGGTTGAGTTCGCCTCTTTCTTCTTCCTTTCTTCCATTCCATATGATTTGTATTGGTAGTTGACAATGCACTCATCAAGGGGGAGATTGTGGATACATGGGTGTATGCCGGATCTTGAGATGATGAGTGATTGTCAACTGGTTTGATGCGCATGTTCTTTGGCTTGTGTTGTGCAGGTGTCGAGCTCAGAGACGGTGATCGAAGGCAAGGTGAAGGTCAAGTAGAGACGTGCCATGTTGATGGACCCGAAGCGGTGAATGGCGGATGTGAGGCTTGGACAGACGGACCGGTGGCCTGAGGATCAGCTGTGGTGGCTGACAGCCTGGGACAGCGACAAGTGAAGACATGTGGGTGGACGGGGTGCACGGGCAGTGCATCCCTCCACGACTTCGGTTTGGTGGTTGAGCCCCAGAAAAACCACCGGTTGGATGGTTTCCAGGTTTGGGCCTCAAAACCTGGGTGCTGGCCGGTTTCCGAGTTTGGGCCTCAAAACTCGGTCTAAGGACGGTTTCCAGGTTTGGGCCTCAAAACCTGGGTGATGGCGGGTTTCTGAGTTTGGGCCACAAAACTAAACCGATGGTCGACAGGTTTCCCGGTTTCAGCCTCAAAACCGGGGGGGTCCAGGAAAAGGACGGACGACGTGTGGTGACACGTGGCGACATCAGGTGAGGTCGCGTCGAGGCGAAGCTACGGGATGTGCGGGCGTGGCCGTCGCATCGACTACACTTCGAGTTGGACAGGAATACCCTTAGGGTTAGCCTGCTCGCTCATTACCAATAAGGGTAGAAGGGGAATAATTGTATTAGGCTATATTAGTAGAGGCAGCCCCTCCCTCAAAACCATCTCAGTCATTTGCTATTCTCCTCTAGGGTTCCTGCTTCCCATTCCCTGTTGTAGCTACTGAGATCCGCAGAGACGGCTAATCATACCTCTGTGTATTTGGATTTTGCGGAAACGGGACCGGATTCCCGTTGTCTCCTCGTGGGGACGATTTTTGGCTGGAAATCGTGGTTGTGATTCGCGTTTCTTGAGTTGTTCTTCGCATTCATCTTTTCTCCACATTTTTCCCGTCGATCGATCTCCCTCTACGTTGCTCCGTTTGGAAAACTGTTTGAATCAACTTGTCCATTGCTGTGAGGGGATCATTTCCACTGAAGGAATTCAACTCAAACCTCATGAACAAGTAAATCGGTTGGTTTTCATTTTGGATCGACTTTTCTCTTCTCTTCCCCCGAACTTCTTCGATTCATCGATTTGGGGATAGGTTCGAGCCATGATCTCTTAGGAGTAGCTCACTATCATCCTTGTGACTCCTCTCACCAAGTTTGAGCCTTAGAGGTTTCGTTTAGGGTGAGATCGAGTCAAATCGGTGGATGAACAGCAGGTTTTCGGGGTGACCGAACTCTGGGCTCGTGACGATCGGACTCTGACCAGTGAGTCCGGTCGTTGAAGGCTTGGCTACTCGGTTTTTGCCAGCACTTGACCGGACGTTCGGTTTACATGAGGCCGAACGCGCAGGAGACACTGTTCATTGCCCTTTAGTGTTGACCGTACGCTACCTACGTTGTGACCGGATGGTCCGTGCCGTGAGTCCGGTCCAACACAGAGAAGGTCCAGAACGCTCCCGAGCAAACCGGACGCGTCCCATCCAACCTGACCGGACGCTCACCAGAGTCCGGTCAGTGCAGATGAGTACGTTTTCATCCGCAGTTCGTTTGTCTGACTTCGGATTTGGTTTCGGGTTTTTGCGTTGGGTCTCTAGAGTTGTGTAGTGTCCCGCTGTGCTTCTTGGAAGCATCCACCCTACCTCTAGGGTCGTGGACACTATCAAGCTCTAGGGTTGCTCTTGGGGTTGATTCTTGGGACAGTAGCTATAAGTTCCTGAAAATAAATTTGAAGCTCTCATTCAACCCCCCCCCCTCTGGTCGCCTTTGTGTAGCACCTTCGGTCCTTCAAATACCTTGAAAAACCGTACTCGATCACTAGAACGTACCACTTCCCATCCAACCTGACCGGACGCTCACCAGAGTCTGGTCAGTGCAGATCAGTACATTTTCGTCCGCAGTTCGTTTGTCTGACTTCAGATTTGGTTTTGGGTTTTTGCGTTGGGTTTCTAGAGTTGTGTAGTGTCCTGTTGTGCTTCTTGGAAGAATCTACCCTACCTCTAGGGTCATGGACACTATCAAGCTCTAGGGTTGCTCTTGGGGTTGATTCTTGGGACAGTGGCTATAAGTTTCTGAAAAGAAATTTGAAGCTCTCATTCACCCCCCCCCCTCTGGTCGCCTTTGTGTAGCACCTTCGGTCCTTCAAATACCTTGAAAAACCATCCTCGATCACTAGAACGTACCACTTCCTCGATCACTAGAACGTACCACTTCGGTCTTAAAGCAAACCTCAAATCCGTCCTCAAGAAGTTGCAAAACATAAAGCAAATTAAAGTGCAAATTCGAAACCAAAGCAACATCTTTGAGAACAAAATTCTCGTTAAGTCGAATCGACCCACGAGAAACAACCTTACCTCTACCACTATCCCCGAATATGATGTACTCCTTATGAGGCATGGGGTTCAGGCTAGAGAACCATTTCTTGCTTCTGATCATGTGGCGTGAACACCCGGAATCCATGAGCCACATGTTCTCCAATCAAGGTTCCTCAGAAGATGTGTCGTCGTCGTCATCGGCGTCGGCGTGCTTGTCCTGGCACTTGCGGTCCTCCTCATCCAGGGCCATGGTGCATGTTGGTATAAATTAACGCACACTCTACTTTATCCGCAAGCGCACAAATAAAATGTACCGATGTAGCACTTCACCGGAGTAACCCAGTTTTAATATAGAACCCAAAGGAACGGATATTGTTAAGTCTTAAAGTCTATCCCCTGAGTAGCTAACAAGGACGGAGAATCTAGAAGTATAGAGGGAATCACTAAGGTTGTCTAAATCCAATTCAAGAGTGATATGTTTATATTATTCTTAGTGGGGAAGTTGCCATAAAAGGTCACAAACAGAGTATGAGTCTGTTTACACCAGATTTTGGACCAAGAGGTTTGATATTTTGTAAACATAAATGACTGATTTATTAAGGAAGAGGATCGTCCAAGAAAAATATAAAGCTCGTGTGGGCCAAGCGTAAACGGGAGAATTCAGGTGGATCGACGCGACGGGTTAGGAGGCGTGTCGGACTCGATCAAGGAGTTCAAGTTCGGGTCGTCTTTTATTTTTCCTTTTTTGTAATACTCGTATTAGGGTAGTAGTCAACCGGGTTATAAATAGCTAGAAACCCAGATTTTGTAAAGGAATCCAATCAATCAAACACAACCGGCCCCCGGCCAAAACCCTTGGAGTAGGAGTAACGTAGATCTCGGCGAGACCTTCAATCAGGCAGGGCTGCATCGGCATCGACCGACCTCCGGTTTGCTTGTAAGTTTCACCAATGGCTTGTGTCATCGTGTAATAAGGCTGCATTGGCATCGACCAAACTCTTGTTAAGCTATGACATGGCTAGTTATCGGTCTAAGCTCGTCTTTTGTAAGACTGTCTTGACTCTGATCAATCTCTTACTTTAGTCGATCTTGACTAGTTATCGGCTCTATTGGTTTGGCAAGCTAATAGATTCATTAAGTTATCGATGTTGTTTTATGTTTTAATTAGTTTATTTACGCTTTAAAACAATATCTTGCCCAATCAAGGTTGACAAAGTAGCCTATGTCTAAAGGATGCTTAGTATCGGTTGTTCTGAGGTTTACACGCTCATAACAGAGGAAATAGTCGATACAAGTCTCTCATCGGCTATTTTGCCAATCTTGGTTGTTACATGTTGTGCGTTCAAGATATTCGATAAAACCATGATCTGATTTAAGAGCAGATAGATTGGGTCTAGCATGTCTATCCAGTTATGCTTTCTTCATAATATGTTCTTTTAAGTGGTTTGGAATCAATGGATCTACTTTATACACGAGACGTGATCTAGCTTGACCATCATCAAGGTTGCATGGAGACACCCCACTGTTGGTGTTTAAGTTATTTTATCAATATATTTGTTATTACGACTGCATCGAGACACCCCACTGTTAACGAATAGAACTACTTACACATTTAGTCGATACGTTGGTTTCATGCCGCTTGAACGTACATATAGATTTTTATCTGTTAATATCTTTTAAGCTTATCGGCTGTCTGTTTGTTATAAGCATTCATCTCACATATGTCATAGCCGTTATGCTTCATATCTTTTTCGTCACTTTACATGCAATCTCATGGGAGTTGACTTTGTAGTCAATGTCCTAAAGATAAATGGCTATATCAGAGCCGCATAATTTGGAACTGTCTAGCAACAAACCGGCAGGTTCCACGATTGGAGGATCTTTTTCTTCTCCTTGTCAATTACACGTCAAATTGACTGGCACGCCCGAAGTCGATTTCGCTGAGAATCGGCACCACCTTTTGCTGAAGGTCCAGGAGGTTAGGACTCGCTCCGTACCCCTCTGAGGACCGTACGCACGAGTGTGTTGACGCATCCCGACCAAAAATTTGTGTCAACACATTCTTTTGGCACGCCCGGTGGGACACAATCGTCTGAATCATGACGTTTGACAAAGAAGAAGTACTGCACGTGAAAATGGAGGACCACCCAGAGGAAACTCAACGCTTAATAGACGAAACTGTCGATCAATGCCGACACTTATGCTTACTGAGTTTCAGCAAGACTAGAGATAGGAAGGTCGTTCAGAAAACCCATCATCCGAGAGTGGTCTTTGATGGTCATGTTGATCCAATGGTCCAAGTCCAGCACAATGCTTTGCAAGAAGTGATCAGCAAGGCGATGGCGTCCACTTTGATGAACCACAATGAGGCTTTTCTCAACAGCCTCACAAATGCCATTGTTGGGGGAAAGAACCCTCGGCAGTGACATCGCGCGGGCTGAGTCAGAAAGCGACCCTCGCAAATGCCCTGTTTCCCTTTGAGAAAACCCTCATCGCCTGATAAGCCCTCGGGCCCTTTTTTCTAACACTCGAGCATTGGCCCGGCCCTCGGGATGATTAACGATTCTTGCAGGTTAAAGTCGTGCGGAACATTGAAAGCGACCTTCGCGCGTCCCACACGCCCTCGCCAGGAGGCTCAGGCTCCACGGATGGCGAGTGGACGCGGATCTCGCGATTGGAGGGATGATTCCGCGAGCTGGAGATCGACCCTCGCGCTCTCGCGAGGGTGGACGCGAGCCGGGTGGCGGCGGATGTATGAGGAGGGCAAGCTAGGGTTTCAGTACGTTGTGTGCTTGTACGATTTTGCCATTCCGGTTGTGTGCTTGTATGATTTTGCCCTTCCGTTGTATAGCGCTGAGGAATCTTTCTTGTCCCCTTTTGTAATTTGATCAGCGCCCTTTGGTATGCCCTATAAATACCAAAGGGTAAACAGTGTAATGGGTACGGTTTTTGGGAATAGAGCCACAGTATCACTGTTCTTGTTTCCTTTGCACCTTCGCTTGGTTCTGACGATTGGCCACCTTCGCCCCCCCTGCACGTGTGCGGAGGTTGGGCAAGTGTGTTACCAACAGTTTGGCGCCGTCCGTGGGGAACGGAGTTCGTAATGGCAGGAAATAGAAGAGCGTCCTCAACCAGAGACAACCGCACAACCAGGGAGGCCGCGGTGACGGTTCAACCTGTGGAAGAAAATGTGGAACCCTCGGAAGAAGAAGAAGTCACCCTAGGGACAGAGGTCCCGGGGCCTCACACTCGGCTAGTATCACAGTCGCACCCACACACCTCCGGACGGGGTGGAAGAGGAGATGAAGAGGAGTTGGGTCTCGAGGCTTTGGACAGGCTCCAAGCTGAATTGCAGGAGAAGAAAAGGCGCCTAGACCAACTTGTAAGGCACAACCGGCTGCGCGCTATCAGGCAAAAGGCGGATGAAGCAAGGGAACAGCTTTTCGAATGGAAGAGTCCCTCGCGGCAGCTGAAGCCGAAGCCGAGGGTTGGAATGAAAGAGAAATGCCGCCCCGTCAAGAGGGGAATGAGGAGTTGGGTGCCCGTCAACCTCCACCACCACCACCACCACCAAATTTTCGCCAGCTCTACCCAGAAGAACGAGAGCCAAACCTTCGCATTCAGCGAAGGGTCCAACAACACCAGATGCCCTACGACCCAAGATCACCACTCTCCCAAATACTACAAACCCAACCCTGGCCACCATGCTACAATCCACAAAACCTCCCCCGTTACGATGGACTCACTGACCCTCGCCAATTCATAATGAGCTACGAAGCGGTAGTCGCCGCTGCAGGAGGGGATGAGTCAACAATGGCGAAGTCTTTCGTAATCATCCTTCATGACATCGCGCAGACTTGGTACAACAACCTTTGCCCCGGAACGGTGGATTCCTGGGCCAACCTCAGAGACAGACTCTGCACAAACTTCAAGGGCATCACAGCAGCCCCATCAAACCCCATCGAGTTGTTCAACTGCAAACAAGAAGAGCGCGAACCGTTACAAGACTACTGGCGAAGGTTCATCCAGATTAGAGCAAGAACTCCAGGAATATCCGCCGAGGCCGTGATCCTCGCTGCAGTCAGCGGCTTACGCCCAAGCCCATGTTCCTCAAAGTTCGCCAGAAAACCAGCAAACACAATCGAAGAGCTTCATGATACAATGGAAAGGTACTGTAGAGCGGACATGGATTTCTGGGCAAAGTCCGATGCTCGAAGGTCGCAGCAGAAACCACAGCCGAGGCCCCAAGCAAGAGAAAACAACCCTCGCCAATATCAGAACAACGTTGGAGCGATCAACATGGCAAATCCAATCGAAGACCAGAGAAGAAGCACTCAGCCTTTGGGGAACCAAGACCCACATGGATTTCCACCCCCGTCTGACCAATGAAACCAACAGAGGGACCCGGCCAAAATGTACTGTCATTTCTATGGCCTAGGAAAGGGGCACACAACAAAGCAATGCGAGTGCTTCGCCAGAGGGAAAGAGTACCACGAGTCCAAAAGAGCCTCTTCAACAGAAAACAGAACCATCAATCACACCAGAAAGCCAAACTTCAACCCAACCCAACCTCCCTACCAGTACACCCCCATAAATTACGGCTTACCCTCGCGCCAACCTTTCTACTCTCAACACCCACATTACAACCACACCTCATTTCAACCAACCTCTTTTCCTCAACGCCAAAATGTGTCATACACTGTCACATTCCCAACAACCCCTCAAGCCCAAACCAACCAACAAGTGAGCAACACTCTACCACCACCACCACCAATACCGGCCCTGCCAGCCCCCCAACCTGTCAAATCTGAAGCCCAATCCCAGACAACCATCAACAACCCAACATCAACCTTCGGTGTGATACTAGCCATCACCGGAGGCTCCAACGAAGATCACGGCAACAAGAGGCAAAAGAAAGAACATGCCCGAAGAGTACATCATGTAGCCGTCGAAGGACCGCACAAATTCGGCCGATGGTCTGACATCCCGATAACCTTCGATTCCAGTGACATGAAGTTAAGGGATTACCCTCACACTAATGCAATGGTGATCGAGACTAACTTAGCAGGGTGGACAGTCACCAAAATTCTCGTCGATACAGGAAGCTCCGCTGACATCCTGTTCGCCACAACCTTCGACAGCATGAAGCTTGACAGAAACCTCTTGCAACCCTCCGACAACCCACTATACGGTTTCGGCGGGCAACAAGTAAGAGCTATTGGAAAAATATCTCTGCCCGTTATCTTTGGAGATCAGCTGAACTGCAGAACTGAGCACATAAACTTCGACGTGGTTGACATGTTCTATCCCTACAATGCAATTTTCGGCCGAGGCGTCACCAACGCATTCAACGCTGTAATCCACCCTGCATACCTTTGCATGAAGCTTCCTGCTCCGAAGGGGGTCGTTGCAGTGTATGGAGATCAAGACATTGCAAGAGCAGCCGAAGGAACAGTAGCACTGGGGCAACACAATGTCCACAATTTGTCAAAGCCTCGAGCCACAAACCTCAGCGACGAGGGTAAGGAATGCATCGACAGAGTAAAAGCATCACCCAAAGAAGAGACTAAACAAGTCCAACTCTTCGAGGGCAATTCAGAAAGGAAAGTGTTCATCTCAGCCAACCTAGACCCCCAGTCAGAAGACAACCTTATTCGTTTCCTCAAGGAAAGCTCTGATACCTTCGCTTGGTCTGTGGAGGACCTCAAGGGAGTAAACAGAACTTTGATCGAGCACAGCCTAAACATCAAACCAGGCTATCGCCCAGTTAAGCAAAAGCTTCGCAAAATGTCAGAAGAGAGGAAAGAGGCAGCGAAGGCAGAGGTAAAAAGACTTCTGGACGCAGGCGTCATCCGTCTAGTCAAATATCCAACATGGCTCTCAAACGTGGTACTAGTTCAGAAAAAGAACAAGAAATGGAGAATGTGTGTTGATTTCACATGCCTAAACAAAGCCTGTCCTTAGGATGACTTTCCTCTGCCTAACATAAGCACCTTGGTCGATAGAGAAGCTGGTTGCCAAATGCTCTCTCTCCTCGACTGCTTCTCAGGGTACCACCAGATTTGGATGAATGAGGAAGATGAGGAAAAAATAAGCTTCATTACACCTTCGGGCACATTTTGCTTTCGAAGGATGGCAGAGGGCCTCAGAAATGCAGGATCAACCTTCGCTCGCATGACATCTGAAGTCTTCAAAGATGAACACGCCATCTCTGCCTACGTCGATGATTTGATTGTACAGAGCGAGCTAAAAGAAAATCACATAACAGACTTGGAAAGAGTGTTCAGCAACCTCCGGTCTGCCGGATTAAAACTAAACCCCAAAAAATGCATTTTCGGGGTAAGCGAAGGAAAGCTGCTGGGCTGCATTGTCTCAGCAAGGGGAATCGAAGCCAACCCCGAGAAAATCGATGCTATCATCAATATGGAACCCCCGACAACCAAAAAAGCAGCTCAGCGTTTGTCAAGCCGGTTAGCAGCACTCAGCAGATTCATCTCCAGATCAGCTGAGCGAGGGTTACCCTTCTTTGAAACTCTAAGAAGCACAGCTCCATTCAATTGGGGACCTCAGCAGCAGCAAGCCTTCAAGGATTTGAAAAAATATCTCTCCAACTTGACTGTCTTAATCAGCCCGAGCAAAGGGGACCTGCTACTGCTGTATGTCGCAGCCTCGCCTCACGCAGCAAGCGCAGTTCTAATCAAGGAGTTGCACGAAAACAACAGAACCAAGCAAGCCCCAATCTACTATGTTTTAGAAACTCTCAAAGGTCCCAAAAGAAACTACTTAGAGCTCGAGAAGGTAGCCTACGCCGTGGTCATGGCTTCAAGAAAGCTAAAACATTACTTCCAGGCTTACGAAATCCACGTACCTTCGGCATTCCCACTTGACAACATTCTCAAGAACAATGAGGCAGTCGGCAGAATAGCAAAGTGGGCAGTTGAACTCAACAGCTACACCATAACCTTCGTGGGAAGAACAACAATCAAATCACAGGCACTGGCAGATTTCATAGCTGAATGGACCCCAGACCCTCGCAGCGACGGAGCCCAATCAGAGCCATTTTGGACAGTGTATGTCGATGGAGCCTGGGGAGTAACCAGAGCAGGAGCCTCGGCTATCCTGATTTTGCCATCTGGGTCGAAGCTAAGATACACAAAAAGACTCGACTTCAAATGCACAAACAACTCCGCAGAGTACGAGGCAGTGATACTAGCACTTTCAAGGCTCGGATCTTTATCAGTCCGAAGGGCGGTCATCAACACAGACTCCCAAGTTATCGCGGGACACATCGAGAAAAATTACAAAGCAAAAGACCCTGAGCTCCAAAAATATTTCCAGTATGTTCGAAGGTTAGAATCTTTCTTCCTCGGCATAACAGTAAAAGCAATACCGAGGTCGGAAAACAACGAGGCAGACAGCCTAGCCAAAGCAGCAGCGCAACAGCTCCAGCTACCGCCAGACGTGTTTTACGAGGTAACAACTCAATCAGCATTCGAGGCCTCCGAAAAAAGTATCAAGCTAGTCAACGCAATCCAAAACGAGGACTGGAGAGCACCCATCATGGCCTATATCAACGGGCTACATGAACCCGACTCCAAAGAGGAAGAAAACAGACTAAAACAAAGAGTTCGAGGGTACAAAATTGTGGACAGCATTCTGCTCAAAGCTTCGGTAACCTCGCCATGGCTCAAATGTGTGTCTCAGACTGATGGAAATGACATTCTTAAGCTTATTCACGAAGGTATCTGTGGTTCACACAATGGCCCGAGGGCGTTAGTTGGAAAAGCTTTCCGACAAGGTTTCTACTGGCCAACAGCATTAAAAGATGCAGAAAGCATCGTCAAACATTGCGAGGGTTGCCAACTAACGGCAAAAATGCAAAACGCCCCAGGGGCTCCAACAACTTTGATATGCCCAACATGGCCTTTGCAAAGATGGGCAATGGACCTCGTTGGTCCACTACCAACAGCTCCAGGAAACCTTCGCTACGCAGTCATAGCTGTGGAATACTTCACGAAATGGATTGAAACTAGACCACTGGTTTCCATCACCTCATTGGCCGTGAAGAAGTTTTTCTGGCAACAAATAATTTGCCGGTTCGGAGTCCCCAAATACCTAACTGTCGACAATGGCACTCATTTTGACAGCGAAGTTTTCAAAGAATTCTGCGCTCAAATCGGAACAATTTTATGCTTCGCCTCAGTCCGGCACCCTCAATCCAACGGCTTAGTCGAAAGAGCCAATGCAACAATTTTCCAAGCCATATCAAAGAAATTGCAAGGTAGGCCCAAGGGAAAGTGGGCGGAAGAGCTAACCTCCGTCACCTGGTCCCATAACACCTCGGAATGCAGAGCCACCAAATTCACACCCTTCAGGCTCCTGTTTGGGGAAGAAGCTGTGTTACCAGAAGAATTGAAGCATGGCTCACTCAGAACGACCTTCGAAATAGATGAACAAAACCAATTACTTGACAAAGACTTACTCGAAGAAATAAGATGCAACGCAGTGCACAACCTTCGCAAATATCAGGAAGAAACAAAAAAATGGAGAGACAAAAAGGTGAGAATCAAAGAACTAAAGAAGGGTGACCTCGTTCTCATTCGAATGCAAAACGCCAACATGGCGGGAAAGTTTCAGCCAAAGTGGACGGGTCCATACTTAATAGTAGAATGCAATCGTCCCGGCTCCTTTCACCTCTCCCACAGCGAGGGAAACATCCTGCCCCACACCTGGAATGTCGACGACCTTCGCAAATACTACCCATAGCGGAGCCTTAGCGAGCCCTCGCAACTTGTAATATGCCTTCAATCACTTTTTCTTTCAGCACCATGCTTGTAACCAAAAACAAAGGCGCTGCACTCTTTTTCCTTACGAAGGGGCGTAAGGTTTTTTAACGAGGCAGTTTCCAAGTCCTTAATAAAGGCATCAACCCCCGAAAAAACAAAACTCTAAAGTTTTTTGTTAGTTTTTCATAAACATCGATAAAAGCAGCCCTTTTTTCCGAGAGCGCTTACAATCGATAAAAAACACTGAAGATTGCTTCGAAACATAATTTTTTTTTTCTTTTTTCTCGAAGCAAACCTGGAAAAAGCAAACTTCACCTCCACATAAGACAAGGGGAGGCGCGAAGTCCAAAAAAGTCGAGCACCCTCGCAAACAAACGCCAGAGGCTTGCAAAGCAAACTTCACCTCCACCTAAGACAAGGGGAGGCGCGAAGTCCAAAAAAGTCGAGCACCCTCGCAAAAAAATGCCAGGGGCCCGCAAAGCAAACTTCACCTCCACCCAAGACAAGGGGAGGCGCGAAGTCCAAAAAAGTCGAGCACCGTCGCAAAAAACGCCAGGGGCTCACAAAGCAAACTTCCCCTCCACCCAAGACAAGGGGAGGCGCGAAGTCCAAAAAAGTCGAGCACCCTCGCCAAAAAACGCCAGGGGCTCGCAAAGCAAACTTCACCTCCACCTAAGACAAGGGGAGGCGCGAAGTCCAAAAAAGTCGAACACCCAGGCAAAAACGCTAAAAGAAAAGGGGGCATCGCTGTTCTCCTAATCAGCTTACAAAAGCGTTACGCGAGCCTCGCTAAAAGAAGAGGGGGCATCGCTGTTTTTCTAATCAGCTTTCAAAAGCGTTACGCGAGCCTCGCTAAAAGAAAAGGGGGCGTCGCTGTTCTCCTAATCAGCTTACAAAGGCGTTACGCGAGCCTCGCTAAAAGAAAAGGGGGCGTCGCTGTTCTCCTAATCAGCTTACAAAGGCGTTACGCGAGCCTCGCTAAAAGAAAAGGGGGCGTCGTTGTTCTCCTAATCAGCTTACAAAGGCGTTATGCGAGCCTCGCTAAAAGAAAAGGGGGCGTCACTGTTCTCCTAATCAACTTACAAAGGCGTTACGCGAGCCTCGCTAAAAAAAAGAGGGGGCGTCGCTGTTCTCCTAATCAGCTTACAAAAGCGTTACGCGAGCCTCGCTAAAAGAAAAGGGGGGCGTCGCTGTTTCTCCTAATCAGCTTACAAAAGCGTTGCGCGAGCCTCGCTAAAAGAAAAGGGGGGCATCGCTGTTTTTTCTAATCAGTTTTCAAAAACGTTAAGCGAGCCTCGCTAAAAGAAAAGGGGGGGCGTCGCTGTTATCAAAAAACACCTCTCTTAAACGAAAAGCGAGCCTCGAGAGTCAAGTATTATTTCAATCAAATTGCAAAAAATGAATAGCACCCACACAGAGCAAACATCACAAGTTGTTCGCTTCTGACGACTATGTGATATACAATCAATAAAAAGGATAAAATCACAAGGAACCATCACTACCCTCAATCAACATCAAATCATCCAAACCTTCGACACCCTCCTCAAATCCTGTATCCATCGGAACTATGGGTCCCCACAACAAAGGAGCTGCAGGAACAATTGGCAGCTCCCCGGACAAAACCCTCGCCCTATACATATATCCACGATTTACTTCACTAACTTCCGAAGGTTCCTCTTTCGGAATCACAAGCGTTCCATCCGAACCTAAATCTAGTGTGCTTCGCCCAAACAAATAATCCAGAGCTGTCTTCTCATCAATATCATCATCAACAACAGCTTGCGAGGACGAAGATGAACCAAACAAATACCGTGTGGCTTGTCGATCAGTATAATCTGTCCCGCGCCAAAAATGACTCGATCTGCCGTTCTTCAAATCATATCTCTGCACCTTCGACCACCAAAATCGTTCAAAGGACAGCGAAGGGTGTTTAAGCCAAGCTCGAGCCCACGACTCACTAGTTATAAAAATATCTTGATAATTTAGCGTCAAAGGCGTCACATCAAACACTTCTAGCACGGTTCCATCAGGAACCTGCATTTCCACAAAATTAAGAAGTATCTCAGTGTCATCAAGTCTTTCCAACTACCACACATATTACAAAACAACCCCCTCGCCCGAGAAAGCCTAAGTTTTTCACACCTGCTCAGTTTCCCTCTGCTCATCCGCACCCTCGCCAGCGGCAGCATCCAAGCCCTCAGCAGGTGCCTCCTCCGTCGCCGCCTCTCCAACATTAGCTTCTCAAGTGGTTGGAGCATCCTCAGCCAAGCGCTCAACCTCGATGGATGGAACCCCCGCAGAATCGGACGCAGGAGCAGCTTCGGAACCACCGGCAGCATCGTTAGTCGCAGGCGGCGAAGGCATCACTTCATTCCGAGCCTGCAAAGGAATAATAAGGGCGAACCCTCAAGAATTATTAATAACCCCTTCGCTATTGAAACAAACCCAAAACCAAGTACTCTCCAATACCACAAACCTGACGAGTAGCCTCGGCAGCTTCTTCGAAAGCAAGTGCGCAGCCACCACCAGCAATCCAGAACTTGCGAAGCAATCGCATCGCACAGTTCCGAACCTTAGCGTCATCAATCTTCATCTGGCGCACTTCGTCAACTATCCAGAAATTATGGTTGGGCTTTCTGATCTTGCGAAGGTGCTCGCAATCTGCTTGACGAAATGTACTGGCCATCGCCAATGCTCTGGCATACCCACCAAAGTATGTCGCGTTTCCAACCAGGGAGCTAAACACATCAAGCTCATTACACAGCCAACCTTCGAAGGCCTCCCCATTGGCAGCTGGCAGCGGTTCACCAATAGAACCTCCGGCTTCGATCAAGCAAGTATCAAGCTTGCTCTTAATTTTCCCAATACTTCTCTGCCAAGCCTCCGACTGCGAAGTTAACTCCGACGACAGCTCACCAATGCGAGTGTTCGTCGTTAACAAATCTTTGCCTTTCTGACGGCAAGCCGCCAAAAGTTCTGCGTTATTATTTGCAGCCTCCTGTGCCTCCTCCCGAGACTTTCTAACCTTATCCAAGGCAGCCTTAAGCTCAATTTCCTTATTCTCCAATCTTTGGCGAAGGTCCTTATTATCTTTTTCAACTTCAACCAACCGATCATTCAAGTGGTGAAGATTATAACTCGCCCTCCGGCGCGCCGAACGGTTAAGGAGCATCAACTCAGCCACTTTGACATCGATGTCATCATGAAGGGTATCCAAGGGCTCGTTGGCCAATCAAAGCTCCACTTCCGGCACATAGATACGGTTAAACACCCGACCAAGAAAATGCCTTTCCTCCAGAGCACATTGTAAATGACACTCTTGAAGGTCCGGACTCGTAAAAAGCTTCGTCGCCGGATCACAGACTCCAATCTTCTTGGCAAAATAAGGAATGCTTGATCGGCTAGCCTCGCCATACGGCCTCTTCCCGGGAGTCCGTTCAGATTCAAGATCTCCAGAAAACTCGAAACCATCGACCCATATGTGCGAGCCAGCAAACTCAGGAAATGACCCACGTGGAGGACTCTCTGGTTCGAAGTCTCGAATGATGTCATTAACACTTCGAGCAGCCACTGCACCAGCACTAGACGAGGCAATCCCTTTCCCACGATCATCTTCGATAGACACATCCTCATGAGAGTCACCTTCGCCACTCGAGGTGTCGCTAACCTCGTCGGATGAGTCATCTTCAGCGTCCGACTCTTTCTCAACATCTTTCTCCCCCTCCTTCTCGACATCATCGGAGACATCCTCATCGTCCGAAACTTGGATCAGGGCGCCAATACCCCCGACTCGGGGCACCTGCCCTCCAACCGTCGCAAAGCCTCGGCCACTCCCCAGCGAAACAACGGCCGAAGAGGACGACGTACCGGTAGTGCCCGAAGTAATAGTGACCTTTGTCGCAAGAGTCTTCCCTCGGCCACCGGCGCCACCGCGGCCTCGACCACGACCCCTTTTCGGCCGCGAAACAACATCTTTCTCCTCCGCAGCAGCACGCTTCCTTTTCTTTGGCGCATCCTCGCTCGAGGGAGCAGGCCAGTCAGCATATCGGATCCCAAGAATGTCGAACATCCTGTTGACCCGACCTCCGCTACCCACCGAGCTGTGGATAGCCTTAACCTCCAATGTAGATAATTTTCCAACGAGATCTTCAGCCCTCTGCTGAACCCGCTTATAAACAGCCTCAATGCCATCTTCGCGTTTCGGGAACTTCTTAAGGACTTTTTCCCAAACTATGTTCAACTCAACCTTCGGTTTCTTCAAACCCCTACCCTCATACTTCGAGTCTTCCTCAACTGCAAACCATTTTTGCCGTCGGAGGAGGGGCCACACCTGGGCACAGCAATACTCCTCGACCAGGTCGCGAGCACACTGCGAGCGCGCAACAACCCTCAGACAGTCAACCGAAGCATGCGCCTCGGCATTCATCTTAGCCTTCGCACTCACGTCACCAAGTGGCCGAAGGTCGCCACAAAGTTCAGTTACGCCGTCAAGCTTGTAATAGAACCAAAACTCCTGCCACCCGCTGGTCCACTTGTTCTTCTGAGCTTGTACTGGCAACTCGGACCCAGCACGATGGCAAAATGTGTACACTGCGAACTGGCCAAGGCTGCTCTCACCTCCGCCACCCACTATCTTCCGAGGCTGCATATGCACTCGATGGGTATGAACAAAACCCTCGACATGAGGGACAACGCCCTGAGAGCGGCACGCCCAGACATACACTGAAAGTTTCATAAAACACGATGGCGTCAGCTGGTGAAACTGCCGATACATGGGTGTATGCCGAGTCTCTAAGTGATGAGTGATTGTCAACTGGGATAATGCGCATGTTCTTTGGCTTGTGTTGTGGAGGTGTCGAGCACGGATACAGTGATCAGAGGCAAGGTGAAGGTCAAGTAGAGACGTGCCGTGCCGATGGACCGGGAGCGGTGAAGGGCGGACGTGAGGCTTGGACTGAGGGACCAGTGACTCGAGGATCAGCTGTGGTGGCTGGCAGCCTGGGACAGCTACGAGCGAAGACTTGCGGGACATGGTGATGCTCGGGTTGAGGACCTGGGGACACGTGTCGGTGGACAGGGTGCACGGGTGGTGCATCCCCTCTACGGCTTCGGTTTGGTGGTAGAGCCAGAGAAAAACCATCGAGTGGACGGTTTCCAGGTTTGGGCCTCAAAACCTGGGCGCTGATGGTTTCCGAGTTTGGCCACAAAACTTGGGCTGAGGATGGTTTCCAGGTTTGGGCCTCAAAACCTGGGTGCTGCGGGTTTGCTGAGTTTGGGCCACAAAACTAAGGCGCTGGTGGGCTGGTTTCCCGGTTTGGGCCTTAAACCCGGGGGTTGGTCGTGAAGGCTGGTTTCCCGGTTTGGGCCTCAAAACCGGGGGTGCGACATTCAGGAAAAGGACGCAGAGCGGTGGCGGCACGTGACGGCAATCGGGAGGTTGCGTCGAGGCAACGCTACGAGTTGTGCGGGCGTGGCCGTCGGATCCACCTACCATCGAGTTGGTCCAGAATAACCTTAGGGTTTAGCTGGTTCGCTCTGTAAGTAGTTAGGGGCAGAGTGGGAATTAGGAATAGTTAGAATTAGGATAAGTAGGGGGAGACACCCACCTCCCCATCGGATCTCAGCCATTTTCTCTTTGCCTTCTAGGTTTTCCTGCTCTCCCACTCCCATGCTGTAGCAAACTGAGATCCACAGAGAAGAGACCAATACCTCTGTGCTTGTGAGATTTTTGAGGAAGTGAGGCCGTAACCTCACCATTGTAGCATGTGGTAGCCACATGGTTGCAATTTCGTGGTTGTGATTCGTGTTTTGTTTGTGTTCTTCACGGATTACTTTTCTCCACGTTTTTTCCCGTCGATTGATCTCTTTGCTCGGTTCATCTTTTGCAAATCCGTTTGAACCAAGTTGTTCTAGATCGTGAGGCACTTCTTTCCACTGAAGGAATTCACCTCAAACCCCACGGTCTAGGAGATCGAGCGATTTTAGTTTTGGATCGGTTTTGCTCCCTTAGTCCCAATTTCTTCCAATTCACCGATTTGGAGTTAGGTTCGAGCCATGATTCTTTTGGGATAGCTCACTAACCTCCTTAGAACTCCTCATACCAAGTCTAAGCCTTAGTGCTTTTGATTCGGAGCAGATCGAGTGAATTTCGCGGAAGAACATGTTGTTTTGGGACCATCGGACGCTGAGTCTGTAGGCATCGGACGCTGAGTTCATCGCATCGAAGCGTCCGTTGCCACGTGTCATCTGACAGCGTTTTTAAAGGAGCATCGGACGCTGACCATTGGAGCGTCCGTTGCCATCGGACGCACCGGAGGTCGAGCATCGGACGCTGAGCTTTCACTGTAGCAGCGTCCGATGTCTATACAGTAAGGTTCCCGAGAGGCACTGTTTGCATCGGACGCGTCCGACGCTTGGGCAAGCGTCCGATGCAGTGATTTCTTCACTGTTTCGTCCGCAGTTTGACCATTCGACTTCGGATTTGGTTTTGGGTTTTTGTGTTGGATTTCCGACTTCGTGCTCCACAGAAATCGGGCTTCCCGCTTTGCATAATAGCTAGAATCCCCCTCGCGTTGCTCGAGGGAGGTTGAGGTTACCCAAAGTCCATCCTGTCACTAGTTGACTTGCGTGAACTTGGGTGAGGAAGTTTTTGTGGTGTCCCGCTGTGTTCCTATGGAACATCCACCCATTTTCTTGGGTCGTGGACATCACGCGCATCGGTTTTGCTTTTGGGGTTGATTTTCTGGGACAGAAGCTATTAGAGTCTGAAAAGAAATTTTAAGCTCCCATTCACCCCCCCCTCTAGTCGCTTTCTGGTAGCACTTTCGATCCTTCAATTGGTATCGGAGCAGGTTAAGGATCTTCCACCTTAGCCATTTCCAAATCCACAGAAGGCGACATGGATCGCGGCGTGGGCAAACCGCCGTTCTTTGATGGGATGAACTATGCGTATTGGAAGATACGCATGTCGACCTATCTCCAGAGCATGGGCTCTTCTGTGTGGGAGATTTGCAACAGGGATGATTACGTTGTCTTGGCTGCAAGTGTTACTCTGCTTCAAATGGATGAGCACGATGCCAATAGCCGAGCGCGTAACGCTCTTTTCTCCTGTTTGAGCATGTCCGAGTTTGATCGCGTTTCTCACCTCCCCACGGCTCGTGAGATTTGGGCTACCCTCATGCGCTTCCATGAGGGAACCTCTCAAGTCAAATCTTGTTTCTACGAGTCGCACAAGTGGGAGTACGAGAACTTTCAACACATGCCTGGCGAGAGCATAGAGAGTTTATTTGCTCGCTTTCAGGTCATTGTCAACAAGATGAGAGCGAACAAGGAGCTGTTGCCTTTTGACGATCATGAGAGGGCTCTGAAGCTTTTGCACACTCTTGATCGGTCGGTGTGGGACTCAAAGGTCCAGGCGATCATCGAATCGTCTAACTATGAGACCCTCACTTGCGACGAGCTCTTTAGCAAGCTCAAGTCTAGTGAGATTGACGCCATGTCGAGGGCTTCTTATGAAAATCCTTCTGGCCCGACTATGGCTTTGGTTTCTGGCTCTTCTGCTAACCCCTCTGGAGGATTTGCACTTTCTTCACTCTTCTCTGTCACAGAGGACCAGCTGGAGTCTTTGGGGGATGACGAGCTGGCGATGCTCGCCAACCGGTTCTCGCGGTTCCACAACAACCGCATGAACCGTCGCCGCGGAGGAGGACGCTCAGGATGCTTTGAGTGCGGCGACCCTGACCACTTCATCGCCAACTGTCCCAAGAAGAAGAACACATCTGGGAAGGGCGATCATGGGCACAAGTATGACTTCGCCAAGCGCAAGGAGAAGTACGTCCCCGCGAGGCACAAGCGGAGGGGCGGCTTCGACAAGGAGTACATCAAGAAGAAGTACTTGGAGAAGGCCCAGGCTGAGCAGCGTGCGTTCTTCGCCACGCTCAGCGACGTCGACGGCTTGGATGATGACTCCGCTTGCTCAAGCGATGACGAGTCCGAGAAGAAGAAGAGGATCGAGGACAAGCTAAACGGTCTCTGCTTCTTCGCCGACGACGACGGCTTCTGCACCATGGCCCTTGGTGATGAGGTCGACGACAAGCTGGAGGACACCCCTCGGAACGACGACGACGACGACACCTCTCAGGTATCTCTCACCCATGATGAGCTTTCTGCTGAGGTCGAGAAGCTTACTGCCACCTTGCTTAGTCAAGATAAGTTGCTTAGGCGAGCTGCTAGAGAGCGCAAGGAGTTTAGGCAGAAGTGGGAGGACACGGTGAGGGAGCTTGAGTTCGCTAAGTCCACCGTGGTCGTGGCTGAGGAGGCTGAGTGTGAGATGTGCACCAAGCACATGACTGACCTTCTCACCTTGAGAGGTAATTATGCTGCTTTGGTTGGAGAGGTGGATGAGCTCCGGGCTAGACCCATGCTGTTGGGTGCGTGCAGGACTTGTCCTGTCTTGCAATCTGAGCTGGCAGAGAAGAATGCCAAGATTGAGTCTCTTGAGAAGGCCAGCTCGGGTAGCACTTGTGTGACTAGGTGCGCGTTGTGTGAGGGTTTGGAGATGGAGATCGCTAATGTGAAGCATGACAAGATGCAAACCGAGGAGGAAAACACATACCTTCGGACCATCTTGTCATGGTTGTCTAGCGGTGAGCCACAGCTCGGGATGATGATCTCCCAATTCAAGCGAGCTGCTGGAGGTCCTGGTATAGGCTTTGCTCCGGGCGTCGATGTTTCTGCTTTTGGGAAGATTGGAGAGTCGAGTGGTTTGAACCCGAGTGAGAAGCCCAACTCCACCACTACTTCCAAACTTACCAAGCTTCCACCCAAAGAGCCTCTCAAGCCTAACACCAAGGATGGAGTGTTTGAAGAACCTCCACGAGCTCCACCCAAGAACCAGCAATGGGCTCCCAAACCCAATCACCTGAAAAACAAGCTGGACACAATGCCACCTATCCAGGAGGAGTTAATGCCATAGAAGGGCAAAGTGATCCACACCCACAACCGTGTGTACCAACAACCCCCTTTGAGAGCGATGAGGTACCATTGTGAGCATTGTGGGAGAGATGGACACTTGAGTGAGTTCTGCTTTCGGCGCAAGAGAGAGGCGCGCCATGCTAGGGAGATGAACAACCCGGACATGTACAATCCTTTCCATGATGTACATGTGCCGAACGTTCAGAGGAGAGCTCCAAGGAGAGCTGCTAGGCCTAGAGGTCCAGAACCTCAAGTTCCCAGGCCTAGGCAGCGGAGAGGACGTGCCCGGCGGGAGCCTGCAGGCTATGGACCCCATGGCGGTGGCTTTGTAGTTGAGCGTTTTCTCCCACCGCATTTTGAGTATCGCGATGGACGCTCCTCCCTCAGCGGACCACGTTTTCCTCAGCGTGGTGATCGCTTTCCCCGTAGACGTGCTAGGAATGGTTTTTCTACTAACCGTTCTTTTGAGCAGCCGGCCCAACACTGGTATTCTTCCTACTTCACTAACCCCAGTGTTGGACCGTATGCTCACCCTATGTCTTTTTATTGATGTAGGTAAAATGATTGGAGAACGTTTGGTTGGTGGATTCCGGTTGTTCGAGGCACATGACCGGAAACGCCAAGTGGTTCTCCAGTCTTAGTCCGATCGCCGAAAAGGAGTTTATCACCTTCGGCGACAATAGCAAAGGTAAGGTTTTGTCTCGTGGGTCGGTGCGAGTTAATGAGCACTTTGTGTTGCGCGATGTTGCTCTTATTTCTAACTTACATTTTAACCTTCTTTCTGTTTCACAACTTTTCGATGATGACTATGAGATTCGTTTTAAACCGAATCTCAGTCGAATTTTGGATCCTTAGGTCAATCTTGTGTGTTTGATTTCGCCCTTTGGAAAAGTCTTTCGTGCGAATTTCTCGGAGTCTTTTGGCACTTCTCGTTGTCTTGTGGCTGGACCTTCTTCCTCTGATCTTTGGAAGTGGCATAGGAGACTTGGACATTTGAGCTTCGACTTGCTTGCAAGGCTTAGTTCACTTGGCCTAATCCGAGGATTTCCCAAGTTGCATATGGAGAAGGATCTTGTTTGCCACTCTTATAGACATGGGAAGATGGTTGCCGCTCCCCACCATCCAGTGACTCAGGTCATGACCAAGCGCCCTGGAGAGCTTTTGCACATGGACCTTGTTGGTACGGCTCGGGTGAGCTCGGTTGGAGGGGAAGTGGTATGTGCTTGTTGTTGTTGACGACTTTTCGAGATATTTGTGGGTCTTCTTTTTAGTTGAGAAGACCAAGACTTTCTCCTTTGCTCGCAATCTGATTTTGCGTCTTCAGAACGAATTCCCTTTGAACTCGATGCGAGCTATTAGGAGTGATAATGGTTCCGAATTCAAGAATTCGGATTTTGAGAAGTTTTGTAACTCTTTGGGTTTAGAGCATCAGTTTTCTTCCCCCTACACACCGCCATAGAATGGTGTTGTAGAGAGGAAGAATCGGACCCTTGTAGAGATGGCCAGGACGATGCTTGATATGAGCATAGGACTCCTAGGCGATATTGGGCCGAAGCTATGAGCACTGCATGCTACATTTCAAATCGCATTTTTCTCCGAGCTTTCTTGAAAAAGACTTCTTATGAGTTGCGTTTTGGAAAACTGCCCAAGGTGAGTTATTTTCGAGTCTTTGGTTGCCACTGTTTTATACTCAAAAAGGGCAACTTGGACAAGTTTGAGTCTCGTTCTTCTGACGGTGTGTTTTTGGGTTATGGCACTCAGACTCGAGCTTATCGTGTACTTAACCTTGACACTAACCGAGTCATGGAGACATCAGATGTCACCTTCGACGAGACCATGGTTTGTCCTTCTTCTCGTTTTGAGCGTGCAGGTGATCATGAGGTTGGTGATTTGAGCGTGCAGGTGATCATGAGGTTGGTGAGCCTCTTTTTGATGACGAGGACGAGGGTGCTGAAGGTATGGATGATCCAGCACCCCCTCCACCTGCTGTGCCGCAAGGAGCGGCTTCTATGACAACTCACGGCCCCGACACATCTTCTTCCTAGTGGCCGTGGGATCCGCCACCCCGTGCGGTACCGTTTGTACCCGGGGAGGCACCAGCTGCTGTTGAGGGGGAGATCACTTCTGCACGGGAGGCGCCACGACACATCCAGCGCCAACACCCCCCTCAGCAGATGATCGACAACATTAATGAACGTGTCACTCTGTCCAGGTCTCAAATCTCTCACTTTGCTCATTCTACTTTTGTTGCTAATTTTGAGCCCCGAGATGTTGCACACGCTTTGACGGATCCGGATTGGGTCAATGCCATGCATGAGGAGTTAGAGAACTTTAAGCAAAATCGGGTTTGGGTTTTAGTTCCACCTCCTCCAGACTGTAAGCCTATTGGGACAAAATGGGTTTTCAAAAACAAGCAAGGTGAGGATGGCCACGTTGTTAGAAACAAGGCCAGACTTGTAGCGAAGGGCTATAGTCAGAAGGAGGGGATAGACTATGAGGAGACTTTTGCTCTCGTAGCTCGTTTGTAGGCTATTAGGATAATCTTGGCTTTTGCAACATCCAAAGGTTTCAAACTTTTTCAAATGGATGTCAAGAGTGCCTTCTTAAACGGCTACATAGAAGAAGAGGTTTAGGTTGAACAACCCCCCGGTTTTGAAAATCCCAAGTTTCCAAACCATGTTTTCAAACTTCACAAAGCTTTATATGGTTTGAAACAAGCCCCTAGAGCCTGGTATGATAGGTTGAAAACCTTTTTGCTTGCTAAGGGTTTTAAAATGGGATGTGTCGATAAAACGCTCTTTCTTCTCAAGCAAGGCAAAGACACTCTCTTGGTCCAGATTTACATGCATGATATCATTTTCGGTGGTTCTTCTCACGCTTTGGTTGCCAAGTTTGCAGATACTATAAGCAGGGAGTTCGAGATGAGCATGATGGGCGAGCTGACTTTCTTTCTCGGATTGCAAGTTAAGCAATCCCGAGAAGGGACGTTTGCGCACCAGGGCAAGTTTACCAAGGACTTGCTGAAGAGGTTCGATATGGGTGAGGCCAAGCCTCTTCCAACACCCATGTCGACCACGACGGCCCTGGATGCGGACAAGGATGGAGAAGCTGTGAACCAGAAGGAGTACCGAAGCATGATCGGGTCGCTGCTCTACCTGACGGCGACACGCCCGGACATCCAGTTCGCGGTGTGTCTGTGTGCGCGCTTTCAGGCGTCGCCGCGCACTTCTCACCGTCAGGCGGTCAAGCGCATTTTCAGGTACCTTCGTTTCACACCTGAGTTCGGGATTTGGTATTCAGCTTCCTCCACCCTCTCCCTTTGCAGTTATTCCGATGCCGATTTTGCTGGTTGTCCCATTGAGCGCAAGTCCACTTCTGGGACTTGCCAATTTATTGGTTGTTCTCTTGTATCGTGGTCTTCTCGCAAGCAGTCTAGTGTCGCCCAGTCTACCACGGAGGCTGAGTATGTTGCTGCGGCTAGCTGCTGTTCCCAGTTGCTTTGGATGATGGCCACTTTGCGTGATTTTGGTCTGAGCTTTTCTCGTGTTCCTTTGCTTTGTCACAGCATGAGTGCGATTAGCGTTGCTAAGAACCCCGTGCTTCACTCGAAGACCAAACACATTGATGTGCGCTTTCATTTTCTGCGAGACCACTATGAGAACGGTGATATCGACCTTCGCCATGTCGATACTCATCATCAGTTGGCTGATATTTTCACCAAGCCTTTGGACGAATCAACCTTTAATCGGTTGAGGGGTGAGCTTGGTGTGTGTTTTCCCTTTTAGATGGGGAAAACATTTTGGTTCTTGTATCATAAACTGACTATTTTCTCGTTTCTTTTGTCTTTTGCATTTTTAGCATACACTTTTACATTCTGAGCTTCATGCATATAATCTTTAGAATGTAACTATGCTCTGATTAGTATGCTCCGATGCTATTTGTTGATGCTAGTAGCTTATGCCCTTTCTGATCACTAATACATGTTGTGAGCTGAGTTATTTTTGAATGGTGAACCTGCTTAACAAACATAAAACTTGAAAATGTTCACCATTGAGATATGCAACTAGCATGTGTAGGATGTGTTGAATACACTCGTGCTTTTCATATATGCTAGGTTGCTATGTCTCTAGTTCTGAGTCTGTCACTTGCTTGGACTGTTCATATTCTGTCAATAAAATCTGAACCAAGTTTTAAGTGAATTGAAAAGATCGAGATGGGATTGCTTGTCAACACATCACAGTTTCGAGACTGTTTCTCATTGCACCTTGAGTTAAACTTGAGCTGTGTAGTGTGTGACCGAAACTATTGCTTTAAGCTTCTGATTGCTTCTGCATAGGCTTCGCGCAGTTGAAAAGTTAGGCAATGACAAGCTTTCAACCTCTCGCAATCACATGCTACATTCTGAACTTGTGCTATTTCACCGCTGCAACTCTGATCTAAAATTTTGAAATCACAAGTTATGCTTCATTCCATAGCATGACGGTTGAACTTTGCTAGGGGTAGTTCACCTTGCATACATGGTTAGCACTTGTCTGTTCTCCTGTCTATACATGTGTAGTGCTATTTTGATGGTGAATACCTTTTTGGCTATAAACTGCTCACTTTGCTCATATGTTCATTTTTCATATTTGGTGATCAGTTTGAGCCTTCGCTAGCTTGTATGCTTTCCAGTGAATCATTAGAGCTATAATGTTTAGAGCATCTTTGCATTTTCTTGACTATATTCCTGAAGCTGCTAACTTGCATTTTGACTCATATGCATGTTGGAAGGGGGAGAACTTCTCTTGTTGGCACTTTTGTTGGTGCATTTTCTGAGGGGGAGAAAATCGTTTTTCAGTTCCTGTTGCTTGATGGTGCATTTTCAACTAAGGGGGAGAAAATTTGGACAAATCATGTTTCCCATGTTGGCGGTTGTGTGCACCATGCAAGGGGGAGTTTGCTCGTGCTGAATTTTTGAAATTTCCAATTGGCTCGGAACGCTTTGCTAGTTGTGTTGAGCTTTTGCCTCTATCTTGAGGAACTAGCAGTCGCATCCTTGTTTTAGGTTGGGTTCAGTTGGTATCGAGCTTTTCAGTCGTTGTCGAGCTTTCTTGCTAGTTGTGTTGAGCCTCTGTGCCTCTATCTTGAGGGACTAGCATTTTGCTTCGATTTTTGGTTTTCAATTGGTATCGAACCTTTTCTTCCTAGCGGTGTTGAGCCTGTTCTACCTCTTCTTGAGGGCTAGCTTTGCTTTGCTTGGTTGCGTCGAGCCGTTGCCCATGTCTTTGGGAACCAAGTTGTTTTGCTCTTTCCACCTGACCTTCTTCGGCTTTGCTATGCTTTTAGGGTCATTTGGTCGAGTTCTCTCTTCTCTTTCTTCCTCCTTCTATTTCTATTATTATTTGTGTTGGTAGTTGACAATGCACTCATCAAGGGGGAGATTGCGGATACATGGGTGTATGCCGAGTCTCTGAGTGATGAGTGATTGTCAACTGGGATAATGCGCTTGTTCTTTAGCTTGTGTTGTGCAGGTGTCGAGCATGGATACAGTGATCAGAGGCAAGGTGAAGGTCAAGTAGAGACGTGCCGTGCCGATGGACCGGGAGCGGTGAAGGGCGGACGTGAGGCTTGGACTAAGGGACCGGTGGCCCGAGGATCAGCTGTGGTGGCTGGCAGCCTGGGACAGCTACGAGCGAAGACTTGCGGGACATGGTGTTGCTCAGTTTGAGGACCTGGGGACACGTGTCGGTGGACGGGGTGCACGGGCGGTGCATCCCCTCTACAGCTTCGGTTTGGTGGTAGAGCCAGAGAAAAACCATCGAGTGGACAGTTTCCAGGTTTGGGCCTCAAAACCTGGGCGCTGATGGTTTCCGAGTTTGGCCACAAAACTCGGGCTGAGGACGGTTTCCAGGTTTGGGCCTCAAAACCTGGGTGTTGCGGGTTTGCTGAGTTTGGGCCACAAAACTCAGGCGCTGGTGGGCTGGTTTCCCGGTTTGGGCCTCAAAACCGGGGGTGTGACGTCCAGGAAAAGGACGCAGAGCGGTGGCGGCACGTGGCGGCAATCGGGAGGTTGCGTCGAGGCAACGCTACGAGTTGTGCGGGCGTGGCCGTCGGATCCACCTACCATCGAGTTGGTCCAGAATAACCTTAGTGTTTAGCTGGTTCGCTCTGTAAGTAGTTAGGGGTAGAGTGGGAATTAGGAATAGTTAGAATTAGGATAAGTAGGGGGAGACACCCACCTCCCCATCGGATCTCAGCCATTTGCTCTTTGCCTTCTAGGTTTTCCTGCTCTCCCACTCCCCTGCTGTAGCAAACTGAGATCCACAGAGAAGAGACCAATACCTCTGTGCTTGTGAGATTTTTGAGGAAGTGGGGCCGTAACCACACCATTTTAGCATGTGGTAGCCACACGGTTGCAATTTCGTGGTTGTGATTCGTGTTTTGTTTGTGTTCTTCGCGGATTACTTTTCTCCACCTTTTTTCCCGTCGATTGATCTCTTTGCTCGGTTCATCTTTTGCAAATCTGTTTGAACCAAGTTGTTCTAGATCGTGAGGCACTTCTTTCCACCGAAGGAATTCACCTCAAACCCCACGGTCTAGGAGATCGAGCGATTTTAGTTTTGGATCGGTTTTGCTCCCTTAGTCCCAATTCTTCCAATTCACCGATTTGGAGTTAGGTTCGAGCCATGATTCTTTTGGGATAGCTCACTAACCTCCTTAGAACTCCTCATACCAAGGCTAAGCCTTAGTGCTTTTGATTCAGAGCAGAACGAGTGAATTTCGCGGAAGAACATGCTGTTTCGGGACCATCGGACACTGAGTCTGTAGGCATCGGACGCTGAGTTCATCGCATCGGAGCGTTCGTTGCCACGTGTCATCTGACAACGTTTTTAAAGGAGAATCGGACGCTGACCATCGGAGCGTCCGTTGCCATCGGACGCACCGGAGGTCGAGCATCGGACGCTGAGCTTTCACTATAGCAGCGTCCGATGTCTATACAGTAAGGTTCCCGAGAGGCACTGTTTGCATCGGACGCGTCGGACGCTTGGGCAAGCGTCCGATGCAGTGATTTCTTCACTATTTCGTCCGCAGTTTGACCATTCGACTTCGGATTTGGTTTTGGGTTTTTGCGTTGGATTTCCGACTTCGTGCTCCACAGAAATCGGGCTTCCCGCTTTGCAAAATAGCCTGAATCCCCCTCGCATTGCTCGGGGGAGGTTGAGGTTACCCAAAGTCCATTCTGTCACTAGTTGACTTGCGTGAACTTGGGTGAGGAAGTTTTTGTGGTGTCCCGCTGTGTTCCTATGGAACATCCACCCATTCTCTTGGGTCGTGGACATCACGCGCATCAGTTTTGCTTTTGGGGTTGATTTTCTGGGACAGAAGCTATTAGAGTCTGAAAAGAAATTTTAAGCTCCCATTCACCCCCCCCCTCTGGTCACTTTCTGGTAGCACTTTCGATCCTTCACCTCAAATTGAACCTCTGTAGAACCGAACTCACAAAGGAATCAACAGGGAAGCGCAGTCCAGCTGAAAAGAACTCCTCGAACACCACGACCTCATCAGCATCCGGCTTTGGCACAGTCTCCCCAGCACTGGTCCTTGCCTTTCCGCCCTCAATCCAACCTCGCTTGACATAAGTCGCCAGGTCCGAACTACAGACTCGACTAAGCCCAAAATCGAAGGTTATCCCTTCATCCGAGGCAGTCGGAGTCACAGCACGAGCGGTCTGCTTGAACCTAGCCATCTCTTCAGCTGACTATAACCTCAAACAACGAGCGCCTATCTCAACCTTCGCGCACAAGCTAAAACAAACCTTTGCTACAAGCAAGTCGCAGCAGGATAGCTATAGCAACAGGAGGGCACGACTTCAAATCGACCACCAACCCCACCCTTATATAGGCCAAGGCACGGACCATCGAACCAGACAAACTCGGCACGAATCCCAAACAATGCGGCACAAAAAACGAAACGGACCTCAAACACCGCAAGCAAAAGCAAACGGGCCGGCCCACAAGCAGCCGCGGGCGTTGCTGCCGAGGAACACTGTTCATTTCCAAACAAAGGCGCTGCTTGGGCCTAAGATCAATCGTTTTTAGATCCAAGCCATCGAGGGGCTACTGTTGGGGGAAAGAACCCTCGGCAGTGACATCGCGCGGGCTGAGTGAGAAAGCGACCCTCGCAAATGCCCTGTTTCCCTTTGAGAAAACCCTCGTCGCCTGATAAGCCCTCGGGCCCTTTTTTCTAACCCTCAAGCATTGGCCCGGCCCTCGTGATGATTAACGATTCTTGCAGGTTAAAGTCGTGCGGAACATTGAAAGCGACCTTCGGGCGTCCCACACGCCCTCGCCAGGAGGCTCAGGCTCCACGGATGGCGAGCGGATGCGGATCTCGCGATTGGAGGGATGATTCCACGAGCCGGAGATCGACCCTCGCGCTCTCGCGAGGGTAGACGCGAGCCAGGTGGCGGCGGATGTATGAGGAGGGCAAGCTAGGGTTTCGGTACGTTGTGTGCTTGTACGATTTTGCCCTTCCGGTTGTGTGCTTGTACGATTTTGCCCTTCCGTTGTATAGCGCTGAGGAATCTTTCTTGTCCCCTTTTGTAATTTGATCAGCGCCCTTTGGTATGCCCTATAAATACCAAAGGGTAAACAGTGTAATGGGTACGGTTTTTGGGAATAGAGCCACAGTATCATTGTTCTTGTTTCCTTTGCACCTTCGCTTGGTTCTGACGGCCACCTTCGCCCCCCCTGCACGTGTGTGGAGGTAGGGCAAGTGTGTTACCAACAGCCATGAAATAGGTTTTCAACATAGGTGGTAATAGAAGAGGTCCAGCATATAATATTGGAAACAATCAAGGAGCTGGAACTTCTACTGGACCTCAGACCAATGGCCCAAATGGCAACGGAAACCAGATGATGATCAACCCTGGGTGCATGACACCGTAGCCAGTGCAACAGCCGATTATGAGTAATAACATATACTCATCGGCTACAAAAATAGCTCCTCAGGCAAGGCGCATCACAAGAGATTTCAATACACCGCCATATCAAGGGAACGTAGCATCTGGTGATATCCCTCAGGGGTACCATTATGTCTCTGACTTCTATACTTTGGATGCTCAATAAAACCCAGGGTATAATGGCAACGCCTTCGGGGAGCAGAACATCGGCTATCAGAAGCCAGTGAATCAGATTGACCAGTTGATGAATCGGGTAACTGACCTGGTTCAGAAGCAATTTGGCTTGACGCCAAAATCTACAGTAACTGGTTACAAAAAGCTATATCCAGAATGGTTTGATCAGGTTGTTCTTCCTCCAAGATATAGAATTCCTGATTTTACCAAGTTCACAGGAACTGGTTCAGTAACAACCATGGAGCATGTAACCCAGTTCCTAGTCCAGCTCGGAGAGATTGGTGATGAGCAAGCACTCAAAGTCAGAATGTTTCCTCTCTCTCTATCTGGTTCGGTTTTCTCATGGTTTTCATCTCTGCCACCCAATTCCATTCAAAGCTGGGATGACTTGGAAGATAAATTCCATAAGTATTTCGGCTTCGGAGTATTGGAAAAAGGTTTAGTGGATTTAATCGATACAAGACAAACAAACAATGAATCTGGATGCCAATGCCTCCGAAGGTTCAGAGAGGTGAAGAATCAATGCTATTCTTTGAAATTACCAGATTCAGAGGTGGTCAGTATTGCAATTAGAGGATTGATACCTGCTATCAGGGAGAGAATCGGCTTTGGTTGTAACAATATGGCCGATTTAGCTAAAAAGGTGGCAAGTATTGATTCCCAAAATCGGTACAATCAAGTCATTAAACCTAAGAAAGTCTACAATGCAGAAAGCCACTTCTTCCTGGAAGATGAAAATAATAATTCAGGAGATGAAAGTGATGAAGAAGTGGCTGCTGTAGGCTGGGTTTGGAAAAACAATGAATTCATGCCTTGGGCAAAAGTTAAAAGTACCGAGAAGGATGTAAAGTATAGCTTCGATATCACTAAGGCCGACAAGATATTTGACTACTTGCTAGAGAAGGGTCAGATCAAGTTAACTGGGAATCATACCATCCCATCGGCCGAGGAGCTTAAAAATAAAAGGTACTGCAAATTTCATAACACTGGTACCCATACTACTAATGATTGCCGAGTTTTCAGAGATATGATACAAAGGGCGATCGTTAAAGGGAGGATAGGTCTGGAAAAGGCCAAAGGCATGGGCATCAATGGCCATCCTTTCCCACAGAACATGGTAGCCTCAGCACCTCGGAGTGAGATCAAGGTGTTGACTTCTGATAAAGCCAAGGCAAATGGAACAGTTGATCCAAAGAAGCAATTAACAGCCAGGGAGTATCAGGAGATGAAAGGAAAGAAAAGCAATGATCAACCTGAGACTTCAAAGGCTGGAGAAGCAAGAAGACGTCCAACTGTCAGGATCTTACTGAACAAGTGGCAACGTCAGAAGGAAAGGAGCCAAATGCAAAAGGAAAGAGATGAACAAGAATATCAAGAATGGCTCGAAGAAGAAGAGTATAGGAGGTCCCGGGATGAAGTAAGACGCATCAGAGATGAAGAGAAGAATCATTGGGACTGTCCCTTCTTCAGACATTGTTGGAACGACGGTTTAAAACTTCATACTCTTCGCAATTATCCAGAATGCAGTGATCAAGAATATAGGCAGTCGAGAGACAACCGCCGATCTGTACATGAAAGGTTGAGGTTTGAAAATACAGATCGGCGCATAAAAAATAAAAGTGTTCATAGTCGGCTTGGAGCAAAATTAGCCGATCATGATCATCCTTGGCAGGAGGGGCAATGGTGTCCTGGTGGCTTAACCAGAAGCCAGAAGTGATGGGTTCAGAGGTTAAGAAACGACGAAGTCCAGAAAAAGAAATCCAAAATTTGGCAAGTCAAGCAGATAGCCGATTAGGGTGAGTCATCGGCTAATATCGCTGCTCTATTCATGCTACCTGCTAAGTTTAGATCCTCTGATCTTGAAGAAGACTTTCTCAAAATAGTTGATGAAATTCAACAGCCGATCCAAGCAGTCGGCTTCAGAAAATATATTTAATGAATTATACAGTTAACGAAGATGAGACTAAAATGGGTAAAGGTTTCACGTCGGCTGATGAACTAGAAGCAGTTGATATTGGAAACGGTGATAAGCCGAGGTTGACATACATTAGTGCCAAGTTGGATCCCAAGTTTAGGCAAGAACTTATTGCATTATTGAAAGAGTATAAGGAATGCTTTGCTTGGGATTATTCTGAGATGCCTGGTCTTGATCGATCATTGGTTGAACATCGGCTACCTATTAAACATGGGAGTCGGCCTGTGAAACAAGCTCCAAGAAGGATCAGAGCAGAAGTTATGGTTGATGTGAAAACAGAAATCACTCGGCTTTACAAAACTAATTTCATTCGGCAATGTAGATATGCTGAGTGGATATCTAGCGTGGTCCCTGTATATAAGAAAAATGGAAAAATGAGGGTTTGTATTGACTTCAGGGATCTAAATAAAGCTACTCCGATGGATGGCTACCCAATGCCAGTGGCAGATATGTTAGTCGATGCAGCAGCAGGACATAAGGTTATTAGTTTTATGGATGACAATGCTGGTTATAACCAACTTTTTATGGCTGAAGAAGATATACATAAGACTGCATTTAGATGTCTAGGAGTTATAGGCTTATATGAGTGGGTAGTTATGACTTTTGGGCTTAAAAATGCCGGTGCAACTTATCAGAGGGCTATGAATTATATCTTTCATGAGTTGATCGGCAGGATTGTTGAGATTTATATTGATGATGTGGTGGTAAAGTCCAAAGATTATCAAAGGCATCTTAAGGATCTCAGAGAAACTCTTGAGTGTGCAAGGAAGCATGGCTTAAGAATGAATCCCCAGAAATGTGCATTTGGAGTGTCAGCTGGTCAGTTCTTAGGGTTTATGGTACATGAAAAGGAATTGAATTTGGCCAAAAGAGCTATGATGCCATTGACAAAGCAGTACCACCAACCACGAAGACGCAATTACAATCTTTGATCGGCAAAATCAATTTCATCAGGAGATTTGTTTCGAATCTATCAGCCAGGATTTTACCGTTCTCAGTTTTGTTAAAGTTGAAGGATGATCAAGAGTTTAAATGGGGAGATGAACAGCAAAGGGCATTCGATGAAATCAAAGAGTATATGAAGTCTCCACCAATTTTGATTCCTCCTCAGAAGAACAAACCTTTCAAGTTGTACGTGTCAGCTGATGATCATACAATTGGATCGGCCTTAATGCAAGAATTTGAGGGCAAGGAAAGAGTGGTATTCTATCTCAGTAGGAGATTGCTTGACACGGAGACTAGGTATTCTCCTATTGAAAAATTATGCCTGTGTTTATACTTCTCGTGCACCAAGCTTCGACATTACCTGTTGTCTTCTGAATGCACGGTGGTGTCAAAGTTTGACGTAATTAAACATATGTTAGCCATGCCTATTCTAAATGGGAGAATTGGCAAATGGATTCTTGCATTATCAGAATTTGATTTGAAATATGAATCGGCTAAGGCAATTAAAGGTCAAGTAATAGCCGATTTTGTTACTCATCATCATAAACAGGAAATCAGAACTTTAGATTTTACCCCATGGGCCTTGTTTTTTGATGGTTCCAATTGCAAACAAGGTGGAGGCATTGGCATCGTTCTTGTTTCTCCTCAAGGAAGAAGTTTTGAATTTGCTTTCCCAATTGATCCAACCTCCACTAACAATCAAGCTGAGTATGAAGCACTTCTCAAGGGACTTCGGCTTTTGTGTGAAGTAGGGGCCGAGACCGTTGAAGTTTTTGGAGATTCTCAACTGGTGATTAATCAATTGTTCGGCCTATATAAATGCAAAGATGATATTTTGAGAAAGCATTATAAAAAGTTCCTTGAATTGCTTGATTCTTTCTCTTCTATTGTCATAAAACATATTCCTAGATGTCAGAATCAAGAGGCTAATCGTTTGGCTCAAAGTGCTTCTGGGTATCGGCAAATTGTTGAAATTTTAAGTGATGAAGTTGACGATAGTAATGATTGGAGAATTGAGATTATTGAATATTTGAAGAATCCATCATGACAGGTATCCAGAAAATTGAGATACAAAGCTACAAAGTTTGTCCTTCTTGATGATCAACTATATCATAAGACAATCGATGGTGTGCTTCTTAAATGTATCAATCAAGAAGAAGCCAAGGTTCTGATGGGTGAAATCCTCGAGGGAATTTGTTGTGCACATCAATCTGCTCATAAAATGAAATGGATGATCAGAAGGGCAGGATATTTTTGGCCAACCATTCTAGAAGACTGTTTTAAATATTATAAAGGGTGTCAAGAGTGCCAAAGATTCGGTAATGTTCAGAAGTCTTCGGCATCAGCTATGAATCCAATCACACTACAAGAAATACCATTATACATGACTGTTTATTTTGGTCACAAACAAGCAAAAATGCGTCACGATTAACTTATGATGACGATCCAAAAAAAGGTCATGTATCCCGCGTCATACATTTGCAGGATCAAAATGGACCGTCACAGATTGGTATTTGTGTTCATCACGGATTAACTGGTCAGCAACAATAGCTCAATGCTATAGTGATGAAATGAACCGTCATGGAGTTGTTATTTTGATTTTTTCCTAATTAGGTCCGCATCATTGTTATTTAGTTTTTTTCCTAATTAGGCCTACATCACTACATTAACATGAGATACAACAATCATACAAACAAAACATTATTTTATTCATGTATTAGCATGTCCACAACAATTACATTGAACATCAAACTACAAATAGACCTAGCTCACAACCATTTGGTTTGAGGATAAGTCATTTTACAACTAAGCTCTGTGAACAACTAAGTTTGGACATACAGATTTCATCTCTAGGGAGTCCAAATAAGCAAACAAATGAGCACTTCAATTCACTTGTTGTCGAGAAGGTGCTACCTGAAAATCAATATGAACATGGGATTAGTCAGTTTGGAGCAATGATTCTAAAAAAATGCTATCTATTTATCAAGCTTTGAAACTAGTTAACTAGTTCAATGCACATATTTTTGAGAGCCCAAACATGAAAATAATTCTACTAGTTAAAAAGAGAACAACCACACCGACACAATCAGTAGGGACAAGGTAGGACAATAAATTAGAAAAAAGTTGGATTTCATAACTATTTGAAGGTTTTGAGTTTACATGGATTCAAGCAAATCGTATCTTGTACTCTCTAATAACTGATATTCCTGCCTACTCTTGGATTCACATTAAACTTCACATAGTGAAGCACAAGCAGTAATAATTCAGCAAAGTACACATGACTATCTATTTAAGGGGAGCAACAGTAAGATTTCTCTTAGATTCTTAACCGATCGTCATAGATTTAGCACCTTAGAAATAAACCGTCATGGATGACAATATTCTATGAGGATTTCTCATAAGGTCACCATTGAACCGTCACGTATCAGGGTATTTCTTGTAGTGTCACGAAGCCATGGCCATTTAGAGGATGGGGAATAGATCTGATTGACCAAATATTTCCGGCATCTAGCAAGGGGCACAAGTTTGTGTTGGTAGCAATGGATTATTTTACTAAATGGGTTGAAGCTATTCCTTTGAAGGAAGCTTCGTCGGCTACCGTAATCAAGTTCATCAAAGAACATATCATTTATCGGTTTGGTGTTCCTCAAACTATTACTACGGATTAGGGAAAGATGTTTGTATCAAAAGAGTTTGAGGATTTTGCTGCCAGCACAGGTTTTAAGTTGATCAATTTGTCTCCATATTATGCTCAAGCTAATGGACAGGCTGAAGCTTCTAATCAGATTTTGATTAAAATCATTAAGAAGAAGGTTAAAGAACATCCAAAGAAGTGGCATTTGATACTCAGTGAGACCTTGTGGTCCTATAGGATGGCATGTCATGGTGCAACTAAGTGTTCACCATATGAGTTGGTTTACGGGCACGAAGCCGTGTTGCCTTGGAAATCAATATGGGATCCAGGAGAGTATCACAGCAAAAAAATTTAAAGGCCGATGAATATAAACATCTCATGATGGACAATCTTGATGATTTAAACTCTCATCGGCTAAAAGCTTTAGAAAACATCAAGGCTCAGAAGCTAAGAGTGGCTAAGTATTATGATCAAAAGGTCAGGGAAAAGAAGTTCAACAAAGGGGATTTGGTTTGCAAAGTAATTTTGCCTATTGGAACTAAAGATAGCAAATATGGTAAATGGTCACCAAATTGGGAAGGACCCTATCGGATTACTAGATGTACTCCTGGCAATGCTTATTTCTACGAGACTCTGGAGGGCGTTGAATACTTCAGAGCAGTCAACGAAAAATATTTTAAGAAGTATTACCCTAGTATCTGGGTGGATCAATTGTAACTGGTTGATATGATCGGTAACTAATGTGTCAAAATTATCCAATTGATAGCCGATACTGATGTATCGCCTTCAGAGCAAAAATAGCCGATGCAATCAAAGCATCACCTTCAGTCCAAAAATACGAAATCAGGAATCATTGAGATTAAGAGACCTCGATGGGTCTTATCACAGAGAGATCATAAAGGAGCAGAAACTTCATTATATTCAAAGAAAAAAGTTTATTTACAAAGATTTGGCCCTGATAAACTACTTAAAGACCTTGTCTACTATGATTACAGAGGGGGTGGACTCTGCTATTTCCCCGACCATGCCATCAACACCATCAAAATGTACTTCCATAGCGTGACTTATTTCTGGAGTAACCTCGAGGCCACTAAGGTCTTGGCCGGTGTAGGCCTCGGCAGCCCCGAGGGCCATGGCGGCGCCGTGACAGACGCCGTGGAGGGCGACCTCATGTACCCTTGCGGGGATGTTGGTCATCCTCTCCGCGACGCTGTCCTTAGCAGCGTTCATGGAATCGGCTGCCTCGTTCCCCGCCTCCTAGAGAGCCTCCAAGCGCACGGTCAGGTCTGCAGAGTAAACAAGATGGATCAGGGTTAAGCAGAGGAAACTTGATCAAATGAAAAATTTTCAGAAGAAGAGAAATACCGGTGACACGTGCATCGGATTCTGCGCACTGCTGAACCGCCCGAGAAGCCCTCGCCTCTGCCTCCTCCAACACCTTCTGGAGCTGGGCGATGTTGTCCATGAGGAGGCAGTTCCTGATGGTGGCCTCCGAGTGAAGGTTCCGCATTTCCGTCATCTGATGGTAATGACAGGTGGCCATCGACTCGGAGCTGCTCGAGGAGGGGTTCTCGGAGACCGACTCCATGCCGGCGGGAGGTGCCACGGCGGCCGCAGCATTGGAAGGACCCTCATCAGCCCTAGTTGAAAGCAGAGGGAGAAGATCAAGTCAGACCTTGAAGATGATGAGAACTGGAGTTGATTAGGCATAAAGAAGAGGAATACCTAATGCGGCGCTGGGGGCGATAGCGAGAGTTCACTTCCTCCTCCGCGGGACGCTTCCCACGGTTGTTGTCTGCCATTGGAAGAGGAGGAGATGGGCTTTTGGAAGGCGAAGCTTTGGCAAGAAAGAGGGTTTTTAGACGAAAGGCAAAAGCAAGCAAAAAGATGTGCTCCGAATGTGACGGGAGATAAAGACGAAGGGGAAATTTATATTGGAAGATTGAATCTAAGGAAGGGAAAAGATGCCGCTTCGTACAGTGTGCGCAGAGCACTCAAGTGAAATGTTAAATCACAACACGTTTTTCAAGAGGAGGGCAGCCATCTCGCATTAATCGTCAAGATACCGTTTAGATTGTTTGCGGTATCAAAAGGGGAGAAGAGAAAAAGAACTCGACTGATCGGCTAAGAAATGAGGTTAGTTGATCGGAACCCGAAAGAAGAAAAACGACATTTTTGGAATAAAATAAATTTCATCCCAAAATTGGGGGGCATGTGTTTACACCAGATTTTGGACCAAGAGGTTTGTTATTTTGTAAACATAAATGGCTGATTTATTAAGGAAGAGGATCGGCCAAGAAAAATATAAAGCTCGTGTGGGCCAAGCGTAAACAGGAGAATTCAGGTGGACCGACGCGACGGGCTTCGGAGGCGTGTCGGACTCGACCAAGGAGTTCAAGTTCGGGTCGTCTTTTATTTTCCCTTTTTTGTAATACTCGTATTAGGGTAGGAGTCAACCGGGTTATAAATAGCTAGAAACCCGGATTTTGTAAAGGAATCCAATCAATCAAACACAACCGGCCCTCGGCCAAAACCCTAGGAGTAGGAGTAACGTAGATCTCGGCGAGACCTTCAATCAGGCAGGGCTGCATCGGCATCGACCGACCTCCGGTTTGCTTGTAAGTTTCACCAATGACTTGTGTCATCGTGTAATAAGGTTGCATTGGCATCGACCAAACTCTTGTTAAGCTATGACATGGCTAGTTATCGGTCTAAGCTCGTCTTTTGTAAGACTGTCTTGACTCTGATCAATCTCTTACTTTAGTCGATCTTGACTAGTTATCGGCTCTATTGGTTTGGCAAGCTAATAGATTCATTAAGTTATCAATGTTGTTTTATGTTTTAATTTGTTTATTTACGCTTTAAAATAATATCATGCCCAATCAAGGTTGACAAAGTAGCCTACGTCTAAAGGATGCTTAGTATCGGCTATTCTGTGGTTTACACGCTCATAACAGAGGAAATAGTCGATACAAGTCTCTCATCGGCTATTTTGCCAATCTTGGTTGTTACATGTTGTGCATTCGAGATATTCGATAAAACTGTGATATGATTTAAGAGCAGATAGATTGGATCTAGCATGTCTATTACGGCTGTATTTCCGAACCCCACTGATATATATGATAGATCAAATCTGTTTATCTTAGATTAAATCATGCTTTTGTCGGGTAGATCTTGTTCGTGCCTCATGGACCCTGTATCGGCTAAAATAGTCGATCCAGTTATGCTTTCTTCATAATATGTTCTTTTAAGTGGTTTGGAATCAATGGATCTACTTTATACACGAGACGTGATCTAGCTTGACCATCATCAAGGCTGCATGGAGACACCCCACTGTTGGTGTTTAAGTTATTTTATCGATTTATTTGTTATTACGGCTGCATGGAGACAACCCACTGTTAACGAATAGAACAGCTTACGCATTTAGTCGATACGTTGGTTTCATGCCGCTTGAACGTACATATAGATTTTTATCTGTTAATATCTTTTAAGCTTATCGGCTGTCCGTTTGTTATAAGCATTCATCTCACATATGTCATAGCCGTTATGCTTCATATCTTTTTCGTCACTTTACATGCAATCTCATGGGAGTTGACTTTATAGTCAATGTCCTAAAGACAAATGGCTATATTAGAGCCGCATAATTTGGAACTGTCTGGCACCAAACCGGCAGGTTCCATGATTTGACGATCTTTTTCTTCTCCTTGTCAATTACAGGTCAAATTGACTGGCACGCCCGAAGTCGATTTTGCTGAGAATCGGCACCACCGCTTGCTGAAGGTCCAGGAGGTCAGGACTCGCTCCGTACCCCTATGAGGACCGTACGCACAAGTGTGTTGATGCATCCCGACCGAAAATTTGTGTCAACAGAGTCTTTTATGCAAATGTATAATCCTACCGAGCCTACACACGGGTAAGTGGACTATAGAAGAATCAACAGGGCTATAAAAGTAACCCTTGCGAACAACCACTACTACCGGCGTTATAGGAGGCATTTATGAGCTATCAAGTCTAAGCACCACGCTTACACTATCCAACTACTCTAACTCTAGAATTAAAGTACTCAAAAGAGAGTCATAAACCATAAGAATAATAAGAACAATGGCTCAAACTTAAATATAGACGTTGATTACCGAAATAATCGCTGAAGCAAGTTGAAGATGAACTTGAATCCGTAGGTACAAGATGAAGAAGTTGATCCGACAGGCCGGAGCTCCTTCTTGATCTCTTCCTCTCTCTCTCTTCTAGTTCTAGTATAAGACTAGGTTCTAAACCTAAACTAGAGGGGTAACTAGTCTTCTACTTGAAAGCTGGCTCTTGAAGTCTTTTTCTAGGTTTTCTGAATGAGGCGTAGACTTTTCTGAAGAGAGACTTGTTCTTCCCTGGGGCCTGGGGGCCTGAATATATAGCCCTGAGGGATCAACCGTGGCTGTTAGCTCAAACCGACTTCACGTAGGGCTGAGATGGATCCTCAAAGGCGTTGAAAGAAGGTTCCAGAAGATGGAGGCCATCGGGCCCAGGGGGTGACCGACCGGTCATAGGGTGGGACCGGTCGGTCCCACCTGGCGGCCTCTCGGGGTGTCCCGCCTCGTGGTGTCCTCTAGTGTCCTCTAAGTCCTTCTAGAGTATTCCTAACGTGCCGGTTCCGTAATCTTCCGTCGGTTTCCTTCTAGGAGAAGTAATCAGTGCTGGTTTTCCTGTTTAGTCACTGCAGAATCACAATTCACCAAAACTCGTGGAATATTGTCAATTAAAACCCTAAACCTTTATTGGTGATTGAATTCATGCCCTTTTCATATTTATTTATCCTTTAATTTTGATAGATAACCATTGTCAACAACTCCCCAAGCTTACCTTTTGCTAGTCCCTTAGCAAAACCAAAAATTAACAATGGATCATGAGTTGCTATAATATCTTCACTTCCAACAAGTATACCTGCTGTTAAACAAAAATTCTCCAAAATATATTATGTTATTCTTCATGGGGCTTATTACTTTTACCTTAGATCTTGAGTAATTGAAAGATTGAACGATCAAATCAAGCACTATGTATCTAGCTCTTTCACTTCACCTTTATCCCGAAGTTTTAATTTTTTAAAAATTTTAATACATATGTTGTCAAATTAAACAATGGATCCAAAGAGAAAGTCAACTAACCATTGAATCAAGAAGTGCATGTGTATGAAAAAATGGAGTTGGATGCTCTTTAAATATATTCACTCTCTTCTGTTTATCAAAGACATATGGCTATTAGGCTAATTCTACTGTTGGGCACATGCCCATTTTTTATGATATATTTTTTCGAGGTTCCGGACACTTGTCCCTTTTTATTTCCTCGGGATCTGTCTTTTTGAGGTTTCGGATACTTGTTCCTTTTCATTTCCTCGGATTTTTTTTTCTTTTTTTTCTTTCTTCTTTTTGTTAATAGCCACATGCTTCCAACAAACTTCTGAGAGGGTAGCAACAGATAATTATGAGCATTTATGCGGAAAATGGATGAAATGTGGAAGTGATCTCAATTCAATGGCATGATAAACTACTCATAGGGTCACAAAGCTTAATTTAACACAATGCAATTATTAGTCATGTTTATATTTAGAAATCTCTGGAACTCTGGTGTTGTTTAGAACAAGATAATAGCAGCTTAGATCATCACATGTCATATCCCAATTACCTAGACCTTAGATTAAGTATTTGCCAACCATGCACTTTAATTTTAGTTTAAGGCATCATTATTAATTAGGAGAACTCATGCTTTGAAGGCTAGGTACTTGAAAGAAATTAGATAGAGCAACTATTTATCATTTCCATGCAAAAAATTAGAGAGAGAGGGTTCTCTTTTAGTCATCAACTTCTACACACTATTTTATTTATTTAATCTAACACACTTTAAGATATAAAAGCTAATAGTAGTAGTAGTAATAATAATAGTAGTAGTAGTAATAATAATAATAATAATAATAATAATAATAATAATAATAATAAAGATATACCTGAATCACAAAGATAACGGGGGTGCGTCTCCCCCAAGCTAGTTCCCTTAATAGCGTTGAGCCTTCATGTGCCCATATATTTTTGTCTCTTTTTTTTAATTAATGGTGAGCCTTCATGTGCCCACATATTTTTGTTCTTTTCTTTTTAAGGGTGAGCCTTCATTTGCTCACATATTTTTGGGGTTTTTATTTTTAAGAGTGAACCTTCATGTGCTCATATATTTTTGGTGTTTCGAATTTGTTTATAGAATGAAAAAACTTAAGAGGATAAAGATGCCTACGTGGATACATGGGCATGCCTTCCCCCAAGCTGAATGTTGATGTAGTCGTTCGATCTTGTAACGTAGCAGACTGGCAGTGGATATGTCCTTCCTCTATTAGATCTTTGATTGATGTTAATGTTTATTGAGACAGTGCTCCAACAGTGGATGGAGCATTCACTTGTTCGTCAGCTTTTCTTGGCCTTTCAAATCCTGTGAAACTCAAATAGACAACAAAACTTGTGGAACAGATTAAGCATTAGCGGTTGGCCACTCAAGCCTTAGTTGTCTAGAATTTCAGTAAGATTGTTTTCTTAATATTTTTATGATGCAAGAGAAAATGTACAGGATGAATGCATGCATATTTTTTTTAATTTTTTTTTATGCCACCACGGTGAATATCCTTGCGGGTTTTTACACACCATAGAATTATTCACATGAGGCTTTACGGTTTATGATGTAGTGTAACAAATGCAATATTTTTATTTTCTTTTCTAATGCAATGCAGGAATTAAAATGTTTGTGAATTAAATATGATGATATAAGAAATGGTTATGGATTAAATATGATAAATATGCAGCAAAGTAAATATAAAGATAACTACCGATTTTTACCTTTTGGCGAAGGTTCGGATATTTAGGTCTGACGAACTGGACCTTTCCTTGGTTCAGACCTCCCAAGGTTGACAGACGTTTGGAAAGTTGTTATTGATTGTACCTGTTAGGTGCGGACTTTTTCTTCCATACTTTCTTGGTCTGAGTCTTCACTTCCTGTGGTTCACTGTCTTGAGGTTTCTCTCCTTTCTTTTCTAGGACAGTGTCCATAGCTTCTTCTTCATGATTGGCCTCTCCATACTTCTATTCTTCTTGGGTGCTTCATTGGGCATATAGTTGATGAAGTTGCATCGTGCCTTTTCTCTAGGAAAGTGAAAATGGATTTCCTCTCGTAAATGATTGTACTTGTAGCGTAGAGGAATGGTCTTCCTAGGATCAGGTGGACATCATCGTCTTCTAATGTCGAGGATCAAGAAGTCTGTGGGGACTTCATGACCTCTAATTCTGACTACGACGTCTTCCATCATTCCTTCTTGTTTATGCCTCTTGATATGGTGTCACTCATGTCATTTGTTCGTCCAGCAGTTTGAAGTGAAGCGTTAATTGTGAACGCTTGTAGCATCTTGCTCAGTGTGCATGTTCTTGTAGATCTAGGACCTTCACTCTGTAGAATTTGGGAGTGACAAACTTCTCCATGTTTTGCTCAAGAGTGTGTCCTGCTCATAAAGACAAGGTAGAGATCAAGTGCATGGGCTCTGTTGGTGGAAAAACACCAACAGAACCAAAAGTTTTGTTTATTCTCCTTTAACCTTAGGCACATTCCACAAGACAAACTTGTTTATGTGTTCGATCTTTTCATGATTGAGATATATCATCTTCCAAAGGTTAGATGCACAACATTTTAGCTCATTTAGTTAAGATAGTGAGATTCAAGAGAGTAAAGCTAGGAACAAAGATCAAAGGACTGAACATGTTGAGTTGATTAGGTTGGATCAAGTGAGGTGCAACTTAAACATGTTTAGTTCTTTATTTATGTTCATACTAGAATCAAGAAGAAGCTTTTAAAGTGATGGTCACTTACCTTGAAATGTTACTTTGTCATTAAAGAGTGATGTGTCGAACCACCTTGTGGAAGCTTCTCTTGTCTAGCTGGCTTGTCTTCTCTTGCTTGTCTCACAGTGTGCTTGAGAGGAGGAAGATCACAGTGGAATCATCTTTAGAGGTATCGACCTTCCTTCTCTTGTGTCGACTTATCAGTGAAGGTGCATTGTTCCTCGAGTATGCTGACTAGGATCCTCTCTCTTTCTTGTATTAATTCTGTACTATGAGGATGTAGGGACAGTTCCGCATTCTTCTTTTGCCAACCTTTCTTGTTTTCCTTGAATCATTGGGTTGGCAAGAGACTTGAATTTAGGGCTGCTACTCGAGTGCCTCCATGAGAGTCTTTTGTCTTGTAATGTCACAACTGAGACTTGTCCTCTCAACAGTGTCTAGATGATGGAGATCTTATCAGCTGTTCTTCTTGATTTGCTGGCTCAGGTACTATCTCTCCATCTTCTAACTCTTGTGGTGCAGTGGCTTCATCCTTCATGATGCCCTCCTCAATTCTTGGCAGTTGGTTCTCTCTTCGACGTCTTCTCTTGGTTCTCTTTGGCTGCTCATAAGTAGATGTTGAAGGTGTATCGAAAGATCCAAAAGTGGACTTCTCCAGGTCCGACAAAGATGATAACATTAGTGGTGTTCAAGAACAATCTTCCAAGAATGTGTGGTGGACCATATTCTTCTTCTCGACTGGGACAGCATCTAGTGGTTTGTACTGATCAAAGTGGTGAGTAGAAGATCAATATGTTTGAAGTTGGGTTTCTCCTTCCTCCCTTTGATTGTGAAACACATCTAGACAATGGAATTGTCTCTCCCAGGCTGGCTTGTGATGTAGATGGACTCCCAACAGCATGTTCATGTGTTGAATTTGTAGATCTTGTTATTGTTGTAGTGGTACCATCTTATCTCCCAAGCTAGCTCTTGATTAGAAGAGAAGATAACTCCCCACTTCTTGTCTTGATGTCTTGGACAATGATGGTTGCAGGCATAGGTTGTCTCATACGAGGTAAGTTGCATCCTGTTTGTCATCAGTGCCCAAGCAAGACTTAAAGCTAAGCTATTGCCAGCACCATTCATGATCTGAGAGTAGGTTTGTGTGTCTATGGTTTGAGTTTTGGATCTTCAATGTTCAGATCAAACCATGCTGTTGGCTAATAAAAAGCTGTTTCTAGGATTATTTTAGCATAGACTAGTATTTTATGCGTTGGCTGCACTTTAACATGATTCAAGGCAAAAGATAACTTGCAGTAGAAGAAAAAATAAATAAACTTTGATACTCACAGTTTTTTCATCCATGATGAATGAGCTAAGTCTTCATTGTGCAAGAGTTGTTGAAGTTCATTGTATGCCTTGCTTCATCTCCAGTGTGAGTTCATCTCCGGACTTTCACAAATTGATATTAAAAGTTTCCCTGCAGGAGTTAGTCCAACAAAATATCCAACATCCACTATAGCATACTATCGGCTCAAAAATCAACCTAGACACCATGTCTAATTTGATCTAGGAAGGCATTTTAACTTAATTGCTTAAATTAAAAGCCTTTGAAAGCAAGATCACCACTCCTAAACTAGGCACCATGCTTAATTTAAGGGATGTATGAAAGTACTCCATACCTAAACATATAATATAGCGAATGAGGGTAGCAGGAAAGTATTATAGAGATTTATTCAGATGGTGATGAAGGAGCATGATTAGTATATGAGCATATCTTAAAGGTAGGGATAACCAACATAGCAACACGGCAAGAGATGCTCTTAGAAAGTCTATACGCCAAGCTTGGATTTTGCAAATCAAGATTGGATGAATGTAATTCAATGTTACATGGTGATTGGTTGGGCATACGTTGTGTTTGTTGTTCCTTCGTTCTTTTCTACTCTAGACCTGGAAAGGTTAGTGACAAGAATACCCGAAGGAATAATTTCATAATTATATTTCTATGCTCATTACAGAAGGAAGTGCAGCGGAAAGGTAGGTGTAGCTAATAACTAGATGTTATGATAGGGTGTAAGGATTCTACTAGTTATAGCTCGCGCTCATGGCGTAGTGATAGATAAGAGCAGAATTCAAAAACAACATTCATAAGAATGAACACAAAAATAATGAAAAGACTGGGACAAAAAAGAAAAAGAAAAAAGTATAATACAAGGTTAAACTAAGACTTAAGTTGATCTACCGTTCCCCGGTAACGGCGCCAGAAATGCTTGTTGGTATAAATTAACGCACAGTCTACTTTATCCGTAAGCGCACAAATAAAATATACCGATGTAGCACTTCACCGGAGTAACCCAGTTTTAATATCGAACCCAAAGGAACGGATAGTGTTAAGTCTTAAAGTCTATCCCCTGAGTAGCTAACAAGGACGGAGAATCTAGAAGTATAGAGGGAATCACTAAGGTTGTCTAAATCCAATTCATGAGTGATATGTTTATATTATTATTAGTGGGTAAGTTGCCATAAAAGGTCACAAACAGAGTATGAGTCTTTTATGCAAATGTATAATCCTACCGAGCCTACACACGGGTAAGTGGACTATAGAAGAATCAACAAGGCTATAAAAGTAACGCTTGCGAACAACCACTACTACCGGCGTTATAGGAGGCATTTATGAGCTATCAAGTCTAAGCACCACGCTTACACTATCCAACTACTCTAACTCTAGAATTAAAGTACTCAAAAGAGAGTCATAAACCTTAAGAATAATAAGAACAATGGCTCAAACTTAAATATAGACGTTGATTACCGAAACAATCGCTGAAGCAAGTTGAAGATGAACTTGAATCCGTAGGTACAAGATGAAGAAGTTGATCCAACAGGCCGGAGCTCCTTCTTGATCTCTTCCTCTCTCTCTCTCTCTTCCAGTTCTAGTATAAGACTAGGTTCTAAACCAAAACTAGAGGGGTAACTAGTATTCTACTTGAAAGCTGGCTCTTGAAGTCTTCTTCTAGGGTTTCTGAATGAGGCGTAGACTTTTCTGAAGAGAGACTTGTTCTTCCCTGGGGCCTGAGTGTAACACCTCTGGTGTTAAGCTAGCATGACATCATCATCTCATTATGCATAATCATCTCATGAGCATGAAGCATTCACATGTTGCTTTCTTTTTCATATAAAGTGTCATTTCATGTGTTAAGATGGATATAGACATTCAATGATAAGGTGTTTGTTTGGCTTGTTTGTGGAGTGGTTTGACTTCTTGGTAGCTTAACCTTGTTGAGGAGTCAAAATGAGGCCATGTTTGTGTTGGTCACTTTGGCTAATCAAGTCTCTAAACCTAGTCAACCCAATAGAGCTCTAGGAGTCCTTTTGTTTGACTAACAAAGACCTCATTGATAGAAGCTTTGCATGGTTGAGTGCCCTTAACCAAAAGTGTGTAGAATTTAGAGTAGAACAAAAGTTGTTTTTGGGCCAACTCATGAAAATGAGTTTAACATGGTGTTTTAGGGCCCACAAGGCAGAAATGGGTGAGTTTTTGACTTAGAAATATTTCCTAAGTCCTAAACTGAAACTCAGTTCAGTCTTGCCATGTTCATCGCTTTCTCGAGCTAAATCCAGGCCAAACCAGTGACTGATCTTGTAACCAAGGTTGTAGACGGTATGTCGATCTAACCAAAGAAGCAAGTGGTTTAGCGTTTCACCAAGTGGTTTAAGAGAAAATCGCGCTTGAAAATGGCCTGTCAGTCGGCCTGATGGCCACTGAACCCGGCCGACTCAGTTCAAACGCGCGCGGCGTTGTGGCCGACCGCGCGCAGAAACTGGCCGCCGCGTGGCGCCCGACGCCCGGCCAACCCAGCCAGCACGCGCGGCGTGGCGAGCATAAGCGCCCGCGCACGCATACCTCGCCAGACGCCCTCTCTCCCTCTGCCTTTGCCTCCTTTCGCTCTTGCCGCCGTTCGGGCGGAACGAAGGGGAAAACCGTGCGTTCGCCGCCAACCGCCGTGCCTTCGCCCAACCAAGCGCCTAGCCAGCCTCGCCTCAACCTCCTCCACCCCTTTGCGGTAGCCATGCTCGCCGAAGAAATCTAGGTAAGCCACGGGACACGTCTCCGCCATGGCCGCCATGACCGCGAAGCTCGGTCTGCCATGGCCGGATCCTTCTCCGCGCACATCTGTACGCTTTAACCCGTGTTCGTTAGTCGCTAGGGTTCATAGATGGAGTAGCAGTCGCTAGCTCGGCCGATTAGGGCCTAGATGTTGCAGTACGTCGCCGTCCGCCGCCCGCCATGTGCGCCGGCGATGGCATGCTCGTGTTCCCGCCGTTTCGCCGTAGAATCCTTAGTTCTTTGCTTCGCGTTAGGGTTGTGGAAGTCTGAGAAGCGAGGATAGGGGGTTGGTTTGCCTCGAAATGGCCGGAGGTGCCCGGCGTGGCGAGTCCGTGTCGCCGTGGCCGCCATTGCCGACGGTGAGCTCGATCCGCTGCAATGCTAGGCTAGAGTGTGGTACCAATCGACGCGGGAGAAGGAGAGGAGTCCGTCGGTGGTGTTGGTTTCGCCGGAGGGTTCGCCGACGGCGAGCTTCGCTGCAGTCAACTCCTCCCCTGTTTCGGTGTGGGTGACAGGTGGGTCCGAGTTGACCTCGGGGCCTAGCCGTCAGCCTGTAGAGTAGCAGAAGGCCGGGTACGTGTAGCAGTTAGGGTTTGGTGTTTTTGTTTAAATGTTTTGCAGAAATGTTGATATTGTTTGTTTAATTCATAACTTGAGTTCTGCTAATCTAGTTAATGTGAAACAAATTTTGTTAAGTTTGTTTTGATGAGTTCTATGCATGAAAAATATAATATGTTTAGTTTGTGATAACTTTATGTGCAGTAATAATTAATTTGTATATGGGCTGATATCTTGTTTCATGCATAATAAATTGTGCTTTGCTCAGAAAAATATGGTTCTTATTTTGTTAGGTTTGTTAGGTGATGTAGAATCACAGAAAAAATGATAGTTGATGTTTGACTGTGATAAAATCTGAAGTTAATATTTATTTTGATTAAATGTTGTTTTCTTGTATGATTTTTTGTAATTCGAATATAAGTGATATGAGCATGATAATTTTTATAGACTGCTCTTGTGCTAAGAAGTTCTGGAAGAAAATATGAAATCTGTTGTTTGACACTTTTCAAGATGATGTGTAGTTCAAAGTACCATTTCACCCTGTTATTTGTCTTTTTCATAGAGAACAATCCTTAAGCCCAAATGTCATGAATTTGTACAGCAAGCTCTATTCTCCAATGTGAATCTTCAATAATTTTTGTAGATTTTTTTTGAAGCTGTTAACTATAGGTTGCTGTTATATGCTTATTTTAATTGGTTATTTTGCATCATTAAGTGGGTAGTGTGCATTTCTTGTTGTGTGGGACCAGCAAGGGGTGAAATGGTCATTTCAGCACATTCATATTAGTTGCACTTTGTGGTTGCGCATACCTACTCTCTAAATAGAGTGTTGCACTCTACTGGAGAAGAGATATGCACGTATTCGATCAAGCTTAATGTTAATGCATCTCTTCCGTGCACATATGGCATTCGCTCATCTAGCATATGCATCACGACAGGTTCGGTAGACGAGCCAGCCGCAACAGAGGAGACCGAGGAGCAGCAGCCACGGGAGCAGGAGTCAGGGACCGTCGAGAAAGGGCATGAAGAGGATCTTCCGGAGTGTCCGAACCACCTGCCCAGCACCTTCGAGAAAGGCAAGCACCGGAGCATTTCTAACTACCTATGATTTATAATTAACTTATCCGTACTATGCTTGTTGCATTAAGTGTAGGAGTTGCTTGATACCGTTGATGCATTATATTCCGTACCTTATTACCTTGAGATATTTCCCTTGTTACCCAATTAGTGGTAGGTACGAATATATGTTTAGCCATGCTTAGACCAGTAGAAGTCAGGAAACCTTTATGTTACCCGCGAGTAATAGGTGGTTACTCGACCGTTAACAGGATATTGCCAATAAGTGGGATAACTGAGTGTTGTGAAAAATAGAGATCGGCAGATTCTTGTAGCATCGTGCTACAGTATTTCTAGCCGTGTCGGATGAGAAAACAGTATCATTCTAAGACGGTCCTCTTGTCATGTTGAACGCATGCCCCATATTTAGCTGGAAGGATAACTCGTTCCGACCGCGAAGCTGCTCATTGTTCCAGGCCGGCTTTCGAACCCCACGCATCTGTCGAAGCCACGAAGGGGGTATTGGGACGCGGGGGCGCAAAAAGTAAGACCCGGGTGATGGTGGTTAAGTCCAACTCCTTGGCAGTCGGGCTTGCCTCCGAGTATGTTGGTGGCAGTCGAATCCGCGGCTTCCTGGAATGGTGTTGTGGTTATCTATAGCTCACTAATGGGTGAGTGTGGTTTGTGTGGGGAATAAAATCACCAGCTGGTTAGGAATCGATTGTAATCGCCATCGCTCCTGGATAGTGAGCACTTGACTTGAACACCACTCTGTCTTGATACTGAAATATGATGGAACACGTGATAGCTATCATGATACTTTTGGCAATTGATATTCGGTCTGTTTGTTATATTATAGTGATGATTGGATCACCACCATGACTGTTGTTAGTACAGGAGCTAATCTAGTTAAATAGGCTAAGCATTACTCAAACTTGCAGCTAGTAAACAGGAGAACAAGTTAGTTACTACTTATGCTTTTACGCAAACTGTTACTTCATACCAGCCCCACTGTAATCTGGCCTTGCATACTCCTTGGTGTCATTTATTTCTGGTTTATGGCGGGTAAGTCTAGCTGGGTACCTTATCGTACTCAGGGCTTTGTTTCCCTTGTTGTTGCAGATGGTCAGATTTTCTATGGCTATTGCATCAACTGCCTCTGCCCTGCTTTGGGAGATAACTAGGTCACGGGCAATGACTTGTTCTATCCGTACCTTTTGCGTTGTCCAGGATGACTACTGAATGGCACTATATCAGACTATGTGTGTGTGATTTCAAAACTATGTTTTAAGGTTGAACTTCCGCTACTTAAATTTGAAACTCGGTTTGTAATAACTAAGTTTGCTACTCCGATGAACTCATGTAATATTCTGTCATGTGATGGTTGATGCTGAACGATTACGATCCTATGTTGTTGATGTTGGAAAGGTTTGAAATCCTTCGAGATTTCACGAACTACCGGGTTTATATGGGCTCAAGTGTGTAAATTTGCTGCTCCGGTGGAGAATTTCATACTTGTGCTCTTATAAATTGGTCGGTTCTGTTACAGCTGGCATCGGAGCATAGTTAAGTGGATACTGTTCACATGACTAAGTTTTAGAAGTAAAAAGAATTTGGGTACAAAATTATTTGATAAAATTCACAGAATTGGTGTAAAAAGTGCCTTGCAAAAAAATTTTAGAGTGTGTCAGTGGTCATATCCTTTATGCCCATAGGATCTCAGGTGGCTTATTTAAGTACTGACTTGGGAAAGGGTCTTGCATCATACTTTGATTTTTGTTTATTCTGTCGTCCATACGGCAAGGGTGAAATTGTATGGGTGCTATTCTTCAGAATAGTAATGTATGGATCAGTTTGCCTCTACGCCAAGGTAAGGTGAGTTGTGAGAGCATGATCGAACAACCATCGGTCTAGGGGAGAGTTAGTTTGGTACTGGAACCTGTACGCGTCAGCACACGGGTGCAGGTGAAGGTATTTAATAATGGGAGTAATAATGATTTGACGGCTGCATATACTGCTTACGTGTATACGGGGTGTACACCTAGGTTAGTATCTAGATTTAAAATTTCAGCAATGCACGATATTCATACTGTGGGCAGGGCTGAAATGGATCTTCTGCAGAAACACTAACCGTGTATCGTTAAAACGAAGTAGTTAACGTTTATATGAGCGACGTGTTATGCCACCGCTTAGTTCGTATGAAGTAGAAAGGATGTACGAAACGTTTCATACATATACATCATGGCATGCTTGCTTCCTTCCCTTTTGCATTACTTCCTCCCTGATCATTGGAATATCTCTCGAGTTGGATACCTGTGCTTATGTTAAAAATGATGAACTTGCTACAGATGGGACGTACCAAGGAGACCGCGTGTAAGTCGACAGGTGGCAGGGTTCCCAGGCACCAGCTAGCGCCTCGATCCGAGAGGTGCAAGGACAAGTTCCTCGATGTGTTCGGGACACCGACGTTGCTTTGGAGGGTGCTGCATTCTGTGGGGTACCCCGAAGGTAAAGAGCCTCGCTACTTTTGGACGAAGGAGCCTTTGGGAGACACCACTCTGGTGTATGTGACGGCTGTGGTGAAGCCCAAGGAAGAAGGTTCTGACTGGTCCGGATGGATGTTCGAGAGTAAAGGGAGAGGCCCTTGGGAAGGTGCGCAGGCAGCAGCTTTCCTCATCCTCCGGGACATCATGGATCGGTTTCCAGAAGACCTTAGTCGGGCTCTTGCAGGAGTGTTTCCGAGAGCTGATCCGTTCAAGGATGTGTGGGTGCAATCCAAGAGAGAAGTTATGGAGGGCGGCCCAAGCGAGTTGCAGGCATGTGATGGACCTACTATGAGTGCTATGTTTGCAGTGATGAAGGGGTATGCCGTGATGCAGCGCAACTTGGAAGGTATGACAGAATCTTTTCACAATGTCAGGGAAGAGAAATGGCAAGCACAGCGGGAGTTTGATGAAGAGATGGAGAAGATACAAGAGGAGCTGAACCAAAGGACTTTGGAGAGGGATCAAACCATCCAAAGGAATGTGATAGGAGCTCAGGAGATCATCAGGCTGCAGGAGCAGCTGGGGCGTGAAAAGCATGCTAACCAGAGCGCCGAGCGTAAGATGGTGCGTCTTCTACAGCAGCGAGATCAAGCTTGGGAAGGTGAGAATGCTCTCAGGACTCGTATCATGACCTTAGAGCAGCAGTTGTTGGCGACGGAAGCCTACAATGAAAACCTCCATGAAGAAGTACATCGCCTCAACAACCAGCTCTATCCATATCATCCTCCAGGTGCGGCCGAGATGGAGATGGGTATCGTTCTTGCTGACGGTGGAGCCGAAGATGGTGGAGTGCCCTTCGCCAACCAGGATGAAGAAGAGGAAGAAGCCGGTGAAGCCGACGATGCAGAGAGCCACGTGTCAGATGCCAGGAGCGACTAGAGCTTAGGCTTAGTTATTTTCTTTTGTATCGTTGTGTATCGAACAAGTTATGTTGGATTGTAAGTTCTAAGAACCTTGTTGCTACCGTTGGGATCGTTTTAAGTATCGGACCTTCATTGCGTTTTATCCGTTTGCATCCTTGCGAGTAATAAGCGCTTTTCATATAATCCGTTTGTGATGTTAATTATGTGGAATGACTTGTGTATGTGCCTTATTGTATGAACCATGTTCAAATACAGTACTGCAGTTATTACGCATTTTGATCTGTATATACGGCATCACTCATTGATTATTGATTGGCTGTGCAGATGGTGAATACTCGTCGGGGAGCAGGCAGTGCTAGTGGTGTTGGTGGTGATGGACAGGGCGAGGAAGCAAATCCTCCTCCTCCTCCCCCATACACGGCAGAGCAGTTCTTCGTGCAGTTTCTGGGAAGTCAGCGAAGCATGGAAGCTATGCAGAGGAATATGGATGCAAATCTCAGGAACATCGCAGAGAACACACGTCGGGCTGCAGGTCAAGGGGGTCAAGCTGTGAACCAGTACAGCACTTTTAAGGACTTCTTGGACACTAGACCTCCAATCTTCAAAGAAGCAGCTGAACCGTTGGAAGTTGACGAATGGATTAACACCATCGAGCAGAAGTTCAGGTTTCTCCGTCTGACGGAATCGTTGAAGGTGGAATATGCCGCTCACCAGTTGCAGGGACCAGCTGGTATATGGTGGGCACATCATCGTACCACTTTTCCTGCAAATCAACCTATCGTCTGGGTGCAGTTTACGGTAGCTTTCAGAGGAAATTACATTCCTCTAGGTTTGATGGCTATGAAAGTGAAAGAGTTTTTGAGTCTGACCCAGGGTACAAAAACAATGGTAGAGTACCTTCATGCTTTTAACAATTTGGCTCGCTATGCACCTGAATATGTCAACACAGAAGCTAAGAAGATCGCGAGCATAAAGAGAGGTCTGAGTCCCAAACTCATGAAGTCTATGGGAAACTCTACCAGGACGCAGTTCAATGACTTTGTCAGTGACTGTTTGACTCAAGAGAACAATAACAACATCTACAGCGCATCCAAATCATGCAAGAGAGCTTTTGACGCAGGAGCATCGCAGGCAAGAAACCAGATGACCAATCGTCCTCCTCGTTCAGCAGTGCCAGGGGCACGTTTCAAGCCTCCTCAGTGTCGTTTCCCCGGGAATCAACCGCAGGCCAAGACTCAGAAAGTGACAAGAGGCCAGTCGTCTCAGTTCAAGATGGGGCCCGGAACTCAGAACTTTGCTGGCAGCTATGTTAAGGGACCATGCTATAACTGTGGAAAGGAAGGACATTTGTCCAGGACATGCCCTAGTCCCAGAAAGAAGACCAATCAAGTTCAAGCTCATGTGCATCATACATCCCTGGAAGGTATCTCTGAGGGAGAACCTGTTACTACTGGTATGTTTTCTATCAACAATATCTCCGTAGTTGTTTTGTTTGATTCCGGCTCATCGCATTCTTTCATAAGTCAAGCATTTGCACTTAAGCATAATCAGGAAATGGTAACAATGGATTTTGGATTCTGTACCAATTCAGCTAGTGCAAGTGTGTTATCTAACCAGGTAGTAAAAGGGGCGACTCTTGGTATGGAAGGTAGGCAGTACAGAGTAAGTCTAGTAGTTCTGCCAGGGCTGTCTTTGGATATTATCTTGGGAATGGACTGGATGAGCAAGTGGGAAGTGGTCATAGATACAGGAAAAAGGCTGATATCACTTCGAGATTCGGTAATGCCACAGTTTCATCAGTTGCGTCTCCCTAGCATTCTCAACCTTTGTTCGGCAAGTTGTGCAGTCCAAGTATCAGTCCTTCAGGGAATCCCAGTGGTATGCGAGTTTCCTGATGTGTTTCCAGATGAGTTACCTAGTCTACCTCCGGATAGGGACGTGGAGTTTGCAATAGAGCTGATACCGGGAATAGCACCTATATCCAGAAGACTGTACTGTATGCCTCCCAATGAGTTAGCCGAGTTGAAGGTTCAGCTAAAGGATCTTTTGGACAAGGGTCTGATTCAACCTAGTTCGTCTGAATGGGGATGCCCAGCTCTCTTTGTTAAAAAGAAGAAAGACAAAGCTTTGCGTATGTGTGTGGACTATAGGCCTTTGAATGCAGTGACGATCAAGAATAAGTATCCTCTACCCCGGATTGATATTCTCTTTGATTAGTTAACGAGGGCCAGAGTGTTCTCTAAGTTGGACTTGAGATCAGGTTATCATCAGATCAAGATCAGGCCAAAGGATATACCCAAAATGGCTTTTTCTACTAGGGACGGGTTGTATGAGTATCTTGTCATGTCTTTTGGTTTGACAATTGCTCCCGCATACTTCATGTACCTAATGAATTACGTGTTTATGCCTGAGTTAGACCATTTTGTGGTAGTCTTTTTGGATGACATCTTGGTATATTCGGAAAATGTTGAAGATCACGCTGAGCATCCACGGATAGTTTTAACCAGACTCTGAGAACATAAGTTGTATGCTAAGTTCAGTAAGTGTGAGTTTTGGTTGAAGAAAGTTCACTTTCTCGGTCATGTGCTATTAGGAGATGGGATCTCAGTGGATCCAGGGAAAGTACAAGAGGTAATGGATTGGAAAGCTCCAACCTCAGGTACAGAAGTAAGGAGTTTTCTAGGTTTGGTTGGTTACTACCGTCGTTTCATCCTGGGTTTCTCCAAGATCGCCAAACCTATGACCTCTTTGCTACAGAAGAATGTCAAGTTTGTTTGGACAGAAGAGTGTGAAGCAGCTTTCCGAATCTTGCGGGAACTGTTGACCACTGCTCCTGTCTTAGCACAACCGGATATAGAGAAACCTTTTGATGTGTTTTGTGACGCATCCAAGGTTGGACTGGGATGTGTGTTGATGCAAGAAGGACGGGTGATAGCGTATGCTTCAAGACAGTTAAGGAAACATGAGATCAACTACCCTACTCACGATTTGGAGTTGGCGGCCGTAGTGCATGCTCTGAAGATATGGAGACACTACTTGTTGGGTAATGTGTGCAATATATACACGGATCATAAGAGTCTTAAGTATATCTTCACTCAACCTTAGTTAAACATGAGATAGCACAGATGGCTAGAACTGATAAAGGATTATAACTTGCAAGTTCACTATCATCCTGGAAAAGCCAACGTGGTTGTCGATGCTTTCAGTCGCAAGTCACACTGTGTTATGGTACAACCGTTGTTTGAAGAAAGGTTCAACCTGATACATCAAGAAGTTTTGTTCAGCATTCAGCTCAGTTGTTCGCTTGAAAGCCAGATAGTTGAAGCTCAGAAGACTGACAAAGGGATTTCTCATATTAAAAGGAAAATGTTGAAAGATCTCTCAACCCCTTTCAAGTTGGATGAACAAGGAGTGTTGTGGTTCGGTGATCGTCTTGTGGTACCAAAGAAAAAGGATATTAAGGATAATATAATGGATGAAGCTCACTTATCCAAGTTATCTCTTCACCCAGGGAGCAATAAGATGTATCATGACCTAAAACCTCATTTTTGGTGGACTAAAATGAAGAAAGAGATAGCAGCATATGTTACAAGATGTGACACCTGTTGCAGAGTTAAAGTAGTTCATATGAAACCTGCCGGGTTGTTGCAACCGTTGTTAGTGCCTGCTTGGAAGTGGGAAGATATCAGTATGGATTTTATAACCGGTCTGCCCACAACAGAAAAAGGGAATGATTCCATTTGGGTAATAGTGGATCGCCTAACAAAGTCAGCTCACTTTCTTCCAGTTAAAACGATGTATCGACCACCTCGGTATGCAAAAATCTATATCAGAGAGATAGTGCGTCTTCATGGGATACCCAAGACCATCATCTCAGATCATGGACCTCAGTTTACCGCGCACTTCTGGCAGCAGTTACATAAAGGGTTGGGGACCAAGTTAGTTCATAGTACAGCTTATCATCCTCAAACTGCAGGTCAGACCGAAAGAGTAAACCAAGTGCTTGAAGATATGCTCAGAACTTGTGTGCTATCTTCTAAAAGATCATGGGAATCATGGCTACCTTTAGCAGAGTTCTCATACAACAACAGTTATCAAGAAAGCTTAAAGATGGCACCTATGGACGTAAGTGTGTGACTCCGTTGAATTGGGTCGAACCAGGAGAAAGAAGGTATTTCGGAATTGACTTTGTTAAGGAAGCTGAAGAGAAGGTTCAGATTATCCATCAACACTTGCAAGCAGCACAATCTCGTCAGAAAAGCTATGCCGATAAAAGAAGAAGACCGTTAGTGTTTAAAAAGGGGGATCATGTTTATCTAAAAGTAACCCCGATGAGAGGAGTGCAAAGGTTCGGCATAAAGAGAAAGTTGGCCCCAAGATATGTGGGACCATATCGCATCCTGAAGAGGAAGGGAGAAGTATCCTACCAACTTCAGTTGCCAGAGGCTATGAGCTCGATCTTTCTTTCATGTTTCACAGCTGAAGAAATGTTTGCGTGTACCCGAAGAAAGAATAGAACCACAAGAGTTAAAGCTTACATCTGACCTAACATATCAAGAACAAACAGTGCGAGTGTTGGACAGCAAGGAAAGAGTAACTTGCAGTCGTGTTGTGAAAGTATACAAGGTGTTATGGAGTCATCATGACGATGGAGATGCAACCTGGGAAACCGAAGACTATCTCCAGAAAGTTTACCCAGTTTTTCATAAACAATGGTCAGTAAATCTCGAGGCAAGATTTCTTTAAGGGGGAAGGGCTGTAACACCTCTGGTGTTAAGCTAGCATGACATCATCATCTCATTATGCATAATCATCTCATGAGCATGAAGCATTCACATGTTGCTTTCTTTTTCATATAAAGTGTCATTTCATGTGTTAAGATGCATATAGACATTCAATGATAAGGTGTTTGTTTGGCTTGTTTGTGGAGTGGTTTCACTTCTTAGTAGCTTAACCTTGTTGAGGAGTCAAAATGAGGCCATGTTTGTGTTGGTCACTTTGGCTAATCAAGTCTCTAAACCTAGTCAACCCAATAGAGCTCTAGGAGTCCTTTTGATTGACTAACAAAGACCTCCTTGATAGAAGCTTTGCATGGCTGAGTGCCCTTAACCAAAAGTATGTAGAATTTAGAGTACAACAAAAGTTGTTTTTGGGCCAACTCATGAAAATGAGTTTAACATGGTGTTTTAGGGCCCACAAGGCAGAAATGGGTGAGTTTTTGACTTAGAAATATTTCCTAAGTCATAAACTGAAACTCAGTTCAGCCTGGCCATGTTCATCGCTTTCTCGAGCTAAATCCAGGCCAAACCCGTGACCGATCTTGCAACCAAGGTTGTAGACGGTATGTAGCTCTAACCAAAGAAGCAAGTGGTTTAGCGTTTCACCAAGTGGTTTAAGAGAAAATCGCGCTTGAAAATGGCCTGTCAGTCGGCCTGATGGCCACTGAACCCGGCCGACTCAGTTCAAACGCGCGCGGCGTCGTGGCCGACTGCGCGCAGAAACTGGCCGCCGCGTGGCGCCCGGCGCCCGGCCAGCCCAGCTAGCACGCGCGGCATGGCGAGCATAAGCGCCCGCGCATGCATACCCCGCCAGACGCCCTGTCTCCCTCTGCCTTTGCCTCCTTTCACTCTCGTCGGCGTTCGGGCGGAACGAAGGGGAAAACCGTGCGTTCGCCGCCAACCGTCGTGCCTTCGCCCAACCAAGCGCCTAGCCAGCCTCGCCTCAACCTCCTCCATCCCTTTGCGGTAGCCGTGCTCGCCGAAGAAGTCTAGGTAAGCCACGGGACACGTCTCTGCCATGGCTGCCATGACCGCGAAGCTCGGTCCGCCATGGCCGGATCCTTTTCCGCGCACATCCGTCCGCTTTAACCCGTGTCCGTGAGTCGCTAGGGTTCATAGATGGAGTAGCAGTCGCTAGCTCGGCCGATTAGGGCCTGGATGTTGCAGTACGTCACCGTCCGCCGCCCGCCATGTGCGCCGGCGATGGCATGCTCGTGTTCCTGCCGTTTCGCCGTAGAATCCTTAGTTCTTTTCTTAGCGTTAGGGTTGTGGAAGTCTGAGAAGCGAGGATAGGGGGTTGGTTTGCCTCGGAATGGCCGGAGGTGCCTGGCGTGGCGAGTTCGCGCCGCCGTGGCCGCCATTGCCAACGGCGAGCTCGATCCGCTGCAATGCTAGGCTAGAGTGTGGTACCAATCGACGCGGGAGAAGGAGAGGAGTCCGTCGGTGGTGTTTGTTTCGCCGGAGGGTTCGCCGACGGCGAGCTTTGCCGCGGTCAACTCCTCCCCTATTTCGATGTGGGTGACAGGTGGGTCCGAGTTGACCTCGGGGCCCAGCCGTCAGCCTCTAGAGTAGAAGAAGGCCGGGTACGTGTAGCAGTTAGGGTTTGGTGTTTTTGTATAAATGTTTTGCAGAAATGTTGATATTGTTTGTTTAATTCATAACTTGAGTTCTGCTAATCCAGTTGATGTGAAACAAATTTTGTTAAGTTTGTTTTGATGAGTTCTATGCATGAAAAATATAATATGTTTAGTTTGTGATAACTTTATGAGCAGTAATAATTAATTTGTATATGGGCTGATATCTTGTTTAATGCATAATAAATTGTGCTTTGCTCAGAAAAATATGGTTCTTATTTTGTTAGGTTTGTTAGGTGATGTAGAATCACAGAAAAAAATGATAGTTGATGTTTGACTATGATTAAATTTGAAGTTAATATTTATTTTGATTAAATGTTATTTTCTTGTATGATTTTTAGTAATTAGAATATAAGTGATATGAGCATGATAATTTTTATAGACTGCTCTTGTGCTAAGAAGTTCTGGAAGAAAATGTGAAATCTATTGTTTGACACTTTTCAAGATGATGTTTAGTTCAAAGTACCTTTTCACCCTGTTATTTGTCTTTTTCATAGAGAACAATGCTTAAGCCCAAATATCATAAATTTTGTACAGCAAGCTCTATTCTCTAATGTAAATCTTCAGTAATTTTTTTAGATTTTTCTGAAGCTGTTAACTATAGGTTGCTGTTATAGGCTTGTTTTAATTGGTTATTTTGCATCATTAAGTGGGTAGTGTGCATTTCTTGTTGTGTGGGACCAGCAAGGTGTGAAATGGTCATTTCAGCACATTCATATTAGTTGCACTTTGTGGTTGCGCATACCTACTCTCTAAATAGAGTGTTGCACTCTACTTGAGAAGAGATATGCACGTATTCGGTCAAGCTTAATGTTAATGCATCCCTTCCGTGCACATATGGCATTCGCTCATCTAGCATATGCATCACGACAGGTTCGGTAGACGAGCCAGCCGCAACAGAGGAGACCTAGGAGCAGCAGCCACGGGAGCAGGAGTCAGGGACCGTCGAGGAAGGGCCTGAAGAGGATCTTCCGGAGTGTCCGAACCACCTGCCCAGCACCTTCGAGAAAGGCAAGCCCCGGAGCATTTCTAACTACCTATGGTTTATAATTAACTTATCCGTATGCTTGTTGCATTAAGTGTAGGAGTTGCTGGATACCGTTGATGCATTATATTCCGTACCTTGTTACCTTGAGATATTTACCTTGTTACCCAATTAGTGGTAGGTACGAATATATGCTTAGCCATGCTTAGACCGGTAGAAGTCGGGAAACCTTTATGTTACCCGCGAGTAATAGGTGGTTACTCGACCGTTAACAGGATATTGCCAATAAGTGGCATAACTGAGTGTTGTGAAAAATGGAGATCGGCAGATTCCTGTAGCATCGTGCTACAGTATTTCTAGCCGTGTCGGATGGGAAAATAGTATCATGCTAAGACGGTCCTCTTGTCATGTTGAACGCATGCCCCACATTTAGCTGGAAGGATAACTCGTTCCGACCGCGAAGTCGCTCATTGTTCCAGGCCGGCTTTCGAACCCCACGCATGTGCCGAAGCCACGAAGGGGGTATTGGGACGCGAGGGCGCGAAAAGTAAGACCCGGGTGATGGTGGTTAAGTCCAACTCCTTGACAGTCGGGCTTGCCTCCGAGTATGTTGGTGGCAGTCGAATCCGCGGCTTCCTGGAACGGTGTTGTGGTTATCTGTAGCTCATTGACGGGTGAGTGTGGTTTGTGTAGGGAATAAAATCACCAGTTGGTTAGGAATCGATTATAATCGCCATCGCTCCTAGATAGTGAGCACTTGACTTGAACACCGCTCTGTCTTGATACTGAAATATGATGGAACACGTGACAGCTATCATGATACTTTTGACAATTGTTATTCGGTCTGTTTGTTATATTGTAGTGATGATTGGATCACTACCATGACTGTTGTTAGTACAGGAGCTAATCTAGTTAAATAGGCTAAGCATTACTCAAACTTGCAGCTAGTAAACAGGAGAACAAGTTACTTACTACTTATGCTTTTACGCAAACTTTTACTTCATACCAGCCCCACTGTAATCTGGCCTTGCATACTCCATGGTGTCATTTATTTCTGGTTTATGGTGGGTAAGTCTAGCTGAGTACCTTCTCGTACTCAGGGCTTTGTTTCCCTTGTTGTTGCAGATGGTCAGGTTTTCTATGGCTATTGCATCAACTGCCTCTGCCCTGCTTTGGGAGATAAGTAGGTCACGGGCAATGACCTGTTCTATCCGTACCTTTTGCTTTGTCAAGGATGACTACTAAATGGCACTGTATGAGACTATGTGTGTGTGATTTCAAAACTATGTTTTGAGGTTGAACTTCCGCTACTTAAATTTGAAACTCGGTTTGTAATAACTAAGTTTGCTACTCCGATGAACTGTCATGTGATGGTTGATGCTGAACGATTACGATCCTATGTTGTTGATGTTGGTAAGGTCTGAAATCCTTCGAGATTTCACGGACTACCGGGTTTATATGGGCTCAAGTGTGTAAATTTACTGCTTTGGCGGAGAATTTCGTACTTGTGCTCTTATAAATTTGTCGGTTCTGTTACACTAGGGGCCTCAATATATAGCCCTGAGGGATCAACCACGGCCGTTAGATCAAACCGACTTCACGTAGGGCTGAGATGGATCCTCAAAGGCGGTGAAAGAAGGTTCCAAAAGATGGAGGCCATCGGGCCCAGGAGGTGACCGACCGGTCATAGGGTGGGACCGGTCGGTCCCACTTGGCGGCCTCTTGGGGTGTCCCGCCTCGTGGTGTCCTCTGGTGTCCTCTAGGTCCTTCTGGAGTATTCCTAACGTGCCGGTTCTGTAATCTTGTGTCGGTTTCCTTCTAGGAGAAGTAATCAGTGCTGGTTTTCCTGTTTAGTCCCTGCAGAATCACAATTCACCAAAACTCATAGAATATTATCAATTAAAACCCTAAACCTTTATTGGTGATTGAATTCATGCCCTTTTCATATTTATTTATCCTTTAATTTTGATAGGTAACCAGTGTCAACAGTGCAGAAGCCGTAAGTGGAACTGCCGAAGAAGCAGATCCTGTTGAAGCGTTCCTCCGTCTTGTGATCAGACTCGTCGTCGCTGGAGTTGCCGTCGGAGATTCTCTCGACGTTGTTGAGGGAGGCGATGAAGGCACACTTGCCCGCGTCATACGCCTTCTCAAGATCCTTCTTGCGGTAGCCGCCTTTGGTCTTCTTCTTTCCGGCCTTGTACTCGGGCTTGTCCTTGCGCCTGGAGTTGTGGTTCTTGCCGAGGAAGCCTTTATCGCGCTTGGGGCAGCTTGCGACGAAGTGTTCAGGTTCGCCACACCCGTAGCAGCCCTCACGTGCGCCACCACGTCGGCGTTTTAAGCGGTTGTTGTGAAACCGCGAGAACCGGCTGATGATGAGGGCGAGCTCGTCATCGCCTAACACCTCCAACTGCTCCTCTGTCACTGTAAGAAGAGAAGAGAAGGCAAAAGAAGAAGGTGAAGTGTCAGCGGAAAGAGTCGAAAGAATCGATCCTTGCTTGCCCAAGACCAAAGCCATGGAATGTGAAGATGAGTTCTTCAGCTTGGCCTGAATCAAGTGATCGATCTCGGTGGACTTGAGCTTGTTGAATAGCTCGTCCACGGTGAGGGTGTCATAGCTTGGCGACTCAATGATAGTCAACACCTTCACCTCCCATACCTTTCGATCTAGGGCATATAGTAACTTGAGAGCCCTCTCATCTCTACTCCTATTAACACGAAACTGGAATCGTCCACGGCACTTCAGCGTGCCTAAAGATGACAATAGGGCCCCGATCCTCGATTTCCCGTGGGGAATTCAGCTATTAGGGGACGGGGATGGAGTCAATTTGATCACCAGGCGGGGATGGTACCGTGACCCCCGACCCCGTTCCCCGTATCCCCGACCCCGTTCGCCGCCCCTCTAATCAGCTACACAAGCGAGCCAGCAAAAAAAGGCCCATCTAAAGGCCCAAAAGGAGCAGCCACATATATATACTGCAATAAACCCTAATCGATTCGTTCATTCATTCCTCCCACTATAGCTGCCGCCGCCACCCTTCATCTCTGCCGTCGACACAGCACCGCCAGCCTCCACCACGTCTCCTCGTCTCGTCTCCCCTCTGCCCTCCCTCCCCTCTGCCTTCCACACACACGTCAGTACTCGTCGGCCCGCTGGACCCTCAAGCGCCAGGTTATGGCGAAACACGACAGCTGACGGGCGCAGCCGCCACTTGCTAGCGTCCCCACGCGGGCATGCCGACTCGCCGTAGTCTGCCCTTGCTGTTGCTGTGTTGGGTATTCAAATACGTGTTCGAAGGAGAGAGCTTTGGCAACTCAAATCTCTGGCGAGAAACTAGCAAGCAAGGGACAGGTGTCCATTTTGTTTTTGTGTTACCTGGTTCTAGATCTTCAATCCGGTCCTGTATCTGCTGCTGCCAACACGTGGTCCGTGGAGTGTGCTACTAAAATACTAGATCCATTTGTAAGTAAAATGATGTATGTACAGCTTGATTGAGCCTACTATTGCCCCTGCCATGTACTAGATCTATGTGTTGGAATTTGGAAGCTATTGGAATTTCATGGTGTTTAATTCGTTTGGCTTCTGCACTTTTCTTCCGTGTCATTGAAACGGGGACAGGGATCCCGCGGGGATCAATTCCCTGCTCGGGGACGGGGATGGGGAGAACTCAGGACCCGCCGGTGTTAGCGGGGACGGGGATGAGGAGCTTTCCCCCGACGGGGAATTCCGTGTTGCCATCTCTGGGCGTGCCTCGCGCCCTGCTCCCCTCGACTCCCAAGGCCTTCGGCGTGCCTCTCGCCTTGCGCCCCTCGACTCCCAAGGCCTGCTCCACTGCTCCTTCGCCTCGAAGCCGTGGATGCATCGGCGCCACTCTGTCTCCTCGCACTCCTTGCTTGCCCTCGTCGTTGTCGTGGATGCTTCGGTGCCTGCCTTTTTGGCGCCACCTCCTCCCTGCCTACTCCATCATCAACAAAAGCGTCGTCGCCCCACCTGCGCCCTCGCCCTCTTGGTTCGCCACCACCGCTGCCATAGACGCGAGGATGCGCTGGCACATGATTTCAAATAAATCTCATCCTTGCCCCTCCTACATAGCAACACCTGACATCCGCCGCCCGTAATCATGCTTGGTCCATAGCCGACATAACCCCTCCCAAGCAGCGGCGCGGACCGTCGCAGTCCGCAACGATTGCTGCCGCCATCTCGCACGGCGCCGTGGCTACCACCATTTTTCGTGTCTGCCGCAGCCCGTCTACTGCAGTACGCCGTCTATAATGATACGTCCACACCTGGTTATTAGATCTGTACATCAATGCATTCTCTTGATTGCAATTTCTGAAATTATTGTGCTTAGGGGACTGTGTATTTCACTGAGTTCTAAATTAGTTGCAGAGAGAGAATGCTGCAGAGACCGCGGTTGTTCCCACAGGTGACTGCGGCGGCGGTCATGGAGGGTGGCTGCAGCATCAGCATGAATCCAGTCTCTGAGCTAGCAGCCATGCTGTCAGCAGCTGCGACAGCAATGGCCGTATCCGGCAGCAGCACCGCGAAGAATCCCATCCTAGCTGCTCTGTTTAAGGAGATCGTACTTGCGAGGTGGCACGGCGGCGGCGGTAGCACGGCGCTTGTCGAGCTGGAGCCGCGCGCCGCCCCCTATCACAGCGGATCCAGGAGTTGGAGGTGGACCTGCGACGGATCGACCTGCTGCACGACTAAGCGAGGCCGGCGCTTGAGGAACTCAGGTCGGCGTTGCACGCCGGAGGCATGAACACTTGATCTTGGGTTCAGTAGCTCCAGCGTCGGTCTTCTTGCACATAGAGCATCCTCCATAACCATAAGAAAGGATCATTTTGCTGGTAGGTTTCTCTAGGCTCGAACAACAGCAGAACAAGGGTTTTCGCTGATAATTCTGATTTTCGTCTGCACCGGAGACTAGCCGCTTTGTCTTTCTTATTTATATTTATATATAACTTATTATATCTTATTTGGAATTTCCAAAGGAATGTGAGCTGAGCTGCTAATGTCAGTGAGGCCTTGTTCACTTCCCAAAATCCTTCAAAATATTTTGCGCAGTACCTGTCACATCAAATCTTTAGACGCATGCATGGTGTATTAAATGTAGGTACAAAAAATAATTAATTGTACTTTTAGTCTGTTCATGTCGAGATGAATCTTTTGAATCTAGTTAGACCATATTTGGATAAAGTTTGTCACATAACAACGAAAGTGCTACAGAAACTTTTTACCACAAATTTCACCAACTGAACAAGGCCTGAGTCAATCTTTTCACTACACCTGGAACGTCATCGCACAGCTCGGAACTCGCTGCTGATGCACCCTGACAAGACAGACAACAGTCAAGAGTATTGAACAGCTCCCCGAATACAAGGGATGCATAGATAATGAGCACCAGTGCAACATATCATACATGGCGGGATACTATCTGCATTTTCACTTGCATACATTAGGCCAATAATGGACAAAAGACCAAGGAACCCAGTTTTAGCCTAGCCATAAAAAAATTGATGGATTGGCCTCTGTTTCTTATTTTTCTACAGCTTCTAGACACAGGACAATTGAGCACTCATAAATCAACCGTGTCTTGACATCATGAGTATTTCTTTTCTAGAATGTTATATACATAATGTGTCATTGGTTCTATAGATAACGTATTCAATTTAATGAGCAGGAGTAGATATTTGTTGCAGAGCATGTTCCTGAACCATGAAAATATATGTGTTCTATTTTCTGTAAAGTCTGTTAAAAGTCTTTAGTTGTGTTCTTAAAAGACCTGATAACAGATGAATAAAGCTTCTATTCTAAAAGTTTTCATGACTTCTGAGATAGGTTGACAGTTTCCTATGCGTCCCCTTTGTCTAACCATCAAGTGTCAGTGTAGCTGATATATCACATATGTGCTCTGGGCATCGTCGAGTATGACTATTTGGATCAGGCTGCTTATGGGTACCATTGAATCAAGGTGAGAGAGAATAAATTACAAAGCATTCCAAGAATCTTGGAGAGTCAAAATTTTTCAACTTTGACCAAAATTCTAGAGAGAAACACAAAGATTTATGACATCAAATATATATATATATATATATATTATGAAAATATAACTAATGAAGAATCTAATTGTATTTAGTTGATATCATAAATATTATTATCTTATTATATAAACTTGGTCAAAGTTGGAAAACTTTGACTCTTCGAGATTCTTGGAATGCCTTATAATTTGGGATGGAGGGAGTTGCCTTTTGTGCGAACAGACAACTAAAGATGAGAATTAAAAGTGCAGATAGGCGCTCTATTGTTGATCTATCAATGGTGTCAAAAATGATGTGAGCCATTGTTGATGCATACAGCCAACTTGTCTTCCACACTGCAGGATTAGCTGCTTTCCCCTGCATTGACATGTAGATGTGGATATAGTGTCAGCAGGCCCGGATATTTCCCCAGCTCTATTTCTCAACAAGCTACGTAAGCTTTTTGCAGATAGATATCGAGTTCCATAAAATCAGATGATTAGGCTGCACCCAAGGAGCAATCTTGTAAGTGCTGATATACAGCTAAGGAGAAAGGCCTGAAAGTAACCATATGTGGAGCTGCTGCTAATGATTAATCTGTGTAGTTGTTTTACTTCATCCAGTTATTGCATATTTGGTGGCTTATGAATTTAAATCAAATGACTCCTGATGACTTTTCTCTTAGAGTGATTAAGAAAAGTTCTTTCGGTCGACTGTGTCTTTTGCCACTTGTAGGGGTGGTAAAGGGCTCTTTAATTTAGCCTAGCAAATTTAACGATCGGGCCGTAATACTATATGATTTTGATCTAAAATTGGAAATGGCCAAATTAGATTGTGAAGGAAGGATAAGGGCCATGATCCATTACCACCCCAAGCCACTGGAGTTATTAACTTGCTTTTCTTAAGTAAACTGACCAAGAGCACCTTATTATTTGGATTCCAACTACAGCACTTTTACATTAAAAAAGCTGCATCCTATAGTGAGAATGTGAGGACTGAGTAAGAAGGATACCCTGTGGTGTACATGAAAAAGATATATATAAGGACATGATTGATGACAAAAACTCTATGTAGGTGCAGCTGTGCATAGATCAAACAAGGTAGGATGTGACAGATCAATTAAATTGAAGGGAAGATGTAATGAACTTGACTATCATAACCAACATGCTAGGTTTTGATACTTCTGTGTAAATTTGATGCTTAGGTTCAAAACAACATGTTGATAAGATCAAGTAGTAGAATGTAGTATTACAGTTCATAAAGAACTAAGTCTTTTCATATTTCCTTGTACCGTATTGATGATTTTTTAGTTCCCGTTGCAACACACGGGCATTCGTCCAGCGTCATATCACACTATTTGGATTCATCCAGCGTCATATCAGTAGGAAATAGTTAGCTTACTGTTGACTTCGGAAGTGATCCGAATCACACACCAGCAGGGCTAGAACGCCCGAGAGGTTGCGGATCAACCTGAGACAGCAAGGAACCTGGCTAAGCCGACGGAAACAGATCTAAAGACCGGTTTGGATCAGTTTAGGGTTTGGCTCTTTGTGTTGATAACTCTAGAACTCCTCCCGGGAAGACCCGTCGGGGAGAAGCACGTAGAGGTTGCTCTAGGACCAGCAAGGCCGCCTAGAACGCCGCCGAATCTCGCTGGGAGATGCGTCGAACAGCAAAGTAGAGAGGAAAAAAGGGTAAAAGGGGATACTAGATTGATTTTGTCGATTAGGGTTGGATGCCTCAATTGGCCATAAACCTCTCATATATATAGACGGGGTTGGTCTTATCCCAATAGGAAACATCTCCATATTACAATCCCCAAGTTTCCTATCCGGATTCCATCAAAATATGGAATCCAAGAGTCCAATCCGGACTAAAAAAAGGTAAACTCGATTCAACCGATCCTCAAACCGACTAAACCAGTTTAATGGGCCTTAACGCAGTAGATAATAGCCTAAACCGACTATCGATTAACAAATCTCTATAATCCCAGTGAAATCAGAGAAAAGATCTTTAAATCGACACCTTAATGATCACGAATTGGCATTTATCATCATTCTAATGCTTCTGACTAGTGTCACCTAGTCGGAAATCTTGTAACTGGTCGGAACATACTTACAACAGTAAATAAATCAAGCGACCACACCAATTTCGCTTAAAATATCCGACCTTTTAGATACAAAGCATTTGAAGATGAATTCGGCTTCAAAATATTATGAACCGAATACGTCTTCTAGCCTTATTATATGCTTATCACACTTTTGAGTGTCATCATATGCCCCCCCTATTTTTAGGTGATCTTTAGTAGAACCTAAAAACAAACTAAACAACCATGATGTCCAACTCATCGGTCATTCAGTAACTAAGGATAAATATGTATATTGGTCATTTTTTTGTTTTAAGGGCGATACATGTATCGGCCATTGTTTGGTAAGGCACTTAGGCTTCTTGCCAAACACTTGGAAAGTATTTTTTTCAAATACCTTCCGTTTATTGCCCTTGAGAGACTTTCACCTTGTAACGTTTCTAGCATGTATGCATTCCCGAATATCACTTTGATCACTTTATAAGGACCTTCTCAACTCGGCGACCACTTGCCAAACTTATTGCTCTTCGACCCAAGTGGAAGCACCGTCTTCCATACTAATTCTCCCACTTGAAACGATTTACTCTTCACCTTCTTATTGTAAGCTTTGGCAACTCGGACCTTGTCTCTCTCCATCTCCTTGAGAGCTCTCAATCTTTTATCGGTCACTTCATCAATGTTGTCCATCATGGCATCATGATACATAACAGCGGATAAATCATTTTGCTTAGAAGATTCACTTCAACAGGCAACACTGCTTCTTGACCATATACCAGCTCAAAAGGAGTAACTTTCATGGTGCCATGTCTTGATATACGATGAGCCCACAGATCTTCAGACAAAATCTCATGCCACCTCCTCGGGTTATCCTCCATCTTCTTCTTGATAAGCTTGATCAAAGTTTTGTTACTAGACTCAGCTTGACCATTAGCTTGAGCATAATATGGAGATGAATTGAGCATCTTTATTTTATATAATTCGGCAAAATCCCGCACTTCTTTAGAAATAAAAGATGTTCCTTGATCTATAGTCAACGTTTGAGGGATGTCGAATCTATGTATAATATGTTCAGTAATAAACTCAATTACCTCTTTGTGTGTCATGTTTTTTAAAGGTACCGCTTCCGTCCACTTAGTGAAATAATCTGTAGCGACTAGAACAAAACGATGTCCCTTCGAAGATGGGGGATGAATTTGGCCAATGAAGTCTAGCCGCCAACCATGAAAAGGCAACAGTTTGATGATAGGATGAAGCATAGTAGCAGGTGCAAGTTGTATATTTCCAAACCGTTGTCACTCTTCATACCCCTTGTAGTAACGAAAACAATCAGCCATCATGGTGGGCCAATAAAACCCAGCTCTGTGTAATGACCATTTCATTTTCGGGGCCGATTAATGTGTACCACAAATACCTTCATGGACCTCTCCCATAGCTACTCTTGCTTGATCAGATCCCAAACACTTAAGTAGTAAGACTTCGATGGTTCTCCGGTAAAGCTCATCATTGTGTAGTATATATTTGAACGCACTCCACCGAACATTTTGATCAACTCTATTATTTGGATCACGAAGATACTTCAACAGGCGAGTCCTCCAATCTTCTAAATTGATCTCGTTCCCATTAATAATTGACTCAGACCGATTTAGAAGTTCCACAGACGAGTCAACTGGACCAAACGTACCAAGATCGACTAGGTCAATCGGACGAACTGGCTGATTTAATTTACAGTTAACCTGGTCGGTCGAGCCACCCAACCAAGTATATTTAAAACCAACCTGGTCGCCTAGGCAAATCGACTGAATTGGCTCAAAATCAGTCTGGTCGGCTAAACGAGCCGATTGAACCGATTCTTTGTGACCTGTATACAAAATTTCTAAACACTGATGCATCGACTTTTCTTTTATATGAAAGTTATGCCTACTGACACTATAACCGGATGCTTGCTAAGCTAGCATGTTAGCTTTATGATTTTCATGCCTCGGTATAAGCTGAATTTGGAATTCGGTAAAGCGAGCAATGATATCAAGGCACATATCAAGATAAACATTCAGTGACCCTTCTAGACATTGAAATTCACTAGCAACTTGTTGCACTATCAGTAAGGAATCACCATAAGCCTCAACATGTTTAGCTCCCATGGAATACAGTATTTCTAAACCGAATAACAGAGCTTCGTATTCGGCTTGATTATTAGTGCAAAAATAATCTAATCGGCTTAGCATTTCAAATTCAGCGCCATTAGGAGAAATAATGACTATACCAATTCCTTGGCCCTCCTTACAAACCGATCCATCGAAATAAAGTTTCCATGGTGTAAAAGTAAAGTAACTGATCTCATCTTCTAAATCAATACCATGCTCGACAATGAAACAACAAGAACTTGACCTCTTAATGCTTTCAATAGTTCATAAGTCAAGTGATATTCAATCAATGCGTACGCCCATTTGCCTATCCTTCCGCTAAGGACAGGCCGATACAACATGTGTTTAATCACAGCGGCCTGGCATGCAACAACACATGTACTAGACAACAAATAATGCCTCATCTTAGCACAAGCATAGAACAATGATAAACATAATTTCTCAATATGGGTGTACCTTGTCTCGGGATCAAGAAGACAGCGACCAATATAAGCGATCACATATTCTTTGCCTTCGTCCTCTTGCGTCAAAACAGCTCCGATAATCTTCTCTTCGGCGGCAATATACAATCTGAAGGGAACTCCTCTCCTAGGTGCTTGAAGAATCGGTGGAGATGACAAATATTCCTTTATCTCCTCAAATGCCTTTTGTTGCTCTGCCCCCAAGTAAATTCATATTTGTTCTTCAACTTCAATATGGGGGTAAAAGGAACAATCTTCCCAGACAAGTTTGCAATAAACCTCCTCAAATAGTTCACCTTCCATAGGAACTTTTGCAAATCCTTTTTGCATGTAGGCGCCTGAACTTTCTTAATCTTCTCTATCCTCTTAGGATCATTTTCTATGCCCTTGTCATGAATAATAAACCCTAAGAACTTCCCAGCCGACGCACCAAAAGCACATTTCAGTGGGTTCATTTTCAATCCATAGCGGCGCATCGTTTCAAACGCTAAACGCAAATTGGCTAAATGAGATATATGAGCAGCCGATTTGATCACAATATCATTAATATATACTTCCATGATCACACCAATTAAATCATGAAAGATTCATAGCACGTTGATAAGTAGCACCTGCATTCTTCAAACCGGATGTCATTACAACCCACTCATAAAGACCAACAAACCCAGGACAAATGAAGGTCGTTTTAGACATGTCTTCTTCGGCCATGAATATTTGATTATAACCAGCGTTGCCATCAAGAAAGCTAACAATCTGGTGTCCTGAAGCATCATTGATCAACGTATCAGCTATGGGCATAGGATACTCATCCTTGGGAGTAGCTCTATTCAAGTCCCTAAAATCAATACAAATCCTGACCTTACCAGTGTCCTTTTTCTCAACAGGCACAATATTAGAGACCCACTCAACATATCTGCATGGTCGAATAAATCTCGCCTGTAGCAACCGATTAATCTCTTCTTTAATCCGGTCATATATTGTAGAATTAAAATGGCAAGGATGTTGTTTGAAAGGCCTGGACCCAGATTTAATGGGGAGCCGATGTTCAACAAGCTCTCGGCTCAGTCCAGGCATCTCCGTATAATTCCATGCGAAGCAATCAACGTATTTCCTTAAAAGCACGATTAACTCCAATTTACAATCGGCTTCTATGTTTTGATTCACAAATGTAGGCCGAGGCATAGAACTATCCCCTATATCAACTTGTTCTAAGGGGTCGGCCGATGTGAAACCTTGGCCCAACTTATTGAGCTCATCAAAATCATCAATAGCTTCACAAGGGTCTTTAAAGTCTGATACTATTCAACACGAAGTTTTAACCAATCAACATTAACATCCATTAAATTACATGATAATGTTGAACCAATTGTCAATCGGCTTCAAAGATACCGATACAAAACCTTCCTTGGTAACACTAATAAACTAAAAATCAGAAAGATCCCGACCAGACAAGCAAGCAATAGTATCATGCCCCCCCCCCCCCGAGCAAAGGAGCATCAGCTGTGGCTACGTAGGCCGATGAATCTGAGTGCACAATTTCTATATCGTCACCCACCCACTGAATGAGAAATTGATGTAGACTAGAAGGGATGCACCGATTAGCATGAATCCAATCACGCCCAAGTATAAGGTTATAGCTACCTTGTATATCGATGACGAAGAAACCGGTGGCCAAAGTCTTGCTCCCAATAGTAAGCTCCATGGACGCAACTCCTTTGGTCGAGATAGGTTCTCCTCCTCCAACTCCAGTGATAGTCATGTTGGTCTTGACCAGCTCTTCATCAGTGCCACCAAGCTTCTGGTAAAGCGAGTATGGCATCAGGTTCACAATTGCTCCGCTGTCGACCAACATCCTATGGACTGGTGTACCATTGATATGGCCCTTCATATGTAATGGTTTGAGATGATTGACAGAATCTTCTGGTTTCTAGAACACAGCACTCTGCGTGGTGAAGTTGAACTCCGCCGATGTCGAATCATCTCCGACTATGTAATAATCGGTAGATAAATAAACCACATTGACCTCTGCCCTCTCCGGGGAAGGTTCGTAGTCAACCATCTCCTCATCTTGTTCTTTAGGTAATTCTTCACTGGTCGTGGCAACACCAGCGAAGGAAACAAGATCACTAGGATACACATCGGCCCCTACTGGAACATCAGGAACCGACTCAGTCAGTTCGGAACCTGGTCAGGCCGGCTCACCTCTCAACTCAGTAGTGGCCGACTTAGCCTGCTCGAGTTCTAAACTAGTCGGCGCATGACCTGACCTGATCGGATTGGGATCCGACCTGATCGGCTCCGAAGCCAATCTAACAGGTTCGGTATCCAGACTGGCTGACTTGGGATCCGACCTGTTTGGCTCCATAATTGTCAAAGTCGGCTTTCGATTAAAAGCCGACTCTTCACCTCCTCGCTTGCCTTGAGGAAACATGGGATCTGTTGAGTTAAATATGTCTTCTCTCATTTTCTCAAGCTGCTCCCGCCTTTGCTTGTTACAGCGAGCTCTCCGCAACTTCCTCTGTTGAGTTTTACTCAGGCCAGGAGGACACCACCTAGGCTGAGTATATCTGAGATCACGCTCAACAGGCTTTTCTTTCTCTACTTCAGCTGAAGCATCTTGAACATCTTGGACCTTTGCTGGAGTCGGCTCCTCGATTACCATTATCTCGGCTTCATTAACAATGGGAGCCTTCATAGAACCGATCGTAATCGTGGGGACAAGATCAGGTTTGGCCGGGGAAGCAGCGGGAACATGTTGTACTCTTTTAGGCACATAGACTTGTCGTACCTGTGCCTTCCCTGTTTCTTGAGCAGTCAAAGTTCTCGACATGATCAGCCGATTCTGATTTGCACCAGAGCTCGGTTGACTGCCAAATCGGTCGAATACGGACACCCTCAGGGGCTGACCAACAGGTGCTCCCCAACATTGTTGGTAATACATGGGTGCTGGCATGGGGTATGGCACCCAAACTCCTTGGGGACCCCATTGTGGATGTGGTGAAATAGGAGGAGCCCACTGAGGTGTATAGGGAACAATCCTCGGCGCTGGAGGTGCTACTTGAGTCACCACCAGCTGGTTAGACTTTCCATCCTCTCGCTTCAGAGGAGTAGATTCTCCTTTTTTTAATGGTCGATTCTGAGAATTGGCCTTTTGTTGTTTGTATTTAGCCATAAGTTTATTGAAAGTGCATGGCTCCCTGACAACCTTCCTCTTAGCCTTCTCCGCATTAGTCTTCCAGGTACCAACTTCGGGTTTCGGTGGAACAAATGTGCGTAGGACATGCACTCCAGAAGGGGTAGAGCTGCCTGAACGAGCTAAACCGACTGTGGCAGTCGGCTTGTCTATTTTAGTTGAACTGGAAGGAGTCAGACTAGCCTGGTCGGCCCTTTGGTCCGACTGAGCCGACTGTTCTGAGGAAGGTCCAGACTGGCCGACTTGAGGGCCTGATCTGGTCGGTCTCTGCTGCGCGGCTCTGGTCTCAAACCACCTTTGTTTGTTTAGATGCCTTGCCAATCCTGCAGTAATCGTGAGCTTATTTTTGCCATCATTACCCTTCACGAGGACCACTTTGCACCCCGAATTACTCTCAGTATTCAGTGCGACCTGTGGTTCGCCGATAATGACATTCTTGCCCCTAGTTGTATCGGCCTGATCTGGATGAACCAAAATAGAAGGACTTCCTGCTTCCGCCATATGAACTGGAAAGGGGTAGTATCGACTTGCATCTCAGTGAGACTCAATCGTCCTTCATTAAGGGCCGATTGGACGTGTCGATGGAAAACATTACAGTCATTAGTGGCATGAGAAAAAGAATTATGATATTTACAGTAAGCCCTTCTCTTTAATTCGTCGGGTGATGGCAATGTATAATTAACTTTAATATAACCGAATTTAAGCAATTTATCAAAGATTCGGTCACATTTGGAAAAATCAAAAGTAAACTTAACTTCCTCCCCCGATTCTTTTGAATCGGTTTGAGAGAAGGAAAAGTGACCAACTTATTTTGTGCTGGCCATAGGAACTCAGCAGCATAGCAATCCTTAGATTCATCGTCCGAATTATCAAAATATACCTCAACCATATGCATGCTCGGGCGATGGGTTCTTTGAGGATCATGAGGTTCTTTAAGGCGCGATTCAATTGAAACAACCTTTTGTAAAAGTTAATTTACGTTAAAGAATTCATAATGCTCAAGCTTATCCTTAATTTCTCGACGTAAACCAGCAAAACATAAGTCTGTCAAGTCTCTATCAGAAATCATTAGATGAAAACATCGGCTCTTAATTTCCTTAAAACGCTTAAAGAAATCAACTACAGGCTCACTACGCCCTTGGCGAACCGACGCGAGATGTGATAGCCTCGTTTCTTGGACTCCATCGTAAAAGTGATTATGTAATCTCTCTTCTAATTCGGCCCAAGAACTAATAGAACATGATGGCAATGATGTAAACCAAGCAAAAGCTGTACCAGTAAGGGATAGAGGAAAATGTCGCACATTCATAAAATCTAGGGTACTAGCTTCGCTCATTTGTGCAAGGAACATACTAACATGTTCCATGGTTGATTTACTACCATCACCACTAAACTTATAAAATTCTGGTACCCTTCAACCATCCGGTGCTTTCGTAAAATCAAAGTGTGGAGGATACGGTTTAAATTAAGTGGTTCTACTAGGTTTAATTTGGACACCCAAGCTAGTCTCGAGAGATCTGGTTATTTCCTCCCTGAACCGATTTAAGGCTCGGCCAAAATCGGTTGTGGCAGGATTAGGAGCGTCGCTAGGCATGGGAATGTGACTTGGAGACTTCGGTGGGTTGGGTAATACAACACCCTGTCCCCTCGAGGTTCTATTCATCGTCGCTCCCTGGTCGGTCCGTGCAGTCCGACCATGTTATTGGTATGTGTCGATGTACTAATTTCACCATGACTGGTTCTACCAGTTTCATTTGCCGATGATCCTGATTGTAATTGGCCGAAATCGGTGTGTGAGGTTTGGCCTTCAAAGAAATTAAAAGGCATACCGAACTGTGGCTGTTCGGTTGGACGATCAGGTTCGACAGTTTTACCCTCTAACTTATCCATGCGAGTGCTATGTAATTTAAATGAATGTTGGATGGTATTAGTAAGAGTTTTTGTAGCGCCATCTAGCATTGCTAAATAATTAACATGGGTAGGGTAAAGATCATCGTTTACCTCAGCATTTACCTTTTCAGTAGAACCTTCAGCGGCTTTTGAAGAGGTAGGAATTATCTCGCTGAAGTCCAGCTCCTTATCTTGACTGACCTTGTCGGGCCGGTCCTTGGAACAACTTTCAAGGAAAGCCTTTAGGATGGCATCGAGTTTGGCCTGCGTTTGCTGGTTCAATTCATCGGGAAGCTCGTCAATACCCGAAGGACGGTGATGTTATCCTTGTCTGTGGCACCATCTTTACCGCCCATCTTGGTAGTAGATGAGATCTGATTCTGCTTGATCTTCCCCAGCGGAGTCGCCAAAAAGTGTGTTGATGTCGGAAGTGATCTGAATCACACACCAGCAGGGCTAGAATGCCCGAGAGGTTGTGGATCAACCTGAGACAGCAAGGAACCTGACTAAGCCGACGGAAACCGATCTATAGACCGGTTTGGATCAGTTTAGGGTTTGGCTCTTTGTGTTGATAACTCTAGAACTCCTCCCGGGAAGACCCGTCGGGGAGAAGCACGTAGAGGTTGCTCTAGGACCAGCAAGGCCGCCTAGAACGCCGCGGAATCTCGCTGGGAGATGCGTCGAACAACAAAGTAGAGAGGAAAAATGGGTAAAAGGGGATAATAGATTGATTTTGTCGATTAGGGTTGGATGCCTCAATCGGCCATAAACCTCTCATATATATAGAGGGGGTTTGTCTTATCCTAATAGGAAACATCTTCAGATTAAAATCCCCAAGTTTCCTATCCGGATTCCATCAAAATATGGAATTCAAGAGTCCAATCCGGACTAAAAAAGGTAAACTCGATTCAACCGATCGTCAAATCGACTAAACCGGTTTAATGGGCCTTAATGCAGCAGATAATAGCCCAAACCGACTAAACTGATTAACAAATCTCTGTAATCCTAGTGAAATCAGAGAAAAGATCTTTAAATCGACACCTTAATGATCACGAATTGGCATTTATCACCATTCTAATGCTTCCGACCAGTGTCACCTGGTCGAAAATCTTGTAACTGGTCGGAACATGCTTACAGCAGTAAATAAATCAAGCGACCAGACCAATTTCGCTTAGAATATCCGACCTTTAGATACAAAGCATTTGAAGATGAATTCGGCTTCAAAATATTATGAACTGAATACGTCTTCTAGCCTTATTATACGTTTATAACACTTTTGAGTGTCAACACTTACCATATATAAACTAAGTCGGGAAACTGTTCTTTTTGACTTCTGTTCTGTTTATGAGTTTTCATACTCCTTACAATAGTCAAGAGTGAGTTGTTGTCCCACATTTTCAGTTATGTTTTTGTTAGTTCATGGATGAATTGCGCTTCTTGATCTAAGAGCATCTCCAAGAGACTTGCTATCTTTGTTTTTTATGCTATATTTAGATTTTTAGAGTAAAAAGTGAACTCCAACAGCTATGCTATCTTGTTTTGTAAAATAACAAGTTTGCTATTCCTAAAATCTCGCATGGTAAATATAGCTTGCATGCGTCACTAGCTATCTAGTATTGCTATAATAAAAGACTGTTGGAGTTTTCTATTTTTTATAGAGTTTTTTATTTTAAAGACTACCTATATTATAGGTTTAGTCATCCATTTTTACCAACTCTCTTGGAGTTGCTCTAAAGATGTTGTCGAGGGTGACGGGCCTGAAACACGGGAAGGTGATCTGGTGCAGGGTGAGGGGCCTGAAACATGGGAAGGTGATCTGGTGCAGTTCGACTATGCACGTTGCAAATGGTTATTTCGTGCATAGGTGTATCAAATTTTAATGTCAGTATTCAGTATATACATTGAAACATTTTTGCAGTTTTCAGGTAGATATGCCAAGTTGTCTGGTGGTCTCACCACGTCTTCTATGTCTGCTGCAACTTAGATGCTATTTGGTTCATCCGTGGGATCAGCAACGGCAATGTAATTGGAAACCAATGTTATCATGATCAGTTACCATGCAACTGAAACCGCTATCTGTTTGGTTGGCATCCGTAACAGTTTCTGTTTGGCTAATTTAAGCAGCGCACCCTTGTGGCATGGAGGCAAGGATATGGGAGAGAAGTATGTATGCAGGACAGAGGGAAGGATACGATAGAGAAGTACGTATGCGGGATGGAGGCAAGGATACACGAGAGAAGTTGAAGACCTCGAGTCGTCGGCGCTCGCTCGCTCCTGCCCGCACACAATCAGAAACACCAAGAGTTGTGCGGTAACCAAATTGAACTTGCCTGTATCCGATTACTCCGTTATCCATTCCGGCTTGGTCGAACCAAACGTAAGTTATGTGATCTGATCACAGTGTGAAGTGTTGCGGGGGCAAAACCACCAAACCAAATATCTCAGCATGGTGGACCAGTTCAGCGGTGAGATCAAGCCAACGTTGCTTGCACTTTGTAGAGAAGAGGTTACAAGCTTCGCTGTGGAATTTTTCCACGCTCTTCAAGAGTACAGATATCCGATAGGGCCCTCTACTGCAATTTCTAGGCCCTCGCCCTAAGTTTGTTGATATGAGCTAACCTGGAATGAAGTCTATGTGTAGTGTTTTAAGCATGGTCAAGATTGTGCAAATTCAATAACTGGAATAAAAAAATTATAAGATCTTGCCTATACCTATTAGCATTTTGTTAGTATCAATGGATATTAACACTCGTGCTAGGAGATGGTATAATGACTGCTATGTACTTTTCTTAAAGAATATGATTTCTATGCTATTTTTGAAGTTATAGCATGTTCAACAATGCAGCCATCTAAGTTTAAAGTTTGTCAGCAACTCTATATTGTTACCGTTTCCTTGTAGGAACATAGCTGCTATATAGATATAGCCATCTTAATTGTCCATCTTAGAGATGATACGTAGTGTCCGTGTGATCAGGATAATGTTGGTATGGAACTCAGCAGGCATTTCCTCTAAATGACTGGGACGAGGAACGTGATATGTCATATGGTACTTTTATAAGACTTTTACACTATTACACTATGACACTCGGAACATGGGATGCCATTCTTAGAATATGGAACGGTGTTCCGAAGAATATGGAACTTGACTACGTTCCCACAAGCTAAGGTTTAGGACCTTCGATTTAAAAGGACAACCACAATCACCTACATCTCGATTTGGTCCTCATCCATGATGTAGCTTTTGTTAACCTCTATCCAGATAATTACACTAGGACAAAATGCTACTTCTGCTTTTTGCAAAAAAAAAACAACTTTAGCTAATTTCTAAGATGTGTGAGAAATCTTGACCCTCGTCATAACGTATGGGTATTCACGTATCTTCTTATTGTCTTAGCAGTATTATGGTATTTTTTGATTTTTTTTAGACCCTTAGCAACGTACGGGCATCTGCTAGTGATGATCATAAGGTAGGTTGGCCCGATTGGCACGCATCTTGTTCACAATCATCTGAAAACGAGCGAACATAGCGTCAATCGTCTCTCCCTCCAACTGCGTGAAGTTCTCGTATTCCCGCTTGTAGGTCTCAAAGAGTCTGTTCTTGACCTGAGCGGTCCCCTCGTGATAGCTCTGAATCTTCACCCAGATCTCTCGAGCAGTCTGAAGCTCGGAAACACGCTCAAATGCAGGAAGGGAGATGTTGGCCAAAAGAGCATTGTGAGCCTTGTTGTTCGCAGTGTGTTGGTCAATTTGGTGCTGACGGGCTGCCATGACCTCGTACTGCTCATCCTCACAAATCTCCCACATGGAAGAATCGATGCTGTTGAGATAAGCACGTATCTGAATCTTCCAACAGGGGTAGTTGGTGCCATCGAAAATGGAGCCTTGTCGTTCCCTCAATCCATGTCGCCCTGTCGATCTGAAACTGATTAAGGTATGAAAGATCCTTAACCGGCTCCGATAGCAATTGAAGGACAAAAATACGACCAGATGGGGGGTGAATGGGAGCTTTAAAAGTCTTTTCGAGAATCTATAGCCGTTGTCCTAGATTCAACCCCAAAGAGAAAGTCAGAGACGTCGTAGTGTCCACGACCCTAAATGTAGGTTGGATGCTTCCGAGAAGCACAATGGGACACTACACTTGTCTAGGAACCCAACGCGGACACTACACTTGTCTAGGAACCCAACGCAAAAGCCACAACGCAAATCAGAACACACTGAAGAAAACGCGGACGAAACAGCACTGACCGGACTCGGGGGTGCGTCCGGTCAGAGAGGATCGGACGAGTCCTGTCCAGAGAATACTGTTCTGGAACCTCTCTGTTCGTGACCGGACTCAGCAGCGGGTGCGTCCAGTCATGAACAGTGTCAGCGTCCGGTCGCACCCACTCGATGAACAGTGCGAGCATTGTGTCCGGTCACCTCGCTACAGGTGTGTCCGGTCAAGAGTGAGTCTCACTGTGTAGTGATCGGACTCAGACGTAGCGTCCGATCGCTTCTGGAGTAAGCGTCCGGTCACCCCAACATTGCACCGTTCTTCTACCGATTCCACTCGATCTCCCTCAAATCGAAAGCACTAAGACTTAGACTTGGTATGAGAGGTCACAAGGATGTTAGTGAGCTACTCCTAGGAGATCATGGCTCGAACCTAACTCCAATTCTGTGAATCGAAAGATTTCGTGGCCCAAACTCAGAAACCCACCACCCAGGTTTTGAGGCCCAAACCTGGCAAACCGTCCACCCCGAGGTTTGAGGCCCAAACTCGGAAACCGTTGAGGGTAGCTTTTCGAGGCTCAACTACCGAACCCGCGCCATAGACAGAATGTGGTTCTCACACCCCGACCACCGGCACCGATGCCGATGCATGTCCAGCCTCCACACCGGGCACAACGCCTTCGCCTTCCTTCTTGACTTGGCCGACGGCACTTGCGCCGCACGCAAGCCCGTGTCCGACCTGCCACCAAGTGCCACGACGCCATCGTCTTCCTCCCGACTCGGTCGATGCCATCGCACATCCCCATGTGCTCTTGTTTGTCGAAGCCAAGTGCCAGCTGCCATAGCTGGTCCTCCGGCACACCGGTCCGTCGGTCCAAGCCTCACGTCCGCCCTTCACCGCTACGGGTCCATCGGCATGGCACGTCTGCCGCACGGCATGCCCATCCTTCACCGCTCCTATTCCGTTGGCACGACACGTCTCTACTTGACCTTCACCTCGCCATCGACCATTGCCTTTGAGCTCCACACATGCACAACTATACAGCCAAGAGACACATGACCTTGCTCACCCCTCCCGTTGAGCCTGTTGACCAATCGCTCATCACTCAGGGTGGAACCACAAGGACACATATCAACCTTGTGTTCGCAGTGTCCATGTGTAAAAGCTCGTCGGGTCGCTTGGTCATCACCTGGTTCACAGGTGGGTGATAAGCGGCAACCATCTTCCCGTGACAACAAGGGTGACAGACAAGGTCCTTCTAAAACTTAAGCTTGGGCAATCCTTGGATTAGGCCAAGTGAACTAAGTCTTGCAAGCAAACACCTAAAAGAGCCAAAAGAGCGAGAAAAATCAGCTCGGAAAACACTGCCAAAGGGGACGATCCAACAAATAAGATCTCCCCGAGAATCCAAAACTCTCCACATGCCGGTCTTAAAGCGCACCTCAAATCCGTCCTCAAGAAGTTGCGAAATAGAAAGCAAAATTGAAGTGCAAATTTGAAACCAAAACAACATCTTTGTGAACAAAATTTTTGTTGTCAAATCGACCCACGAGAAACAACCTTACCTCTACTATTGTCCCTGAATGTGATGTATTCTTTGTGGGGCATGGGGTTCAGGCTGGAGAACCATTTCTTGCTTTCGGTCATGTGGCACGAACATGCATCCGGAATCCATGAGCCACATGTTCTCCAACCTGAGTTCCTGCATCTGAAGGACCGAAGATGCTACCAGAAAGCGACCAGAGGGGGGGGGGGGTGAATGGGAGCTTCAAAATTGCTTTTCAGAAACTTGTTGCCACTGTCCCGAGAATCAACCCCAAGAGCAAACCTAGAACTTGTGAGTGTCCACGACCCTAGATGTAGGGTGGATGCTTCCAAGAAGCACAACAAGACACTACACAACTCTAGAAACCCAACGCAAAAGCCGGAAATCAAAACCGACAACGAACGAACGAACCGCAGACGAATTAGTGCAAAAACACCTCATCGGATGCTGGCCTGCGTCCGATGGTGAGGCGTCGGATGCGTCCGATGCAAAATCAACAAGTCTGGAACCTTACTGGACAGGCATCGGATGCTGGCTACAGTGAAGCCCTAGCGTCCGATGCTAGACCCTCGGACGCTCCGATGGCAACGGAGGCGCCGATGGTCAGCGTCCGATGCTCCTTAGAAAACACTGTCAGATGACATGTGGCATCAGATGCTTCCGATGTGATGAACACAGCATCCGATGCCCACGACCTCAGCGTCCGATGCCCCTGAAACTGCACTGTTCTTCCCCAGATTCAACCCGATCTCCTCCGAATCAAAAGCTCTAAGGCTTAGACTTGGTATGAGGAGTTTCAAGGAAGTTAGTGAGCTATCCCAAAGAGATCATGGCTCGAACCTAACTCCAAATCGGTGATTCTGAAGAATTCGGGGCAAAGGGAGCAAAACTCGATTCGAAACAAAAATCGACCGATCTACTAGCTCGTGAGGTTAGAGAAGAATTACTTCGGTGGAAAGATGTGCCTCACGAACTAGAACAACTCAGTTCAAACAGAATAGCAAAAGACGCACTGAGTAAAGAGATCGATCAACGGGAAAATCATGGAGAAAAGCAACCCGCGAAGAACAAGAACAAAACGCGAATCACAACCACGAATTTGCAACCGTGTGGCTACCACACGCTACAATAGTGACATTACGGTCTCACTTCCTCAAAATCTCATGAACACAGAGGTATGATTGTCTTCTCTGTGGATCTCAGTTTGCTACAGCAGGGGATTGGGAGAGCAGGAAACCCTAGAGCAAAGAGCAAATGACTGAGATAGGATGGGAGGTGGGTGTCTCCCTCTACTTATCCTAATTCTAGTTCCCACTCTACCCCTAACTAATTACAGAGCGAACCAGCTAAACCATCTGGTTATTCTGGACCAACTCATGGTAGGTGTGATCTGACGGCCACGCCCGCACAACTGGTAGCGTTGCCTTGACGCAACCTCACCGATTGCCGCCATGTGCCGCCACCGCTCTGCTTGTCCTTTTCCCAGACTTCGCCCCCGGTTTTGTGGCCCAAACCAGGAAACCAGCCTTCACGACCAACCCCCGGTTTTGAGGCCCAAACCGGGAAACCAGCCGTCCATCGCCTGAGTTTTGTGGCCCAAACTCAGAAACCCGCAGCGCTCAGGTTTTGAGGCCCAAACCTGAAAACCGTCCTCAGCCCGAGTTTTGTGGCCCAAACTCGAAAACCATCAGCACCCAGGTTTTGAGGCCCAAACCTGGAAACCGTCCACTCGGTGGTTTTTCTGTGGCTCAACCACCAAACCGAGCCGTAGTGGGGATGCACCGCCCGTGCACCACGTCCACCGACACATGTCTCTATGTCCTCGACCCAAGCAACACTGTGCCCGCAAGTCTTCGCTCGTCGTTGTCACAGGCTGTCAGCTACCACAGCTGATCCTCAGGCCACCAGTCCCTCAGTCCAAGCCTCACGTCCGCCCTTGACCGCTCTCAGTCCATCGGCACGGCACGTCTCTACTTGACCTTCACCTTGCCTTCGATCACTGTATCCATGCTCGACACCTGCACAACACAAGCCAAAGAACATGCGCATTATCTCAGTTGACAATCACTCATCACTCGAGACTCAGCATACACCCATGTATCCGCAATCTCCCCCTTGATGAGTGCATTGTCAACTACCGACACAAATCATAATGAAGTAGAAGAAAGGAAGGAGGAAGGTGAGAGAACTCGACCAAATGACCCAAAAGCATAACACAGCCGAAGAAGGTCAAGTGCAAAGAGCAAGGGAACTTGGTCCCCAAAGACATGGGCAACGGCTCGACGCAACCAAGCAAAGCAAAGCTAGCCCTCAAGAAGAGGTAGAACAGGCTCAACACCACTAGCGAGAAAGCTCGACACCAATTGAAATACCAATTGAAATTCAAGCAGAATAGAGCTAGCCCTCAAGAAGAGGCAGAACGGGCTCAATACCGCTAGCGAGAAAGCTCGATACCAACTGAAGAGCATACCGGCAAAGGCGCTAGTCCCTCAAGAAAGAGGCAAAGGCTCAACACAACTAGCTACCAAAAATGCTCCGAACCAATTGGAAAATTTCAAAATCCGAGCCAGCAACTCCCCCTCCAATAGTGCACACAACCAGGAAATCTCCCCCTTAAAATTTGGCAAATTTCTCCCCCTTAGTTGAAAATGCACTATCAAGTATCTCGGCTCCAAAATGCATATGAGTTAAAATGCAAGTTAGCAGCTTCAGTAATATAGTCGATAGAATATGAAGATGCTAGACAAAATGTTGATCCGATGACTCATAAAATGCACAGAATGCTAGTAGAGGCTCAAACTGATCACCAAATACAAAATCTGAATATTGGAGCAAAAAATGAGCAGTTTTCAGCCAAAAAAGGTATTCACCATAAAAATAGCACTAAACATGTATAGACAGGAAGTCAAACAAGTTGTAAACATATATACACAGCGAACTACCCCTAGCAAGGTTCAATCATCATGCTATAGAATGAAACATAGACTTGTGTATTCAAATTTTATCGGAGTTGCAGCGGTTAAATTACACAAGTTCAAATTTCAGCCTGTGATTGCGAGAGGTTGAAAGCTTGTTATTGCCTAACTTTTCAACTGTGCGAAGCCTATGCAAAAGCAATCAGAAGCTTAAGGCAACAGTTTCGGTCATACACTACACAGCTCAATTTTAACTCAAAGTGCAATGAGAAACAGTCTTGAAACTGTGATGTGCTGACAAGCAATCCCATCTCGATCTTTCCAATTCACTTAACTTGGTTCTAATTTAAAGCAGAATATGAACATACCAAGCAAGTGAATGACTCAGAACTAGAGACATAGCAACCTAGCATATATGAAAAGCACGAGTGAATTCAACACATCCTACACATGCTAGTTGCATATATCAATGGTGAACAGTTTCAGGTTTTATGTTCATTAAGCAGGTTCACCATTCAAAAATAGCTCAGCTCACAACATGTATTAGTGATCAGAAAGAGCATAAGCTACAAGCATCATCATAAAGCATTGGAGCATACTAGATAGAGCATAATCACATTCTAAAGATTATATACATGAAGCTTGAGAATGCAAAGATGAAATGCAAAGATGCATGATGAAACCAATTGAAAGAAAAAGAGTCAGTCTATAATACACAAACCAAAATGTTTCCCACATCTAAAAGGGGAAACACACACCAAGCTCACCTCTCAACCGATTAAAGGTTGATTGGTCCAAAGGCTTGGTAAAAATATCAGCCAACTGATGATGAGTATCGACATGGCGAAGGTCGATATCACCCTTCTCATAGTGGTCTCGCAGAAAATGAAAGCGCACATCAATGTGTTTGGTCTTAGAATGCAGCACGGGGTTCTTAGCAACGCTAATAGCACTCGTGCTGTCACAAAGCAAAGGAACACGAGAAAAGCTTAGACCAAAATCACGCAAAGTGGCCATCATCCAAAGCAACTGGGAACAGTAGCTAGCCGCAGCAACATACTCAGCCTCCGTGATAGACTGGGCGACATCAGACTGCTTGCAAGAAGACCACGAAACAAGAGAAGAACCGATAAACTGACAAGTCCCAGAAGTGGACTTGCGCTCAATCCGGCAACCAGCAAAATCGGCATCAGAATAACCGCAAAGAGAGAGGGTGGAGGAAGCAGAATGCCAAATCCCAAACTCTGGAGTGAAGCATAAGTACCTCATAATGCGCTTGACCGCCTGACGGTGAGAGGTGCGCGGCGACGACTGAAATCGCGCGCAAAGACACACCGCGAACTGAATGTCCGGGCGTGTCGCCGTCAGGTACAACAGCGACCCGATCATACTCTGATACTCCTTCTGGTCCACAGCTTCTCCATCCTTGTCCGCATCCAGGGCCGTCGTGGTATACATGGGTGTTGGAAGAGGCTTGGCCTCACCCATATCGAATTTCTTCAGGATATCCTTGGTATACTTACCCTGGTGCACAAATGTTCCCTCTCGAGATTGCTTGATTTGCAACCCAAGGAAAAACGTCAACTCGCCAATCATGCTCATCTCAAACTCCCTGCTCATAGTGTCTGCAAACTTGGCAACCACCGAAAATGATATCATCCACGTAAATCTGGACCAAGAGAGTGTCATTGCCTTGCTTGAGGAGAAAGAGCGTTTTATCCACACATCCCATTTTAAAAGCCTTGGCAAGCAAAAAGGTTTTCAACCTATCATACCAGGCTCTAGGGGCTTGTTTCAAACCATACAAAGCTTTGTGAAGTTTAAAGACATGGTTTGGAAACTTGGGATTTTCAAAACCAGGGGGTTGTTTCACATACACCTCCTCTTCTATGTAGCCATTTAAGAAGGCACTCTTGACATCCATTAGAAAAAGTATAAACCCTTTGGATGTAGCAAAAGCCAAGAGTATCCTAATCGCCTCCAAACGAGCTACAGGAGCAAACGTCTCCTCATAGTCTATCCCCTCCTTCTGACTATACCCCTGGGCTACCAGGCTGGCCTTGTTTCTCACAACATGGCCATCTTCTCCTTGTTTGTTCTTGAAAACCCATTTCGTCCCAATAGGGTGACACTCAGGAGGAAGAGGAACAAGAACCCAAACCCAATTTCTCTCAAAGTTTTCAAGCTCCTCATGCATGGCATTGACCCAATCCGGATCCGTCAAAGCGTGTCCAACATCTCGGGGTTCAAAATCAGCAACAAATGCAGAATGAGCAAAGTTAGAGATTTGTTGTGACCTTGACCAAGTGACACGTTCGCCGATGCTACCGATCATTTGTTGAGGCGGGTGTTGGCGCTGGATATGTCGTGGCGCCTCCCGAGCTGAAGAAACCTCCCCCTCAACAGCAGCTGGTGCCTCCTCGAGTACAAAAGGAACCGCTCGAGGTGGCGGATCCCACGGCCCCCAGCTAGTCGAAGAAGAAGAGTCGGGGCCGTGAGTGGTAGTAGAGGCCGCTCTTTGCGGCATAGCAGGTGGAGGTGGTGCTGGGTCATCCATCCCTTCAGCACACTCGTCCTCATCATCAAAAAGAGGCTCGCCAACCTCATGATCACCTGCACGCTCAAAACGAGAAGAAGGACAAACCATGGTCTCGTCGAAGGTGACATCGGATGTCTCCATGACTCGGTTATTATCAAGGTTAAGTACACGATATGCTCAAGTGTGAGTGCCATAACCCAAAAATACACCGTCAGAAGAATGAGACTCAAACTTGCCCAGGTTGCCTTTCTTAAGTATAAAACAGTGGCAACCAAAAACTCTAAAATAACTCACTTTGGGTTGTTTTCCAAAACGCAACTCATAAGAAGTCTTTTTCAAGAAGGCTCGGAGAAAAATGCGATTGGAAATATAGCATGCTGTGTTCATTGCTTCGGCCCAATATCGCCTAGGAGTCCTATGCTCATCGAGCATCGTCCTGGCCATCTCTACAAGGGTTCGATTCTTCCTTTCTACAACACCATTCTGTGGTGGTGTGTAGGGAGAAGAAAACTGATGCTCCAAACCCAAAGAGTTACAAAACTTCTCAAAATCCGAATTCTTGAATTCAGAACCATTATCACTCCGAATTGCTCGCATTGAGTTCATAGGGAACTCATTCTGAAGACGCAAAATCAGATTGCGAGCAAAGGAGAAAGTCTCGGTCTTCTCAACTAAAAAGAAGACCCACGAATATCTCAAAAAATTGTCAACAACAACAAGCACATACCACTTCCACCCAACCGAGCTCACCCGAGCCGGACCAACAAGATTCATGTTTAAAAGCTCTCCAGAGCGCTTGGTCATGACCTGAGTCACTGGATGGTGGGGAGCGGCTACCATCTTCCCATGTCTACATGAATGGCAAACAAGATCCTTCTCCATGGACAACTTGGGCAATCCTTGGATTAGGCCAAGTGAGCTAAGTCTTGCAAGCAAGTCGAAGCTCAGGTGACCTAGTCTCCTATGCCATTTCCAAAGAACAGAGGAGGAAGGTCCAGCCAGAAGACAACGAGAAATTCCAAACGATTCCGAGAAATTCGCACGAAAGACTTTTCCAAAGGGTGAAATCAAACATACAAGATTGCCCTGAGGATCCAAAATGCGACTGAGATTCGGTTTAAAATGAATCTCATAGTCATCATCGAAAAATTGTGAAATAGAAAGAAGGTTAAAATGCAAGTTAGAAACAAGAGCAACATCGCACAACACAAAGTGTTCATTAACTCGCACCGACTCACGAGACAATACTTTACCTTTGCTATTGTCGCCGAAGGTGATAAACTTCTTTCCGACGACTGGACTAAGATTGGAGAACCACTTGGCGTTTCCGGTCATGTGCCTCGAACAACCGGAATCCACCAACCAAACGTTCTCCAATCGTTTTACCTATATCAATAAAAAGACATAGGGTGAGCATACGGTCCAAAACTGGGGTTAGTGAAGTAGGAAGAATACCAGTGTTGGGCCGGCTGCTCAAAAGAACGGTTAGCAGAAAAACCATTCCTAGCACGCCTACGGGAAAAGAGATCACCATGTAGAGGAAAACGTGGTCCGCTTAGGGAAGAACGTCCATCGCGATACTCAAAACGCGGTGGGGGAAAACGCTCAACTACAAAGCCACCGCCACGGGGTCCATAGCCCACAACTGCAGGCTCCCGCCGGGCACGACCTCCTCGTGGCCTAGGCCTAGAAACTTGAGGTTTTGGACCTCTAGTCATAGCAGCACGCCTCTGAACATTTGGCACATGTACATCATGGAAAGGATGGTACATGTCCGTTTTGTTCATCTCCTTTGCACGGCGCGCCTCTCTCTTGCGCCGAAAGCAAAACTCACTCAAGTGTCCATCTCTCCCACAGTGCTCACAATGGTACCTCACCGCTCTCATAGGGGGTTGTTGGTACTCACGGTAGTGAGTGTGGATCACTTTACCCTTCTGTGGCATAAGCTCCTCTTGGATAGGTGGCATTGTGTCTAGCTTGTTCTTGAGGTGGTTTGGTTTTGGAGCCCATGATTGTTTCTTGGGTGGAGCTCTCGGAGGTTCAACGAACACACCATCCTTGGTGTTAGGCTTTAGAGGCTCTTTGGGTGGAATCTTGGTAAGCTTGGGAGTAGTGGTGGAGTTGGGCTTCTCACTCGGGTTAAGACCACTAAACTCTCCAACCTTGCCAAAAGATGAAGCACACTCAACACCCCGAGCAAAGCCTACACCTGGACCTCCAGCAGCATGCTTGAACTGGGAGATCATCATCCCAAGCTGCGGCTCACCACTAGACACCAATGACAAGATGGTCCGAAGGTATGTGTTTTCCTCCTCGGTTTGCATCTTGTCATGCTTCACGTTCGCAATCTCCATCTCCAAACCCACACACAGAACACACCTAGTCACACAAGTGCTACCCAAGCTAGCCTTCTCAAGAGACACAATCTTGGCATTCTTCTCTGCCAACTCGGATTGCAATTCTGCACAAGACTTGCACGCATCCAACGGCGAGGATCTAGCTTTAAGCTCATCTACCTCTCCTACCAACACAGCATATTTACCTCTCAAAGTGAGAAGGTCAGTCATGTGTGTGGTGCACATCTCACACTCATCCTCTTCGGTGACAACAACGGTGGACTTGACAGATTCAAGTTCTTTCACCGTATCCTCCCACTTCTGCCTAAACTCCTTCCGCTCTCTAGCAGCACGCCTAAGCAACTTATCTTGACTAAGAAGGGCGGCAGTAAGTTTCTCGACCTCAGCAGAAAGCTCGTCGACGGTCTGAGATACCTGGGAGGTGTCATCGTCGTCATCGTTCAGAGGGATCTCCTCTAGCTCGCTGTCGACCTCCTTGCCGAGGGCCATGGTGCAGAAGCCCTCGTTGTCGGCGAAGAAGCAGAGGCCGTTCAGCTTGTCCTCGATCCTCTTCTTCTTCTCGAACTCGTCATCGCTTGAGGAAGCGGAGTCGTCATCCGAGTTGTCGACGTCGCTGAGCGTGGCAAAGAAAGCACGCTGCTCAGCCTGGGCCTTCTCCATGTACTTCGTCTTGATGTACTCCTTGTTGAAGTCGCCCTTCTTCTTGTGCTTCGCGGGGACGTACTTCTTCTTGCGCTTGCCGGAGTCGTACTCGTGCCCATGATCCGCCTTGCCGAAGACTTGCTTGTTCTTCTTCGGGCAATTGGCGATGAAGTGGTTGGGGTCGCCGCACTCAAAACATCCCGAGCGTCCTCCTCCGCGGCGACGGTTCATGCGGTTGTTGTGGAATCACGAGAACTGGTTGGCGAGCAAAGCCAACTCGTCGTCTCCCATAAACTCGAGCTGCTCCTCTATGACAGAAAGAAGAGAGGAAAGTGCAAACCTCCAAAGGGATTAGCAGAAGAGCCAGAAAGCAAAGCCATCGACGGGCCAGAAGGATTTTCATAAGAAGCCCTCGCCATGGCATCAATCTCACTGGACTTGAGCTTACTGAAGAGCTCGTCGCATGTGAGGGTCTCATAGTTAGGTGATTCGATGATCGCCTGAACCTTCGAGTCCCACACCGACCGATCAAGAGTGTGCAAAAGCTTCAAAGCTCTCTCATGATCGTCGAAAGGCAACAACTCCTTGTTAGCCCTCATCCTGTTGACAATCACCTGAAAGCGAGCGAATAAACTCTCTATGCTCTCGCCAGGCATATGTCAAAAGTTCTCATACTCTTGCTTGTGCGACTCAAAGAGACGGGTTTTGACTTGAGTGGTTCCCTCATGGAAATGCATGAGGGTAGCCCAAATCTCCCGAGCCGTAGCGAGGTGAGAAACGCGATCAAACTCCGTCATGCTCAAGCATGAGAAAAGAGCATTACGGGCTCGGCTATTGGCATCGTGCTCATCGATCTGATGCTGCGTCACACGAGCAGCCATGACCACATAATCAGTAGAGTTGCAAATATCCCAGATGGAAGCACCAATACTCTGAAGATAGGCCGACATACGTATCTTCCAATACGCATAGTTCATCCCATCAAAGAACGGCGGTTTGCCCACGCCGCGATCCATGTCGCCTTCTGTGGATCTGGAACCAGCTAAGGTGGAAGATCCTTAACCTGCTCCGATACCAATTGTAGGACCGAGAGTGCAACCAGAAAGCGACCAGAGGGGGGTGAATGGGAGCTTCAAAATTTGTTTTCAGAAACATGTTGCCACTGTCCCGAGAATCAACCCCAAGAGCAAACCTAGAACTTGTGAGTGTCCACGACCCTAGATGTAGGGTGGATGCTTCCAAGCAGCACAGCAAGACACTACACAACTCTAGAAACCCAACGCAAAAGCCAGAAATCAAAACCGACAACGAACGAACGAACCGCAGACAAATTAGTGCAAAAACACCTGCATCGGACGCTAGCCTGCGTCCGATGGTCAGGCCTCGGATGCGTCCGATGCAAAATCAACAAGTCTAGGACCTTACTGGACAGGCATCGGATGCTGGCTACAGTGAAGCCCTAGCGTCCGATGCTAGACCTCGGACACTCCGATGGCAACGGAGGCGCCGATGGTCAGCGTCCGATGCTCCTTAGAAAACACTGTCAGATGACACGTGGCATCAGATGCTTCCGATGTGATGAACACAGCGTCCGATGCCCCCGACGTCAGCGTCCGATGCCCCCAAAACTGCACTGTTCTTCCCCGGATTCAACCCGATATCCTCCGAATCAAAAGCTCTAAGGCTTAGACTTGGTATGAGGAGTTTCAAGGAAGTTAGTGAGCTATCCCAAAGAGATCATGGCTCGAACCTAACTCCAAATCGGTGAATCTAAAGAATTCGGGGCAAAGGGAGCAAAACTCGATTCGAAACGAAAATCGACCGATCTACTAGCTCGTGAGGTTAGAGAAGAATTCCTTCGGTGGAAAGATGTGCCTCACGATCTAGAACAACTTAGTTCAAACGGAATAGCAAAAGACGCACTGAGTAAAGAGATCGATCAACGGGAAAATCATGGAGAAAAGCAACCCACGAAGAACAAGAACAAAACGCGAATCACAACGACGAATTTGCAACCGTGTGGCTACCACACGCTACAATAGTGAGATTACGGTCTCACTTGCTCAAAATCTCACGAACACAGAGGTATGATTGTCTTCTCTGTGGATCTCAGTTTGCTACAGCAGGGGACTGGGAGAGCAGGAAACCCTAGAAGCAAAGAGCAAATGACTGAGATAGGATGGGAGGTGGGTGTCTCCCTCTACTTATCATAATTCTAGTTCCCACTCTACCCCTAACTAATTACAGAGCGAACCAGCTAAACCCTCGGGTTATTCTGGACCAACTCATGGTAGGTGGTGATCTGAAGGCCACGCCCGCACAACTGGTAGCGTTGCCTCGACGCAACCTCACCGATTGCCGCCACGTGCCGCCACCGCTCTGCTTGTCCTTTTCCCAGACTTCGCCCTCGGTTTTGTGGCCCAAACCGGGAAACCAGCCTTCACGACCAACCCCCGATTTTGAGGCCCAAACCGGGAATCCAGCCGTCCATCGCCTGAGTTTTGTGGCCCAAACTCAGAAACCCGCAGCGCCCAGGTTTTGAGGCCCAAACCTGGAAACCGTCCTCAGCCCGAGTTTTGTGGCCCAAACTCGGAAACCATCAGCACCCAAGTTTTGAGGCCCAAACCTGAAAATCGTCCACTCGGTGGTTTTTCTGTGGCTCAACCACCAAAACAAGCCATAGAGGGGATGCACCGCCCGTGCACCCCGTCCACCGACACATGTCCCCAGGTCCTCGACCAAGGCAACACTGTGCCCGCAAGTCTTCGCTCGTCGCTGTCACAGGCTGTTAGCCACCACAGCTGATCCTCAGGCCACCAGTCCCTCAGTCCAAGCCTCACGTCCGCCCTTCACCGCTCTCAGTCCATCGGCACGACACGTCTCTACTTGACCTTCACCTTGCCTTCGATCACTGTATCCATGCTCGACACCTGCACAACACAAGCCAAAGAACATGCGCATTATCCCAGTTGATAATCACTCATCACTCGAGACTCGGCATACACCCATGTATCCGCAGCATCAATTGAAAGGTAGGAAATGAGCATGTGGCACAACATTGGGGTTAGTATACTGAGATGGATACTAGTACTGTGTCATAGGCTCAGAAATAGTGTTAGAAGGAGCACCAACTGACCTCGTCCCATGGGGGATAGCGATCACCACCAAACTGAAAGGGTGGTCCGCTATGGAACGGAAAACTCCCAAACTCACCTCGTCCCATCTGAGGAAAGCGATCACCACCAAGCTGAAAAGGTGGTCCGCTATGGGACGGTGCAGCAAAGCCTCTTACACTCGGCTCACGGTCAAATGGAACACGACCGAAACCGCGACGAGCACGACCACCGCCCCGTGGTCTAGCCACCTGAGGCCTAGCCGCCTGAGGTGAGCACCTCCAGACCTAGCCCCCTGCCTCTAAACTCCCCGACCCTGCACACCATGGAAAGGGTGGTGCCTGGTGTTGATGGTAGATAACTCCTATTTTAAACCATCAAGTAACCCCATAAATAACCCGCAATGATCCAAAGAGTGTAGCTATAGGGTTTGATTCTAACGAGTTCCACGAGTTGTTTTGTTCTCACTTGTTTTGCAGGGTCTTCAATATTTCATCATAAGAAAGTATCTCAAGTGAAGAATCAGAACACACCATTGTGATGAGCTCGTCAAGATGATCAAAACGGACATATCACTTGCCATATTTGGAGCCCCGGAGCGAGAGTCCTCGATGAATACGACCTGGAAGACTCTGGGACAAGATCAGGGGTGTAATAGACAAGATTCCATTAGCTACAGAATACCAGATTATCCAGGGACCAGACATGAAGAAAACGACAAGGAATCCAACCACGCCATGACTCGTTGCACAAACTAATCGAACAAGGACTCTAGGCGAAGAAGGTAGGTACCAGAAGACTCCCGATCGAATGAAGAGGCAGGCGGCGGCCAGGGGAGGCTAGCCGGCCTCAACCCTAGGCCGGCCGGCCTGGGCCCACCTGGCATCCTCCCCTCCTTCGTATGACGTGACCTAACCGACCTCAACTTTGTATCTCGACCATTGTTCAAGGTCAGTTTGATCCGAGGGTTGCGGTTCATCCCACGGGTCTATATAAGAAACCCCAGACCCCCTAGGCATAATCAATCATCATCTTTAGATCATATCTCAATCATTTTAGTTTAGAGGTAGCCTAGACAACCAAGAGCTCCACCATCCAAGGGCGTAGCTAGAATAGAATTAGAAGAGTCGAGGGAGGCTCGAATTTCGGATCTAGTCAAGAGGAGGCTAGGTAATTAGCCTTGTAACTTCTCTCTTGTATCAACTTTGTTCTTCTAATTGTCTTCTACTTCATCATCTTTGTGTTCTAATTGTGTTCTAGTTCATCTCTGTGTTCTAATCTAGTTCTAATTACCTTTCTATTTCAACCTAGTGCTTCTAATCTACTTCTAATTGTTCTTCTAGTTCTTGTTCTAGTTGATACTTGTCTTGACTTGTTACTATTTCGTGTTCATAATTATAATGTTCATCGTCTACTTTGATTATATGTCTAGCATAGCTAGGGTATCTTTATGTTTATGCTCTTGTTCGTATAGCGCTCATTCTGTCGATCGCGGGATGAGTGGTCAACATTGTGTAAGCATGGTGCTTATACGTTGTTTACCTGCGAATGCACACTATATTCCGGGCCAGCAAGTGGTAGTTCGCGAGGGTGACTCTTATAGCCTTGTTGATTCCTATGTAGCCCACTCCCTGAATATAGGCCAAGTAAGACCTGGTCACCCGGAGGGGATAGACTCTGGATCTGATCCTCCATGCGTGATGTCTCTTGCATATAAATATAAGTTATTCTAATCATGATTGCTAAACATAATTGCACTAATTGACGTAGTTATGACCTATAGTTAGAACCATATTAGGAAGTTAATCTGTCTCTTTCTAGTTCTAGTTATGATCTAACCTTGGATGAGAATGCTCTGTTGGAACTCTTTATAGTTTACTATGTTTTATCTTATTTATCTTATTTATAATATATGATTGATTCGTGTGTTGAGTAGATCTAGTGGAACTTTTATCATAATCATACATGCGTGTGTTATAGTTTGTAGATGTTTATCTCCTGTCACTCTCTTAACTTAGAGGTGGTAGGCAACAATATAAATAACGATACCTTGGAGACTCTCTGTAACACCCCGGTGTTAAGCTTGCATTAATCATCCATTGCAAGGCATAAGCATCATTTCTATATATCCATGATCATGATCCCAAGTTTTATGTTCATGCTTGTTGAGTTCAACCATGCTATGTTTGTTTCTAGAGTAGGGTTGATAAGGAATGCCAAGTGTTTAGGATCTGTTTTAGGGCTGTGAATGAAGCTTGATCATGTGAATGTTTGTATGTGAGTGCTTGACTAGTGGCTTTGAAAATTGATGGTAGAACTGTTTTTATCACTTCCTAGAGAATTTCTCTAAGTCTGAAAAAAACAGTTCACATATGCAAATTTTAGGATTTAATTTGAGTTTGTTCCATTTTTGAAAGGTGCTCAAATATGGCTTTGTTGATTGGTTTGTGGCAGGAACTACACTACTGTGCTTTGGTTTAGTGATTAGGAACAGTGTTTAGTCCCTACTTAAATCACACAAATCAGCTAGTCAAACACTGTTAAACTCTGAATTTTCTGAACCCAAGTTCAGTTTGTTTTTAGGTGTCTTTGGTGCTTTTTATTTTCAAATCCAGTGGGAGTTTGGGTGTGCCTATGTAAACCAAATGGTAGATCTCCTATAACTCTATCCATCTGACTCCTTTTTATGAACTTACACCACTTGGATTAGGAGCTTTTGACTTGCAAAGAACTGAGTTTCAGTCGGTTTTCAGGAAGACTGAAACTGACCCCTGTGTTTGCTGCCTCTGGTTTCTCTGTTCACGATCAGCAGCGCCTGCACGCGTGGGAAGCTGCGGGAGACGCTCGGCATCATCGTGAAGTCCAGGCGAAGCCGTGCTGTGCTCGTCCATCTTTCGTCTGCCCTCTCTCGCTCTCTCTTTGCCTTCGCTCGCCCCATCTCGCTGCTCTGCTCGCCATCGCCGCCGTGTGCTGAATCCGCGCCGCCGTCGAGCCCGAGCAAACCAGCGCGTCTCCGTTCAATTTCTTGCGCAAGCCGCTTCGCCGCAAGTTTCTCCAGCGCCCCGACTTGATCACCGAGCTGCTCAAGCCCTAGGTGAGGCCCTAGGCCAATCGCTGCGCCGCTGCATACCATAACTGCCGCCCGTGCGGGTGTCCATGGCCGGCGCCACTCCGCCCTTGTCTGTCCCTCTTTGTTTGTGTTTAGTAATCGCCTAGCGTCGCTGCTGCTTCCACCGTCCGTCGTGAGGTCACTACCGCCATCGTTTGGCTGGAACAGAGCTGAAGCCGCCGCGCTCTGGCCATATGCCGCCGCCGCTCTCGCGGCCGAGCTTTTCTGTCGCGGTAGCAAGTCAATAGTCAGTCCTAGGTCATCCCCTGAGTATCCTGAAGTCGCCGCGCTGCCTAGTCCCGCTTGTCTTCGCCGGAGATGGCCGGCGCAGCGCCGCCCATGCCGCCGTGCCGCCCCCATCGCCGCCGCGCGCGCCTTGCCCAGCTTCTAGCAAAACTAAGTAGCCTAGGTTGTGCGGATGATCGAGTGGAACATGCTGGTACTCTGGCAGGTCAACGGCGTGCCCTGTTTCACTATCGCTGACATGTGGGGTCTTTTGACTGCGGGGTCCGTCTGTCTGTGTCTCTGTGGTCCATAGATCGTGTTTGTGAAAGCTGTAGCTAGGGTTTTCTGTGTTTTGTGATTTAAATTTGTTTCAAGCTTTGAAAATTCATATCTAGAGCTACAGGACTCCAAATTGAGTGAACCAAATTTTGTTAGGTTTCTAATGACATGTACTACATGTTTGTTTCATCAAAATTCCTGTTTGCAGAAATTCTATGTACTGTTTTATTTAAACCTTGTTCAATGTATTGAAATTTAATAAATGCATAACTTGAGTTAGGAAGATGAGAAAAATATAGTTCTTGTTTTGGTAATTCAATCATGACTTGTAGGATACAGGAAAAATATTGTATGTACCTGTTCCTCATTGTTTTTGAGCTGTGCAGTGCAAATTGCTTAAATAGGCAATTATTGCCTTCCAACTTGTGAATTTTGTACAGAATACTGTTTAAGCCCAAATGATCTGAAATTTTAACAGTGAACTAGTGGACCCATAGATAGTCTGGAAATTTCCTCATAATTTTATAAGCACATACAATAGTGAGTTGTGTTTATAATTATAACTATATAATAATAGGAGATAATTAGGGTTATTTTTCACTAACCTCACACTTTGTGTTTTGTTTCTGTTTTACTGAATAGTGTGCTGTTTTATATCTACTACATGCTCATCAGTACAACCTTTGTTGGTTAATATGTTTTCAAGTCTATTTGTAGGTTTAAAATGACCTATGTGCATTGTGAACATGTATGTGAATCATGTGCTATGTGATTGCTATGGAAGAGATGTGCAACTACTTTAGAGTCTAAAGTTAGACCTCCTTTTATAGTTTTATGTTATCGTGATCCCTCCATTTTTGGGTTGCCAAACATGCATATGCATAACTCATTATCGCATTAGCATTTCTTTGTTTAATCAAAAATCTTTCCATTCATCCCTATGCTTTCATCATGCATATAAGATCGGAGGAGAAAGTACCAGAGGAATACGTGGTGATCGAGGAAGAGATCCTGCAGGAGAAACCACCAGAAAGCAAAGGTCAAGCCACTGACCCTTTGCCAAAGTGTCCGAATCACGGACCATCCACTTTTCGCCGACGCAAGCCCCGGACATATCATCACCCCCCTATTTCTTTCTCTCTCTTACTGAATTAATACTTGAGTTTGCTTGTGCATTTACGTTTATAGGGGTTGATTGTAACCCTAGTTGCATAATCCCTACTTGACCCATTATATATGTTTCTTCCAATTAGAATAGGTAGTGTATGCTTAGCCCTGCTTAGAATAGTAGTAACAAGTGATTTCCTGTCACCTTTTAGGTGGTGATCACGGGGATGGTCACCTTTGCATGCTCATATGGAGAAATAAAAACTGGAGACTCTGGAAGGGATCTAGTGGTGATCGTGATTCTAAACAGGCTTGGCCTGTAATGACCCCGTCTGAGTCACATAGGAACTGTATCGTTGTTGGACCTTGGTGGAGATTGAACGTACCTTCACATAATGGCCGGATAACTCTTTCCGATCGAGAAGCCGGTTAGCTCATTCGAGATGTGCTTGAACCACTAGCATTTCTAGGAGGAGAGCTTGAAGGAAGGGGATCGATCCAAGACCAGGCTTGACCACGTGCTACGGGCACCGGGCATGTTACTGTGAGGATGCGGGACCATTGGTTTTTCGACATGGTTCAAAATCACTACCGAATGAAGTGAGCGGTTATTCTCGTGGGTCTTGCAAACCCATGGGGGCGTGCGATATGGGCTTTACCCAGCTGGATGAAATCGATTCGAGTCGCCGTCTCTCCAGGTTATTGAGAAACTTGACCGTTGTCCAGCAAACGTAGTAAGAACTGGAATACAGTGTAGACAGATAAAAGATGATGAATGCTCTAAGACCCTTGTGGTTACAAGTGTATGATGTAGGTTCGTTCCAATTTAGTCTAGTTAGCTTAATTAATAATAGCAACTAAAACATGGAATTAACACAACTACAATAAGCTTTTCTGCAGTCTTTGCTAGCCCCTTACCCCACTTAAATAAAGCCTTGCATACCCTTGGAGTCTTTTTATTTATCTTCTGTCGAGTAAGTCTTGCTGAGTATACCCAAATACTCAGGGTTTTATTCCCCTTGTTGCAGGTGACACTTTATATGAAGGTTATTGCATTACTTGCTTTAACCCGGTGGTAGACTTTAATGAGTAAAGGCCCATGGGCATGGCCTTATTTCCTACTTACCTAGTATGCTTTTGGTGGAGGTGACCGCAGAAACTAGCACTAACAACTACTTATATTGTAATAAGGCTAGTTTCAAAACTTTGAGCTTTCTATGTAATATATTTGAACCTAGTGTTGTATTTTGAATTATGAACTTGGATTGTAATAATATCCACTGCGAGCTCCACTTTTGTAATATGATGTGTATTGTCTGTCTTAATCATGTACGATCTTGGTTGTGATGTTGATTTATCGAGACCCTTCGTGGTACTCGACGGACTACCGGATTTGTAAGTGCTCAAGTATATGTGTATGACTGTTCATTCAGTTGTCCCTAAGCTGGTGCACTTATAAATTGGGCGGTTGTGTCACAGCTAGTATTGGAGCAGGATTAAGAGCAATACTGTCATATATGCTCTGAAATAAGCAATTTTTGGACTACAAAGATTATTTTGAGCTACTCTTTTAGCTTCACATAAGCTATAACTTGGAACCTTTGAAAACTATGCCCGTGATTACCTCCAGTAAGCCCAGTGGGGATGCCGGGTGACAATAAGTAAACTAACTCTAAGGTTATGTATGGGTGGGTTTACATTCTGTAATTTAATATCTGCTTGCAACGTCGCACCTACGCCCAGGTAAGAAGGTAAGGAACCACTTGCTGTCGAGTGGCATCGACAGACTGCCCTATCGCATGGCACGATAGGCGTGGGTTATCGCATGGCGCCGATAGCTGTTGGGTGCCACACAGAGCTGGCAACATCTAGCCGGGGATGTGCTCCCGGACGCTTCCCTCAAGAAGTGGCCTACTTGAGGACATTCTGTATGGAAACATACAGGGTGTAACCATCAACCATGCGATGGTGGTCATGGTCGCACAGCCGGGGAGTGTTGACCCGGTATGTCCCGTAAGGCGACGGTACGGGAAGTGAATACGTGCTCGTCATGTATGAAGCGTTGTTCATGCAACGTTAATCGCATGGGTGCCATTTCTATATTGGAATGATAATGTATGTGGGGTGGACTGTAATGTGCTTTCTTTTGCACGTACATTAACTATACCTCGTGTAGTAATCGATTAGTTTTCGACTAACATATATATGAGAGTGCGTATGTATGTCACCGCTTAGAACGCTAGGAAGCCTTTGCTTTCTAGACTTGGGAGGATGGATAGGACAGGCATGCATCATGTAGTGCATTATTCATATTTATGCATTTGGTTCTTTCCCCTTATATATAAAAATTTTGTCAAATGAACTTTTTCTGGTCAAGATAAATCTTTTCTCATAGAGTATGTTGTAATATAGATATGGAGCTTCCCGTGTATACTGAGAAGGGTACTCTGTTGGAGCAATATGGTACTCCTAGTTTGCTCTGGAGATTGTTGGAGAGCGTAGGGTATTCTCAACCACCAATATATCGTTGGAGCAACACCAGGAGATACAGTGTTAAAGGGTTTGTTCTAGTCCTTCACATCCCTGCACTTCCCTCTGCCCCTCATTGGAAGGAGATTATAGTGGAAAAAGATGGTGTAAATGCATGGGAGGTTGGTCAAGTTGCAGCCTTTGAAGCTTTGCAAATGATATGTCAGGATCACATGGAGGAGATGGAGCATGCTCCTATGCGTTTCTTTTCACCTCTGAACCCTGACGATGTAACTTGGTGTCAACATAATTTAGCTTTGACAGATGTGAGCCAACCTGACCATAATCCTAGCTTGGTCGCCACTGCAGGAATTATTTATGCCATGACAAAGATGTTTCAGATTAGGGAGAAGGCTCATGGGTATTGGCGTAGGATGAGTGAGCCCTCTGATATTGAGTTGAAGGTGACTGATCATCTATGGGAGGAATCCAAACGCCAAACTGATCAGGTCGTTAGTTATGCCATACAACATGATGAGGCGTTAAATCATCAAATTGGGATGATGTGGCTCCAGGCAACTACAGTTGATCAACAAAGGAGAGAGGCTCTGGAACGTGCCATTGTTGCTGAGACAACAAGAGATGGCATTGGGCGAAGTTGCCGAAGTTACCGAAGAATTAGATCACATCCAGCACACATTAGAACAAGAAGTGGATGAGGCCAATGGAACTATTGTCGCCCTCCAAGCACAACTTCATGCCTTACAACTTGCAGCTGCACCAGTTGCACCAATAGCTGATCAAGTTGGAGATGAAGATCCAGGAGAGATTCTGGAACTAAATGAGTAGTAGTCCTGTTGTTATGTTGCTTGAATAATCCTAGGCATTAGGTTGTTGACTTAGGTTAATATAACAAGTTAGACGGATAAAGTGTAACTCCATAATTTGCCGTATTTTGGGTAAGGTGACTGTAATATAAGTGGCAAACCCCAGTCTTGTGGGGCTGGCATCTAGCTGTATGCAACCTTGGAAATAAAGATGCATAATTATGGTGGTGCTGTGTCAGATTTTGTTATTGTATCACTGTTCGTCTGATAATTTTGCTCTTTAAAAATTTTCAGCGAAGCATGATATTTTATTTTTGCACCTCTGCACGCACCATCATTAATTTTTGGAAGTATGTTGCAGATGCCTCGCAGGCGTGCCATTGGTCAGGGCAGTGATGAGGGTGAGCCATCAAATCCACCGCCCCCACCCATTGCGGCTGATGTATTAGCCCGCCTACTAGAAAGCCAGGAAAATATTGAAGCAGTTCTGAATCTTATCGCACAAAACACTGCACCGGGAGGTCAGAATCATGCCGGCCAGGGTCAAAATCCCCAAAGTACCTATCAAGATTTCCTGAGCACCCATCCACCAATATTCACCAGGGCTGAAGAACCCTTGCAAGCCGATGAATGGTTAAACACTATTGAGCAGAAGTTTTGGCTTCTGCAGTGCACTGAGCAACAGAAAGCTGAGTTTGCAGCACATCAACTGCAAGGTATAGCAGGCACATGGTGGGCCAGTCACTTGGCCACTTTAACTGCAGGTGCTAGACCGACATGGGTTGAGTTCAAGGAGGCTTTCTGTGGACATCATAATCCTGCTGGACTGATGAAATCAAGCTGACGGAGTTTTTAAAGTTGACCCAAGGTACTAAGACTGTGGCTGAATATGCTCAAGCTTTTAATCAGTTGTCCCAGTATGCCCCAGGACATGTGGATACTCCTGAAAAGAGGATGGACTGTTTTAAGCGTGGGCTGACTCTCAAATTACAAGACAATCTAGCTCTTAATAAGTGTGCTACTTTTAATGAGCTGGTTAGTGATGCTATCACTGCAGAGATAGCACACCGCTTGTACAAAGACGATAAGAAGCGTAAGAAACCTTATACCAGTGGTCAGTCCCAGCAGTCTCGTCAGGTACAAATGATGCCAAGGCCTCAATATCGCCCACCTATGGGACCATATAGGCCTTTCTAGCAGCATAGGCCTCAACAGATTTTCCAGAACTATCAACGTTCACCTCAGCATCAGGCAACTGGATTTAGGGGATTTCAAGGAGGATCCAGGGCTCCATGTTATAACTGTGGAAAGATAGGGCATTACTCTCGTGAGTGTCCTGCTCCAAAGTGTAACTACCCTGCAGCACCACAGACCCAGCAAAATCAGCAAAACCAACAGAAGCCAAAAACTAATATGGGCCCTCAGATGTTTAAGAGGCAAGCTACTGGAGCACGCGCTGGGCGTGTTCATTATACAACCCTGGAAGAAGTTCCAGATGGAGAACCGGTAACTGCTGGTATGTTTCTAGTGCATCAACACCCTGCATTTGTTTTGTTTGACTCTGGCTCATCACACTCATTCATAAGTCAAGCTTTTGCATCAAGATATCCGTTTGAAATTAAACTCTTGAAAGATGGGTACCTAATTAGTTCGGTTGGGTCCCAAGTATTAACCAAACAAATGGTTTGGGCTACACCTCTGGTTATAGGAGGACAACAGTATACAACTAATCTAATTGTTCTCCCAAAGCTAAGTGTAGATGTTATTTTGGGTATGAATTGGATGAGGGACCATAAGGTAATTATGGATACCGAGAATAGAATGCTCAAACTAGATACACTCGATAGCGATGATACTCTTCAAGTATCTTTTCTTGAAGACCCGAAGCTTACAGGTTTAGCATTTGCTGCCAAAGTTCTTGAAATAGAGAAGATTCTGGTGGTATGTGAATTTCCAGATGTCTTTCCATACAAATTACTGGGACTGCCACCATACCGAAATGTTGAGTTTGCTATTGAATTGGTCCCTGGTACCGCCCCTATTTCTAGAAGGCCATATAGAATGCCACCAAATGAATTAGCAGAGTTGAAGACTGAGAACATATATGATGAATGATTGACATTGATAAGGAAGGTTTGAGGCTTTTACCCGGTTTAGTCCATATCTCGCTATGCGCTTATTATTTATGACTAACCGGTGGCGTTGACTTGTGTGGTGTTTCTGTGTTGGCGTGCGTGTGCGACATGTGTCTCTTGGCTGTGTTGATGTGCAGGTGTGGAGCTCGGATACAGTGGTCTATGGCGAGGTGAAGGTCAAGTAGAGACGTGCCGTGCCGACGGACCGGGAGCGGTGAAGGATGGGCGTGCCGTGCGACGGACGTGCCATGCCGATGTACCCAGAGCGGTGAAGGGCGGACGTGAGGCTTGGACTGACGGACCAGAGGGCCAGAGGACCAGCTGTGGTAGCTGGCACGTGGCATCGGCGAGCGAGAGCACATGGGGATGTGCGGTGCATCGGCCGAGTCGGGAGGAAGACGTGGCGTCGTGCCACTTGGTGGGAGATCGGACACGGGCTTGCGTGCGGCGCAAGTGCCGTCGGGCGAGTCAAGGAGGATGGCGAAGGTCTTGTGCCCGGCGTGGAGGCTGGACATGCATCGGCATCGGTGCCGGTGGTCGGGGTGTGAGAACCACACTCCGTCTATGGTGCGGGTTCGGTAGCTGAGCCTCAAAAAGCTACCATCGACGGTTTCCGAGTTTGGGCCTCAAAACTCGGGGTGGCCGGTTTCCGAGTTTGGGCCTCAAAACTCGGGGTGGACGGTTTCCAGGTTTGGGCCTCAAAACCTAGGCTCGCGGGTTTCCGAGTTTAGGCCTCAAAACTCGGGGTGGACGGTTTGCCAGGTTTGGGCCTCAAAACCTAGGCTGACGGGTTTACCGGTTTGGGCCTCAAAACCGGGGGTGGTCCGAAAGGACGGTCGACGCGTGGCGGCGTGGAGAGGCTGGCGCGGCGGCGAAGCTATCCACGAGGAAGGCGCGGTGGTCGACATGACGGCACGTGGCGGCATCAGGAAGGTCGCGTCGAGGCGAAGCTACCGGATGTGCGGGCGTGACCGTCGGATCGAAACTGTCAAGTCTGGACGGTTTTACCCCTAGGGGTTATTTGGGTTGAGTTTTTAATGTAAGGGCGTTTTGGTCTTCGGACGTGCGCCTATATATATGAAGGGGGCTGCTAGGGCAGCGACATCCTTAGGAATCCTTGGAGGTGTCACTCTCATTTTGTTTAGGTGAGAGGAGGCTAGGGCTAGAGGAGAGACCGGCTCTTGTTCTTGAGCTTTTCGCCATCCAAGCTTTGTGTTGCTAGGAGTGGCTTGTAGCCCGACACCGAGTGATTAATCAATCATCCATTCCTCTGAATCCAAGGATCAAATTTGTGCTTTAATTTGTCTTGCGATTTCGTTCTTTGCGTTGCACGTTTTCCCCTCTTTCGATCTTCACGAGATTTCTTGTTTCGAGGGAAGATTCGCAAATCCGTTTGAACCATCTTCTAGAGCACCGTGAGAGACATCTTTCTACCAAAGGATTTTCTCTAATTCCTCACGAGCTAGTAGATCGGGCGGATTTCGTTTTAGATCACGTTCTTGCTCTTTTCCCCGAAATCTTTTGGTTCACCGATTTGGAGTTAGGTTCGAGCCATGATCTCTTAGGAGTAGCTCACTAACATCCTTGTGACCTCTCAGATCGAATCCTAGCCCTAGAGCTTTTGATTCGGAGGAGATCGGGTTGAATCGCCGAAGAACTGTGCCGTTATCGGGGGCATCGGATGCTCGTCACGGGAGCATCGGACGCTGCTGTTCATAGTATCGGACGCTCCGGTGACACGTGTCAGTTCTGGTGTTTTTGAGTGGGCATCGGACGCAGGGCATCGGACGCGTCCGTTGATCATCGGACGCGCCGGACCCTGACCATCGGACGCTCCATCGTCCATCGGACGCGTCCGAGGGTTGAGCATCGGACGCTGAGGGTTCACTGTAGCCAGCGTCCGATGGCTATGCAGTGAAGTTCCAGAAAGGTTCTTTTGGCATCGGACGCGTCCGGTGCTTGTACATCGGACGTAGGCCAGCGTCCGATGCAGTGAGTCCAGCACTGTTTCGTCCGCCGTTTGTTCGTCCGACTTCGGATTTGGTTTCCGCTTTTTGCGTTGGACTCCCGACTCTGTGGTCTACAGAAACAGGGCTTCCCGCTTTGCGAAAATGCCTGAATCCCCTTCACATTGCTCGGGGGAGGTTGAGGTTACCCAAAGTCCATCTTGTCACTAGTTGACTCGCGTGGATTTGGGCGAGTGAACTTTTGTGGTGTCCCGCTGTGTTCCTAGGGAACATCCACCCATTCTCTTGGGTCGTGGACATAACGTGTGTCAGGTTTGCTCTTGTGGTTGATTTTCTGGGACAAAGGCCTAAACATTTCGAAAGAAATTTTGAGGCTCCCATTCACCCCCCCCTCTGGTCGCCTTGCTTTAGCATTTTCGGCCCTTCAAAGACTCAGTTACAAGAGTTATTACAGAAAGGTTTAATTAGGCCCAGTTCATCTCCATGGGGATGTCCAGCTTTGTTCATGAAAAAGAAAGATAAATCGTTGCGTATGTGTGTCGATTATCGACCACTTAATGCGGTGACAGTTAAAAATAAATATCCTTTGCCACATATCGACATTCTTTTTGATCAGTTGATTAAAGCAAGAATATTTTCCAAGATTGATTTAAGATCAGGTTATCATCAGATTAAGGTTCGACCTAAAGGTATCCGCAAAACAACTTTATCTACATGGTATGGCCTATATGAGTACCTGGTTATGTCTTTTGGTCTTACCAATGCACTTGCACACTTCATGTACTTAATGAACTCCGTTTTTATGCCTGAGTTGGATAAATTTGTAGTGGTGTTTATTGATGACATCTTAATCTATTCTGAGAATGAAAAAGACCATGCAGATCACTTAAGGATAGTCTTATCCAGGCTTAGAGAACATCAGCTATATGCGAAGTTTAGTAAATGTGAGTTTTGGCTTCGAAAGGTTAAATTTCTTGGACATGTCTTATCAGAGAATGGGGTGTCGGTAGATCCTGGAAAAGTACAAGATGTGATGGATTGGCAAGCTCCAACTACTGTCATTGAAGTTTGGAGTTTTCTTGGATTAGCTGGTTATTATCGGCGTTTCATCCTAGACTTCTCTAAGATTGTTAAGCCAATGACCTGATTATTGCAAAAGGATAAAAAGTTTGTATGGACATCGGAATGTGAGACAGCTTTCCACACTCTACGGAAGTTATTAACCACAACCCCTGTTCTAGCTCAACCGGATATCACAAAGCCTTTCGATGTCTATTGCGATGCCTCTGGCATTGGTCTCGGCTGCGTCCTAATGCAGGAAGGTCGAGTCATTGCCTATGCCTCACGACAACTTCGGAAGCATGAATTAAATTATCCTACCCATGATCTAGAACTTGCAACTGTAGTGCATGCATTGCGCATTTGGAGACATTACCTGTTGGGAAATTTATGTCATATCTATACAGATCACAAAAGTCTTAAATATATCTTCATTCAACCGGATTTGAATATGAGGCAGCGAAGATGGCTGGAATTAATCAAAGACTATAACCTAGAAGTGCATTACCACCTAGGAAAAGCTAATGTAGTAGCAGATGCACTCAGTAGAAAGGCTCATTGCAATTATATTGAAGTTCCTTCAAAAGCCAGTTTTAATCTTATGCATCCCGCCATACTTCATAACATCGTGGTTGAATGTGATCTAGAAAATAAAATCCGAGAAGGTCAGAAAAATGATCCAGGCATCTTTCATATTAAGCGAAAGCTACAAGGGAAACAAAATAGTCCCTTTTGGATAGATGAGAATGGAGTTCTTTGGTTTAAAAATTGACTAGTAGTACCCAAGAATGAGAAGTTAAGGGATGAAATTTTGTCTGAAGCCCATACCTCTAAACTTTCCATCCATCCAGGGAGCAGTAAAATGTATCAGGACCTAAAACCTAGATTTTGGTGGACTAAAATGAAGACGGAGATCGCCCGATATGTTGCCCACTGCGATATCTGCAAAAGAGTTAAAGCAGATCATTTAAGACCTGCTGGACTACTTCAGTCTTTATCCATTCCTGAATGGAAATGGGAGCATATAGGTATGGATTTCATAGTAGGCCTTCCCAGAACACAAAAAGGTTTTGATTCAATATGGGTAATTGTAGATCGATTGACCAAATCTGCACACATTCTACCTGTTAGAGCTGATTACAATAGTCGCCAATATGCACAGTTGTATATCTCACAAGTTGTTAGACTACATGGTATCCTAAGAAATATTATATCTGATAGAGGGCCTCAATTTATAGCTCGTTTCTGGGAACAACTCCATAACTCTTAGGGTACAAAATTAATCAGAAGCTCAGCATACCACCTTCAGACCTCCGGACAGATTGAACGAGTAAACCAGATCATCGAAGATATGCTGCGAGCATGTGTACTCTCTTCTTCTGATTCATGGGCTGAATGGTTACCGTTGGTGCAATTTTCATATAATAATAGTTATCAAGCTAGTATCAGAATGGCTCCTTTTGAAGCACTTTATGGTAGAAAATGTAGAACCCCTTTGAACTGGATAGAATCAGGAGAGCGAAGATACTATGACATTGATTTCATGAAGGAGGCCGAAGAACGAGTTAGAAAGATACAAAGTCATCTGAAAGCTGCTCAATCATGAGAAAAGAGTCATTCTGATAAAAGAAGAAGATCTCTGCAATTCTCTGTAGGAGATTATGTATATCTCAAGGTCTCCCCTATGAAAAATGTACACAGGTTTGGAGTACAGGGCAAGCTTGCTCCTCGATATGAAGGACCTTTTAAGATCTTGAAGAGGAAAGGCGTAGTTGCCTATGCTTTACAACTTCCACCAAATATGAGCTCAATATTTAATGTCTTCCATGTATCACAACTGCGGATACATGGGTGTATGCCGGATCTTGAGTGATGAGTGATTGTCAACTAGTTTGATGCGCATGTTCTTTGGCTTGTGTTGTGCAGGTGTCGAGCACGGATACAGTGATCGAAGGCAAGGTGAAGGTCAAGTAGATACGTGTCATGCCGATGGACCGGGAGCGGTGAAGGGCGGACGTGAGGCTTGGACTGAGGGACTGGTGGCCTGAGGATTAGCTGTGGTGGCTGAAAGCCTAGTACAGCGACGAGCGGAGACATGCTGGGCAGGGTGTTGCTCGGGTCGAGGACCTGGGGACATGTGTCGGTGGACGGGGTGCACAGGTGGTGCATCCCCTCTACGGCGTCGGTTTGGTGGTTGAGCCACAGAAAAACCACCGGTGGACGGTTTCTAGGTTTGGGCCACAAAACCTGGGTGCTGTGGGTTTTCCGAGTTTGGGCCACAAAACTCAGGCTGAGGACGGTTTCCAGGTTTGGGCCTCAAAACCTGGGCACTGGCAGGTTTCTGAGTTTGGGCCACAAAACTCAAGCGACGGACGGCAAGTTTTCTGGTTTCGGCCTCAAATCCGGGGGATGGCCCAGGTTTCCCGGTTTCGGCCTCAAAACCGGGGGGAGGTCCGTGAAAAGGACGAGCAGAGCGGTGGCGGCACGTGGCGGCAATTGGTGAGGTCGCGTCGAGGCGAAGCTACCAGTTGTGCGGACGTGGCCGTCGGATCACCATCAACTTCGAGTTGGTCAGGAATACCCTTAGGGTTAGCCTGCGCGCTCATTAGCAGTAGGGGTAGATGGGGAATAATTGTACTAGACTATATAAGGAGAGGCAACCCCTCCCTCCAGACTATCTCACCCATTTGCTATTTTCACTTAGGGTTTCCTGCTCTCCCAATCCCTGCTATAGCTACTGAGATCCGCAGAGACGGTGAATCATACCTCTGTGTATTTTCTTTTTGAGGAAACGAGACCGTAATCTTGTTGTCTCCTCGGGTGGAGAAGTTTCGGCTGGAAATCGAGATCGATTCGTGTTTTGAGCTATGTTCTTCGCGTTTTGCTTTTCGTTCTCTCGGTGATTTGCTTTGTTCTCCCAATCCGAGGATTGATTTTCGATTCCGTTTGAATTGAGTTGCTCTAGATCGTGAGGTGCATCTTTCCACCGAAGGAATTCTCTTCTAACCTCATGAGCTAGTAGATCGATCAATTTTTGTTTCGAATCGGTTTTTGTCTCCCTTGCCCCGAATTCTTCCAATTCACCGATTTAGAGTTAGGTTCGAGCCATGATCTCTTAGGGGTAGCTCACTAACCTCCTTGGTACTCCTCATAGTAAGTCTAAGCCTTAGAGCTTTTGATTCGGAGGAGATCGGGTTGAATTCGCGGAAGAACTGTGCAGTTTCGGGGGCATCAGATGCTGGACTCGGGGGCATCGGACGCTGAGTTCGTCACATCGGACGCTCAGGTGCCACGTGTCCAAGAACAACATTTTTAAAGGAGCATCGGACGCTGACCATCGGATGCTCCGTTGCCATCGGACGTGTCTGAGGGTTGAGCATCGGACGCTGAACTATCACTGTAGCCAGCGTCCGATGACTATGCAGTGAGGTTCCAGTTTGGGTCTATTTGCATCGGACGCGTCCGGTGCTTCTACGTCGGACGCTGCCAGCGTCCGATGCAGTGAGTTTTGCACTGTTTTGTCCGCAGTTTGCTCGTTTGACTTCGGATTTGATTTTGGGTTTTTGCGTTGGATTTCTGACTTCGTGCTCTATAGAAATCGGGCTTCCCACTTTGCGAAATAGCCTGAATCCCCCCCACGTTGCTCGGGGGAGGTTGAGGTTACCCAAAGTCTATCTTGTCACTAGTTGATTTGCGTGAACTTGGGGGATGAAGTTGTTGTGGTGTCTCGCTATGTTCCTAGGGAACATCCACCCATTCTCTTGGGTCGTAGACATCACGAGTTTTAGCTTTGTTCTTGGGGTTGATTTTCTGGGACAGAGGCCTCAACATTTCGAAAGAAATTTGAAGCTCCCATTCAGCCCCCTCTGGTCGCCTTGGGTAGCTTTCTCGATCCTTCAATTGGTATCGGAGCGGGTTAAGGATCTTTCACCTTAGCCGGATCCAGATCCACAGAAGGCGACATGGATCGCGGCGTGGGAAAACCATTGTTTTTCGATGGGACGAACTATGCGTATTGGAAGATACGCATGTCAGCCTATCTTCAGAGTATGGGTGCTTCTGTCTGGGAGATTTGCAACAAAGCTGATTACGTGGTCTTGGCTGCTCGTGTGACTCAGTTGCAGATCAACGAGCACGATGCCAATAGCCGAGCCCGTAATGCACTTTTCTCATGTTTGAGCATGTCTGAGTTTGATCGTGTTTCTCACCTCCCCACGGCTCAAGAGATTTGGGCGACCCTCATGCGTTTCCATGAGGGAACCACTCAAGTCAAATTCCGTCTCTATGAGTCGCACAAGCGGGAGTATGAGAACTTTTGACATATGCCTGGCGAGAGCATAGAAAGTTTATTTGCTCGCTTTCAGGTTATTGTCAACAGGATGAGGGCTAACAAGGAGTTGTTGCCTTTCGACGATCATGAGAGGGCTCTCAAGCTTTTACTTACTCTTGATCGGTCGATGTGGGACTCCAAGGTTCAAGCGATCATCGAATCACCTAACTATGAGACCCTCACATGCGATGAGCTCTTTAGTAAGCTCATGTCCAGTGAGATTGACGCCATGACAAGGGCTTCTTATGAAAATCCTTCTGGCCCGTTGATGACTTTGGTTTCTAGTTCTTCCGCTAACCCCTCTGGAGGCTTTGCTTTGTCATCTCTTCTTTCTGTCACAGAGGAGCAGTTGGGGTTCATGGCGGACGACGAGTTGGCCCTGCTTGCCAACCGGTTCTCGCGGTTCCACAACAACAGCATGAACCGTTGTCGCGGAGGACGTGGTGGCTGCTACGAGTGTGGAGGCTCGGACCACTTCATCGCCAATTGCCCGAAGAAGAACAAGCAAGTATTCGGCAAGGCAGATCAAGGCCACAAGTACGACTCAGGCAAGCGCAAGGAGAAGGACGTCCCCGCCAAGCACAAGCGGAGGGGCGGCTTCAACAAGGAGTACATCAAGGAGAAGTACTTGGAGAAGGCCCAGGCCGAGCAGCGTGCCTTCTTCGCCACTCTCAGCGACGTCGACGACTCGGATGACGACTCCGCTGCATCAAGCGATGACGAGTCTGAGAAAAAGAAGAAGATCGAGGACAAGCTGAACGACCTCTGTTTCTTCGCCGACAACGAGGGCTTCTGCACCATGGCCCTCGGTGATGAGGTCAACGGCGAGCTGGAGGAGATCCCTCGGAATGACGACGACGACGACACCTCTTAGATATCTCAAACTCCTGATGAACTCTCTGCTGAGGTTAACAAGCTTACTGCTGCTCTCATTAGTCAAGATAAACTGCTTAGGCTTGCTGCTAGAGAGAGAAAGGAGTTTAGGAAGGTGTGGGAGGATGCGGTGAAAGAGCTCGAGTCTGTCAAGTCCACCGTTGTTGTGACTGAGGAGGATGAGTGTGAGATGTGCTCCGAGCACATGACTGACCTTCTCACCTTGAGGGGGAAGTATGTTGCTCTGGTTGGAGAGGTGGATGAGCTTAGAGCTAGATCCTCAGTGCTTGGTGCGTGCAAGTCTTGCGCAGGCTTGCAATCCGAGTTGGCAGAGAAGAATGCCAAGATTGTGTCTCTTGAGAAGGCCAGCTCGGGTAGCACTTGTGTGTCTAGGTGTGCTTTGTGTGAGGGTTTGGAGATGGAGATTGCAAACGTGAAGCATGCGAAGATGCAAACCGAGGAAGAAAATACATACCTTTGGACTATCATGTCATGGGTGTCTTGTGGTGAGCCGCAGCTTGGGATGATGATTGCCCAATTCAAGCGTGCTGCTGGAGGTCCAGGAATAGGCTTTGCTCAGGGGATGCAGAGTGTTGCTTCTTTTGGCAAGATTGGAGAGTCTAGTGGTCTTAACCCGAGTGAGAAGCCCAACTCCACCGCTACTCCCAAACTTACCAAGATACCACCCAAAGAGCCTCTCAAGCCTAACACCAAAGATGGAGTGTATGAGGAACCTCTGAGAGCTCCACCAAAGAAACAAGTGTGGTCTCCTAAACCCAACCACCTAAGGAACAAACTAGACACAATGCCACCTATCCAAGAGGAGCTCATGGCACAAAAAGGCAAAGTGATCCACACCCACTACCGTGAGTACCAACAACCCCCAATGAGAGCGGTGAGGTACCATTGTGAGCACTGTGGGAGAGATGGACACTTGAGGGAGTTTTGCTTTCGGCGTAAGAGAGAGGAACGCCGTGCGAGGGAGATGAACAATGCGGACATGTACCATCCTTTCCATGATGTACATGTGCCGAATGTTCAGAGAAGAGTTGCTAGGCCTAGAGGTCCAATGCCTCAAGGTCCTAGGCCATAGGGAGGTTTTGCCTGGCGGGATCCTAGCTTTGCAGGATATGGACCCCGTGGCGGTGGCTTTGTTGAGCGTTACCCTCCACCGCGTTTTGAGTATCACGATGGACGCTCTTCCCTTAGCGGACCACGTTTTCCTGTGCGTGGTGATCGCTTTCCCTGTAGGCGTGCTAGGAATGGTTTTTCTACTAACCGTTCTTTTGAGCAACCGGCCCAACACTGGTACTCTTCCCATTTTACTCACCCCAGTGTTGGACCGTTTGTTCACCCTAGGTAAAACGATTGGAGGACATTTGGTTGGTGGATTCCGGGTGTTCGAGGCACATGACCGGAAATGCCAAGTGGTTCTCCAGTCTTAGTCCAGTTGCCGGAAAGGAGTTTATCACCTTCGGCGACAATAGCAAAGGTAAAGTGTTGTCTCGTGGGTCGGTGCGAGTTAATGAGCACTTTGTGTTGCGTGATGTTGCTCTTGTTTTTAAATTGCATTTTAACCTTCTTTCTGTTTCGCACCTTTTTGAGGATGACTATGAGATTCGTTTTAAACCGAATCTCAGTCGCATTTTAGATCCTCAGGGCAATCTTGTATGTTTGATTTCGCCCTTTGGGAAAGTCCTTCGTGCGAATTTCTCGGAGTCGTTTGGAATTTCTCGTTGTCTTTTGACTGGACCTTCCCCCACTGATCTTTGGAAGTGGCCTAGGAGACTAGGTTACCTGAGCTTTGACTTGCTTGCAAGGCTTAGTTCACTTGGCTTAATCCGAGGATTGCCCAAGTTGTGCATGGAGAAGGATCTTGTTTGCCATTCTTGTAGACATGGGAAAATGGTAGCCGCTCCCCACAATCCAGTGAATCAGGTTATGACTAAGCGCCCTCGAGAGCTTTTGCATATGGATCTTGTTGGTCCGGCTCGGGTGAGCTCATTTGGTGGGAAGTGGTATGTGCTTGTTATTGTTGATGACTTTTCGAGATATTCGTGGGTTTTCTTTTTAGCCGAGAAAACTGAGAGTTTCTCTTTTGCTCGCAATCTGATTTTGCGTCTTCAGAACGAGTTCCCTAAGAACTCGATGCGAGCTATTCGTAGTGATAATGGTACCGAGTTCAATAACTTGGATTTTTAGAAGTTTTGCGACTCTTTGGGTTTGGAGCATCAGTTTTCTTCCCCCTACACACCGCCACAGAATGGTGTTGTAGAAAGGAAGAATCGGACCCTTGTTGAGATGGCCACGACGATGCTCGATGAGCATAGGACTCCTAGGCGTTATTGGGCCAAGGCTATGAACACTGCATGCTATATTTCCAATCGCATTTTTCTCCGAGCTTTCTTGAAAAAGACTTCTTATGGGTTGCGGTTTGGAAAACAACCCAAAGTGAGTTATTTTAGAGTTTTTGGTTGCCACTGTTTTATACTAAAAAAGGGCAACCTGGACAAATTTGAATCTCGTTCTTCTGACGGTGTATTTTTGGGTTATGGCACTCATACTCGTGCATATCGTGTACTTAACCTTGATACTAACCGAGTCATGGAGACATCCGATGTCACCTTCGACGAGACCATGGTTTGTCCTTCTTCTAGATTTGAGCGTGTAGGTGATCATGAGGATGGCGAACCCCTTTTTGATGACGAGGACGAGGGTGCTGAAGGGATGGATGATCCAGCACCACCTCCACTTGCTGTGCCACTAGGATCGGCTTCTACTACGTTGACTCATGGCCCCGACCCTTTTTCTTCGACTACTCGGGGGCCGTGGGATCCGCCACTTCAGGCTGTACCTTTTGTACCCGAGGAGGCACCAGCTGCTGTTGAGGGGGAGGTTTCTTCAGCTCGGGAGGCGCCACAAAACATTCACCGCCAACACCCGCCTCAACAGATGATCGGCAGCATCGACGAACGTGTCACTCGGTCAAGGTCACAACAAATCTCTCACTTTGCTCATTCTGCATTTGTTGCTGATTTTGAACCCCGAGATGTTGGACACGCTTTATCTGATCCAGATTGGGTTAATGCCATGCATGAGGAGTTAGAAAATTTTGAGAGAAATCGGGTTTGGGTTTTGGTTCCACATCCTCCTGAGTGTCACCCTATTGGTACAAAATGGGTTTTCAAAAACAAACAAGGAGAGGATGGCCACATTGTGAGAAACAAGGCCAGACTTGTAGCCCAGGGGTATAGTCAGAAGGAGGGGATAGACTATGAGGAGATGTTTGCTCCTATAGCTCGTTTGGAGGCAATTAGGATACTTTTGGCTTTTGCCGCATCCAAAGGGTTTAAACTTTTTCAAATGGATGTCAAGAGTGCCTTCCTAAATGGCTACATAGAAGAGGAGGTGTATGTAAAACAACCCCCTGGTTTAAAAAATCCCAAGTTTCCAAACCATGTTTTTAAACTTCACAAAGCCTTGTATGGTTTGAAACAAGCCCCTAGAGCCTGGTATGATAGATTGAAAACCTTTTTGCTTGCTAAGGGTTTTAAAATGGGATGTGTTGATAAAACACTCTTTCTCCTCAAGCAAGGCAATGACACTTTGTTGGTTCAGATTTACGTGGATGATATCATTTTTGGTGGTTCTTCTCACGCTTTGGTTGCCAAGTTCGCAGATACTATGAGCAGGGAATTTGAGATGAGCATGATGGGCGAGTTGACGTTTTTTCTCGGGTTGCAAATCAAGCAATCCTGAGAGGGGACGTTCGTGCACCAGGGTAAGTACACCAAGGACATATTGAAGAAGTTCGATATGGGTGAGGCCAAGCCTCTTCCTACACCTATGTCGACCACGACGGCCCTGGATGCGGACGAGGATGGAGAAGCTGTGGACCAGAAGGAGTACCCAAGCATGATCGGGTCGCTGCTGTACCTGACGGCGACACACCCGGACATTCAGTTCGCGGTGTGTCTTTGCGCGCGCTTTCAGGCGTCGCCGCGCACCTCTCACCGTCAGGCGGTCAAGCGCATTATGAGGTACCTTTGTTTCACTCCAGAGTTTGGGATTCAGTATTCTGCTTCCTCCACCCTCTGCATTTGCGGTTATTCTAATGCCGATTTCGCTGGTTGCCGACTTGATCGCAAGTCCACTTCTGGGACTTGTCAGTTTATTGGTTCTTCTCTTGTATCTTGGTCTTCTCGCAAGCAGTCTAGTGTCGCCCAGTCTACCACAAAGGCTGAGTATGTTGCTGCGGCTAGCTGCTGTTCCCAGTTGCTTTGGATGATGGCCACTTTGCGTGATTTTGGTCTGAGCTTCTCTCGAGTTCCTTTGCTTTGTGACAGCACGAGTGCTATTAGCGTTGCTAAGAACCCCATGTTGCATTCGAAGACCAAACACATTGATGTGCGCTTCCATTTTCTGCGAGACCATTATGAAAAGGGTGATATCGACCTTCGCCATGTCGATACTCATCATCAATTGGCAGATATTTTGACCAAACCTTTGGACCAATCAACCTTCGCTAGGTTGAGAGGTGAGCTTGGTGTGTGTTTCCCCTTTTAGGTGGGGGAAACATTTTGTCTCGTGTGTCATAGACTGACTCTTTTTGCTTTGTTTCATTTTCGTTCTTGTGTAGAATAGTCCTTGCATTTCATCATGCATCTTTACTTTCTGAGCTTCATGACTATATTCCTTAGAATGTAACTACGCTCTGTTTAGTATGCTCCGATGCTATATGATGATGCTTGTAGCTTATGCTCCTTCTGATCACTAATACATGTTGTGAGCTGACCTATTTTATGAATGGTGAATATACTTAATAAACATAAAATTTGAAACTTGTTCACCATTGAGTTTGGCAACTAGCATGTGTAGGATGTGTTGAAATCACTTGTGCTTTTCATATATGCTAGGTTGCTATGTCTCTAGTTCTGAGTCATTCAGTTGCTTGATATGATCATATATTGTTTTAAAATTGAAACTAGTTTAAGTGAATTGGAAAGATCGAGATGGGATTGCTTGTCAGCACATCATGGTATCGAGACCGTTTCTCGTTGCACTTTGAGTTAAACTTGAGCCGTGTAGTGTATGACCGAAACTGTTGCTTTAAGCTTCTGATTGCTTCTGCATAGGCTTAGCTCGGTTGAAAAGTTAGGCAATGACAAGCTCTCAACCTCTCGCCATCATATGCTAAAATTTGAACTTGTGTAAATTAACCACTGCAACTCCGATAAAATTTGAATACACAAGTCTATGTTTCATTTTATAGCATGATGATTGAACTTTGCTAAGGGTAGTTCACCTTGTATACATGTTTAGCACTTGTTTGACTTCCTGTCTATATATGTTCAGTGCTATTTTGATGGTGAATACCTTTTCGGCTAAAACTGCTCACATTGCTCATATGTTCATCTTTCATATTTGGTGATCAGTTTGAGCCTTTACTAGCATTTTGTGCGTAATGTTGAGTCATTGGATCAACACTTTGTAGAGCATCTTTTCATTCTATCGACTATATTCCTGAAGCTGCTAAAGTGCATTTCTGACTCATGCATTTGGAAGGGAGAAATTTACTTGATAATGCATTATCAACTAAGGGGGAGAACATTGTCAAATCATATCTTAGTTGTGTGCATTGTTGAAGGGGGAGTTTGATGGGAGCATTGGGATTTTTCAATTTGTTCGGAGCTTTTCTGCTAGTTGTGTTGAGCCTCTGTGCCTCTATCTTGAGGGACCAACAGTTTTGTGTTCTGATGTGCTTTTCAGTTGATTTTGGTTCAATTGGTAAAGTTCAATTGGTATCCAGGCTATCTTGTTTGTCAGTTGCTATCGAACTTTCTGGCTAGCGGTGTTGAGCCCGTTCTGTCTCTTCTTGAGGGCTAGTTTTTCAATTGATGTTGAGCTTTCTCAGAGTTTCAATTGGTGTCGAGTTTTCTCGCTAGCGGTGTTGAGCCTGTTCTACCTCTTCTTGAGGGCTAACCTTGCTTGGTTGTCTCGAGCCGTTGCCCATGTCTTTGGGAACCAAGTTGTTTTGCTATTCCACTTGACCTTTTTCTGGCTTTGCTATGATTTTGGGTCATTTGGATGAGTTTTCTACTTCTCCTTCTTCTTCCTTCTTCTACATTCATATGATTTGTGTTGGTAGTTGACAATGCACTCATCAAGGGGGAGATTGCGGATACATGGGTGTATGCCGGATCTTGAGTGATGAGTGATTGTCAACTGGTTTGATGCGCATGTTCTTTGGCTTGTGTTGTGCAGGTGTCGAGCACGGATACAGTGATCAAAGGCAAGGTGAAGGTCAAGTAGAGACGTGTCGTGCCGATGGACCGAGAGCGGTGAAGGGCGGACGTGAGGCTTGGACTGAGCGACCGGTGGCCTGAGGATCAGCTGTGGTGGCCGACAACCTGGGACAGCGACGAGCAGAGACTTGCTGGGCACGGTGTTGCTTGGGTCGAGGACCTAGGGACATGTGTCGGTGGACGGGGTGCATGGGTGGTGCATCCCCTCTACGGCGTCAGTTTGGTTGTTGAGCCACAGAAAAACCACCGGTGGACGGTTTCCAGGTTTGGGCCACAAAACCTGGGTGCTGTGGGTTTTCCGAGTTTGGGCCACAAAACTCGGGGTGAGGACGGTTTCCAGGTTTGGGCCTCAAATCCTGCGCGCTGGCAGGTTTCTGAGTTTGGGCCACAAAACTCAGGCGACGGACGTCAGGTTTTCCGGTTTCGGCCTCAAAACCGGGGGATGGCCCAGGTTTCCGGTTTCGGCCTCAAAACCGAGGCGAGGTCCGTGAAAAGGACGAGCAGAGTGGTGGCGGCACGTGGCGGCAATCGGTGAGGTCGCGTCGAGGCAAAGCTACCAGTTGTGCGAACGTGGTCGTCGGATCACCATCAACTTCGAGTTGGTCAGGAATACCCTTAGGGTTAGCCTGCTCGCTCATTAGCAGTAGGGGTAGAAGGGGAATAATTGTACTAGACTATATAAGGAGAGGCAACCCCTCCCTCCAGACTATCTCAGCCATTTGCTATTTTCACTTAGGCTTTCCTGCTCTCCCAATCCCTGCTATAGCTACTGAGATCCGTAGAGATGGTGAATCATACCTCTGTGTATTTGCTTTTTGAGGAAACGAGACCGTAATCTCGTTGTCTCCTCGGGTGGAGAAGTTTCGGCTGGAAATCGAGATCGATTCGCGTTTTGAGCTATGTTCTTCGCGTTTTGCTTTTTGTTCTCTCGGTGATTTGCTTTGTTCTCCCAATCCGAGGAATGATTTTCAATTCTGTTTGAATTGAGTTGCTCTAGATCGTGAGGCACATCTTTCCACCGAAGGAATTCTCTTCTAACCTCACGAGCCAGTAGATCGATCGATTTTTGTTTCAAATCGGTTTTTGTCTCCCTTGCCCCGAATTCTTCCAATTCACCAATTTGGAGTTAGGTTCGAGCCATGATCTCTTAGGGGTAGCTCACTAACCTCCTTGGTACTCCTCATAGTAACCTCATAGTAAGTCTAAGCCTTAGAGCTTTTGATTCGGAGGAGATCGGGTTGAATCCGCGGAAGAACTTTGCAGTTTCGGGGGCATCAGACGCTGGACTCGGTGGCATCGGACGCTGAGTTCGTCACATCGGACGCTCAGGTGCCACATGTCCAAGAATAGCGTTTTTAAAGGAGCATCAGACGCTGACCATCGGACGCTCCGTTGCCATCGGACGCTCCGTTGCCATCGGACGCGTCCAAGGGTTGAGCATCGGACGCTGAACTATCAGTGTTGCCAGCGTCCGATGACTATGCAGTGAGGTTCCAGTTTGGGTCTTTTTGCATCGGACGCGTCCGGTGCTTCTACATCGGACGCTGCCAGCGTCCGATGCAGTGAGTTTTGCACTGTTTTGTCCGCAGTTTGCTCGTTTGACTTCGGATTTGATTTTGGGTTTTTGCGTTGGATTTCCGACTTCGTGCTCTACAGAAATCGGGCTTCCCACTTTGCGAAATAGCCTGAATCTTGTCACTAGTTGATTTGCATGAACTTGGGGGAGGAAGTTTTTGTGGTGTCTCGCTATGTTCCTAGGGAACATCCACCCATTCTCTTGGGTCGTAGACATCACGAGTTTCATCTTTGTTCTTGGGGTTGATTTTCTGGGACAGAGGCCTCAACATTTCGAAAGAAATTTGAAGCTCCCATTCACCCCCCTCTGGTCGCCTTGGGTAGCTTTCTCGATCCTTCAACAACTCAAGAAATGTTTGAGAGCTCCAACCGAGGAAGTTGAATTAGAACATATCAGGTTAAAATCTGATTTAACCTATAAAGAGAAGCCCATACATGTTCTAGCAGAAAATGAACGAGTTACCCGGAGCCGAGTGGTGAAATTTTACAAGGTGTTATGGAACAACCACACCAAAGATGAAGCTACATGGGAACGTGAAGATTACTTACGTACTGCTTACCCTGACTTTTATAACCAATGGTAGGTCCTGTAAATCTCGGGACGAGATTTTTATAAGGGGGGAGGAGCTGTAACACCCCGGTGTTAAGCTTGCATTAATCATCCATTGCAAGGCATAAGCATCATTTCTATATATCCATGATCATGATCCCAAGTTCTATGTTCATGCTTGTTGAGTTCAACCATGCTATGTTTGTTTCTAGAGTAGGGTTGATAAGGAATGCCAAGTGTTTAGGATTTATTTTAGGGCTGTGAAAGAAGCTTGATCATGTGAATGTTTGTATGTGAGTGCTTGACTAGTGGCTTTGAAAATTGATGGTAGAACTGTTTTTATCACTTCCTAGAGAATTTCTGTAAGTCTGAAAAAAACAGTTCACAAATGCAAATTTTAGGATTTAATTTGAGTTTGTTCCATTTTTGAAAGGTGCTCAAATATGGCTTTGTTGATTAGTTTGTGGCAGGAACTACACTACTGTGCTTTGGTTTAGTGATTAGGAACAGTGTTTAGTCCCTACTTAAATCACACAAATCAGCTAGTCAAACACTGTTAAACTCTGAATTTTCTGAACCCAAGTTCAGTTTGTTTTTAGGTGTCTTTGGTGCTTTTTATTTTCAAATCCAGTGGGAGTTTGGGTGTGCTTATGTAAACCAAATGGTAGATCTCCTATAACTCTATCCATCTGACTCCTTTTTATGAACTAACACCACTTGGATTAGGAGCTTTTGGCTTGCAAAGAACGGAGTTTCAGTCGGTTTTCAGGAAGACTGAAATCGACCCCTGTTTTGCTGCCTCTGGTTTCTTTGTTCCCGATCAGCAGCGCCTGCACGCGTGGGAAGCTGCGGGAGACGCTCGGCGTCATCGTGAAGTCCAGGCGAAGCCGTGTTGTGCTCGTCCATCTTTCGTCTGCCCTCTCTCGCTCTCTCTTTGCCTTCGCTCGCCCCATCTCGCTGCTCTGCTCGCCATCGCCGCCGTGTGCCGAATCCGCGCCGCCGTCGAGCCCGAGCAAACCAGCGCGTCTCCATTCAATTTCTTGCACAAGGTGCTTCGCCGCAAGTTTCTCCAGCGCCCCGACTTGATCACCGAGCTGCTCAAGCCCTAGGTGAGGCCCTAGGCCAATCGCTGCGCCGCCGCATACCATAACTGCCGCCCGTGCGGGTGTCCATGGCCGGCGCCACTCCGCCCTTTGTGTTTAGTAATCGCCTAGCGTCCCTGCTACTTCCACCGTCCGTCGTGAGGTCGCTACCGCCGTCGTTTGGCCGGAACAGAGCTGAAGCCACCGCGCTCTGGCCATGCCACCGCCGCTCTCACGGCCGAGCTTTTCCGTCGCGGTAGCAAGCTCAATAGTCAGTCCTAGGTCATCACTTGAGTACCCTGAAGCCGCCGCGCTGCCTAGTCCTGCTTGTCTTCGCCGGAGATGGCCGGCGCAGCGCCGCCCGTGCCGCCGTGCCGCCCCCATCGCTGCCTCGCGCGCCATGCCCAGCTGCTAGCCAAACTAAGTAGCCTAGGTTGTGTGGATGGTCGAGGGGAACATGCTGGTACTCTCCCCTTCGCCGGAAACTTCGCCAACGGCGAGCTCTGGCAGGTCAACGGCGTGCCCTGTTTCACTGTCGCTAACATGTGGGGTGTTTTGACAGCGGGGTCCGTCTGTCTGTGTCTCTGTGGTCCATAGACCGGGTCTGTTTTGTGATTTAAATTTGTTTCGAGCTTTGAAAATTCATATCTAGAGCTACAGGACTCCAAATTGAGTGAACCAAATTTTGTTAGGTTTCTAATGACATGTACTACATGTTTGTTTCATCAAAATTTCTGTTTGCAGAAATTCTATGTACTGTTTTATTTAAACCTTGTTCAATGTATTGAAATTTAATAAATGCATAACTTGAGTTAGGAAGATGAGAAAAATATAGTTCTTGTTTTGGTAATTCAATCATGACTTGTAGGATACAGGAAAAATATTGTATGTACCTGTTCATCATTGTTTTTGAGCTGTGCAGTGCAAATTGCTTAAATAGGCAATTATTGCCTTCCAACTTGTGAATTTTGTACAGAATACTGTATAAGCCCAAATGATCTGAAATTTTAACAGTGAACTAGTGGACCCATAGATAGTCTGGAAATTTCCTCATAATTTTATAAGCACATATAATAGTGAGTTGTGTTTATAATTATAACTATATAATAATAGGAGATAATTAGGGTTATTTTTCACTAACCTCACACTTTCTGTTTTGTTTCTGTTTTACTGAATAGTGTGCTGTTTTATATCTACTATATGATCATCAATACAACCTTTGTTGGTTAATATGTTTTCAAGTCTATTTGTAGGTTTTAAAATGACCTATGTGCATTGTGAACATGTATGTGAATCATGTGCTATGTGATTGCTAGGGAAGAGATGTGCAACTACTTTAGAGTCTAAAGTTAGACCTCCTTTTATTGTTTTATGTTCTCGTGATCCCTCCATTTTTGGGTTGCCAAACATGCATATGCATAACTCATTATCGCATTAGCATTGCTTTGTTTAATAAAAAATCTTTCCATTCATCCCTATGCTTTCATCATGCATATAGGATCGGAGGAGGAAGTACCGGAGGAATACGTGGTGATTGAGGAAGAGATCCTCCTGGAGAAACCACCAGAAAGCGAAGGACAAGCCACTGACCCTTTGCCAGAGTGTCCGAATCACGGACCATCCACTTTTCGCCGAGGCAAGCCCCGGACATATCATCACCCCTCTATTTCTTTCTCTCTCTTACTGAATTAATACTTGAGTTTGCTTGTGCATTTACGTTTATAGGGGTTGATTGTAACCCTAGTTGCATAATCCCTACTTCACCCATTATATATGTTTCTTCCAATTAGAATAGGTAGTGTATGCTTAGCCCTGCTTAGAATAGTAGTAACAAGTGATTTCTTGTCACCTTTTAGGTGGTGATCACTGGGATGGTCACCTTTGCATGCTCATATGGAGAAATAAAAATTGGAGACTTTGGACGGGATCTAGTGGTGATCGTGATTCTAAACAGGCTTGGCCTATAATGACCCCGTCTGAGTCACATAGGAACTGTATCATTGATGGACCTTGGTGGAGATTGAACGTACCTTCACATAATGGCCGGATAACTCTTTCCGACCGAGAAGCCGGTTAGCTCATTCGATATGTGCTTGAACCACTAGCATTTCTAGGAGGAGAGCTTGAAGGAAGGGACCGATCCAAGACCAGGCTTGACCACGGGCTATGGGCACCGGGCATGTTACTGTGAGGATGCGGGACCATTGGTTTTGCGACATGGTTCAAAATCACCGCCGAATGAAGTGAACGATTATTCTCATGGGTCATGCAAACCCATGGGGGTGTGTGATATGGGCTTTACCAAGTTGGATGAAATCGATTCGAGTCGCCGTCTCTCCCGGTTAGTGAGAAACTTGACCGTTGCCCAGCAAACGTAGTAAGAACTAGAATACAGTGTAGATAGATAAAAGATGATGAATGCTCTAAGATTCTTGTGGTTACAAGTGTATGATGTAGGTTCGTTCCAATTTAGTCTAGTTAGCTTAAATAATAATAGCAACTAAAGCATGGAATTAACAATACTATAATAAGCTTTTCTGCAGTCTTTGCTAGCCCCTTACCCCACTTAAATAAAGCCTTGCATACCCTTGGAGTCTTTTTATTTATCTTCTGTCGGGTAAGTCTTGGTGAGCATACCCAAATACTCAGGGTTTTATTCCCCTTGTTGCAGGTGACACTCTATATGAAGGTTATTGCATTACTTGCTTTAACCCAGTGGCAGACTTTAATGAGTAAAGGCCCATGGGCATGGCCTTATTTCCTACTTACCTAGTATGCTTTTGGTGGAGGTGACCACAGAAACTGGCACTAAGAACTACTTATATTGTAATAAGGCTAGTTTCAAAACTTTGAGCTTTCTATGTAATATATTTGAACCTAGTGTTGTATTTTGAATTATGAACTTGGTTTGTAATAATATCCACTGCGAACTCCACTTTTGTAATGTGATGTGTATTGTCATTCTTAATCATGTACGATCTTGGTTGTGATGTTGATTTATCGAGACCCTTTGTGGTACTCGACGGACTACCGGATTTGTAAGTGCTCAAGTATATGTGTATGACTATTCATTCAATTGTCCCTAATCTGGTGCACTTATAAATTGGGCGGTTCTTTCACACTCTCCTAGGTTAAATGCTACAACGGATGTATTTTATCTGTGCGCTTGCGGATAATCTCATTTTATATTTTATAAGGGCAAGATCATAAATACAATCCACGTCTCTAGTGTCACTGGTAGTAGTGAAAGCCTAGCGTTAAAAGTAATGATGTTAGATTTGTCTACCTACATTTCTGGCGCCGTTATCTGAAGTGATGCTAAGAGATGTCAACAAGTATTTCTGGCGCCGTTGCTGGGGAGCAAAAAGGAAAAAACCAGTTGCCAGGAAACCAAATGTGTAATTCCAAAAGCACATTCCCCGTTGTTTGGGAAATCCAATAAGGAAATCTCACTGCCGGAGCCATCTCACCTAGTTTTCTAAGTTTTTCAGAGAAGACCAGGTGATAATAGGATATAAGTTGAATACATAGGAAAAACTCTACACACATGTTTAAGACACACTATTGATCTTCACTCAAACAGGCTCACCCTATCTTTTGTCTATTTCTTGAATATCTTATTGCAGGGTGATGTATGACTGGATTTGATCGACTGGAAAACTACGTTGATGATCCTGAAGTTTTGATCAGAAAAGCCAAAGCCAAAGCCAAGCTCAGGAAATCTCCAACCACGTTAATCGAAGACACTCAGGCAAGAAGCTCAATACCAGTGTTAGAAGACATGACTGACAAGACTCTCCGTGATTTCTCTGCGCCAACCACTGCCAACATCATGACTGGACCAACAGTCAATGTGGGAACTGAGGCATTCGAACTCAAGCCATCTCTGATCAGCATGGTGCAAGCTAGCCAGTTTTGTGGGAAAGCACATGAAGACGCGAGTGCCCATCTCCAACACTTCCTGGAGATCTGCAACACCTTCACTATCAAAGGAGTCACTATGGATGCCATATACCTCCGCTTATTGCCATTCTCACTTTTGGGAAGAGAGAAGCAATGGTTCTATGCCAACAAAGACAAAAACACTACATGGGAGATCTGCTCAACTACTTTCCTAGCAAAGTTCTTTCCCGTAGGCAAGACTAATGCCCTACGTGCAAAGATTTCAAGTTTTCAGCAGCAGTGTGATGAATCTATCCCTGAGGCATGGGAACGCTTTCAAGATAACATATCAGAATGCCCACATCACGGGATGGAGAATTGGTTACTCATGCAGACATTCTACCATGGGCTCACTTCGAGTGCCCGTGATAATATCGATGAAGCTGCTGGAGGATCGTTGTTGTCACTCACTATTAAAGAGGCAACCGCTCTTATTGAGAAGATAGCTTCCAACCAAGGATGGAACGAAGAACGCACTGAAACGAAGAAAAGAGGAGGAATGCATCAACTTAAAGAAGTAGACATGCTATCTGCTCAGATGGACCTACTCATAAAGAAGCTTGACGAACGACACCCTAAGATGAAGGAAGTCATGCACATCCACGATTCTCGCATGACTTTGTGAAGAATGTGGAGGCACTGGCCACACAGGAAGCAACTGCCCTGAAGTCCAAGAGGATGTGAACTACATCATCATCATCAACAACAACTATCGTCCTCAACAAAATCAAGGGTGGAATCAGCAACAAAGGCCCCACTACCAAGGTAACCACTCAGGTAACTACCAAGGTAATAACTTCAACCAACCGCCTTTAAGAGAAATGATTGTTAATCAAAATAAAGTTATTGATAACATGTCCAGAAAGATAGCTTCCAATGATAAAATACTTGAAACCATTAATAATAGAATGGAAAGCTTTACTTCTGCTATTAAGAATCAACTTAGCTTTAATAAGATGATAGAATCACAAATCTCTCATCTAGCCGCTTCAGTACCTGTGACCAAAAAAGGTAAGATTCTGGGGAATCTGGAAGAATTAGAAACTGCAAATCTTGTAGACATTTTCAATGCAGGAGATTACTGGCTATGGTAATTAGAAGATGGGGAGTTGAGAATTTGCCCGAGACGAAAGAAGATCCAGGGAGACCTGTCATCCCTATCACCATTGGACCCCATACCTTTGACGAAGCCGTCTGTGATCTTGGAGCAAGTGTCAACATTATGCCTATGGTAATCTATGAGAAAATTCATGGTCAATCATTGTTGTACACAACCTTGTGTTTGCACCTTGCAGACCAGACACTGTGCTACCCCAAGGGAATCCTCGATGATGTTCAAGTACAAGTTCGAAAATCACCTGTGTTGACGGTAGATAACTCCTATTTTCAACCATCAACTAACCTCATAAATGACCCGCAATGATCCAAAGAGTATAGGTATAGGGTTTGATTCTAACGAGTTCCATGAGTTGTGTAGTTCTCACTTGTTTTGCAGGATATTCAATATTTCATCATAAGAAAGTATCTCAAGTGAAGAATCAGAGCACACCAGTGAGACGAGCTCATCGAGACGATCGCAACGGACATACCACTTGCCATATTTGGAGTCCCGGAGCAAAAGTCCTCAATGAATACGACCAGGAAGACTCTGGAACCCTCTAGAAGCGTTATCCATACGAAGATCAGGGGTGTAACAGACAAGATTCCAATAGCTACAGAATACCAGAGATATCCAGGGACCAGACAGGAAGAAGACGAAGAGGAATCCATCCACACCACGACTCGTTGCGCAAACCAACCGAATAAGGGCTCTAGAAGAATAAGGAAGGTACCAGGAGACTTCCAGTCGAAGGAAGAGGCAGGCCGTGCCAGGGGGAGGCCGGCCGACCTCAACCCTAGGCCGGCCGGCCTGGGCCCACCTAGAAGCCACCCCTCCTTCTTGCGGCGTGACCTAACCGACCTCCACTGTGTATCTTGGCTGTTGTTCAACGTCGGTTTCATCCGAGTGCTGCGGTTCATCCCACCGGGCTATATAAGAAACCCCAGACCCCCCTCCTGAAGACATAGCATCCCATCCAATCTTAGTCTTCAATCATTTAGAGTAGAGGTAGCCTAGACAACCAGGAGCTCCACCATCCAAGGGCGTAGCTAGAATAGAATTAGAAGAGTCGAGGGAAGCTCGTACTCCAAATCTAGTCAAGAGGAGCTAGGTAATTAGCCTTGTCTTCTCTCTTCTATCAACATTGTTCTTCTAATTGTTCTTCTAATTGTGTAATTGTCTTCTAGTTCATTATCTTGTGTTCTAATTGTGTTCTAGTTCATCTTCTAATCTCTCTAGTTCATCTCTGTGTTCTAATCTAGTTCTAATTATCTCACTAGTTCATCTATGTGCTCTAATCTACTTCTAATTGTTCATCTAGTTCTTATTCATCTTCTAGTTTGTGTTCTAGTTGATACATGTCATGACTTGTTACTATTTAAAGTTCATAATTATAATGTTCATCGTCTACTTTGATTATATGTCTAGCATAGCTAGGGTATCTTTATGTTTATGCTCTTGTTCGTATAGCGCTCATTCTGTCAATCGCGGGGTGAGTGGTCAACATTGTATAAGCATGGTGCTTATACGTTGTTTACCTATGAATGTACCCTATATTCCGGGGCCGCAAGTGGTAGATCGCGAGGGTGACTATTATAGCCTTGTTGAGTCCTTTGTAGTCCACTCCCCGAATATAGGGCAAGTAAGACCTGGTCACCCGGAGGACATAGACTCTGGATCTGATCCTTGTTGACGCTCACTAATGCTCATAATTAACCATCAACTATTGCATGAAATGACCCTAAATGAATCACAAAGCATAGTTGTAGGGTTTGAAACTAACAAGTTCCACGAGTTTTGGTGCTCTCACTTATTTTGTAGGACATCTATGTTTTTACCATATAAAAGTATCTCAAGTGATGAATTGGAGTGCACCATTGCAAAGAGCTCATCGAGACGATCGAAACAGACATATCATTTGCTATATTCGGAGTCCCGGATGAAAAGATATTAATTTCGCAACGAAACTTGCAAAAGAAGGACCTAGAAGACATCAGAAGTCACCACGAGGCGGCCCGCCATAGGGCCCACTGGGCCAGACCGACCAGTGGGGCCCATTGACCGACCGGTCGGCCACGGAGGCCGTTTTGCCTCCGCCTTCTGGAACCTTTTTCCACCGCCTCCTAGGATGCATCTCCACCGTCCCTGAAGTCAGTTTGATCCAAGGGCTCACGTTTCACGCTCCGGGCTATAAAACCAGACCCAGACCCCCCAGAAGCCATCTCCATCTTCATTATTCATCTCCACATCAGAAACTAGGGTTTCAATTAGAAGTAGAGGTCCCTCTAGATGAATCTCTTCTAGTTCATCTAGAATTAGATCTAGTTCTAGTTCTTCTAGTTCTAGTTCTAGTTGTCTAGTTCATCTAGTTGTAATTAGAGATCAGATTAGAGAGAGGAGAAGGAGAGAGCTGAGGAGGAGCCGGAGCTGTCGGATCTTCCTCAACATTGTATTGGTGCAGCATCTAGTTCGTCTTCAAGTAATCTCCAGGCTCTTCATTTACTACTTCCAAGTATTATATTTAATTTCAGTTCTTGCTTTATTTATTTACTGGATCTCCGCTCGTATCGAGTGCTCTAATTATTCTAGATAATTAGAGTAGTAGACGTTAGTGTAGACGTGGTGTCTAGAATAGCGTTTACCTGAGTTTGCACCCAGCCCCACGGATAGTTGTGGTAGCCCCAGGTGGTGACAGCCCTGACGGCCGACGTAGTCCACCACGTTCGGGTTGGTGTTTGTAGGACCGTAGTCCGAGCTTCCTAGCCCCTTTCTCATCCCTTTCTGTGGCTAGTGTTCTGATGTCCCGAAGTAAGTAATGTATAGTAAGTCTTTGATTAGATAGACCTGCTTAGAAAACCATATATCTCTCTCGACCCATATTATCATTCTTTTCTTGGACGTTCTTGATTCTTCTAGTACACTTCACGTTCCCCGTGGAAATCGATACCCTGGAATACTCTCGGGTGAATGCTACATCGGTATCTGTGTGCTTGCGGATTTTTCTGTGTGCGTTTAAAATACCCATCAAGCTTTCTGGCGCCGTTGCCGGGGAACGGTAGCTGTGCTAGTTTCGAACCAAGTCGTCCGTGTTTTTTTTCTTTTACCACCTTTTTCTCTTACCACCACCTTTACCTCACCACCACACTTCTTACACATGAATTCCACTCCTATCTATAAATACTCCGCTCCAAAGGGCGAATTGTTGGAGCCACCACCATCATCACATCCTATTCTTACTGATGGCTACCAATTTCGTCCTGACTTTATAGCCATGGTTCGGGAGCAATCCTTCTCTGGGTCAGAAGACGAAGATCCATACACCCACCTTAGGGAATTTGAGCAATTGTGTTCTTGTCGGACTATTGCTGGCATGACACAAGAGACCATAAAAAGGAAACTATTCCCGTTCTCCCTTTTGGGAAGAGCGAGAAAATGGTATGATCATTCCGTAAGGGGCACAAATGGAAATTGGGATGAACTTCTGGACAACTTTTGTCTTTCTTTCTTCCCGCTTTTTCGAATCACTGATCTTAGAATCGAAGTTCTTACATTTAAACAAAAAGAGAAGGAGACACTAGGAGCAACTTGGGCTAGGTTCAAACACCTTACCAATTCTGGCCCAAACCTTTCCTTGCCAGACCATGTCCTACACTTTCACTTCTATCGTGGTCTTAACAAGGAAGCTGCTCTACATCTCGATTTATTAGCTTCTAGAGGACCATTCTCACATATACTTGTTAGTGAAGGAAGCGACATCCTAGAGAAAATCCTTGAAAACACTCCTTTCACTAGCACTTTTGACGAATTCCTAGAAGAAGTCGAGCCCAACCCCGACCAACACGAGGAGGAACACACAACCAAATTTGAAATTCCTTCAAATTCTTCTAATAATTTGGTTGTCACTGAACCTTCTCTAGACAAAAACACCCCACACTTTAAAAAATGATGAACTCCATCCTTCGGTGTTCTTCTCTGAAATCGAGGAAGATGATATCAAAGAGCATGGAAGCTACTTCATAAACACCTCTTTAAATCCATGCTCATATGAAACATCTCCTGATTCAATTGGTGTGTCTAACATTGCCACACTCGAGATTTTCAACCCTCTCACACTTTCTGTTTACAAAAACTTCAAAAGGGTGGTTGTCGATGTATATGTTTATAACAAATTTTGTAGATCTCGTAGTGCTCTTAAGTTGGTGTCCCAAAGACAAGCTCAGTGTCCTAAATCAAGCACTTTTCAGATCAGTTTTCACCTTCCTTTTGCGCTGCCCATGTGTAATGAGCGTAGAGATATAATTGTGAAAATATTCCTTCGGGTATTCTTGTCACTAACCTTTACAGGTCTGGAGCAAAAATGTTCAAAGGAACAACAAACACATGGTATGTCCAACTAATCATCATGCAACATTGAATTACATTCATCCAATCTTGATTTTTGCAAATCTAAGCTTGGGGGATACACTTAAGAACATCTCTTACCATGTTGCTATGTTGATTGTCCCTACCTTTAAGTAATGCTCATGTGCTATACACTAATCATGCTCTTCTATTACCATTTGAGTAAATCCCTTTAATTCTTTAATGCTATCCTCATTTGCTATAGTATATGCTTTGGTTTTGAAGTATTCTCATACACCTTTTAAATTAGGCATGGTGCTTAGTTTAAACTATTTTCATGAATTAAAGTAAGACATGGTGTCTAGTTTGATTCTTGAGCTAAAAGGTGTCCTGATTTTACCTCTAAAGGCTTTTAAATTGAGTATGGTGCTTAGGTTAAAATGCCTTCCTAGATCAAATTAGACGTGGTGTCTAGGTTGATTTTTGAGCCAATAGTATACTATAGTGGATGCTGGATATTTTGTTGGACTAACCCCTGCAGGAAAACTTTCAATATCAATTTGTGAAAGTCCTGAGATGAACTCACACTGGAACTGAAGAGATACATGAACTTTAACAACTTGCACAAGGGAGACATAGCTCACTGATCATGGAGAAATGAGATCCATGAAACAAGACAAAAGATGAGTGCCACAAAACAATACCTACAATCAAAGCACTCACTCCATGGTAGTAGGTCAACATGTCTGAGCTGGGTCACTAGAAGATAAAGACCATCGTGGGAGGAACAACACACCTTCACTGATAGGTTGACACATAGAGAAGGAAGGTTGATCCCTCTAAAGATGATCCTACTTTACCTTCCTCTTCTCAAGCTCCCATCACTCAGGTTCACTATGAGATAAGCAAGAGAAGACAAGCTATTCATGAAGAACAACCAGCCAGATAAGAGAAGCTTTCACAAGGTGGTTCGACACATCACTCTTTAATGATAAAGGTAACATCTCAAGGTATGTGACCATCACTTTAAAGGCTTCTCCTTAATTCTGGTATGTGCATAAATAAGAACCAAACATGTTTCAGTTGCACCTTATTTGATCCAACCTAATGAACTCAACATGTTCAATTCTTTACTCTTTGTTCCTAGCTTTACTCTCTTGAATCTCACTATCTTAACCAATGAGCTAAAATGGTATGCATCTAACCTTTGGAAGATGATATATCACAATCATGAAAAGATCGACACTTTATGCATAGATTATCCTTCCTTGGGTTAAGCAAACTGATCTGTTACATATTTTAAGATGCTACTTTCATGCTCATCCTCTGATCCTATCACTCATGTTAAGATTGAATAGAACACATAAACAACAAGTTTACCTTGTGCAATGTGCCTAAGGTTAGAGAGGAATGAACAAAACTTTTGGTTCTGTTGGTGTTTTTCCACCAACAGAGCCTATGCACTTGATCTCTACCTTGTCTTTATGAGCAGGATACACTCTTGAGCAAAACATGAAGGAGTTTGTCAACTCCCACATTCTACAGAGTGAAGGTCCTAGATATACAAGAAGATGTGCACTAATCAAGATGCTGCCAGCTTTCACAACTAATGCTTCACTTCAAATTACTGGGCTAACGAAGAACATGAGTGACACAATATCAAGAGGCGTAGTTATCATGGTCTACCTATCAAGATCAAATGATACACCTTAGGAATGAACATGGTGAGAAGTTCTGTTCAGAGGACTTAAAACATTTAACCCTCGCCGAAAAGTAAAATCGGTAGTTATCCATATTTATCTTTTCTGCATGAATGTCTCTTTTTGCATGTTTACTTTCTATCATTTGCATAATCATTTCTCCATAGCATATTTATTTTTCTGCATTATCATTGCATAAAAAAAGAGAAAATAAAAATATTACACTGCATCATAAAACTTAAAAGCCTCATGTGAATAATTCTATGGTGCGTAAAAACTCGTAGGGATATTCACCGTGGTGGCATAAAAATAAAAATACATTCATTTTGTTAGACTGTCATTGCATCATAAAAATAAAAATATAAAAATATTGAGAAAGAGATCTTACTGAAACTCTGGACAACTAAGGCCTAAGTGGCCAACCACTAACCCTTAATCTGTTCCACAAGTCTTGTTGTCTATTTGAGTTTCACAGGATTAAAAGACCAAGAAAAGCTGATGAACAAGTGGATGTTCTATCCACTGTTGGAGCACGGTTTCCACAACCATCAACATCAATCAAAGCTCCAACAGAGGAAACACATTTCCACCGCTAGTCGGCTACATGGCAAGATTGAACGACTATGATAGCATTCAGCTTGGGGGAAGCACCCCCGTGTATCCAGGTAAGTATCCTTATCCTCTTAAGTTTTCTTTCTATACATAAATAAAATAAAATGAAACAAAAAAATGTGGACACATGAAGGCTCACCATTAATTAAAAAGAAAAAAAAGATATATGGGCACATGAAGGCTCAACGCTATTAAGGGAACCAGCTTGGGGAGACGCACCCCCATTATCTTCGTGATCCAGGTATGTCTTATTCACTATCTTAGTTATTTATAATAAGTGTGTTAGGTTAAATATAATAATTTTGTTAGGTTAAATAAATACTATGTTAAGTTTGCTTAGTTCGTTTTAAGAAGTTAATAATAAAAGAAGAACTCTCTCTCTAATCTGTTATATGAAAATGATGATTAGTTGCTCTATCTAATTTCTTTCAAGTACCTAACCTTCAAAACATGAGTTCTCCTAATTAATAATGATGCCTTAAAAAATGAAATTAAATGCATGGGTGGCAAATACTTGATCTAAGGTCTAGGTAATTGATGGATATGTGATGATCTGAGCTGCTATTATCTTATTCTAAACAACACTAGAGTTCCGGAGATTTCTCAATATTAATATGACTAATAATTGCATTGAGTTAAATTAAGCTTTGTTGACCCTATGAGAAGTTATCATGCTATTGAATTGAGATCACTTACACATTCCATCCATCTTTCGCATAAATGCACATGATTATTTGTTTCTATCCACTCAAAAGTTTGTTGGAAGCATGTGGCTATTGAAAAAAAGATAGAAAAAAAGAAAAAAAGAGAGAAAAAAAATCCGAGGAAATAAAAAAGGACAAGTGTCCGAAACCTCAAAAAGAAAGATCCCGAGGAAATAAAAAGGGACAAGTGTCCGGAACCTCGAAACAAAAAAAAATTATAATGAAAAAAATGAATATCAGAAAAAAATGGGCATGTGCCCGCTAGTAGAATTAGCCTGATAGCCATGTGTCTCTGATAAACAGAAGAGAGTGATATATTCAAAAGAGCATCCGCCTCCATTTTCTATACACATGCACTTCTCGATTCAATGGTGTGGTTGACTTTCTCTATGGATTCATTGTTTAATTTGACAACATAGGTTTTTAAGCTTTTTGAAAATTCATAAAAACTCTGGGATAATGGTGAAGTAAAAGAACTTGAGACAGTGTGCTTGATTTGATCATTCTATCTTTCAATTACTCAAGATTCAAGGTAAAGTACTAAGCCCCGTGATAAATAATATGATATCTTTATGAGAACTTTTGTTTGAATACATGTGTACTTGTTGGAAGTGAAGATATTGCAGCAACTCCTGATCCATTGTTGAGATTGGCTTTGCTCGGGACTAGCAAAGGTTAAGCTTGGGGTTAGAGAGCCTTAGTGATCCCCTCTATACTTCTAGATTCTCCATCCTTGTTAGCTACTCAGGGGTTAGACTTTAAGACTTAACACTATCTGTTCCTTTGGGTTCGATATTAAAACTAGGTTACACCGGTGAAGTGCTACATCGGTAGATTTTATCTGTGCACTTGCGGATAAAGTAGAGTGTGCATTAATTTATACCAACAACGAGCTCGTCGAGACGATCTCAACGGACATACCACTTGCCATATTTGGAGCCCCGGAGCAAGAGTCCTCAATGAAGACGACCAGGAAGACTCTGGAACACTCTAGAAGCATTATCCATACGAAGATCAGGGGTGTAACAAACAAGATTCCAACAGCTACAGAATACCAAAGAAATCCAGGGACCAGACAGGAAGACGGCGACAAGGAATCCATCCACGCCACGATTCGTTGCGCAAACCAATCGAACAAGGGCTCTAGGAGAAATAAGGAAGGTACCAGGAGACTTCCAGTCGAAGGAAGAGGCATGCGGCGCCAGGGGGAGGCCGGCCGGCCTAGGCCCACCTAGAAGCCACCCCTCCTTCTTGCGGCGTGACCTAACCGACCTGTACTATGTATCTTGGCCGTTGTTCAACGTCGGTTTGATCCAAGGGCTGCGGTTCATCCCACCGGGCTATATAAGAAACCCCAGACCCCCTCCTGAAGACATCGCATCCAATCCAATCTTAGTCTTAAATCATTTAGAGTAGAGGTAGCCTAGACAACTAGGAGCTCCACCATCCAAGGGCGTAGCTAGAATAAAATTAGAAGAGTCAAGGGAAGCTCAGATTCCAGATCTTGTCAAGAGGAGCTAGGTAATTAGCCTTGTCTTCTCTCTTGTATCAACATTGTTCTTCTAATTGTTCTTCTAATTGTCTAATTGTCTTCTAGTTCATTATCTTGTGTTCTAATTGTGTTCTAGTTCATCTTCTAATCTCTCTAGTTCATATCTGTGTTCTAATCTAGTTCTAATTATCTCTCTAGTTCATCTTTATGCTCTAATCTACTTCTAATTGTTCATCTAGTTCTTATTCATCTTCTAGTTTGTGTTCTAGTTGATACATGTCATGACTTGTTACTATTTCATGTTCATAATTATAATGTTCATCGTCTACTTTGATTATATGTCTAGCATAGCTAGGGTATCTTTATGTTTATGCTCTTGTTCGTATAACACTCATTCTGTCGATCGCGGGGTGAGTGGTCAACATTGTGTAAGCATGGTGCTTATACGTTGTTTACCTGCGAATGCACCCTATATTCCGGGCCAGCATGTGGTAGATCGCGAGGGTGACTATTATAGCCTTGTTGAGTCCTTTGTAGTGCACTCCCCGAATATAGGGCAAGTAAGACCTGGTTACCCGGAGGACATAGACTCTAGATCTGATCCTCCATGCGTGATGTCTCCTGCGTATAAATATGAGTTATTCTAACCATGATTGCTAAACATAATTGCACTAATTGATGTAGTCTATGACCTATAGTTAGAACCATATTAGGAAGTTAATCTGTCTCTTTCTAGATTTGGCTACGATCCGACCTTGGGTGAAAATGCTCTGTTGGAACTCTTTTATATGGTTTACTCTATTCTATTACATTTATCTTATTTATCATTTATGATTGATTCCTGTGTTGAGTATAGATCTCGTGGAACTCTTATCATAATCATACATGTGTGTGTCATAGTTGTAGATGTTCATCTCCTACCGGGTAACTAACGATATGCATTGCTCCGTTATAAATAACAATACCTAGGAAACTCTCCTTGGTGAAATGCTATAGCGGATGTATTTTATCTGTGCGCTTGCAGATAATCTCATTTCATATTTTATAATGGCAAGATCATAAATACCATCCACATCTCTAGTGTCGCTGCTAGTGGTGACAGCCTAGCGTTAAGGGTAATGTCGTTAGATTTGTCTACCTGCATTTCTGGCACCGTTATCTGAAGTGATGCTAAGAGATGTCAACAACCTGTCCTAGTAGATTTTCTGATTGTGGAAACAGGAGGAGATGAAAGAGCACCCATCATTCTGGGAAGATAATTCTTAAGTACAACTAAATCCATCATCTACAGCGAAAGCGCCAAGATCTGCTTCACGATCAACAATAGGAAGGAGAGGTTCAGTTTCAAGAATCGCACACTCAAGACTCATGTACACCCTCAGTCGCCATATGAGTACGAGTATGCACCTGCTCCCTCGAAGAAGAAGAACAATAATAGAAGGAGGAGGAACAAGACGAAGCCACAAGAAAAAGAACTAGTGTGGATGGTCAATAGTGTTGAACCATCAGGAGATCCCACTCTTCTTCCACTACGCCTTGAGAAGTTGTACGATCCAGGAGTACCTACCATTGACTGCATGATCAAGGAGAGTACCTTCTACAACACATGCTATGACATCGGCTCAAGTGTCAACATGATGTCTATGGTAATGTATAAACATTTATTTCGTGATGCACCACTATACCAAACATACTTGCAGGTACAACTAGCAGACCAAACATTCCGATTTCCGGAAGGAATGGTGGAAGATGTCATATTTAGAATTAGAGGTCACGAAGTCCTCACAGACTTCTTGGTTCTCGACATGGGAGAAGACTATGATGTCCACCTCATCCTAGGAAGACCGTTCCTGTACACTACAAGTGCAATCATCTACATGAAGCAAGGGGAAATCCATTTTCACTTTCCTGGAGAGAAGGTATGATTCTACTTCATCAACTACATACCTAATGAAGCACCCAAGAAGAGTAGAAGTGAAAGACGCCGCTCTCAACACCAAAGAAGACAAGCACTACCAGAATCCTGAGTTGCCTTGAGTGCCCAAAACCGCCAAGGAAAGGGGTTAAACCACCAAGGAAATGATCCTTGACCACAAACCGTCAAGCAAATTCACTCAAGGATAGCAGATAAGGGAAATTAGTTTCCTTGACAGTTCTGGCACTCAAGGATAATTTTCTTGGAGGCTAGCCGCCAAGGAAATTAGAAGCATACTTAACTTGCCAAAGAGCCAAGAAAATATTACGACCGTCAAGGAAAGTAATTTTCTTGAGGGTCGTTAACCTCCAAGGAAATACCCCAAACCGCTAAGGAAACTAGTTTCCTTGACAGTCGACAAGCTCTAAGGAAACATAGTCATAGCAAAAAAAATATAAATCAACAAAACCTGCTCTTGCTAGGATTCGAACCTTGGACCTGTTACTTCACAACGACAGCTCTTACCACTACACCTCAAAGCAACTTGTGAGTAGCTGAATCACCATTTTATTTTGTATTCACTTTGTTGAATCTTGTAATGAATATTTGAGATCCAAAATGATTTCAAATGTCAAAAGTTTGAACTAAAAAGTTTTAGATCTCATCGAATACTATAACTTTGGTTTAAGTTATATCTCCATCTGAGGTCATTTGTAAAATTTAAAAAATTTGAAACTCAAAGTTACATGAATTGCCTTGGCTGTTTCAAGTTACACCCAAGGAAATTCGAATTACCTTGGCGGTTTCAAGTGGCACTCAAGGAAATACAAATTACCTTGGCGGTTTCAAGGAGCACTCAAGGAAATATCAATTACCTTAGCGGTTTCATGTAACACCCAAGGAAATGATCCTTTACCTTGACGGTTTGGTTCAACACTCAAGAATATTTATTTCCTTGGAGGTCTATGTCTGTAGCCAAGAAAATTATAATTTCCTTGGCGGTTTTGTTTCGGCCCTCAAGGAAATGTTGAGCACTCAAGGTAAATCAGGATTGTGGTAGTGAAGCCATCAAGAATGGAGAGGCCAATCACAAAGAAGAAGCTAGTGACACTATCCCAGAAAAGAAAGAAAAAGAGACATCTCAAGACAGTGAACAACAGGAGGAGGAGATTCAGACCAAGAAAGTATGGACGAAAAAGTCAGCACCTAAAGAGGAACAATTAGAAATAACTTTCCAAACGTCTGACACACCTTGGGAGGTCTAAACCAAGGGAAGGTCCGGTTCGTCGGACCTTAATATTCGAACCTTCGCCAAAAGGTAAAAATCGGTAGTTATCCTCATATTTACTTTCCTACATATTTCTCATATTTGATTCATAGTCATTTCATTGCATCATCATATTTAATAATTGCATCATCATACTTTATCCATAAGCATTTTAATTTTTGCATTGCATTAGAAAAAGAAAATAAAAATAATAATCATGTTGCATTATCACACTGCATTTAAAAAGAAAAACACTTGAAGCCCCATGTGAATAAGTCCAACTATTTACTGTGGAGGCAAAAAAAATGTTTCTTGCTTTCTGCATTTACATATAAAAATAGAAAATCCCAAAATATTAAACTCTTATTGAATCATGCTTGCTTAAACATCTATAAGGCTCGATAAGACATAAATGGTTTTACTACTAACACTTAATCAATTCCATGAGCTTTGTTGTCTATTTGAGTATAGCAGAAATCAATGAGAAGGCCAGATAACTTCACCCACTCTGGAGAGACTAAAACAATAATCTTCCATTAAGGACCAGAGGAGTGAAGTACATCGACGCTACCAAGAGAACGAACACGCAAGCATCCAGCTTGGGGGAAAAGGCTCCCCCGTTATTCGAGGTAATATATCTATCTATATATTTTCGAATTTCATAAAAACAGAAAACACCAAAAATATGTGAGCACATGAAGGCTCACTCTTAAAAACAAAAACCCCCAAAAAATATGTGAGCACATGAAGGCTCACCCTTAAAAAGAAAAAGAACAAAAACATTTGGGCACATGAAGGCTCAACGCTATCGAAGGGATTAGTTTGGGGGAGACGCACCCCCGTTATCTTTGTGATTAAGGTATGTATTTATTATTATTAGTTTTATTATTATTATTATTATTATTATTATTATTAGTCTTTTTATTATATCTTAGAGTGTGTGTGTTTAATGTTAGAGTCAATAAAAGAACAATGATGATCTAGAATAAAAGCTTGCCCTGAATAATTGAGCTCTAGGAAAACATAATTAATTTGGATGGAGATGTTGAATAGTTGGTCTATCGTAATTCTTTTCAAGTGCCTAGTGTTCAGACTTTAATTCTCCTGAGTTTTGGATAAGATTGTTTTAACATGAAAATTTACTTTGAATCTGAAACTTGTGGGTTGCAAAAGTTTTGACCTAAGTCTAGGTGTTTGACGAGTATGATATGAAAAGTTTGAACTGCTATTTATCTTGTTACTAGTGATACTAGGGTTCTGGAGATTTATCTTTTGAAAACTTAAAAATGGTACATGATGAGATCCTCTATGATGAGTGTTTGAAATTCCTACCACAACCTGATATACATGCCTGATAGACTAGAAAGTCCACTATTTATATTTACTGCTTGCATATGCATTGAGTATTGTCAAATCGTGTTGACCCTTAGAGACTCGTCATATAGTTAAAATCAAGATCACATACACTCCACCCAAATATGCTGCTTCTACACTGGGAGTACGCAACAACATGCCTTCCATTTAGATCCACTCAAAAATGTTTCACTTCTATCCTGGGAGTGAACAACCAAAAATGTTCCCTTCATCCATATGACCTTTTTATGCCTTCATTGCCATACATAAATACTCCAATTTATCATTGTTATCTCTTTAAATATTGTGCTGCAAAAAGATACATGAGATATGCAAAAGTTATCTAAAAAAAGAGAAAAGCAAAAAATGGACAAGTGTCCGAAAGTAGAATTAGAGGTCTTTCGATGCCCACCTGAAAAAAAATAAATAAAAAAAATGATAGCCCATGTTGTCTCTAGCAGGAGTCATAAAAGAGAGAAGTATCTACAAGGAGTAAAGTAAGCAAAGGTCTGCACCCATTATCCATCATTATGTTTACGTCGTCACCGCTGTGTTTTTCACCATCATAATTGTTTACCACCGTTGTTCCACCATACATATCCATTCCACATATAGGTCCACACACATGCACATCATTATTAATACCACATATGAGAGACTTGAAAGGATCATATGAAGGAATCTTTGAGTTTTATTTTGAAAATCTTACAGAACTCCAGAATGAAGGTAGATCGAAGAACTAGAGACACAGTGTTTAACTTGATCGTTCTGCTTTTCAAACTGCTCAAGACCCAAGTGAAAGCTACAAGCACCACAGTTGAAGGTAAGAGGTCAGTTTGAAAGTTGAAATGATTGATTCTAATTTAGAAATTTTTTGTTTGAACACCGATGTACTTTTGAGGCTTGAAAGCATAGTAGGAACTCCTGATCCATCATAATATTTCACCTAATGTTTGCTAAGGGACTAGCAAAGGTTAAGCTTGGGGGAACTTATTGATGGTAGATAACTCCTATATTAAACCGTCAACTAACCCCATAAATGACCCGCAATGATCCAAAGAGTGTAGCTATAGGGTTTGATTCTAACGAGTTCCACGACTTGTGTTGTTCTCACTTTTTTGCAAGGTATTCAATATTTCATCATAAGAAAGTATCTCAAGTGAAGAATCAGAGCACACCATTGTGATGAGCTCGTTGAGGCGATCAAAACAGACATATCACTTGCCATATTTGGAGCCCCGGAGCGAGAGTCCTCGATGAATACGACCTGGAAAACTCTGACCCTCTAGAAGCATTATCCATACAAAGATCAGGGGTGTAACAGACAAGATTCAGTTAGCTACAGAATACTAGAATTATACAGGGACCAGACAGGAAGAAGACGACAAGGAATCCAACCACGCCACGACTCATTGCGCAAACCAATTGAACAAAGACTCTAGGCGAATAAGGAAGGTACCAGAAGACTCCTGATCGATGGAAGAGGCAGGCGACGGCCAGGGGAGGCCAGCCGGCCCACATGGGCCCACCTGGCATCCTTCCCTCCTTCGTACGACGTGACCTAACCGACCTCTACTTTGTATCTCGACCATTGTTCAAGGTCGGTTGGATCTGAGGGTTGCGGTTCATCCCACCGGGCTATATAAGAATCCCCAACCCCCCTAGGCATAATCAATCATCATCTTCAGATCATATCTCAATCATTTTAGTTTAGAGGTAACCTAGACATCCAAGAGCTCCACCATCCAAGGGCGTAGCTAGAATAGAATTAGAAGAGTCGTGGGAAGCTCGGATTCCGGATCTATTGAAGAGGAGGCTAGGTAATTAGCCTTGTAACTTCTCTCTTGTATCAACTTTGTTCTTCTAATTGTCTAATTGTTTTCTAGTTCATCATCTTTGTGTTCTAATTATGTTCTAGTTCATCTTTTAATCCATCTAGTTCATCTCTATGTTCTAATCTAGTTCTAATTACCTTTCTAGTTCATCCTAGTGCTTCTAATCTAGTTCTAATTGTTCTTCTAGTTCTTGTTCTAGTTGATACTTGTCATGACTTGTTACTATTTTGTGTTCATAATTATAATGTTCGTCTACTTTGATTATATGTCTAGCCTAGCTAGGGTATCTTTATGTTTATGCTCTTGTTCATATAGCGCTCATTCTGTCGATCGTGGGGGTGAGTAGTCAACATTGTGTGAGCGTGGTGCTTATACGTTGTTTACCTGCGAATGCACCCTATATTTCGGGTCAGCAAGTGGTAGTTCGCGAGGGTGTGTTGGTATTTCTTAGCGCAACCACCAAAGGATAGGTTTAGGATCCATCCTCGGCGATCACGCCAGAAATACTTACTGACATCTCTTAGCAACATTACTAGGTTAGGCCATCATCCCTAGGCATGGCGCCAGGGATGCCTGTTGACATTCCTTAACGACATACACTGAGTATGTTGGTTCCTAGTGAAGTTACTAAGGGACATCAGTGTTAGCCTCAGACGCAACCACTTAGCTACACATCCGGTATCGACGCCGAAGTGCGATGGCACTTCATATACAAAAACATGTGACGGCCTGAGTGGCTGGCCTGGTAAACCAATTCATTTACAGACAGGGTCCGCAAGCGCACGGGATTACCGTTGTAGCATTTCACCGGGAGTATTCCAGGTATCGTTATTTATATTTTACCACTGGGAAGGCTAGGTGCGAAAGGATTCAAGATATATCCATGACAAGAACATAATAAGTGCATAGTTGACTAATTAACCATAGCAGGAGGATAAACAGTGATTTGGATAGTGGGATCAACACACACACATTGCCTAAGATATATAGGGCTTCTATGGGGATAGAAGAAAGAATAAAAGAATAAAGAAAGAATAAAGAATATCCTACGGAGCATGGATCTTAACAAGGTTATGTAAATGAATTAAGTATACATGGTTATGATCAAGTTAACATTAGTGCTAAGTACTGGATGGATTAGGAGACCTGGGAACACTGGTCTTCCAGCAGGATACACCGGGCAATTTAGACTCCTACCCCAAAGCCGAACGTGAGGGATTACAGATAGGGCTGTCACCACCTGCCGCCTACCCCCTCAACCGTGGACTAAACCAGGCATTCACCCATCTCCATATACCCGAGAACCATTCTCGCGCACATGAGGAACACTTACACCTCCCCGATAAAGATGTAAGCGCACCCGAAGGCACGACAAAACACCACCCAACACATATCACTAAGTTATCAGGATCTAAGCATGTTGAATGAAGAACAATATTCATGTTCATGATGAACAAGGATCTAAGACTATGAACTAGTTCTAGAACGATGAACAAGTTACAAGAACATAGCTCTAATTCAAGAACATAACAATATTGATCATAAGAGAACAAGAACAAGTATGAAAAGAGGAACTTAGTATTCATACCAAGTAGATCTTTACAACTCCTCCTCTCTTGCAAGTAGTACTTGCTCCAACTACTAGAAGATCTAAACAAGGTAGAGAGCTCCAAATACAAAGTGGAATGAAAGACAAATGTGTTGAATGTGTGATTTATGTTGAAGAGGGAGCTCTACCCCTTTATTTATATTAGTACATGGTCGGTTTGGAGGAGCTAAGTATGGTAACCACCTAAACTGACATGTGCATGCCGCCATGCAACCGCCTGAGGAGGTCGGTGGCCAGTGGAGCTAGGGGCGGTGCGCCCGCACCCCTGGTGGACCCACTGGCCACCGCCTTTGCGTGGTGGGCCCCTAGTGTGGTGCATGTTGCATCTTCGGTGGCTTTCAGCCCAAATGCATTCTTTAGGTGGGCGTTTCCCTTGTTTGTTGGAATTACGCTTTGTCAGAAAGCGTATTTTTCTCGCCTTTTCCAGTGTTTTCATGTTTGATACCTGAAAAGCAATGATTCTCCGATACAAGTGGAAATAGGTCAAGGTGATAACATATGTATGCAAGTATGCCTTGTTTTGTCCTTAGTTGGCTTATAAAAGTTGTCGGTAAGCACCGCCAACAAACCCCCCAAGCTTACCCCTTGCTCGTCCCGAGCAAGCAGTACAACTTTAGGTTGTTGATCAGGAGTTGCTGCAGTGCCGATCATTTTTCAAAGTTGCTATGTTTATAATTGAGAATTCTTCTTTGATTTAAATAAATTAGCATTCTACTCACCCTTTTACCTTGTCACTTGCAGGGCGTTGTAGCAATCTCCGAGTCTTTTGGCGGTTGTGAGACCGACCGATTTTCATAGACCTGCTTATTCTTCATTCTTTGATCTACTATCAATCCAGAGGTTTTAAAATATTTTCAATTCAAAAGATAGTTCCTCAAATAATACACTCGGTCGCTCTTTGTGTATTTTGATACTTACCAAAGGCTTTGAAAGTTGCCTTACTTTTCCCTACCAACTGTTAAGGCTTATGAGGAGTTTTAGGTAGAGGATGAAGTGGGGCATACATGTATTTACATATTTTGCTATGTCAAAGACCGAACCACATGGAGATTCAAGTCATATACCTTGATCGTATTTTTGAGAGTACGGGCAATCTCTCTCTTCTTCTTTTTTCCAGGTGGGTATTGTGGCGGAAGCGTCCAAATTATAAGAGCTCAAGTATCGTCTTAGCCGAATTATTAACTGGCTCCGACCCATACTTGAACCCAAATAACTCCGGTAGTCCAGAAATCTCGAAGGATTTCAAACAACTTTACAACATACAAGACCGCATCGTTCAAATACCACATTCATGAGGTTACAACAATCGATAATGAAATTAAAAACAGAGTGTGAAGACTTCAAAGTTATTACAATACTGAGTTCAAATAGCGGAAGCTTAAACATGTCTCGAAATACGACCACCACACATGTGGTCCAAATAAAACATTGTTTTTAGATAACTCACTCCTCCTTTTTCAGATACTGTGCCACTAGAAGTCTTAGTCCAGCAAAAGCAAAAGAGAAGCTTTTAGGCGACCCTGGCCGGGGTCTATTCCTCATCACCCTCCACGAGGTAGAGGCAGTGCTTACAATAGCCGAAATAAACCTGGCCATCTGCAACAATGGGATAAACCCTGAGTACGGGAATGTACTCAGCTAGACTTACCCGTCTAACGAAAAATAAAGACACCAAGGGTATGCAAGGCTTTTGGGTGGAGCTGGGAATTTTAGTTGCGGAAAAAGCTCAATTTAAGACGAATAATAATTAATTAATGAATGAGCAGTTCACTTTTAACCTATTCCTTAGTCTAGGTTTGCACCTGTACTACAACACTCACTTGGTTCTAACAAGCAAATAAATAATACCATATCCGGTTTGCTTTTATCCATATTTGAGTTGAACCTTTAATCCTTACATGGAGTTGTACCGTGGTGAAGCTCGACATAGTTTCCCACTAATCGGGGAGACGGCAACTCGAATTTGAGAACATATATGATGAATGATTGACTTTTAGGAGGAAGGTTTGAGGGTTTTCCCGGTTGAGTCATTATTTGTCTATGCGCTTAATGTTTATGACTAACCGGTGGCGTTGAGTTGTGTGTGTTTACCGGGTTGGTGTGCGTGTGCAACATGTGTCTCTTGGCTGTGTTGATGTGCAGGTGTGGAGCTCGGAGGCATTGGTCGATGGCGAGGTGAAGGTCAAGTAGAGACGTGCCGTGCCGACGGACCGGCAGCGGTGAAGGATGGGCGTGCCGTGCAGCGGACGTGCCATGCCGATGGACCCAGAGCGGTGAAGGGCGGACGTGAGGCTTGGACCGACGGACCGAGAGGCCGGAGGACCAGCTGTCATAGCTGGCACGTGGCATGGACAAGCAAGAGCACAAGGGGATGTGCGATGCATCGGCCGAGTCGGGAGGAAGACGATGGCGTCGTGGCACTTGGCGTGTGGTCGGACACGGGCTTGCGTGCGGTGCAAGTGCCGTCGGCCGAGTCAAGAAGGAAGGTGAAGGCGTTGTGCCCGGCATGGAGGCTGGACATGCATCGGCATCGGTGCCGGTGGTCGGGGTGTGCGAACCACATCCCGTCTACGACGCGGGTTCGGTAGCTGAGCCTCAAAAGGCTATACTCGACGGTTTCCGAGTTTGGGCCTCAAAACTCGGGGTGGCCGGTTTCCAAGTTTGGGCCGCAAAACTCGGCGAGGACGGTTTCCAGGTTTGGGCCTCAAAACCTGGGCTGGCGGGTTTTCGAGTTTGGGCCTCAAAACTCGGGGTGGACGGTTTGCCAGGTTTTGGCCTCAAAACCTGGGCTGGCGGGTTTACCAGTTTGGGCCTCAAAACCGGGCGGAGGTTCCCATGCGGAACGGTCGACGCGTGGCGGCTTGGAGAGGCTGGCGCGGCGGCGAAGCTATCCACGAGGAAGGCACGGTGGTCGACAGTGATGGCACGTGGCGGCATCCTGGAGCTTGCGTTGAGGCGAAGCGAAGGATGAGAAGGCGCATGACCGTCGGATGGAAAATGACCGAGTTGGACGGTTTTACCCCCATGGGGGTATTTGGGTCAGTGCTTCATGTGAGGGCGTTTTGGTCTTCGGTCGTGCACCTATATATATGAAGGAGGCTGGTTAGGGCAGCCCATCCTTGGAGGTGTCACTCTCATTTTGTTGATTTGAGAGGAGGCGAGGGTTAGAGAGAGGAGTGGCTATTGTTCTTGAGCTTTTGGCTATCCATGCTTTGTTGTTGCGAGGAGTGGCTTGTAACCCGACATAGTGTGCTATACAATTCATCATCTCGTAGCAATCCAAGGATCAATTTCTTACTCTTGTGTTGGCTGAAATTTGGATTGATTCGCGTTTTTGTTCTTCGCGTTTTGGTTTTTCCCCTCCCGGGGATTTGCCTCGTTCTCCCTCTTCGAGCGATAATTTGCGATTCCGTTTGAATCAAATTGTTCTATGTCGTGAGCTCCTTCTTTCCACCGAAGGATTTCTTCTCTATCCTCACGAGCACATAGATCGGATCGAAATCGCGTTCGTTCTTCGTTCTTCCCCCTTTTCTAGTGTTCTTCTGATTTCTCATGGATTATTTGGTTTGGAGCGATGATATCCTAGGATTAGCTTCCCAACACGTAGAAGAACACTTGGGAGAAGTTTGGTTGCAGCCCCGTTCGATTTGGTGAAGATCCAATCGATTTTGGTTTTGTCCCGAGCTGTTTTTGGGCTTTCTGGACAGTGGCGGACTGTCCGGGACTCATCCCCGGACTATCCGTGGGTCGGGGCTGTTCGCGGGCAGCGAGGTCGCTGTTTTCATTTTTGAACGGCGGACTATCAGGGACTCATTCCCGGAATGTCCGGGGTTCAATAGCGGACTGTCCGCGGTTCACTAGCGGACAGTCCGCCACTGTACAGTTTTGCTGTTTTCGTCCGTATCTTTTGCGTACGAGCTCCGATTTGTGATCCATTTGTTGCGTTGGTTTCCTAACTTCTTAAGGATCATTCCAAAGTACTTTTGCCACCATTGGTCAAAGTATTTTTGGTCGGACACTTCCTTCATCTCCATAGGAGTTAAGTGTTCCGCTTTCGGAGTTTCGTTGGTTCTAGCGGCCGTATCTTTTGCGTTCGAGCTCCAATTTGAGATCCGTCTATTGCGTTAGTTTCCTAACTTCATAAGGATCTTTTCAAGGTGCTTTTTTTAATAGTTGTCTTAAGTATTTTTGGTCGAACACTTTCCTCAACTCCATAGGTGTGGGGTGTTCCGTTATGGGAGGTTCGATTGTTCTAGGAGCTTGCTTGTGCAGTTTTTGCCCCGTTGCATTGGTGCTTGGTTTTGGGGGTTCTTCGGTAGTTCCATTGTACCTCTAGGACATCTCCTAGGGTATCCACCTATTCGTAGGTCATGAACTCACCGGTTGTTTGAGTCTTTGCTTTTGGGGTGATTTTCTGGGACAAGGGCCATCATTTCTCGAGAAGAAATTTGAGGCTCCCATTCACCCCCCTCTGGTCGTCAATTCGGTCCTTCAATTGGTATCAGAGCCAGTTAAGGATCTCTCTACCTTAACCGGTTCCGGATCCGCGAAGGCGACCTTTTGAGAGCAGTTGTGCTTCCGACTTTGTTCGTCGAGGTGTTTGAGCTTTTGTTTGGCTAACACTAACCGTGCTTTTGGAAATGGCATCAAGTTCTTCTTCCAGTGTGTCTTTGTCCTCAGGTTTGAGTCTTGGACATATGATCGAGGCCGACATTTTGGCAAGAAGGAGGAGTCCGGCTCTTAAGGCAGAACGTGAGGTGGATGCTTTGCTGGACTTCCTAGGAGATGATGAGCATTCAAGGGAGGATCGTATACGTGAACTTGGCAAGGCCAAGAAAGGTACACTTTATGCTTGTCTTGGGATTATGTCCCTACAATTTAATGCTTGTCGTGATGGCAACAATAGATATGATGAGCTTTGTGATACCTTGCATAGAAAGATTGAGAAGTTGAATTGCTCCATCACTAGGTTAAAATGTGGCCTTTTTCATTGGAAGTCTAGTGCATCTTTACCTTGCACCTCTTGTAGTGACATGGTTAGGAAGAATGATGAGCTATGCTTTTCTCTTGCTAGCTTAAAATCTGAGAATGAAATGTTGATATCTAATGCTTCCAAACCATGTTTAGTTTGCATTGACTTGCGCAAGGACCTTGATTGTGCTAAAACTGAAATAGCCTTGCTAAAGTCAAATGCTTTGTCACCATGTGATTCTTGTGAATCTTTTGTTACTAGACTTAGAGAATTAAGTTTGATTCACAGGACATGTGTAGATGAACTTGAGCATGCTAGGGCTAAAATTGTTGAATTAAATTCTAGGCCTTGTAGCTCATGCTCTTTGAATAAAAATGCTTGCCTTACTTCTTATGCTATTCATGATTCTTTGCTTGATGTGAATGGTGATGTTTCTTCCACCGATTTCATGTGCACATCATGCATTGATTTAGGAAAAGAAGTTTTGGCTTTGAAAGCTTTGCGCGATGATATGAGCGCTAAGTTGGTTGAGCACAATGATATGAGTGCTAACCTTGAGAGGGAGATTGAGCTCTTGCGTACCACATATGCCGAGTGCATTGAAAAGGAGATGGAAAATCTGAAAAATGCTCCTTGTGGTACTTGTGACCGCCTCATGTTTGAGAATGAGGTTTTAGCCAAAAGAAGCAAGAGTCTTTGTGCTAAGTCTTTTGAGTCACGCATTTCTTGCAACACCGATGTTGATATTTCCAAGTTTGCATCTTTGCAACCGGAGTTGAGTTCTTGTGCTGTGCGTGAGTCTTTAGACATTAGCACTAGTGCCAAGGTTTCGGATAGCTCTTTCATAGCTACTCCCAACCTTGCTGTTTCTTCGAGTGATGTCCAAGGGACTTCTCATGACAAGGTTGCTTCTCACATTTTTGGGACTCGTGCTCCCAATCCGATTTTCCATTTCACCTTTTGTAAGAAGGATGGACATTCATTCAATTTTTGTTTTCACCGTGTCAAACACGAGCGACGTATTCGAGCTAAGGCTTTTAGGAAGCCACATAGCCTTTTCCATGGCACGTGTGCTCCTAGTATTGGCACGAAGTTGGTTGTTGATGCTTCTTGTTCTAAGACCCAAGGGACTTCTCACTTGTCGGGAGAATGGTGTGCCTTCCGATAGGCCTTTGTACCATTGCTCTTTTTGTGAGAAAGATGGGCATCAAGAAAGCTTTTGCTATCGGCGTGCCAAACGTTTGCGCCAAGCTCGCTCTTCTAGGAAGATGGTGGTTCATAGCCCTTCCCATGGCATGAACGCTTGTGCTCCTAGTAAGAAGCCCCTCTTTGTTGATGGGTTTTATGACTCCTTTTCTAGTGGGTTAGGTCATGGTCGTGGACATGCTTCTAGTGCTACTTCTCTTGGTCCACGTCATGCTTCTCATGGTGCATCTATTGGTTCTTCTACAAAAACCTTGGAAGATGTTTGCCTCTTTTCCCGTGGTACGACTCGTTCTTCTCCTCGACTTGTCCTTTTGAGGAATGCTTCCAAGGGTGTTTCAAAATTGCATTTGAGCCAACATGTGCATCATGCTAACTCACATGATAAGTTGAGATTTGTGACCAAGTCTTGGGTTCCCAAGTACATGCTTGCTAACCCTTTGGGATCCAAGACTCGGGTTACTTTGTCCTCTTGTGTGTAGATATGAGGACGCAGGGTGGAGAACATGTGTTGAATGGAACTTGGTCTTTTAGATGTTGATCAAGTTTTTTTGATGGTTCTCTGCATCTCGCTTAGATTTGCCTCCAAAGAGGCTTTTATAGCTTGGTGAGCTTTCTCATACACTCAAACCTTGAACATCCATGATTTATGTCTTGTGGTATGAGATGGTCTTTCATGTGCTCACTTGTATAGTTTTTGCATGTACATTTTACTTTGTGTCATGTTTTGCTTTAGTCTAGCATGTGCTATCTTGTATACCATGTCATGCTAGTCTTGTGCACAGTTTTGGTGGCTATTCCACCACTTTTCATGCTAGTTGGTGATCCTTATGAACATTATGCCATGCTTTACCATACTTCTCCATGAGCTTTACTTGTAGAGGTGTGATGTTCATTAGGTGTCACTTTTCAGGTGCTAGTTTTGGTTAGCTACATGTATCCTGTTGATATGTTTAGTTCGAGCACTAGCCTTTCCACACTTTTATCATGTTACATGCTTCTGGATCTATTGCTATCATTATCTTGCATAGTAGCATGTGTTGAGGTTTAGGCTGTGTTTGGATTGATCATGTCACTAGGCTGCATTTTGCTATATAGTGCTTTATCCTGTTGCATAGTAGTTTTGACTAGTTTGAGTTCAGATTTCCTTGCGGTATCATTCATAGGTAGACCTCTTTTTGTTGAGAGTTCACCTTATGCTTATTATGTGACTAACCGTTTTGTGGAGACCTTGAGGTCACACTGGACGAGACAATGCCTTGTGTTTTTCTTCTGCTTTTGAGTGTGCAGGAGAACAAGAGCCTGGAGAGAGCATTTCGGCTCACGGACCCGATCCCACTTCTTCCATGACTTGGGGTTCCGTTCGAGCAGCATCTCCAGCGGGCACTAGCTGCACCTGTGGGAGCGACAGCATCAGGCGAGGGGGAGACGACTTCGGCAAGGCAGGAGCCCCGGAGACTTCAGTAGATTCAGGCGTCCCCTTGGGTATCACACAAGCAGGCAATCAAGCGCATCATGAGGTACCTCCGACACACTTCTGAGTTCGGGTTTGGTACTCTTCTTCCTCGACCCCTTTGCTTTGTGGTTTTTCCGATGAGGATTTTACTGGCTGTTCGCTCGAGCGTTTCTTGGCTCTTCGCTTGTGAGTTTGGTGTGTGTTTCCCCTTTTCAGATGGGGGGAAGCATTTTGCTTGTTGTAACAGAGTTTGACTTCTCCAATACCCCTTTTGTTTTGGGTCTTCCTTTTTAGACTAGTTTTTGCTCTGTTCCTTATAGGCTAGCTCTGCATGCATTTCATCATGTACATCTTGCATTTTAGAGCTTCATGTTTAGAGCAATGAGAATGAGGTTATGCTCTTTTTGGTATACCCTGTTTATTCATGTTGATGCTTGTAGCTTAGGCTCTTTTTGATCACTTGATACATGTTATGAGCTAAGCTATTTTTGCAAATGGTGAACTTGATTAATCAACTATGAATCCTTTAATTTGTTCACCATTGAGAGTGGCAACTAGCATGGGTAGGATGTGTTGAGACCACTTGTGCTATCTTTTGTATGCTAGGTTGCTATGTCTCTTGCACTGAGTCATTCACTTGCTTGGTTTGTTCATATTTACTTTGTGCTTAAAATTTGATCCAAGTATTAGTGAATTGAAAAGATCGAGATGGGATTGCATGTGTCAGCACATCACGGTATCGAGACTGTTTCTCATTGCACTTTTGAGTTAAACTTGAGCCGTGTAGTGTAAGACCGAAACCGGTGCTTTAAGCTTCTGATTGCTTTTCTTGCATAGGCTTAGCCCGGTTGAAAAGTTAGACAATGACCATGCTTTCAACCTCTCGCAATCACATGCTTTAATATGAACTTGTGTTAATACCGCTGCAATCTCCGATAAAATTTGAAAATAATACAAGTTTATGCTTCATTCTTTGGCATGATGATTGAACTTTGCTAGGGGTAGTTCACCTTTACTTGAGTTAGCACTTGATTGATTTCCTGTCTATTCATGCTAAGTGCTATTTTATTGGTGAACTCCATTTGAATGGCTTAAAACTGCTCATATGCTCAGTTGTTCATATTTCATATTCATTTGATCAGTTTGAGCCTTTGCTAGCATTTGTATTGGTTGCTAAAGTATCAGGGAAGCACGCTTTTGAGCATCTTTTCATTCTGATTGCTATACACTTGAAGTCGTTGCATTGTGCATATCATGCATTTTTAGCTTAGTGTCCATACCCCCAGCTCCGATACTCTTTGTGGTCACTTTGAATGCTTTTCACTACCCCCATATGCTTTTGGTTGATGAATTGTCTTGTGTTTGTGTCAACTTTGTGGAAAAATGTTAAAACCCCGCAGCATTTTCCCTTTTGTCATGGGGGAGAAGTTGTTTGCAAGGGGGAGTTTGTGTGTTGGCACAAAGGGGGGAGTCATGCATTTTGGGGAGAGCTTTGAGCTAGGGGGAGTTTAGCTCTTTTATGTGCTTCAATTGGTATCCTTCATAATGAGCTTTGTTGCATAGCATTTGTGTATAGGCTTGCTTTCAGGGGGAGTTGTTTTGTTTTGCAACTTCTCTGCGTGCTCCGAGTGTTTGTGCTCCATTTAGTTTTGAGCTTCTCTTTATGTTTTTCTTAGTCGGTATCGAGCCTGCTAGTCGTCTTGAGCCATTTTGCCTCTCTCTTGAGGGACTTGCAGTTTTTGCTTAGTATTTTTGATTAGTATGGAGCCTTCAGCTAGTTGTGTCGAGCCATTCTGCCTCTGTCTTGAGGAATTAGCTGTTTTCACCAATTTTTGGCTGCTTGTGATTGGTATCGAGTCTTCTGCTAGTTGTGTTGAGCCTCTGTGCCTCTATCCTGTGGGACTCGCAGTTTCGCATTCCAATGCGTTGTTACAGCCTCAATTGGTATCGAGCCTTGAGCTAGTGGTGTTGAGCCATTTTCTGCCTCTTCTTGAGGACTAGCTCATTTTTGACTTGGTTGCGTCGAGCCGCTGCCCATGTCTTTGGGAACCAAGTCTTTTGCTCTATGTGATCGAGTTTTGCTCTTTGTTGAGTTGTTGCTCCGATCCTTTGCTTGGTTGCGTTGAGCTGTTGCCCATGTCTTTGGGAACCAAGTTTTCAATTTTGGTATCTCAAACCATCTCCTGTGCCTAGTTTTTTGTCAATTCAATCATCAAGGGGGAGAAATTTCGAAACCCAAGTGGATAAGAACCTTGGTTTCTTTTGTGATGATTGTTTGACAATTTATTTGAGAATGGTTTTTGAGTGCTTTTGGGATTTCATGAAACTCTTGTTCTTTCTTGACTCTTCGGTTGTGTGGAGGCTTTGCCCACTTTTCGCTCCTTGTCTGAGTTTTCGCTCTTTTGTGGAGTTTTGCTCAGATTTTGCTTGGCTTTTGGGCACTTGAATGAGGCTTGCATTCAATCCCTTCCTTTGTGGTTTTATTGTTAGTCAATGCATTCATCAAGGGGGAGATTGAGAACATAAATGATGAATGATTGACTTTTGGGAGGAAGGTTTGAGGCTTTTCCCGGTTGAGTCATTATTTGTCTATGCGCTTAATGTTTATGACTAACCGGTGGCGTTGAGTTCTGTGTGTTTACCGGGTTGGTGTGCATGTGCAACATGTGTCTCTTGGCTGTGTTGATGTGCAGGTGTGGAGCTCGGAGATAGTGGTCGATGGCGAGATGAAGGTCAAGTAGAGACGTGTCGTGCCGATGGACCGAGAGCGGTGAAGGATGGGCGTGCCGTGCGGTGGGCGTGCCATGCCGATGGACCCAGAGCGGTGAAGGGCGGACGTGAGGCTTGGACCGACGGACCGAGAGGCCGGAGGACCAGCTGTGGTAGCTGGCACGTGGCATCGACAAGCAAGAGCACATGGGGATGTGCGATGCATCGGCCGAGTCAGGAGGAAGACGATGGCGTCGTGGCACTTGGCGGGAGGTCAGACACGGGCTTGCGTGCGGCGCAAGTGCCGTCGGCCGAGTCAAGAAGGAAGGCGAAGGCGTTGTGCCCAGCATGGAGGCGGGACATGCATCGGCATCGGTGCCAGTGGTCGGGGTGTGCGAACCACATCCCGTCTACGGCGCGGATTCGGTAGCTGAGCCTCAAAAAGCTACCCTCGACGGTTTCCGTGTTTGGGCCTCAAAACTCGGGGTGGCCGGTTTCCGAGTTTGGGCCTCAAAACTCGGCGAGGACGGTTTCCAGGTTTGGGCCTCAAAACCTGGGCTGGCGGGTTTTCGAGTTTGGGCCTCAAAACTCGGGGTGGACGGTTTGCCAGGTTTGGGCCTCAAAACCTGGGCTGGCGGGTTTACCGGTTTGGGCCTCAAAACCGGGCGGAGGTTCCCATGCGGAACGGTCGACGTGTGGCGGCGTGGAGAGGCTGGCGCGACGGCGAAGCTATCCATGAGGAAGGCGCAGTGGTTTGACAATGATGGCATGTGGCAGCATCCTGGAGCTTGCGTCGAGGCGAAGCGAAGGATGAGAAGGCGCGTGGCCTTCGGATGGAAAATGACCGAGTTGGACGGTTTTACCCCCAAGGGGGTATTTGGGTCAGTGCTTCATGTGAGGGCGTTTTGGTCTTCGGACGTGCGCCTATATATATATGAAGGGGGCTGGTTAGGGCAGCCCATCCTTGGAGGTGTCACTCTCATTTTGTTGATTTGAGAGGAGGCTAGGGTTAGAGAGAGGAGTGGCTCTTGTTCTTGAGCTTTTGGCCATCCACGCTTTGTTGTTGCGAGGAGTAGCTTGTATCCCGACATAGTGTGCTACACAATTCATCATCTTGTAGCAATCCAAGGATCAATTTCTTACTCCTCTTTTGTTGGCTGAAATTTGGATCGATTCACGTTTTTGTTCTTCACGTTTTGTTTTTTCCCCTCCCGGAGATTTGCCTCGTTCTCCCTCTCCGAGCGACGATTTGCGATTCCGTTTGAATCAAATTGTTCTATGTCGTGAGGTCCTTCTTTCCACCGAAGGATTTCTTCTCTATCCTCACGAGCACATAGATCGGATCGAAATCGCGTTCGTTCATCGTTCTTTCCCTTTTTTAGTGTTCTTCCGATTTCTCATGGATTAGTTGGTTTGGAGCGATGATATCCTAGGATTAGCTTCCCAGCACGTAGAAGAACACTTGGGAGAAGTTTGGTTGCAGCCCCGTTCGATTTGGTGAAGATCCAATCGATTTTGGTTTTGTCCCGAGCTGTTTTTGGGCTTTCTGGACAGTGACGGACTGTCCGGGACTCATCCCCGGACTGTCCGGGGGTCGGGGCTGTTCACGGACAGCGAGGTCGCTGTTTTCATTTTTGAACGGCGGACTGTCTGGGACTCATTTCCGGACTGTCTGGGGTTCAATAGCGGACTGTCCGCGGTTCACTAGCGGACAATCCGCCATTGTACAGTTTTGCTGTTTTCGTCCGTATCTTTTGCGTACGAGCTTCGATTTGTGATCCGTTTATTGCGTTGGTTTCCTAACTTCTTAAGGATCATTCCAAAGTACTTTTTCCACCATTGGTCAAAGTATTTTTGGTCGGACACTTCCTTAATCTCCATAGGAGTTAAGTGTTCCGCTTTCGGAGTTTCTTTGGTTCTAGCGGTCGTATCTTTTGCGTTCGAGCTCCGATTTGAGATCTGTCTGTTGCGTTAGTTTCCTAACTTCATAAGGATCTTTCCAAGGTGCTTTTTCCACTAGTTGGCCTAAGTATTTTTGGTCGAACACTTTCCTCTTCTCCATAGGAGTGGGGTGTTCCGTTATCGGAGGTTCGATTGTTCTAGGAGCTTGCTTGTGCAGTTTTTGCCCTGTTGCTTTGGCGCTTGGTTTTGGGGGTTCTTCGGTAGTTCCATTGTACCTCTAGGACATCTCCTAGGGTATCCACCTATTCGTAGGTCATGAACTCACCGGTTGTTTGAGTCTTCGCTTTTGGGGTGATTTTCTGGGACAAGCGCCACCATTTCTCGAGAAGAAATTTGAGGCTCCCATTCACCCCCCTCTGGTCGCCAATTCGGTCCTTCAGAATTGAATTACAATCCAGCTGGCGAGAAACCTTTAATACAAACCCACACTTTTCTCGTCGGGTCCATGCATTGGGTCACCGCTCGATACTGTCCGTGGTGGTAATCGTTGCGGCTCACAGCACGGACCACCCAAATGGAACTAAACGATGGCCTTCCGAGGCAGATCATGTTTCCATACTAGAGGGTGCGACACGGGTTGAGACGGGCCCAAACAGCATCTAACCAGCTTCAGGGTCGGCGATTACGGCACCGACACCCTAAGTAAAAGGGCGCTTTCAGAAATGAACGAGGGCCGACATCGATACAAACCTACACGATCCAATAGACGAGCTGCCCCCAAGTTTCCAAACTTGGTGCCTTGCCTTCCAGTTGGCCGTATTTCATTACAAATCAGGTTCTTTTCCACGATAGCAAATATAGCCAACCGTAATCCGGTAAATACCCACCAGGGGTATTATGGGAACATCCTTTATTTACTACTTTATTAAGCAGACTAAGCAGTTCTACATTTAAATAAGTAACAGGATAACAAGGCAGGTGTGAACAAATAATCAAGGAAGGGTAATGCAACAAACAGGATTCAAACAACTCCTATACTTAATGCATCACAGTATAAAAGTACTCAAGTAAATGAAATTATAAATACTCGGAGACTTAGAATGCTCCGGGGCTTGCCTTGGGAGAAGACTAAGGCCTCGTGAGCGGGGCACTCAGGCAGGTTAGTGTTGTGGTCGACTGGCTCGGTATGCTCGCTTCGTGGCACCTCCTGGATCTCTGGCTCCTTGCTTGCGTCCGGCTCGGTGTTGGTCTCGTGAGCTACCGATCCTAGGTGCAATGCGGTAATAAATAATTAAACAACGCGTGATGCATTATGATGGTATGAAAAAGGCACAATATCTTTGCAAACCAATAAAACCAACTTGTTGAACAACTTTTGACATTGAGAAAAAATATTTACTTAATAGAAACCACAAAAACAATTAACTCCACTATTTCCTATTTATTATTTCAAAAAGAACCCATGTTTGTACATTAAGTGTTGTTTCCTGCACTCAAAAAATCTACAAAAATTACAACAACTAATTTGCACTTACTGGACTTTAATGTATAAATATTAGCAAGAAATAAAATACTAAATAGCAGATACAAAAAGATTAAATAAACAGTCAAAAAGGTACTTTGAACTAACTTTTCTTCTAAAAAGTGTCAAACAGCAGATTTTATATTTTTCCTGACTTCTTCTACCTTACATAACCTTACTACAGAAAAATGACTGCTAGAGCATGCATATATAACCCTACACAAATTTTCAAAGTTTAATCCAGATTAATACCTTTGACCGACAACTATGCTGGAAAAGGGTGTAACACTCATTTTTATATTTTTTCCAGATTTTAAACAACATTTGATATTTATGCAGAAAGTTCCATGAACAGAAATGTCAAATTCTTTTCTGTATGAATTTTCTCAGAAACATTCAGAAAAACATATTTGTACTGCAACTTCATTTGTCTCCATACAACTGATTGCATCTAACATTTTTCTGAGCTTCAACAAAATACACAGAGACTACATAAGTTTTCCCATATTTTATCTCTGCATACATTTCTCTCAAGAAATATTCTAAGAAAACAGCTAAAAAAACATTTACATACAAACAGACACTTTTTCCATAAAAACAGACCCTCATATAATTTTCCTAGCTTTTACACATGACAAGAAGCATACACAAATTTTACCATAATTTTATCTGACCAGAAAACATATTAATACATTTATTTAACAGATTACACATAAAATGAAATAAATCAAACAGTGAATTAAACTTTAACCAAAAATACTTTCCTATTTTTCCCAGATAGCTCTACTCATGAACAAGTTAACAAAATTTACAGCACTTTATTTTGATCAACAAAACATGCTACACAAAATAAACAAGCATCTTTGGAAAATAAAAGGAAAAGGAAAAACATTTTAAACCTCCCGGCGAAGGGCTGTATGGGCTCGGTCTATGGACCAGCGGTGACTGACGCGCGGGGCCGGCCGGGTCAACGGGCCCACTTGCCAGCGAAGGCAGAGCAGGGGAGGAAGTTGACCGACGATTTCTTGCCGACGGTGAGGTCGCCAGCGGTGAGGTTGGGTTTGACGTGCCCGTCTCGATGAGGCGAGTCGGGTGGTGGGGTTGGTTTGGCTAGCGCATGGCCGTAGCTCAACGACGGCGAGCAATGGCGGATGGTGGCGGTGGTGGTGCACGGCTAGGCCGTTTCCGGCGGTCGCTGGCTCGATTGACGGGTACGAGATGGCTAGTGAACCTACAGAGAGAGACAGAGGGGTGATTTGGCCGGTGAAGCTTCAGAGAAGATTGGCCTCGAGCACATGCCACGGCGGTGGCCATGGCGCTCGGCCGTGTGGTAGCGTAAGCTCGGGGGTGGTAGAGAGCGGGCGAATCGGTGTTCTCACCTTGCCTTGGTGCGGTGAAGCTCGTCGGAGAAGAAGACAGGCGAAGGGGATTTGGGTGACGCGGAACAAGCTCGGGCTCTCCTCGGCGGCGATGGCGGCCAAAGAGGGGCACTCCATGCTCCGATGACGGTGGGGCTCCAACGGCGGCGCTAGCGGGAGCACCACGTGTCTGGGAGGTAGGCAGAGTGTTGGCCGGAGCTAATCGGCCGATGGTGGTTGGTCTAAACCGGAATGGCGGTGTGAACGACGGTGGCGAATACGGGCGCTTGTGCTCACGTTCGTGTGTGCAGGAGAAGAGAGGACGGAGAGAGCAGGTGAGTGCGGAGGCATGCAAGTGAAGAATGAAGCGAGGGAGCGAGCGGGGCGCGGTTTTTGCTTGCTGGCTTGGCCGGACAGGCGGTCGTGGCGGGGGCCACGGCCGGCAACGGCGAGAGGCGGGGCACGGTCAGCGAGGAGGCATGGCAGGCAAGGCGGGCAAAGAGTGGGCGAGGCGGTGAAGTGACAGGGCGAGGATGCGATCACGCGATGAGAGGCCGGAGGGGATCTCGTCGAGCCGACGACGACCACGTGGCGGCTTCGCCGGCGTACGACGCGGCCGCGGGTCGGGGACCGGGTGAGCGTGGCCGCGGGCTGGGCCGAAAAGGCCGAGCGAGCCGGTTGGGTGGCGCCGGGAAAAATTCCAAACCCTTTTTTTCAATTTCTTTTCCAAACTGTCAAATTCAAAACAGTTTCAAAAACTCCAAACTAGGGTCTGGCCCAGAAACAAAAGTTGCTCAAAATAAATTTCTCTACAACTTTCATATAGGACATAATTTCTGACAACCATTTCTTTAGCCTACACATAATTAAAGCTAATATGAGGGCTAGAAATCATTTTTGTTTCTGCATTTTTAATTATTAATCTACACTTAATAAGGACAAAGTGTCTACATGAGAAATATCATACTCATTATTCTTTATTTTATAAAATAATTTGTCAAGGCAAAAATCAACTTATACAAACAAGTCCTATTGAACCCTAATTCCCAATTTAATAAACAAAGGAAAACAAACACTTTAGTGCACATGAGATGATGCAATGCAATGCTCATGTTAATTAGTAGCTAATATTGTTCCTAATGTAGTGCTTGACACCAGGGTGTCACAGCCCCTCCCTCCTTAGAGAAATCTCGTTCCGAGATTTGGGTTACGTACCAATCCTTATAAAAAGCGGGGTAATTCACGCGTATGTACTCTTCGGTCTCCCAGGTAGCATCGTTGGGTCCATGATTACTCCAGAGGATCTTTAAGGTTCTGACTTCTCTGTTACGGGTTACTTTGGTCTTGGTATCCAGTATCTCCTGTGGTTGTTCATAGTATTCCAGGTCGGATCGGATTGCAGCGTCTGGAATTTGAACTGTTTCCTTTTCTGGCACTCGAAGGCATTCCTTGAGTTGAGACACATGGAATACAGGAAAGATTGCACTCATTTCGGGGGGCAATTGTACTTGATAGGCCACTTCTCCCTTCTTAGCGATGATCTGATATGGTCCGACATATCGCGGCGCTAACTTCTTTTTGATTCCAAATCGTTGTACCTTTCTCATGGGTGAGACCTTGAGGTAAACATAATCTCCTACTTCAAATTCCAATGGCCTCCTTCTAGTGTCAGCATAACTTTTCTGTCGTGACTGTGCTACCTTGATATGCTGCTGCATAGTCTGCACAATTTCTTTTGCGTCCTTTACGTAATCTGATCCATAAAATCCTCAATCTCCTGATTGAACCCAGTTCACTAGTGTTCTGCATCTTCGTCCGTACAAGACTTCAAATGGTGCTATTTTTATACTCTCTTGGTAGCTGTTGTTGTACGAGAACTCTGCTAAGGGTAATCACTTTTCCCATGACTCTCTTGAAGAAAGCACACATGCTCTGAGGATATCTTCCAAAATTTCATTTACTCTTTCTGTTTGTCCTGCGGTTTGGGGGTGATAAGCGGAGCTTCGTACCAACATTGTTCCCAACTCTTTGTGCAACTGTTCCTAAAAACATGCTATGAACTGAGGTCCTCTGTCAGAAACAATTCTTTTGGGAATCCCGTGTAACCGTAGAATATTTTGAATGTATAAATCTACATACTGATGAGGACGATATGTAGTCTTGACTGGTATAAAGTGAGCTACTTTTGACAATCGATCCACAACAACCCAAATGTATCTCGTGTCCTTTTTGGGTGACTGACAATCCTGTGATGAAATCTATACTAATTTCTTCCCATTTCCATTCTGCGATTGACAGGGGTTGTAACAGTCCGGCTGGTTTCAAATGTATAGCCTTAATCCTGCAACAAGTATCGCACTTAGCGACAAAGGCTCCAACTTCTCTTTTCATCTTAGGCCACTAATACCTTGTTTTCAAATCCTGATACATCTTACTACTTCCTGGATGAATAGACAAGATCGAATTGTGAGCTTCATTTAAAATCCTATCTCTTAACTCTGCATCCTTGGGTACTACCATCCTTTGATTATACCATAATATTCCTTGCTCATCTACTTGAAAGTTCAACGAACTATTTGTTTTCAACCTCTTTTTCATCTGACAAACTTCTTCATCTGGTTTTTGTCCTTCGATGATGTCACATTCTAGGGTACACTGAATGGTGATATTGTTCACCATGATAGGGTGCATCAGATTGAATCCATCTTCCAACTATGGTGGCATGGAGTTGCAATGAATCTTGCGACTCAAAGCATCAGCCACAACATTTGCTTTTCCAGGGTGATAATGCACTTCCAGGTTGTAGTCCTTGATTAACTCTAACCATCTTCTCTGTCTCATGTTCAATTCAAGCTAGGTGAAGATATATTTTAAAATTTTATGATCCGTATACACATGGCAAAGATTGCCCATAAGGTAATGCCTCCAAATCTTCAAGGCGTGAACTACTGCTGCCAATTCCAAGTCATGAGTCGGGTAATTTTCTTCATGTGGTCGTAACTGACATGACGCATAGGCTATGGCTCTTCCATTTTGCATAAGTACACACCCAAGTCCAATCTTAGATGCATCACAAAACACATCAAAAGGTTCATCCAAATTTGGTTGAGCCAAAACTGGTGCAGTGGTCAACAAAGTCCGAAGAGTGCAAAATGCTCCTTCACACTCCGAAGTCCAGTCAAACTTCTTGTTTTTCTGAGTCAAACGGGTCATAGGCTTTGCTATCCTTGAGAAGTCCGGGATAAACCTACGGTAATACCCGGCCAATCCTAAAAAGCTACGTACCTCGTGTACGTTGGTGGGTGCTTGCCAATCCATATCTTCCTGCACTTTAGTGGGGTCCACAGAGATTGCTTCCTCTGAAAGGACATGTCTGAGAAAAGGCACTTTCCTTAACAAGAATTCACACTTGCTAAACTTTGCATACAACTTATGCTCTCTAAGCCGAGATAAAACAACTCTCAAGTGCTCTGCATGATCTTGCTCATTCTCTGAGTACACCAAGATGTCATCAATGAATACCCAACAAACTTATCCAATTCGGGCAAAAAGACAGAATTCATCAAGTACATGAAATGTGTCGGTGCATTCGTCAATCCAAATGACATGACTAGATACTCATAGAGTCCATATCTAGTGGAAAAGCTGTTTTTGGGACGTCCTCCTTCCTGATCTTGATCTGATGGTAACCTGACCTTAAGTCAATTTTGGAGAACACTTTTGCTTTGGCCAACTGATCAAACAAGATATCAATTCGGGGTAAGGGGTACTTGTTCTTTATGGTTACGGCGTTCAGGGATCTATAACCCACACACATTCTCAGCGTTTTATCCTTCTTTTTCACAAAGATTGCAGGACATCCCCAGGGTGACGAACTAGGATGTATTAAACCTTTATCCAAAAGTTCTTGCAATTGGGTTTTGAGCTCTGCTAGCTCATTAACTGGCATCCTGTACGGCCTCCGAGAAATAGGTGCAGTTCCGGGGACCAACTCTATAGCAAACTCCACATCCCTATCCGGTGGTAGTCCTGGCAACACATCAGGAAAAACATCCGGAAACTCGCACACTACTGGAATCTCAGCTATTTGCTTTGCCATGATGGTGAACAACACTCCTATCTCATGGGGGTTTCGAGGTAACTTAAACCAGAAAGAAGACCCACTCCGGGGACATATCATGGAAACTACCCATTTTGCAATGTCAAGATTGACCTTCCAGAGTTTCATCCAACCCATACCCAAGATCACATCCAAACCCAAACCAGAGATTACTATAGGATCAACTATAGCCTTCTTATCCCCAAAGGTCATTTTCACTCCTTTAGCCATTTTACGGGCAGAGAGAACAACCCCTGCTGAACTTATCTGATAACCCCGATCCAACTCTACTAACTCAAGATTACTCCTCAAGAAAAAATTCTCACTAATGAATGAATGTGATGCTCCAGAATCAAATAATACAACTGCGAGGCATTGATTAACAAGAAACGTACCAGCAGTGGCAGGTTCTCCTTCGGGTACCTCCTCAATAGTGGTGAAATGCACATTACCCGTGCGGGGTCAAGGATGAGTATACGGCTTCTTTGGTTGAGGGCACTGACGCGAGAGATGTCTGGTCTGACCACAGTTGTAGCACGACCCAATAACATACGGGGTCTTCTGACCTCCGGAACCTCCTGCCTTTGCCTTGTTCTGCATCAAGGGGGCGGTGTACGGCCTCTGGAAGTTCGGACGGGGACGGTTGTTGGTCATTTTATTCTGAGGTGGACGGAATCTTGCTCTTGAAGCTGGCGGACGATACTGAGTACGTGCTCCGAAAGGGGTCCTTTGTTGAGATGAACCGCCTTCATTCGCACGACGACGATTTTCCATTGTCAGCCTGCTATCATTTGCCTCCTGGTTCAGGCAATCACTGACAAAGTCACTGAAAGTTGTGCGGTGACTGTTTCCCATCTTGGAGAGCATGGTGGCATTCATGTCGCGCTTGAAGCTAGCAATCTTATTGGCTTTGGTATTCACGAAGTCCGGGGCATAGCGAGACAGATTGTTGAAGCTATGCAGATACTCTGACATTGAGCGGGTCCCTTGCGACAGCCTCATAAACTCAGTAACTTTCATCTCCATCAGACCACTAGGGATGTAGTGACTGCGCATGGCGGTGGAGAACTGGTCCCAAGTAACGGGTGCATTTGCTGGCAGGGATGCACGGTACTGGGACCACCATAGACCTGCGGGTCCTTCCAACGGATGGGCTGCATATTCAGCCTTGAGTTCCTCGGTCAAGCGGAGAAGATGAAACTTCTGGGTGACAGAGTTGAGCCATTCATCTGCCTTGAGCGGTTCAGTGGCTTCCTTGAACATAGGCGGACGAGTGTCCAGGAAGTCACGGTACGAGCTATACTGATTCAGCTCTGGTCCCTGGCGCTTCTGATGCTGCTGCGCGGTATTATTCGCGATGTTACAGAGTGTAGCCTTCATGTGCCTTTGCATTTCTTCCATGTTCCTTTGGCTGCCCAAGAACTGTCCAAAGAACGCTTCCGACATCATTGGTGGTGGTGGAGGCGGTGGCAATTCTTCCTCCTGTCCGGATCCTCCCTGACCATGCTGGCTGCGAGTGTGGGCCGGCATCTGCATATCCCATTGATGAGCAACAGTTAGGTGATGTTATATGAACATGAATAAATACCGTGTTGTAGATAATTCGAAAATTTAGCACATGACCAGATATAATTACTCATTTCCATACAACATCACAGAATAATCGCTCGAAAATAAGGACGCAAATGACGGATTTCCATAAAAAGGTGCCAGATCGAAGTCTGAACTTTGTCCAAATGTCGTACATGTCATCATGCAAACAGAGTCATAAAGATAAACACATGTCTGGGTTACATCCAAAAGCGACCATGAACATGACTAAGCAAAAGATAAAGAGACTCCTAGTAAAATCTAATGCCTAAGCGTCTCCTGCGTCGGGCGCGGCTCCTGTTCCATCTATGTCAATCATGGGCTCGTCAACGAAGACCTCATCCTCGGGTGCGGGGTCTGGACCAAGCACCACAACATCCTGTGGCTCGGGGACCTCAACAGCTACTGCGACGGCGGCCTCCTGGGCCACATGGCGAAACTGGTGGATCGCCTCGTGAAGGTTGTCGATGTAGGCTTGTTGGTTGTCGACCTGCTCCATCAGGTGATGAGCACCCTCTCTGAGCTCGTCGAACGCGGACCAGGCTTCATCCCTTTGCATTGCCATCGTCAAGTACATCTGCTCGGCGATGGTCCTGGTAGTGTTCTCTGCTCCTGCTCTCACACGAGCCTCGTCATGCTCCAGGGTGACCTGGTGTAGCTCCTCCTACAGCCGGGCTACCTCGGTGTCAAGATCCTCCTGCAGCTTCCTCTTGCTCTGGTAGGAGGCGGTGAGGGTAAAGGACACGCTCTCCAGGCTGTGCTCCAAACTCTCATAAACTCCAACCAAAGCTCCTGTGGCACTCATCGCTAGCATCTCACAAAAGAATCTCTCCTCTGCGTCCCCAGTGAGAACTGACTCCAAAGTCTGCCTCCAGTGCAATGGAAAAGGTGATCCACGAGGGAGCACTCCTGCCACTAGCAAGGTCGGCGGGGAAGCGAGCTATGATGTCCTTTAGTACCAAGTACGCTGCCCTGTTGGCTCCATCCTTTCCACAGGTGCCCTTGGTTATCTCAGTCCACCCTCACCAATGTGGTTTGATAGCCAAGGCCTTAACCTTGACCTGCACCATGACTAGGGTATCCTGCCCATAGATATCCTTCTGCCAAGAGTATCGAGGCTCCTGTCCTTCCTCATATCCTACTTCCTGCAGAATCCTCCAGAGGATCGTTGGCAACCCAAAGTATGACAAGAACGTATTCTTGGTCAACTTTGTGGCCAAGCGACGACGCAGAACTCCTTTGCCTCCGGTGGCCTTGCGAGCTGTCAACTTAGTCCGGGCCATCTGTAGAAACAAAAGGGGTTTCGAACTCTCGTGAGACGCATAATTAAGTTGGTAAATTTTATAAAGAAAGAGGAACAATTTTTAATTAAGGGGAGGAATGCAATGTAACACTATCATAAACATGATGCATGATCGTACTTACGTTCTCACTCACTAATAATGACTCGTAAGTCCTAACGTTCTAGTCGGTGGTAAGAACGATCTCTCATGTGTTATCTAGACGTTCTATTCGGTCACGCAGGTAGTGTACCTGTAGAAGATTCATTTCAGCCTGAGAAAATCCCAATGATAAAATAATTGAGCACCCGCCCATACGTACCATGGTACATAAAAGCCGATACTAAACATTGTGCATCAATTCGAGAAAATACACCCAGCACTTGATACCCTTGTATATGTTTGCGTAGAGCTCGCATATATCCCGGTATAACAACACTCTCCCTAGACCGACGGTTGGACGGTCATGCTCTTATATCTCACCAAATCATTTTTATGCATGTTTTCGCAATCAACGCATTCTATTTTCGCGAGAATGGACCAGCAAAATAAAAGATCCAGCATGAAGCAAATTCTAGTACCCTGTTAGCAGTTAAACCACCTGAATCCTAGTATATGGCTTAGGGACAAGACTTGGCACACCTAAAATTTTGAAGTGGTTTTGAAAATAGTTTTGAAATACCCATTTTAGTTCGAAAATAACTCCTCGCGGATGCAATAACTTGAACCATGCTCTGATACCAGCTGTGGTGGAACCGTCCAAATTATAAGAGCTCAAGTATTGTCTTAGCCGAATTAACTGGCTCTGACCCATACTTGAACCCATATAACTCTGGTAGTCCAGAAATCTCGAAGGATTTGAAACAACTTTACAACATACAGGATCGCATCGTTCAAGTACCACGTTCACGAGGATACAACAGTTGATAATGAAATTAAAAACAGAGTGCAAAGACTTCAAAGTTATTACAATACTGATTTCAAATAGCGGAAGCTTAAACAAGTCTGGAAATACGACCACCACACATGTGGCCCAAATAAAACATTGTTTTTAGATAACTTACTCCTCCTTTTTCACATACTGTGCCACTAGAAGTCTCAGTCCAGCAAAAGCAAAAAAGAAGCTTTTAGGCAACCCTGCTTGGGGTCTACTCCTCATCACCCTCCACGGGGTAAAGGCAGTGCTTACAATAGCCGAAGTAAACCTGGCCATCTGCAACAACGGGATAAACCCTGAGTATATGAATGTACTCTGCTAGACTTACCAGTCTAACTAAAAATAAAGACACCAAGAGTATGCAAGGCTTTCTGGTGGAGCTGGGAATTTTAGTTGCGGAAAAAGCTTAATTTAAGATGAGTAATAATTAATTAATGAATGAGCAGTTTACTTTTAACCTATTCCTTAGTCTAGGTTTGCACCTGTACTACAACAATCACTTGGTTCTAACAAGCAAATAAATAATACCATATCCGGTTTGCTTTTATCCATATTTTAGTTGATCCTTACATGCAGTTGTACCATGGTGAAGCTTGACATAGTTTCCCACTAACCGGGGGAGACGACGACTTGAATCGAATTACAAACCAGTTGGCGAGAAACCTTTAATACAAACCCACACTTTCCGCGTCGGGTCCATGCATTGGGTCACCGCTCAATATTGTCTGTGGTTGTAATCATCGCGGCTCACAACACGGACCACCCAATTAGAACTAAACGATGGTCATTCCGAGGCAGATCGTGTTTCCATACTAGAGGGTGCGCCACGGGTTGAGACCGGCCCGAACAGCGTCTAACCGGCTTCGGGGTCGGCGATTACGTCACCGACACCCTAAGTAAAAGGGCGCTTTCAAAAATGAACGAGGGCCAACATTGATAGAAACCTACACGATCCAACGGATGAGCTGCACAAAGTTTCCAAACTTGGTGCCTTGCCTTCTAGTTGACCGTATTTTATTACTACTCAGGTTCTTTTCCACGATAGCAAATATAGCCAACCGTGATCCGGTAAATACCCACCAGGGGTATTACGGGAACATCCTTTATTAACTACTTTATTAAGCAGACTAAGCAGTTCTATATTTAATAAGTAACAAGATAACAACGCATATGTGAACAAATAATCAAGGAAGGGTAATCCAACAAATAGGATTCAAACAACTCCTATACTTAATGCATCATAGTATAAAAGTACTCAAGGAAATTAAATTATAAATACTGGGAGACTTAGAATGCTCTGGGGCTTGCCTTGGGAGAAGACTGAGGCCTCGCGAGCGGGGCACTCAGGCAGTTTAGTGTCGGGGTCGACTGGGTCGGTCTCCTCGCTTCGTGGCACCTCCTGGATCTCCGGCTCCTCGCTTGCGTCCGGCTCGGTGTTGGTCTCCTGAGCTACCGATCCTAGGTGCAATGCGGTAATAAATAATTAAACAATGCGTGATGCATTATGACGGTATGAAAAAGGCATAATATCTTTGCAAACCAACAAAACCAACTTGTTGAACAACTTTTGACATTGAGGAAAAATATTTACTTAATAGAAACCACAAAAACAATTAACTCCACTATTTCCTATTTATTATTTCAAAAAGAACCCAGGTTTGTACAACAAGTGCTGTTTCCTGCACTCAGAAAAATCTACAAAAAATATAGCAACTAATATGCACTTACTGGACTTTACTGTATAATTTTCAGCAAGAAATAAAATACTGAATAGCAGATACAAAAAGATTAAATAAACTGCTAAAAAGGTGCTCTGAACTAACTTTTCTTCTAAAAAGTGTCAAACAACAGATTTTATATTTTTCCTGGCTTCTTCTGACTTAAACAACCTTACTGCTGAAAAATAACTGCTAGAGCATGCATATATAACCCTACACAAATTTTCAAAGTTTAATCCAGATTAAAGCCTTTGAACTACAACTCTGCTGGAAAAGGGTGTAACACTCATTTTTATATTTTTCCCAGATTCTAGACAACATTTCATATTTATCCACAAAGTTCCATGAACAGAAATATCATATTCTTTTCTATATGAATTTTCTAAGAAACATTTAGAAAAACACATTTGTACTGCAACTTCATTTTTCTCCATACAACTAATTGCATATAACATTTTTCTCAGCTTCAACAAGATACACAGAGACTACATAAAGTTTCCCACATTTCATCTCTACATATATTCTTCTCATGATATATTCTAAGAAAACAACTAAAAAAATATTTTAATACAACCAGACACTTTTTCCATAAAAACAGACCCTCATATAATTTTCCTAGCTTCTACACATGACAAGAAGCATACACAAATTTTTCCACAATTTTATCTGACAAGAAAACATATTAATACATTTATTTAACAGATTACACATAAACTGAAATAAATCAAAACAGTGAAATAAACTTTAACCAAAATTAATTTTCTATTTTTCCCCAGATAGCTCTACTCATGAATAAGTTAACAAAATTTACATCACTTTATTTGGATCAACAAAACATGCTACACAAAATAAACAAGCATCTCTAGAAAATAAAAGGAAAAGAAAAAATATTTGAAATCTCCCGGCGAAGGGCTGTATGGGCTCGGTCTATGGACCAGCGGTGACTGACGGCGGGGCCGGCTGGGTCAACGGCCCACTTGCCAGCGAAGGCAGAGCAGGGGAGGAAGTTGATCGGTGATTTCTTGCCAATGGTGAGGTCGCTGGCGGTGAGGTTGGGCTTGACGTGTCCGTCTCGATGAGGCGAGTAGGGTGGTGGGGTTGGTTTGGCTAGCGCATGGTTGTAGCTCAATGGCAACGAGCAACGACGGATGGTGGCAGTGGTGGTGCACGGCTAGGCCGTTTCCGGCAGTCGCCGGCTCGATTGACGGGTACGGGATGGCTAGTGAACCTAGAGAGAGAGACAGAGGGGGGTGGTTTGGCCGGTGAAGCTTCAGAGAAGCTTGGCCTCGAGCACATGCCGCGGCGGCGGCCATGGTGCTCGGCCGTGTGGTGGCGTAAGCTCGGGGGTGATAGAGAGCGGGTGAACCAGTGTTCTCACCTTGCCTTGGTGCGGTGAAGCTCGTCGGAGAAGAAGAAAGGCGAAGGGGCTTTGGGTGACGCGGAACGAGCTCGGGCTCTCCTCGGCGGTGATGGTGGCCGAATAGGAGCACTCCATGCTTCGGTGACGGTGGGGCTCCAACTGCGGTGCTAGCGGGAGCACCGCGTGTCCGGGAGGTAGGTGGAGTGTTGGCCGGAGCTAATCGGCCGGTGGTGGTTGGTCTAAGCCGGAACGGTGATGGCGAACACAGGCGCTTGTGCCCGCGTTCGTGCGTGCGGGAGAAGAGAGGACGGAGAGAGCATGTGAGTGCGGAGGCGTGCAAGTGAAGAATGGAGAGTGGGAGCGAGCGGGGTGCACTTTTTGCTTGCTGGCTTGGCCGGACGGGCGGTCGTGGCGGGGGCCACGGCCGGCGACGGCGAGAGGCGGGGCACGGTTAGCAAGGCAACACGGCAGGCGAGACGGGCGAAGAGTGGGCGAGGCGGATTGTGAAGCGACAGGGCGAGGATGCGATCACGCGATGAGAGGCCGGAGGGGATCTCGTCGGGCTGACGGCGGCCACGTGGCGGCTTCGCCAGCGTACGGCGTGGCCGCGAGTCGGGGCGCGCGGTGAGTGCGCGCGGGCGTGGGCGAGCTTGGCAGCGGGCTGGGCCGAAAAGGCCGAGCGGGCCGGTTGGGTGGCGCCGGAAAAAATTCCAAACCCTTTTCTTTTTAATTTCTTTTCCAAACTTTGTCAAATTCAAAACAGTTTCAAAAACTCCAAACTAGGGTCTGGCCCAAAAACAAAAGTTGCTCAAAATAATTTTCTCTACAACTTTCATATAGGACATAATTTTTGAAAACCATTTCTTTAGCCTACACATAATTAAAGCTAATATGAGGGCTAGAAATCATTTTTGTTTCTGTATTTTTAATTATTAATCTACACTCAATGAGGACAAAGTGTCTACATGAGAAATATCATACTCATTATTATTTATTTTATAAAATTATTTATCAAGGCATAAATCAACTTCAACAAACAAGACCTATTGAACCCTAATTCCCAATTTAATAAACAAAGGAAAACAAACACGTTAGTGCACATGAGATATGCAATGCAATGCTCATGTTAATTAGTAGCTAATGTTATTCCTAATGCAGTGCTTGACACCAGGGTGTCACTGGTATCGAGCATACCCCTAATTCTACATCGGGCACTTGACCATTTTTTCCAACATGCCTTTTGGCATGGATTATTTTATTCTCTCTTTTTTTCATAGCCCATAACTCTTTTTTGACTTTTTGTGAGAGAGAGAAGTGACAAGTGGATGGAGCTTTATTTGGTGGATGGATGGATGGCATGTTGTGCGTAACTCTTGGTATAAGAGTTAGCGATGTTTTGTGGAGTGTACGTGAATGTCGAATCATGGGTGTATGACAAGAATCTCAACATAGGTCACAAACAATTTGACAAGGCTCAATGTAATTACAAGTAGCATATGAGTGGAAGGTTTTCAAATGAATAACTCATATGGCTCTGGTAGTATATATAATCATTGAGGAACTTGTAATTTTAATATTTTGAAAATGAAAACTCCGGATGTCAAGTATCACTTTAGAACAAAGTCATAGCAAACTGTATTTCATCGAATCAAATTAAGCAACAACTTTAGACAAGGATCATGCTTATGCTACCCACATAGGATGAATAGTTTTAGCCAATAAACTTTAATGTCAGAGAATTCAAAATCATAAACTAATCAAAATTTGAAAAATGAAACAGAGCAACTATTCATCATTTCAACAAGGACGTAATAGAAGCATGCGTAGCATACAGATGTGAGTGAAATCATTTTATTTTTATTATATATATATATATATATTTTGAACAAGTATGGAATTGAAAATTCAAATTTTAAATATGCAATGCTGTAACACCCCGGGTGTTTAATTAATTAAAATAAAATAGAATTTAATTAGGAAATGGCCAAAATCCTAGATGGAGAAAAGTTCTAGCTAGATGTTTGTTGCATTCATACCGTTGCATAATTTTATTGAGTGAAAAATAATTTTATTAAACCCGATTAGGGCGAATCAGATTTATTCTATTTAGAATAGAAATAAAAATATTTTTAAAAAGATTGAAAAATCAAACTCAAATTTTGTTCCCAAAACCTAGGTAAAAGTTTCTCAAATTTTACCAGACTTATTTGGTTTCAAACTGGATTTAAATTTGATTTCAAAAGCGTTTGCAAACTTTGAATAAAAAAGAAAAGGAAAGGGCTTCACTCCTCCATCATTTTCCCTCCCTCCATTTTTTTTTCCGCCGACGGCCCATCTGTCCCCCCTCCTTCCACCGGCCCACTCCCCCTTCCCTCCTCCCTTCGCGCCCAGGTCGGCCCAGCCGCGCACCCTCTCCCCGCTCGGCCCAGCTTCTCCTCCCTTTCCCTTTTTTTCCTCCTCCCGGGCCAGCACCATGCGCCCGCGCTGGCCCAGGGCGCCCCGCACCTCGCCCACCGTCTCTTCCCCCTCGCTCTCTGCCATGCGGGCCAACCCTGTCAGCGCCGTTCACCCTCGTCACCCTCACTGACTTGTGGGCCCCATGTTGTCAGAGTCATCCTCAACCTCCCCTCCGCACAATCCGCGTCTACCACTCCTCCCCGTCAGCGCTCAGCCGCGGGCTCTCCCTCCCCTTCACCAAGCGTGACCGAGCCGCCTGCATTCGAGCTCTTCAAGCGGGTCTATCCGCTCGGGCCTGACCTAACCGCCCAAGCCGCAGAGGCCGGACCTGCAGCCGCCATAGATGGCGTCACCAAGCCCCTCTTTCCTCTCCCTTCTGATCTCACCGGCCAGTCGAGACCGTATAAACCACTACCACCACCCCAAAACCCTATTTCGTATGCTACGAGTTCCTCACCGTGCCCTTCCTTCTTCCCCAGCAAACCCCGAGCCACGACCACCAAACCCACCATTACCGAGCCACCAAGCTCCACCGCGCCACGCCCATCTCCCCATCCTTCTCTCTAGTTTGCAGTGGTGTCGCGGGCTCACGCCGGATCTCTGTCGCATTTTTTTCAGTGGCCGAATCGCACTGCAGTGCCACTCGGAGGACGTTGCCGCACCTCCGATCCGCAGGCCGTCTTCCCCATCGCCGAACTCTGTAACAGAACCGACCAATTTGCACCAGATTAAGTACCGAGACCTCCGCTTATCGCAAAAATCATCAAGTACTTAAGCTCGTACAAACCCGGTAGTTCGGAAATCTCGAAGGATTTCAAATCATTTCAACATTCAGCCAAGATCGTACAAGTTCAGCGAACATGCCCACAAGTTACATCACAGTTGCACATAGTTCGAATACATCGGAGTATGAAATAATATTACAAAGCATAGTTTGAACAGTACCAGAAGCAACATGGTTTTAAACATAAGTTCAGAAGGTTCTTAATACAGTGCCATCAGTCTGATCAGGTCCACAAAAGCATCAGATAAGATAAGTAGTGACCATGCCCTTGGTCTAGTCATCTCCCGTAACCGGGTACAGGCAGTTCTCACAGTAGCCAAAGAAGCACTGGCCATCTGCAAGAACAAGGGAATAAAACCCTGAGTACGAGAAGGTACTCAGCTAGACTTACCCATCAAAAACCAGAAATAATGAGACACCAAGGATCATGTAGGCTATATGTGGGGTTGGCTGTACATACCCATTTTGCATGAAAGCTCTTTGTAAGTAAAACTCAACTTAGGGTGATGGCAGTCACTTTTAGTAATTAATTCTACCATACTAGGTTTGCTCCTCATCTAAAACAAGCACTTGGCTAATTATTCAAGCAAGAGTGACTATTTCATCAATAGCCTTTCAGATTCCATACCATAACCATATTTAGTTCCATAAGTTCTACGGGTGATGATCTACAGTCAATTACTCACTATCCAGGAGCGATGATGATTATAATCGATTCCTACCCAGCTGGGGATAAAATGTCGCACACTCTCCCGATCACACCTGCGCTCGGTAGCCATCGGCTGCCACTCAGGAGATCCGAGAACACAATTCACGGGACGGCCATGGGCCCTTCTACACCGGGGGTTATCTCATTACCAGGTCGATTAACCTATAGCTGCCCACGGTCATGCCAGGTCGATCAGGCCCTGCCTGCCGTCGGACCATGCCAGGTTGCTCAGAATAGTTGCCCACGGTACAGTTGAGGCCCTGGGTGTTAGGCGTCAACATCTCCATCACCGGCTCGAATAACCTTACTCGGCTTCACGGGAGGTACCCGCACCTGATCCGTTAAGTATTTGACGCGTTCAATTTGACTTAAGGGACATTCCCGAACGGGTCCTATGCGACACAGACGAGAGACTACTAGCACACACAACCCATGTCCTGCTGCTCTTACATCCCGCCCGGTCTCAGATTAATTATCACATGGTTATTTCCATGATAGCACCAGGCTAGTCATGATCAGTATCCACCTATATGCGGGAGACAGGAAATCACCCGACTTTTACTGGTCTAAGCAGGGCTAAGCATATAAATCGAGCCTAGATCTAACAGGGATATCAAGATAATAATTGCTGGTGGACAAGGATATAGTAATAATGCATCAACGGTAGCAATCAATTCCTATAACCTAATGCAACAGTCATTATCAAGTTAATCATAAATCATTCACAAACCGTAGGAGTTGAAATGCTTCGGGGCTTGCCTTTCTTGAAGTCAGACAGACGGTGATCGCGGCACTCGGGCAATTCCTCGGCGTCGGTGCCTCCGGTCTCTTCGAGCAGAATCTCCTCCTAGCTGGGCTCTTCCGGCTGCGGTGGGTTCTGGGTCTCCTCTGCCGATCATGTATGATGCATAATATGTATGAATAGGATGAATGCACATATCATGCATACGGAATGCAACAGAGCTAACAACACTTCGGGAGATAAGCACATGTCATCTACTTCATCATCTTTAACAAAGTAGTTAACATCATCTTAATGATTATAAAAGACCCTAGCATCTAACAACCATTTAACTTTCCTAATTAACCAATTAAGACACATAATTATCACAGCATTATCTACTTATTTAAATTATTTTCATCTACTTTCTTGCTTTAATAATCTTATTTAAACATGCTTATAACAGCAACCTATCCTATACAATTTCAGAAAAATCTACAAAAATTATTTAGGGTTAACAACATGCAAAACAACTCACTGTTAAATTTTCAAGTCATTTGGATTTAAGCACTGTTCTCTATGACAAAGACAAATAACATGATGAAAAGGTGCTTTGAACTACACATCATAACAGAAAGTGTCAAACAACAGATTTCATATTTTTCCTCTGAACTTCTTAGCACAAGAGCAGTCTACAAAAATTATCAGGTTTATATTCATCATATTTTAATTACTACAAATTATACAAAAAAACAACATTTAACCATTTTAAATGCTACTGCCAAAATATTTCACAGAGCACCTTCATATTACATTTTTTCCAGAAACTACTCATCAACACAGATTTAACAAAATTGAAATCACATTTTTCCGAGCTACATAGAATTAGTTATGCATTTTCTAAGTTAACAGCCAAATCCTAAATTAATTTAAACTGCACATAAAAGTATCACCAAAAATGCATTTAACATTTTTCGCAGGTAGCCCTATTCATTCTTAAGACACAAAAATTTGTTTCACAGCATTTGGACTTAAAATGAGCCTTGTATGAATTTTTGAAGCCTTTACACAAATTCTGCAAAAACTGATTTAAAAGAAAACCCGACCTAAACTGCTACGGGTACCCCACTTCATACACCAGCAGACCCAGGGCAAAACGCTAGGTGCACCCGGCTAACCCGAGTGCTTGCGTGCGCAGACTTCTCTCCTTCTCTCTCCCTCTCACTGCCAGCGGGCCCCGCTAGTCAGGCGACCCCACGTCACCTGGTCAACGGACCCACGCGTCGGAGACAGAGCACCCCCGTCGGAGTTGACCGGTGCTAGCTCGCCGGCGGCGAGGCTTCGGGCGCAACCATCTACACGGCTAGACTCACCTTCGCAAGGCGAACACGGTTGGCTAGGTTTCTTGGCCAGGGGTCCACCGGAGCAAGCTCGACGGCGACAATGGCGGAGCGGCGGCGCGGCAACTCAGTGTCGAGGCCTTGCCTGGCTATTCCGGGGCTCGGTGACGCGAACATTAGCTCAAGAAAATCCTAAGCTACCTACCCGAGCTACTATCGAGCCCTGCCGACCTCGGCATTGCCCGGCGCCACGCACGGCGGCGGTCCGCGGCGGACATGGCCGTGGCACGGCTCGGTTCCGGTTGAAACACAGCGAGAGAAGGGTCTCCATCTAACCCTAAGCTACCACAGAGGTAGAGGAGGTGAGAACGAGGCTTGGATGAGGATGGTTTGGCCGGAGATAGCCGGACCACGTGATGGTCATGGCGGCGGCCATGGCAAGAACCCGAGGATGGCGCTCGGCGTTCCGCCGGCTAGAGAGGAGGAGAGGGGAAACCAACCCGTGCTGGTGAAAAGGAGGTTAGGGCGGAGGTGTTGACGGAAGGAATCGGGCGGCGGTGCGGTGAGCAGCGAGCAATCGGTCGCCGGAGATCGGCGGGCGGCGGCGGCGCTGTGAACTGGAGAAGATGGAGTGGATGGAGGAGACGAGCGCGTGAGTGAGAGAGTTAGTGAGTGGCCGGTTGCGAGCGAGAAACGGAGAGGAGGCAAAAGAGATGGAGGGCTCGGTGCATTGCACCTGGCCACTTCCCGTCGGGGATGGGCTCCGACCGGCGCGGCGGCGTCAGGCATCGGCGGCCACGCGGCGAGCAGGCAGAGGGCAACGGGGAGACGTGGCGACCTTGGCGCAAACCACGGGCGGCGAACAACAGCGGTTTGGTCGACCGGCGAAGCGGTCTCGCGGCGGTGGGGCGGTTTCTTCCGGCGTACGGGCGACGGCGCGCGCGGGGGAGGAAGAAGGAGGCAGACAGGTGGGTCCCACTAGGGTTTAAACTAATGAGGTTTTTGCCTAATTCTTTGCTGCTCCATAACTCCCAAACTAAGACGAATTAGGAAAAGGTCCTAAAAGCAAAGTTGCTTAGAATTTTGCAAGGAACAAATCATCTTTAATGCTCAAGTCCAAATTCTACTTAGAAAAAGAATTTTACTCCTAACCCAATTTTCTAATGCACTAAATAACATTTAAAAGATTTTTTTTCTGAAAAAGGGCTTTGAAGCAAAGTTGTTTCTTTCCTCAAGATCTACAACTTTTGTTTAAGGCACTTGGTCAGAAACAGAAGGCAAAACATAGCTATACTAGGTGCTAAACAAGAACTTAAACAATCAAACACACAAATGCACATGAAATGATGAGATGCTATGCTCAAGCTATGTCAAGTTATGCATTTTAGGGTTGCTTAACACCTAGGGTGTTACAGCCCTCCCCTCCTTAAAGAAATCTCGTCCCGAGATTTGAGTTACTAACAATTCTTCATAAAATTGTGGATACACCTCCTTTAGATAGTTATCCGTCTCCCAAGTAGCATCCCGATCATCCTGCTCACACCAGGTTACTTTGTACTGCTTCACCTTGTATACATGTTTAGAACTTGTTTGACTTCCTGTCTATACATGTTCTGTGCTATTTTGATGGTGAATACCTTTTTGGCTGAAAACTGCTCATTTTGCTCTCATGTTCATATTTCGTACCTAGTGATCAGTTTGAGCCTTTGCTAGCTTCTTATGGATGTTGTTGAGTCATCTGTAGAGCATCTTTGCGCTCTCTTAATTATACTCCTGAAGCTGCTAACTTGCATTTTAACTCATATGCATTTCTGGAGGGAGATATTCTGTCAAGGGGGAGACTTTTGTGTGTTTGTGCATTTTTGCTTGATGGTTCATTTTCAACTAAGGGGGAGAAATATTGACAAATCATGTGTTCCCTGGGTTGTATGCACTATTTGAGGGGGAGTTTGCCCATGATGAGTTTTTGAAAATTCCAATTGGTTCGGAGCGTTTTTGCTAGTTGTGTTGAGCCTTTGCCTCCTTCTTGAGGGACTAGCATTCGCCTCTCAGATTTTCAATTGGTGTCGAGCTCTTCTCTTCTCGATTGTCGATTGGTTTTTGCTAGCGGTGTTGAGCCTGTTCTACCTCTTCTTGAGGGCTAGCTTTGCTTTGCTTGGTCGCGTCGAGCCGTTGCCCATGTCTTTGGGCACCAAGTTGTCTTGCTCTTTCCACTTGACCTTCTTCGGTTTTGCTATGCTTTTAGGTCATTTGGTCGAGTTCTCTCTCCTTTCTTCTTCCTTCTTCTATTCTGTATGATTTGTGTTGGTAGTTGATGATGCGCATGTTCTTTGGCTTGTGTTGTGCAGGTGTCGAGAATGGATACAGTGATCAAAGGCAAGGTGAAGGTCAAGTAGAGACGTGACGTGCCGATGGACCGAGAGTGGCGAAGGGCGGACGTGAGGCTTGGACTGAGGGACCGGTGGCCTGAGGATCAGCTGTGGTGGCTGACAGCCTAGGACAACGATGAGCGGAGACTTGCGGGTGGACGGGGTGCACGGGCGGTGCATCCCCTCTACAGCTTTGGTTTGGTGGCAGAGCCGGAGAAAAACCATCGGGTGGACGGTTTCCAGGTTTGGGCCTCAAAACCTGGGCGCGGATGGTTTCCGAGTTTGTCCACAAAACTCGGGCTGAGGACGGTTTTCAGGTTTTGGCCTCAAAACCTGGGTGCTGCGGGTTTGCTGAGTTTGGGCCACAAAACTCAGGCTACGGTCGGCTGGTTTCCCGGTTTGGGCCTCAAAACCGGGGGTTGGCTGTGAAGGCTGGTTTCCCGATTTGGGCCACAAAACCGGGGGTGCGACGTCCGGGAAAAGGACAAGCAGAGCGGTGGCGGCACGTGGCGGCGATCGGTGAGGTTGTGTCGAGGCAACACTACCAGTTGTGCGGGCGTGGCCGTCAGATCACCACCTACCTTGAGTTGGTCCAGAATAACCCTAGGGTTTAGCTGGTTCGCTCTGTAACTAGTTGAGGGGTAGAGTAGGAATTAGAATTAGGATAAGTAGAGGGAGACACCCTCCTCCCATTCCATCTCAGTCATTTGCTATTTTGCCTTCTAGGTTTTCCTGCTCTCCCTCTTCCCTGCTGTAGCGAACTGAGATCCACAGAGAAGAAAACCATACCTCTGTGTGCGTGAGATTTTGAGGAAGTGAGACCATAATCTCACTATTGTAGCGTGTGGTAGCCACACGGTTGCAAATTCGTGGTTGTGATTCGCGTTTTGTTCTTGTTCTTCGCGGAATCCTTTTCTCCATGTTTTTCCCGTCGATCGATCTCTTTGTTCGGTGCATCTCTTGCAAATCCGTTTGAACCAAGTTGTTCTAGATTATGAGGCATTTCTTTCCACCTCAGGAATTCACCTCTAATCTCACGAGCTAGTAGATCGGTTGAGTTTTTGTTTCGGGTCAAGTTTTTCTCCCTTCCCCGAATTTCTTCGATTCATCGATTTGGAGATAGGTTCGAGCCATGATCTCTTAGAGATAGCTCACTACCCTCCTTGTGACTCCTCTCACCAAGTTTGATCCCTAGAGGATTTGTTTTGGGTGAGATTGAGTCGAATCGGTGAACGAACAGAGCAGTTTCGGAGTGACCGGACGCTGGGCACGAGTTGACCGGACGCTGACCCAGTGCGTCCGGTCGTTGAATGCTCAGCGAGTTCTCTCCGTGACCGACCGGACGCTCTTTCTGCTCAGTGACCGGACTCGACGTTACTACTGCTCAGTCTCAGGGAGTCCGGTCCCAAACAGTAAGGTCCAAAATCGGGTTTCCCACGACCGGACGCGTCCGGTGGGTGACGACCGGACGCAGGCAGAGTCCGGTCAGTACTATCCTGTACTGTTTTCGTCTGCGGTTCGATCGTTCATTGTCGGTTTCGATTTCCGGCTTTCGCGTTGGGTTTCTAGAGTCTTGAAGTGTCTCGCTGTGCTTCTTGGAAGCATCCACCCTATCTCTAGGGTCATGGACACTTACGAGCTCTAGGATTTGCTCTTGGGGTTGATTATAGGGACAGTGGCGACAAGTTTCCGAAAGGAATTTTTGAAGCTCCCATTCAACCCCCCCTCTGGTCGCCTTCTGGTAGCATTCTCGGTCCTTCAATTGGTATCAGAGCGGGTTAAGGATCTTCCACCTTAGCCGGTTCCAGATCCACAGAAGGCGACATGGATCGCGGCGTGGGCAAACCGCCGTTTTTCGATGGGACGAACTATGCGTATTGGAAGATACGCATGTCGGCCTTTCTGCAGAGTATGGGTGCTTCCATTTGGGATATTTGCAACTCTGCCGATTATGTGGTCTTGGCTGCTCGTGTGACTCAGCGTCAGATCAATGATCACGATGCCAATAGCCGAGCCCGTAATGCTCTTTTCTCATGTTTGAGCATGACGGAGTTTGATCGCGTTTCTCACCTCGCTACGGCTCGGGAGATTTGGGCATCCCTCATGCATTTCCATGAGGGAACCTCTCAAGTCAAAACCCGTCTCTACGAGTCGCACAAGCGAGAGTACGAGAACTTTCGACATATGCCTGGCAAGAGCATAGAGAGTTTATTCGCTCGCTTTCAGGTGATTATCAACAGGATGAGGGCTAACAAGGAGCTGTTGCCTTTCGACGATCATGAGAGAGCTTTGAAGCTTTTACATACTCTCGATCGGTCGGTGTGGGATTCCAGGGTTCAGGCGATCATCGAATCGCCTAACTATGAGACCCTCACGTGGGACGAGCTCTTTAGTAAGCTCAAGTCCAGTGAGATCGATGACATGGCGAGGGCTTCTTATGAAAATCCTTCTGGCCCTTCGATGGCTTTGCTTTCTGGCTCTTCTGCTAACTCCTCTGGAGGCTTTGCTTTGTCTTCACTCCTTTCTGTCACAGAGGAGCAGCTGGAGTTCATGGGGGATGACGAGCTGGCTATGCTCGCCAACCGGTTCTCGCGGTTCCACAACAACCGCATGAACCGTCGCCGCGGAGGAGGACGCTCGGGATGCTTTGAGTGCGGCGATCCCAACCACTTCGTCGCCAATTGCCCGAAGAAGAACAAGCAGACCTTCGGCAAGGCGGATCATGGGCACAAGTACGACTCCGGCAAGCGCAAGGAGAAGTACGTCCCCGCGAAGCACAAGCGGAGGGACGGCTTCGACAAGGAGTACATCAAGACGAAGTACTTGGAGAAGGCCCAGGCTGAGCAGCGTGCTTTCTTCGCCACGCTCAGCGACTTCGACAACTCGGACGACGACTCCGCTGTCTCCAGCGACGACGAGTCCGAGAAGAAGAAGAGGATCGAGGACAAGCTGAACGACCTCTGCTTCTTCGCCGACGATGAGGGCTTCTGCACCATGGCCCTCGGCAAGGAGGTTGACGACGAGCTGAAGAACACTCCTCGGGACGACGACGACGACGACACCTCCCAAGTATCTCAGACCTCCGATGAGCTTTCTGCTGACGTCGAGAAACTTACTGCCGCGATCCTTAGTCAGGATAAGTTGCTTAGGCGTGCTGCGAGAGAGCGCAAGGAGTTTAGGCAGATATGGGAGGATACGGTGAAGGAACTTGAATCTGTCAAGTCCACCGTAGTTGTCACAGATGAGGAGTGTAAGATGTGCACCACGCACATGACTGACCTTCTCACATTGATAAGTAAGTATGTTGCGTTGGTAGGAGAGGTGGATGAGCTGAAGGCTAGATCTTCGTTGTTGGGTGCGTGCAAGTCATGTGCGGGCTTGCAATCTGAGTTGGCAGAGAAGAATGCCAAGATTGTGTCTCTTGAGGAGGCCAACTCAGGTAGCACATGTGTGGCTAGGTGTGTTCTTTGTGAGGGTTTGGAGATGGAGATAGCCAATGTGAAGCATGACAAGATGCAAACCGAGGAGGAAAACACATACCTTTGGACCATCTTGTCATGGGTGTCTAGTGGTGAGCCACAGCTCGTGATGATGATCTCCCAATTCAAGCGAGCTGCTAGAGGTCCAGGTGTAGGTTTTGCTCCGGGTGTTGATGTTTCATCTTTTGGGAAGATTGGAGAGTCGAGTGGTCTTGACCCATGTGAGAAGCCCAACTCCACCACTACTCCCAAGCTTACCAAGATTCCACCTAAAGAGCCTCTCAAGCCTAACACCAAGGATGGGGTCTTTGTTGAACCTCCGAGAGCTCCACCAAATAAACAATCTTGGGCTCCCAAACCAAACCACCTCAAGAACAAGATTGACACCATGCCACCCATTCATGAGGAGCTTATGCCACAGAAGGGCAAAGTGATCTACACCCACTACCGTGAGTACCAACAACACCCTATGAGAGCGGTGAGGTACCATTGTGAGCATTGTGGGAGAGATGGACACATGAGTGAGTTTTGCTTTCGGCGCAAGAGAGAGGAGCGCCGTGCAAGGGAGATGAACAATGCAGACATGTACCATCCTTTCCATGATGTACATGTACTGAATGTTCAAAGGAGAGTTCCGAGGAGAGCTGCTAGGCCTAGAGGTACAGTGCCTCAAGGTCCTAGGCTTCAGGGAGGTGTTGCCCGATGGGGTCCTGACTTTGCAGGATACGGATCCCGTGGCGGAGGCTTTATTGAGCATTTCCCTCCACCGCGTTTTGAGTATCGCGATGGACGCTCTTCCCTTAGCGGACCACGTTTTCCTGTGCGTGGTGATCGCTTTCCCGTAGGAGTGCTAGGAATGGTTTTTCTACTAACCGTTCTTTTGAGCAGTCGGCCCAACACCGGTATTCTCCTTACTTCACTAACCCCAGGGTTGGCCCTTATGCTCACCCTATGTCTTTTTATTGATATAGGAAAAACGATTGGAGAACGTTTGGTTGGTGGATTCCGGGTGTTCGAGGCACATGACCGGAAACTCCAAGTGGTTCTCCAGTCTTAGTCCGGTCGCCGGAAAGGAGTTTATCACCTTCGGCAACAATAGCAATGGTAAGGTATTGTCTCGTGGGTCCGTGCGAGTTAATGAGCACTTTGTGTTGCCCGATGTTGCTCTTGTTTCTAACTTGCATTTTAACCTTCTTTCTGTTTCGCAACTTTTCGATGATGACTATGAGATTCGTTTTAAACCGAATCTCAGTCATATTTTGGATCCTCAGGGCAATCTTGTTTGTGGGATTTCGCCCTTTGGAAAAGTCTTTCGTGCGGATTTATCGGAGTCTTTTGGCATTTCTCGTTGTCTTGTGACTGGACCTTCCTCCTCTGATCTTTGGAAGTGGCATAGGAGACTAGGACATTTGAGCTTCGACTTGCTTGCAAGACTTAGTTCACTTGGCCTAATCCGAGGATTGCCCAAGTTATCCATGGAGAGGATCTTGTTTGCCATTCTTGTAGACATGGGAAGATGGTTGCCACTCCCCACCATCCAGTGACTCAGGTCATGACTAAGCGCCCTGGACAGCTTTTGCATATGGACCTTGTTGGTCCGGCTCGGGTGAGCTCGGTTGGGGGGAAGTGGTATGTGCTTGTTATTGTTGACGACTTTTCGAGATATTCGTGGGTTTTCTTTTTAGCTGAAAAAACTGAGACTTTCTCCTTTGCTCGCAATCTGATTTTGCGTCTTCAGAACGAGTTCCCTTTGAACTCGATGCGAGCTATTAGGAGTGATAATGGTTCCGAATTCAAGAATTCGGATTTTGAGAAGTTTAGTAACTCTTTGGGTTTGGAGCATCAGTTTTCTTCTCCCTACACACCGCCCCAAAATGGTGTTGTAGAGAGGAAGAATCGGACCCTTGTAGAGATGGCCAGGACGATGCTCGATGAGCATAGGACTCCTAAGCGATATTGGGCCGAAGCTATGAGCACTGCATTCTATATTTCCAATCGCATTTTTCTTCGAGCTTTCTTGAAAAAGACCTCTTATGAGTTGTGTTTTGGAAAACTCCCCAAGGTGAGTTATTTTAGAGTTTTTGGTTGCCACTGTTTTATACTCAAGAAAGGCAACCTGGACAAATTTGAGTCTCGTTCTTCAGACGGTGTGTTTTTGGGTTATGGCGCTCATACTCGTGCTTATCGTGTACTTAACCGTGACACTAACCGAGTCATGGAGACATCCGATGTCACCTTCGATGAGACCTTGGTTTGTCCTTCTTCTCCTTTTGAGCGTGCAGGTGATCATGAGGTTGGAGAACCTCTTTTCGATGATGAGGACAAGGGTGCTGAAGGTATGGATGATCCAGCACCCCCTCCACCTGCTGTGCCGCAAGGAGCGGCTTCTACTAGGACTCACGGCCCCGATCCCTCTTCTTCGACCACTTGGGGGCCGTGGGATCCGCCACCTCGAGCGGTACCTTTTGTACCCGAGGAGGCACCAGCTGCTGTTGAGGGGGAGGCTACATCAGTCGGGAGGCGCCTCGACACATTCAGCGCCAACACCCGCCTCAACAGATGATCGGCAGCATCGGCGAACGCGTCACTCGGTCTAGGTCACAACAAATCTCTCACTTTGCGCATTCTGCATTTGTTGCTGATTTTGAACCCTGAGATGTTGGACACGCTTTGACGGATCCGGATTGGGTCAATGCCATGCATGAGGAGTTAGAAAATTTTGAAAGAAATCGGGTTTGGGTTCTAGTTTCTCCTCCCTCTGAGTGTCACCCAATTGGGACAAAATGGGTTTTCAAAAACAAACAAGGAGAAGATGGCCATGTTGTGAGAAACAAGGCCAGACTTGTAGCCCAGGGGTATAGTCAGAAGGAGGGAATAGACTATGAGGAGACTTTTGCTCCTGTAGCTCGTTTGGAGGCTATTAGGATACTCTTGGCTTTTGCTGCATCCAAAGGATTTAAACTTTTTCAAATGGATGTCAAGAGTGCCTTCTTAAACGGCTACATAGAAGAGGAGGTGGATGTGAGACAACCCCCCGGTTTCGAAAATCCCAAGTTTCCAAACCATGTCTTTAAACTTCACAAAGCTTTGTATGGTTTGAAACAAGCCCCTAGAGCCTAGTATGATAGGTTGAAAACCTTTTTGCTTGCTAAGGGTTTTAAAATGGGATGTGTGGATAAAACGCTCTTTCTCCTCAAGCAAGGCACTGATACTCTCTTGGTCCAGATTTACGTGGATGATATCATTTTCGGTGGTTCTTCTCACGCTTTGGTTGCCAAGTTTGCAGACACTATGAGCAGGGAGTTTGAGATGAGCATGATGGGCGAGTTGACGTTTTTCCTCGGATTGCAAATCAAGCAATCTCGAGAGGGAACGTTTGTGCACCAGGGTAAGTATACCAAGGACATCTTGAAGAAATTCGATATGGGTGAGGCCAAGCCTCTTCCAACACCCACGTCGACCATGACGGCCCTGGATGCGGACAAGGATGGAGAAGCAGTGGACCAGAAGGAGTACCGGAGTATGATTGGGTCGCTGTTGTACCTGACGGCGACACGCCCGGACATTCAGTTCGCGGTGTGTCTTTGCGCACGATTTCAGTCGTCGCCGCGCACGTCTCACCGTCAGGCGGTCAAGTGCATAATGAGGTACTTATCCTTCACTCCAGAATTTGGGATTTGTTATTCTGCTTCCTCCACCCTTTCCCTTTGTGGTTATTCTGATGCCGATTTTGCTGGTTGCCAGATTGAGCGCAAGTCCACCTCTGGGACTTGCCAGTTTATTGGTTCTTCTCTTGTATCGTGGTCTTCTCGCAAGCAGTCTAGTGTCGCCTAGTCTACCACGGAGGCTGAGTATGTTGCTGCGGCTAGCTGCTGTTCCCAGTTACTCTGGATGATGGCCACTTTGTGTGATTTTGGTCTGAGCTTTTCTCGTGTTCCTTTGCTTTGTGACAGCACGAGTGCGATTAGCGTTGCTAAGAACCCCGTGCTGCACTCGAAGACCAAACACATTGATGTGCGCTTTCATTTTCTGTGAGACCACTATGAGAAGGGTGATTTCGACCTTCGCCATGTCGATACTCATCATCAGTTGGCTGATATCTTCACCAAGCCTTTGAACCAATCAACTTTTAATCGGTTGAGAGGTGAGCTTGGTGTGTGTTTCCCCTTTTAGATGGAGGAAACATTTTGGCTCTTGTATTATAAACTGACTTTGTGTTTTTCAGTTGGTTTTGCCTCTTTCATTTGATTTCATCATGCATTTTTGCATTTCATCTTGCATACTTACACTCAGAGCTTCATGTGTATAATCTTTAGAATATAACTATGCTCTGTGAAGTCTTTGCTCCGATGCTCTATGATGGTGCTGTAGCTTATGCTCTTTCTGATCACTGATACATGTTGTGAGCGGAGCTATTTTATGGTGAATTTGTATAATGAACTTAAAACTTGAAAATATTCACCATTGAGATATGCAACTAACATGTGTAGAATGTGTTGAAGTCACTTATGCTTTTCATGTATGCTAGGTTGCTATGTCTCTAGTTCTGAGTCATTCACTTGCTTGGTATGCTCATATGCTGTTTTTAATCTTGAACCAAGTTAAGTGAATTGGAAAGATCGAGATGGGATTGCTTGTCAGCACATCACAGTTTCGAGACTGTTTCTCATTGCACTTTGAGTTAAACTTGAGCTGTGTAGTGTATGACCGAAACTGTTGCTTTAAGCTTCTGATTGCTTCTTGCATAGGCTTCGCACAGTTGAAAAGTTAGGCAATGACAAGCTATCAACCTCTCGCAATCACATGCTGAAATTTGAACTTGTGTAATCTAACCGCTGCAACTCCGATAAAATTTTGAATACACAAGTCATGTTTCATTCTATAGCATGATGATTGAACCTTGCTAGGGGTAGTTCACCTTGTATACATGTTTAGCACTTGTTTGACTTCCTGTCTATACATGTTCTATGCTATTTTGATGGTGAATACCTTTGTGGCTGAAAACTGCTCATTTTGCTCTCATGTTCATATTTCGTACCTAGTGATCAGGTTGAGCCTTTGCTAGCTTCTTATGGATGTTGTTGAGTCATCTGTAGAGCATCTTTGCACTCTCTTGATTATACTCCTGAAGCTGCTAACTTGCATTTTAACTCATATGCATTTCTGGAGGGAGATATTCTGTCAAGGTGCGGATACATGGGTGTATGCCGGGTCTCTGAGTGATGAGTGATTGTCAACTGGGATGATGCGCATGTTCTTTGGCTTGTGTTGTGCAGGTGTCAAGCACAGATACAGTGATCAGAGGCAAGGTGAAGGTCAAGTAGAGACGTGCCGTGCCGATGGACCAAGAGTGGCGAAGGGCGGACGTGAGGCTTGGACTGAGGTACCGGTGGCCCGAGGATCAGCTGTGGTGGCTGACAGCCTGGGACAGCGACGAGCGAAGACTTGCGGTCATGTGTTGCCAGAGTCGTGGACTTGGGGACATGTGTCGGTGGACGGGGTGCACGGGCGGTGCATCCCCTCTACAGTATCGGTTTGGTGGTAGAGCCAGAGAAAAACCATCGGGTGGACGGTTTCCAGGTTTGGGCCTCAAAACCTGGGCGCTGATGGTTTCCGAGTTTGGCCAGAAAACTCGGGCTGAGGATGGTTTCTAGGTTTGGGCCTCAAAACCTGGGTGCTTCGGGTTTGCTGAGTTTGGGCCACAAAACTCAGGCGCTTGGTGAGCTGGTTTCCCGGTTTGGGCCTCAAAACCGGGGGTTGGTCGTGAAGGCTGGTTTCCCGGTTTGGGCCACAAAACCAGGGGTGCGACGTCCAGGAAAAGGACGCAGAGCGGTGGCGGCACGTGGCGGCAATCGGGAGGTTGCGTCGAGGCAACGCTACGAGTTGTGTGGGCGTGGCCGTCGGATCCACCTACCTTCGAGTTGGTCCAGAATAACCTTAGGGTTTAGCTGGTTCGCTCTGTAAAGTAGTTAGGGGTAGAGTGGGAATTAGGAATAGTGGGAATTAGGATAAGTAGGGGGAGACACCCACCTCCCAGGTATCTCAGTCATTTGCTCTTTGCTTCTAGGGTTTCCTGCTCTCCCAATCCCCTCCTGTAGCTAGCTGAGATCCGCAGAGAACCATACCTCTGTGTACTGGTGATTTTGAGGAAGTGACGTGTGGCGGAACCGTCCTGATTATAAGAGCTCAAGTATTATCTTAGCCAACTTCGCCTGACTTCGACTGATACTTGAACCCATATAACCCCGATAGTCCGGAAATCACGAAGGATTTCTAACACCATACGTCATACAGGATCGCATTGTTCAAGGATCACATTCGTAAAGATACATCATAGCGAAAACGAAACCGAATTTAAAATATCAGAGTGCGAATTTTAAACGGAGTTATTACAATACCGAGTTTGAAAGTGCGGAAGCTGAAATAGTTTAAAGCACGACCACTACACATGTGGTCCAAATAAAACATTGTTTGATAAACCAACTCACACAACTCACTCTTCCCTTTTTAAGATAATGTGCCACTAGTAGTCTCAGTCCAGCAAAAGAAAAGGGAAAAGCTTCTGGAAGACCCTGCCCTGGGCCTACTCCTCATCACCTTCCACGGGGTAGAGGCAGTGCTTACAATAGCCAAAGTAGACCTGGCCATCTGCAACAAACGGGATAAACCCTGAGTACGGGAATGTACTCAGCTAGACTTACCCGTCCAACTGAAAATAAAGACACCAAGGACATGCAAGGCTTTTGAGGTAGAGCTGGGATCTTTTAGTTGCGAAAAGCTCAATTTAAGATAAGCGAAGTATTAGTGAAGTTAATGAGCTGTCATCGTTTATACCTATTCCTTCTTCTAGGTTTGCACCTGAACTATTGCACACACTTGAGTCTAGCAGACAAATAATATAGCCATATCCAGTTGACTTGTCCACATTTTAGTTGAACCTTTAGATATCACATGGAGTTGTATCGTGGTGAAGCTCGCCATAGTTTCCCACTAACCGGGGGAGACGGCGACTCGAATCGAATTCCAAACCAGCTGGTGAAAGACCTTTAATACCAGCCCACACTTTCCCCGTCGGGTCCATGCATTGGGCAACCGCTCGACGCTTGTTCGTGGTGGTAATCGTCGCGGTTCAAGCACGGACCGCCCAATCAGAGTCTGGCGATGGCCTCACGCGGCAGATCGCAACTTCCGTACTAGAGGGCACGACACGGGTTGAAACCGGCCCGAACAGCTTCTAACCGGCTTTGGGGTCGATGATTACAGCACCGACATATCCCTAAGTAAAAGGGCGCGTTCAAAAATGAACGAGGGCCAACATCGATACAAACCTACACGATCCAACGGATGGACTGCCCCAAGTTTCCGAACTTGTGCCCTGCCATCCCGTTGACCGTATTTCATTACTACTCAGGTTCTTTTCCACGATAGCAAATATAGCCAACCGTGATCCGGCAAATACCCATCCGGGTATTACGGAAACATCCTTAACTACCACTTTTATTAAGCAGGCTAAGCAATTCTACGTTGCAAATAAATAACAGGATAACAAGGTAGATATTAATCAATCATCAAGGAATGGTAATGCAGCAAATAGGATTCATTCAACTCCTAAACCTAATGCATCACAGTATAAAAGGACTCAAGTAATTTAATTGTAAAAACTGGGAGACTTAGAATGCTCCGGGGCTTGCCTTGGGTGAAGACCGAGGCCTCGTGGGAGGGGCACTCAGGTAAGTTAGGGTCGTGGACGGGGTCGCCTTCCTCTGGCTGCTGCAGCTCCGGGATCTCCGGCTCGGCGTTTAGCTCCTGCTCTTGGTGGGGCTCCGGCGGGGTCGATCCTATTGTATGCGATGATTAATAAATAATCCAAAAGAACTTAGGTTTGAACTGCAAGTGCACTTTTCTGGAATCAGAAAAATCCACGAAAATTCCAGAAGGCAAACAACAGGTGCTGGACTCCACTGAACAAATTTCAGCCAAAAATAAAATTCAGAACTGCAGATATAAAAATGACAAGCAAACTGCTCAAAAAGGTGCTTTGAACTACAACCCTACGGTAAAAGGGTGCACAACTCTATTTCATATTTTTTCCCAGATTCTACATCAAATTTTATGCTTATCAAGAAAGTTTCATGAACAGAAACATTGTATTATTTCTTACATGAATTTTCAAAGGAAAACACAGAAAAGCTCAGTTGTGAAGCAACTACAACCTTTTCCATAAAACAGATCAGGTTTATATTTTTCTTAGACTCTTCATGGCATACAGAGACTGCACAAAATTTCCCATATTTTATTTCAACCTATAAAACACCTTAACACTTTTTCTAAGAAATCAGCAAAAAGGAACTTTTAAGCATAAAAGAAACTTTTTCCACATAAACAGTGCATCATATATTTTTCACAGGTGTAAAACAGTATAATACATTTACACCAAATTTTCCAGGAATTATCTCAACCAGAAAACATATATAACCATTTATCTAAACAAAAGCATATAAACTGAAATAAATGAAAACAGTAAAATAAACTCCTACCAAAAATACTTTCATATTTTACCATGGTAGATCTACTCATAAACAAGCTAGCAAAACTGAAAGTACTCCAATTGGACTTATAAATCATGCTGCACAAAAATAACAAGCATCTCTGGAAAATAAAACTCTAAAAGAAAAACATTTGAAATCTCCCGGCTTGGCTTGCGGGAACCTGGTCCGACTCGACCCAATCCTCGCTCGAGCGCACGGCGGAAGGCGTGTGTGTTCGCTCGAGGCCCGGCTCGGTCGAGACAGCGCCCGGGGGTTCGCTCAAGGTCGAGGCCCGTCCGAGGCCTGGCTCGAGGGCTCGGTCGAGGCCTGGCTCGAGGGCTCGGGCGAGACGGAAAAACACTCGCCCGTCCGAGGCCTGGCTCGAGGGCTCGGTCGAGGCCTGGCTCGAGGGCTCGGGCGAGACGGAAAAACACTCGCCCGTCGAGGCCTGGCTCGAGGGCTCGGGCGAGACGGAAGTCTGTCCGAGGCCTGGCTCGAGGGCTCGGGCGAGACGGAAGTCTGTCCGAGGCCTGGCTCGAGGGCTCGGCGAAGGTTCGGGTGGATGCGGTCCATGGACCAAACAGAGGCTGACGCGCGGGGTCCGTGGGTCAACGGGACCCACCCGTCAGAGAGAGGAAAACAGGGGAGAGGTTTGACCGGCGGCTGCTCGCCGGCGGTGAGGTTTCCGGCGGCGAGGCTAGGCTAGATAGATTCGTCTCGACGAGGCGCATCGGTGGTGGTGATGGTTTGGCCAGCGCATGGCCGGAGCATGCCGGCGACGAGCTACGGCGGACGGTGGCGTCGGTGAGGCTCGGCTTGGCCGTGTCCGGCGGTCGCCGGAGAAATTAGGGGAGGCAAAAGCTCGTGTGAACCCTAAGGAGCACAGCTACGGGGTTGGTTTGGCTTGATTGGCTCCAGAGGAGCTTGGCCACGAGCGAGGTCCGCGGCGGACGGCTATGGCGTTCGGCCGGGGAAGAAGATGTGGGAGAGAGCGGTAGCGTTGAGGCTAGACGGTGTTCTCACCTTGCCTTGACTCGGTGAAGCTTGACGGTGAAGGAGGGAGACGGTGGAGCTCGGGTTGAGGAAGAACGGCGTTGCGGCTCGGCGGTGGCGACTGACGGACCGAAAGAGGCGCTACGTCCTCCGGCGGCGTCGGGGCTCGGTCGGTGATGACGACGTGCGCACGGCGTGTGCACAGTATAGGCGGAGAGGTTGGTGAGAGGGATTGGATGGTGGTGGTCGGATGTGGCCGGAACGGCGGAGGGGAGTGATGGTGGTCGCGGCGAGAGCGAGCAGTGTTCTCGGCTCGCGTTCGTGGGAGAGGAGAGTGCGAGCGAGAGTGGGAGAGTGTGTGCGGGAGTGTGAGGGAGTGAAGGGGTGCTCGGGGTTTTGATCGGCTTGACCGGTGGTCGTGGCGGGGCCACGGCGGCGCGGTCGGCGAGGCAGCGCGGTGATGCCGTGCACGGCGAGCGGGTGCGGCAGGCGAGGCGAGCGGAGAGTGGCCGGGGGAGATAGCTTGCGTGCTCGGGTGAGAGAGAATCGAGCGAGGAGTGGCCGGCGAGGATCCTCGGCAGCATGCGGCGGCCACGTGGCGGTTGCGGCCGGCGTACGGCGCGGGCGTGTCAGCGGCGATGTCGCGCGCGGCGAGGCAGAAGCGGACCAGCGCACGCGAGCGGGCGAGCTGGGCCAGCGCGCGCGAGGTTGGGCCGAAAGGCCAGATGGGCCAAAAGGTGGGGCGCCGGGGAGAAATCGTTTTCCTTTTCTTTTCCCAAAACCTTTTTAAACTTTGACCACTCAAAACAGTTTTAAAAACTTCAAACTAGGTTTTGACCCAAAAATAAAAGTTGCTCAAAATAATTTTCTCTACAACTTTTATATAAGACTCTTTTTCTAAAAACCATTTTTAAAACTTCCTCATAAATAAAGCCAAAACAGAGATCCAATTAAATCATCAAGTCAAATAGAAATCCAAATCCAAATAAATAAACAAAAGACAAAAGCACTCTTATGCACATGAAATGATGCAATGCATTGCTTATGCTTCTTTAGTAGCTAATGAAGTTCCTAATGCAGTGCTTGACACTAGGGTGTCACATGACGCCGTAACCTCACTGTTGTAGCGTGTGTTAGCCACACAGTTGCAATTTGGCAGTTGTGTTTCGCGTTTTGTCTGTGTTCTTCGCGGAATCCTTTTTCTCCACGCTTTTCCCGTCGTTTGATCTCTTTGCTCGGTACATGTTTTGCAAATCCATTTGAACCAAGTTGTTCTAGGTCGAGAGGCACTTCTTTCCACCGAAGGAATTTACCTCTAACCTCATGGTCTAGGAGATCAATCGATTTTGGTTTCGGGTCAAGTTTTTCTCCCTTCCCCCAAAATTCTTCGATTCATCGATTTGGAGATAGGTTCGAGCCATGATCTCTTAGAGATAGCTCACTATTCTCCTTGTGACTCCTCTCACTAAGTTTGATCCCTAGAGGATTTGTTTTGGGTGAGATCGAGTCGAATCGGTGGACGAACAGTGCTGCTGCGGGGTGACCGGACGCAGACTCGGGACGACCGGACGCTAGGGCAGTGCGTCCGGTGGTTGAATGTCCACACTGTGTCTATCTGTGACTTGACCGGACGCTGGCCTTCTAGTGTGACCGGACGCACCTCTTCCACTGTTCACGGTTTTTGTTCGTTTTGACCGGACGCTCTGTGCATCGACCGGACGCTTGTCTCTGGTGAGTCCGGTCAGGAACAGTAAGCTCCGAAATCCATTTTCAGCGGACCGGACGCGTCCGGTGCTCTGTGACCGGACGCAGGCAGAGTCCGGTCAGTGCAGTCTCTGCGCAGTTTCGTTCGCAGCTCGCTCGTCAGTTGTCGGTTTTGGTTTCCGTCTTTTGCGGTTGGTTTCTAGGGTTGTATTGTGTCCCGCTGTGCTTCTCGGAAGCATCCACCCTACATCTAGGGTCGTGGTCACTTGCAAGCTCTAGGGTTTGTCTTCGGGGTTGATTTTTGGGACAATGGTGACAAGTTTCGGAAAGGAATTTTGAAGCTCCCATTCACCCCCCTCTGGTCGCTTTCTGGTTGCATTCTCGGTCCTTCAATTGGTATCGGAGCGGGTTAAGGATCTTCCACCTTAGCCGGTTCTAGATCCACAGAAGGCGACATGGATCGCGACGTGGGCAAACCGCCGTTCTTTGATGGGACGAACTATGCGTATTGGAAGATACGCATGTCGGCCTATCTCCAGAGCATGGGCTCTTCTATTTGGGAGATTTGCAACAAGGCCGATTACGTTGTCTTGGCTGCTCGTGTTACTCAGCTTCAGATGGATGAGCATGATGCCAACAGCCGAGCGCGTAACGCTCTTTTCTCTTGTTTGAGCATATCCGAGTTTGATCGCGTTTGTCACCTCCCCACGGCTCGTGAGATTTGGGCGACCCTCATGCGTTTCCATGAGGGAACCACTCAAGTCAAATCCCGTCTCTACGAGTCGCACAAGCGGGAGTACGAGAACTTTCGACATATGCCTGGCGAGAGCATAGAGAGTTTATTCGCTCGCTTTCTGGTCATTGTCAACAAGATGAGAGCGAACAAGGAGCTGTTGCCTTTCGATGATCATGAGAGGGCTTTGAAGCTTTTGCACACTCTTGATCGGTCGGTGTGGGACTCAAAGGTACAGCCGATCATCGAATCGTCTAACTATGAGACCCTCACTGGCGACGAGCTCTTTAGCAAGCTCAAGTCTAGTGAGATTGACGCCATGTCGAGGGCTTCTTATGAGAATCCTTCTGGCCCGACTATGGCTTTGGTTTCTGGCTCTTCTGCTAACCCCTCTAGAGGATTTGCACTCTCTTCACTCTTTTCTGTCATAGAGGACCAGCTGGAGTCTTTGGGGGATGACGAGTTAGCAATGCTCGCCAACCGGTTCTCGCGGTTCCACAACAACCGCATGAACCGTCGCCACGGAGGAGGACGCTCAGGATGCTTTGAGTGCGGTGACCCCGACCACTTCATCGCCAACTGTCCCAAGAAGAAGAACACATCTGGGAAGGGTGATCCTGGGCACAAGTATGACTCCGGCAAGAGCAAGGAGAAGTACGTCCCCGCGAGGCACAAGCGGAGGGGCGGCTTCGACAAGGAGTACATCAAGAAGAAGTACTTGGAGAAGGCCCAGGCTGAGCAGCGTGCGTTCTTCGCCACGCTCAGCGACATCGACGGCTCGGATGATGATTCCGCTAGCTCAAGCGATGACGAGTCCGAGAAGAAGAAGAGGATCGAGGACAAGCTAAACGGCCTCTGCTTCTTCGCCGACGATGATGGCTTCTGCACTATGGCCCTCGGCAAGGAGGTCGACGGCGAGCTGGTGGACACCCCTCGGAACGACGACGACGACGACGACACCTCCCAGGTATCTCTGACCCACGACGAGCTTTCTGCTGAGGTCGAGAAACTTACTGCTGTGCTCCTTAGTTAGGATAAGTTGCTTAGGCGTGCTGCTAGAGAGCGCAAGGAGTTTAGGCAGAAGTGGGAGGATACGGTGAAGGAACTTGAGTCTATCAAGTCCACCGTTGTTGTTACCGATGAGGAGGAGTGTGAGATGTGCACCACGCACATGACTGATCTTCTCACTTTGAGAGGTAAGTATGCTGCGTTGGTAGGAGAGGTGGATGAGCTGAAGGCTAGACCCTCGCTGTTGGGTGCGTGCAAGACTTGTCCTGTGTTGCAATCCGAGTTGGCAGAGAAGAATGCCAAGATTGTGTCTCTTGAGGAGGCCAGCTCGGGTAGCACTTGTGTGTCCAGGTGTGTTTTGTGTGAGGGCCTGGAGATGGAGATAGCAAATGTGAAGCATGACAAGATGCAAACCAAGGAAGAAAACACATACCTTCGGACCATCTTGTCATGGGTGTCTTGTGGTGAGCCACAGCTCGGGATGATGATCTCCCAATTCAAGCGAGCTGCTGGAGGTCCTGGTGTAGGTTTTGCTCCGGGCGTTGATGTGTCTGCTTTTGGGAAGATTGGCGAGTCAAGTGGTTTGAACCCGAGTGAGAAGCCCAACTCCACCACTACTCCGAAACATACCAAGCTTCCACCCAAAGAGCCTCTGAAGCCTAACACCAAGGATGGAGTGTTTGAGGAACCTCCGAGAGCTCCACCCAAGAACCAAGTGTGGCATCCCAAACCCAACCACCTAAAGAACAAGTTGGACACAATGCCACCCATCCAGGAGGAGCTTATGCCACAGAAGGGCAAGGTCATCCTCACCCACAACTGTGTGTACCAACAACCCCCTTTGAGAGCGGTGAGGTACCATTGTGAGCATTTTGGGAGAGATGGACACTTGAGTGAATTCTGCTTTCGGCGCAAGAGGGAGGCGCGCCGTGCTAGGGAGATGAACAATGCGGACATGTACCATCCTTTCCATGATGTACATGTGTCGAATGTTCAGAGGAGAGCTCCAGGGAGAGCTGCTAGGACTAGAGGTGCAGTGCCTCAAGTTCCTAGGCCTAGGCCTCGTAGAGAGCGTGCCCGGCGGGAGCCTCCAGTTGCAGGCTATGGACCCCGTGGCGGTGGCTTTGTTGTAGAGCGTTTTCCTCCACCGCGTTTTGAGTATCGCGATGGACGCTCTTCCCTTAGCGGACCACGTTTTCCTCAACGTGGTGATCGCTTCCCCCGTAGGCGTGCTAGGAATGGTTTTACTACTAACCGTTCTTTTGAGCAGCCGGCCCAACACTGGTATTCCCCTTACTTCACTAACCCCAGTGTTGGCCCGTATGCTCACCCTATGTCTTTTTATTGATGTAGGTAAAATGATTGGAGAACGTTTGGTTGGTGGATTCCGGGTGTTCGAGGCACATGACCGGAAACGCCAAGTGGTTCTCCAGTCTTAGTCCGGTCGCCGAAAAGGAGTATATCACCTTTGGCGACAACAGCAAAGGTAAGGTGCTGTCTCTTGGGTCGGTGCGAGTTAATGAGCACTTTGTGTTGCGCGATGTTGCACTTGTTTCTAACTTGCATTTTAACCTTCTTTCTGTTTCGCAACTCTTTGATGACGACTATGAGATTCGTTTTAAGCCGAATCTCAGCCGTATTTTGGATCCTCAGGGCAATCTTGTTTGTGTGATTTCGCCCTTTGGAAAAGTCTTTCGTGCGGATTTCTCGGAGTCTTTTGGCATTTCTCGTTGTCTTGTGGCTGGACCTTCTTCTTCTGATCTTTGGAAGTGGCATAGGAGACTAGGACATTTGAGCTTCGACTTGCTTGCAAGACTTAGTTCACTTGGCCTAATCCGAGGATTGCCCAAGTTATCCATGGAGAAGAATCTTGTTTGCCATTCTTGTAGACATGGGAAGATGGTTGCCGCTCCCCACCATCCAGTGACTCAGGTCATGACTAAGCGCCCTGGAGAGCTTTTGCACATGGACCTTGTTGGTCCGGCTCGGGTGAGCTCGGTTGGGTGGAAGTGGTATGTGCTTGTTGTTGTTGATGACTTTTTGAGATATTCGTGGGTCTTCTTTTTAGCTGAGAAGACTGAGACTTTCTCCCTTGCTTGCAATCTGATTTTGCGTCTTCAGAACGAGTTCCCTTTGAACTCGATGCGAGCTATTAGGAGTGATAATGGTTCCGAATTCAAGAATTCAGATTTTGAGAAGTTTTGTAACTCTTTGGGTTTAGAGCATCAGTTTTCTTCCCCCTACACACCGCCCCCAAATGGTGTAGTAGAGAGGAAGAATCGGACCCTTGTAGAGATGGCCAGGACGATGCTCGATGAGCATAGGACTTCTAGGCGATATTAGGCCGAAGCTATGAGCACTGCATGCTATATTTCCAATCACATTTTTCTTCGAGCTTTCTTGAAAAAGACCTCTTATGAGTTGCGTTTTGGAAAACTCCCCAAGGTGAGTTATTTTAGAGTTTTTGGTTGCCATTGTTTTATACTCAAAAAGGGCAACTTGGACAAGTTTGAGTCTCGTTCTTCTGACGGTGTGTTTTTGGGTTATGGCACTCATACTCATGTTTATCGTGTACTTAACCTTGACACTAACCGAGTCATGGAGACATCCGATGTCACCTTCGACGAGACCATGGTTTGTCCTTCTTCTCGTTTTGAGCGTGCAGGTGATCATGAGGTTGGAGAACCTCTTTTTGATGACGAGGACGAGGGTGCTGAAGGTATGGATGATCCTGCACCCCCTCCACTTGCTGTGCCGCAAGGAGCGGCTTCTACTACGACTCACGGCCCCGACACGTCTTCTTCCTGGGGGTCGTGGGATCCGCCACCTCGAGCGGTACCCTTTGTACCCGAGGTTGCACCAGCTGCTGTTGAGGGGGAGGCCACTTCGGTAAGGGAGGCGCCAAGACACATTCTACGCCAGCACCCGCCTCAGCAGATGATCGGCAGCATCGACGAACGCGTCACCCGGTCAAGGCAAATCTCTCACTTTGCTCATTCTGCATTTGTTGCTGATTTTGAACCCCGGGATGTTGGACATGCTTTGACGGATCCGGATTGGGTCAATGCCATGCATGAGGAGCTTGAGAACTTTGAGAGAAATCGGGTTTGGGTTCTAGTGTCTCCACCTTCTGAGTGTCACCCAATTGGGACAAAATGGGTTTTCAAAAACAAACAGGGAGAAGATGGCCATGTTGTGAGAAACAAGGCCAGACTCGTAGCCCAGGGATATAGTCAGAAGGAGGGGATTGACTATGAGGAGACTTTTGCTCCTGTAGCTCGTTTGGAGGCTATTAGGATACTCTTGGCTTTTGCTGCATCCAAAGGTTTCAAACTTTTTCAAATGGATGTCAAGAGTGCCTTCTTAAACGGCTACATAGAAGAGGAGGTGTATGTCAGACAACCCCCCGGTTTTGAAAATCCGAAGTTTCCAAACCATGTCTTTAAACTCCACAAAGCTTTGTATGGTTTAAAACAAGCCCCTAGAGCCTGGTATGATAGGTTGAAAACCTTTTTGCTTGCTAAGGGTTTTAAAATGGGATGTGTTGATAAAACACTCTTTCTCCTCAAGCAAGGCACTGATACTCTCTTGGTCCAAATTTACGTGGATGATATCATTTTCGGTGGTTCTTCTCACGCTTTGGTTGCCAAGTTTGCAGATACTATGAGCAGGGAATTTGAGATGAGCATGATGGGCGAGTTGATGTTTTTCCTCGGGTTGCAAATCAAGCAATCCCGGGAAGGGACGTTCGTGCACCAGGGCAAGTACACCCGGGACATTCTGAAGAAATTCGATATGGGTGAGGCCAAGCCTCTTCCAACACCTCTGTCCACCACGACGGCCCTGGATGCGGACAAGGAGGGAGAAGCAGTGGACCAGAAGGAGTACCGGAGTATGATCGGGTCGCTGCTGTACCTGACGGCGACACGCCCGGACATTCAGTTCGCGGTGTGTCTTTGCACGTGATTTCAGTCTTCGCCGCGCACCTCTCACCGTCAGGCAGTCAAGCGCATTATGATGTACTTATGCTTCACTCCTGAGTTTGGGATTTGGTATTCTGCTTCCTCCACCCTTTCCCTTTGTGGTTATTCCGATGCCGATTTTGCTGGTTGTCGCATTGAGCGCAAGTCCACTTCTGGGACTTGTCAATTTATTGGTTCTTCTCTTGTATCGTGGTCTTCTCGCAAGCAGTCTAGTGTCACCCAGTCTACCACGGAGGCTGAGTATGTTGCTGCGGCTAGCTGTTGTTCCCAGTTACTCTGGATGATGGCCACTTTGCGTGATTTTGGTCTGAGCTTTTCTCGTGTTCCTTTGCTTTGTGACAGCACGAGTGCTATTAGCGTTGCTAAGAACCCCGTGCTTCACTCGAAGACCAAACACATTGATGTGCGCTTTTATTTTCCGCGAGACCACTATGAGAAGGATGATATCGACCTTCGCCATGTCGATACTCATCATCAGCTTGCTGATATTTTCACCAAGCCTTTGGACCAATCAACCTTTAATCGGTTGAGAGATGAGCTTGGTGTGTGTTTCCCCTTTTAGATGGGGGAAACATTTTGGTTCTTGTACGATAGACTGACTCTTTTTCGTTTATCTTTATTTTCTTTTGCATTTCAGCATACGCTATTATATTCTAAGCTTCATGGATATACTCTTTAGAATGTGATTATGCTCTGTTTAGTATGCTCCGATGCTTGTGTTGATGCTATGTAGCTTATGCTCTTTCTGATCACCGATACATGTTGTGAGCTGAGCTATTTTTGAATGGTGAACCTTTTTAATGAACTTAAAATTGAAAATGTTCACCATTGAGAAATGCAACTAGCATGTGTAGGATGTGTTGAATTCACTCGTGCCTTTTCATATATGCTAGGTTGCTATGTCTCTAGTTCTGAGTCTGTCACTTGCTTGGTCTGTTCATATTCTGTCAATAAAATCTGAACCAAGTTTTAAGTGAATTGAAAAGATCGAGATGGGATTGCTTGTCAACACATCACAGTTTCGAGACTGTTTCTCATTGCACTTTGAGTTAAACTTGAGCTGTGTAGTGTATGACCGAAACTGTTGGTTTAAGCTTCTGATTGCTTCTGCATAGGATTCGCACAGTTGAAAAGTTAGGCAATGACAAGCTTTCAACCTCTCGCAGTCACATGCTGAATTCTAAACTTGTGTAATTTCACCGCTGCAACTCCGATTAAAATTTGAAAACACAAGTCTATGTTTCATTCTGCAGCATGTTGATTGAACTTTGCTAGGGGTAGTTCACCTTGTATACATGTTTAGCGCTTGTTCGAATTCCTGTCTATACATGTTGAGTGCTATTTTGATGGTGAATACCTTTTTGGCCAAAAACTGCTCACTGTGCTCTAATGTTCATATTTCATATTTGGTGATCAGTTTGAGCATTCGCTAGCTTGTATGCTTTCCAGTGAGTCATTAGAGCTATACTGTTTAGAGCATCTTTGCATTTTCATGACTATATTCTTGAAGCTGCTAACCTGCATCGTGCCTCATATGCATTTTGGAAGGGAGAGCAATTCTCTCGTTGACACTTTTGATGGTGCATTTTCTAAGGGGGAGAAAATTTGCTTTCATTTTTTTTTCTTTTGCTTGATGGTGCATTTTCAACTAAGGGGGAGAATTAGAACAAATCATACCTCCCATGTTCAAAGGGGAGAGGAATCAGTTGTGTGCACCATGCAAGGGTGAAGGACCGAGAATGCTACCAGAAAGCGACCAGAGGGGGGGTGAATGGGAGCTTCAAAATTCCTTTCGGAAACTTGTTGCCACTGTCCCGTAAATCAACCCCAAGGGCAAACCCTAGAGCTTGCTAGTGTCCACGACCCTAGATGTAGGGTGGATGCTTCCAAGAAGCACAGCGGGACACTACACAACTCTAGAAAACCAACGCAAAAGGCGGAAACCAAATCCGACACCGAACGAACAACCGGCGAACGAAAACGCGCAAAGCAGTCACGACCGGACTCTGGCCAGCGTCCGGTCAGCAGGGACCGGACGCGTCCGGTCACACAAATGCCGATCTGAGACCTTACTGAGTTGGACCGGACTCACGAGTCTGGAGCGTCCAATCGAAGGCAGTGCGTCCGGTCAGTACAAAGCACACACGGTGAACAGTGCTAGGGATGAGTCCGGTCAGTGAGCAACCAGTGCGTCCGGTCAGGGCACGAAACACAGCAGAGAGCTGTTCAACGACCGGACTCACTCTCAGCGTCCGGTCATCCCATGGCGAGCGTCCGGTCACCCCGAAACTGGGCAGTTCGTCCACCGATTCGACTCGATCTCACCCAAAACAAATCCTCTAGGGATCAAACTTGGTGAGTAGAGTCACAAGGATGATAGTGAGCTATCTCTAAGAGATCATGGCTCGAACCTATCTCCAAATCGATGAATCGAAGAACTTCGGGGAAAGGGAGAAAGACTTGACACGAAACGAAAATCGACCGATCTCCTAGACCGTGAGGTTAGAGGTGAATTCTTTCGGTGGAAAGAAGTGCCTCACGACCTAGAACAACTTGGTTCAAACGGATTTGCAAAAGATGAACCGAGCAAAGAGATCAAGCGACGGGAAAAACGTGGAGAAAAAGGATTCCGCGAAGAACACGAACGAAACGCGAATCACAACCACGAAATTGCAACCGTATGGCTACCACACGCTACAACAGTGAGGTTACGGCCTCACTTCCTCAAAATCTCACGAACACAGAGGTATTGTTCTCTTCTCTGTGGATCTCAGCTAGCTACAACAGGGATGTGGGAGAGCAGGAAACCCTAGAAGCAAAGAGCAAATGACAGGGATGACTAACTGAGATAGATGGGGAGGTGGGTGTCTCCCCCTATTTATCCTAATTCTAAACTATTCCTAATTCCCACTCTACCCCTAACTACTTACAGAGCGAACCAGCTAAACCCTAAGGTTATTCTGGACCAACTCGGTGGTAGGTGTATCCGACGGCCACGCCCGCACAACTCGTAGCGTTGCCTCGACGCAACCTCCCGATTGCCGCCACGTGCCGCCCTCGCTCTGCACCCCCGGTTTTGTGGCCCAAACTGGGAAACCAGCCTTTTCCAGCCAACCCCTGGTTTTGAGGCCCAAACCGGGAAACCAGCCCACCAAGCATCTGAATTTTGAGGCCAAACTCAGCAAATCCTCAGCGCCCAGGTTTTGAGGCCCAAACCTGGAAACCGTCCTCAGCCCGAGTTTTGTGGCCAAACTCAGAAACCATCCGCACCCAGGTTTTGAGGCCCAAACCTGGAAACCGTCCACCCGATGGTTTTTCCCTGGCTCTACCACCAAACCGACGCCGTAGAGGGGATGCACCTCCCATGCACCCCGTCCACCGACACGTGTCCCCAAGTCCACGACTCAGGCAACACATGACCGCACTTCTTCACTTGTTGTCGTCACAGGCTGCCAGCCACCACAGCTGATCCTCGGGCCTCTGGTCCCTCAGTCCAAGCCTCACGTCCGCCCTTCGCCACTCTCGGTCCATCGGCATGGCACGTCTCTACTTGACCTTCACCTCGCCTTTGATCACTGTATCCGTGCTCGACACCTGCACAACACAAGCCAAAGAACATGCGCATCGTCCCAGTTGACAATCACTCATCACTTAGAGACCCGGCATACACCCATGTATCCGCAATCTCCCCCTTGATGAGTGCATTGTCAACTACCAACACAAATCATAATGGAAAAAGAAGAAAGAAGAAGGAGAAGAAGAAAGAACTCAACCAAATGACCCAAAAGCATAGCAAAGCCGAAGAAGGTCAAGTGGAAAGAGCAGAACAACTTGGTTCCCAAAGACATGGGCAACGGCTTGACGCAACCAAGCAAAGCAAAAGCTAGCCCTCAAGAAGAGGTAGAACAGGCTCAACACCGCTAGCAAATACCAATCAAAAAATCGAAGCAAAAATGCTAGTCCCTCAAGATAGAGGCATAGAGGCTCAACACAACTAGCAAAGAAAGCTCGATACCAACTGTTACCAGCTCAAGAAAAAGAGCTCGACACCAATTGAAAATATGAAAAGCACAAATGCTAGTCCCTCAAGAAAGAGGCAAAGGCTCAACACAACTAGCAAACCGCTCCAAACCAATTGAAAATGTCAAAAACTCATCCGGAGCAAACTCCCCCTCGAATAGTGCAAACCAACTAAAAAGGCTCCCCCTAAGCAAATGGAGGATTATGATTTGCAATTTCTCCCCCTTAGTTGAAAAGGCACTTATCAAGAAACAATTGCTCCCCTGGGAAAATGCACCAACAAAAGTGCTACCACGCAGATTTCTCCCCTTCCAAAATGCATATGAGTCAAAAATGCAAGTTAGAAGCTTCAGGAGTATACTCAAAAGAGTGCAAAGATGCTCTACATAGTTCTGATCTGATGACTCAGAAAAATGCACAGAATGCTAGCAAAGGCTCAAACTGATCACTAAGTCTAAAATGAGAGCAACAGGAGCAGTTTTCAGCCAAAAAGGTATTCACCATCAAAATAGCACAAGACATGTATAGACAGGAAGTCAAAACAAGTGCTAAACTTGTATACAAGGTGAACTACCCCTAGCACAGTTCAATCATCATGCTGATACCAAATGAAACATGAAGCATGTACTTGTGATTTCAAATTTTAATCGGAGTTGCAGCGGTGAAATTACACAAGTCTAGAAATCAGCATATGACTGCGAGAGGTTGAATGCTTGTTATTGCCTAACTTTCCAACTGTGCGAAGCCTATGCATAAGCAATCAGAAGCTTAAAGCAACAGTTTCGGTCATACACTACACAGCTCAAGTTTAACCCAAAGTGCAATGAGAAACAGTCTCAAAACTGTGAGGTGTTAACAAGCAAACCCATCTCGATCTTTCCAATTCACTTAACTTGGTTCAGATTTTAAACAGAATATGACATACCAAGCAAGTGAATGACTCAACACTAGAGACATAGCAACCTAGCATATATGAAAAGCACATGTGACTTCAACACATCCTACACATGCTAGTTGCATATCTCAATGGTGAACATTTTCAAGTTTTAAGTTCATTATCAAATTCACCATTCAAAAATAGCTCAGCTCATAGTATGCACTAGTGATCAGAAAGAGCATAAGCTACAGCATCTACATAAAGCATCGGAGCAAAAACTACACAGAGCATAGTTACAATCTTCAGATTATACATATGAAGCTCAGAATGTAAAAGCATATGCTAAAATGCAAAAGATGCACGAAGAAATAAAAAAGAAGCAAAAAACAACTGAAACCGAAAGGTCAGTGTATCATACAAAATCCAAAGTGTTTCCCCCATCTAAAAGGGGAAACACACACCAAGCTCACCTCTCAACCGATTAAAGGTTGATTGGTCCAAAGGCTTGGTAAAAATATCAGCAAGCTGATGATGAGTATCGACATGGCAAAGGTCGATATCACCCTTCTCATATTGGTCTCGCAGAAAATGAAAGCGCACATCAATGTGTTTGGTCTTCGAGTGAAGCACGGGGTTCTTAGCAACGCTAATCGCACTCGTGCTGTCACAAAGCAATGGAACACGAGAAAAGCTCAGACCAAAATCACACAAAGTGGCCATCATCTAGAGTAACTGGGAACAGCAGCTAGCCGCAGCAACATACTCAGCCTCCGTGGAAGACTGGGCGACACTAGACTGCTTGCGAGAGGACCACGAAACAAGAGAAGAACCAATAAACTGGTAAGTCCCAGAAGTGGACTTGCGATCAATACGGCAACCAGCAAAATCGGCATCGGAATAACCGCAAAGGGAAAGGGTGGAGGAAGCAGAATACCAAATCCCAAATTCTGGAGAGAAGGATAAGTACCTCATAATGCGCTTGACCGCCTGACGGTGAGAGGTGCGCGGCGACGCCTGAAAGCGCGCGCAGAGGCACACCACGAACTGGATGTCCGGGCGTGTCGCCGTCAGGTACAGCAGCGACCCGATCATACTCCGGTACTCCTTTTGGTCCACCGCTTCTCCCTCCTTGTCCGCATCCAGGGCCGTCGTGGTCTCCATGGGTGTTGGAAGAGGCTTGGCCTCACCCATGTCGAACTTCTTCAGGATATCTCTAGTGTACTTGCCCTGATGCACAAACGTTCCCTCCCGGGTTTGCTTGATTTGCAACCCGAGGAAAAACGTCAACTCGCCCATCATGCTCATCTCGAACTCCATGCTCATAATATCTGCGAACTTGGCAACCAAAGCGTGAGAAGAACCACTGAAAATGATATCATCCACGTAAATTTGGACCAAGAGAGTATCATTGCCTTGCTTGAGGAGGAAGAGGGTTTTATCTACACATCCCATTTTAAAACACTTAGCAAGCAAAAAGGTTTTCAACCTATCATACTAGGCTCTAGGGGCTTGTTTCAAACCATACAAAGCTTTGTGAAGTTTAAAGACATGGTTTGGAAACTTGGGATTTTCGAAACCGGGGGGTTGTCTAACATACACCTCCTCTTCTATGTAGCCGTTAAAGAAGGGACTCTTGACATCCATTTGAAAAAGTTTGAAACCTTTGGATGCAGCAAAAGCCAAGAGTATCCTAATAGCATCCAAACGTGCTACAGGAGCAAATGTCTCCTCATAGTTTATCCCCTCCTTCTGACTATATCCCTGGGCTACGAGTCTGGCCTTGTTTCTCACAACATGGCCATCTTCTCCCTGTTTGTTTTTGAAAACCCATTTTGTCCCAATTGGATGACACTCAGAAGGTGGAGACACTAGAACCCAAACCCGATTTCTCTCAAAGTTCTCAAGCTCCTCATGCATGGCATTGACCCAATCCGGATCCGTCAAAGCGTGTCCAACATCTCGGGGCTCAAAATCAGCAACAAATGCAGAATGAGCAAAGTGAGAGATTTGCCTTGACCAGGTGACGCGTTCGTCGATGCTGCCGATCATCTGCTAAGGCGGGTGCTGGCGCTGAATGTGTCGTGGCGCCTCCCTTGCCGAAGTGGCCTCCCCCTCAACAGCAGCTGGTGCCTCCTCGGGTACAAAGGGTACCGCTCGAGGTGGCGGATCCCACGGCCCCCAGGAAGAAGAGGTGTCGGGGCCGTGAGTCGTCGTAGAAGCCGCTCTTTGCGGCACAGCAGGTGGAGGAGGTGCTGGGTCATCTATTCCTTCAGCACCTTCTTCTTCATCATCGAAAAGAGGTTCGCCAACCTCATGATCACCTGCACGCTCAAAACGAAAAGAAGGACAAACCATGGTCTCGTCGAAGGTGACATCGGATGTCTCCATGACTCGGTTAGTGTCAAGGTTAAGTACACGATAAGCACGAGTATGAGTGCCATAACCCAAAAACACACCGTCAGAAGAACGAGACTCAAACTTGTCCATGTTGCCCTTTTTGAGTATAAAACAATGGCAACCAAAAACTCGAAAATAACTCACCTTGGGGAGTTTTCCAAAACGCTACTCATAAGAGGTCTTTTTCAAGAAAGCTCGAAGAAAAATGCGATTGGAAATATAGCATGCAGTGCTCATAGCTTCTGCCCAATATCGCCTAGGAGTCCTATGCTCATCGAGCATCGTCCTGGCCATCTCTACAAGGGTCCGATTCTTCCTTTCTACCACACCATTCTGAGGCGGTGTGTAGGGGGAAGAAAACTGATGCTCTAACCCAAAAGAGTCACAAAACTTCTAAAAATCCGAATTCTTGAATTCGGAACCATTATCACTCCGAATTGCTCGCATAGAGTTCAAAGGGAACTCATTCTGAAGACGCAAAATCAGATTGCGAGCAAAGGAGAATGTCTCGGTCTTCTCAGCTAAAAAGAAGACCCACGAATATCTCGAAAAATCATCGACAACAACAAGCACATACCACTTCCCCCCAACCGAGCTCACCTGAGCCGGACCAACAAGGTCCATGTGTAAAAGCTCTCCAGGGCGCTTAGTCATGACCTGAGTCACTGGATGGTGGGGAGCGGCAACCATCTTCCCATGTCTACAAGAGTGGCAAACAAGATCCTTCTCCATTGATAACTTGGGCAATCCTCGGATTAAGTCAAGTGAACTAAGTCTTTCAAGCAAGTCAAAGCTCAGGTGACCTAGTCTCCTATGCCACTTCCAAAGATCAGAGGAGGAAGGTCCAGCCAAAAGACAACGAGAAAATCCGAACGACTCCGAGAAATCCGCACGAAAGACTTTTCCAAAGGGCGAAATCACACAAACAAGATTGCCCTGAGGGTCCAAAATACGACTGAGATTCGGTTTAAAACGAATCTCATAGTCGTCGTCAAAGAGTTGCGAAACGAAAGAAGGTTAAAATGCAAGTTAGAAACAAGAGCAACATCGCGCAACACAAAGTGCTCATTAACTCGCACCGACCCACGAGACAGCACCTTACCTTTGCTGTTGTCGCCGAAGGTGATATACTCCTTTCCGGCGACCGGACTAAGACTGGAGAACCACTTGGTGTTTCCGGTCATGTGCCTCGAACACCCAGAATCCACCAACCAAACGTTCTCCAATCGATTTACCTACATCAATAAAAAGACATAGGGTGAGCATACGGGCCAACACTGGGGTTAGTGAAGTAAGGGGAATACCAGTGTTGGGCCGGCTGCTCAAAAGAACGGTTAGTGAAAAGACCATTCCTAGCACACCTACTAAGGAAGCGATCACCACGTTTAGAAGAACGTGGTCCGCTGGGGAAGGAGCGCTCCCCGCGATACTCAAAACGCGGTGGGGGAAAACGCTCAACTGCAAAGCCACCGCCATGGGGTCCATAGCCTACAAATGCAGGCTCCCGCCGGGCACGCTCTCTACGAGACCTATGCCTAGGGACTTGAGGCTCAACACCTCTAGGCCTAGCGTCTCTCCTCGGAGCTCTCTGCTGCCTAGGCCTGGGAACTTGAGGTTCTGGACCTCTGGGCCTAGCAGCACGTCTCGGTGCTCTCCTCTGAACATTCGGCGCATGTACATCATGGAAAGGATGGTACATGTCCGGGATGTTCATCTCCCTAGCACGGCGCGCCTCTCTCTTGCGCCTAAAGCAGAACTCGCTCAAGTGTCCATCTCTCCCACAGTGCTCACAGTGATACCTCACCATTCTCAAAGGGGGTTGTTGGTACTCACGGTTGTGGGTGTGGATCACCTTGCCCTTTTGTGGCAACTCCTCCTGGATAGGTGGCATTGTGTCCAGCTTGTTCTTTATGTGGTTGGGTTTGGGATGCCACACTTGGTTCTTGGGTGGAGCTCTCGGAGGTTCCTCAAACACCCCATCCTTGGTGTTAGGCTTGAGAGGCTCTTTGGGTGGAAGCTTGGTTAGTTTGGGAGTAGTGGTGGAGTTTGGCTTCTCACTCGGGTTCAACCCACTCGACTCTCCAATCTTCCCAAAAGCAGAGACATCAACACCCGGAGCAAAACCTACACCAGGACCTCCAGCAGCTCGCTTGAATTGGGAGATCATCATCCGGAGCTGCGGCTCACCACAAGACACCCATGACAAGATGGTCCGAAGGTATGTGTTTTCCTCCTCGGTTTGCATCTTGTCATGCTTCACATTTGCAATCTCCATCTCCAAACCCTCGCACAAAGCGCACCTAGTCACACAAGTGCTACCCGAGCTGGCCTCCTCAAGAGACACAGTCTTGGCATTCTTCTCTGCCAACTCGGATTGCAACACAGGACAAGTCTTGCACGCACCCAACAGCATGGGTCTAGCACGGAGCTCATCCACCTCTCCTACCAACGCAACATACTTACTTCTCAAAGTGAGAAGATCAGTCATGTGCGTGGTGCACGCCTCACACTCCTCCTCATCTGTGACAACTACGGTGGACTTGACAGAATCAAGTTCCTTCACCGTATCCTCCCACTTCTGCCTAAACTCCTTGCGCTCTCTAGCTGCGCGCCTAAGCAGCTTATCTTGACTAAGGAGCGCGGCAGTAAGTTTCTCGACCTTAGCGGAAAGCTCATCGTGGGTCAAAGATACCTGGGAGGTGTCGTCGTCATCGTTGTTCCGAGGGGAGTTCATCAGCTCGCCATCGAGGGCCATAGTGCAGAAGCCGTCGTCGGCGGCGAAGAAGTAGAGACCGTTCAGCTTGTCCTCGATCCTCTTCTTCTTCTTGGACTCGTCATCGCTTGAGCAAGCGGAGTCGTCATCCGAGCCATCGACGTCGCTGAGCGTGGCGAAGAATGCACGCTGCTCAGCCTGGGCCTTCTCCAAGTACTTCTTGATGTACTCCTTGTCGAAGCCGCCCCTCCGCTTGTGCCTTGCGGGGACGTACTTCTCCTTGCGCTTGCCGGAGTCATACTTGTGCCCATGATCGCCCTTCCCAGATGAATGCTTCTTCTTGGGGCAGTTGGCGATGAAGTGATCGGGGTAGCCGCACTCGTTGCATCCTGAGCGTCCTCCTCCGCAGCGACGGTTCATGCGGTTGTTGTGGAACCGCGAGAACCGGTTGGCGAGCATTGCCAACTCATCATCCCCCAAAGACTCCAGCTGGTCCTCTGTGACAGAAAAGAGAGACGAAAGAGCAAAGCCTCCAGAGGGGTTAGCAGAAGAGCCAGAAACCAAAGCCATCGACGGGCCAGAAGGATTTTCATAAGAAGCCCTCGCCATGGCATCAATCTCACTGGACTTGAGCTTACTGAAGAGCTCGTCGCACGTGAGGGTCTCATAGTTAGGTGATTCGATGATTGCCTGAACATTGGAATCCCACACCGACCGATCAAGGGTATGCAAAAGCTTGAGAGCCCTCTCATGATCGTCGAAAGGCAACAGCTCCTTGTTAGCCCTCATCCTGTTGACAATCACCTGAAAGCGAGCGAATAAACTTTCTATGCTCTCGCCAGGCATATGTCGAAAGTTCTCATACTCTCGCTTGAATGACTCGTAGAGTCGGGTTTTGACTTGAGAGGTTCCCTCATGAAAGCGCATGAGGGTAGGCCAAATCTCCCGAGCCGTAGCGAGGTGAGAAACACGATCAAACTCACTCATGCTCAAGCATGAGAAAAGAGCATTACGGGCTCGGCTATTGGCATCGTGCTCATCGATTTGAAGCTGAGTGACACGAGCAGCCAAGACCACGTAATCGGCAGAGTTGCAAATATCCCAAATAGAAGCACCCAAACTCTGCAGATAGGCCGACATGCGTATCTTCCAATACGCATAGTTCGTCCCATCGAAAAACGGCGGTTTGCCCACGCCGCGATCCATGTCGCCTTCTGTGGATCTGAAACCGGCTAAGGAGGAAGATCCTTAACCCGCTCCGATACCAATTGAAGGACCGAGAATGCTACCAGAAAGCGACCAGAGGGGGGGTGAATGGGAGCTTCAAAATTCCTTTCGGAAACTTATTGCCACTGTCCTGTAAATCAACCCCAAGGGCAAACCCTAGAGCTTGCTAGTGTCCACGACCCTAGATGTAGGGTGGATGCTTCCAACAAGCACAGCGGGACACTACACAACTCTAGAAAACCAACGCAAAAGGCGGAAACCAAATCCGACACCGAACGAACAACCGGCGAACGAAAACGCGCAAAGCAGTCACGACCGGACTCTGGCCAGCGTCCGGTCAGCAGGGACCCGACGCGTCCGGTCACACAAATGCCGATCTGAGACCTTACTGAGTTGGACCGGACTCACGAGTCTGGAGCGTCCGGTCGAAGGCAGTGCGTCCGGTCAGTACAAAGCACACACGGTGAACAGTGCTAGGGATGAGTCCGGTCAGTGAGCAACCAGTGCGTCCGGTCAGGGCACCAAACACAGCAGAGAGCTGTTCAACGACCGGACTCAGTCTCAGCGTCCGGTCATCCCATGGCGAGCGTCCGATCACCCCGAAACTGGGCAGTTCGTCCACCGATTCGACTCGATCTCACCCAAAACAAATCCTCTAGGGATCAAACTTGGTGAGTAGAGTCACAAGGATGATAGTGAGCTATCTCTAAGAGATCATGGCTCGAACCTATCTCCAAATCGATGAATCGAAGAACTTCGGGGAAAGGGAGAAAGACATGACACGAAACGAAAATCGACCGATCTCCTAGACCATGAGGTTAGAGGTGAATTCTTTCGGTGGAAAGAAGTGCCTCACGACCTAGAACAACTTTGTTCAAACGGATTTGCAAAAGATGAACCGAGCAAAGAGATCAAGCGACGAGAAAAACGTGGAGAAAAAGGATTCCGCGAAGAACACGAACGAAACGCGAATTACAACCACGAAATTGCAACCGTGTGGTACCACACGCTACAATAGTGAGGTTACGGCCTCACTTCCTCAAAATCTCACGAACACAGAGGTATTGTTCTCTTCTCTGTGGATCTCAGCTAGCTACAGCAGGGATGTGGGAGAGCAGGAAACCCTAGAAGCAAAGAGCAAATGACAGGGATGACTAACTGATATAGATGGGGAGGTGGGTGTCTCCCCCTATTTATCCTAATTCTAACCTATTCCTAATTCCCACTCTACACCTAACTACTTACAAAGTGAACCAGCTAAACCCTAAGGTCATTCTGGACCGACTCGGTGGTAGGTGTATCCGACGGCCACGCCCGCACAACTCGTAGCGTTGCCTCGACGCAACCTCCCGATTGCCGCCACGTGCCGCCCTCGCTCTGCACCCCCGGTTTTGTGGCCCAAACCGGGAAACCAGTCTTTTCCAGCCAACCCCCGGTTTTGAGGCCCCAACCGGGAAACCAGCCCACCAAGCATCTGAGTATTGAGGCCAAACTCAGCAAACCCTCATCGCCCAGGTTTTGAGGCCCAAACCTGGAAACCGTCCTCAGCCCGAGTTTTGTGGCCAAACTCGGAAACCATCCACACCCATGTTTTGAGGCCCAAACCTGGAAACCGTCCACCTGATGGTTTTTCCCTGGCTCTACCACCAAACCGACGCCGTAGAGGGGATGCACCTCCCGTGCACCCCATCCACCGACACGTGTCCCCAAGTCCACGACTCAGGCAACACATGACCGCACTTCTTCACTTGTTGTCGTCACAAGCTGCCAGCCACCACAGCTGATCCTCGGGCCTCTGGTCCCTCAGTCCAAGCCTCACGTCCGCCCTTCGCCACTCTCGGTCCATCGGCACGGCACGTCTCTACTTGACGTTCACCTCGCCTTTGATCACTGTATCCGTGCTCGACACCTGCACAACACAAGCCAAAGAACATGCGCATCATCCCAGTTGACAATCACTCATCACTTAGAGACCTGGCATACACCCATGTATCCGCAAAGGGGGAGCTTGCTCATTATGAGTTTTTGAAATTTCCAATTGCTTCGGAGCGGTTTTTGCTAGTTGTGTTGAGCCTTTGCCTCTTTCTTGAGGGACTAGCATTCGCCTTTCAGATTTTCAATTGGTGTCAAGCTTTCTTGCTAGTTGTGTTGAGCCTCTGTGCCTCTATCTTGAGGGACTAGCATTTTGCTTCGCTTTTTCAATTGGTATTTGCTAGCGGTGTTGAGCCTGTTCTACCTCTTCTTGAGGGCTAGCTTTGCTTTGCTTGGTTGCGTCGAGCCGTTGCCCATGTCTTTGGGGACCAAGTTGTCTTGCTCTTTCCACTTGACCTTCTTCGGCCTTGCTATGCTTTTGGGTCATTTAGTCGAGTTCTCTCTCTCTCCTTCTTCCTCCTTCTATTTCCTTTATGATTTGTGTGAGTAGTTGACAATGCACTCATCAAGGGGGAGATTGCGGATACATGGGTGTATGCCGGGTCTCTGAGTGATGAGTGATTGTCAACTGGGATGATGCGCATGTTCTTTGGCTTGCGTTGTGCAGGTGTCGAGCACGGATACAGTGATCAGAGGCAAGGTGAAGTTCAAGTAGAGACGTGCCGTGCCGATGGACCGAGAGTGGCAAAGGGCGGACGTGAGGCTTGGACAGAGGGACCGGTGGCCCGAGGATCAGCTGTGGTGGCTGACAGCCTGGGACAGCGACGAGTGAAGACTTGCGGTCATGTGTTGCCTGAGTCGTGGACTTGGGGACACGTGTCGGTGGACGGGGTGCACGGGCGGTGCATCCCCTCTACAATATCGGTTTGGCGGTAGAGCCAGAGAAAAACCATCGGGTGGACGGTTTCTAGGTTTGGGCCTCAAAACCTGGGCGCTGATGGTTTCCGAGTTTGGCCACAAAACTCGGGCTGAGGATGGTTTCCAGGTTTGGGCCTCAAAACCTGGGTGCTTCGGGTTTGCTGAGTTTGGGCCACAAAACTCAGGGGCTTTGTGGGCTGGTTTCCCGGTTTGGGCCTCAAAACCGGGGGTTGGTCGTGAAGGCTGGTTTCCCGGCTTGGGCCACAAAACCAGGGGTGCGACATCCAGGAAAAGGACGCAGAGCGGTGGCGGCATGTGGCGGCAATCGGGAGGTTGCGTCGAGGCAACGCTACGAGTTGTGCGGGCGTGGCCGTCGGATCCACCTACCTTCGAGTTGGTCCAGAATAACCTTAGGGTTTTGCTGGTTTGCTCTGTAAAGTAGTTAGGGGTAGAGTGGGAATTAGGAATAGTTAGAATTAGGATAAGTAGGGGGAGACACCCACCTCCCCAGGTATCTCAGTCATTTGCTCTTTGCTTCTAGGGTTTCCTGCTCTCCCAATCCCCTGCTGTAGCTAGCTGAGATCCGCAGAGAACCATACCTCTGTGTACTGGTGATTTTGAGGAAGTGAGGCCGTAACCACACTGTTGTAGCGTGTGGTAGCCACACGGTTGCAATTTGGCAGTTGTGTTTCGCGTTTTGTTTGTGTTCTTCGCGGAATCCTTTTTCTCCACGCTTTTCCCGTCATTTGATCTCTTTGCTCGGTTCATCTTTTGCAAATCCATTTGAACCAAGTTGTTCTAGGTCGTGAGGCACTTCTTTCCGCCGAAGGAATTTACCTCTAACCTCACGGTCTAGGAGATCGATCGATTTTGGTTTCGGGTCAAGTTTTTCTCCCTTCCCCCGAAATTCTTCGATTTGGAGATAGGTTCGAGCCATGATCTCTTAGAGATAGCTCACTATTCTCCTTGTGACTCCTCTCACCAAGTTTGATCCCCAGAGGATTTGTTTTGGGTGAGATCGAGTCGAATCAGTGGACGAACAGTGCTGCTGCGGGGTGACCGGACGCTGACTCGGGACGACCGGACGCTAGGGCAGTGCGTCCGGTGGTTGAATGTCCACACTGTGTCTATCTGTGACTTGACCGGACGCTGGCCTTCTAGTGTGACCGGACGCACCTCTTCCACTGTTCACGGTTTTTGTTCGTTTTGACCGGATGCTCTGTGCATCGACCGGACGCCTGTCTCTGGTGAGTCCGGTCCGGAACAGTAAGCTCCAAAATCCATTTTCGGCTGACCGGACGCGTCCGGTGCTCTGTGACCGGACGCAGGCAGAGTCCGGTCAGTGCAGTCTCTGCGCAGTTTCGTTCGCAGCTCGCTCGTCAGTTGTCGGTTTTGGTTTCCGTCTTTTGCGGTTGGTTTCTAGGGTTGTATTGTGTCCCGCTGTGCTTCTCAGAAGCATCCACCCTACATCTAGGGTCGTGGTCACTTGCAAGCTCTAGGGTTTGTCTTTGGGGTTGATTTTTGGGACAGTGGCGACATGTTTCGGAAAGGAATTTTGAAGCTCCCATTCACCCCCCCCCCTCTGGTCGCTTTCTGGTTGCATTCTCGGTCCTTCACAAGGGGGAGACTTTTGTGTGTTTGTGCATTTTTGCTTGATGGTGCATTTTCAACTAAGGGGGAGAAATATTGACAAATCATGTGTTCCCTGGGTTGTATGCACTATTTGAGGGGGTGTGCACTATTTGAGGGGGAGTTTGCTCGTGATGAGTTTTTGAAAATTCCAATTGGTTCGGAGCGTTTTTGCTAGTTGTGTTGAGCCTTTGCCTCCTTCTTGAGGGACTAGCATTCGCCTCTCAGATTTTCAATTGGTGTCGAGCTCTTCTCTTCTCAAGTGTCGATTGGTTTTTGCTAGCGGTGTTGAGCCTGTTCTACCTCTTCTTGATGTTTAGCTTTGCTTTGCTTGGTCGCGTCGAGCCGTTGCCCATGTCTTTGGGGACCAAGTTGTCTTGCTCTTTCCACTTGACATTCTTCGGCTTTGCTATGCTTTTAGGTCATTTGGTCGAGTTCTCTCTCCTTTCTTCTTCCTTCTTCTATTCTGTATGATTTGTGTTGGTAGTTGACAATGCACTCATCAAGGGGGAGATTGCGGATACATGGGTGTATGCCGAGTCTCTGAGTGATGAGTGATTGTCAACTGGGATGATGCGCATGTTCTTTGGCTTGTGTTGTGCAGGTGTCGAGCACGGATACAGTGATCAAAGGCAAGGTGAAGGTCAAGTAGAGACGTGCCGTGCCGATGGACCGAGAGTGGCGAAGGGCGGACGTGAGGCTTGGACTGAGGGACCGGTGGCCTGAGGATCAGCTGTGGTGGCTGACAGCCTGGGACAGCGACGAGCGGAGACTTGCGGGTGGACGGGGTGCACGGGCGGTGCATCCCCTCTACAGCTTCGGTTTGGTGGTAGAGCCGGAGAAAAACCATCGGGTGGACGATTTCCAGGTTTGGGCCTCAAAACCTGGGCGCGGATGGTTTCCGAGTTTGGCCACAAAACTTGGGCTGAGGACGGTTTCCAAGTTTGGGCCTCAAAACCTGGGTGTTGCGGGTTTGCTGAGTTTGGGCCACAAAACTCAGGCTACGGTCGGCTGGTTTCCCGGTTTGGGCCTCAAAACCGGGGGTTGGCTGTGAAGGCTGGTTTCCCGGTTTGGGCCACAAAACCGGGGGTGTGACGTCCGGGAAAAGGACAAGCAGAGCGGTGGCGGCACGTGGCGGCGATCGGTGAGGTTGAGTCGAGGCAATGCTACCAGTTGTGCGGGCGTGGCCGTCAGATCACCACCTACCTTGAGTTGGTCCAGAATAACCCTAGGGTTCAGCTGGTTCGCCCTGTAACTAGTTGAGGGGTAGAGTAGGAATTAGAATTAGGATAAGTAGAGGGAGACACCCTCCTCCCATTCCATCTCAGACATTTGCTATTTTGCCTTCTAGGTTTTCCTCCTCTCCCTCTCCCCTGCTGTAGTGAACTGAGATCCACAGAGAAGAAAACCATACCTCTGTGTCCGTGAGATTTTGAGGAAGTGAGACCGTAATCTCACTATTGTAGCGTGTGGTAGCCACACGGTTGCAAATTCGTGGTTGTGATTCGCGTTTTGTTTGTGTTCTTCGCGGAATCCTTTTCCCCATGTTTTTCCCATCGATCGATCTCTTTGTTCAGTGCATCTCTTGCAAATCCGTTTGAACCAAGTTGTTCTAGATTGTGAGGCACTTCTTTCCACCGAAGGAATTCACCTCTAACCTCACGAGCTAGTAGATCGGTTGAGTTTTTGTTTCGGGTCAAGTTTTTCTCCCTTCCCCGAATTTCTTCGATTCATCGATTTGGAGATAGGTTCGAGCCATGATCTCTTAGAGATAGCTCACTACCCTCCTTGTGACTCCTCTCACCAAGTTTGATCCCTAGAGGATTTGTTTTGGGTGAGATTGAGTCGAATCAGTGAACGAACAGAGCAGTTTCAGAGTGACCGGACGCTGGGCACGGGTTGACCGGACGCTGACCCAGTGCGTCCGGTCGTTGAATGTTCAGCGAGTTCTCTCCGTGTCCGACCGGACGCTCTTTCTGCTCAGTGACCGGACTCGACGTTACTACTATTCATCGAGTTTGGTGTTTGTGACCGGACGCTTGGTTTCTGACCGGACGCTCAGTCTCAGTGAGTCCGGTCCGAAACAGTAAGGTCTGAAATCGGGTTTCCCACGACCGGACGCGTCCGGTGGGTGACGACCGGATGCAGGCAGATTCCGGTCAGTACTGTCCTGTACTATTTTCGTCCGCGGTTCGATCGTTCATTGTCGGTTTCGATTTCCGGCTTTTGCGTTGGGTTTCTAGAGTCGTGAAGTGTCTCGCTGTGGTTCTTGGAAGCTTCCACCCTATCTCTGGGGTCGTGGACACTTACGAGCTCTAGGATTTGCTCTTGGAGTTGATTATAGGGACAGTGGTGACAAGTTTCCGAAAGGAATTTTTGAAGCTCCCATTCACCCCCCCCCCTCTGGTCGCCTTCTGGTAGCATTCTCGGTCCTTCATAAGCACTGTTCTCTATGACAAAGACAAATAACATTATGAAAAGGTGCTTTGAACTACACATCATAACAGAAAGTGTCAAACAACAGATTTCATATTTTTCCTCTGAACTTCTTACCACAAGAGCAGTCTACAAAAATTATCAGGTTTATATTCATCATATTTTAATTACTACAAATTATACAAGAAAACATCATTTAACCATTTTAAATGCTACTGCCAAATATTTCACAGAGCACCTTCATATTACATTTTTTCCAGACACTACTCATCTACACAGATTTAACAAAATTGAAATCACATTTTTCCGAGCTACACAGAATTAGTTATGCATTTTCTAAGTTAACAGCAAAATCCTAAATCAATTTAAACTGCACATAAAAGTATCACCAAAAATGCATTTAACATTTTTCACAGGTAGCCCTATTCATTCTTAACACACCAAAATTTGTTTCACAGCATTTGGACTTAAAATGAGCCTTGTATGAATTTTTGAAGCCTTTACACAAATTCGGCAAAAACTGATTTAAAAGAAAACCCGACCTAAACTGCTACGGGTACCCCACTTCATACACCAGCAGACCCAGGGCAAAACGCTAGGTGCACCCGGCTAACCCGAGCGCTTGCGTACGCAGACTTCTCTCCTTCTCTCTCCCTCTCACTGCCAGCGGGCCCCGCTAGTCAGGCGACCCCACGTCACCTGGTCAACGGACCCACGCGTCGGAGACAGAGCACCCCCGTCGGAGTTGACCGACGCTAGCTCGCCGGCGGCGAGGCTTCGGGCGCAACCATCTACACGGCTAGACTCACCTTCGCAAGGCAAACACGGTTGGCTAGGTTTCTTGGTCAGGGGTCCACCGGAGCAAGCTCGACGGCGACAATGGCAGAGCGGCGGCGCGGCAACTCGGCGTCGAGGCCTTGCCTGGCTATTCCGGGGCTCGGTGACGCGAGCATTAGCTCAAGAAAACCCTAAGCTACCTACCCGAGCTACTATCGAGCCCTGCCGCCCTCGGCATTGCCCGGCGCCACGCACGGCGGTGGTCCGCGGCGGACATGGCCGTGGCACGGCTCGGTTCCGGTTGAAACACGGCGAGAGAAGGGTCTCCATCTAACCCTAATCTACCACAGAGGTAGAGGAGGTGAGAACGAGGCATGGATGGGGATGGTTTGGCCGGAGATAGCCGGACCACGTGATGGTCATGGCGGTGGCCATGGCAAGAACCCGAGGATGGCGCTGGGCGTTCCGCCGGCTAGAGAGGAGGAGAGGGGAAACCAACCCGTGCTAGTGAAAGAGGAGGTTAGGGCGGAGGTATTGACAGAAGGAATCGGGCGGCGGTGCGGTGAGCAGCGAGCAATCGCTCGCCAGAGTTCGGCGGGCGGCGGCGGCGCTGTGAACTGGAGAAGATGGAGTGGATGGAGGAGACGAGCGCGTGAGTGAGAGAGTTAGTGAGTGGCCGGTTGCGAGCGAGAAATGGAGAGGAGGCAAAAGAGATGGAGGGCTCCGTGCATTGCACCTGGCCACTTCCCGTCGGGGACGGGCTCCGACCGGCGCGGCGGCGTCAGGCATCGGCGGCCACGCGGCGAGCAGGCAGAGGGCATTGGGGAGACGTGGCGACCTTGCCGCAAACCACGGGCGGCGAACAGCAGCGGTTTGGTCGACCGGCGAAGCGGTCTCGCGGCGGCGGGGCGGTTTCTTCCGGCGTACGAGCGACGGTGCGCGCGGGGGATGAAGAAGGAGGCAGACAGGTGGGTCCCGCTAGGGTTTAAACTAATGAGGTTTTTGCCTAATTCTTTGCTGCTCCATAACTCCCAAACTAAGCCGAATTAGGAAAATGTCCTAAAAGCAAAGTTGCTTAGAATTTTGCAAGGAACAAATCATCTTTAAGGCTCAAGTCCAAATTCTGCTTAGAAAAAGAATTTTACTCCTAACCCAATTTTCTAATGCACTAAATAACATTTAAAATATTTTTTTTCTGAAAAAGGGCTTTTAAGCAAAGTTGTTTCTTTCCTCAAGATCTACAACTTTTGTTTAAGGCACTTGGTCAGAAACGGAAGGCAAAACATAGCTATACTAGGTGCTAAACAAGAACTTAAACAATTAAACACACAAATGCTCATGTGAAGGACCGGATTAGCGACCAGAGGGGGGGTGAATGGGAGCTTCAAATTCAACTCGTGAATTGTATAGCCCTTGTCCCAGAAAGTCACCCCAAAAGCGAAGACTCGAAACGACCGGAGTGTTCACGACCTACGAGTAGGTGGATACCCTAGGAGATGTCCTAGTGGTACAGCGGAACCTCCGGAGAAAACCCAAAACCAACTGCCAAAGCCACGGAACAAAACTGAACAAACAGCAGGTTCGCAGAGTGTCCGGGGTCAGGGTCCCGGACTGTCTGCCCAGCGTCGGACTGTCCGCCACTGGAGGTGCGGACTGTCCGCCGGCAAAAGGACAGAAACAGAACTGTTCTGATCAAGTTCTGGACGACTCCCGGACTGTCCGCGATTTGCACGCCGGACAGTCCGCGGTACAAGTGAACAGTGACCGTCGAGCGTCCGGTGCTGACCCTGTGCTGCGTCCGATGTGACCCCGGACTGTCCGCGGGTCACTGGCGGACTGTCCGCCGGCCACGGGACCGAGAACAGTATCGCTCTGCGCAGTTCAGATCTAGCCGAGCCCCGATCCCCGGACTGTCCGCCGCTGGGGGCGCGGACTGTCCGCGGATGAACAGAACGCACAAAAATGCTCGGGGCAAAGAGTCAATTCGATCGAAACTTCACCAAACTAAAAGGGACTTCGATCAAACTCCTCCCAGGTGTTCCTCTATGTATTGGGGTGCTAATCCTAAGAAATCATCGCACCAATCCAAGTCAATTGAGAGTAATCCGAGAAACACCGGAAAAGGGAAAAGAGAAAGAACGAACACGAAATCAACCCGATCTATGGATTCGTGAGGTTAGAAGAGAATCCCTTCGGTAGAAAGAAGGGGCTCACGACCAAGAACAAATTGATTCAAGTGGAATCAAAAATCATCTCGCGGAGAGGAAGAACGAAGCAAATCTCTGGGAGATGAAAAACCAAAACATGAAGAACACAGAACACGATTTGATTTCAGCCTAAATTCCTCCACACGAGGAGACAACGAGAATATGGTCTCGTTTCCTCAAAAGATCCAAATACACAGAGGTATGATTGTCGTCTCTGCGGATCGCTTGCTGCGAGGTATGATTAGAACCTAAGCGAGGGCTAGAGAGAGAGAGCTGAGGAACAAATGACTGCAAGGATAGAGGGAGAGGAGGGGTGCCTCTATTATTTATAGCCTAAAACAATAATCCCCTTACTACCCCTAGATACTTGAGTGAAACAGCCAACCCTAGGGGTATCCCGATCCAACTCTGCTGATGTTTGATCTGACGGCCACGAGCCTTCCTCATCCGTAGCTTCGCCTCGACGCAAGCCTCAGGATGCCGCCACGTGCCGCCCAATCGATCGCCGCGCCTACCTCGTGGATAGCCTCGCCTCCGCGCCAGCCTCTCCACGCCGCCACGCGTCGACCATCCTTTTTGCGGACCTCCCCCTGGTTTTGAGGCCGAAACCGGGAAACCTGGGCCTTCCCCCGGTTTTGAGGCCGAAACCGGGAAACCTGTCCTCAGGCTGAGTTTTGTGGCCCAAACTCAGAAACCCGCGCGCCTAGGTTTTGTGGCCCAAACCTGGAAACCGTCCTTGCCGAGTTTTGAGGCCCAAACTCAGAAACCGGCCACCCCGAGTTTTGAGGCCCAAACTCGAAAACCGTCGAGGGTAGCTTTTCGAGGCTCAGCTACCGAACCCGTGCCGTAGACGGGATGTGGTTCGCACACCCCGAGTTCCAGCACCGATGCCGGAGCATGTCCAGCCTCCACGCCGGGCAACCTCCTGACTCGGCCGATGCACCGCACATCCCCATGTACTCTTGCTTGTCAACGCCACGTGCCAGCTACCACAGCTGATGCTCAGGTCTCCTGGTCCGTCGGTCCAAGCTCCACGTCCGCCCTTCACCGCTCCCGGTCCGTCGGCACGGCACGTCCCTACTTGACCTTCACCTCACCTTCGACCACTGCCTGAGCTCCGCACCTGCACATCAACACAGCCAAGAGACATGTTGCTCGTTGATCGATCACTCATCACTCAGGAAGGGAACCACAAGGGCACATATCAACCTTGTGTTCTCAATCTCCCCCTTGATGAGTGCATCGTCAACTCATAGTATCCGTAACCAGAATAGAAGGAAGCAGAATTAGATAGAAAGGGAAAAAACTCACTCGAAATGTTCAAAAGCCAGAGAAAAAGCCAAAGAAGAACAATTCGAGATAAGCAAAGCTTGGTCGCCAAAGACATGGGCAACGGTTCGACACAACCAAGCAAAAGATCAGAGCAACAACTCATCAGAAGCAAAACTCGATCAAAATGAGAGCACAAAACTTGGTTCCCAAAGACATGGGCAACGGCTCGACGCAACCAAGTCAGAAACAAGCTAGTCCTCAAGAAGAGGCAAAATGGGCTCAACACCATTAGCTGGAAGCTTATAACTCAAAATAGGCAGAAAAACTCCCCCTTACTCAAAGAACTCCCCCTCAACAAGTGAAGCATAAGTTGCAAATTGTCACCACAGAAAATCGAAATCTCATCTTCGAAAACATTCTCCCCCTTGGGGGCAATGTGCAAACAAAAGAGAGAGGAAAAGGAGCTCAAGAAAGGCAAACGGAGCTAGGTCATGCCTATCGGAGTCAAGCACATGCACATGAGTCAAAAATGCATGTTAGCAGCTTCAAGTATATACTCGAAAGAGTGAAAGAATGCTCTAATGAGTGCTGACCCGACTACAAAGCATCATACACAAATGCTAGCAAAGGCTCAAACTGATCACTAAATACAAGATATGAATGCATAAGCCTAGTGAGCAGTTTAAAGCCATTCAGAAAAGGGGGTTCACCATCAAATTAGCACGAAGCATATATAGACAGGAAGTCAAACAAGTGCTAAACATGTATGTAAGGTGAACTACCCCTAGCAAAGTTCAACCATCATGCTATAGAGTGAAACATAAACTTGTGTTATTAGATTTTATCGGAGATATTTGCAGCGGTTTTTACACAAGTTTAAATTCAGCATGTGATTGCGAGAGGTTGAAAGCTTGTCATTGCCTAACTTTCCAACCGTGCTAAGCCTATGCATATGCAATCAGGAGCTTAAAGCATCGGTTTCGGTCTTACACTACACGGCTCAAGTTTAACTCAAGGTGCTATGAGAAACAGTCTCGATACCGTGATGTGCTGACAAAGCAATCCCATCTCGATCTTTTCAATTCACTAAAACTTGGTTCATTTTAAGCAGATTATGAACAGTCCAAGCAAGTGAATGACTCAGAGCTAGAGACATAGCAACCTAGCATATATGAAATAGCTCAAGTGATCTCAACACATCCTACACATGCTAGTTGCCAATCTCAATGGTGAACAAGAATCAAGTTTTTATGTTCTTAAACATGTTTAGCGTTCTGAAAGAGACAACTTAGCTCACAAATTGTAACAGTGATCAAAGAGAGCCTAAGCTACAAGCATCATCATATATCATCGAAGCATACACTAAATAGAGCATTAATTCATTCTAAGGAATATAGACATGAGGCTTGAAATAAAATATGTATGCATGATGAAGTCAGAATCGGAGCCAAAGTAAAAACAAAAAGACTCAAGACCCAAAAACAAAAAGGATCAGAAAGTCAGATTATAGTACAACAAGCAAAATGTTTCCCCCATCTAAAAGGGGAAACACACACCAAGCTCACCTCTCAACCTAGCAAAAGTTGAGAGATCCAAAGGCTTGGTGAAAATATCCGCAACCTGGTTATGGGTGTCTACATCCCTAAGATCAATGTCGCCTTTCTCATAGTGATCACGAAGAAAGTGAAAGCGAACATCGATGTGCTTGGTCTTGGAGTGAAGAACAGGGTTCTTTGCTACACTAATGGCAGAAGTGCTATCGCAAAGCAAAGGAACCCGACTGAAATCTAGACCAAAATCACGCAATGTAGCAACCATCCATAAAAGCTGCGAAGCACAAGAAGCAGCGGCAACATACTCGGCTTCTGTAGTAGACTGGGCTATGTTCGACTGTTTGCGAGAAGACCACGAAACCAAAGAAGAGCCAAGAAACTGACACGTCCCAGAAGTAGACTTACGCTCAAGCCGACAGCCGGCAAAATCCGCATCAGAATAACCACAAAGCGAAAGAGTCGAAGAAGAAGAGTACCAAAGTCCGAACTCAGGAGTATATCGGAGGTACCTCATGATGTGCTTGACCGCTTGCTTGTGGGAAGTGCGAGGGGATGCCTGAAAATGAGCGCACAAACACACAGAAAACTGTATATCCGGCCTCGTCGCCGTCAGGTACAGAAGTGAGCCAATCATGCTTCTGTACTCCTTCTGGTTAACCGGCTCTCCGTCCTAGTCCGCGTCCATCGCCGCAGTCGTCGGCATGGGCGTCGTAAGAGGCTTGGCCTCGCCCATATCGAACTTCTTCAGGATGTCCTTCGTGTATTTGTCTTGATGCACAAATGTCCCGTCTCGGGTTTGCTTGATTTGTAACCCGAGAAAGAAAGTCAACTCGCCCATCATACTCATCTCGAACTCCCTGCTCATAGTATCTGAAAACTTTGCAACAAGAGCATGAGAAGAGCCACCAAAGATGATGTCATCCACGTAAATCTGGACTAACAGGGTATCGTTGCCTTGCTTGAGGAGAAACAATGTTCTGTCAACCCGTCCCATTTTGAAACCCTCGGAGAGTAAAAAGTTTTTCAAATGATCATACCACGCTCTCGGGGCTTGTTTCAAACCATACAACGCTTTTGAAAGTTTATAAACATGGTTTGGAAACTTGGGATCCTCAAAGCCAGGGGGTTGCTTAACATAAACCTCTTCCTCTATATACCCATTCAAGAAGGCACTCTTGACATCCATCTGGTAAAGCTTAAAACCCTTCAAAGCAGCAAAGGCTAGAAGGATTCTAATGGCTTCTAAACAGGCTACAGGGGCAAAGGTTTCATCATAGTCTATACCCTCTTTCTGGCAGAAACCCTGGGCTACTAGCCTAGCCTTGATCCTCACTACCATCCCATCCTCACCCTCTTTGTTTTTGAAAACCCATTTGGTACCTATAGGGTGGCATTGTGGTGGAGGTGGAACTAAGGTCCAGACTTTGTTTTGCTCAAAGTTTTCTAACTCCTCATGCATGGTATTGACCCAGTTAGAATCAGAAAGTGCGTGTCCAACATCTTTGGGCTCAAAAGACGCAACGAATGCAGAATGAGCAAAGTGGGAGATTTCATACGCTCGCGACCACGTGACTCGCTGGTCGATGTCGCCGATCATCTATCGCGGGGGGTGAACTTGCTGAACGCTTCGGGGCGCTTGCCTCGCCGAAGTCGCCTCCCCCTCGCCAGATGCTGTCGCTCCCTCAGGTGCAGCGGGTGCTCACTAGAGAGGTGGCTCTAGAGGACCCCAAGAAGAAGACGTAGTGGGATCTGGTCCTCGAGCTGAAGTAGACGTCGTAGGGTTGATGGGGGCAGCCAGTGGAGTTGGCTCGGGATCACCCCAATCGGCATTCTCCTGCTCCTCCTACACAAAAATGGTCTCTCCCATCTCCTGTTCTCCTGCAACCTCAAAAGCAGAAGAAACACAAGGCATAGTTTCGTCGAATGTGACCTCGCAGGTCTCCACTATCCGGTTAGTTTCAAGGTTAAGAACTCGATAAGCACGTGAATAAGAGGCATAACCAAGAAACACCCCATCGGCAGAGCGAGATTCAAATTTATCCAAATTGCCTTGCTTCAGGATAAAGCACTTACACCCAAACACCCGAAAATGAGACACCTTGGGTACTCGTCCAAAACGCAACTCATAAGAAGTCTTTTTCATTAAAGCACGAAAAAAGATGCGATTTGAAACATGGCAAGCGGTGTTGATCGCCTCGGCCCAAACACGCCTAGGAGTCCTATGCTCATCGAGCATCGTCCTTGCCATCTCAACAAGGGTCCAGTTCTTGCGCTCAACAACACCGTTCTGCTGAGGGACATAAGGAGAAAAGAACTGATGCTCGATTCCATTAGAAGAACAGAAAGAGGCAAACTGAGAGTTATCAAACTCAGTACCATTATCGCTACGAATAGCTCTAATGGTATCAGGGGGAAACTCAGTTTTCAACTTCAAGATCAAGTCACGAGCAAAAGAAAACGCTTCATCCTTACCCTCCATGAAAAATAGCCAAGAATATCTCGAAAAATCGTCAACGATCACTAGAACGTACCACTTCCCACCCGCTGAGCAAACCCGAGCTGGACCAACTGTGTCCATGTGAAAAAGCTCGCCGGGTCGCTTTGTCATCACCTGAGTAACAGGTGGGTGAGAAGCAGCAACCATTTTCCCGTGACGACAAGGATGGCAAACAAGGTCCTTCTGAAACTTAAGCTTGGGCAATCCTTGGATTAGGCCATGTGAGCTAAGCCTTGCAAGCAAGTCAAAACTCAAGTGACCGAGCCTCCTATGCCACTTCCACAAATCAGAAGAAGGACCAGCCATCAAACACCTAGCAGAGCCGAAGGACTGAGAAAAATCGGCTCTGAAAACACGGCCAAAAGGGACGATCCGACAAACAAGATCTCCCCGAGGGTCTAAAACGCGACTCAAACCCTTCTTAAAGCGCACTTCACAATCATCCTCAAGAAGTTGCCAAACAGAAAGCAAGTTGAAATGCAAATTAGAAACCAAGGCAACATTCTTCAGGACAAAGTTCTCATTGAGCCGAATGGCTCCCTGAGAAACAACCTTACCTCTACTATTATCCCCGAAAGTGATGTACTCCTTGTGCATCACGGGGCTAAGGCTGGAGAACCATTCCTTCTTTCCGGTCATGTGGCGCGAACACCCGGAATCCATGAGCCACATGTTCTCCAACCGAAGTTCCTGCATCAATAGAAAGGCAGGAAGTGAGCATATGGCACAACACTGGGGTTAGTATACTGAGAAGGATACCAGTGCTGTGTCATAGGCCCAGAAAAAGTGTTAGCAGCAACACCAAACTGTCCTCGTCCCATGGGTGGATAGCGATCACCACCAACCTGAAAGGGTGGTCCGCTATGGAACGGAAAGCCTCCAAACTGACTTACCTGTCCCATCTGAGCAAAGCGATCACCACCATACTGAAAAGGTGGTCCGCTATGGGACTGAGCAGCAAAACCTCTTACACTCGGCTCACGATCGTATAGAGGACGACCGGAACCGCGACGGGCACGACCACCACCCTGTGGTCTAGTTGCCTGGGGCCTAGCAACCTGAGGGGGTGCTCCTCCAGGTCTAGCGCCCTGCCTCTGAACTCCCCGACCTTGCACACCATGGAAAGGGTGGTGCCTGGCCTGGTTGTTCAGCTCCAACTCCTTCCTAGCGTCTCTCTTCCTCCGAAAGCAAAACTTAGCTAGGTGACCCTCACGGTGACAATACTCGCACTCAAACCTCACCACTCTCTTGGGTTGTTGGTTCCTATTGTTGCGAGGGTTGTTCACTCTGGTTGGCTGCTTGCCCTTCGGAAGGGGATCACTAGAGACGTCAGGAAGGGTGTCAAGTGTGTTCCTAAGATGGTTAGGTTTTGGAATCCACACTTGCTTGCGAGGTGGAGCCTTGGGAGGTTCATCAAGGATGCCATCCTTGGTGATAGGCTTGGAAGGCTCAGGTGGGGTGATCTTGGTAAGCTTAGGGATAGCGGATGGTTTCTCACTCGGGTTCACTCCGCTAAACTCACCGATCTTACCAAAGGTACTAGCGCCCTTCCCACCTAAGGTAAAGCCTACTCCCGAGCAATCAGTTCCCCTCTTGAACTGACTGATCATCGTGCCCAACTGCGGCTCACTGCATGACACCCAACTCAGGATGGACCGAAGGTATGTTTTTTCCTCCTCGGTTTGCATCCTGTCATGCCGACAGTTGGCAATCTCAAGCTCCATCCCCATGCATCGCTCACATGGAGCGGACAAAGTGCTAACTGAGTTGGCCTTCAAGGCTTCAGCAAGCTTGGCATTAACTCCTGCCAACTCAGTTCGCAAGCTAGGACAAAGCTTGCACGCACCCAACAAAGAAGGCCTTGCCTTCACTTCCTCCAGCTCTACCTTCAGGGAGGGACACTCTTTGCAATCACCCACCAAGTCTAGCCTACTCTTCAGCTCATCATAGACCTCAATCAAGGAGGCATACTTGGTTTGTAGGGTGGCAAAGCTTGTCATATGCATCATGCACTCCTCACACTCCTCCACATCAACCACCTTCACCTCGGACCTAGCAATCTCAAGTTCCTTACGCGCCTCTTTCAGCTTAGCCTTAAACTCAACGCGCTCTTGGAAGACTTCCGTAAGCCTCTTCTCCAAGACACCGACTAGATCCACAAACCTATCCCGCTCTTCAGTGAGACAATCGAGTTCAGAAGAATTTGGTACCTCAGAAGCGTTGTCGTCGTCGTCGTCGTCATGAGCGTCATCGGCGTCATCTGCCTGGTGCTTGCGATCCTCTTCATCCAAGGCCATGGTGCAAAAGCCCTTGGAGGAGTTGCCGAAGAAGCAGAGTCCGTTGAAGCGATCCTCCATCTTGTGCTCGGACTCGTCGTCGCTGGAGCCGCCGTCGGAGGTTTTCTCGCCATCGCCGATGGTGGCGAGGAAAGCACGCTTGCCGGCGTCGAAAGCCTTCTCCATGTCCTCCTGACGATAGAGGCCGTTCTTGTTGTTCTTCCTGGCCTTGTTCTCCGGCTTGCCCTTGCGCCTGAAGTTGCGGTTCTTGCCGGGGAAGTTCTTGACGTTCTTGGGGCAGTTCACCATGAAGTGGTCTAGATCACCACACTTGTAGCAGCCCTCGCGTGCGCCACCACGCCGGCGATTCAGGCGGTTGTTGTGAAACCGCGAGAACCGGGTGATGGCGAGGGCGAGCTCATCGTCTCCGAGTGCCTCCAACTGCTCCTCCGTGACTGTATGCAAAGAAGACAAAGCAACAAGGGGAGGTGAAGCGTCAGCAGAGGAGGTCGATCCACCTGTGCCTAAGACCAAAGCCATGGTGTGTGAAGATGGGTTCTTCAGCTTGGCCTGAGTCAGGTGATCGATCTCAGTGGACTTGAGCTTGCTGAACAGCTCGTCCACGGTGAGGGTGTCGTAAGTAGGAGACTCAATGATGGTCGACACCTTCACCTCCCATACCCTCCGATCCAGGGCGTATAGCAACTTGAGAGCCCTCTCATGATCGTCATAGGGTAGGTTGGCCCGATTGGCACGCATCTTGTTCACAATCGTTTGGAAACGTGCGAACATGGCGTCAATCGTCTCTCCCTCCAACTGAACAAAGTTCTCGTACTCTCGCTTGTAGGTCTCGAAGAGTCTGGTCTTAACATGAGCGGTTCCCTCATGATAGCTTTGAAGCTTCTCCCAGATCTCTCGTGCCGTCTCAAGCTCTGAGATACGTTTGAACTCAGGAAGGGAGAGGCTGGCCAGAAGAGCATTACGAGCCTTGGAGTTGGCCTCGTGTTGGTCAATCTGGATTTGACCCACACGAGCCGCAAGGACTACGTACTCAGCGTTCTCACATATCTCCCATACAGAAGATCCGATGCTGTTGAGATAAGCACGCATCTGAATCTTCCAATAGGGAAAGTTCGTTCCATCGAACCAAGGAGCCTTGCTATTCCCTCGTTCCATGTCGCCCTTAGGATCCGAAATCGATTAAGGTAGGAGATATCCTTAACTGGCTCCGATACCAATTGAAGGACCGGATTAGCGACCAGAGGGGGGTGAATGGGAGCTTCAAATTCAACTCGTGAATTGTATAGCCCTTGTCCCAGAAAGTCACCCCAAAAGCGAAGACTCAAAACGACCGGAGTGTTCACGACCTACGAGTAGGTGGATACCCTAGGAGATGTCCTAGTCGTACAGCGAAACCTCCGGAGAAAACCCAAAACCAACTGCCAAAGCCACGGAACAAAACTGAACAAACAGCAGGTTCGCGAACTGTCCGGGGTCAAGGTCCCGGACTGTCTGCCCAACGTCGGACTGTCCGCCACTGGAGGTGCGGACTGTCCGCCGGCAAAAGGACAAAAACAGAACTGTTCTGATCAAGTTCAGGACGACTCCCGGACTGTCCGCGGTTTGCACGCCGGACAGTCCGCTGTACAAGTGAACAGTGACCGTCGAGCGTCCGGTGCTGACCGTGTGCGGCGTCCGATGTGACCCCGGACTGTCCGCGGGTCACTGGCGGACTGTCCGCCGGCCACGGGACCGAGAACAGTATCGCTCGGCGCAGTTCCGACCTAGCCGAGCCCCGATTCCCGGACTATCTGCCGCTGGTGGCGCGGACTGTCCGCGGATGAACAGAACGCACAAAAACGCTCGGGGCAAAGAGTCAATTCGATCGAAACTTCACCAAACTAAAAGGGACTTCGATCAAACTCCTCCCAGGTGTTCCTCTATGTATTGGGGTGCTAATCCTAAGAAATCATCGCACCAATCCAAGTCAATTGAGAGTAATCCGAGAAACACCGGAAAAGGGAAAAGAGAAAGAACGAACACGAAATCAACCCGATCTATGGATTCATGAGGTTAGAAGAGAATCCCTTCGGTAGAAAGAAGGGGCTCACGACCAAGAACAAATTGAGTCAAGTGGAATCGAAAATCATCTCGCGGAGAGGAAGAACGAAGCAAATCTCCGGGAGATGAAAAACCAAAACCTGAAGAACACAGAACACGATTTGATTTCAGCCTAAATTCCTCCACACGAGGAGACAACGAGAATACGGTCTCGTTTCCTCAAAAGATCCAAATACACAGAGGTATGATTGCCGTCTCTGCGGATCGCTTGCTGCGAGGTATGATTAGAACCTAAGCGAGGGCTAGAGAGAGAGATCTCTGGAACAAATGACTGCAAGGATAGAGGGAGAGGAGGGGTGCCCCTCTTATTTATAGCCTAAAACAATAATCCCCTTACTACCCCTAGATACTTGAGTGAAACGGCCAACCCTAGGGGTATCCCGATCCAACTCTGCTGATAGTTGATCTGACGGCCACGCGCCTTCCTCATCCGTAGCTTCGCCTCGACGCAAGCCTCAGGATGCCGCCACGTGTCGCCCAATCGACCGCCGCGCCTACCTCATGGATAGCCTCGCCTCCGCGCCAGCCTCTCCACGCCGCCACGCGTCGACCGTCCTTTTTGTGGACCTCCCCCCAGTTTTGAGGCCGAAACCGGGAAACCTGGGCCTTCCCCCGGTTTTGAGGCCGAAACTGGGAAACCTGTCCTCAGGCTGTGTTTTGTGGCCCAAACTCAGAAACCCGCGCGCCCAGGTTTTGTGGCCCAAACCTGGAAACCGTCCTTGCCGAGTTTTGAGGCCCAAACTCGGAAACCGGCCACCCCGAGTTTTGAGGCCCAAACTCGAAAACCGTCGAGGGTAGCTTTTCGAGGCTCAGCTACCGAACCCGTGCCGTAGACGGGATGTGGTTCGCACACCCCGTGTTCCAGCACCGATGCCGGAGCATGTCCAGCCTCCACGCCGGGCAACCTCCCGACTCGGCTGATGCACCGCACATCCCCATGTACTCTTGCTTGTCAACGCCACGTGCCAGCTACCACAGCTGATCCTCAGGTCTCCTGGTCCGTCGGTCCAAGCTCCATGTCCGCCCTTCACCGCTCCCGGTCCGTCGACACGGCACGTCCCTACATGACCTTCACCTCACCTTCGACCACTGCCCGAGCTCCGCACCTGCACATCAACACAGCCAAGAGACATGTTGCCCGTTGATCGATCACTCATCACTCAGGAAGGGAACCACAAGGGCACATATCAACCTTGTGTTCTCAACATGAAATGATGAGATGCTATGCTCATGCTATGTCAAGTTATGCATTTTAGGGTTGCTTAACACCTAGGGTGTTACAGCCCTCCCCTCCTTAAAGAAATCTCATCCCGAGATTTGAGTTACTAACAATTCTTCATAAAATTGTGGATACACCTCCTTTAGATAGTTATCTGTCTCCCAAGTAGCATCCCGATCGTCCTGCTCACTCCAGGTTACTTTGTACTGCTTCACTATTCTCCCACGAGTTACTCTTTCTTTTTCATCGAGTACTCGTCGCGGCTTTACAGAGTAGGTAAGGTCTGACTGCAGCTTGATATTTGCTGGTTGCACTTCTTCTTCATGTATTCAGAGACATTTCTTCAGTTGCGACACATGGAATACAGGGAATATAGCTTTCAAATGCTCTGGCAGCTGCAGCTGATAAGCTACTTTTCCCCTCTTTTCCATGATTCTATAGGGCGCCACAAATCTTGGTGCTAACTTTCTTTTAACTCCAAAGCGCTTAACACCTTTCATGGGTTAAACTTTCTGGTAGACATAGTCTCCGACGTTGAACTCCAGTGGTCTTCTATGTTTATCGGCATAGCTTTTCTGTTGAGACTGTGCAGCTGCAATATGTTGCTGAATGATTCTAACTTGTTCTTCTGCTTCTCTAACAAAATCAATTCCATAATACCGACGTTCTCCTGGTTCAACCCAATTTATCGGTGTTCTACATCTTGTACCATATAGAGCTTCAAAAGTTGCCATCCGAATACTCTCTTGATAACTGTTGTTGTAGGCAAACTGTGCCAAAGGCAACCATTTCTCCCAAGAACCTTTTGCTGATATTACACAGGCTCTTAGCATATCTTCTAACACTTGGTTTACTCTTTCAGTTTGTCCTGACGTTTGCGGATGATAGGCTGAGCTTCGGATCAAATCCGTCCCTAATTCTTTTTGCAGTTTTCCCCAAAATGGTGCAGTGAATTGTGGTCCTCGATCGGAAACTATGATCTTCGGTACCCCATGGAGTCGAACAATCTGACTCTAGTAAATCTCCGCATAATCTGGTGCTTTATAGTAGGTCTTGACCGGTATGAAATGTGCTGTTTTGGTAAAACGATCCACGATTACCCAAATCGAATCATTTCCCTTTTGGGTAGTAGGCAGACCGGTGATAAAATCCATGCTCACTTCTTCCCACTTCCATTCAGGTATAGCTAGTGGCTGAAGCATTCCGGCTGGTTTCAAGTGAATAGCCTTTACTCGACAACAAGTGTCACACCTAGCCACATAAGCAACGATTTCCTTCTTCATCTTGGTCCACCAAAATCTTGGACGTAAATCTTGATACATTTTAGCACTTCTAGGATGAATAGATAACCTAGAAAATGTGCTTCATCCATGATTCGGTTTCTGAGTTCCCTATCCTTAGATACCACTAGGCGCTGGTCAAATCATAGAACTCGATTGTCATCAACTCGAAAATGCTTAACTGGTTCAGTCGCAGCTTTTAGCCTTCCCTTCATATGATGAATCCCCTTATATGTTTTCTGCCCCTCTAAGATTCGATCAACCAACGTGTTGCGTAACTCTATGTCGTGTAGTACTGCAGGATGCATTAAACTGAACTCATCTTCTGGTAGCAACTTCATAGCATTACAATGTGATTTTCGACTCAAAGCATCGGCTACCACATTCGCCTTACCGGGATGGTAGTGAATCTGCAGATTATAATCTTTAATCAATTCAAGCCATCTTCTCTGCCTCATGTTCAACTCTGGCTGAGTGAAAATATACTTGAGACTTTTGTGATCCGTGTACATATTACAGACATTACCAAGTAAATAATGCCTCCAGATTTTCAGAGCGTGTACAACCGCAGCTAATTCCAGATCATGTGTAGGATAGTTCACTTCATGCTTCCTTAATTGTCGAGATGCATAAGCAATTACCCTACCTTCTTCCATAAGAACACAACCTAAGCCAACCTTCGATGCATCGCAAAAGACATCAAAGGGCTTCTTGATGTCCGGCTAAGCTAAAACAGGAGCAGTGGTCAACAGTTTCCGCAAGGTACGGAAAGCAGTTTCGCACTCTTCTGTCCATTCAAACTTTTGGTTCTTTTGTAACAAACTGGTCATAGGTTTGGCAATCTTGGAGAAATCCGGAATAAATCGGCGATAGTATCCTGCCAAGCCTAAGAAACTCCGAATCTCAACGACCGATGTAGGAGCTTTCCAATCCATTACTTCCTGTACTTTACTGGGATTAACTGAGATTCCTTCTTCAGATAAAATATGACCAAGGAAATGTACTTTCTTCATCCAAAACTCACACTTACTAAACTTAGCATAGAGCTGATGCTCCCTAAGTCTGGTCAAAACAATCCTCAGATGCTCTGCATGGTCCTCTGCTTTTTCTGAATAGACTAAAATATCATCAATGAATACTACCACAAACTTATCCAGCTCTGGCATGAACACGGAGTTCATCAAACTCATGAAGTATGCTGGAGCATTTGTCAATCCAAAGGACATAACAAGGTACTCATACAACCCGTATCTGGTCGAAAAAGCGGTCTTTGGGATATCCTGTGGCCTGATTCTGATTTGATGATAACCTGACCTCAAGTAAATCTTGGAAAACACCTTGGCTCGAGATAACTGGTCAAAGAGAATATCTATCTGTGGTAACGGATACTTCTTCTTCACTGTCACGGCATTGAGCGGCCGATAATCCACACACATGCGCAGTGAATTATCCTTCTTTTTAACAAACAGGGCTGGGCAACCCCATTCTGACGCACTAGGTTGAATAAAGCCCTTTTCTAAGAGTTCCTTGATTTGGGTCTTGAGTTCTGCTAGTTCATTGGGTGGCATACGATACAGTCTCCTAGAGATTGGTGCAGTCCCTGGTAACAACTCAATTACAAATTCCACGACTCTCTTGGGTGGTAACCCAGGTAACTCATCCGGGAAGACATTCGGGAAATCTCGGACAACTGGAATTTTGGAAAGGTCTTCTATAGAAAGAGTACATGATAGGTCAACAAAATCGGCACCTCTGGGAAGAGATATGCGAAGTTTGTTACCCGTCCGACCATCGGATAAGGTAAGAGTCCTATTTGCAGTGTCTTACACCGCGTTCCACATGGTCATCCAACTCATTCCCAAGACTACATCCATGCTTAGTCCAGGCAAAACCACTAAATTAGCTCCAAATTTGTGCCCTCCAATTTTGATGGTCGCATTACAAACCATCTGTCTAGATATCATGCTACTCCCAACGGAGCTCACGCGAAACCCATAATCCATTTCAGACATTTCTTGGTTATGCTTTTGTGCAAATGCCTTACTCATGAAAGAATGCGATGATCCAGTATCAAATAAAACAACTGCAGGATGATGGTTATCAAGACACATACCGGCAGTCACGGGCTCTCCTGCACGAGCTTCTTCGGCAGTCATGTTATGCAGACGTGCGGGGTAGTTGGTCTGCTGCTTCTTTGGGTGTGGGCAATACCTTGCAAAATGTCCCTCTTGGTTGCAATTGTAGCATGGCCCACGAACTAGAGACTTGCTTCCAGCTGAGCTGCCTTGACCCCCTCGAGTTTGATTTGCTGCTATCTTGTACGACCGTTGACTATGTTGAGCTTGTTGCTGACCTTTCTTCTGAGGCGGCCTGAAACGAGCTCCAGGCGCTGGTGGTCGGTATTGGAAACGCTGAGCTGGCGACCCTCTCGGCTGGGAAGGTCCAGATTCCAACGTCATCTTTTGAGCCTTGCCCGCTGCATGCTTGTTGTTATGATTCTCTTGGATCAAGCAGTCACTGATGAAGTCATTGAAGACGGTACGAGACGAAGTACCCACTGATTTTCCCATCTTGGTATTCAACCCTCTCTTGAAACTAGCTATCTTTTTAGCGTCAGTGTCCACAGAGTCCGGAGCGTACCGAGACAAAGAATTGAACATATGATGATACTCGGTAATAGATCAAGTTCCCTGCGTCAAGCTCATAAACTCTGCCACCTTCATCTGAGTTAAGCCGGCGGAATATAATGCCCTTGAACAGCTTGCGAAAACAATCCCCAAGTGATAGGCGTTCGGGCAGGATAAGTGGTGCAGTGATGTCCCCACCAGATTTCGGCCGGTCCTTGCAGCTGATGTGCAGCATATTCTGCCTTGAGCTCCTCCGTGAGCCTGAGTAGCCAAAATTTTTGCTCCATAATATGCAGCCATTCTTCTGCTTCCAGAGGTCCAGTAACTTCCTTGAAAATTGGTGGCTTTGTATCCAGAAAATCCTTGAAAGAGCTGTACTGATTTGGCTCCGGGCGATGATTGCCATGCACCAAATTCTCCCGCAGAAGCGCTTCGATATTGCGCTGGCTCCCCAAAAATTGGGCGAAGAGTTGCTCGGGTGTGGCCGGTGGAGGAGGTGGTGGATTGCGGTTCTCTCTGTTATCATCGTTACCACCACTACCGCCAGCCCCACTGCGAGTCGTCGTCATCTGCATATATCGATAGCAATGATCATTAGGCGACGTTGCCATTATTGTAGAGAACAATAAACCATGCCAACGGAAATTATTCGAAAAACGAATTCGCCAAACAATTACAGAGGCATAATAAATTTCAATCCACATTGCAGCATCACATAATAAGAGTGCTCATCACATATCATGCAAAAGCCAACATATCATCCATGGGTGCCCATGCATATGGGACTTTTAAAGGTCTTGCGCCACGCGCACAGAAGTTCACAACACAACCGCACAACATCTCACGATAACCGCAAAAGACTAAGCGCGAAGAACGTGTGACAAAAGATCACCAAGCGCTAAACAACAGCTAGGCTACTCTCTATCGGCACCATCATCATCATCGTCATCGCTCGAGATATCTGAAGAACCACTAGAAGAAGCACGAGGATCCGGGACCTCCTAAGGAAAGATAGGGTTCCTCTCGTTCTCCCGGCGATGGATCTCCTCATGCAGGCGATCATTGTAGTCCTGGAGGTGATGAAGCTGTAGCTCCAAGTCTCCCACCTGAAGCCTGAGAAGCCTGTTCTGCTCAGTCGCATGAATGCCCTCAAGACACACACCTCGAAATGACTCCTCAGTCTCAGCCATGATTGTGGACAAGAAAGTCGTCATTCCCTGCTGATCACTAAGCTGCTGTGCCGTATCCTGCTCCCTCTGACGAGCCTGATCCCTCTCGACAGTCATGTGAGCTAGCTCTGTGGTGAGACGGTCCATCTCTGCAGTATGCTCCTCTCGACTCTGGTGGTGTGCAGCTATCTCCTCACTGAGAATAGGGTCCAGGTGAGCGTAGCTGCACGACAAACACCCATAGGTAGCCATGAGTGCAGCCATAACACTCCCTGCTGGTCCCGCACAATACTCTCGCTTCAAGGAACTGGCCTCCAGTATAGTGGCACCAGGCTGACGCCACACCTACTGGTAAGGGTCCCCCGTAGGGAAGATGCTAGCAGTGGCCTGCGCAACCACCTCGCGGGTGGTCCTCCATAATGTCCCGAAGAATAGTATAGGCAACCCTGTTAGCTCCATCCCACGGGGTCCTACCCTGCAGTGCGAACACCCGGCGGCACCATACAGGATCCTGAGCATCGCGGCTGGGCACGTCCACCTCAACTATGTACAAGTAGCGGTCCTCTGAAAACTGCACACGATGCTAGTCGTACTGCGGCTCCTGGCCCTCCTGGTATCGTACTAAGTGCAACACTCTCCACAGAATGGTAGGCATGCCGAACTCATCCAAAAAGTCCTCTGATCCTTCAGCAGTCCAAGGTCCCATCATATAGTTAGGCCTCTTGCCTCCGGTCGACTTACGGGCGGTGCACTTCGTACGAGCCATCTGAAAGAAGTTTATCCACATAGTTTTAATTAGTTGAGAACAACTTTTATTAGAAAATGGGACGGATATCATAAGGAAGGAAGTAAGATTAATGCAAGATTGTATGATCATGATGCATGTGCGTAACATACGTCCTCACTGTCTAACATTCTAACGGCTAGACGGTGGCATACAACGTTCGCTCATAGCGTTAACTAACGTACTAAACGTTCGCAAGTTAGCGTACCTGCACAAAATCATTTCAGCCCTGCCCACAGTATGAATATTATGCATTGCTGGAATTAAATCTAATACACCCAGTATACACGTAAGTAGTATATGCACCCAACAAATAGAATACTCCCACAATTAAATACTGTAATATATACCCATGTGCAACATGTATACATTCCGGTACCGGTCTATCACTCCCCTAGATTGGCGGTTGTCCAATCATGCCCTCACAACTCACTCATTACCTTGGCGTAGAGGCAAATTGATCCATACATTACTATCCCGAAGAATAGCACCCATACAATTTCACCCTTGCCGTATGGACGACAGTAAACAACAGAATTTAAACATGATGCACGACCCCCAAGTTAGTACATAAATAGCCACCTAAGATCCTATTGGGCATAAGGACTTCATCACTGGCACACCTTAGTTTTTATTCTTAAGATTTCCAAATCCTACTATAACTATAGGTTGGCAAATACGACTTTATTCTTGTGAAAATAATATTTTTAAATACACTTACGAGCAGTACACTGAACTATGCTCCAATGCAAGCTATAATAGAACCGACCAATTTGCACCAGATTAAGTACCGAGACCTCCGCTTATCGCAAAAATCATCAAGTACTTAAGCTCGTACAAACTCGGTAGTCCAGAAATCTCAAAGTATTTCAAATCATTTCAACATTCAGCCAAGATCGTACTAGTTCAGCGAACATGCCCACAAGTTACATCATAGTTGCACATAGTTCGAATACATCAGAGTATGAAATAATATTACAAACCATAGTTTGAACTGTAGCGGAAGCAACATAGTTTTAAACATAAGTTCGGAAGGTTCTTAATACAGTGCCATCAGTCTGATCAGGTCCACAAAAGCATCAGATAAGATAAGTAGTGACCATGCCCTTGGTCTAGTCATCTCCCATAACCGGGTACAGGCAGTTCTCACAGTAGCCAAAGAAGCATTGGCCATCTGCAACAACAAGCAAATAAAACCCTGAGTACGAGAAGGTACTCAGCTAGACTTACCCGTCAAAAACCAGAAATAATGAGACACCAAGAATGATGTAGGCTATATGTGGGGTTGGCTGTACATACCCATTTTGCATGAAAGCTCTTTGTAAGTAAAACTCAACTTAGGGTGATGGCAGTCACTTTTAGTAATTAATTCTACCATACTAGGTTTGCTCCTGATCTAAAACAAGCACTTGACTAATTATTCAAGCAAGAGTGACTATTTCATCAATAGCCTTTCAGATTCCATACCATAATTATATTTAGTTCCATAAGTTCTACGGGTGATGATCTACAGTCAATTACTCACTGTCCAGGAGCGATGGCGATTATATACGATTCCTACCCAGCTGGGGATAAAATGTCGCACACTCGCCCGATCACACCTGCGCTCGGTAGCCGTCGGCTGCCACTCAGGAGATTCGAGAACACAATTCGCGGGACGGCCATGGGCCCTTCTACACCGGGGGTTATCTCAGTGCCAGGTTGTTCAAGCTATAGCTGGCCACGGTCATGCCAGGTCGATCAGGCCCTGCCTGCCGTCGGACCATGCCAGGTTGCTCCGAATAGTTGCCCACGGTACAGCTGAGGCCCTGGGTGTTAGGCGTCAACATCTCCATCACCGGCTCGAATAACCTTACTCGGCTTCACGGGAGGTACCCGCACCTGCTCCATTAAGTGTTTGACGCGTTCAATTTGACTGAAGAGACATTACCGAACGGGTCCTATGCGACACAGACGGGAGACTACTAGCACACAGAACCCATGTCCTGCTGCTCTTACATCCCGCCCGGTCTCAGATTAATTATCACATGGTTATTTCCATGATAGCACCAGGCTAGTCATGATCAGTATCCATCTATATGCGGGAGACAGGAAATCACCCGACTTTTACCGGTCTAAGCAGGGCTAAGCATATAAATCGAGCCTAGACCTAACAGGGATATCAAGATAATAATTGCTGGTGGACAAGGATATAGTAATAATGCATCAACGGTAGCAATCAATTCCTATAACCTAATGCAACAGTCATTATCAGGTTAATCGTAAATCATTCGCAAACCGTAGGAGTTAAAATGCTCCGGGGCTTGCCTTTCTCGAAGTCAGACGGACGGTGATCGCGGCACTCGGGCAATTCCTCGGCGTCGGTGCCTCCGGTCTCTTCGAGCAGAATCTCCTCCTGGCTGGGCTCTTCCGGCTTCGGTGGGTTCTCGGTCTCCTCTGTCGATCGTGTATTATGCATAATATGTATGAATAGGATGAATGCACATAGAATGCATACGGAATGCAACAGAGCTAACAACACTTCAGGGGATAAGCACATGTCATCTACTTCATTATCTTTAACAAGGTAGTTAACGTCATCTTAATGATTATAAAAGACCCTAGCTTCTAAAAACCATTTAACTTTCCTAATTAACCAATTAAGACACATAATTATCACAGCATTATCTACTTATTTAAATTATTTTCATCTACTTTCTTGCTTTAATAATCCTATTTAAACATTCTTATAATAGCAACCTATCCTAAACAATTTCAGAAAAATCTACAAAAATTACTTATGGTTTACAACATGCAAAACAACTCACTGTTAAATTTTCAAGTCATTTGGATTTAAGCACTGTTCTCTATGACAAAGACAAATAACATGTTAAAAAAGTGCTTTGAACTACACATCATAACAGAAAGTGTCAAACAACAGATTTCATATTTTTCCTCTGAACTTCTTAGCACAAGAGCAGTCTACAAAAATTATCAGGTTTATATTCATCATATTTTAATTACTACAAATTATACAAGAAAACAACATTTAACCATTTTAAATGCTACTGCCAAAATATTTCACAGAGCACCTTCAAATTACATTTTTTCCAAAAACTACTCATCTACACAGATTTAACAAAATTAAAATCACATTTTTCCGAGCTACACAGAATTAGTTATGCATTTTCTAAGTTAACAGCAAAATCCTAAATCAATTTAAACTGCACATAAAAGTATCACCAAAAATGCATTTAACATTTTTCACAGGTAGCCCTTTTCATTCTTAACACACCAAAATTTGTTTCATAGCATTTGGACTTAAAATGAGCCTTGTATGAATTTTTGAAGCCTTTACACAAATTCTGCAAAAACTGATTTAAAAGAAAACCTGACCTAAACTGCTACGGGTACCCCACTTCATACACCAGCAGACCTAGGGCAAAACGCTAGGTGCACCCGGCTAACCCGAGCGCTTGCGTACCCAGACTTCTCTCCTTCTCTCTCCCTCTCACTGCAAGCGGGCCCCGCTAGTCAGGCGACCCCACGTCACCTGGTAAACGGACCCACGCGTCGGAGACAGAGCACCCCCACCGGAGTTGACCGGCGCTAGCTCGCCGGTGGCGAGGCTTCGGGCGCAACCATCTACACGGCTAGACTCACCTTCGCAAGGCGAACACGGTTGGCTAGGTTTCTTGGCCAGGGTTCCACCAGAGCAAGCTCGACGGCGACGATGGCAGAGCGGCAGCGCGGCAACTCGGCGTCGAGGCCTTGCCTGGCTATTCTGGGGCTCGGTGACGCGAGCATTAGCTCAAGCAAACCCTAAGCTATCTACCCGAGCGACTATCGAGCCCTGCCGACCTCGGCATTGCCCGGCGCCACGCACGGCGGCGGTCCGCGGCGGACATGGCCGTGGCACGGCTCGGTTCCGGTTGAAACACGGCGAGAGAAGGGTCTCCATTTAACCCTAAGCTACCACAGAGGTAGAGGAGGTGAGAACAAGGCTTGGTTGGGGATGGTTTGGCTGGAGATAGCCGGACCACGTGATGGTCATGGCGGCGGCCATGGCAAGAACCCAATGATGGCGCTCGGCGTTCCGCCGGCTAGAGAGGAGGAGAGGGGAAACCAACCCATGCTGGTGAAAGAGGAGGTTAGGGCGGAGGTGTTGACGGAAGGAATCGGGCGGTGGTGCGGTGAGCAGCGAGCAATCGCTCGCCGGAGTTCGGCGGGCGGCGGCGGCGCTGTGAACTGGAGAAGATGGAGTGGATGGAGGAGACGAGCGCGCGAGTGAGCGAGTGAGTGAGTGGCCGGTTGCGAGCGCGAAACGGAGAGGAGGCAAAAGAGATGGAGGGCTCGGTGCATTGCACCTGGACATTTCCCGTCGGGGACGGGCTCCGACCGGCGCGGCGGCGTCAGGCATCGGCGGCCACGCGGCGAGCAGACAGAGGGCAACGGGGCGACGTGGCGACCTTGGCGCAAACCACGGGCGGCGAACAGCGGTGGTTTGGTGGACCAGCGAAGCGGTTTCGCGGCGGCGGGGCAGTTTCTGACGGCGTACGGGCGACGGCGCGCGCGGGGGAGGAAGAAGGAGGCCGACAGGTGGGTCCTGCTAGGGTTTAAACTAATGAGGTTTTTGCCTAATTCTTTGCTGCTCCATAACTCCCAAACTAAGCCGAATTAGGAAAATGTCCGAAAAGCAAAGTTGCTTAGAATTTTGCAAGGAACAAATCATCTATAAGGCTCAAGTCCAAATTCTGCTTAGAAAAAGAATTTTACTCCTAACCCAATTTTCTAATGCACTAAATAACATTTAAAAGATTTTTTTTCTGAAAAAGGGCCTTTAAGCAAAGTTGTTTCTTTCCTCAAGATCTACAACTTTGGTTTAAGGCACTTGGTCAGAAACAGAAGGCAAAACATAGCTATACTAGGTGCTAAACAAGAACTTAAACAATCAAACACACAAATGCACATGAAATGATGAGATGCTATACTCATGCTATGTCAAGTTATGCATTTTAGGGTTGCTTAACACCTAGGGTGTTACAAACTCCTTCACTGAGCCACCACCCGCGACGAGAACGCCACCAACGAACCATCTGTAAGCTCCTCTTTCGATTCCCCTACTCTACATCGTCTCTACCACACCATAGCGCCCCCCCCGCGTGCGCTGGCGAGTCCTCCGCCACGAAAGCCTTGGCGCCACCATCTCCTGATGGCGCGCTGCCGCGTGCTATACCACCGGTGCCGCCCTTCTCCCTCTCATCCTCTCTGCACCACTCATCTCTAACCGGACGGCTCAGATTAGAAGAGGCCTTGAACCGGTATAGAACAGCCCTGTGGGAGCAGTGAACGTAGTCCATACCGCCAGCTCGGCTGGTCCACGCGCCACGCGGTGCACCGATCCAATCACAGCACGCCACCTCGTGCCACGCGGCCGCCACGCAAGCAATGCCGACTGGCCATGGCAAAATTTGTAAAGAGCCCCTGAACTTCATCAAAACAAACCCGCGCTCCACAAACCCTATTCACTGAGTCCAGGAAAACTTTCGCTTTAGCCCCTCCACTTCTTGGAAAACGAGGCGCGATCCACAAAATCGCTGCACACGTCCCGCCCAGTTGGCGCCCCGAGTGCGAGCTACGCGGAACCCCGGAATCAAGTTCGTGCCTTTGTTGATTCGACCCAGCCCGCAGGCAAGTGTCCTTGAACATCTTGCTCCTGTATCTATTTTATTTTGAGTTAGAGTAGTTAGATCCAGTAGTTGCATGCAGTCTTAAATTGAATCCCATGATATGGTTTACTAGCACTTGATTATATTTTCCTTGACACCTGGTTTCGGATGGATTGGGGAGAAGTCATGCTTAGCCTTGTTGTTTTTGGTTGGGATGGTTAATTATAATTAATTCTGATTAATGATCTATGGAACATGTGGACTGGTAATGAGTAGTATGGTGAGTAGGTAAATCCGGCAGGATGGACCGTGTGGTGGTTTTTGTGCCATGGGACTCGGCAGCTGGTTTTGGTTTTTGGTTCTGGTCTTGTGCTAGATTTATCCTGCCTGGATCCCTAGGACCCAGTTCTCGAAGCTTGTAACCCGGCTTAACAGCGCAACCATGAGGTTTGGAATGAGACGAACCTGGCTAATTAATTAGTTTCCTCCAAGTTATGCTACACGGGGTTTGTTTAGTGGCTCAAGAGGGGGTCCCTGGGGTCGTTGACTTATGTACGGGGATGAAACCTTAGAGTACGTGTAACACAGGCTTGGAGGGGCTTTGTAAAGGCCTTGTAGTGCGACCCCGCTGTGCACCTTGGCAGTGTTTAGCGTGATGGGGAACGCATGACTCATGGGTAACGATGTGCAACCTCTACAGAGTGTAAAACTGATATATCAGCCGTGCTCACGGTCATGAGCGGCTTGGACTTCTTCGAGATTAGTTGGTGGGTTGAGTCTGGTTCGTTAGGGAAGCCTTATGTGGTCATTAGTCCCATATGACATGGGTACAGAGGCTTCTTCTACGCAGGTTACTGCTTGGTACAAGAGTGATTCCCATGCTCGGGCGCAGACTTGGTGTTATTACGGAAGGTAGCTTTCTATGTCGTGACATATGGAACTAATACACATAGGGGGACTATTCGAGTCGGCCTTGTGGGTGGCCTGATGGACTTCAGGTGTGGGTTTGCTTGGTGCGACTCCAAGTGTGGTTGCTTGGTGGACTCCAAGTGTTGGTTGCTCGGTTTGACTCCGAGTGTGGTTTGCTCGGTGCGACTTCAAGTGTGGTTACTGTTATTTTGGAGACTGTGGTTATAACCTAGTAAATAGGTGCATAGGTTTATTATGATGTGTTGCTTTAGGCGCTTGAGTCAAACAGAGTCAGCCTACCTTTGTTATTAGCCTCATAAGCATATATTTCCTACACTTGCAGAGTACATTTCGATGAACTCACCCTTCCACTTTTGAACCCCCTGCTACCCCACCCAGACGTTGGAGTCTACGACGCGGAGCAGGAGTACCCAGAAGACGACGGATACGACCCCAGAAGACGGTGGATTCGACCCCGACGACTTGTACTAGGATGGCGCAGCCCCCGGTCGACCTTCCTGTGGAGATGGCGTCCAGTTTCCGCGAGTCTACATCAGAGTCTACATGATAGTCTGTACTTTTCTTTCAGACCCGAGGGTCATTTTTGTAATAATGTTTGATATATTAATAAAGCATTGTTTTGATATTTACTTTGATGTCGATATATGTATGAAAAATTGATCCTGGCATACATATATTGTGCTCCAATTTTGTTCTTAAAATTGGGGTGTCACAGAGTGGTATCAGAGCCGTGTTGACCGTAGGACGCTACCCTAGTCAGTCGTCGAGTTTATAAAACTATTTTTAAAAGCCTCGCCCTTTTTCCCACTTCTGTAGACCCTTTCTCTACTGAAAATTCAAACTCTGTTTTGATGTAGGTCCTCCACTAGTAGGATGCCCACCATAAATTGTTGAACTCATAGCACGTTGATTGACATGTGCTTGTGCTCTTGTTTGATTTGCTTCTTTGTAATGACTGTAGCCTGCCCGAATCTCGGGACGAGATTCAAGTTAAGGGGGTAAGTTTGTAACACCCCGGATGTTTAATTAATTAAAATAAAATAGAATTTAATTAGAAAATGGCCAAAATCCTAGATGGAGGAAAGTTCTAGCCAGATGTTTGTTGCATTCGTGCCGTTGCATAATTTTATTAAGTGAAAAAGAATTTTATTAAACCCGATTAGGGCGAATCAGATTTATTCTATTTAGAATAGAAATAAAAATATTTTTAAAAAGATTGAAAAATCAAACTCAAATTTTGTTCCCAAAACCTAGGTAAAAGTTTCTCAAATTTTACCAGACTTATTTGGTTTCAAACTGGATTTAAATTTGATTTCAAAAGTGTTTGCAAACTTTGAAAAAAAAAGAAAAGGAAAGGGCTTCACTCCTCCATCATTTTCCCTCCCTCCATTTTTTTCCCGCCGACGGCCCATCTGTCCCCCCCTCCTTCCACCGGCCCACTCCCCCTTCCCTCCTCCCTTCGCGCCCAGGTCGGCCCAGCCGTGCACCCTCTCCCCGCTCGGCCCAGCTTCTCCTCCCTTTCCCTTTTTTTTTCCTCCTCCCGAGCCAGCACCATGCGCCCGCGCTGGCTCAGGGCGCCCCGCACCTCGCCCACCGTCTCTTCCCCCTCGCTCTCTGCCATGCGGGCCAACCCTGTTAGCGCCGTTCACCCTCACCCTCACTAACTTCTGGGCACCATGTTGTCAGAGTCATCCTCAACCTCCCCTCCGCACAATCCGCGTCTGCCGCTCCTCCCCGTCAGCGCTCAGCCGCGGGCTCTCCCTCTCCTTCACCAAGCGCGACCGAGCCGCCTGCATCCGAGCTCTTCAAGCGGGTCTATCCGCTCCGGGCTGACCTAACCGCCCAAGCCGCAGAGGCTGGACCTGTAGCCGCCATAGATGGCGTCACCGTGCCCCTCTTTACTCTCCCTTCCGATCTCACCGGCCAGTCGAGACCGTATAAACCACTACCACCACCCTAAAACCCTATTTCGTATGCTACGAGTTCCTCACCGTGCACTTCCTTCTTCCCCAGCAAACCCCGAGCCACGACCACCAAACCCACCATTACCGAGCCACCAAGCTCCACCGCGCCACGCCCATCTCCCCATCCTTCTCTCTGGTTCGCAGTGGTGTCGCGGGCTCACGCCGGATCTCCGTCGCATTTTTTTCGGTGGCCGAATCGCACTGTAATGCCACTCGAAGGACGTTGCCGCACCTCCGATCCGCAGGCCGTCTTCCCCATCGCCGAACTCCTTCACCGAGCCACCACCCGCGACGAGAACGCCACCAACGAACCCTCTGTAAGCTCCTCTTTTGATTCCCCTACTTTGCATCGTCTCTACCGCACCATAGCGCCACCCCCGCGTGCGCCGGCGAGTCCTCCGCCACGAAAGCCATGGCGCCACCATCTCCTGATGGCTTGCCGCCGCGTGCTATACCACCGGCGCCGCCCTTCTCCCTCTCATCCTCTCTGCGCCGCTCATCTCTAACCGGACGGCTCAGATTAGAAGAGGCCTTGAAACGGTATAGACCAGCCCCGCGGGAGCAGTGAACGCAGTCCATACCGCCAGCTCGGCCGGTCCACGCGCCACGCGGTGCACCGATCCAATCAGAGCACGCCACCTGGTGCCACGCGGCCGCCACGCAAGCAATGCCGACCGGCCGTGGCAAAATTTGTAAAGAGCCCCTGAACTTCATCGAAACAAACCCGCGCTCCACACACCCTATTCACTGAGTCTTAGAAAACTTTCGCTTTAGCCCCTCCACTTCTTGGAAAACGAGGCGCGATCCACAAAATCGCTGCACACGTCCCGCCCAGTTGGCGCCCCGATCCAATCACACGCGGCCGCGTGGCGCTACATGGCACCGCGTCAGCGCGAGCTGACCGACCTCGGTCATTTCGCAGAAAAGCCCTCAGAATAATTTAGAATAAACCTGCCGTCCAATCTCCCTATTCACTGAGTCTTGTAAATCTCTCGGTGTAGCCCCTGTTCTTCTGAGGAAATGAGGCCCGGTCCGGCGACAATTTCTTTTCAGTTTTCATTTATTTAAATTGCGAAATTGGGTTTCAGTTTATTACAGTTTTGCCACTCTCATTCAAATGCTCATAACTTGCTCATTTTAACTCCGATTTGACCCGTTCAAGTCGCGTTAAATTTGTCTCGTCGAGCTCTATGCGTTAGATCTATTTACGTTCCGTTTAATTACTGTATGATGTACTATTTCTTATATTGCTTTGTTTGAGCCATGTATTGATGATGCTTGATCCAGCGAGTGCGAGCTACGCGGAACCCCGGAATCAAGTTCGTGCCTTTGTTGATTCGACTCAGCCCGCAGGCAAGTGTCCTTGAACATCTTGCTCCTGTATTTATTTTATTTTGAGTTAGAGTAGTTAGATCCAGTAGTTGCATGCAGTCTTAAATTGAATCCCAAGGTATGGTTTACTAGCACTTGATTATATTTTCGTTGACACTTGGTTTGGGATGGATTGGGGAGAAGTCATGCTTAGCCTTGTTATTTTGGGTTGGGATGGTTAATTATAATTAATTCTGATTAATGATCTATGGAACATGTGGACTGGTAATGAGTAGTATGGTGAGTAGGTAAATCCGGCAGGATGGACCGTGTGGTGGTTTTTGTGCCGTGGGACTCGGCAGCTAGTTTTGGTTTTCGGTTCTGGGCTTGTGCTAGATTTATCCTGCCTGGATCCCTAGGACCCGGTTCTCGAAGCCTGTAACCCGGCTAAACAGCGTAGCCATGAGGTTTGGAATGGGACAAACCTGGCTAATTAATTAGTTTCCTCCAAGTTATGATACACGGGGTTTGCTTAGTGGCTCAAGAGGGGGTCCCTGGGGTCGTTGACTTATGTACGGGGATGAAACCTTAGAGTATGTGTAACACAGCCTTGGAGGGGCTTTGTAAAGGCCTTGTAGTGCGACCCCGCTGTGCACCTTGGCAGTGTTTATCGTGACGGGGAACGCATGGCTCATGGGTAACGATGTGCAACCTCTGCAGAGTGTAAAACTGATATATCAGCCGTGCTCACAGTCACGAGCGGCTTGGACTTCTTCGAGATTAGTTGGTGGGTTGAGTCTGGTTCGTTAGGGAAGCCTTATGTGGTCATTAGTCCCATATGACATGGGTACAGAGGCTTCTTCTACGTGGGTTACTGCTTGGTACGGGAGTGATTCCCAGGCTCGGGCGCAGACCTGGTGTTATTACGGAAGGTAGCTTTCTATGTCGTGACATATGGAACTAATACACATAGGGGGACTCTTCGAGTTGGCCTTGTGGGTGGCCTGATGGACTTCAGGTGTGGTTTGCCTGATGGACTTTATGTGTGGGTTTGCTTGGTGCGACTCCAAGTGTGGTTGCTTGGTGCACTCCAAGTGTTGGTTGCTCGGTGTGACTCCGAGTGTGGTTTGCTCGGTGCGACTCCGAGTGTGGTTACTGTTACTTTGGAGACTGTGGTTATAACCTAGTAAATAGGTGCATAGGTTTAATAGGTTTAATAGGATGTGTCGCTTTAGGCGCTTGAGTCAAACAGAGTCAGCCTACCTTTGTTATTAGCCTCATAAGCATATATTTCCTACACTTGTGGAGTACATTTCAATGTACTCACCCTTCCTCTTTGAACCCCCTGCTACCCCACCCAAACGTTGGAGTGTACGACATGGAGCAGGAGTACCCAGAAGACGATGGATACGACCCCAGAGGACGGTGGATTCGACCCCGACGACTTGTACTTGGATGGCGCAGCCCCCGGCCGACCTTCCTGTGGAGATGGCGTCCAGTTTTTGTGAGTCTACATCAAAGTCTACATGATAGTCTGTACTTTTCTTTCAGACCCGAGGGTCATTTTTGTAATAATGTTCAATATATTAGTAAAGCATTGTTTTGATATTTACTTTGATGTCGATATATGTATGAAAAATTGATCCTGGCATACATATATTGTGCTCCAATTTTGTTCTTAAAATTGGGGTGTCACAAATGCAAGGTTTAGAAAAGGGAAGTTTGCAGTGCAGATACAAAATACAAGGTACCTGGGGGGGCTCCTCCCCCAAGCAGCTACGGACCCCGGGGATAGTACCCCAGCGACGCCCAATACGCCAGCTGCTGCTCTTGCTGCTGTCGGAGCAGTGCATGGACTTGGCGCAGTTCTTCGAGTGATTCTGCCTGCCTGACGTCGAACTGGTCCTGTTTGGCATCCCATCGTTGGTTCCACTGGGCTTGTTCATTCAGGGAACCCTAAATGTTGTCAGTGAGGATCTCCAGCCCCTCAATCCTCGTGTTCAGGCCTTCCAAAGTGATGGATTGCCTTGGCGGGACTGGAGGTGGTAGCCCCTCGGAATCTGATGACTTGGCCCATGTGCCTTGGGCCCAAGCCGCATGGCTTCCTTTAGGCCACTCCGTACCAGCCGTGGACTGCAGGGGTAGGTCGTCCCAGCCAGGCTCATATCCGGGTGTAAACCCACGTACCTGCCCGGTGGGATACCATCCCTGCATGGCTGACTGTGGAGTAGGCGCTGATGGTGCCTGCGAGCTTGTTCCTCCTTCCTGCCTGGTTCTACTCCTGGTTGCCCTGCGAGATGTTGGCGGTTCATAACTCACATCTTATACCGCTAACTTTATTTGAAAACCTGCCATATCTAGAACCAAAACTTAGGATTAGGCATTAAACTCACAATTTCCATGAGTTTTGGATGTATCATTTGTTTAGCAGGAAACAAGGGAAAACCATATCTGAGATGGGCCAAAAGTGCATACCAAATTCAACATGTCAAAGCCCAGAGCATTTTCGGCCCATCCAAATGAAGGGAATGAAGCCCACATAACCAACATCAGGGCCCAGCCAGCAACCCACTACGCGAAGGTGGTGGCCAGAGGTGGGGCCAGGGGTGCGCTCGCACCACCCTTAGCTCCCCCTGGGCCCACCCTCCGGGGTCGGTTGCATTGCGGCATGTTGAGGCAGTTTGTAGAATGGGTGGATCTCTCTTCAAATCATGGAAGTGCAGAGCAATAATTTGTAGAATTAGATTAGTCCATTCCCACCTTGTAAAGGATCCATTTCTAGAGAAGAAGTAGTGCCTCAAGTGTCATAGCTCTAGTAGCTATTTAGAAGAGGGAGCGAGTTCGTGCAAGTCGGAGAAGTGTCGGAGCTATCGGCTACCTCCTCAAGTGTACTCCTACACTTAACGGAAGGAATACCGGAATCGCTGGTACGACTTCACTTGTACCTCGGCAGTTCGAAATACTATTTGGAGTTTTAAGGTTCGTGTTTATCTTCGCCTACACATTCTTATTGTGTTCTAGTTTATTGCTTACGTAATCAGCTGGACCAATCGTTCACCTTCGGGTGGGTGCTCTAGTAAGAGGGTGCAAGTCCTAGCTACCGCTAGAAGTAGTGGCCCTTAGCACAAACGCGGTGTTTAGGCTAAGCGGTTACAGGTCGGTTGCCTGGGTCTCCACGATTGAGGAGGTAGGCGGCAGGTGGTGACAGCCCTGTTCGTCCATTGTAATCCACCTACGTTCGGGATTCTAGGTAGAGTTGTATCGGCATAGACTGGGAAACCAGTTTCACCCGTTGACCGAAGCAGGTTACGTTTAGCTAGAACTAGATCACTAAGGAATACGTTGCCTATAGTAAACCTCATTACCCTAAGGTCGTTCTTCTTCTCATCCTAAGCCGGGAGATCTATACCCAGAGACTACAGCACACCGTTCCCTGTGGAAAATATGATACCCTGATAATACTTCCAGGTGAAGTGCTACAACGGTACTTCCGTGCGCTTGCGGACTTTTCTGCTTACGCTAAGAAATACCAACAAGCATTTCTGGCGCCGTTGCTGGGGATAGATTCAAACCCTATCCTTTGGTGGTTGCGCTAAGAAGTGTCAACAAGCATTTCTGGCACCGTTGCCAGGTCGCCTTTAGTCTCCGAACCTAGTTCGCCCGTGTATCCTTTGCATTCTATCTTTCTTTCATTTTAGTTACCTTTATACATGGAGCCAACAACATCTATCCAAAACATGTCCGCTCCACGGGCAGAGTTCTGTCAGCCACCACAATCATCAAAGCCAATCACAGCTTCTAGCTATGAACTCTACCCTGGCTTTATAGCCATGGTTCATGAACAACCCTTCTCAGGGTTTGATAGTGAAAACCCCTATCGCCACTTACGGGAGTTTGAGCAACTCTGTGCTTGCCTGACAATCGCAGGCATGTCACAAGAAACTCTGCGTTGGAAGTTGTTCCCGTTCTCTCTTTCTGAGAGAGAGAGAGAAACAATGGTACAACAATAGCGTAGGAAAAGTCAACGGAGATTGGAACGAATTGTGAAACAGATTCTGTAGCGCATTCTTTCCTATATCTCGTATAGCAAACCTACGACAAGAGATACTCAACTACCGTCAACATGAGAAGGAGTCGTTAGGTGCAGCCTGGGAATGATTTACCACTCTTTCACGATCAGGCTCAGACATGTCACTCCCTAACCACATAATGTTACAATATTTTTGGTTAGGGCAAAACAAGGAAACTGCTCTACAGCTGGATACTTCCGTCGGAGGATCCTTTCTGTGCAAAACCACAGAGGAAGGAGAGGCTCTTCTAGATCTCATTTTAGAAAACACGCCCCGTCCTGATGCCCTCCTACCGGAAAGCGAACCACAGCATGAAGAGGTCTCTTCGATTAAAACCGAATCTGAGATTCAAACTCAGAGACCCTCATTGCTAACGGAATATCCGAAGGAAGTCTTTCTCCCTTCAGACTTTCTGTTCTTTGAGGAGGAACATCTTGATGATTACAGAGATACCTCAAAGTATGCGTGTCAAAAGAAGCCCCAGTTCCTGCCATTCCTCTAGAGCCTCTGGAAGGATCTTTTCTAATAGAGTCCCTAAAGGAACTATCAACAGTTATGAGTAGCGAATGGGTAGAAGAAGCGGAATGCTCTTCCGAAGAAATTCGGATTAGCCCCATTTGTTCCAATATCCATACCAAAATAGGGCGGAACTGGATCGAAGTGCCTTACAACCCAATGGTCGGGGTGAACATAATGTCTGCAACTGTTGCAAACACTTTCCCTCATGAGCCTTTCATCCCGACTGGTATGAAATTAAGGGTCGATACACGAACAGTCATAGATGGTCTAGGCATCCTCCACGGTATATCAATTAAACACGATGAAACGTGCTGATGCTAGACTTCCACGTCTTCGACATTCAAGACTTCGATGTCTTGATTGGGCTCCCCCTATGGAAACTGTTGGAAGAACCTCCAACGACTGGGGAATTACATGTGAAAGTAGGGAGGGACACCTTTTCTATACCGATCCTACAAGCCACAAATTCGGTAGCAGAAACCCTCTCTACCTCCTATGAGCCCGAAATAGCTATGTCGGTAGAACCTTTCGAGTCTCCCGAGTCGACCCTAGAAAAAGATGTTGAACACTTTGTGCACAAAAGGAGCGACTTGGAGGAAACCATAGAACTTCCAAAAGAGGAAGTGCCGACACCACCACAAGTTGAGTTAAAACCCTTACCCGCTGGCTTACGCTATGTTTTTCTGCATGGCAACAAACAAACTCCTGTCATCATTAGTGATAAACTTTCTGACGAGGAGATGGCCAAACTCATTACCATGCTAGAAAAACACCGCTCAGTCTTCGGGTATTCCTTGCAAGATCTCAAGGGGATTAGCCCAACCTTATGTACCCATCGTATTCCTATTGACCCTGAGAGCACTCCTTCACGAGAACCTCAGCACAGGCTCAATAATGCGATGCGAGAAGTCATGAAGAAGGAAGTACTAAAACTCCTTCACGTCGGGATCATTTATCTCGTACCACACAGTGACTGGGTAAGTCTTGTCCAAGTGGTCCCCAAGAAAGGGGGAATGACGGTCGTTGAAAACAATAAAAATGAATTAATCCCACAACAAACCGTCACAGGGTGGAGAATGTGCATCGATTATAGAAAACTCAACGCGGCAACAAAGAAAGACCACTTCCCGCTGCCCTTCATTGATGAAATGCTAGAGCGGCTGGCGAAGCATTCTTTCTTTTGTTTCCTTGATGGGTATTCTGGATATCATCAGATCCTAACCCATCCTGATGATCAAAGCAATACGACTTTCACTTGCTCGTATGGAACCTATTCTTATAGACGTATGTCTTTGGGGTTGTGCAATGCACCCGCCTCATTCCAATAGTGCATGATGTCTATCTTCTCTGAGATGATCGAAGAAATCATGGAAGTCTTCATGGAAGATTTCTCCGTCTATGGAAAAACTTTCACTGATTGTCTCGAGAATTTAGACAAGGACTTGCAGAGATGCCGGGAGAAGGACCTGGTACTTAACTAGGAAAAGTGCCATTTTATGGAACAGGAAGGCATCGTCCTCGGGCATTGTTGACACTGGTTAGCTATCAAAATTAAAGGATAAATAAATATGAAAAGGGCATGAATTCAATCACCAGTAAAGGTTTAGGGTTTTAATTAACAATATTCCACGAGTTTTGGTGAATTGTGATTCTACAGGGACAAAACCAGAAAACCAACACAGATTACTTCTCCTGGAAGGAACCCAACGGAAGATAGCCGAACCGACGCATCAGGAATATTCTAGAAGGACCTAGAGGACACCAGAGGACACCAGGAGGCCGGGCACCCCGAGAGGCCACCAGGTGGGACCGACCGGTCCCACCTTAGGACCGGTCGGTGGGCCCCTAGCCCCGCTGGTCTCTGCCTTCTAGAACCTTCTTCCACCGCCTACGAGGATGCATCTCAGCCGTACCTAAGGTCGGTTTGATCCTACGGCCATAGTTCCTCGCCTAGGGCTATATAAGCAGCCCTAGACCCCCGTCTCCAGGGCATCAGATTGATCAGAATCATCAGATAGAATCAGATTTTTCATCACCAGAGAAGGAGATCATTCAGAAACCCTAAGATTACATCTACCTAAAATAGTTAGATAGAATAGGATTAGAGGAGGCAAGCTTCGCTTGGATTCCAGATCTAGTCACGAGAAGGCTCGGTAATCCCAAGATCTTGTCTCTTGTATTAACATTATGGATCTAATTATGTTTCTAGTTCATAATTGCTCTTCTAGTTCATCATTGTTAATCATTGTTTATGTTCTAGTTCGTCGTCTAGTTCTAGTTCATCGTCTAGTTCATAATTTAGTTCTAGTTCATGTTCTAGTTCGTACTTTAGGTCTTCTAGATGTTCTAGTTCATCTTATTGTTCATCCCTATGTTCTAGATAGCAATGCAATTGATATGACTAAGGCATCAATAATTATATTCTTAATTATATTGCTTGTAGTGTGCTTTGATTATATATTTGGCATAGGTAGATCACCATTATGTTTATACTCATGTTCGTATAGCGCTCATCTTAGTGATCATTGGGTGGGTGATAGATACTGTGTAGGCGTGGTGCCTATACACTATTTATCTGTGAATGCTTCCTACGTTCTGGATAGAGTGGTAGATCGCGGGTGTGACACTCCTGTCGAGTCCTTTGTATTCCACCGCCCGAATGGAGTGTTCAGTATGGCTCAGTTAACTCATGGTTTATGGGTTACTCTATTTGGCACCTTTACTATGGAGTTGCCTCTTGATTATAAATATGATATGACCTAGCCAATGATTGCCAAATATGTTTGTACTAATAAATGTATACTATGACTTGTAATTAGAATAACTTAGGAATACTTCTTATTAATGCCTGTTCTAATCATCACTTGCTAGGTAGTACTATTCTAGGATTATCTTTGATTGATCTGCTCTCTGTCATCATTTATCATTATCATTATCATTACTTCTACTATCTGATCCCTGTTTAGAGTAATGAGTGTGTTATCAGTCTTTATCATAAGTGTGTGCCACATTAATTGCTGTTAAGTCCTCACTAGTACCATCATACTTTGAATTGATTAGTCTCTAGGCTAAATATAAATAACGATACCTGAGACTAGCTTGGGTGAAATGCTTCTACAACGGGTGTATTTATTTGTGCGCTTGCGGGTAAATATTTATCTTTAGATCCAGTGCTCCTATATAATCATACTGCTAGCTTCATGTTGGGGATGACAACTTGACATTAAGTGATGCTAGTAGTGTCCCGTACACTCCTTATTGCCTTCACTAGGTTATTGCTTATGAGGTTCATTCTTAGGGTGATTCCATTAAGGTGTGTCAACAAGCATTTTCGGCGCCGTTGCCGGGGAACACATCAATTCAATTAGGGATGGTACCTAGGGTTATTTATTAAAATCATTATGAACATTGTTAGGACATTGCATTAGCAACATCAAAACGGTAGCTAGAACATATCATTTAACTTACACATATGTGATAATGCACTGATTGTTTATCTCTACTGAAACAGACTTACCCTGGCTTTTTTTATCTTTTATCTTATGTAGGGTGTGATGTATGACTGGTTTCCAACTTCTGAATAACTATGTTGAGGATCCCAAAGCCTTATTGAAGAAGACAAGACACAGACTCAAGAGACCCTCACCACCAGAAGTTAACCAGATAAGAAGAAGCTTAACACCAGTGTTGAACACCATGGCCCACAAGACATTTCGTGAGTTCTCTACACCAACCACTGCCAACATCAGGACTGGACCAACAGTCAATGTGGGAAACGACGGATTTGAACTCAAACCAGCTTTGATCAACATGGTGCAAGCTAACCAGTTTTGTGGGAAGGCACATGAAGACGCAAGCGCTCATCTCCAAAACTTTCTGGAGATCTGTAGCACTTTCACCATCAAGGGAGTCGTAAGAGACGCCATTCTACTCCGCTTATTCCCATTCTCACTTTTGGGAAAAGCAAAACAATGGTTCTACGCCAACAAGGACAGAAACACCTCATGGGCGATCTGTTCAACTGCCTTCCTAGCAAAGTTCTTTCCAGTGGGCAAGACGAATGCCCTCTGTGCCAAGATTTCAACTTTCCAGCAACAATACGACGAATCAATCCCAGAGGCTTGGGAACGCTTTCAAGATTACATATCAGAATGCCCTCACCATGGGATGGAGAATTGGCTACTCATGCAGACCTTTTACCACGGGCTCACTTCAAGTACCCGTGAGAATGTGGATGCCGCTGCTGGAGGATCATTCTTGTCACTCACTATCAACAATGCTACTACACTCATTGAGAATTTGGCCTCTAACCAAGGATGGAACGAGGAACAGTCTCAACCACACAAGAAGGGAAGAATACATCAACTTAAGGAAGTAGACATGTTGTCTGCCAAACTTGACTTACTCATGAAGAAGTTCGATGAACACACTCCCAAGAAAAATGATGTCATGCACATCTACGAATCTTGCATGGCATGTGAAGAGTGTGGAGGCACTGCTCATTCAGGGAGCAACTTCCCTGAGATTCAAGAGGATGCGAAGTACATCAACAATAACACCAACTATCGTCCTCAACAAGCTCAAGGATGGAACCAACAATCAATGCCTAATTACTCAGGTAACTACCAAGGTAATACATTCAACCAACCACCTTTGAGAGAGATGATATCTAATCAAAACAAGATCATTGATAATATGTCTAAGAAGATAGCTTCCAATGATAAACTGCTTGAAAACATTAATACTAGAATGGATAGCTTTACTTCTGCCATAAAGAATCAACATAGCTTTAATAAGATGATAGAATTTCAGTTATCTCAGCTGGCAGCTTCAGTCCCTATGGCTGAAAAAGGTAAGATTCCCGAAAATCCGGAAGAGCTAGAGACTGCAAATCTTGTAGATATTTATAATGCAGGGCAGCTCACAGCTAGACCATCGAGGGGGTGGAAGGATGACTCCATTGCCCCAAAGAAAGGAGATCTAGGAAGACCTGTCATTCCAATCCACATCGGACATGACAGTTTTGAAGAAGCAGTCTGCGACCTTGGAGCAAGCGTCAACATTATGCCAAGGGTAATTTACGAACAAATTCATGGTACACCTCTGTTATATACAAATATGTGTTAGCAGCTTGCAGATCAAACACTGTGCTACCCATTGGGAATTCTAGAAGACGTATGTATTCGAGTGGGACACTCGTATGTGTGTGTAGACTTTATGATCATTGAAACAGGTGGAGACGATAGAGCACCCATCATTCTTGGGCGCCCGTTCCTAAGCTCAACCAAAGCCATCATTTACACGGATAGCACCAAGATCTATTTCACAATCACAGACAACAAAGAAAGATTCAACTTCAAGAAACGCACACTCACTACTCGAGTCCACCATCAGAAGTCTTACGAGGATGCAAACGCTATATCATCAAAGAAGAATAATTGGAACAGAAGGAAGAAGAACAAGGCTACACAACCACATCAAGACACAGTGTGGATGGTCAACTCTGTCCGAATAGAGAGTGACCACCTTCTTCCATCACCATACCTCGCCAAGAGAGATGACCCTGGCGTACCCACCATCGATTGCAAAATCGAGGGAAGTACATTCCACAAGACTTCTGCGACATCAGTTCAAGTGTTAACATAATGTCTAAGGTAGCATATGAGTACTTATATAAAAATAGACCTATGTATCAGACGCATGTGCAGCTGCAGCTGGGGGACCAAACATATCGATTCCCGGAGGGAGTAGTAAAGGACGTGATGATCCAAATTGAAGACTACTACGTTCCCACTGACTTCATGGTACTAGACATGGGAAGAGAAGACAATGTCCACATCATCCTAGGAAGACCCTTCCTCAACAGCACTGACGCCATCATCTACATAAGATCTGGAGAGATCCACTTTCAGTTCTCAAGGGAGAAGGTACGCTGTTACTTTAATAGCTATGCCACTAATGAACAGGAAAAGAAGAACCACTCAAGGAGGAGGCGCCGCACATCCCAATGCAACAAGAACCGATCAATCAAGGATGGATGGGCTGACTATGAAGGAGAAGTCACCAGGAGTGAAGACATCCCATTAAAGGAAATGAAGGACGATGAAGTAAAGGAGACAAGTCCACCAGTCAAGCAAGTATGGAAGAAGAAAGAGAGTTCTACTGACGTGCAATCATCGAGGTCCTCCTCGGGATCTGCTGATGCACCCAAGGAAGAATGAGGAGCGTACAAGGAGTCTTGTTCGATAGACTATAAACATCGAATCCTCGCCGAAAGGTAACTCAGTATTTATCCATATTCATTATCATTAAATTCATCATTACATAATTAGTAGATATGGCATAATCATTTTACTATTAGTATCATATTTACTTCTTAGCAATTATACCTGCATTAGAAAACAAAATAAAAATATGAAAAACTCTAAGCCCCATGAGAGTATTATATTTTCTGTGGAGGCATAAAAATACATTTGCATATTTAATTCTACATTGCATTCATCTATAAAAACAAAAATCCAAAAAAGAGACAGTGCTGAAACTCTGCTTAGTGGAAAGGAAGAACATAAATGATCTTAAGAGCTTTAAGACAACTGGACAAATGGGAGGAATATTTATCACTAACGCTTAAACAAGTTCCACTAGTTGTGTTGTCTAACTTTGAATTCAGCAGAAGAGAAGAAGAGAAGGACTCAAGAATCAAGAAACCGCTAACGGTCTTGTTGGGGTGGTACCCATGCCGCAGGCACCTCCGGCCCGCAAGGCAGAAAGATTTTCGCGCGAAGGTACACCGTCGGGCGGGTAAGCCTGTCGGGCCGAGCTTTCGTGTGAAAGTGGCCAGAGACGGCCAGGGCCCAAGGCTTGGGGCAGCTTTCGTACAAAAGCGCACCGACAGGCGAATGTGCCCGCCGACCCAAGCTTTCACGCGATAAAGGCCAGGAGACGGCCGGGGCCCATGGCTTGAAGCAGCTTTCGTGCGAAAGCTGCATCGACAGGCGAATGTGCCCGCCGGGCCAAGCTTTCGCGTGAAAGAGGCCAAAGGCAGTCCAGGCGACTTTCGTGCAAAAGGGGCCAGGCGCTTTCGGGGTGGCACCTTCGCCGTTCACGCCATTGGTTTTCAGGGTTTTCGCAGGTCGTCGGAGACTCCAGTCCGGGGGAGCGGGCCTATCGGTCAGAAGAAGGATCCAAGGGACCCCGGGCCATCGGTCAGAGGAAGGAGTTGTAAAGTGTCGTAAAGTAGTTGAGAAGGGCATCTTTGTAATTGTAACAGAGTGGTTGAAAGGGCATTCTTGTACTTTTAAACTGGCTGGGGGCTAATATAAAAGCTCTGGGCCTCCTAGCTCAGAAGAGGGGAGGAGAACACTGTTCACTTCACCTAAAACTCCCGTCTCCTTTCGCCTTTGTCTTGCGCATTCGCTCGTGCGTCAACCGGCTATCTTAGGGTTTTGGCCCTAAGACAACATTGGCGCCCACCGTGGTTGTCGCCCGAGCTTACCATGCCACCAAGGAAGGCGTCGAAGACGGTCGACAATCTCGAGACGGTTGCCGCGAATAAGGATGCCCAGGGCACAATCGCGGCATCCGCTTTAACCACCCAAATTCCACCAAACACAACCTCAAATCCCCCAGCTTTCGGCGGCACACTCCCAATGGGAACCCAGCTACCAGCGGGAGCGTCCACAAGCCAGGAATTACAACCCTTAGGTCAGCAGCCTTTCAGCAGAGACGGCACACCAGAAGGGAACGTCCGGGACGCACTCGACGAAGAAGACGACGACGATGCTGAAGTCACCAGGCATGCCCGAGCGATCAAAATGTTGACACAACAGCAAGGAGAAATAGAGAAGTTACTGCTGCAAAGAGATCAGCTGCAGCAGCAACTTGCAGCAAGGGCAAGAGAGGACGAAACTCACAATGCCATCCGTCAAGTGGAGGCGCAGAGAAGGCAGCTCGAGAAAGAAATTCAGGAATTGCAAAGGGCCAGGGGAGGCCCAAACCCAATGATCCAAGAAAACATATTCGTACCACGGTGAGAGCAGCCGCCAGCTTTCGACAACGCCATTGATGAAACATCTCCGCTCTCGAGAGAGTTACAAGCTCACCCATGGCTCCTCAACTAAAAGCCACGCATTCTGACTTTCGATGGCAAGGCGAATCCACGCAAGTTCTTGGCGAGTTATAAGACAACTGTCGTTTCGGCAGGCGGGGACAATCAAGCCCTGGCAAAATCTCTCATTCTAGCAGTCGAGGACGTAGATCATGATTGGTACACGACCCTCAAACCTGAAGGACCGAGAACTCTACCAGAAAGCGACCAGAGGGGGAGGGGGGGTGAATGGGAGCCTAAAAATTTCTTTTGAATCTTCGACTTCTGTCCCACAAATCAACCCCCAAAAGCTTTGAGTGCCAACTGTAACAGAACCGACCAATTTATAAGAGCACAAGTGCGAAATTCTCCGCCGAAGCAGTAAATTTGCCCACTTGAGCCCATATAAAACCGGTAGTCCGTGAAATCTCGAAGGATTTCAAACTTTTCTAACATCAACAAAATAGGATCGTAATCATTCAGCATCAACCATCACATGACAGAATATTACATAAGTTCATCGGAGTAGCAAACTTAGTTATTACAATCCGAGTTCCAAATTGAAGTAGCGGAAGTTCAACCTTAAAATATAGTTTTGAAATCACACACACATAGTCTGATACAGTGCCATTCAGTAGTCATCCTTGACAAAGAAAGGTACGAGTAGAACTGGTCATTGCTCTTGACCTAGTTATCTCCCAGAGCTGGGCAGAGACAGCTGATGCAATAACCATAAAAGACCTAGCCATCTGCAACAACAAGGGAAACAAAGCCCTGAGTACGAGAAGGTACTCAGCTAGACTTACCCGACTTAAACTAAAATAAGCGACACCAAGGAGTATGCAAGTCTAGTGTACAGTGGAGCTGGTATGAGACCACATTTTTGCGTAAAAGCATAAGTAATTAAAGTAACTCATTCTCCTACTTACTAGCTGCAAATTAAATAGTAATTAACCTGTTTAACTAGGTTAGCTCCTGCACTACAACAATCATGGTAGTGATCCAACAATCACCATAAAGTAACAAACAGACCGAGTAACCATTGCCAAAAGTATAATGCTCACTATCCTAGAGCGATGGCGATTATAATCGATTCCTAACCAGCTGGTGATTTATTCCCCACACAAACCACACTCACCCATCGGTGAGCTGCAGATAACCACAACACCGTTCCAGGAAGCCGCGGATTCGACTGCCACAAACATAACCGGGGGCAAGCCTGACTGCCAAGGAGTTGGACTTAACCACCATCATCCGGGTCTTACTTTTCGCGCCCCCGCGTTCCAATACCCCCTTCGTGGCTTCGGCAGATGCATGGGGTTCGAAAAACTAGCCTGGAACAATGAGCGGCTTCGCGGTCGGAACGAGTTATCCTTCCAGCTAAATGTGGGACATGCGCAACATGACAAGAAGGCCATCTTACAAGATACTGATTCCCATAAAACACGGCTAGAAATACTATAGCACAACGCTACAGGAATCTGCCGATCTCCATTTTCCACAACACTCAGTCATCTCACTTACTGGCAATATCCTGTTACCGGTCGAGTAACCACCTATTACTCGCGGGTAACATGAAAGTCGTCTGACTTCTACCGGTCTAAGCAAGACTAAGCATAGACTCGAACTCTCCATTTTTCACAACACTCAGTCATCTCACTTACTAGCAATATCCTGTTACCGGTCGAGTAACCACCTATTACTCGCGGGTAACATGAAAGTCGCCCGACTTCTACCGGTCTAAGCAAGACTAAGCATAGACTCGAACCTATCTCTAATTAGGTAACAAGGATGAGATATCAACGATAGCAAGGTAGGGAATATAATGCATCAACGGTATCAAACAACTCCTATACTTAATGCAACAAATATAATTATCAGAGAGTTAATTGAAAACCATAGGTAGTTAGAAATGCTCCGGGACTTGCCTTTCTCGAACGTGCTGGGCAGATGATTCGGGCACTCCGGGAGCACCTCTTCAGATTCTTCCCCGACAGCTCCTTGCTCCTGCTCCTGAGGGTGCTGCTCCTCGCTTTCCTCTGCTGCGGTTGGCTCCTCTATCGAACCAGTCATGATGCATATATGCAAATGAACGAGTGCCAACAATGCATGGGAGAGATGCATTTTAATTGAATTTGACCGAATATGTGCATATCTCTTCTCCAGTAGAGTGTAACACTCTATTTAGAGAGTAGCTATGCTCTTCATGCCAAGTACAGCTAATATGAATGCACTGGAAAGACTATTTCACCCCCGCTGGTCCCACATAAAAGAGATGAACAATTTTAACTTAATTAAACAAATTAACCCATTAAAACAAGCCTATAACGGCAACTCATAGCTAATATTTTTAGAACAATCTACAAAAATTACTGTAGATTCACATCTGGGAAATAAGCATGCTGTATAAGTTTCATGGCAATTGGACTTAAGCACCGTTCTGTATGAAAAAGACAAATAACAGGGTGAAAAGGCACTTTGAAATACACATCATTTTGAAAAGAGTCCAATAGCAGATTTCACATTTTTATTCAGAACTTCTTAGCACAAGAGTAGTCTACAAAAATTATCAAGCCCACAACTCATATTTTGGAATTACTATAAATCATACAAGAAAACAGCATTTAAACAATTTAAATGTTAACTTCAGATTTTTCCACAGTCAAACAGCATTTATCATTTTTTTGTGATTCTACAGCACTTAACAACTCTAACAAAACAAGAACCATATTTTTCTGAGCAACATACAATTTACTATGCATTTAACAAGATATCAGCCTAAACACAAATTAATTATTACTGCACATAAAATTATTCCAAACAGGACATTTTATATTTTTCATGCATAGAAATCATCAAAACAAACTTAACAAAATTTATCTCACATCCATTGGATTAACAGAACTCAAGTTATGAAATAAACAAGCAATAAAAATATTTCTGCAAACCATTTAAACAAAAACCAAAACCCTAACTGCTACACGTACACCATACTACTGCACCCTAGTGGCTGACGGCTGGCCCCCGGGGTCAACCTGGACCCACCGGTCATCCACACCGAAGCAGGGGAGACGTTGACCGCGGCGAAGCTCGCCGTCGGCGAACGCTCCGGCGAAACTATCACCCTCGCCCGACTCCTCTCCTTCTCCCGCATCGATTGGTACCACTCTCTAACCTAGCACTGCAACGGATCGAGCTCGCCATCGCAAATGGCGGCCACGGCGGCGCGGACTCGCCACGCTGGCCGTCTCCGACCACGACGAGCCGAACTAACCCACTAATCGCACTCCTCTTGCTCACATAACCCTAGCGCGAAGCAAAGATCGAAGGATTCGCCGTCGACACAGCGAGAACACGGACATGCCATCGCCGGCGCGCATGGCGGGCGGCAGACGGCAGCGTACTGAGGCGCTCAAACCCTAATCGGCTAAACTGACTCCACTACCTTCATCCTGGACCTTCACTGACTCACGAACGCTAGCTAGGATGGATGGATAGGCTCGGGAGGTGGGTTGGCCACGGCAGACCAAGGTTGCCGGCCACGGCGGCCATGGCGGGGGCTTGTCCCACGACTTAACTAAGGCTTACCCACTACTACAGAAAGGGCCTTTAGCCCCGGTTGAAATGGGGCTTTAGCCCCGGGTATGCCAACCGGGGCTAAGAATCTGGGACTAAAGGTCCCGGCCTTTAGTCCCGGGTGCTTTCAACCGGGGCTAAAGGTCCAGGGAGGAAAAATAAATATGTGCTGTGTGAGATTCGAACTCAGCACATCCCGCCTTAGGCACGCTTACCAACGGAGCTACGCAACCCACGTGATGTAGTTCTGGATGTTTTCCTTTTGAATCCACTCATGAAGGACCTTTAGCCCCGGTTACTTACACCAACCGGGGCTAAAAGGACCTTTAGTCCCGGTTGGTAACACCAACCGGGGCTAAAGATTCACCGTTTAGCCTCGGTTGGTATTACCAACCAGGACTAAAGGTCCAGGACCTTTTGTCCGGGTTGGTAATACCAACCGGGACTAAAGATTCACCTTTAGCCCCGGTTGGTAATACCAACCGGGACTAAAAGTCTTTAGCCCCGGACGCAAATTTTTTCCGAGACTAAAGCTCAGTTGATAGATCGTCCAAAGGCCTGTTCTCTAGTAGTGACCATGAAGCACTGGCGGTGCGGTGCAGTTTGCGGGGCAAAGGCACGGCGAACGGCGGCGGCACGCGGCTTTTCCCCTTTCTTCCGCTCGATCGCCGGCGAGAGCGAACAGAGCGAGGCAAAGAGGGAGGAGGCGCGTTTGGGTTGGGGTGTGCGTGCTCGGGCGCATATGCACGCCACGCCGCGCACGCTGGCTGGGGTGGTCGGGCGCTGAGCGCCACGCGGCGAGCAAGCTCTGCGCGCGGTCGGCCACCGAGCCCGGCCGGTTCAAAACTGAATCGGCTGATTCAGTTGGCTAATGGCCGACTGACGGTCCATTTTCAAACACGATTAACTCCTTAATTACTCGATGAAACGCTAGACTAACTGTTTCTTTGGTTAGAGCTACATACCGTCTACAACTTTGATTAAAAGATTAAACACTGGTTTGGCTTGGATTAGGCTCGGGAAGCTGTTAAACATGGCCAGGCCGAACTGAAATCTGGTTTTATGACTTAGGAAATTTTCCAAGTCCAAAACCCATCCAATTCTGCCTTGAGAGCCCTAAAACACCTTGTTAAACCCATTTTCATGAGTTGGCACTAAAATAACTTTTGTTCTACTCTAAAAACTACACACTTTTGATTAAGGGCGCTCAGCCATGCAAAGCTTCTATCATGGAGGTTTTTGTTAGTCAAACAAAAGGACTCTTTAGGCTCCATAGGGTTGACTAGGGTTTAGCAACTTGATTAGCCAAAATGGCCAGCATAAACATGACCTCATTTTGACTCCTCAACAAAGTTAGATTGTTAGGGAAAACCAAACCACTCCAAGACAAGCCAAACAACAACACATTTTTGCAGGTTTATATGCATAGCAACACATGAAATGACATTTTATGTGAGAAAGAAAGCAACATACGAATGCTCCATGATCATGAGATGATTATGCATGATGAGATGATGATGTTATGCTTGCTTAACACCAGAGGTGTTACAGCCCTTCCCCCCTTAAAGAAATCTCATCCCGAGATTTACTGACCATTGTTCATGAGGAACTGGATAAACATTCTGGAGATAGTCTTCTGTTTCCCAGGTTGCATCCCCGTCATCATGATGACTCCATAACACCTTGTATACTTTCACAACACGACTGCGAGTTACTCTTTCCTTGCTGTCCAACACTCGCACCAGTTGCTCTTGATATGTTAGGTCAGAGGTAAGCTTTAACTCTTGTGGTTCTATTCTTTCTTCGGGTATACGTAGACATTTCTTCAGCTGTGAAACATGAAAAACTGGAAAGATCGAACTCATAGCTTCGGGCAACTCAAGTTGATAGGATACTTCTCCTTTTCTCTTTAGGATACGATATGGCCCTACATATCTCGGTGCTAACTTTCTCTTTATGCAGAACCTCTACACTCCCCTCATCGGGGTTACCTTAAGATAAACATGATCCCCTTCTCAAACTCTAACGATCTTCTTCTTTTGTCTGCATAACTTTTCTGCCGAGATTGCGCTGCTTGTATGTGTTGATGGATAGTTTGAACCTTTTTCTTAGCTTCGTCAACGAAGTCGATTCCAAAATATCTCCTTTCCCCTGGCTCGACCTAGTTTAACGGAGTCACACACTTACGTCCATATAAAGCTTCAAACGGCGCCATCTTGATGCTCTCTTGATAACTGTTATTGTACGAGAATTCTGCCAACGGTAGCCATGATTCCCACGATCCTTTGGAGGATAACACACAAGCTCTGAGCATATCTTCAAGCACTTGGTTTACTCTTTCTGTCTGCCCTGCAGTCTGAGGATGATAAGTTGTACTGTGAACCAACTTTGTTCACAAACCTTTATGCAACTGCTGCCAAAAGTGTGCGGTGAACTGCGGTCCATGATCCGAAACGATTGTCTTAGGTATCCCATGAAGACGGACTATCTCTTTGATGTATATATCCGCATACCGAGGCGGTCGATATCCGGTCTTGACTGGAATGAAGTGAGCTGACTTTGTCAGACGATCCACTATTACCCAAATGGAATCATTTCCTTTTTCCGTAGTGGGTAAACCGGTTGTAATGTCCATACTGATATCTTCCCACTTCCAAGCAGGCACGGATAACGATTGTAACAACCCTGCAGGTTTCATATGAACTGCCTTAACTCTGCAACACGTGTCACACCTTGCAACATTTGCTGCTATCTCTTTCTTCATCTTTGTCCACCAAAAACGAGGTTTTAGATCATGATACATCTTACTACTCCCTGGGTGAAGAGATAACTTGGATAAGTGAGCTTCGTCCAGAATCTTATCCTTAAGATCTCTGTTCTTTGGCACCACGAGACGATCACCAAACCATAACACTCCCTGTTCATCCAGCCTGAAAGAGGTTAAGGGATCCTCCAACATTCTTCTCTTGATATGAGAAATCCCTTTGTCCGACTTTGGAGCTTCAACTATCTGGCTTTCAAGCGAACAACTGAGCTGAATGTTGAACAAAACTTCTGGGTGTATCAGATTGAACATCTCTTCAAACAATGGTTGCACCACAACACAGTGCGACTTATGGCTCAAAGCATCCACAACCACATTGGCTTTTCCAGGATGATAGTGAACTTGCAAGTTATAATCCTTTATCAGTTCTAACCATCTTTGATGTCTCATGTTTAACTCAGGTTGAGTGAAGATATACTTAAGACTCTTATGATCCGTGTATATATTGTACACATTTCCCAGCAAGTAGTGTCTCCATATCTTCAGAGCATGTACTACTGCTGCCAACTCCAAGTCGTGAGTATGGTAGTTGATCTCATGTTTCCTTAACTGCCTTGAAGCATATGCTATCACCCGTCCTTCTTGCATTAGCACACAGCCTAATCCAATCTTGGAGGCGTCACAAAACACATCAAAAGGTTTCTCTATATCCGATTGAGCCAAAACAGGAGCAGTGGTTAACAGTTCCCGTAGGATTCGGAAAGCTGCTTCACACTCCTCTGTCCAGACAAACTTCACATCCTTCTGCAACAAAGAGGTCATCGGTTTTGCAATCTTGGAGAAGTCTGGAATGAAACGACGATAGTAACTAGCGAAACCTAGAAAACTTCTGACTTCTGTAACCGAGGTTGGAGCCTTCCAATCCATTACCTCTTGTACTTTCCCTGGATCCACTGAGATCCCATCTTCTGATAACACATGACCGAGAAAGTGAACTTTCTTCAACCAAAACTCACACTTACTAAACTTAGCATATAACTTATGTTCTCGAAGCCTTGTCAAAACTATCCTCAAGTGATTCACATGGTCTTCTTCGTTCTCCGAGTATACCAAGATGTCATCCAAAAAGACTACCACAAAGCGATCCAACTCAGGCATAAACACGGAATTCATTAGGTACATGAAGTATGTGGGAGCATTTGTCAATCCAAAAGACATGACAAGATACTCATACAACCCGTACCTAGTAGAAAAAGCCGTTTTGGGTATGTCCTTTGGCCTGATCTTGATCTGATGATAACCCGATCTCAAGTCCAACTTAGAGAACACTCTGGCCCTCGTTAACTGATCAAAGAGAATATCAATCCGGGGTAGAGGATACTTATTCTTGATCGTCACTGCATTCAAAGGCCTATAGTCCACACACATACGCAAAGCTTTGTCTTTATTCTTTTTTACAAAAAGAGTTGGGCATCCCCACTCAGACGAACTAGGTCGAATCAAACCCATGTCCAAAAGATCCTTTAGCTGTACCTTTAACTCTGCTAACTCATTGAGAGGCATACGGTACGGTCTTCTGGATATAGGTGCCATTCCTGGTACCAGTTCTATAGCAAACTCCACATCCCTATCCGGAGGTAAACCAGGTAACTCATCCGGAAACACATCAGGAAACTCACAAATGACACATATTTCATGAAGAACTGCCACTTGAACTGCACAACTTGCTGATCTGAGGTGGAGATCGCTAGGAGGAAACAACTGGTGAAACTGCTGCTTTACCGGATCTCGAAGAGATATCAGCCTTTTTCCTGTATCTATGACCACTTCCCACTTTTTCATCCAGTCCATCCCCAAGATAACATCCAAGGACAACCCTGGCATAACTACTAGACTCACTCTATATTGCTTACCTTCCAAACCAAGAGTTGCCCCTTTTACTACTTGGTTAGATAACGCACTTGCACTAGCTGAGTTTATCCGGAATCCAAAGTCCATTGTTACCATTTCCTGATTATGCTTAAGTGCAAATGCTTGACTTCTGAAAGAATGCGATGAACCGGAATCAAACAAAACAACTGCGGGGATATCGTTGATAGAAAACATACCAGCAGTCACGGGTTCTCCCTCAGAGATGCCTTCTAGAGAGGTATGATGCACACGGGCCTGCATTTGATTGGTGTTCTTTCTTGGGCTAGGACATGTACTGGATAGATGCCCTTCCTTGCCATAGTTATAACATGGTCCCATGACATAGCTGCCTGCAAAGTTCTGAGTTCCGGGCCCCATCTTGTACTGCGATGACTGGCCTTTTGCCACCTTCTGAGTCTTGGCCTGCAGTTGATTTCCAGGAAAACGATGCTGAGGAGGCTTGAAACGTGCCCCCGGCACTGCTGATCAAAAAGGAGGACGGTTGGCCACCTGATTTCTGCCCTGCTGTGTCCCTGCGTCCACAGCTCTCTTGCGTGACTTGGATGCACTGTAGATATTGTTATTGTTCTCTTGGGTCAAACAGTCACTGACGAAGTCATTGAACTGTGTCCTGGAAGAATTTCCCATTGACTTCAGGAGCTTGGGGCTCAAACCCCTCTTCATACTAGCAATCTGCTTAGCCTCTGTGTTGACATACTCAGGCGCATAACGAGCAAGATTGTTGAAAGCATGCAGATATTCTGCCATGGTCTTGGTACCTTGAGTCAAACTCAGAAACTCTGTTACCTTCATAGCCATTAAACCAGGAGGAATATAATGGCACCGAAAAGCTATTGTAAACTGCTCCCAAACTATCGGTTGATTTGCCGGAAAAGTCGTACGATGGTGTGCCCACCATATACCAGCTGGTCCCTTCAACTGGTGAGCGGCGTACTCCACTTTTAGAGATTCTGTCAGACGGAGCAACCTGAACTTCTGCTCGATGGTGTTGATCCATTCATCTGCTTCCAAGGGTTCAACTGCTTCCTTGAAGATCGGAGGTCTAGTGTCCAAGAAATCCTTGAAAGTGTTGTACTGGTTCACATCTTGACCCCCGTGACCTGCATCCCGACGTGTGTTCTCTGTGATGTTCCTGAGATTTGCTTCCATATTCCTTTGCATAGCTTCCATGCTTCGCTGACTCCCTAGAAAATGTGCAAAGAACTGCTCTACTGTGTATGTGCAAAGGCCTTTTAGAATTGCTTCCTTGCCCTGTCCATCACCACCAACACCGCTAGCACTGCCCGATCCCCGACGAGTATTCACCATTTGCACAGCCAATCAATAATCAATGAGTGATGCCATATATACAGATAAAAATGTGTAATAACTACGGTACTGTATTTGAACATGGTTCATACAATAAGGCACATACACAAGTCGTTCCACATAAATAACATCACAAACGGATTATATGAAAAGCGCTTACTACTCGCATGGATACACACGGATAAAACACAACGAAGGTCTGATACTTAAAACGGTTCCAACAGTAGCAACGAGGTTCTTAAAACATACAACCCACATAACTTGTTCGATACATCACGATCACAACAATAAACAACGAGACCTAAACTCTAGTCGCTCTCAGCAACAGACACGTGACTCTCGGTGTCGTCGGCTCCACCATCTTCTTCTTCTTCTTCAGCTTGGTTGGCGAAGAGCATTCCACCATCTTCAGCCCCACCGTCACCAAGGACGATGCCCATCTCGACCTCCATCTCGGCTGCACCTGGAGGATGGTACGAATGAAGCTGGTTGTGGAGGCGATGCACTTCTTCATGAAGATTGTTGTTGTATGCTTCCGTCGCCGCCAACTGCTGCTCCAGGGTCATGATGCGAGCCCTCAAGTCAAACTCTTCTTCCCATGCCTGGTTCCGCTGCCGAAGAAGCTTCACCATCTGGTTTTCTCCACTTTGGTTAGCGTGTTTGGCACGGCCTAGCTGCTCCTGCAGCCTGATGATCTCCTGAGCTGCAACCACATTCCGCCGAACTGTCTGATCCTTCTCTATAGTCATCTGCTTCAGCTCCTCTTGCATCTTCTCCAACTCTTCATCAAACTCCCGCTGAACTTGTCTCTTTTCATTTTTAGCATGATGACAAGACTCAGTCATACTGCACAAACTGTGCTCCATGACCGCATATCCCTTCATCACTGCATACATAGCACTCATTGCTGGCCCATCACATGCCTGAAGCTCACTGGGGCTACCCTCTATAGCTTCCTTCTTGGTCTGCACCCAAACATCTCTGAACGGATCTGCTCTTGGGAACACCCCTGCAAGAGCCCGACTATGGTCTTCTGGAAACCGCTCCATGATGTCCCTGAGGATAAGGAACGCTACTGACTGCGCACCTTCCCAAGGGTTCCTTCCCTTGCTCTCAAACATCCAACCGGACCACACAGAACCTTCTTCCCTGGGCTTCACCACAGCTGTCACATACACCAAAGTGGTGTCTCCCAAAGGCTCCCTCGACCAAAAGTAGCGAGGCTCTCTACCATCTGGGTACCCCATAGAACGTAGAATCCACCAAAGCAACATCGATGTCCCAAACACATCCAGAAACTTGTCCTTGCACCGCTCGGACCTGGGTGCTAACTGGTGCCTAGGAACCTTGCCACTTGTCGACTTACGCGCAGTCTCCTTGGTACGTCCCATCTGTTGCAAGTTCATCATTTTAACATAAGCATAGGTTTCAAATCTGAGAGATATTCCAATCATTAGGGAGGAAGTAATGCGAAAGGAAAGAAAGCAAGCATGTCATGATGTATATGTATGAAACGTTCCGTACGTCCTTTCCACTACATACGAACTATGCAGTGGCATACCACGATACTCTCATATGTTAACTATTCCATTCTAACGATACGTGGTTAGTGTACCTGCATAAGATCCATTTTAGCCCTGCCCACAGTATGAAAATCATGCATTGCTGAAATTTAAATCTAGATACTCACCTAGGTGTACACCCCGTATACACGTAAGCAGTATATGCACGTGTCAAAGAGTATTACCCCCTTTATCAAGTACCTTCACCTACACCCGTGTGCTAACGTGCACAGGTTCCAGTACCAACTAACTCTTCCTTAGACCGACGGTTGTTCGATCATGCTCTCGCAACTCACCTTACCTTGGCGTAGAGGCACACTGATCCATACATTACTATTCCGAAGAATAGCACCCATACAATTTCACCCTTGCCGTATGGACGACAGAATAAACGAAAATCAAAGTATGATGCAAGACCCTTTCCCAAGTTAGTACTTAAATAATCCACCTGAGATCCTATGGGCATAAAGGATATGACCACTGGCACACTCTAATTTTTGCGAGGCACTTTTTACACCAATTTTGTGAAATTTATCAATTAATTTTTATACCTAAATTCTTTTTACTTCTCAAATTTAGTCATGTGAACAGTATCCGCTAAATTATGCTCTGATGCCAGCTGTAACAAAACCGACCAATTTATAAGAGCACAAGTGCGAAATTCTCCGTCGAAGCAGTAAATTTGCCCACTTGAACCCATATAAACCCGGTAGTCCGTGAAATCTCGAAGGATTTCAAACTTTTCTAACATCAACAACATAGGATCGTAATCATTCAGCATCAACCATCACATGACAGAATATTACATAAGTTCATCGGAGTAGCAAACTTAGTTATTACAAACCGAGTTCCAAATTGAAGTAGCGGAAGTTCAACCTTAAAACATAGTTTTGAAATCACACACACATAGTCTGATACAGTGCCATTTAGTAGTCATCCTTGATAAAGCAAAAGGTACGAGTAGAACTGGTCATTGCCCTTGACCTAGTTATCTCCCAGAGCTGGGCAGAGACAGTTGATGCAATAACCATAAAAGACTTGGCCATCTGCAACAACAAGGGAAACAAAGCCCTGAGTATGAGAAGGTACTCAGCTAGACTTACCCGACTTAAACTAAAATAAGCGACACCAAGGAGTATGCAAGGCTAGTGTATAGTAGAGCTGGTATGAGACCACATTTTTGCGTAAAAGCATAAGTAATTAAAGTAACTCATTCTCCTACTTACTAGCTGCAAATTAAATAGTAATTAACCTGTTTAACTAGGTTAGCTCCTACACTACAACAATCATGGCAGTGATCCAACAATCACCATAAAGTAACAAACAGACCGAGTAACCATTGCCAAAAGTATAATGATAGCTGTCACGTGTTCCACAATTTCAGTATCAAGGTCGATTAGGGTTCAAGTCAAGTGCTCACTATCCAGGAGCGATGGCGATTATAATCGATTCCTAACCAGCTGGTGATTTATTTCCCACACAAACCACACTCACCCATCGGTGAGCTACAGATAACCACAACACCATTCCAGGAGGCCGCAGATTCGACTGCCACCAACATACCCGGGGGCAAGCCCGACTGCCAAGGAGTTGGACTTAACCACCATCACTCGGGTCTTACTTTTCGCGCCCCCGCGTCCCAATACCCCCTTCGTGGCTTCGACAGATGAGTGGGGTTCGAAAAACCGGCCTAGAACAATGAGCGGCTTCGCGGTCGGAACGAGTTATCCTTCCAGCTAAATGTGGAAAATGCGTTCAACATGACAAGAAGGCCATCTTACAAGATACTGATTCCCATAAAACAAGGCTAGAAATACTGTAGCACAACGCTACAGGAATCTGCCGATCTCCATTTTCCACAACACTCAGTTATCTCACTTACTAGCAATATCATGTTATCGGTCGAGTAACCACCTATTACTCGCGGGTAACATCAAAGTCGCCCGACTTCTACCGGTCTAAGCAAGACTAAGCATAGACTCGAACCTATCTCTAATTAGGTAACAAGAATGAGATATCAACGATAGCAAGGTAAGGAATATAATGCATCAATGGTATCAAACAACTCCTATACTTAATGCAACAAGCATAATTATTACAGAGTTAATTGAAAACCATAGGTAGTTAGAAATGCTCCGGGGCTTGCCTTTCTCGAACGTGCTGGGCAGATGATTCGGGCACTCCGAGAGCTCCTCTTCAGGTTCTTCCCCGGCAGCTCCTTGCCCCTGCTCCTGAGGCTGCTGCTCCTCACTTTTCTCTACTGCGGTTGGCTCCTCTACCGAACCTGTCATGATGCATATATGCAAATGAACGAGTGCCAACAATGCATGGGAGAGATGCATTTTAATTGAATTTGACCGAATATGTGCATATCTCTTCTCCAGTAGAGTGTAACTGCGAACACAAGGTTGATATGTGCCCTTGTGGTTCCCTTCCTGAGTGATGAGTGATCGATCAACGGGCAACATGTCTCTTGGCTGTGTTGATGTGCAAGTGCGAAACTCGGACAATGGTCGAAGGTGAGGTGAAGGTCAAGTAGGGACGTGCCGTGCCGACGGATCGGGAGCGGTGAAGGGCAGACGTGGAGCTTGGACCGATGGACTGGGATACCTGAGGATCAGCTGTGATAGCTGGCACGTGGCGTCGACAAGCAAGAGCACATGGGGATGTGCGGTGCATTGGCCGAGTCGGGAGGAAGGTGATGGTGTCGTGACACTTGGCGGGAGGACGAGAAGGATGGCGAATGTACTATGCCCGGCGTGGAGGTTGGACATGCTCCGGCATCGGTGCTGGAACTCGGGGTGTGCGAACCACATCCCGTCTACGGCACAGGTTCGGTTGCTGAGCCTCGAAACGCTACCCTCGACGGTTTCCGAGTTTGGGCCTCAAAACTCGGGGTGGCCGGTTTCTGAGTTTGGGCCTCAAAACTCGGCGTGGACGGTTTCCAGGTTTGGGCCTCAAAACCTGGGTGCGCGGGTTTCTGAGTTTGGGCCACAAAACTCAGCCTGAGGACAGGTTTCCCGGTTTCAGCCTCAAAACCGGGGGAAGGCCCAGGTTTCCCGGTTTCGGCCTCAAAACCGGGGGGGAGGTCCGCAAAAAGGACGGTCGACGCCAAAAACCCCAAAAGCTCCGGCTCAAGTTCAACCCCAAAAACCGACTCCTGAACGTAGATGGACGGCTATGTCGGGAAATCTCCAAATACCGATGCTAACGAGTAGCAAAGATACCTAGAGAGGTTCTTTGGTGAACTCTAGGGCCAAACAAAAAGTCCAAAAACCAAGCGGAAAAGCCGAGAGAGCAAATGCACTAAAACTCAACACTCATCCAAATCCTGGACTGTCCGGAGTCCCCATCCCGGACTGTCCGCACCTATGCCAGAATGTCCGCGGTCTAGTGGCGGACTGTCCGCCGGCCAAAGTGTCAAACACGCAGTGTTGCTGAAAGTCCCCTGGACGTTCCCGGACTGTCCGCGAGTCACAACGGCAGACTGTCCGCCGGTCAAATCGAGGCACTGTGCACCGCGACGAACAGCCACTGCTCGGCTGAGCCCCGATGCCCGGACTGTCCGCGCCTGATGCGCGGTCTGTCCGCGACCACTCAGGGAGGGCGATTTCAATCGCCCTTCTCCCAAATCTTTCCAAATTCGATCCAAATCAAAATCTCTCGATCCCAAACTTGGAGCAAATGATCACAAGATAGTTAGGAGACTATCCCCAAGAAATCATCCGCTCAAATCGACTCATTCAACGAGAAATCGAAAGGGAAGGTGTAGGAACGAAAAAGTTGCCACGAAACATGAATCAACCCGATCTACTTGTTCGAGAGGGTAGAGTTAAATTCCTTCGGTGGATATGTTCTCCTCAAATCAAAGAACAAGTTGATTCAAGTGGATTCGAAAAAGACGCAGTGAGGAGGGAGATCGAGTGACGAGAAAATCATGAAGAAAACAAGAACGCAAAGAACAAGTTCAAAATGCGAATCACAATCACGATTGCCAGCCGAAATTCGTCCCCTCGAGGAGACAACGGGAATCCGCTCCCGTTTCCGCAAAATCCAAATACACAGAGGTATTGTTCACCGTCTCTGCGGATCTCAGTAGCTACAACAGGGAATGCGAAGCAGGAAACCCTAGAATGAAAATAGCAATGGCTGAGATCGTTTGGAGGGAGGGGTGGCCTCTCCTTATATAGCCTAATACAATTATTCCTCTTCTACCCTTACAGCTAATGAGCGAGAAGGCTAACCCTAAGGGTATTCCTGACCAACTCGAGGTTGAGGTTGATCCGACGACCATGCCAGCACATCAGGTAGCTTCGCCTCGACGCGACCTCACCGGATGCCGCCACATGTCGCCAAACGCCGCTCGTCCTTTTCACGGACCTCCCCCCGGTTTTGAGGCCGAAACCGGGAAACCTGGGCCATCCCCCGGTTTTGAGGCCGAAACCGTGAAACCTGTCGTCCGTCGCCTGAGTTTTGTGGCCCAAACTCAGAACCCCGTCAGTACCCAAGTTTTGAGGCCCAAACCTGGAAACCGTCCTCAGCCCGAGTTTTGTGGCCCAAACTCAGAAACGGGCCGCACCCAGGTTTTGAGGCCCAAACCTGGAAACCGTCCACTCGGTGGGTTTTCCGTGGCTCAACCACCAAACCGACGCCGTAGAGGGATGCACCGCTCGTGCACCCCGTCCACCCGCAAGTCTTCACTTATCGTTGTCCCAGGCTGTCAGCCACCACGGCCGATCCTCAGGCCACCGGTCCGTCAGTCCAAGCCTCACGTCCGCCCTTCACCGCTCCAGGTCCATCGGCACAGCATGTCTTTGCTTGACCTTCACCTTGCCATTGATCACCATATCCGAGCTCGACACCTGCACAACACAAGCCAAAGAACATGCGCATCATCCCAATTGACAATCACTCATCATCTCAAGATCCGGCATACACCCATGTATCTGCAATCTCCCCCTTGATGAGTGAATTGTCAATTACCAACACAAATCATATGAAGCTAGAAGAAAGAAGGAAGAAGAAGTAAGCGAACTCAACCAGTCGACTAAAAGCGAAGCAAAGCCAGAAAAAGTCAAATGGAGTGAGCAAGACAACTTGGTTCCCAAAGACATGGGCAACAGCTCGACACAACCAAGCAAAGCAAAACTAGCCCCCAAGAAGAGGTAGAACAGGCTCAACACCGCTAGTGAGAGGATCGGGGAAAAAGAGACAAAGACAAGCTAGTCCCTCCAGAAGGAGGCAAAGGCTCAACACAACTAGCAGAACCGCTCCAAACCAATTGAAAAACCACACAAGCTGAAAACCGCTCCAAACCAATTGAAAAACTGCTTCGAACCAATTGACCAACAAAACTTGTCAAATAAAAGCAAGCAAACTCCCCCTACAATAGTGCACACAACTAGGGACAGAACATGATTTGTCAAATTTCTCCCCCTTAGTTGAAAATGCACACAACAAGGCAAAAAGCATATGAGTCACTAAAGCAGGTTAGCAGCTTCAGGTATATAGTCGATAGAAAGAATAGATGCTCTAGAGAGTGCTGATCCAACGATTCAACAACAAGCATAAATGCCAGCAAAGGCTCAAACTGATCACAGAATAAGAAATATGAACATATGAGCATAGTGAGCAGTTTGAATCCATTCAGAAAAGGTTTGACCATCAAGATAGCACCAAACATGTATAGACAGGAAGTTACACAAGTGCTAAACATGTATAAAAGGTAAACTACCCCTAGCAAAGTTCAATCATCATGTTGTACAATGAAACATAGACTTGTGCTTTCAATATTTTATCGGAGTTGCAGCGGTGATGACACAAGTTTTAAATTTCAGCATGTGATTGTGAGAGGTTGAAAACTTGACATTGCCTAACTTTTCGACCGAGCTAAGCCTATGCATAAGCAATCAAAGGCTTGAAGCAACGGTTTCGGTCTTACACTACACGGCTCAAGTTTAACTCAAAGTGCAATGAGATACAGTCTCGATACCGTGATGTGCTGTCAAGTAATCCCATCTCGATCTTTTCAATTCACTTAGACTTGGTTCAAATTTTAATAGAATATGAACAAACCAAGCAAGTGAAAGACTCAGAACTAGAGACATAGCAACCTAGCATATGTGAAAAGCACAAGTGACTTCAACACCTTCTACACATGCTAGTTGCCAAAATCAATGGTGAACATGTTTCAATTTTTATGTTGAATTATGCATATTCACAGTTCTGAAAAGTAGCTTAGCTCACAACATGTATCAGTGATAAAAAAGAGCATAAGCTACATGCATCATCATATATCATTAGAGCATACACTAATCAGAGCATAGATTCATTCTATAGATTATAGACATGAAGCTCGAGAAGAGAAAGATGCAAAAATGGTGAAATGCGAAAGCTAGAAATAAAAGAAGTCAATTTATGATACAATAACCAAAATGTTTCCCCCAACTAAAAGGGAAAACACACACCAAGCTCACCTCTCAACCTAGCAAAGGTTGATTGGTCCAAAGGCATGGTGAAAATATCTGTCAACTGAAGATGAGTATCGACATGGTGAAGGTAGATATCACCCTTCTCATAGTGGTCTCGCAAGAAATGAAAGCGCACATCAATGTGTTTGGTCTTAGAATGCAGCACGGGGTTCTTAGCAACGCTAATCGCACTCGTGCTGTCACAAAACAATGGAACTCGAGAAAAGCTCAAACCAAAATCACGCAAAGTGGCCATCATCCACAACAACTAGGAACAGCAGCTAGCCGCAGCAACATATTCAGCCTCTATGGTAGACTGTGCGACACTAGACTGCTTGCGAGAAGACCAAGAGACTAGAGAAGAACCGAAAAACTGACAAGTCCCAGAAGTGGACTTGCGCTCAAGTTGGCAACCAGCAAAATCAGCATCCGAGTAACTGCAAAGGGAGAGGGTGGAAGAAGCAGAATACCAAATCCTGAACTCAGGTGTGAAACATAAGTACCTCATAATGTGCTTGACCGCCTGACGGTGAGAAGTGCGCGGCGACGCCTGAAAGCGCGCGCAAAGGCACACCGCGAACTGAATGTCCGGGCGTGTCGCCGTCAGGTACAGCAGCGACCCAATCATACTCCGGTACTCCTTTTGGTCCACAGCTTCTCCATCCTTGTCCGCATCCAGGGCCGTCGTGGTCGATATGGGTGTTGGAAGAGGCTTGGCCTCACCCATATCGAACTTCTTCAATATGTCCTTGGTGTACTTGCCCTGGTGTACGAACGTCCCTTCTCGGGATTGCCTGATTTGCAACCCGAGGAAAAACATCAACTCGCCCATCATGCTCATCTCAAATTCCCTGCTCATAGTATCTGCAAACTTGGCAACCAAAGCATGAGAAGAACCACCGAAAATGATATCATCCATGTAAATCTGAACCAACGGAGTGTCATTGCCTTGCTTGAGGAGAAAAAACATTTTATCTACACATCCCATTTTAAAACCCTTAGAAAGCAAAAAGGTTTTCAACCTATCATACCAGGCTCTAGGGGCTTATTTCAAACCATACAGAGCTGTGTGAAGTTTAAAAACATGGTTTGAAAACTTGGGATTTTCAAAACTGGGGGGTTGTTTCACATACACCTCTTCTTCTTTGTAGCCGTTTAGGAATGCTCTAGTGGAAGAAGACGGATCGGGGCCGCGTGCAGTCATGGTCGAAGTTGACCCAATCGACACAGCAGGTGGAGGTAGTGTTGGATCAACAATCCCTTCAGCACCTTCTTCCTCATCATCAAAAAGAGGTTCGCCAACCTCATGATCACCTGCACGCTCAAATCTAGAAGAAGGACAATGCATGGTCTCATCGAAGGTGACATCGGATGTCTCCATGACTCGGTTAGTATCAAGGTTAAGTACACGATATGCACGAGTATGATTACCATAACCCAAAAATACACCGTCAGAAGAACGAGACTCAAACTTGTCCAAGTTGCCTTTCTTAAGTATAAAATAGTGGCAACCAAAAACTCTAAAATAACTTACTTTGGGTTGCTTCCCAAATATCAACTCATAAGAAGTCTTCTTCAAGAAAGCACGGAGAAAAATGCGATTGGAAATGTAGCATGCAGTGTTAATAGCCTCGGCCCAATACCGCCTAGGAGTCCTATGCTCATCGAGCATCGTCCTGGCCATCTCTACAAGGGTCCGATTTTTCCTCTCTACAACACCATTTTGTGGCGGTGTGTAGGGGGAAGAAAACTGACGCTCTAAACCCAAAGAGTTACAAAACTTCTCAAAATCCGAGTTCTTAAACTCGGAACCATTATCACTACGAATAGCTCTCATCGAGTTCTTAGGGAACTCGTTCTGAAGTCGCAAAAACAGATGCTGAGTAAAAGCAAAAGTCTTAGTTTTCTCAGCTAAAAAGAAAACCCACAAATATCTCGAAAAGTCATCAACAACAACAAGCACATATCACTTCCCCCCAACCGAGCTCACCCGAGCCTGACCAACAAGATCCATGCGTAAAAGCTCTCCAGGGCGCTTAGTCATAACCTGATTCACCGGATGGTGGGGAGCGGCTACCATTTTCCGATGTCTACAAGAATGGCAAACAAGATCCTTCTCCTTGCACAACTTGGGCAGTCCTCGGATTAAGCCAAGTGAACTAAGCCTTGCAAGCAAGTCGAAGCTCAAGTGACCAAGTCTCATATGCCACTTCCAGAGATCAGAGGTGGAAGGTCCAGCCAAAAGACAACGAGAAATGCCAAAAGACTCCGAGAAATTTGCACGAAAGACTTTCCCAAAGGGCAAAATCAAACATACAAGATTGCCCTGAGGATCTAAAATACGACTGAGATTCGGCTTAAAACGATCTCATAGTCATCATCAAAAAGTTGCGAAACAGAAAGAAGATTAATGTGCAAGTTAGAAACAAGAGCAACATCACGCAACACAAAGTGCTCATTAACTTGCACAGACAACGAGACAACACTTTACCTTTGCTATTGTCGTCAAAGGTGATAAACTCCTTTCCGGCAACTGGACTAAGACTGGAGAACCACTTGGCGTTTCCGGTCATATGCCTTGAGCACCTGGAATCCACCAACCAAATGTCCTCCAATCGTTTTACCTACATCAATAAAAAGACATAGGGTGATCATACGCTCCAACACTGGGGTGAGTGAAATGGGAAGTGTACCACTGTTGGGCCGGCTGCTCAAAAGAACGGTTAGAAGCAAAACCATTCCTAGCACGCCTACGGGGAAAGCAATCACCATGTATAGGAAAACGTGGTCCGCTAAGGGAAGAGCGTCCATCGCGATACTCAAAACGCGGTGGGGGGGGGGTAACGCTCAACAGCAAAGCCACCGCCACGGGGTCCATAGCTCACAAAAGCAGGATCCCGTCGGGCACGTCCTCCTTGTGGCCAAGGGCCTTGAGGCATTGGACTTCTAGGCCTAGCAGCTTTCCTCTGAACCTTCGGCGCATGTACATCATGGAAGGGATGGTACATGTCCTGAAGGACCGAAAGTGCTACCAGAAAGTGACCAGAGGGGGGGTGAATGGGAGCTTCAAATTTCTTCTCAGAAACTTGTCGCCACTGTCCCGAGAATCAACCCCAAAAGCAAACCTAGGGCTTATAAGTGTCCATGACCCTAGATGTAGGGTGGATGCTTCCAAGAAGCACAGCGAGACACAACACAACCCTAGAAACCCAACGCAAAAGACGGAAACCAAAACCGACAACGGACGAACAAACCACGGACGAAAACATGCTGAAGACACAGCATCAGACGCTGCCCTGCGTCCGATGGTCAGGCATCGGACGCGTCCGATGCGAAAAGACCCTATCTGGAGCCTTACTGGACAGGCATCGGACGCTGGCTACAGTGAAACCCTAGCGTCCGATGCTCGACTCCCGGATGCGTCCGATGGCAACGGACGCTCCGATGATCAGCGTCCGATGCTCCTTAAAAACGCTGTCAGATGACACGTGGCACCGGACACGTCCGCTGTTATGAACTCAGCGTCTGATGGTCACGAACAGAGAATCCGATGCCCCCGATACAGCACAGTTCTCCGGCGGATTCAACTCGATCTCCTCCGAATCAAAAGCACTAAGGCTTAGACTTGGTATGAGGAGTTCCTAGGAGGTTAGTGAGCTATCCCAAAGGGATCATGGCTCGAACCTAACTCCAAATTGGTGAATCAGAAGAATTCGGTGCAAGGGAGACAAAACTCGAGTCAAAACAAAAATCGACCGATCTACTAGCTCGTGAAGTTAGAAGTGAATTCCTTTGGTGGAAAGAAGTGCCTCACGATCTAGAACAACTCTGTTCAAACGGAATCACGAAAGATGCAACGAGTAAAAAGATCGATCACCGGGAAAATCGTGGAGAAAAGCAACCCGCGAAGAACAATACCAAAACGCGAATCACAACCACGAATTTGTAACCGTGTGGCTACCACACGCTACAACAGTGAGATTACGGTCTCACTTCCTCAAAATCTCACGAACATAGAGGTATGATTGTCTTCTCTGTGGATCTCAGTTCGCTACAGCAGAGGATTGGGAGAGCAGGAAACCCTAGGTGGAAAATAGCAAATGACTAAGATAGTTTGGGATGTCGGTGTCTCCCTCTACTTATCCTAATTCTAATTCCCACTCTATCCCTAGTTATTTACAGAGCGAACGAGCTAAACCCTAAGGTTATTCTGGACCAACTCGAAGAAGATGCTGATCCGACGGCCACGCCCGCACAACTGGTAGCGTTGCCTCGACGCAACCTCACCGATTGCCGCCACATGCCGCCACCGCTCTGCTCGTCCTTTTCACGGACTTCGCCCCCGGTTTTGTGGCTGATACTGGGAAACCTGTCTTCACGACCAACCCCCGGTTTTGAGGCCCAAACTAGGAAACCAGCCGTCCATCGCCTAAGTTTTATGGCCCAAACTCAGAAACCTACCAGCGCCCATGTTTTGAGGCCCAAACATGGAAACCGTCCTCAGCTCGAGTTTTGTGGCCCAAACTCGGCAAACATGCAGCACCCAGGTTTTGTGGCCCAAACCTGGAAACCGTCCACCGGTGGTTTTTCTGTGGCTCAACCACCAAACCGACGCTGTAGAGGGGATGCATCTCCCGTGCACCCCGTCCACCGACACATGTCCCCAGGTCCTCATTCACAAAGCAACATTGTGCCCCGCAAGTCTCCGCTCGTCGCTGTCCCAGGCTGTCAGCCGCCACAGCTGATCCTTAGGCCACCGGTCCCTCAGTCCAAGCCTCACGTCCACCCTTCACCGCTCTCGGTCCGTCGGCACGGCACGTCTCTACTTGACCTTCACCTTGCCTTCGATCACTGTATCCGTGCTCGACTCCTGCACAACACAAGCCAAAGAACATGCGTATCAAACCCGTTGACAATCACTCATCACTCGAGACTCGGCATACACCCATGTATCCGCAATCTCCCCCTTGATGAGTGCATTGTCAACTACTCACACAAATCATAATGGAATAGAAAAAGGAAGAAGAAGGAGAGAGAACTCGACCAAATGACCCAAAAGCATAGCAAAGCCGGAGAAGGTCAAGTGGAAGGAGCAAGACAACTTGGTCCCCAAAGACATGGGCAATGGCTCGACGCAACCAAGCAAAGCAAAACTAGCCCTCAAGAAGAGGTAGAACAGGCTCAACACCGCTAGCAGGAAAACTCGATACCAATCGAAAAATCAATTGAAATTCAAGCAAAAATAGAGCTAGCCCTCAAGAAGAGGCAGAACGGGCTCAACACCGCTAGCAAAAAAGCTTGATACCAATTGAAGAATACCAACTGTAGAGCAGAAAAGCTCGATACCAGTCGAGAAACACATCCACAAAGCAAAACTGCTAGTCTCTCAAGATAGAGGCACAGAGGCTCAACACAACTTGCACAAAATCGCTTCATACCAATTGAAAAACTCCATAAATACAACCAGCGAACAACTCCCCCTCCAATAGTGCACACAACTAGAAAACTAGGATATGGTATGATTTCTCCCCCTTTATGATTTGGCAAGAATTTCTCCCCCTTAGTTGATAAAGCACTAACAAGAAAATTTCTCTCTTCCAAAATGCATATGAGTCAAAAATGCAAGTTAGCAGCTTCTGGAATATAGTCAATAGAATGAAAAGATGCTCTACACAGTCCTGACCCGATGACTCAACAATATACACACATGCTAGCAAAGGCTCAAACTGATCACCAAATACGAAATATGAACATATGAGCAAAGTGAGCAGTTTTAGCCAAGAAGATATTCACCATCAAAATAGCACTAAACATGTATAGACAGGAAGTCAAACAAGTGCTAAACATATATACAAGGTGAACTACCCCTAGCAAAGTTCAACCATCATGCTATAGAATGAAACATAGACTTGTGTTTTCAGATATTAATCGGAGTTGCAGCGGTGAAGTTACACAAGTTCAAAGTTCAACATGTGATTGCGAGAGGTTGAAGGCTTGCCATTGCCTAACTTTTCAACCGAGCTAAGCCTATGCAGAAGTAATCAGAAGCTTAAAGCGCCGGTTTCGGTCTTGCACTACACGGCTCAAGTTTAACTCAAAGTGCTATGAGAAACAGTCTCGATACCGTGATGTGCTGACAAGAAATCCCATCTCGATCTTTTCAAAGCACTTAAACTTGGTTCATTTTATGATAGAATATGAACAGACCAAGCAAGTGTGTGACTCAGAACTAGAAACAAAGCAACCTAGCATATATGAAAAGCACAAGTGAATTCAACACATCCTACACATGCTAGTTGCATATCTCAATGGTGAATAATTTCAAGTTTCATGTTCATTAAGCAAATTCACCATTTACAAAATAGCTCAGCTCACAACATGTATCAGTGATAAGAAAGAGCATAAGCTACAAGCATCATATAGCATCGAAGCATACTAAATAGAACATAATCACATTCTAAGGATTATATACATGAAGCTCAGAAAGTAAAGATGCATGATGTAATGCAAAGACTAACCTACCGAAGATGAAAACAAAACGAAAGAAAAGAAGCCAGTCTATGATACAGTAACCAAAATGTTTCCCCCAACTAAAAGGAGAAACACACACCAAGCTCACCTCTCAACCGATTAAAGGTTGATTAGTCCAAAGGCTTGGTAAAAATATCTGCCAACTGATGATGAGTATCGACATGACGAAGGTCGATATCACCCTTCTCATAATGATCTCGCAAGAAATGAAAGCGCACACCAATGTGTTTGGTCTTAGAATGCAGCACGGGGTTCTTAGCAATGCTAATTGCACTCGTGTTGTCACAAAGGAAAGGAACACTAGAAAAGCTTAGACCAAAACGCAAAGTGGCCATCATCCAAAGCAATTGAGAACAACAGCTAGCCGCAGCAACATATTCAGCCTCTGTGGTAGACTGAGCGACACTAGACTGGTTGCGAGAAGACCAAGAGACAATAGAAGAACCTAAAAACTGACAAGTCCCAGAAGTGGACTTGCATGCGCTCAAGTCGGCAACCAGCAAAATCGGCATCCAAATAACCGCAAAGGGAGAGGGTGGAGGAAGCAGAATACCAAATCCCAAACTCTGGAGTGAAGCATAAGTACCTCATAATGCGCTTGACCGCCTGACGGTGAGAGGTGCGCGACGACGACTGAAATCGTGCGCAAAGACACAACGCGAACTGGATGTCCGGGCGTGTCGCCGTCAGGTACAGCAGCGACCCGATCATACTCCGGTACTCCTTCTGGTCCATAGCTTCTCCATCCTTGTCCGCATCCAGGGCCGTCGTGGTCGACATGGGTGTCAAAAGAGGCTTGGCCTCACCCATATCGAACTTCTTCACGATGTCCTTGGTGTACTTGCCCTGGTGCACAAACGTCCCCTCTCGGGATTGCTTAATTTGCAACCCGAGAAATAATGTCAACTCACCCATCATGCTCATCTCAAACTCCCTGCTCATAAGATCTGCAAACCTGGCAACCAGAGCGTGAGAAGAACCACCGAAAATGATATCATCCACGTAAATCTAGACCAAGAGAGTGTCATTGCTTTGCTTGAGGAGAAAAAGCATTTTATCCACACATCCCATTTTAAAACCCTTAGCTAGCAGGAAGTTTTCAATCTATCATACCAGGCTCTAGGGGCTTGTTTCAAACCATATAAAGCTTTGTGAAGTTTAAAAACATGGTTTGGAAACTTGGGATTTTCAAAACCGGGGGGTTGTTTCACATACACCTCTTCTTCTGTGTAGCCGTTTAAGAAGGCACTCTTGACATCCATTTGAAAAAGTTTAAACCCTTTGGATGTAGCAAAAGCCAAGAGTATCCTAATCGCCTCCAAACGAGCTACAGGAGCAAAAGTCTCCTCATAGTCTATTCACTACTTCTGACTATACCCCTGGGCTACAAGTCTGGCCTTGTTTCTCACAATATGGTCATCCTCTCCTTGTTTGTTTTTTAAAACCCATTTTGTACCAATAGGGTGACACTTAGGAGGAGGTGGAACCAAAACCCAAACCCGATTTCTTTCAAAATTTTCTAACTCCTCATGCATGGCATTGACCCAATCCGTATCAGATAAAGCATGTCCAACATTTCAGGGTTCAAAATCAGCAACAAATGCAGAATGAGCAAAGTGAGAGATTTATTGTGACCTTGACCGAGTGACACGTTCACCGATGCTGTCGATCATCTATTGAGGCGGGTGTTGGCGCTAGATGTGTCATGGCGCTGGATGTATCGTGGCGCCTCCCGAGCTGAAGAAATCTCCCCCACAACAGCAGCTGGTTCCTCCCCGGGTATAAACGGTACAGCCTGAGGTGGCGGGTCCCACGGCCCCCAAGTAGTCGAAGAAGAAGGGTCGGGGCCGTGAGTGGTAGTAGAGGCCGCTCCTTGTGGTACAGCAGGTGGAGGTGGTGCTGGATCATCCATCCCTTCAGCACCATCGTCCTCATCATCAAGAAGAGGCTCGCCAACCTCATGATCACCTGCACGCTCAAATCTAGAAGAAGGACAAACCATGGTCTCGTCGAAGGTGACATCGGATGTCTCCATGACTCGGTTAGTATCAAGGTTAAGTTCACGATATGCACGAGTGTGAGTGCCATAACCCAAAAATACACCGTCAGAAGAACGAGACTCAAATTTGTCCAAGTTGCCCTTTTTGAGTATAAAACAATGGCAACCAAACACTCTAAAATAACTCACTTTGGGTTGTCTTCCAAAACGCAACTCATAAGAAGTCTTTTTCAAGAAAGCTCGGAGAAAAATGTGATTGGAAATATAGCATGCAGTGTTCATAGCTTCGGCCCAATATCGCCTAGGAGTCCTATGCTCATCGAGCAACGTCCTGGCCATCTCTACAAGGGTCCGATTCTTCCTTTCTACAACACCATTCTGTGGCGGTGTGTAGGGGGAAGAAAACTGATGCTCTAAACCCAAAGTGTTACAAAACTTTTCAAAATCCGAATTCGTAAACTCGGAACCATTATCACTACGGATAGCTCACATCGAGTTGATAGGGAACTCGTTCTAAAGGCGCAAAATCAGATTGCGAGCAAAACAGAAAGTCTCAGTCTTCTCAGAGAAAAAGAAGACCCACGAATATCTCAAAAAATCATCAACAACAACAAGCACATACCACTTCCCCCCAACCGAGCTCACCCGAGCCAGACCAACAAGGTCCATATGCAAAAGCTCTCCAGGGCGCTTAGTCATGACCTAAGTCACTGGATGGTGGGGAGCGGCAACCATCTTCCCATGTCTACAAGAATGGCAAACAAGATCCTGCTCCATGCACAACTTGGGCAATCCTCGGATTAAGCCAAGTGAGCTAAGCCTTGCAAGCAAGTCGAAGCTCAGGTAAACCGAGTCTCCTATGCCACTTCCAAAGAACAGAGGAGGAAGGTCTAGCCAAAAGACAACGAGAAATTCCAAACGACTCCGAGAAATTCGCACAAAAGACTTTCCCAAAGGGCGAAATCAAACAAACAAGATTTACCTGAGGATCCAAAATACGACTGAGATTCAGCTTAAAATGAATCTCATAGTCATCATCAAAGAGTTGCGAAACAGAAACAAGGTTAAAATGCAAGTTAGAAACAAGGGCAACATCGCGCAACACAAAGTGCTCATTAACTCGTACCGACCCACGAGACAACACTTTACCTTTGCTATTGTCGCCGAAGGTGATAAACTCCTTTCCGGCAACAGGACTAAGACTAGAGAACCACTTGGCGTTTCCGATCATGTGCCTCGAGCAACTGGAATCCACCAACCAAATGTCCTCCAATCATTTTACCAATATCAATAAAAAGACATAGAGTGAGCATACGGTCCAACACTAGGGTTAGTGAAATAGGAAGAATACCAGTGTTGGGTCGGCTGCTCAAAAGAACGGTTAGTAGAAAAACCATTCCTAGCACGCCTACGGGGAAAGTGATCACCACGCACACGAAAGCGTGGTCTGCTAAGGGAAGAGCATCCATCGCGATACACAAAACACGGTGAAGGGAAACGCTCAACTACAAAGCCACCGCCACGGGGTCCATAGCCTACCACTGTAGGCTCCCGCCGGGCACGTCCTCCTTGCGGCCTAGGCCTAGGAACTTGAGGCATTGGACCTCTAGGCCTAGCAGCACGCCTTTGAACATTCGGCACATGTACATCATGGAAAGGATGGTACATGTCCGTGTTGTTCATCTCCTTTGCACGGCGCTCCTCTCTCTTGCGCTGGAAGCAAAACTCCCTCAAGTGTCCATCTCTCCCACAATGATCACAATGGTACCTCACCGCTCTCATAGGGGGTTGTTGGTACTCATGGTAGTGGGTGTGGATCACTTTGCGTTTCTGTGGCATGAGCTCCTCTTGGATAGGTGGCATGGTGTCTAGCTTGTTCTTGAGGTGGTTTGGTTTTGGAGCCCATGTCTGTTTCTTGGGTGGAGCTCTCGGAGGTTCCTCATACACTCCATCTTTGGTGCTAGGCTTGAGAGGCTCTTTGGGTGGAATCTTAGTAAGTTTGGGAGTAGTGGTGGAGTTGGGCTTCTCACACGGGTTAAGACCACTCGACTCTCCAATCTTACCAAAAGATGAAGCACACTCAACACCCTGAGCAAAACCTACACCTGGACCTCCAGCAGCACGCTTAAACTAGGCAATCATCATCCCAAGTTGCGGCTCACCACAAGATACCCATGACAAGATGGTCCGAAGGTATGCGTTTTCTTCCTCGGTTTGCATCTTGTCATGCTTCACATTGGCTATCTCCATCTCCAAGCCCTCACACAAAACACAATCTTGGCATTCTTCTCTGCCAACTCAGATTGCAAGCCTGCACAAGACTTGCACGCACCCAGCAACCCCGGCCTAGCCTTCAGCTCATCCATCTCTTCAACCAAAGCAACATACTTCCCCCTCAAAGTGAGAAGGTCAGTCATGTGGTTGGAGCACATCTCACACTCATCCTCCTCAGTCACGACAACGGTGGACTTGACAGACTCAAGTTCCTTCATCGTATCCTCCCACTTCTTCCTAAACTCCTTCCGCTCTCTAGCAGCACGCCTAAGAAGCTTATCTTGACTACGAAGGGCGGCAGTAAGTTTCTCAACCTCAGCAGAAAGCTTGTCAGGCGTCTGAGATACCTGGGAGGTGTCATCGTCGTCGTTCTGAGGGATCTCCTCCAGCTGGCTGTCGACCTCCTTGCCGAGGGCCATGGTGCAAAAACCCTCGTTGTCGGCGAAGAAGCCGAGCCCGTTCAGCTTGTCCTCGATCTTCTTCTTCTTCTCAGACTCATCGTCGCTTGAGGAAGCGGAGTCATCATCCGAGTCGTCGACGTCGCTGAGCGTGGCGAAGAAAGCACGCTTCTTAGCCTGGGCCTTCTCCAAGTACTTCTTCTTGATGTACTCCTTGTTGAAGCCGCCCTTCCGCTTTTGCTTCGCGGGGATGTACTTCTCCTTGTGCTTGCCGAAGTCGTACTTGTGCCCATGATCGCCCTTCCCAAATGCTTGCTTGTTCTTCTTGGGACAGTTGGCGATGAAGTGGTCGGGGTCGCCGCACTCGAAATATCCAGAGCGTCCTCCTCTGAGGCGACGGTTCATGCGGTTGTTGTGAAACCACGAGAACCGGTTGGCAAGCAGAGCGAACTCATCATCCCCCATGAACTCCAGCTGCTCCTCTATGAAAGAGAGAAGAGAAGAAAGTGCAAAGCCTCCAGAGGGGTTAGCAGAAGAGCCAGAAAGCAAAGCCATCGAGGGCCAGAAGGATTTTCATAAGAAGCCCTCGCCATGGCATCAATCTCACTAGACTTGAGCTTACTAAAGAGCTCGTCGCATGTGAGGGTCTCATAGTTAGGTGATTCGATGATCGCCTGAACCATAGAGTCCCACACCAACCGATCGAGAGTATGCAAAAGCTTCAAAGCCCTCTCATGATCGTCGAAAGGCAACAACTCCTTGTTAGCCCTCATCCTGTTGACAATCACCTGAAAGCGAGCGAATAAACTCTCTATGCTCTCGCCAGGCATATGTCGAAAATTCTCATACTCTCGCGTGTGCGACTCGTAGAGACGGGTTTTGACTTGAGCGGTTCCCTCATGGAAACGCATGAGGGTAGCCCAAATCTCCCGAGCCGTAGCGAGATGATAAACGCGATCAAACTCCGTCATGCTCAAACATGAGAAAAGAGCATTACGGGCTCGGCTATTGGCATCGTGCTCATCGATCTGATGCTGAGTCAAACGAGCAGCCAAGACCACGTAATCGGCAGAGTTGCAAATATCCCAGATGGAAGCACCCAAACATTGAAGATAGGCCGACATGCGTATCTTCCAATACGCATAATTCGTTCCATCAAAAAACGGCGGTTTGCCCACGTCGCGATCCATGTCGCCTTCTGTGGATCTGGAACCGGCTAAGATCGAAGATCCTTAACCTGCTCCGATACCAATTGAAGAAACGAAAGTGCTACCAGAAAGCGACCAGAGGGGGGTGAATGGGAGGTTCAAATTTCTTCTCAGAAACTTGTCGCCACTGTCCCGAGAATCAACCCCAAAACCAAACCTAGGGCTTATAAGTGTCCACGACCCTAGATGTAGGGTGGATGCTTCCAAGAAGCACAGCGGGACACAACACAACCCTAGAAACCAAACGCAAAAGACGGAAACCAAAACCGACAACGGACGAACAAACCACGGACGAAAACGTGCTGAAGACACAACATCGGACGCTGCCCTACGTCCGATGGTCAGGCACCGGACGCATCCGATGCGAAAAGACCCTGTCTGGAACCTTACTGGACAAGCATCGGACGCTGGCTACAGTGAAACCCTAGCGTCCGATGCTTGACTCCCGGACGCGTCCGATGGCAACGGATGCTCCGATGGTCAGCGTCCGATGCTCCTTAAAAACGCTGTCAGATGACACGTGGCACCGGACGCGTCCGCTGTTATGAACTCAGCGTCCGATGGTCACGAACAGAGCGTCTGATGCCCCCGATACAGCACAGTTCTTCCGCGGATTGAACTCGATCTCCTCCGAATCAAAAGCTCTAAGGCTTAGACTTGGTATGAGGAGTTCCTAGGAGGTTAGTGAGCTATCCCAAAGGGATCATGGCTCAAACCTAACTCCAAATCGGTGAATCAGAAGAATTCAGGGCAAGGGAGACAAAACTCGATTCGAAACAAAAATCGACCGATCTACTAGCTCGTGAGGTTAGAAGTGAATTCCTTTGGTGGAAAGAAGTGCCTCACGATCTAGAACAACTCTGTTGAAACGGAATCATGAAAGATGCAACGAGTAAAGAGATCGATCATCGGGAAAATCGTGAAGAAAAGCAACCCGCGAAGAACAATACCAAAACGCGAATCACAACCACGAATTTGCAACCATGTGGCTACCACACGCTACAATAGTGAGATTACGGTCTCACTTCCTCAAAATCTCATGAACACAGAGGTATGATTGTCTTCTCTGTGGATCTCAGTTCGCTAGAGCAGAGAATTGGGAGAGCAGGAAACCCTAGGTGGAAAATAGCAAATGACTGAGATAGTTTGGGAGGTGGGTGTCTCCCTCTACTTATCCTAATTCTAATTCCCACTCTACCCCTAGTTATTTACAGAGCGAACCAGCTAAACCCTAAGGTTATTCTGGACCAACTCGAAGAAGATGCTGATCCGACGGCCACGCCCGCACAACTGGTAGCGTTGCCTCGACGCAGCCTCACGGATTGCCGCCACGTGCCGCCACCGCTCTGCTCGTCCTTTTTCACGGACTTCGCCCCCGGTTTTGTGGCCGAAACCGGGAAACCTGTCTTCACGACCAACCCCCGGTTTTGAGGCCCAAACCGGGAAACCAGCCGTCCATCGCCTGAGTTTTGTGGCCCAAACTCAGAAACCTGCCAGCGCCCAGGTTTTGAGGCCCAAACCTGGAAACCGTCCTCAGCCCGAGTTTTGTGGCCCAAACTCGGCAAACCTGCAGCACCCAGGTTCTGTAGCCCAAACCTGGAAGCCGTCCACTGATGGTTTTTCTGTGGCTCAACCACCAAACCGACGTTGTAGACGGGATGCACCTCCCGTGCACCCCGTCCACTGACACATGTCCCTAGGTCCTTGACCCGAGCAACACTGTGCCACGCTAGTCTCCGCTCGTCGCTGTCCCAGGCTGTCAGCCACCACAACTGATCCTCAGGCCACCGGTCCCTTAGTCCAAGCCTCACGTCCGCCCTTCACCGCTCTCGGTCCGTCGGCAAGGCACGTCTCTACTTGACCTTCACCTTGCCTTCGATCACTCTATCCGTGGTCGACACCTGCACAACACAAGCCAAAGAACATGCGTATCAAACCCGTTGACAATCACTCATCACTCGAGACTCGGCATACACCCATGTATCTGCATGTCCGAGTTGTTCATCTCCTTTGCACGACGCTCCTCTCTCTTGCGTCGAAAGCAAAACTCCCTCAAGTGTCCATCTTTCCAACAGTCCTCACAGTGGTACCTCACCGCTCTCATAGGGGGTTGTTGGTACTCACGATGTTGGGTATGGATCACACGGTTCTTTTGTGGCATGAGCTCCTCATGGATTGGTGGCATAGTGTCTAGCTTGTTCCTGAGGTGGTTTGGTTTTGGAGCCCATGTCTGTTTCTTGGGTGGAGCTCTTGGAGGTTCCACAAACACTCCATCCTTGGTGTTAGGTTTGAGAGGCTCTTTGGGTGGAATCTTGGTCAGTTTGGGAGTAGTGGTGGAGTTGGGCTTCTCACTCGGTTTAAGACCACTAAACTCTCCAACCTTACCGAAAGATGTAGCACACTCAACACCCTGAGCAAAACCAACACCAGGACCTCCAGCAGCACGTTTGAATTGGGCAATCATCATCCCAAGCTGCGGCTCACCACAAGACACCCATGACAAGATGGTCCGAAGGTATGTGTTTTCTTCCTCGGTTTGCATCTTGTCATGCTTCACGTTTGCAATCTCCATCTCCAAACCCTCACACAAGGCACACCTAGACACACAAGTGCTACCCGAGCTGGCCTTCTCAAGAGACACAATTTTGGCATTCTTCTCTGCCAACTCGGATTGCAAGCCTACACAAGACTTGCACGCACCCAACAACCCTGGTCTAGCCTTGAGCTCATCCATCTCTCCAACCAAAGCAACATAAGTCCCTCTCAAAGTGAGAAGGTCAGTCATGTGCTTGGAGGACATCTCACACTCATCCTGCTCAGACACAACAATGGTGGACTTGACAGACTCAAGCTCTTTCACCGCGTCCTCCCACTTCCTCCTAAACTCCTTTCTCTCTCTAGCGGCAAGCCTAAGCAGTTTATCTTGACTAAGGAGAGCAGCAGTAAGCTTGTCAACCTCAGTAGAGAGTTCGTCAGGAGTTTGAGATACCTAAGAGGTGTCGTCGTCATCATCGTTGTTCCGAGGGATCTCCTCCAGCTCGCCATTGACCTCATCGCCGAGGGCCATGGTGCAGAAGCCCTCATTATCGGCGAAGAAACAAAGGCCGTTCAGCTTGTCCTTGATCTTCTTCTTCTTCTCGGACTCGTTGTCGCTTGATGCAGCGAAGTCGTCATCCGAGTCGTCGACGTCGCTGAGCATGGCGAAGAAGGCGCGCTGCTCGGCCTGGGCCTTCTCCAAGTACTTCTCCTTGATGTACAACTTGTTGAAGCTGCCCCTCCGCTTGTGCTTGGCGGGGACGTACTTCTCCTTGCGCTTGCCGGAGTCGTACTTGTGGCCATGATCCGCCTTGCCGAAGACTTGCTTGTTCTTCTTCGGGCAATTGGCGATGAAGTGGTCCGAACCTCCACACTCATAGCAGCCACCTCGTCCGCCTCTGCAGCGATGGTTCATGCGGTTGTTGTGGAACCGCGAGAACTGGTTGGCAAGCAGGGCCAACTCGTCGTCCGCCATGAACTCCAGCTGCTCCTCTGTGACAGAAAGAAGAGATGACAAAGCAAAACCTCCAGAGGGGTTAGCAGAAGAGCCAGAAACCAAAGCCATCAATGGGCCAGAAGGATTTTCATAAGAAGACCTCGCCATGGCATCAATCTCACTGGACTTGAGCTTACTAAAGAGCTCATCGCACGTGAGAGTCTCATAGTTAGGTGATTCGATGATCGCCTGAACCTTCGAGTCCCACACCGACCGATCGAGAGTGTGTAAAAGCTTGAGAGCCCTCTCATGACCGTTGAAAGGCAACAGCTCCTTGTTAGCCCTCATCCTATTGACAATCACCTGAAAGCGAGCGAATAAACTTTCTATGCTCTCGTGAGGCATGTGTCGAAAGTTCTCATACTCTCGCTTGTGCGACTCGTAGAGACGGGTTTTGACTTGAGTGGTGCCCTCATGAAAACGCATGAGAGTAGCCCAAATCTCCCGAGCCGTAGCGAGGTGAGAAACATGATCAAACTCAGACATGCTCAAACAGGAGAAAAGAGCATTACAGGGTCGGCTATTGGCATCGTGCTCATCGATCTGATGTTGAGTCACATGAGCAGCCAAGACCATGTAATCTGCAGAGTTGCAAATATCCCAGATAGAAGCACCCATACTCTGAAGATAGGCCGACATGCATATCTTCCAATACGCATAGTTCGTCCCATCGAAAAACGGTGGTTTGCCCACGCCGCGATCCATGTCGCCTTCTGTGGATCTGGAACCGGCTAAGGTGGAAGATCCTTAACCTGCTACGATACCAATTGAAGGACCAAGAACTCTACCAGAAAGCGACCAGAGGGTGGTGAATGGGAGCCTAAAAATTTCTTTTGAAACTTTGACTTCTGTCCCTCAAATCAACCCCCAAAAGCTTTGAGTGCAAACGTGATGCCCACGACCCTTGGAAGAGGGTGGATGATCCGTAGGATCACAGCGAGGCACCACCAAACGAGAGTGAGTCAAAAACCCAAAAGCTCCGGCTCAATTTCAACCCCAAAAGCCGACTCCCGAACATAGATGGACGGCTACGTCGAGAAATCTCCAAATACCGATGCTAACGAGTAGCAAAGATACCTAGAGAGGTTCCTTGGTGAACTTTAGGGCCAAATGAAAAGTCCGAAAACCAAGAGGAAAAGTTGGGAGAGCAAATGCACTAAAACTCAACACTCAGCCAAATCCTGGACTGTCCGGAGTCCCAGTCCCGGATTGTCCGCACCTATGCCGGAATGTCCGCGGTCTGGTAGCGGACTGTCCGCCGGCCAAAGTGCCAAACACACAGTGTTGCTGAAAGTCCTCTGGACGTTTCCGGACCCCGCGAGTCACAACGGTGGACTGTCCACCGGTCAAATCGAGGCACTATGCCCCACGACGAACATCCACTGCTCGGCTGAGCCCCGATGCCCGGACTGTCCGCGCCCCAAACGTCAGACTATGTGCGGCTGTGCAGAGAGGGCGATTTCGATCGCCCTTCTCCCAAATCTCCTCCAATCCGAACCAAAACGAAATCCCTTGATCCCAAACTTGGAGCAAATGATCACAAGATAGTTAGGAGACTATCCCCAAGAAATCATTCGCTGAAATCGACTCATTCAACGAGAAATCGAAAGGGAAGGTGTAGGAACGAAAAAGTTGCCTCGAAACATGAATCGACCCGATCTACTTGTTCGTGAGGGTAGAGTTAAATTCCTTCTATCGATATGTTCTCCTCACATCAAAGAACAAGTTGATTCAAGTGGATTCGAAAAAAACGCAGTGACGGGAAAATCATGAAGAAAAGAAGAACGCAAAGAACAAGTTCAAAACGCGAAACAGAATCACGACTGCCAGCCGAAATTCGTCCCCTCAAGGAGACAATGGGAATCCGGTCCCGTTTCCGCAAAATCCAAATACACAGAGGTATTGTTCACCGTCTCTGTGGATCTCAGTTGCTACAGCAGGGAATGGGAAGCAGGAAACCCTAGAATGAAAATAGCAATGGCTGAGATCGTTTGGAGGGAAGGGTGGCCTCTCCTTATATAGCCTAATACAATTATTCCCCTTCTACCCTTACAGCTAATGAGCGAGCAGGCTAACCTTAATGGTATTCCTGACCAACTCGAGGTTGATGTTGATCCGACGGCCACGCCCGCAAATCAGGTAGCTTCGCCTCGACGCGACCTCACCGGATGCCGCCACGTGCCGCCAAGCGCCGCTCGTCCTTTTCACGGACCTCCCCCCGGTTTTGAGGCCGAAACCGGGAAACCTGAGCCATCCCCTGGTTTTGAGGCCGAAACCGGGAAACCTGTCGTCCGTCGCCTGAGTTTTGTGGCCCAAACTCAGAAACCTGTCAGTACCCAGGTTTTGAGGCCCAAACTTGGAAACCGTCCTCAGCCCGAGTTTTGTGTCCCAAACTGGGAAACCGGCCGCACCAAGGTTTTGAGGCCCAAACCTGGAAACCGTCCACTCGGTGGTTTTTCTGTGGCTCAACCACCAAACCGACGCCGTAGAGGGATGCACCGCCCATGCACCCCGTCCACCCGCAAGTCTTCACTTGTCGCTGTCCCAGGCTGTCAGCCACCACGGCCGATCCTCAGGCCACCGGTCCGTCAGTCCAAGCCTCACGTCCGCCCTTCACCGCTCCGGGTCCATCGGCATATAACGTCTCTACTTGACCTTCACCTTGCCTTTGATCACCGTATCCGAGCTCGACACCTGCACAACACAAGCCAAAGAACATGTGCATCATCCTAGTTGGCAATCACTCATCATCTCAAGATCTGACATACACCCATGTATCTCCAAAACCGCTGTCCATCTATTCGTGGGCTCAGCTGAAGGACGAATTGCTCGCCACTTTCCAAGGTTTCCGGCCAGATGTCAAGACCACACGAGACCTCATGAGTTGTACCCAGCAGGACGACGAACCCTTGTCCGAATACCTCAGACATTTCATCCAGCTAAAGGCTCAGGCTCCGAATGTGCCGAAAGCCACGGTGATCGCAGCAGCCATTGAAGGCTTGGAAAAATATTTGACAGGTTTCACTCTCTGCCATATTCCAAGGGCCAAAAACACAGAGGCAGATGAGTTGGCCAAAGCTGCAGCACAAAATCTGCCATTACTACTGGATGTGTTCTACCAGGTCCTCTCGGCTAAAGCTGTAAAAGAAGAGGAAGACCACCCGAGTTCAGTACACGTCATTGCCAACGATGACTGGAGGTCGCAGATATTCGCTTACTTAGTCGGAACATACGATCCAGAATCCAGAAAGGACACCGAAAGGATGGCCAGTAGAGCGAAAGGGTACTCAATCATCGGGGAGCAATTATACAAAAATGGAATAGTAGCCCCGCTCTTGAAATGCATAAGCAGGCAAGAGGGCATCCAGTTGCTCCAAGAAATGCACGCTGGAATGTGCGGAGGGCACAGGGGGCCTCATGAGATAGCACATAGAGCAATGAGGCAAGGATTCTATTGGCCTTCCACTGCCACAGACGCCAAAGAATTGGTCAAGTGTTGCAAAGGTTGCCAGATGTTCGCCAAAAACTAGAAAGCCTCGGCAAACGAAACCGCACCGGTAATCAAATCTTGGTCCTTACAAAGGTGGGGCATCGACATAGTTGGACCACTTGAAGGACCGAGAGTGTTACCAGAAAGCGACTAGAGGGGGGATGAATGGGAGCTTCAAAATTTCTTTTCAGAAACTTGTTGCCACTGTCCCGAGAATCAACCCCAAGAGCAAACATAGAGCTTGTGAGTGTCTACGACCCTAGATGTAGGGTGGATGCTTCCTAGAAGCACAGCGAGACACTACACAACTCTAGAAACCCAACGCAAAAGCTGGAAATCAAAACCGACAATGGACGAATGAACTGTGGACGAATCAGCGCAGAAACGCCTGTATCGGACGCTGGCCTGCGTCCGATGCGAAATGATCCTGTCTGGAACCTTACTGGACATGCATCGGACGCTGCTATAGTGAAACCCTAGCGTCCGATGCTAGACCCCCGGCGAGTCCGATGACAACGGACGCTCCGATGGTCAGCGTCCGATGCTCCTTCAAAAACACTGTCAGATGACACGTGGCATCGGACGCGTCCGATGTGATGAACACAGCGTCTGATGCTCCCGACGCGAGCGTCCGATGCCCCCGAAACTGCACTGTTCTTCCGTGGATTCAACCGGATCTAAGTCTTAGACTTGGTATGAGGAGTTCCAAGGAGGTTAGTGAGCTATCCCAAAGAGATCATGGCTCAAACCTAAATCCAAATCGGTGAATCGGACGAATTCGGGGCAAAGGAGCAAAACTCGATCTGAAACAAAAATCGACCAATCTACTAGCTCGTGAGGATAGTGGTAAATTCCTTCGGTGGAAAGATGTACCTCACGATCTAGAACAACTCAGTTCAAACGAAATCGCAAAAGACGCACTGAGCGAAGAGATCGATCAACGGGAAATCATGGAGAAAAGCAATCCGCGAAGAACAACACCAAAACGCAAATCACAACCATGAATTTGCAACCGTGTGGCTACCACATGCGACAACAGTGAGATTACGGTCTCACTTCCTCAAAATCTCACGAACACAGAGGTATGATTGTCTTCTCTCTGGATCTCAGTTCGCTATAGCAGGGGATTGGGAGATCAGGAAACCCTAGGTGGAAAATAGCAAATGACTGAGATAGTTTGGGAGGTGGGTGTCTCCTCCTACTTATCCTAATTCTAATTCCCACTCTACCCCTAGTTAATTACAGAGCGAACCAGCTAAACCCTAAGGTTATTCTGGACCAACTCGTGGTAGGTGGTGATCCGACGGCCACGCCCGCACAACTGGTAGCGCTGCCTCGACGCAACCTCACTGATTGCCGCCACGTGCCGCCACCGCTCTGTCCGTCCTTTTCACGGACCTCGCCCCCGGTTTTGAGGCGAAAACCGGGAAACCTGTCTTCACGACCAACCCCCAGTTTTGAGGGCCAAACCGGGAAACCTGCCGTCCATCGCCTGAGTTTTGTGGCCCAAACTCAGAAACCCGCAGCGCCCAGGTTTTGAGGCCCAAACCTGGAAACCGTCCTCAGCCCGAGTTTTGTGGCCCAAACTCGACAAACCCGCAGCACCCAGGTTTTGTGGCCCAAACCTAGAAACCGTCCACCGGTGGTTTTTCTGTGGCTCAACCACCAAACCGAGGCTGTAGAAGGGATGCACCGCCCGTGCACCCCGTCCACCGACACGTGTCCCCAGGTCCACGACCCGAGCAACACTGTGCCCCGCAAGTCTCCGCTCGTCGCTATCCCAAGCTGTCAGCCACCACAGCTGATCCTCAGGCCACCGGTCCCTCAGTCCAGGCCTCACGTCCGCCCTTCACCGCTCCCGGTCCATCGGCACGGCACGTCTCTACTTGACCTTCACCTTGCCTTTGATCACTGTATCCGTGCTCGACACCTGCACAACACAAGCCAAAGTACATGCACATTATCCCAGTTGACAATCACTCATCACTCGAGACTCGGCATACACCCATGTATCCGCAATCTCCGCCTTGATGAGTGCATTGTCAACTACCAACACAAATCATAATGAAGTAGAAGAAGGAGGAGGAAGAAGAAGAGAACTCGTCCAAATGACCCATTAACATATCAGAGCCGAAGAAGGTCAAGAGGAAAGAGCAAGACAACTTGGTCCCCAAAGACATGGGCAACGGCTCGACGCAACCAAGCAAAGCAAAACTAGCCCTCAAGAAGAGGTAGAACAAGCTCAACACCGCTAGCAAGAAGGCTCGACACAAATTAGAGCTCGACACCAATTGAAATATCAGTTGAAAATCAAGCAAAATAGAGCTAGCCCTCAAGAAGAGGCAGAATGGGCTCAACACAACTAGTTACCACAAATGCTCCGAAAAATTCAAGCCAACTTAAACTCCCCCTCCAATAGTGCACACAACTATGATTCCCCCTTATGATTTGACAAAATTCTCCTCCTTAGTCGATAATGCACTATCAAGCAAATTTCTCCCTTCCAAAATGCATATGAGTCAAAAATGCAAGTTAGCAGCTTCAGGAATATAGTCAATAGAATGAAAAGATGCTCTACAAAGGATAACTCCAATGACTCAACAATCAGCATACATGTCAGCAAAGACTCAAACTAATCACCAAATACGAAATATGAACATATGAGCAGAGTGAGCAGTTTTAGCCAAAAGGTATTCACCATCAAAATAGCACTAAACATATATAGACACGAAGTCAAACAAGTGCTAATCATGTATACAAGGTGAACTACCCTAGCACAGTTCAATCATCATGCTACAGAATGAAACATATACTTGTGATTTCAGATGTTAATTGGGGTTGCTGCGGTGAAATTACACAAGTTCAGAATTTAGCATGTGATTGCGAGAGGTTGAAGACTTGTCATTGCCTAACTTTTCAACCGAGCTAAGCCTATGCATATGCAATCAGAAGCTTAAAGCGTCGGTTTCGGTCATACACTACACGGCTCAAGTTTAACTCAATGTGCAATGAGAAACAATCTCGATACCGCGATGTGCTGACAAACAATCCCATCTCGATCTTTCCAATTCACTTATCTTGGTTTAATTTTATAGCAGTTTATGAACATACCAAGCAAGTGAATGACTCAGAACTAGAGACACAGCAACCTAGCATATATGAAAAGCACGAGTGAATTCAACACATCCTACACATGCTAGTTGCATATCTCAATGGTGAACAATTTCAAGTTTTATGTTCATTAAGCAAATTCACCATTCATAAAATAGCTCAACTCATAACATGTATCAGTGATCAGAAAGAGCATAAGCTACAAGCATCATCATATAGCATCGGACCATACTAGATAGAGCATAATCACATTCTCAAGATTATATACATGAAGCTCAGAAAGTAAAGATGCATGATGAAATGCAATGACTTAACTTATCAGAAAAGAAAACAAAACAAAGGAAAAGAGTCAGTCTATGATACAAGAACCAAAATGTTTCCCCCATCTAAAAGGGGAAACACACACCAAGCTCACCTCTCAACCGATTAAAGGTTGATTGGTCCAAAGGCTTGGTAAAAATATTTTCCAACTGATGATGAGTATCGACATGGTGAAGGTCGATATCACCCTTCTCATAGTGGTCTCGCAGAAAATGAAATCGCACATCAATGTGTTTGGTCTTAGAATGCAGCATGGGGTTCTTAGCAATGCTAATAGCACTCGTGCTGTCACAAAGCAGAGGAACGCGAGAAAAGCTCAGACCAAAATCACGCAAAGTGGCCATCATCCAAAGCAATTGAGAACAGCAGCTAGCCGCAGCAACATACTCAGCCTCTGTGGTGGACTGGGCGACACTAGACTGCTTGCGAGAAGACCAAGATACAAGAGAAGAACCAATAAATTGACAAGCCCCAGAAGTGGACTTGCGGTCAAGTCGGCAACCAACAAAATCGGCCTGACCGCCTGACGGCCTGACGGTGAGAGGTGCGCTCAAGTCCCAGAAGCAGAATACCAAATCCCAAACTATGGAGTGAAGCATAAGTACCTCATAATGCGCTTGACCGCCTGACGGTGAGAGGTGCGTGGCGACGACTGAAATCATGCGCAAAGACACACCGCGAACTGAATGTCCGGGCATGTTGCCGTCAGGTACAGCAGCGACCCGATCATACTTCAGTACTCCTTCTGGTCCATAGCTTCTCCATCCTTGTCTGCATCCAGGGCCGTCGTGGTCGACATGGGTGTTGGAAGAGGCTTGGCCTCACCCATATCGAACTTCTTCAGGATGTCCTTGGTATACTTGCCCTGGTGCACAAACGTCCCCTCTTGGGATTGCTTAATTTGCAATCCGAGAAAGAATGTCAACTCGCCCATCATGCTCATCTCAAACTCCCTGCTCATAAGATCTGAAAACTTGGCAACCAAAGCGTGAGAAGAACCACCGAAAATGATATCATCCACGTAAATCTGGACCAAGAGAGTGTCATTGCCTTGCTTGAGGAGAAAGAGCGTTTTATCCACACATCCCATTTTAAAACCCTTAGCAAGCAAAAAGGTTTTCAACCTATCATACCAAGCTTTACGGGCTTGTTTGAAACCATATAAAGCTTTGTGAAGTTTAAAAAGATGGTTTGGAAACTTGGGATTTTCAAAACTGGGGGGCTATTTCACATACACCTCTTCTTCTATGTAGCCGTTTAAGAAGGCACTCTTGACATCCATTTGAAAAACTTTAAACCCTTTGGATGCAGCAAAAGCCAAGAGTATCCTAATAGCCTCCAAACGTGCTACAGGAGGAAAAGTCTCCTCATAGTCTATCCCCTCCTTCTGACTACAGCGCTGGGCTACAAGTCTGGCCTTGTTTCTCACAATGTGGCCATCCTCTCCTTATTTGTTTTTAAAAAACCCATTTTGTACCAATAGGGTGACACTCAGGAGGAGGTGGAACCAAAACCCAAACCCGATTTCTTTCAAAATTTTCTAACTCCTCATGCATGGCATTGACCCAATCTGGATCAGATAAAGCGTGTCCAACATCTTGGGGTTCAAAATCAGCAACAAATGCAGAATGAGCAAAGTGAGAGATTTGTTGTGACCTTGACCGAGTAGCACGTTCGTCGATGCTGCCGATCATCTGTTGAGGTGGGTGTTGGCGCTGGATGTGTTGTGGCGCCTCCCGAGCTGAAGAAATCTCCCCCTCAACAGCAGCTGGAGCCTCCTCGGTTACAAAAGGTACCGCTCGAGGTGGTGGACCCACGGCCCCCAGGTAGTCGACGAAGAGGGGTTGGGGCCGTGAGTCATCGTAGTAGAAGCCGATGCTTGCGGCACAGCAGGTGGAGGTGGTGCTGGATCATCCATCCCTTCAGCACCCTCATCCTCGTCATCAAAAAGAGGTTCACCAACCTCATGATCACCTGCACGCTCAAAACGAGAAGAAGGACAAGCCATGGTCTCGTCGAAAGTGACATCGGATGTCTCCATGACTCAGTTAGTATAAGGTTAAGTACACGATAAGCACGAGTGTGAGTGCCATAACCAAAAAATACACCATCAGAAGAACGAGACTCAAATTTGTCCAGGTTGCCTTTCTTGAGTATAAAACAGTGGCAACCAAAAACTCTACAATAACTCACTTTGGGCTGTCTTCCAAAACGCAACTCATAAGAAGTATTTTTCAAGAAAGCTCGAAGGAAAATGCGATTGGAAATATAGCATGCAGTGTTCATAGCTTTGGCCCAATATCGCCTAGGAGTCCTATGCTCAACGAGCATCGTCCTGGCCATCTCTACAAGGGTCTGATTCTTCCTCTCTACAACACCATTTTGCGGCGGAGTGTAGGGGGAAGAAAACTGATGCTCCAAACCCAAAGAGTTACAAAACTTCTCAAAATATGAATTCTTGAATTTGGAACCATTATCACTACGAATAGCTCGCATAGAGTTCATAGGGAACGCGTTCTGAAGACGCAAAATCAGATTGCGAGCAAAAGAGAAAGTCTCAGTCTTCTCAGTCAAAAAGAAGACCCACGAATATCTCAAAAAGTCATCAACAATAACAAGAACATACCACTTCCCCCCAACCGAGCTCACCCGAGCTGGACCAACAAGATCCATGTGCAAAAGCTCTCCAGGGCGCTTAGTCATGACCTGAGTCACTGGATCGTGGGGAGCGGCAACCATTTTCCCATGTCTACAAGAATGGCAAACAAGATCCTTCTCCATGGACAAATTGGGCAATCCTCGGATTAGGCCAAGTGAGCTAAGCCTTGCAAGCAAGTCAAAGCTCAAATGTCCAAGTCTCCTATGCCACTTCCAAAGATCAGAAGAGGAAGGACCAGCCATAAGACAGCAAGAAATCCCAAACGACTTCAAGAAATTCGCACAAAAGACTTTCCCAAAGGGCGAAATCAAACAAACAAGATTGCCCTGAGGATCCAAAATACGACTGAGATTCGGCTTAAAACGAATCTCATAGTCATCATCAAAGAGTTGCGAAACAGAAAGAAGGTTAAAATGCAAGTTAGAAATAAGAGCAACATCAGGCAACACAAACTGCTCATTAACTCGCACCGACCCACGAGACAATACTTTACCTTTGCTATTGTCGCCGAAGGTGATAAACTCCTTTCCGGCAACAGGACTAAGACTGGAGAACCACTTGGCATTTCCGGTCATATGCCTCGAGCAACCGGAATCCACCAACCAAATGTCCTCCAATCGTTTTACCTACATCAATAAAAAGACATAGGGTGAGCATACGGTCCAACACTAGGGTTAGTGAAGTAGGAAGAATACCAGTGTTGGGCCGGCTGCTCAAAAGAACGGTTAGTAGAAAATCCATTCCTAGCACGCCTACGGGGAAAGCGATCACCACGCACAGGAAAACATGGTCCGCTAAGGGAAGAGCGTCCATCGCGATACTCAAAACGCGGTGGAGGGAAATGCTCAACTACAAAGCCACCGCCACGGGGTCCATATCCTGCAAAACGAGAATCCCATTGGGCACGTCCTCCTCGCGGCCTAGGCCTAGGAATTTGAGGCATTGGACCTCTAGGCCTAGCAGCACCCCTTTGAACATTTGGCACATGTACATCATGTAAAGGATGGTACATTTCTGTGTTGTTCATCTCCTTTGCACGGCGCTCCTCTCTCTTGCGCCGAAAGCAAAACACCCTCAAATGTCCATCTCTCCCACAGTGCTCACAATGGTACCTCACCGCTCTCATAGGGTTTGTTTGTACTCACGGTAGTGGGTATGGATCACTTGGCCTTTTTGTGGCATGAGCTCCTCTTGGATGGGTGGCATGGTGTCCAACTTGTTTTTGAGGTGGTTTGGTTTTGGAGCCCATGTCTGTTTCTTGGGTGGAGCTCTCGGAGGTTCAACATACACTCCATCCTTGGTGTTAGGCTTGAGGGGCTCTTTGGGTGGAATCTTGGTAAGCTTGGGAGTAGTGGTGGAGTTGGGCTTCTCACTCGGGTTAAGATCACTCGACTCTCCAATCTTGCCAAAAGAAGAAGCATCAACACCCTGAGCAAAACCTACACCAGGACCTCCAGCAACACGCTTGAACTGGGCAATCATCATCCCGAGCTGCGGCTCACCGCAAGAAACCCATGACAAGATGGTCCGAAGATATGTGTTTTCTTCCTCGGTTTGCATCTTGCCATGCTTCACATTAGCTATCTCCATCTCCAAGCCCTCACACAAAGCACACCTAGCCACACAAGTGCTACCCGAACTGGCCTTCTCAAGAGACACAATCTTGGCATTCTTCTCTGCCAACTCGGATTGCAAGCCTACACACGACTTGCACGCACCAAGCACTGAGGATCTAGCTCTAAGCTCATCCACCTCTCCAACCAACGCGGCATACTTACCTCTCAAAGTGAGAAGGTCAGTCATGTGCGTGGTGCACATCTCACACTCACCCTCCTCAGAGACAACTACGGTGGACTTCGCAAACTCAAGCTCTTTCACCGTATCCTCCCAGTTCGGCCTAAACTCCTTCCGCTCTCTAGCAGCATGCCTAAGCAACTTATCTTGACTCAGAAGGGCGGCAGTAAGTTTCTCGACCTCAGCAGAAAGCTTGTCGGGGGTCTGAGATACCTGGGAGGTGTCGTCGTCGTCGTTCTGAGGGATCTCCTCCAGCTGGCTGTCGACCTCCTTGCCGAGGGCCATGGTACAAAAGCCCTCGTTGTCGGCGAAGAAGCAGAGGCCGTTCAGCTTGTCCTCGATCTTCTTCTTCTTCTCAGACTCGTCGTCGCTTGAGAAGCAGAATCTTCGATCTTCTTCTTCTGCTGGGACTCGACGTCGCTGAGCATAGCGAAGAAAGCACGCTGCTCAGCCTGGGCCTTCTCCAAGTAGTTCTTCTTGATGTACTCCTTGTTGAAGCCGCCCTTCCGCTTGTGCTTTGTGGGGACGTACTTCTCCTTGCGCTTGCCGAAGTCGCACTTGTGCCCATGATCGCCCTTCCCAAATGCTTGCTTGTTCTTCTTGGGACAGTTGGCGATGAAGTGCTCGGGGTCGCCGCACTCGAAACATCCCGAGCGTCCTCCTCCGCGGCGACGGTTCATGCGGTTGTTGTGGAACCGCGAGAACCGGTCGGCGAGTAAAGCCAACTCGTCATCCCCCATGAACTCCAGCTGCTCCTCTGTAACAGAAAGAAGAGAAGAAAGTGCAAAGCCTCCAGAGGGGTCAGCGGAAGAGCCAGAAAGCAAAGCCATCGACGGGCCAGAAGGATTTTCATAAGAAGCCCTCGCCATGGCATCAATCTCACTGGACTTGAGCTTACTAAAGAGCTCGTCGCATGTGAGGGTCTCATAGTTAGGTGATTCGATGATCGCCTGAACCTTCGAGTCCCACACTGACCGATCGAGAGTATGCAAAAGCTTCAAAGCTCTCTCATGATCGTCGAAAGGCAACAACTCCTTGTTAGCCCTCATCCTGTTGACAATCACCTGAAAGCGAGCGAATAAACTTTCTATGCTCTCGCCAGGCATGTGTCGAAAGTTCTCATACTCCCGCTTGTGCGACTCGTAGAGACGGGATTTGACTTGAGTGGTTCCCTCATGGAAGGGCATGAGGGTCGCCCAAATCTCACGAGCCGTGGGGAGGTGAGAGACGCGATAAACTCGGACATGCTCAAACAGGAGAAAAGAGCATTACGGGCTCGGCTATTGGCATCGTGCTCATCCATCTGCAGCTGAGTAACACGAGCAGCCAGAACCACATAATCGGCCTTGTTGCAAATCTCCCAGACAGAAGAGCCCATGCTCTGAAGATAGGCTGACATGCGTATCTTCCAATACGCATAGTTTGTCCCATCAAAGAACGGCGGTTTGCCCACGCCGCGATCCATGTCGCCTTCTGTGGATCTGGAACCGGCTAAGGTGAAAGATCCTTAACCTGCTCCGATACCAATTGAAGGACCGAGAGTGTTACCAAAAAGCAACCAGAGGGGGGGATGAATGTGATCCTCAAAATTTCTTTTCAGAAACTTGTTGCCACTGTCCCGAGAATCAACCCCAAGAGCAAACCTAGAGCTTGTGAGTGTCTATGACCCTAGATGTAGTGCGGATGCTTCCAAGAAGCACAGCGAGACACTACACAACTCTAGAAACCCAACGCAAAAGCTGGAAATCAAAACCGACAAAGGACGAACGAACTGCGGACGAATCAGCGCAGAAAAACCTGCATCGGACGTTGTCCTGCGTCCGATGGCCAAGCACCGGACGCGTCCGATGCGAAATGATCCTGTCTGGAACCTTACTGGACAGGCATCGGACGCTGCTACAGTGAAACCCTAGCGTCCGATGCTAGACCCCCGGTGCGTCCGATGACAACGGACGCTCCAATGGTCAGCGTCCGATGGTCCTTCAAAAACACTGTCAGATGACACGTGGCATCGGACGCGTCCGATGTGATGAACACAGCGTCCGATGCTCCCGACGCGAGCGTCCTATGCCCCTGAAACTGCACTGTTCTTTCGTGGATTCAACCCGATCTCCTCCGAATCAAAAGCTCTAAGTCTTAGACTTGATATGAGGAGTTCCAAGGAGGTTAGTGAGCTATCCCAAAGAGATCATGGCTCGAGCCTAACTCCAAATCGGTGAATCGGAAGAATTTGGGGCAAAGGAGCAAAACTCGATCCGAAACGAAAATCGACCGATCTACTAGCTTGTGAGGTTAGAGGTAAATTCCTTCGGTGGAAAGATGTACCTCACGATCTAGAACAACTCAGTTCAAATGGAATCGCAAAAGACGCACTGAGCGAAGAGATCGATCAGCGGGAAAATCATGGAGAAAAGCAATCCGCGAAGAACAACACCAAAACAAAAATCACAACCATGAATTTGCAACCGTGTGGCTACCACACGCTACAACAGTGAGATTACGGTCTCGCTTCCTCAAAATCTCACGAACACAGAGGTATGATTGTCTTCTCTGTGGATCTCAGTTCGCTACAGCAGGGGATTGGGAGAGCAGGAAACCCTAGGTGGAAAATAGCAAATGAATGAGATAGTGTGGGAGGTGGGTGTCTCCCCCTACTTATCCTAATTCTAATTCCCACTCTACCCCTAGTTAATTACAGAGCGAACCAGCTATACCCTAAGGTTATTCTGGACCAACCCGCGTGGTAGGTGGTGATCCGACGGCCACGCCCGCACAACTGGTAGCGTTGCCTCGACGCAACCTCACCGATTGCCGCCACGTTCCGCCACCGCTCTGTCCGTCCTTTTCACGGACCTCGCCCCCGGTTTTTTGGCCGAAACCGGGAAACCTATCTTCACGACCAACCCTCGGTTTTGAGGCCCAAACCGGGAAACCCGCCGTCCATCGCTTGAGTTTTGTGGCCCAAACTCAGAAACCCGCAGCGCCCAGGTTTTGAGGCGCAAACCTGGAAACCGTCCTCAGCCCGAGTTTTGTGGCCCAAACTCGGCAAACCCGCAGCACCCAGGTTTTGTGGCCCAAACCTGGAAACCGTCCACTGGTGGTTTTTCTATGGCTCAACCACCAAACCGAGGCTGTAGAAGGGATGCACTGCCCGTGCACACTGTCCACCGACATGTGTCCCCAGGTCCACGACCCGAGCAACACTGTGCCCCGCAAGTCTCTGCTCGTCGCTGTCCCAGGCTGTCAGCCACCACAGCTGATCCTCAGGCCACCGGTCCCTCAGTCCAAGCCTCACGTCCGCCCTTCACCGCTCCTGGTCCATCGGCACGGCACGTCTCTACTTGACCTTCACCTTGCCTTTGATCACTGTATCCGTGCTCGACACCTGCACAACACAAGCCAAAGAACATGCGCATTATCCCAGTTGACAATCACTCATCACTCGAGATTCTTTTAAGGGGGGTTTGTTTGTAACACCCCAGGTGTTAGTCCCAAATTAAGCAGTGGGTTTGAGCAAAAACAAGCTATGTCAAGGGATTGGTTCAAGTATTGTCAGTGGTGATAGATGAGTTGGGATCAACCTCAGAGACAGAGTCCAAGTTTTTCTTATAAGGTTTTAGAAAGTAAAGGAAAATATTAGAGATCAACCAAGTCTTGCAATCTTTCCTAAAGAACTATAAAAGACTTACGAACAAAAGTAATGAAATGTCCGTGCTGAGCAGATGGCCAGAAAATGTCCTGACCGACCGGAAACCCTAATTTAGGATTTATCGAGACGATTGCTTTGACCAGCTTTGAATGGAAATTTAGAGAGCTCGCATGACAATGGGGCCTAAATGGAAATTATATAAAAGATCAAGTGGAACAAATTTCGTTTAATGGTCAAAACCTAGATCGGTGCCGAAAATAGCGAAAAAGAGGTCGCAAGTTCAGATTAAGTGCTGATTTTAGGGTTCTAAAAATTGGAATTTTGGGCACCGTGGAGTTTTCGTCGACAATTGTTACTGAAAAAAAATTGGGAATTTGACCAATCATATTTAAGGGAAGTCGGAGTACTCATCAAGACGATGACAACAAAACAAGTTTCGTCAAATTTGGAATTTGTTTGGACCCGGATCGCGATTTCGGAGTCGGACAAAAAGTTTCCGGGAACAAATAAATTTGGACAAGAAATTTTCATGAGGAAATTTTTGGGGCCGGCCATAAAGAGACCGACCCTCTCTCTCAGCCTCTCACTCTAGCGCCCCTCCCCTCTCCCCGTAAAAAAAATAGCGAGCAGAACCCTCCCACCTTCAGCATCGATCTCTCCTCCTCTCTCCCTCTCCTTCTGCTCGTTCTTCTCCAGCTGAACAAGCAGAAAGCAGGTCTCTTCCTCTCCTCCTCCCTTCCTCCATTGATAAGAGCAGTAAGGCAGCAACAGCATCTCCTTCTTTCCCTCTCCTATGGCCGAATCCCCCCCCCCCCCCCCTTCTTCCTGCTCGCCCCCTCCCCCTTCCATTGTTGCTGCTCTCTTCCCCCTCCTCCACGGCAAGCAGCAGCAGCTTTACTCCTTGGTTTCCCCTCTTGCCATGGCTACCCCTCTCCCTCCTCCATCTCCATGGCAGTGCGGCAAGCAGCAGTGATGCCCCAAACCCTAGCCATGGCTGCTACTCCCTCCTCTCCAAGCTCCATGACAGTAGCAGCAGCATTCCAACAACACAACCATCCCTAGGGTTTCCTTTGGTGATGAATCTTTTGTTTACTTCAATGTTTATTGTGGATGATTTGATAAATTATGTACTCATGTTCATGATAGTACTCAAATGGTAGTCAAACAAGTGATGGATCAATGTATTGCTTTTCTGAAATTACTGTCGGAGCAGATTCTGTTGAGGTGTTAATTTCGTAAATTAAATCTTGTTTGCTGTAGGTTTGGTCAATGCAAAAGTTGTAGATGACTGCATTATCCAGCTTCTGTTAAAATTTTATGATTTTTGGCCCAGTAGTTTAGGAGTTACAGCTGTTCAAAGTTGGGGTTCAGAAATAGTTGTTCTCTGAAATTCCTAGATCTGATTCTGTAAATGTGTATGCTAGACCCTTTTAATTTATGAATCATGTTGTGGTGATTAAAGATAAAAGGTATATAATTTCATAATCTTTCCAGAATGCCTTGTTGCATGTATTTTGGAGCTATGTAGCTCTAGTTATGATTTAATTACTCAGCTGTTCATTGTATGTCTAGCTATGCTGAAATGGCTGCAGAAGCAGTTTCTGTTGTGGTCATGGTTTCGAAATGCAAATCATGTTTTCTATGGATAGGTAAAATATAAAAGTTGTAGATAAGTTACATATCTAACTTGTGTTAAATTTTCATGATTTTTGGTGAAAAGAATTAGGTGTTATGGCTGTGCAAAGTTCAGTTTCAGAAATAGGTGTTCTCTGAAATCTCTGGACCAGATTTGAGAAATGCATTAGTTCGACCATGTTAACTTGTGAATCATACTGAGATGTTTAAAGATGATTGGTAGGAAATTTTATAATCTTTCTAGATTGTCTTGTTTCATATCTTTTGGATGAGTATAGCTTCAGTTATGGTCCAAGTAATCAGCTGCTGTTGCGGTCTAGATTGATATGTCAATGTGCTGAATGGACTGTATGTGTGGTGTCAGTTGGAGTGGTTACTTTATGATGTAAATTTTATTTTCTACAGATGTGATCCATATAAAAGTTGTAGATAATTCTCATATATTGTTTTTCCTAAAATGTCATGATTTTAGGCCAAGTGGTTTAGGAGTTATAACTTGTGCAATTTCAATGTCCAGATTAGCTTGCTTTCTGGAGAGTTTTAAAAGAGTGGATTGTTTGGCTTAGATAAGCATTAAATCATCCTTTGGTATTAATATATGAGTTGTAGTGCTTTTCATATGCTTTCTAAATTGTCTTAGCTCATACTTTTTAGGGGTGTAGAACTCCAGTTGCAACTGTTTAAACTTAGATGTTCAAATATGTCCATGTCTGGACAGAGATGTCTTCCTTGACTTGTTTGACTATGTTAACTTGTGAATTACCTTAAGTGGATAATAAATTATTTGTAGACAACTTGATAACCTTTCTAAAAAGTCTAGTTACAAGTTCCCAGGTGTTATAGATCTTTAGATATGGTTGTTTGAATTTGCTGTAAAGTCTTAGTTCACCTTGTTTGGAGAAAATCTTGTTAGCTTTCTGTAAAGTCTTAGTTCACCTTGTTTGGAGATCTGTAGCTCGAGTTATGATTAATTTAATGAACTACTGTGCTGCTGTCCAGAACATACGAATAAATCCAAGTTGATTGCTTTAGTTTGATGTTGCTTATGTGATCTTTGGTGATATCTCTTGCCTTGTTAATAATTACCTTGTGTATTCTATATTTCTAAATGAATGAACCTAAGATATTGTATAAATATATTATGCATAGTGTGGGTTAACTTACTTAACTAAAAATATGAGTTGTAGGCACATGCTTGTGTTCCTTTGTGTGATGTATGTCTTGTATTCATGATTGGTTGTTATAGTTAGCTTCCATACATGCCTAATGAACTTTGTATAACAACATACTATAAATAAAACTCAGTGATATGATTAGATTTTAGTGCATGTTAAGTAATAATAAAGCTATGCATTCTCTTTAATAAGCTGTCTTAAATACTTAGGTGAACTAGTCAGTAGTACTTGATATAGGTCTTATGTTTGCATCATTTGTTACATCCCTTGTATTCATACATATGCATTGTGCACCTCATGCTAGGTACGCTAGTTGATGACCACGTGAAGTGAAGTGCATAATGTTGGAGCTAAGCCTGATGATGGTGTTGGGTGGCCATCCCGAAGAAGGTGTTGGCCAACCCCACAAGTTCCTGGAGCGGTGATGTCCCCGATGTTGGTGCCAACTAACACTAGCTTAAGTGTTGTTTCCCAGGCAAGCCCCGGTGCATACTACCCACTCTCTATTTTACAAATACTTTATTACACTATAGGTCTTGTGAAATGTGCATTAAGTAAGTAGGAGTTGAATGAAACCGTTGCTGCATGAATACCTTGAATTTGTAGATAATCCCCTGATGATATCCCATCAGTAGTGATAAGACGATCCCAAATGCTTAGCAATGCTTAGAATTCGGTAGAAGTCGATCGATGGTTTCATTGTTCGCGAGATATAGGTTTAGCTATTCTCTCTTCGACTCTGTCTATGGGTCGTGAGAACCCTAATATGATGATAATATGTAAACTTAGACCGGGCGGGTAACTTGCGCAGGAATGGAGTCCTGGTGTAGTGTTTCCGCCTGTGTCGCTTAGGACCCGTCCGCTGTTAGCCTGTTGGATCGAGAACTTTTTGTTAGTACTGATCACATGCTACGGTAAGCCCTACTGTGGCTATGCTCTTACTGGAACGGCGCACCCGCGCACTGGGAGTGGAGAGATGGCGGGAGTAGCGTGTACCCACCCTGCTCGGTCCCCTGATGGACGTTACTCATCAAGGCCGTTGTAGGGCGGTGGTGTACTGTACTTCCAGGTGGCGTGGCTCCGGTCCGGTTTGAGCGGATCCATGGGACGGTTGATATATGCAAGTTCAGTCTTGCATATGTCGTGTGATAAGGAAGCCCCAGCTGGGTAGATCAAGCGGTTCGAATCGTCGTTTTCTCCACGAGAAAAGGAGACTCGACCTCGCCCCCTCAGTGTAGTTTAATCAAGTGAAGATGATGGCAAGAGAAGTTTGTCATGAGATGTGATGCTTAAACAAGTGTTTGAGTTAGATAGGTGCAAAGTGGATACTGTTTAATAACTTAATGCACCGCTAAAACTTGAAAATAGGATGAACTAGTAGAAAGCTTTTCTGCAAAGCTCTTCTCTTCTGCTAGCCCCACTACATCCCTTAAGCCAGCATGCCCTTGGAGTCTTTTTCTTAGTCGGGTAAGTCTTGTTGAGTACCCTCATGTACTCAGGGTTTTATTCCCCCTTGTTGCAGGTGTTGGTTCGGCTTGCTTATGTTTGGTGGCTAAGTGCCGTTGGGCTCGGTGATTCCATACTACTTCTCTTTATGCTTTTGTTGGAGGATGTCATTGGAGCTAGCAATGTATTTCAACCTATGTTATTGTATTCATTTCAAAGCTATGTTATTTCTTTTAAATTAAGTGGAACTCAAGCTTGTATCCTTATTTATGAACTCTATTGTAATATTATTTTCCGCTGCCAAACTCCGTGTACGTGATATGTATTTGCTTAAACCTGCGATCTTGGTTGTGTTGTGATTAACCGAGGTCCTTTGTGACTCTCGGCAGACTACCGGGTTTGTATAAGTGAAAGTTTGTGTGTGTCAACGTGTTGAGCGGGGACAATCATACTTGATCTTATATAAATTGGGCGGTTCTGTCACACAATGGCAGGGTCCCATCGTTGTGGCAAGCATGGCAGCACCCGGTGTATTCCGGCTGCTGGATGAGAAGGGTGAAGAATCAGCTCACACCTGGAATGCAAGCAACTTGCGTTGCTTTTATCCATAGTTCCTTTTGTCTTTTGTAATTTTTGATGTAAGTCTTCAGTTTCAGTTTTTGTAATCAAATCAGCTGCACTATTTTTCCTCATCGGGGAAGCCCTTCATCGGGGTGCGAGGTTTTTTAACGAGGCAGCCGAATGTGATCTCTACATTATGAAAGGATTCGCAATTCCCCAAAATTATCGTATAACGAGTCAAAGGATGAAATCAACCAAAAATAAGGTTGAGACATTCGTCAACTTGATGCGACGAACGAGAATGTCGGCTTAGCGGACGAAAGAAGTCCTTCTCAGCCACTGACAATCTCAAAAGCCTGCGGGCAATGCAAACTGACCCTCCAACAAAACGAGAGGGCGAAACGAAAGCCTGCGGGCAATGCAAACCGACCCTCCAACAAAACGAGAGGGCGGAACGAAAGCCTACGGGCAATGCAAACCGACCCTCCAACAAAACGAGAGGGCGGAACGAAAGCCTGCGGGCAATGCAAACCGACCCTACAACAAAACGAGAGGGCGGAACGAAAGCCTGCGGGCAATGCAAACCGACCCTCCAACAAAACAAGAGGGCGGAACGAAAGCCTGCGGGCAATGCAAACCGACCCTCCAACAAAACAAGAGGGCAGAACAAAAGCCTGCGGGCAAAGCAAACCGACCCTCCAACAAAACGAGGGGGCGGTAGCAAAAGTCAGGCTGAGCAACCCCGGCGTTGCAACAGATAGGGCAGCTAGCAGCCCTCAGGCAGCACAAAACTTAAGTGCAATCTTAATTTTCCACCTACCAAAACCTACCGGCCTCAGCAACCCGCCAACCACCAAGTACAGCCAAAAGAACAAATACACAGGCCCGCTACCACAGAGGCAAGGCAATATAAATAGAGGCTAGAGCACGGGCCACCCAAGAAACCAAAGCCGCCAAACCCATTCAGGAGTTAATCCCGAGAGGCACAACCAAGCAAGGGAACTGCGAATAGGAAGCATCAGGAACCGTGGTTTCGCTTTTATGATTGTGTCATCGACACAGTAGTTAGACAGCGCCACCAATTACATAGCTTTAGGCAAAAGCCTCCCCAAGTGGCAAGGCTGTCTCAAGTCCCAGCCGGAAGAGAAACAAAAGCAAGCACGCTACCGGAAGACAATAAGAGCAATATCTCAGATATAGCCGTCGTAATTTCCTCCGTCGCGCCTGTAAAATCGCTTTGATTAACCAAGTTTTCAAGCGCAGCGAAAGCACCCTCGCGCGAATGCTACAGCCCATCGACTAAAAAGTGTGGGGGCAGGCGTTTTCTAACTTACAGCCGAGGGTCTCGTAACGAAAGCACCCTCGTGTGAATGCTACCGCCCTTCGACTAAAAAGTGTGGGGGCGGGCGTTTTCTAAGATACGGCCGAGGGGCTCGCAACGAAAGCACCCTCGCGCGAATGCTACCGCCCTTCAACTAAAAAGTGTGGGGGCGGGCGTTTTCTAACTTATGGCCGAGGGGCTCACAACGAAAGCACCCTCGCACGAATGCTACCGCCCTTCGACTAAAAAGTGTGGGGCGGGCGTTTTCTAACTTACTGTAACACCCTAGGTGTTAAGCAATCCTAAAATGCATAATTTGACATAGCATGAGCATAGCATCTCATCATATCATGTGCATTTGCTTGTATGAGTGTTTGAGTCCTTGCTTAGTCTCTAGTAGATCCATGTTTTGCTTTCTGTTTCTGACCTAGTGCCTTAAAATAAAGTTGTAGATCTTGATGAGAGAAACAACTTTGCTTAAAAGCACTTTCTCAGAAAAGGCTTTTAAATTATGATTTCCTGCATTAGAAAAATAGATTAGAAGTAAATTTCTTTTTCTAAACAGAATTTGGACTTGAGCCTTAAAGATGATTTGTTCCTTGCAAAATTCTAGGCAACTTTGCTTTTAGAACCTTTTCCTAATTCGGCTTAGTTTGGGTGTTTTGGAGCATCAAAGTTTTGAACAAAACCTCATTAGTTTAAACCTGCAAGTGGGCCCCGCCTGTCAGCCACCCTTTCTTCCTCCCCGCGCGCGCTGCTGGCTGCCGCTGCTCGCCGCCGCAGCCGCTGCCGCCGAAGGCCCGCCTACCAGGCCGGTCAAACTGCCGCTCGCCGCCCCTGGATTCCGACCAAACCGCCCGCGTGCGCTGCCTCCTCTCCGCGTGCTCGCCGCGTGGCCGCCGATTCCTGGCGCCGCCGCGCCCGGTCGGGAGGCCTCCCGACGGGAACCGGCCAGGTGCAATGAACCGAGCCCTTCATTTCCTTTGCCCCCTCTCCGCCTCGCGCTCACAAGCCAGAAGCTCACTCTCTCGCTCGCTTCGCTCCACTCCATCTTCTCTAGTGCATAGCGCCGCCGCCGCCCGCCGAACTCCGGCGAGCGATTACTCGCTTCTCACCGCATCGCCGCCCGATTCCTCCCGCCAACCTCTCCGCCTTAACCTCCTTTTTCATCAGCCAGGGTTGGTTTCCCCTCTTCTCCTCTCTAGCCGGCAGAACGTCGAATGCCATCCTCGGGTTCTCGCCATGGCCGCCGCCATGACCAAAGCGTGGTCCGGCCATCTCCAGCCAAACCATCTCAAACCAAGCCCAGTTCCCACCTCCTCGACCTCTCTAGGTGCTTAGGGCTAGATGGAGACCCTTCTCTTGCTTTGTGTCGGCCGGAACAGAGCCGTGCCGCTGCCATGTCCGTCGCGGACCGCCGCCGTGCGTGACGCCGGGCAATGCCGAGGCCGGCAGGGCTCAATAGCAGCCTGGGAAGTTAGCTTAGGGATTGCTTGAGCTGATGCTCACGCCGCCGAGCTTTGGAATAGCCGGGCAAGGCCGCACCGTAGGGTTGTCGCACCGCCGCTCCGCCATTGCCGCCGTCGAGCTTGCTCCGGTGATGCTCTGGCCAAGCGACCTAGCCGACTGTGTCCGCCTCGCGTTGGTGAGTCTAGTGGTAGGGTTGGTGTCGCCGGAAACTCCACCGCCGGCGAGCTAGAGCCGGTCAACTCCGGCGGGAGCGCGCTGCCTCTGACGCGTGGGCCCGTTGACCGCGGACGTGTGGGGTCACTGACCAGCGGGTCCCGTTTGCCAGTGAGAAGGAGAGAGAAGGAGAGGAGTCTGGGTGCAGTAGCGCTCAGGATAGCCGGGTGCGCGAAGCATTTTTGCTTGTGGCTGCGGGTACCTTTTTTCGGGTGTCCGTAGCGTTTAGGATAGGGTTTGTTTAAAATGAGTTTTCCAGAAATTATGTAAAGGCTTCAAAAAATTCTTACAAGGCACATTTTAAGTCCAAATCCTGTAAAACAAATTTTGTTGTGTTAAGCATGAGTAGATCTATCTGTGAAAAATGTAAAATGCATTTTTGGTGATACTTTTATTTGCAGTTTAATTTAATCTAGGAAATTGCTGTTAACATGGAAAATGCATAACTAATTCTGTATAACTCAGAAAAATGTGATTCCAGTTTTGTTAGGCTTGAGTGAATGAGTAGTTTCAGGAAAAATTATAATGTGAAGTTGTTCTGTGGAATACTTTTGCAGTAGCATTTAAAATGGTTAAATGATGTTTTGTTGTAAAATTGGTAGTAATTAAAATATGGTGAATATGAACCTGATAATTTTTGTGGACTGCTCTTGTGCTAAGAAGTTTAGAAGAAAAATATGAAATTTGTTGTTTGACACTTTTTGTTAGGATGTGTAGTTCAAAGCACCTTTTCACCCTAACATTTGTCTTTTTCATAGGGAACAATGTTTAGGTCCAAATGGCTTAAAATTTTGACAGTGGACTGTTTCGCAGAGTATTAATCTATGGTAATTTTTGTAGATTTTTCTGAAGCTGTCTAGGATGGATTGCTGTTGTAGGCATGGTTAAATGAATTTATTTCAGCAAAGTATTTGGAGGAAAATAAATTCATTAAGTAAGTTTTGCTGTGGTGGTTATATAGCTTAACAAGTTGGTTATGAAGGATTAAGTGGATGGTTAGATGTTAAAGTTTTTTATAAACATTAGGATGATATTGAGTACCTTGTTGAAGAGAATGCAGTAGATAGCACGTGCTTATCTCCTAATTGCTGTTAATCCTGTGCATCACATATGCATTCTGTGTGCATTCATCCTACTCATACATGTTATGCATCATACAGGATCAACGGAGGAGACCCAGAACCAGTCGACCTAGGAAGAGCCCAGCCAGGAAGAGTCGTTGACCGAGGAGGCCGGAGGGACCGACGCCGAAGATCTACCAGAGTGTCACGACCACCGTCCGTCGGACTTTGAGAAAGGCAAGCCCCGGAGCATTCTAACTCCTACGGTATGCAAATGTCTTACAATTAACCTGATGATGAATGTTGCATTAGGTTATAGGAATTTATTGCTACCGTTGATGCATTATTACTCATCCTTGTCCACCTGCAATATTATCTTGATATCCCTGTTTAGGTCTAGGCTCGTTATATGCTTAGCCCTGCTTAGATCGGTAAAAGTCGGGTGATTTCCTGTCTCCCGCATTAGGTGGATACTGATCATGATTAGCATGTGCTATCATGGAGATAACCATATGATAATTAATTTGAGACCGGACGGGATGTAAGAGCAGCAGGACATGGGTTCTGTGTGCTAGTAGTCTCCCGTCTGTGTCGCATAGGACCCGTTCGGGAATGTCCCTTCAGTCAAATTGAACGCGTCGATCACTTACCGGAGTAGGTCTGAGTACCTCCCGCGAAGCCGAGTAAGGTTATTCGAGCCGGTGACGGAGATGTTGACGCCTAACACCCAGGGCCTCAGCTGTACCGTGGGCAACTATTCTGATCAACCTGGCATGGTCCGAGGGCAGGCAGGGCCTGATCGACCTGGCATGACCGTGGGCAGTTATAGCTTGAGCGACCTGGCATAACCCCCGGTGTAGAAGGGCCCATGATCGTCCCGCGCGTTGTGTTCTCGAATCTTCTGACTGGTAGCTTACGACTGTCGTAGCCGGATTGTGCCGGGCGAGTGTGAGACATTTTATCCCCAGCTGGGTAGGAATCGATTATAATCGCCATCGCTCCTGGACAGTGAGCACTTGACTGTAGATCATCACCCGTAGAATTTATGGAACTAAAGATGGTTATGGAATCTGAAAGGCTATTGATAAAATAGTCACTCTTGCTTGTATAAGAGTCGAGTGCTTGTTATAGATCAGGTGCAAATCTAGTAAGGTAGGAATAATTATTAAAAGCAATTGCCGACACTCTAAACTGAGTTTTATTTACGGAAGCTTTCATGCAAAGGAGTTTATGTAGCCAACGCCACCTATATAGCCTACATGATCCTTGGAGTCTCATTATTTCTGGTTTATGTCGGGTAAGTCTAGCTGAGTACCTTCTTGTACTCAGGGTTTTATTTCCCTTGTTGTTGCAGATGGCCAATGCTTCTTTGGCTACTGCGAGAATGATGGCACTGTATTATCTGATGGTCACCACTTATCTTATCTGATGCTTTTGTAGACCTGGTCAGAATGATGGCACTGTATTAAGAACAATTCAAACTTATGTTTTAAGTTATGTTGCTTCCGCTACAATTCAAAACTATGGTTTGTAATATTATTTCGAACTCCGATGTATTTGAACTATGTGAAACTATGATGTAACTTGTGGGCATGTCATTGAACTAGTACGATCTTGGCTGAATGTTGAAATGATTTGAAATCCTCCGAGATTTCCGGACTACCGGGTTTGTACGAGCTTAAGTACTTGATGAGCCCACGACGAGCAGGGATCTCATTGCTTAATCTGGTGCAAATTGGTCGGTTCTGTTACACTTATGGCCGAGGGGCTCGCAACGAAAGCACCCTCGCGCGAATGCTACCGCCCCTCGACTAAAAAGTGTGGGGGCGGGCGTTTTCTAACTTACGGTTGAGGGGCTCGCAATGAAAGCACCCTCGCGCGAATGCTACCGCCCTTCGACTCAAAAGTGTGAGGGGGGCGTTTTCTAACTTACGGTCGAGGGGCTCGCAACGAAAGCACCCTCGCGCGAATGCTACCGCCCTTCGACTAAAAAGTGTGGGGGCGGGCGTTTTCTAACTTACGGTCGAGGGGCTCACAACGAAAGCACCCTCGCGCGAATGCTACCGCCCTTCGACTAAAAAGTGTGGGGTCGGGCATTTTCTAACTTATGGCCGAGGGGCTCGCAACGAAAGCACCCTCGCGCGAATGCTACCGCCCTTCGACTAAAAAGTGTGGGGGCAGGCGTTTTCTAACTTACGACCGAGGGGATCGCAATGAAAGCACCCTCGCGCGAATGCTACCGCCCCTCGACTAAAAAGTGTGGGGGGGCATTTTCTAACTTTTGGCCAAGGGACTAGCAACGAAAGCACCCTCGCGCGAATGCTACCGCCACTTGACTAAAAAGTGCGGGGGCGGGCGTTTTCTAACTTAAGGCCGAGGGCTCGCAACGAAAGCACCCTCGCGCGAATGCTACCGCCCCTCGACTAAGTGTGTGGGGGCGGGCGTTTTCTAACTATCGGCCGAGGGGCTCACAACGAAAGCACCCTCCCGCGAATGCTACCGCACATCGACTAAAAAGTGTGGGGGCGGGCATTTTTTAACTCACGGCCGAGGGGCTCGCAACAAAAGGGCCCTCGCGCGAATGCTAGCGCCCCTCGACTAAAAAGCGTGGGGGCGGGCATCTTCTAACATTCGACCGAGGAACTCACGGCGAAAGCGCTCATGCACGATCGCTACCAGCTCTCGTCCAGGTAGGATGGGCGTGCGTCTTTCACTCAATCGTCGGACGCCAGCGGCGAATACAGCACCGTGCACAAGTATCTCATCGCCATTGAAGGGCTTTCAAAAAATAATTTCCAGACTACAACCAGCGAATTTCAGATAGAATTCGAGAGCAAAAAATAATTGGACGACCATCAGCTCGTTATTCAGCACATTCCAAGCAGTGAAAACAAACAACAGGGTGAAGAGCAAACTATTTTTGCAACCCCAAGAAAATGCTATACCGGCGCTCATTCGGCGAAAACACGATTTCTTTAGGTTCCTCCTTAACGGATGGGCCGTCATCAAAGGCAGGCGTCGCACGCGAAGCTTCGCGTCTCCTTCGCCTGGCTTCAAGTTCACGCCGGTCGAAACCGTTATAAAATGCACGCAAGTGCTCTTCTGTGCGCTTAAGCTTCTTGGCACGTTTTTTCAAATAAGATGAAAGCGATGCTGTCGGAAACCTACAGCGAAAGCTTCTCCACAAGTCACCGCCGACACAAACATTGCCGGACCTAATCATTAACGGGAAAATGTCGAGAACGTCCGACGTTCCTGCATCCGCATCCTGTTTAATAAAACATTTTTAGCTTAAGTTCACGGGTTAAAAAACAATGGTAGCCCTTACAGATACATTCAACCACCAGAAAAACATCGCCTATTCATTCATCTACCGCATCTTGCGCGTTGTTGCCGTCGCGAGAAGCAGCTGCAGCAGAGCTTTCGGGGACTTCCTCGTTCGAACGATGGGGAGTCCCTTCGTCGTCCGGTTCAACCTCGCGACTCCACCGCTCGGAGATGAAATCCGAAAAGATAGACTTGATACGGTCTTTCTCCTCCGGAGTTTGCGAATAGGCAAAGTTGTCACTCAGTTCAATCACAGCAAAAAGCAATGGCGCCAAACAAAAATTGCGAAAAGAACATCCAAAAGCGAAGTCAATATCACCTTGGCGCACCCCATCGCCGCTTGCATGAGGGACATATCGTTCCCGCCTGCCAGCCAGAACTCGTCATAAAACTTCTTCCCAAGCACTTTCGCCGCTTCGGGGGTCCGCCAATAGTAGTCCACCTCCTTAACCGGAAGGTCAGAGATGTGGGTACAACCGGCATCTACAAGGCTATGACCGATAGCCTTGATCCCAGTAACGGTAGCATAGTCGCGGCCAAGGGCCATGTGCCCTTCTAGTGACTCCATCTCGCAGCGAATCCAATCAATGAGGCTATCGACATTGTTCCTGGGCGGGCTCTCCACCTCAACACCAATGCTGCGAAGACATTCGCGGAAGCGTGACACAACGCCAGTAGTCGAAGTCAAAAGACTCCTCTCCCTTTCGGTCTGCGCGGACCGCAGCTGTGATAGTTCTTCCTTCAAGCTTTCGACATCCCGCTGACTCGCTTTCCGGGAAGTCTGTTCGTCCTCAGCTCTCTTCGTCTGCGCTTCTAGATCAGCAGCGAGACTCTTGAGTTGATCATCTTTTTCCTGCTGATTTCGTTCAAGCTTGCGAATGTAAAGTTCGCCCTGGCGACTTTGGCTTTGAGGGATGACAGCAGCCTGCGAAGCAGGGTACAAAAAGAATAGGTGCTACATCAACGCGAACCCAAAAAGGATAATAATATGCAAAAAGTCCACAATAGACCTGAGCGCTTACACTGGACAGGTGGAAGGAGAGCGCATCGTTAAGCTTCCCGCTGCTGACTTTCAGGAGACCCCTTTCAATCTCTAGAGCGACGAATGCCTTCTGCGAAAACTCAACGAACTTCGTGGCCTCATCGCCGTCACCAGGCAGAACCCCAGCTTGGCGATAGTCTATGCGGCAGGCGAGCTGAGCGTCTGAGGCTGCACCCAAAGAACGAGGATTCTTCCCTCGCATTGTCTGTCTCACTCGACGAGCTCAACCAAGTATAAAAGCAGGGATTCTCGTAGTCTGACGGACCTGCATCAAGAATCAACCGTCCATGGCCGAGGAGTTGCCCATCCACCATCTCCTACGTCAAGCGAATGCATCCACCCAAAAAGAGAGACTTACCCTTGTCAACAACAGCGGGAGCGGGCATCCTCGAGGAGCCGGCCCCTTTCTCCCTAGGGACTTCCCTATCGCCGGGCGCCCGAGTCACAGTCTTGGAACGTTGAGTCTTCTATTTTTTCGCTTGACGATCAGCCGGCTCCGACGGACGCGGCGCCTTCCGCGAGCCGGGTTGGGCAAATGTAGGGAGGTCGGCGACAGAAGCGTCATCATCAAAAGTTGAGTGCGAAAGTTGCACGTTCGACTTTTTCGGGGCCATCTACGCAACCCATGATGTGCTCTGTGAATGTGAAAAAATTGGGCGTGCTTAGAGCGAAAAGCCAAAAACAAAACAAACCATAAAAAGCACGAAAGTAACGCGAAAACTGATTAGCGACAGGACATGCGAAAACTGACCGCCCTAGGGTGGTCGAACGGATCAGCGTCAGGAATGGAATCCAGCGAGACCCCCTGGCTTTCTCGCAAGGGCATAGCAATCAAGCGCCCTATGCGAATGTCGCCAACTTTTGAAGCCTTGCGCCTAGGTACCACGCCTCTACGGCCTCGTGGGCGAGCAGGGCCTTTCCCTTTCTCTCTTGAAACCTCTTCCTCCTTGCTTTCGTCTAGCAAGGGTCTTTCATCATATTTGACCCCCATAGCGTCAAACACAAGATTTATGCGGCGGCTTCGCCCAAGGTTGCCAAGCTGAAATTCGCTTTCTGCGGATACATGGGTGTATGCCGGATCTTGAGATGATGAGTGATTGTCAACTGGTATGATGCGCATGTTCCTTGGCTTGTGTTGTGCAGGTGTCGAGCACAGAGACGGTGATCGAAAGCAAGGTGAAGGTCAAGTAGAGACGTGCTGTGCCGATGGACCCGGAGCAGTGAAGGGCGGACGTGAGGCTTGGACTAACGGACCGGTGGCCTGAGGATTGGCTGTGGTGGCTGACAGCCTGGGACAGCGACAAGTGAAGACTTGCTGGTGGACGAGGTGCACGGGCGGTGCATCCCTCTACGACGTCGGTTTGGTGGTTGAGCCACAGAAAAAACACCGAGTGGACGGTTTTCAGGTTTGGGCGTCAAAACCTGGGTGCGGTCGGTTTCCGAGTTTGGGCCACAAAACTCGAGCTGAGGATGGTGTTTGCAGTATAATTTGGCAGTTGATCGGCCAAATTATGAGTTGAAGAAGCAACTTTGGAATTTGATGGGGGCAGAAGCTTGGGCTTGGCTGATGGCGAGTACAGGAGACAGCAGGATCATGATTGAAGATGTCAGGAGGAGATGGGTTATTTTCATCCAAGCCGAATCAGAGTAAATATTTCAAGACAAAAAAAGAGTTGCAGATCAACGGTTTGGCCGGTCCAAGCAAGGATATGAGACGTACTCGTATTAGACTTAATAGATGTATACGTGTGGCCAAACTAATTATGAGAATTAAAATATTCAGTTTGTGCTTGTAAACTCCGTTTCCGTTTGCCAAAGTCCGTGGCATACCCATATAAATATCGGGTACATGGCCGATTGTTTGGCCTGGAGCCAATCGACATAATATACATCTATTATTTTTCATCGTTATTTTGCTTTCTTCTATCTTAGGATAGTAGTACATGCTGAACCCTAATCTCCATTAGGGATTGGTAATCTTTGCCGTTTTGCGCTAAAAAACGGTCGACTCTCCTCCACGAAAGCGAGGAACCCCTTTGCTAGTTTGTCCTGGAAACTAGTCGCTCGTCGTCGCAAAAGACGATAGTTATCGTGCTGTTGCGTGATCAATTTTTCGCGGCAACACAATTGGCGACTCCGCAGGGGAAGAGTTTCGGCTGTTTTTACAGCCGAATTTTGTCGTCAAATATCAAATTAGTTCGTCACTGCTGCATCGGCCTGAAGGCCGATTGCCATCGTTGTTCTTGGCGTCGGTGCAACCCATATAACCGATCAATTGCCAGCAAGTTCATTGCAAGGGTTCAACAAACGAAGACACCATCAAGTGGGCCATTTGGTGACAGGCTCTGGTGCTTCAAGTCATCGGAAGTGTATACGGGGACGAATCTGCTGTGCACCAGTGTCCTTGCTTGCTGCCGGCGTTCAAGTCATATAGGCTGCCTGTGCTTTTTGAGCTGCAAAAATAGGGCTGCTAGTTGTAGATCATTTAGCGCATCTGAAAGAAACACGGGTATCTACCAAAAAGGATAAAAGGACTTCGTGAATTTTGCCAAATCCACACGGCCAACAATAAGCAACAAGGAAGATATGGCCCAGCAGGATTACATACTTGAAGATCTACCCGAGGAAGTGCCGCAAGATCTTATTGAAGAAATTGATCGGGTGTCCAAGAGAATATATTTGGCATGTTATCGGAAGACACAAAAAGGAGTCATCAAGTTTAAAGAGTTTCCATCGTTCGACTACGTGCTAAGAGAGGTATTAAATACAAGTGCTTTGTCCTCAATTCAATCTAGTATCGTCAAAGTTATGCTTACAGTTGATGACAATTCTGAGATGAATGATAAAGATGATTGTTTAAATAATAAAACTTCTATTGATGCAAATAAAAATTCTGCATTATTTAGTCATGAAAACGGATCGGCTACTCTAGATGAAAAAGAGTCTTTGAGTGATGTTGCTAATTTTAGTGAAACAAAAATATTAAACATAGCTGATCACACATCTAATTTAGATACCAATAAAAATAGTGGTTCTCTTAACTCTAATACAAAAAATATGAGAGATAGTTCAAATGATATCCATGTAAAGCAGGGTGTAGCCGAATATTCAGATTCGGTTAACAATCATAAAAATAGAGAAAAGAAAATAATTGGTACTGCTACTAATCTTCAGGAGGATATAGAAGGGCAGACTATAGTCGAAACTATCTGCAAGGAAATAGTAGCCACAACTAAGTCAAATAACAGTTTAAGCATAGCACAAGAGTCCGAACAATTATTTAGTTCGGATGTAGAGATTCATAATACACAATTTGCTGTAATAGCCGAACACAATAGTTCGGTTAACGATTTGAGTGATGCCAACTCAGCACTTATAGCCGAACCTAAAAGTTTGGACATCCCAGAGAAAGTACTAAGTGCTGGGGGGCAAGGCATAGAAGACATGAAAATTTTGGATCGTGATGATAAAGCAAAATGTCATGGCAAGCATAGAATGATAAAGCCGAAGCTTACTTCCAAAGAACTTATGGCTAAGTATAAAAAGGAGGCGAATGCAAAGACTCCTAATCAATGTAAAAATATCAACCAATCAAGATCATCACCAAACTCTAAAAGTGGGAATTGGGGAGGAGAGAAGTTCTATACAACAGCACCATATCATCCTTTTGGGCCGCCAATTCAAATGTCATATGAACCATATTTTGTTAGTTCTGCTTATTCATCATACGGATGGTATGATCCATGGATGCATGTTCCTTCATATTTTAGACCATACCGCTTAGAGTATGCAGCTCCAAGAGAATCAACATTTGAAAGACAGTCACATGCCAATGACCGTTTTAAGGAAAAGAATCGGTCTCGAGCTCAGGTGAATAAGAAGGTGGTCAAACAAGTTTATCATGTGAAAAATGATGGCCGCAAAGATAAAAGTTCAGTTCTTGATCCAAATAATGAAAAGCCGACTAATGTGTTGAAAACTTCGGCTACCATTAATGAAAATACGAAGCAATTATGTGCTGATAATTTAGATGTCGGATCTAAAGAGAAGAACATGGCATGGGTTCGTAAAACAAGTGTTCAAACTCAAGACAATAATGATGGTGCTCCGTTAAAGGGTGCAACAGAGGCCAAGCTAAATAGAGGAGCTATTGTTTTTGTTCATGGAGATGAAGAGATTCTGCTATATGATGATCAGCCCAGGTTCAGAGAAGATGATAGCATGAGAATCAGGCTGCATGCTAATCATGTTTGTAATTATCAGGAATCAGAGATTACAGACAAGCCGACAATTGATGGGAAAAACATGTCGGCTAGTATTGAAGATATTGCAGAAGCTGTTGGGGACCAAGATGTCACAAAGGAAATAAATCAAGAAGATGATGATCTGAACTTTAGCCAAACAGAAGATGACCATGCCTCGCAGGATATGTCCAACCATAATAATTTATATAATATAGCTGAACATGAGTTGCGTTCGGCTGGGTGGCAACATCCCAAGAAGAAATATACAAACAGAGCATCCAACTTGGCTAGGCATAGTTCCATCAGGCCAAGCAATAGAATGAAAAAAATCTTCACTGGTAAGGGGTCCGCCCCAACACCATTGGCAATTGTCTCATTGGACTTCATCACATGCACTGCCAATGTTGTGCGTCATGGTCAGCTTCTCCAGGTATGTTTGATTATAATCAGTTGTTTGGGTATAGTCCTTGGATGCCATTACATGAGTCCCGACATTCTAGTTGGGCTTTTCCTAACAAACGTAATGTTTATGATCGGTCATTGTGGCCGTATCAAAAATATTTTTATTGAACATGTTTGCATATTCCAGAAGCCGAAATATTTGGGTTGATATTCTTATATTATTTTTACATGTTAGAATCTGAAATTCTATTTCGGCTACATAGATGCTCAAAAGAAATATATGGTATATACATACGGCCGGTATTTGTTTACCATTGCATTTAACCTAGCAGCTTAGTATATGGTAATTAATTCGGACCGTGTTTGGACTAGCTGCCGGTAAAACTCAATACTTACATGGCTGATTTGTTATTTAAAAGAGAGGGTCAATATGATTGGCCATAAAGTTATTGTGATCATAAGCTTATGGTTACCTACGGTTGCATGTTTAGATGAAATATACACATGTGGGCAATGAGTGTGGCCGATATTTTATTATCGTGCCTAGCAGCTAGCATATGGTGCTGGTGGACTGACCAAGTGTAATGCGTTTATGGATTAATCCGAATCATAGGTTAACAATTTAAATGGCCTAGAAGTCATGCAAAAGTTTCAGTTGTGTGTGGTGTTGATGATTCGGATGCTGCTCATGGCCTGAAAATTGGCATAGGCATTGTTCATAATCTGAAAATAAGCAATACTATCAGGTTCGAATATGGCTCCTCAGTTCTAAAACAAGTAATATGTGCAGGGGACTGGTAATGAATTACGACAGTAACAGCTCAGATCCTGATGTGTTTAGAAAGAAGATATTATAGTAGAAAAAGGTGGCTTGCTTGCTGATTCAGAGTGTGATTAACAGAACAATTCAGAGAAGCGGGTTGCTCTATCTTGTGGTACTTGTCAGAAGCCTGAATCATCTAGTTTTGCTACCAATTCAGTCATGAGATGCAGTAGTACAGAAATCTCCAATGCTGTCTTTCTGGCAGGCTCTAAATTGAACACTGGTGTGCGTGTGCCGATGCAACATAAGAATTCACGCTGTAACAGCAGCAAGAAAGTTGGGGCTGGTGGCATGTCTGACCAATGGAGAAAGTTTTCGGTCATCAATGAGGCAAAGGGTGTGATAATGCTAAATTGATCAAATTATTACGATCAAATATGAGGACAAACTGATACTTGTCTAGTGTTTTTGATAAATGCAACTGTACCAAAAACAGGGGGGCATGTGTTTGCAGTATAATTTGGCAGTTGATCGGACAAATTATGAGTTGAAGAAGCAACTTTGGAATTTGATGGGGGCAGAAGCTTGGGCTTGGCTGATGGCGAGTACAGGAGACAGCAGGATCATGATTGAAGATGTCAGGAGGAGATGGGTTATTTTCACCCAAGCCGAATCAGAGTAAATATTTCAAGACAAAAAAAGAGTTGCAGATCAACGGTTTGGCCGGTCCAAGCAAGGATATGAGACGTACTCGTATTAGACTTAATAGATGTATACGTGTGGCCAAACTAATTATGAGAATTAAAATATTCAGTTTGTGCTTGTAAAGGAGTTCTGCTCCGTTTCCGTTTGCCAAAGTCCGTGGCATACCCATATAAATATCGGGTACATGGCCGATTGTTTGGCCTGGAGCCAATCGACATAATATACATCTATTATTTTTCATCGTTATTTTGCTTTCTTCTATCTTAGGACAGTAGTACATGCTGAACCCTAATCTCCATTAGGGATTGGTAATCTTTGCCGTTTTGCGCTGAAAAACGGTCGACTCTCCTCCACGAAAGCGAGGAACCCCTTTGCTAGTTTGTCCTGGAAACTAGACGCTCGTCGTCGTGAAAGACGATAGTTATCGTGCTTTTGCGTGATCAATTTTTTGCGGCAACAGATGGTTTCTAGGTTTGGGTCTCAAAACCTTGGCGCAGGCGGGTTTCTGAGTTTGGGCCACAAAACTCAGGCGACGGACGACAGGCTTCCCGGTTTCGGCCTCAAAACCGGGGATGGCCCAGGTTTCCCGGTTTCGGCCTCAAAACCGGGGGAGGTCCGTGAAAAGGACGACCGGCGCAGTGGCGGCACGTGGCGGCATCCGGTGAGGTCGCGTCGAGGCGAAGCTACCTGATGTGCGGGCGTGGCCGTCGGATCAAAATCAACCTCGAGTTGGTCAAGAATACCCTTAGGGTTAGCCTGCTCGCTCATTAGCTGTAAGGGTAGAAGGGGAATAATTGTATTAGGCTATATAAGAAGAGGCCACCCCTCCCTCCAGACCATCTCAGCCATTACTATTTTCGTTCTAGGGTTTCCTGCTTCTCATTCCCTGCTATAGCTACTGAGATCCGCAGAGACGGTGAACAATACCTCTGTGTATTTGGATTTTGCGGAAACGGGACCGGATTCCCGTTGTCTCCTTGTGTGGTGAAGTTTCAGCTGGAAATTGAAATCGAATCGCGTTCTTGCTTGTGTGTTCTTCGCGTTTTCGTTTTTGGCTCTCACGGAGATTTGCCTCGTTCTTTCTCTCCGTGAGTAGGTTTGCGATTCCGCTTGAACCACTTTGTTCACGAACGTATTTGCGATCTTTTGACCGAAGGAATTGCCCTCTAACTTCTTGAGCCATCAGATCGGGCAATTTCCTCGTGGGATTGTTTTCTCTCCTCTTTTCACGAACTTCTTTGATTCATCGATTTGGAGATAGGTTCGAGCCATGATATACTAGGAGTGGCTCACTATGATCCTTGTGACTCCTCTCACCAAGTTTGTGCTTAGAGGATTCGTTTTGGGTGAGATCAAGTCGAATCGGTGGACGAACTGCACTACGTCGGGGTGACCGGACGCTAGCCTTGGGATGCCTGTGAAGATCATTTGCATATCCATCATCTGCATCCGGCTCTTCAGTTCCCATGATCTTGATTATGTCGAAGTTATCGACGGCAGACTCTTCAGTTTCCATTCCTTCGTCTCCTTTTGCGGGCTCAAGTCCAGGAATTTCTGGATCATACTTGAGGATAGCTGGTGCCTTGCCTTTGATGTCATCCACGTACTTCTGCAGTGTTGGTGTGAGTCTTGGTACTCCTGGTAATGCTTCGTTCCGGTCGTTAGTGATGGCGAAGGTCGGCTCTTCAGTTCCCATGATCTTGATTATATCGAAGTTGTCGACGGCAGACTCTTCAGTTTCCATTCCTTCATCTCCTTTTGCGGGCTCAAGTCCAGGAATTTCTGGATCATACTCGAGGATAGCTGGTGCCTTGCCTTTGATGTCATCCACGTACTTCTGCAGTGTTGGTGTGAGTCTTGGTACTCCTGGTAATGCTTCGTTCCGGTCGTTAGTGATGGCGAAGGTCCTCCTTCTTTTGTTCCTTCGGCGAACAAGCTATCTTCTGTGCCTTTTCCTTGAGTTGTTCTAATATCATATTGTCCATGATCAAGGCGCGTACTTCGGCTTCAGCCTTGAGAGCTCGATCCTTCCATTCTACGAGTGCCTTCTGTTTTTCTTCATAAAGGTCTTCAAGTGCATGGAGGTACTTGACAGTGGCCACAAGAGTGTATTCTGGACTCTTCGAGTTGATCTTCTCAAGTTCATCTACCTTGTAGTGCCATGTTGCGGTGGTTTGGTTGGCCACGAGAAAATACCTTGCAGGGGTGTGGTCGATGTCTTCTTCAAATATCTGGCAGTATTCAACAAGTGCAATTCTTGCAACCTTCTGGCTTGTTCCATAAAGATCTTTGCCTACTGCCTTGTATACCTTTCTTGGAACTTCTGGACAATGCGGATGCTCAGGAATATGCAGGCATATCTTACACTTGGGCACACCGCGGTCCTCGTACTCAAGTCCATAGTACGTAGGGCGCTCGGTGTATCCTAGCCGCTGTAGAGTCTCCCATAAAAGGTGCGGGAATCCTTCGGTGTTCTCACAGTTCGAGCGAACCCATCCATCCTCCATTTGCTGCAAAAATATTTAAACACAAGTTAGATTACTTTTGCGAAACAAACAAAGATGGATTAAGTTCACAACTTGTTTTCCTACTACGTGCCATGCCTAGGGTCTTATCCTACGGTCAAGCTCGGCTCTGATACCACTCTGTCCGGCCCTCATCCTAAGAGTCCCAACATCCCCATATTTGCGCCAGGATCATGCACACATATGTATGGGATCCACAGAAATGATATATAGATTTAAAGATAAATACCGAACTTTATTAATCTAGCGAATAAAAGGTTTCAGACAAAAGGGTCTAGGGTTCACACCTAGGTAGGTGATATTGAAGGACCGAATCGGCGACCAAAGGGGGGTGAATGGGAGCCTCAAATTCAACTCGTGAATCAATTGGCCCTTGTCCAAGAAAATCACCCAAAAGCAAAGACTCGAAACGACCGGTGAGTTCACGACCTACGAATAGGTGGATACCCTAGGAGATATCCTAGTGGTACAGCGGGACCCCCGGAGAAACACCAAAACCAAGTTCCAAAGCCCCAAAGCAAAACTGCACAGTCTGCAGATTCTTGGACTGTCCGGGGTCAGGGTCCCGGACTGTCCGATGAACGCCGGACTGTCCGACACTGGGAGTCCGGATTGTCCGCCGCCAAAAGATCAGAAACAGAACTGATCTGATACAGTTCTCGACGAGTCTCGGACTGTCCGCAGGTTTGTACTGCGGATACATGGGTGTATTGTGACACCCTAGTGTCAAGCACTGCATTAGGAACCGCATTTAGCTACTAAAATGCATAAGCAATAGTGCTTTTTGCCTTTTTGTTTATTTGGATTTTGGATTTCTATTGGACTTGATAGTTTTGGCAAATAGCTTTATAAATAGAGAATATGAGTAGAGTGCTTTCATGTTGGCATTTTGACCTAGTTCAAAATAGTTTATCAAATAAGAATGAGGCAAAGAAAATGGTTTATGTTGCAAAATTGGCTTTATTTATGTGGAGGATTTAAAAATGGTTTTTAGAAAAAAGTGTCTTATATGAAAGTTGTAGAGAAAATTATTTTGAGCAACTTTTATTTTTGGGTCAAAGCCTAATTTGAAGTTTTTGAAACTGTTTTTGAGTGGTCAAAGTTTGAAAAGATTTTGGAAAAAGAAAAAGGAAAATGATTTTTCCCCGCGCCCACCTTTCCGGCCCATCCGGCCTTTCGGCCCAGCTCGCCCGCGCCCGCTCGCCCGCGCTGGCCCGCCGCCGCGCAACCGCGCGCCCTCCGCGCTCGCCCCGCGCCGCACCGCTGACACCCGCGCCGTACGCCGCATCGCCGCGTGGCCGGCGATCTCTGCGCCGAATCCGCCCAGGCCACTCCCCCTCTCGATGCTTCTCCACCCGATCATCCCCACAATCGCCCTCGCCCCTCAGCGTTCGCCTCGCTCGCCGCGCACACGCCACGCCGCCTGCCTCTCGCCTGCCTCGCCACCGCGGCGCCGTGGCCCCCCCACGACCGGCCGCTCCTCCACTCCGTCGGGCAAAAGCCCGAACACGTCCTCCATTCCCTCGCTCACCGCACACAATCGCTACTCCCGTTCGCTCCCTCCTCCCTCCTTCTCTCTCGCGAATGCTCGCGGCGAACACCGAGCGCCCGCCGCGACCACCACCGCACCACCCCCCTTCACTGTTCCAGCCTCACCGAGCATCTCCTCCGATTCCTTCCGCACACCGCTCCGCCTCGCCGTTGCACACGCGGTGCGCACCTCCGCGTCACCCGCCGAGCCCCATCGCCGCCGGAGGACGAGGAGCCCCTGTCGGTCCCCGTTCGCCGCCGAGTGGAGCTCAAGTCTGTTCCACATCGACCCGAGCTTCGTCACACCCCTCTCCTTCGTCCTCGAGCTTCCCCGAGCCAAGGCAAGGTGAGAACACCGACTAGCTTCAACGCTACCGCTCTCTCCCACCTCTTCTTCCCCGGCCGAGCGCCATGGCCGCCACCGCCGTGGCCTGTGCACGCGGTCAAGCCCCTCCGATGCTCCCCGAGCCAAACCAACCCCCTAGTCTCACTCCCTAGGGTTCGTGTAAGCCTATGCCTTCCCCAATTTAACCGGCGACCGCCGGAAACGGCGTAGCCGTGTGTTGCCGCCGCCGCCGTGTGCCACCTCTCGTCGCCGGCGAGCTACGGCCACTCGCTGGCCAAACCCACACCACCGATAGATTCGCCTCGTCGAGATGAACACATCAACCTAACCCCACCGTCGGCGACCTCGCCGCCGGCGAGTTATCGACGGTCAAAGGCCGTCCCTGCTCTGCCCTCACTGGCAGGTGGGTCCCGTTGACCCAGCGGACCCCGCGCGTCAGCCTCTCTTGGTCTATGGACCGAGTCCACGCAGTTTGAGCCGGGAAGATTCAAATGTTTTCCTTTTTACCTTTATTTTCCAGAAATGCTTGTTATTTTTGTGTAGCTCGTTTTAAAAGTCCAAATGAAGTACTTTCAGTTTTGTTAGCTTGTTTATGAGTAGATCTATCATGGAAAAATATGAAAGTATTTTTGGTGAAAGTTTTTATTACTGTTTTTATTTAATTCAGTTTATGAGCTTTTGTTAGATAAATGGTTATATATGTTTTCTGGTTGAGATAATTCCTGGAAAATTTGTGTAAGTTTATTATCATGTTTTGCACCTGAAAAAATATATGATGCACTATTTATGTAGAAAAAGTTTCTGTTATGATTAAAAGTCCTTTTTGACTGATTTCTTAGAATAAATGTTAAGGTGTTTTATATGTCGAAATAAAATGTGGGAAAATTGTGTAGTCTCTGTATGTCATGTTCAGGCTAAGAAAAATTTAAGCATGAGCTGTTGTATGGAAGAATCTGAAGTTGCTTTACAAATGTACTTTTCTGTGTTTTCCTTTGGAAATTCATGTAAGAAATAATATAATGTTTCTGTTCATGGAACTTTCTTGATAAGTATGAAATGTGAAGTAGAATCTGAAAAAATATGAAAATGAGTTTAGCACCCTTTTCCAGTAGGGTTGTAGTTCAAATGGTTTAATTTGGAAGATTTGTTTATTTTGTGTAGGCTTGTATATTTATGTTCTGACAGTAAATTTTCTACAGTAGAATGTTGATGAGTAGTTTTGAAGCTAGAAAAATTATGAAATCTGCTGTTGAACACTTTTTGTGTAAAAAGTTAGTTCAAAGCACCTTTTGAGCAGTTTTATTTGTTATTTTTTATATTTGCAGTTCTGTATTTTATTTCTGGCTGGAAATTGTTCAGTGAAGTCCAGCAGGTGTTAATTGCCTTCTGAAATTTTTGTGGATTTTTCTGAGTTCAGAAAAATGCACTTGCAGTTCAAACCTGAATTTCTTTTGAATTTCTAAATAAGAAATAGGTAAATTATGGATTTTGTTTTATGAAATAAATAAGTATTTACCTCAATGTCAAAAGTGGTTCAACAAGTTGGTTTTGTTGGTTTGCAAGAAATGTTACTCTTCTTACCACCACACTCGCACCACGTATTATTTATTTATCATTTTCAACCGCATTGCAATAGGATCGACAGTTCAGGATCAAGACCAGGAGCAGGAGACAAACGTCGAGCAGGAGATCCCGGAACTTCATCAAACCGAGGAGGTCGACCCCGCGGCCGACACTAACCTGCCTGAGTGCCCCTCCCACGAGGCCTCAGTCTTCTCTCAAGGCAAGCCCCGGAGCATTCTAAGTCTCCTATTATTTACAATTAAATGGCTTGAGTTCTTTTTATTGTGATGCATTAGGTATAGGAGTTGGTTGAAACCCACTTGCTGCATTACCATTCCTTGTTATTGAGTAATACCTGCCTTGTCGTCCTGTTCTTTATTTATACTGTAGAAGTGCTTAGTCTGCTTAATAAAGGTAGTGGTTAAGGATGTTTCCGTAATACCCCTGATGGGTATTTACCGGATCACGGTTGGCTATATTTGCTATCGTGGAAAAGAACCTGAGTAGTAATGAAATACGGTCAACTGGAAGGCAAGGCACAAGTTTGGAAACTTGGGGCAGTCCGTCCGTTGGATCGTGTAGGTTTGTATCGATGTTGGCCCTCGTTCATTTTTGAACGCGCCCTTTTACCTAGGGATATGTCGGTGCTGTAATCATCGACCCCAAAGCCGGTTAGAAGCTGTTCGGGCCGGTCTCAACCCGTGTCGTGCCCTCTAGTATGGAAATGCGATCTGCCGCGTGAGGCCATCGCCAGGTTCCAATTGGGCGGTCCGTGCTGTGAGCCGCGACGATTACCACCACGAACAAGCATCGAGCGGTTGCCCAATGCATGGACCCGACGGGAAAAGTGTGGGCTGGTATTAAAGGTCTTTCACCAGCTGGTTTGGAATTCGATTCGAGTCGCCGTCTCCCCCGGTTAGTGGGAAACTATGGCGAGCTTCACCACGATGCAACTCCATTGTGATGTTTAAAGGTTCAACTAAAATGTGGATAAGTCAACTGGATATGGTTATATTATTGCTTGTTAGACTCAAGTGTGTGTAATAGTTCAGGTGCAAACCTAGAGTAAAGAAATAGGTCTAAAACTGACAGCTCATCTATGTCAATTAATACTCCTTATCTTAATTGTGAGCTTTCCGCAACTAAAAGATCCCAACTCCACCCAAAAAGGCCTTGCATACCCTTGGTGTCTTTATTTTCAGTTGGACGGGTAAGTCTAGCTGAGTACATTCCCGTACTCAGGGTTTATCCCGTTTGTTGCAGATGGCCAGGTCTACTTTGGCTATTGTAAGCACTGCCTCTACCCAGTGGAAGGTGATGAGGAGTAGGCCCCGGGCAGGGTCGTCCAGAAGCTTCCCCTTTTCTTTTGCTGGTCTGAGACTTCTAGTGGCACATTATCTAAAAAGGGAAGAGTGAGTTGTGTTGAGTTGGATTTATCAAACAATGTTTTATTTGGACCACATGTGTAGTGGTCGTGTTTCAAACTTATTTAAGCTTCCGCACTTTTAAATTCGGTATTGTAATAACTCCGTCTTAAATTCGTACTCTGATGTTTTAAATCCGGTTTCGTTTCCCTGTGTTGTATCTTTGCGAATGTAATTCTTGAACAATGCGATCCTGTATGTTGTAAGATGATAGAAATCCTTCGAGATTTCCGGACTACCGGGTTATATGGGTTCAAGTATGAGTCGATGTCAGACGGATTTGACTAAGACGGTACTTGAGCTCTTATAATCAGGACGGTTCCGCCACAGCTGGTATCAGAGCATGGTTCAAGTTATTGCATCCGCAAAGAGCTATTTTCGAACTAAAATGGGTATTTCAAAACTATTTTCAAAACTATTTTCAATTACTAAGTGTGCCCAGTCTCGTCCTTAAGCCCTATACTAGGATTCAGGTGGTTTAACTGCTAACAGGGTTCAGGGTTTTGCTTCATGCTGGATCTTTATTTGCTGGTCCATTCTCGGGAAAAGAGAATGCGTCGATCGCGAAAACATGCATAAAATGATTTTGTGAGATATGAGAGCATGACCGTCCAACCGTCGGTCTAGGTGAGAGTTCTTATACCAAGTATGTGCGAGCTCCACGCAAACATATACGAGGTATCAATGTTTTTGAGGGTGTTTTCTATATTGGTGCATGGTGTTTAGTGTTGGCTTCTATGTATTTTGCGCATATTAGCCAATACTCAGTTATTTTACCATTGGGATTGCTTTGGGCTGAAATGAATCTTCTGCAGGTACGCTAACTGTGCGATCGAGTAGAACGTGTAGATAACGCATGAGAGATCGTTCTTGCCACCGACTAGAACGTTAGGACTTACGAGTCATGTTAGTGAGTGAGAACGTAAGTACGATCATGCATCATGTTTATATTCTTGCATTTACATTACCTCCCCTTAATTAAAAGTTGTCTCTTTTATATAAAATTTGCCAACTTAATATCCGTCTCACGAGAGTTCGAAACCCTTTTTGTTTCTACAGATGGCCCGGACTAAGCTGACTGCTCGCAAGGCCACCGGAGGTAGAGGAGTTCCGCGTCACCGCTTGGCCACCAAGCTGACCCGAAGACGTTCTTGTCCTACTTCGGGTTGCCGACTATCCTTTGGAGGATTCTGCAGGCCGTGGGCTATGAGGAAGGACAGGAGCCCAGGTACTCATGGCAGAAGGAGATCTACGGGCAGGATTCCTTGGTCATGGTGGAGATCAAGGTCAAAGTCTTGCCTGCCAAGCCTCAGGACAGGGTGGACAGAGATCACCAGAGGCACATGTGCCAAGGATGGAGCCAACAGGGCAGCGTATCTTGTGCTAAAGGATATCATCGCCCGTTTCCCCGCCGACCTAGCTAGCGCTATGGCAGGAGTGTTCCCCCGTGGATCACTTTTTCCATTGCGCTGGAAGCAGACTTCGGAGTCAGTCTTGACAGGGAGCCCAGAGGAGAGGTTCTACTGCGAGACGCCTGCGATGAGCGCCACCGGAGCTTTGTTAGGTGTATGTGAGAGTTTGGAGCACACTCTCGAGAGCGTGTCCTTCACCCTCACCGCCACCTACCAGAGCAAGAGGAAGCTGCAGGAAGAGTTTGATGCCGAGGTAGCTCGCCTTCAGGAGAGGATTCAGCAGTCACTCTTGAGCGTGACGACGCCCGTACTACAGCAGCAGCACGGCCACTGCCAGGACCGTTGCAGAGCAGATGTACCTGACTACCGCCCTTCAGAGGGATGAGGCCCGCACCGCGCTCGACCAGCTCAGAGAGGGAGCTCACCTCCTGATACAGCAGATCCATGGACAGCAAGCCTACATCGACCAGCTCCACGAGGCAGTCCACCAGATGCATCACGCCGCGCAGGAGGCCGCCGCCCCAGCAGCTGCCGAGGTTCCCGCAGCCGAGGCCCAGGATCCCCAGGACGGAGAGGTCCTTGGTCCCGACGCCCCATCGGAGGAGGATCACGCTGACGAGCCGATGTTCGACGCCGACGCAGAGGACGCCGCATCCGCCGCTGGAGACGCCTGAGCGTTAGTTTCGTTAGGGATCGTTTTCTTTTGTATAGCTTGAGCATGCTCGCTAGTGATGTAACCCTCAGACATGTGTTGGTTTATGTTTAAGATGTATGTGGCATGTATGTCTTTTGGACAAAGTCCGGACTTCGATCCGGCACCTTTTTACGGAAATCCGTCGTTTGCATGTCTAATTTCGAGCGATTATTCTGTGATGTTGTATGGAAATGAGTAATTATACTTGGTCGTGTGCTAAATTTTCGAATTATGTACAGCGCAGTATTTATTCATGATCGATGTAACATCACCTAATGATTGCTTATTAATGGGATATGCAGATGCCGGCACACACTCGCAGCCAACGTGGACAGGGGTCTGGACAGGAGGAGAATCTGCCACCTCCCCCACCGCCGCCGATGACGCCGGAAGCGTTTTTCGGCCAGTTCTTGGGCAGCCAAAGGAACATGGAAGAGATGCAGAGGCACATGGAGGCCACCCTCCGCAACATCGCTAACAACACTGCGCGCAGCACCAGCAGCGCCAAGGTCCGGAGCCCAATCAGTACAGCTCCTACCGTGACTTCTTGGACACCCGTCCCCCGGTGTTCAAGGAAGTCACCGAACCGCTTGAGGCTGATGAATGGCTCAACTCCATCACCCAGAAGTTCCGTCTGCTTCGTCTGACAAAAGAGCTCAAGGCGGAGTACGCCGCCCACATGTTAGAAGGACCCGCAGGTTTGTGGTGGGCCCAGTACCGTGCATCCTTGCCTGCAAATGCACGTGTCACTTGGGATCAGTTCTCGACTGCTATGCGCAACCACTACATCCCTAGTGGTCTGATGGAAATGAAGATCAGAGTTCATGAGGTTGTCTCAGGGAACCAGGTCTATGTCCGAGTATCTGCACAGCTTCAACAACCTGGCTCGCTACGCTCCAGACTTTGTCAACACCGAGGCCAAGAAGATCGCAAGCTTCAAGCGTGGCATGAGTGCCGCCATGCTTTCAAAGATGGGCAACAGTCACCGCACTACCTTCAGTGACTTCGTCAGTGACTGCCTAAATCAAGAGGCCAATGACAGTAGGCTGGCGACAGAAAACCGCCGTCGTGCGAACGAAGGAGGTTCGTCTCAGCAGAGAACCCCTTTCGGAGCACGCGCCCCGTATCGCCCGCCAGTGGCTGGAGCAAGGTTCCGACCCCCGCAAAGGAAGATCACTACCAACCGTCCCCGGCCCAGTTTTCAGAAGCCCTACACCGCTCCTCTGATGCAGAACAAGAATAAGGCAGGAAGTACGGGAGGTTCCAAGACCCCATATGTGATTGGCCCGTGCTACAACTGTGGTCAGACTGGACATCTGTCACGTCAGTGCCCTCGCAAAGAGAGTACAACACCCAGCCTCCACCTCGCGCAGGTCATGTGCATCACACCACGTGGAAGAAGTGCCAGAAGGAGAGCCTGTCGCCGCTGGTACGTTTCTTGTTAATCAATGCCCCGCAGTTGTGCTGTTTGATTCTGGAGCATCGCATTCTTTCATAAGTGAGAACTTTGTTTTGAGAAGTAATCTTGAGTTGGTAGAGTTAGATCGGGGATATCAGATAAGTTCCGACGGAGCTGTTCTCTCCGCGCGTAAAATGGCTAAAGGAGTGGAAATGACTTTTGGGGATAAGAAGGCCATAGTGGATCCCATCGTAATCCCTGGTCTGGGTTTGGATGTGATCTTGGGTATGGGTTGGATGAAACTCTGGAGGTCAATCTTGACGTCGCAGAGCGAGTAGTTTCTATGGTTAGCCCTCGCAGTGGGTCTACCTTTCGGTTTAAGTTACCCCGAAACCCCCACGAGATCGGAGTGTTGTTCAATATCACAGCAAAAGATAGATAGCTGAGATGCCAGTAGTGTGTGAGTTTCCAGATGTTTTTCCTGATGAGTTGCCTGGACTACCGCCGCATAGGGATGTGGAGTTTGCTATAGAGTTAGTCCCTGGAACGGCACCCATATCTCGGAGGCCGTATAGGATGCACGCTAAAGATTAGCAGAGCTCAAAGTTCAGTTGGAGCTTTTTGGATAAGGGTTTGATACGCCCTAGTTCGTCACCTTGGGGATGTCCCGCCATCTTTGTGAAGAAGAAGGACAAAACTTTGAGGATGTGTGTGGATTACAGACCGTTGAATGCAGTAACTATAAAGAACAAGTATCCCTTACCCCGAATCGACGTCTTGTTTGATCAGTTATCAAAAGCAAAAGTGTTCTCCAAGATCGACCTGAGGTCAGGGTACCATCAGATTAAGATCAGAAGAGAAGATATACCAAAAACAGCTTTCTCCACCAGATATGGACTCTATGAGTATCTAGTTATGTCCTTTGGGTTAACCAACGCACCGGCACACCATTTCATGTACCTGATGAATTCGGTCTTCATTGCCCGAGTTGGATAAGTTTGTTTGTGGTGTTCATCGATGATATCCTGGTATATTCTGAGAATGAGAAGGATCATGCCGAGCACTTACGAGTTGTTTTGAACGGCTTTGAGAGCATAAGCTATATGCTAAGTTTAGCAAGTGGGAGTTTTGGCTTAAGAAGGTACCTTTCCTTGGTCACATCCTTTCAGAGGAAGGAATCTCTGTGGATCCCACGAAGGTACACGAAGTTATGGATTGGCAAGCACCCACTACCGTACATGAGGTACGCAGCTTTCTAGGATTGGCCGGATACTACCGTCGGTTCATTCCGGATTTCTCAAGGATTGCAAAGCCTATGACTCGTCTAACTCAGAAAAACAAGAAGTTTGAATGGACTCCAGAGTGTGAGGCAGCTTTTAGCACTCTGCGAACCTTGTTGACTTCGGCGCCAGTTTTGGCACAACCAGATTTGGAGGAACCTTTTGATGTGTTTTGTGACGCATCCAAGATTGGACTCGGATGTGTGCTTATGCAGAATGGAAGAGTTATCGCCTATGCTTCCCGCCAGTTAAGACCACATGAAGAGAATTATCCCACTCATGATTTGGAATTGGCAGCCGTGGTGCATGCACTCAAGATATGGAGACATTATCTTATGGGTAACCTATGTCATATATACATGGATCACAAAAGTTTGAAATATATCTTCACTCAGCCCGAGTTGAATATGAGGCAGAGAAGATGGTTAGAGTTGATTAAGGATTACAACCTTGAAGTGCATTACCACCCCGGAAAAGCGAATGCTGTAGCCGATGCCTTGAGTCGCAAGACTCATTGCAACTCCCTGCAACCACTTTTGGAAGATGGATTCAACCTTATGCACCCTGTTATGCTGAACAATATCACTCTTCAGTGCACTTTGGAAAGTGACATCATCGAAGGACAAAAAGACCGATGATGAGATCTGTCAGATCAAGAAGAGGTTGGAAAACCAGTAGTTCTTTGAACTTCAGAACAGATGAACAGCGAATTCTGTGGTATAATCAGAGGTTGGTTGTTCCTAAGGATACGGAGCTGAAAGAAAGAATTCTGAATGAAGCTCATAGTTCAAAGTTGTCTATCCACCTAGGAAGCAGTAAGATGTACCAAGATTTGAGAACAAGGTATTGGTGGTCTAGGATGAAGAAAGAAGTCGCAGCTTATGTTGCAAGGTGTGATACCTGCTGCAGTATAAAAGCTATACATCCGAGACCTGCCGGATTGTTACAGCCGTTATCTATTCCAGAATGGAAGTGGGAAGAGATTAGTATGGATTTCATCACAGGTCTTCCCACCACTCAAAAAGGAAATGATTCTATCTGGGTTTTCGTGGATTGGTTATCTAAAGTGGCTCACTTCATCTCGGTTAAGACTACACACCGACCTCATCAGTATGCAGACTTGTACATTCAGGATATCTTAAGGTTACACGGAGTTCCAAAAAGGATTGTCTCGGATAGAGGACCCCAGTTCATAGCGCATTTTTGGGAACAGTTGCACAAGGAGCTAGGAACTAAGTTGGTAAGGAGTTCCGCTTATCATCCCCAAACCGCCGGACAAACAGAAAAAGTGAATCAAATTTTGGAAGATATCCTCAGAGCTTGTGTGCTATCTTCAGGAGAATCATGGGAGAAATGGTTACCCCTCGCCGAGTTCTCTTATAACAATAGCTACCAGGAAAGTATAAAGATGGCACCTTTCGAAGTCTTATATGGACGAAGATGCAGAACCCCGGTAAATTGGGTTGAATCAGGAGATCGAGGATTTTATGGGTCAGATTATGTAAAGGATGCTGAAAAGATTGTGCAAAAGGTACAACAACATATCAAAGCAGCACAATCCCGACAGAAAAGCTACGCTGACACACGGAGGAGACCCTTGGAATTTCAAGTCGGAGACTATGTTTATCTTAAGGTCTCGCCCATGAGAAAGGTCCAACGTTTTGGAATTAAGAAAAAGCTAGCACCTCGATATGTGGGACCGTATCAGATCATAGCTAAAAAGGGAGAAGTAGCCTATGAAGTGGAGTTACCCCCAGAGATGAGCGCAGTTTTCCCAGTGTTCCATGTGTCCCAGTTGAAGAAGTGTCTTCGAGTTCCAGAACAAGAAGAAGTTTGGATCCCAGATGTCACAATCAGATCAGATCTAGAGTACTATGAACAACCTCAGGAAATAATGGATACCAAGACTCGAGAGACTCGTAATCGTACAGTGAAGACTTACAAGATTCTTTGGAGCAATCACGGACCCAACGATGCGACATGGGAAACCGAGGAGTACTTGCGCGTAAACTATCCCGCTTTTGTTAAGAAATGGTACGTAACCCAAATCTCAGGACGAGATTTCTTTAAGAGGGGAAGGGCTGTGACACCCTAGTGTCAAGCACTGCATTAGGAACCGCATTTAGCTACTAAAATGCATAAGCAATGCATTGCATCATTTCATGTGCATATGAGTGCTTTTTGCCTTTTTGTTTATTTGGATTTTGGATTTCTATTGGACTTGATAGTTTAAGTGGATTTCTGTTTTGGCAAATAGCTTTATAAAATAGAGAATACTGAGTAGAGTGCTTTTCATGTTGGTATTTTGACCTAGTTCAAAATAGTTTATCAAATAAAAATGAGGCAAAGAAAATGGTTTATGTTGCAAAATTGGCTTTATTTATGTGGAGGATTTAAAAATGGTTTTTAGAAAAATGGTTTTTATTTATGCTTCTCCACCCGATCACGCCACAATCGCCCTCGCCCGCTCAGCGTTCGCCTCGCTCGCCGCGCACACGCCAGCGCCTGCGCTCGCCTCGCCCGCCGCGCCGCCGTGGCCCCCGCCACGGACCGGCCGCTCCTCCGCACCGTCGGGCAAAAGCCCGAACACGTCCTCCATTCCCTCGCTCACCGCACACAATCGCTACTCCCGTTCGCTCCCGCTCTCCCTCCTTCTCTCTCGCGAACACTCGCGGCGAACACCGAGCGCCCGCCGCGACCACCACCGCAACCACCCCTTCACTGTTCCGGCCTCACCGGAGCATCTCCCTCCGATTCCTTCCGCACACCGCTCCGCCTCGCCGTTGCACACGCGGTGCGCACCTCCGCGTCACCCGCCGAGCCCCATCGCCGCCGGAGGACGAGGAGCCCCTGTCGGTCCCCGTTCGCCGCCGAGTGGAGCTCAAGTCTGTTCCACATCGACCCGAGCTTCGTCACCCCCTCTCCTTCGTCCTCGAGCTTCACCGAGCCAAGGCAAGGTGAGAACACCGACTAGCTTCAACGCTACCGCTCTCTCCACCTCTTCTTCCCCGGCCGAGCGCCATGGCCGCCGCCGTGGCCTGTGCACGCGGTCAAGCCCCTCCGATGCTCCCCGAGCCAAACCAACCCCCTAGTCTCACTCCCTAGGGTTCGTGTAAGCCTATGCCTTCCCCAATTTAACCGGCGACCGCCGGAAACGGCGTAGCCGTGTGTTGCCGCCGCCGCCGCCATGCGCCACCTCTCGTCGCCGGCGAGCTAAGGCCACTCGCTGGCCAAACCAACACCACCGATAGATTCGCCTCGTCGAGATGAACACATCAAGCCTAACCCCACCGTCGGCGACCTCGCCGCCGGCGAGTTATCGACGGTCAAAGGTCGTCCCCTGCTCTGTCCTCACTGGCAGGTGGGTCCCGTTGACCCAGCGGACCCCGCGCGTCAGCCTCTCTTGGTCTATGGACCGAGTCCACGCAGTTTGAGCCGGGAAGATTCAAATGTTTTCCTTTTTACCTTTATTTTCCAGAAATACTTGTTATTTTTGTGTAGCTCGTTTTAAAAGTCCAAATGAAGTACTTTCAGTTTTGTTAGCTTGTTTATGAGTAGATATATCATGGAAAAATATGAAAGTATTTTTGGTGAAAGTTTTTATTACTGTTTTTGTTTAATTCTGTTTATGAGCTTTTGTTTAGATAAATGGTTATATATGTTTTCTGGTTGACATAATTCCTGGAAAATTTTGTGTAAGTTATATCATGTTTTGCACCTGTGAAAAATATATGATGCACTGTTTATGTAGAAAAAGTTCTGTTATGATTAAAAGTCCTTTTTGGCTGATTTCTTAGAATAAATGTTAAGGTGTTTTATATGTCGAAATAAAATGTGGGAAAAATTGTGTAGTCTCTGTATGTCATGTTCAGGCTAAGAAAAATGTTAAGCATGGGCTGTTGTATGAAAGAATCTGAAGTTGCTTTACAAATGTACTTTTCTGTGTTTTCCTTTGGAAATTCATGTAAGAAATAATATAATGTTTCTGTTCATGAAACTTTCTTGATAAGTATTAAATGTGAAGTAGAATCTGGGAAAAATATGAAAATGTGTTTAGAACCCTTTTCCAGTAGGGTTGTAGTTCAAATGGTTTAATTGGAATAGAATTGTTTATTTTGTGTAGGCTTGTATATTTATGTTCTGACAGTAAATTTTCTACAGTAGAATGTTGATGAGAGTTGAAGCTAGGAAAATTATGAAATCTGCTGTTGAACACTTTTGTGTAAAAAGTTAGTTCAAAGCACCTTTTGAGCAGTTTATTTGTTATTTTTATATCTGTAGTTCTGTATTTTATTTCTGGCTGAAAATTGTTCAGTGAAGTCCAGCAGGTGTTAATTGCCTTCTGAAATTTTTGTGGATTTTTCTGAGTTTAGAAAAATGCACTTGCAGTTCAAACCTGAATTTCTTTTGAATTTCTAAATAAGAAATAGGTAATTTATTGGATTTTGTTTTATGAAATAAATAAGTATTTACCTCAATGTCAAAAGTGGTTCAACAAGTTGGTTTTGTTGGTTTGCAAGAAATGTTACTCTTCTTACCACCACATCTCGCACCACGTATTATTTATTTATCATTTTCAACCGCATTGCAATAGGATCGACAGTTCAGGATCAAGACCAGGAGCAGGAGACACACGTCGAGCAGGAGATCCCGGAACTTCATCCAACGAGGAGGTCGACCCCGCGGCCGACACTAACCTGCCTGAGTGCCCTCCCACGAGGCCTCAGTCTTCTCTCAAGGCAAGCCCCGGAGCATTCTAAGTCTCCTATTATTTACAATTAAATGGCTTGAGTTCTTTTTATTGTGATGCATTAGGTATAGGAGTTGTTGTTGAAACCCACTTGCTGCATTACCATTCCTTGTTATTGAGTAATACCTGCCTTGTCGTCCTGTTCTTTATTATACTATAGAAGTGCTTAGTTTTCTTAATAAAGGTAGTGGTTAAGGATGTTTCCGTAATACCCCTGATGGGTATTTACCGGATCACGGTTGGCTATATTTGCTATCGTGGAAAAGAACCTGAGTAGTAATGAAATACGGTCAACTGGAAGGCAAGGCACAAGTTTGGAAACTTGGGGCAGTCCGTCTGTTGGATCGTGTAGGTTTGTATCGATGTTGGCCCTCGTTCATTTTTGAACGCGCCCTTTTACCTAGGGATATGTCGGTGCTGTAATCATCGACCCCAAAGCCGGTTAGAAGCTGTTCGGGCCGGTCTCAACCCGTGTCGTGCCCTCTAGTATGGAAATGCGATCTGCCGCGTGAGGCCATCGCCAGGTTCCAATTGGGCGGTCCGTGCTGTGAGCCGCGACGATTACCACCACGAACAAGCATCGAGCGGTTGCCCAATGCATGGACCCGACGGGGAAAGTGTGGGCTGGTGTAAAGGTCTTTCACCAGCTAGTTTGGAATTCGATTCGAGTCGCCGTCTCCCCGGTTAGTGGGAAACTATGGCAAGCTTCACCACGATGCAACTCCATGTGATGTTTAAAGGTTCAACTAAAATGTGGATAAGTCAACTGGATATGGTTATATTATTGCTTGTTAGACTCAAGTGTGTGTAATAGTTCAGGTGCAAACCTAGAGTAAAGAAATAGGTCTAAAGCTGACAGCTCATCTATGTCAATTAATACTGCTTATCTTAATTGTGAGCTTTCCGCAACTAAAAGATCCCAACTCCACCCAAAAAGGCCTTGCATACCCTTGGTGTCTTTATTTTCAGTTGGACGGGTAAGTCTAGCTGAGTACATTCCCGTACTCAGGATTTATCCCGTTTGTTGCAGATGGCCAGGTCTACTTTGGCTATTGTAAGCACTGCCTCTACCCAGTGGAAGGTGATGAGGAGTAGGCCCCGGGCAGGGTTGTCCAGAAGCTTCCCCTTTTCTTTTGCTGGTCTGAGACTTCTAGTGGCACATTATCTAAAAAGGGAAGAGTGAGTTGTGTTGAGTTGGATTTATCAAACAATGTTTTATTTGGACCACATGTGTAGTGGTCGTGTTTCAAACTTATTTAAGCTTCCGCACTTTTAAATTCGGTATTGTAATAACTCCGTCTTAAATTCGTATTCTGATGTTTTAAATCCGGTTTCGTTTCCCTGTTGTTATCTTTGCGAATGTAATTCTTGAACAATGCGATCCTGTATGTTGTAAGATGATAGAAATCCTTCGAGATTTCCGGACTACCGGGGTTATATGGGTTCAAGTATGAGTCGATGTCAGACGGATTTGACTAAGACGGTACTTGAGCTCTTATAATCAGGACGGTTCCGCCACATGTATGTCGGATCTTGAGTGATGAGTGATTGTCAACTGGTTTGATGCGCATGTTCTTTGGCTTGTGTTGTGCAGGTGTTGAGCACGGATACAGTGATTGAAGGCAAGGTGAAGGTCAAGTAGAGACGTGCCGTGCCGATGGACCGGGAGCGGTGAAGGGCGGACGTGAGGCTTGGACTGAGGGTCCGGTGGCCTGAGGATCAGCTGTGGTGGCTGACAGCCTGAGACAGCGACGAGCGGAGACTTGCGGGGCACAGTGTTGCTCAGGTCGAGGACCTGGGGACATGTGTCGGTGGACGGGATGCACGGGCGGTGCATCCCCTCTACAACTTCGGTTTGGTGGTTGAGCCACAGAAAAACCACCGGTGGACCTTTTCCAGGTTTGGGCCACAAAACCTGGGTGCTGCAGGTTTGCCGAGTTTGGGCCACAAAACTCGGGCTGAGGACGGTTTCCAGGTTTGGGCCTCAAAACCTGGGCGCTGGCGGGTTTCTGAGTTTGGGCCATAAAACTCAGGTGATGGTCGACAGGTTTCCCGGTTTCAGCCTCAAAACCGGGGGGAGAACTTGAAGGCTGGTTTCTCGGTTTCGGCCTCAAAACCGGGGGCGAGGTCCGTGAAAAGGACGAGCGGTGCGGTGGCGGCACGTGGCGGCATCAGGTGAGGTCGCGTCGAGGCGAAGCTACTAGATGTGCGGGCGTGGCCGTCGGATCGACTACACTTCGAGTTGGTCAGGAATACCCCTAGGGTTAGCCTGCCCGCTCATTATTTTTAAGGGTAGAAGGGGAATAATTGTTTAGGCTACATAAGGAGAGGCCACCCCTCCCTCCAAACCATCTCAGCCATTTTCTACATTCACTTAGGGTTTCCTGCTCTCCCACATCCCTGTTGTAGCTACTGAGATCCGCAGAGACGGTGAACAATACCTCTGTGTATTTGCTTTTTGAGGAAACGAGACCGTAATCTCGTTGTCTCCTCGTGTGGAGAAGTTTCGGCTGGAAATCGAGATCGATTCGCGTTTTGAGCTGTGGTCTTCGCGTTTTACTTTTCGTTCTCTCGGTGATTTGTTCCGTTCTCCTAATCCGAGGAATGATTTTCGATTTCGTTTGAACTGAGTTGTTCTAGATCGTGAGGTGCATCTTTGCACCGAAGGAATTCACTTCTAACCTCACGAGCTAGTAGATCAATCGATTTTCGTTTCGAATCGGTTTTTATCTCTTCTGCCCCGAATTCTTCCGATTCACTGATTTGGAGTTAGGTTCGAGCCATGATCTCTTAGGGGTAGCTCACTAACCTCCTTAGAACTCCTCATACCTAGTCTAAGCCTTAGAGCTTTTGATTCGGAGGAGATCGGGTTGAATCCGTGGAAGAGCTGTGCAGTTTCGGGGGCATCGGACGCTCGGGTCGGAGGCATCGGACGCTGAGTTCGTCACACTGGACGCTCAGGTGCCACGTGTCAAAAGTCAGCGTTTTTGAAGGAGCATCGGACGCTGACCATCGGACCGTCCGTTGCCATCAGACGCGTCCGAGGGTTGAGCATCGGACGCTGAACTGTCACTGTAGCCAGCGTCCGATGTCTATGCAGTAAGGTTCCCGAACGTGTCATTTTGCATCGGACGCGTCCGGTGCCTTGGCATCGGACGCATGCGAGCGTCCGATGCTTTGACTTCAGCACTGTTTCGTTCGCAGTTTGCTCGTTCAACATCGGATTTGATTTTGGGTTTTTGCGTTGGATTTCCGACTTCGTGCTCTACAGATATCGAGCTTCCCGCTTTGCAAAATAGCCTCAGATATTGAGGTTACCCAAAGCTCATCGTGTCACTAGTTGACTTGCGTGAACTTGGGCGAGTGAGTTGTTGTGGTGTCCCGCTGTGTTCCTAGGGAACATCCACCCATTCTCTTGGGTCGTGGACATCACACGAATCGGTTTTGCTCTTGGGGTTGTTTTTCTGGGACAGAGGCTATAAGTTTCTGAAAAGAAATTTAAGGCTCCCATTCACCCCCCTCTGGTCGCCTGTGTGTAGAACTTTCGGTCCTTCAATTGGTATCGGAGCGGGTTAAGGATCTTCCACCTTAGCCGGTTCCAGATCCACAGAAGGCGACATGGATCGTGGCGTGGGCAAACTGCCGTTTTTCGATGGTTCGAACTATGCGTATTGGAAGATACGCATGTCGGCCTATCTTCAGAGCATGGGCTCTTCTGTCTGGGAGATTTGCAACAAGGCCGATTATGTGGTTCTGGCTGCTCGTGTTACTCAGCTGCAGATGGATGAGCACGATGCCAATAGCCGAGCCCGTAATGCTCTTTTCTCCTGTTTGAGCATGTCCGAGTTTATCGCGTCTCTCACCTCCCCACGGCTCGTGAGATTTGGGCGACCCTCATGCCCTTCCATGAGGGAACCACTCAAGTCAAATCCCGTCTCTACGAGTCGCACAAGCGGGAGTATGAGAACTTTCGACACATGCTTGGCGAGAGCATAGAAAGTTTAGTCGCTCGCTTTCAGGTGATTGTCAACAGGATAAGGGCTAACAAGGAGTTGTTGCCTTTCGACGATCATGAGAGAGCTTTGAAGCTTTTGCATACTCTCGATCGGTCAGTGTGGGACTCGAAGGTTCAGGCGATCATCGAATCACCTAACTATGAGACCCTCACATGCGACGAGCTCTTTAGTAAGCTCAAGTCCAGTGAGATTGATGCCATGGCGAGGGCTTCTTATGAAAATCCTTCTGGCCCGTCGATGGCTTTGCTTTCTGGCTCTTCCGCTGACCCCTCTGGAGGCTTTGCACTTTCTTCTCTTCTTTCTGTTACAGAGGAGCAGCTGGAGTTCATGGGGGATGACGAGTTGGCTTTACTCGCCGACCGGTTCTCGCGGTTCCACAACAACCGCATGAACCGTCGCCGCGGAGGAGGACGCTCGGGATGTTTCGAGTGCGGCGACCCCGAGCACTTCATCGCCAACTGTCCCAAGAAGAACAAGCAAGCATTTGGGAAGGGCGATCATGGGCACAAGTACGACTCCGGCAAGCACAAGGAGAAGTACATCCTCGCAAAGCACAAGCGGAAGGGCAGCTTCAACAAGGAGTACATCAAGAAGAAGTACTTGGAGAAGGCCCAGGCTGAGCAGCGTGCTTTCTTTGCCACGCTCAGCGACGTCGATGACTCGGATGACGACTCCGCTTCCTCAAGCGACGACGAGTCCGAGAAGAAGAAGAAGATCGAGGATAAGTTGAACGACCTCTGTTTCGTCGCCGACAGCGAGGGCTTCTGCACCATGGCCCTCGGCGATGAGATCAACGGCGAGCTGGAGGAGATCCCTTGGAACGACGACGATGACGACGACACCTCTCAGGTATCTCAAACTCCTGACGAACTCTCTGCTGAGGTTGATAAGCTTACTGCTGCTCTCATTAGTCAAGATAAATTGCTTAGGCTTGCCGCTAGGGAGAGAAAGGAGTTTAGGAGAAAGTGGGAGGACGCAGTAAAGGAACTTGAGTCTGTCAAATCCACCGTTGTCGTGACTGAGGAGGATGACTGTGAGATGTGCTCCAAGCACATGACTGACCTTCTCACTTTGAGGGGAAGTATGTTGCTTTGGTTGGAGAGGTGGTTGAGCTTAGGGCTAGATCGTCAGTGCTTGGTGCGTGCAAGTCTTGTGCAGGCTTGCAATCCGAGTTGGCAGAAAAGAATGCCAAGATTGTGTCTCTTGAGAAGGCCAGCTCGGGTAGCACTTGTGTGTCTAGGTGTGCTTTGTGTGAGGGTTGGGAGATGAAGATTACAAATGTGAAGCATGACAAGATGCAAACCGAGGAAGAAAACACATACCTTCGGACCATCTTGTCATGGGTATCTTGTGGTGAGCCGCAACTTGGGATGATGATTGCCCAATTCAAGCGTGCTGGTGGAGGTCCAGGTGTAGGCTTTGCTCAGGGGATGGAGAGTGCTGCTTATTTTGGCAAGATTGGAGAGTCTAGTGGTCTTAACCCGAGTGAGAAGCCCAACTCCACCACTACTCCAAACTTACCAAGATACCACCCAAAGAGCCTCTCAAGCCAAACACCAAAGATGAAGTGTACGAGGAACCTCCAAAAGCTCCACCCAAGAAACAAGTGTGGTCGTGAAGGACGGAAAGTGCTACCAGAAAGCGACCAGAGGGGGGGGGGTGAATGGGAGCTTCAAATTTCTTTTCAGAAACTTGTTGCCACTGTCCCAAGAATCAACCCCAAGAGCACACCTAGAGCTTGCGAGTATCCACGACCCTAGATGTAGAGTGGATGCTTCCAAGAAGCACAGTGAGACACTACACAACTCTAAAAACCCAATGCAAAAACCGGAAATCAAAACCGACAACGAATGATCGAACTGCGGACGAAAACGTGCAGAACGCACCTGACCGGACTCTGACCAGCGTCCGGTCAGTGGACACCGGATGCGTCCGGTAAGCCAAAAACGCTTCTGGAACCTTACTGTTTGTGACCGGACTCACTGTCCCTGAGCGTCCGGTCAAAACTCAAGCGTCCGGTCGATAGAGAAACACCCGATGAACAGTGGAAGTGTTGCGTCCGGTCGTTGAGCAAGTGGTGCGTCCGGTCAAGATCGTGCAGAGGACAAAGCACACATTCAATGACCGGACTCTCGGACGTGCGTCCGGTCACCCCGAGCTGAGCGTCCGGTCACCCTGAAAGTCTGCTGTTCATCCACCGATTTGATCCAAACTCTCCCAAAACGAAACCTCTATGGTTCAAACTTGGAGAGATGAGTCACAATGGAGGATAGTGAGCTACTCCTAGGAGATCATGGCTCGAACCTATCTCCAAATCGATGAATCAAAGAACTTCGGGGGAAGAGAGACAAAAACCGAACCGAAACAAAAATCGATCGATCTACTAGCTCGTGAGGTTAGAGGTGAATTCCTTCGGTGGAAAGAAGTGCCTCACGATCTAGAACAACTCAGTTCAAACGGATTTGCAAAAAACGCAACGAGTAGAGAGATCGATCACCGGGAAAAACATGGAGAAAAGCAACCCGCGAAGAATAGAGCCAAAACGCGAATCACAACCACAAATTTGCAACCGTGTGACTACCACAAGCTACGACAGTGATATTACGGTCTCACTTCCTCAAAATCTCCAGTACACAGAGGTATGGTTCTCTGCGGATCTCAGTTGCTACAGCAGGGGATTGGGAGAGCAGGAAAACCTAGAAGGCAAGGAGCAAATGAGTGAGATAGGATGGGAGGTGGGTGTCTCCCTCTACTTATCCTAATTCTAGTTCCCACTGTACCCCTAACTAATTACAGAGCGAACCAGCTAAACCCTAGGGTTATTCTGGACCAACTCGTGGTAGGTGGTGATCCGACGGCCACGCCCGCACAACTGGTAGCGTTGCCTCGACGAAACCTCACCGATTGCCGCCACGTGCCGCCACCGCTCTGCTCGTCCTTTTTTTGGACTTTGCCCCCGGTTTTGAGGCCCAAACCGGGAAACCAGCCTTCACGACCAACCCCCGGTTTTGAGGCCCAAACCGGGAAACCAGCCGTCCATCGCCTGAGTTTTGAGGCCCAAACTCAGAAACCCGCAGCACCCAGGTTTTGAGGCCCAACCTGGAAACCGTCCTCAGCCCGAGTTTTGTGGCCCAAACTCGGAAACCATCAGCGCCCAGGTTTTGAGGCCCAAACCTGGAAACCGTCCACCCAATGGGTTTTTTGTCGCTTAACCACCAAACCGAGTCATAGAGGGGATGCACCGCCTGTGCACCCCGTCTACCGACACGTGTCCCCATGTCCTCGACCCATGCAAAACCGTGCCCGCAAGTCTTCGCTCGTCGCTGTCCCAGGCTGTCAGCAACCACAGCTGATCCTCAGGCCACCGGTCCCTCAGTCCAAGCCTCACGTCCGCCCTTCACCGCTCTCAGTCCATCGGCACGGCACGTCTCTACTTGACCTTCACCTTGCCTTCGATCACTGTATCCGTGCTCAACACCTGCGCAACACAAGCCAAAGAACATGCGCATTATCCCAGTTGACAATCATTCATCACTCGAGACTCGGCATACACCCATGTATCCGCAATCTCCCCTTGATGAGTGCATTGTCAACTACCCACACAAATCATAATGAAAAAGAGGAAGGGAGGAAGAAGGAGAGAGAACTCGACCAAATGACCCAAAAGCATAGTGTTGGCGTAAAATGTGACACCTCACGCCTAACACACAGCAAGCCAAAAAAGCTAGCTTCAATCGGGTGCCTGGAGTGTGTTGAATCCGGAAACGTGCCAGTCGGTTTGACCTGAAAACCAACAAGGGATAAAACTGTGAGAATACCAATGGAACATGTCGGGTGAGACCAGACAGTTCCATATGTATGGCTTTGAAAGCCAATCACGACGGCATACAGCTATAGAAGCTGACTGTCAGAGCATGTTTATAAAGTCATTCGGCTAGTATGAAAACAGAGCATGTAAAACATATTAACTGCTGAATGTACATGTGAAGAAAGACATGCTTGAATAGATGAAAAGTATCATTAAAACATTGTAAACAGGTAACTTGCAAATATAAAACCAATCTAAAACCTGCATTTGCCGCACGATACCCAGTTCCATCAAAGCCTAACCGTGATTGACATGCATGAACCCACAACATGTGACAATCTAGATTGAAAGTTGATCCGGCCATCATGATCTTATGATTAACAAAACACAAGTGAGCTTGTGAAACAAGGCCGAACAAAGATCAATCTAGATTGGGCAAAAGAGTGTTACAAGAATTGAATGATAAAAACATATAACACATGATAACTTAATGAATATATATTAGATCTGCCAAATCTAATAGAGCCGACAACTATTTTCACTCATGACTTAATCCGCCGCACGATACAAGGCACAAGCAAAAACCTCCCGTCATGAGCTTAAATCCGCCGCACGATCATAAGCTTAACGAACGAGACCACTTGCGTCATATCTAAATCCACCGCATGATACTAGACATGATAGCAAGGTTGTCGGGACTTACGGAGGTCGACGGATCGATGATTCCTCTCGAAGAACTCGACAACACGACTAAGGACTCGAAGGTGGCACAGGGCCGGTTTTGTATTGATATGGTTGTGAACATTTTACAATGGTCGAGGGCTTATATTATACCCTGGACGAAACACGAGTCCTAGACGATTACGACTTACATAATGAAACTTTGGAAAGATACAAATCCTATCCTAATCTCTTCGGCGTCCTTCATTGTCACGTGTCTTCTTGTGTAAGCCGGCTTTATTTGCATCATCCATCTCACGAAATGGAGCCACTGCTTTGTAAAATAGCCGACCGCACAGGCATTCACCGAGACCCTGAAGACCAAATAGTCGCCTGATTGCTTGTCGAATCCTTTCTTCTCTGCTGGCTGGGCCCACTTGTCATATCCTCGTGCGTGCGAAAATCTGGTGTTAACACATGCCCCCTAATTTTGGGATAAATATTTATTCCAAAATTCTCTTTCTTTGCACATTGACGTGGAATCTCCACAAGCATCCACCTTCACTCGCCATAATTGTGGTACTTGCCGATCCATCTCCCGATGCGCCTTTGGGATTCTTTAAAGTCCCCCTTTCACTCTGTTTTGGCTCGTGTATTCCGAACTCCCCTGCTTCAGTCTCAAAACCAGAAAACCCTCTTCTCTCCTGTCATTCCCCAATCTAGAGGATGTCTTCTGTAGCGAGTTGCCATAGCTCCGAGCTTGGTGCTTCTAGCACTTTTAAGAGGAGGTTGCTCCCTTCTTCTTTCTCCTTGTCTCGAAATGAAGCAGCCGGCCTTACTTTGTTACTTCCGTTCAGGAGGACCGGTGACGACCTCTCCGAGGATTTGACCCAGAAGGTCATAGATCTTCAACTCGACCTAGAGGGGAAGGATCGGGAGATCACCCGAATCTCCGGGAGCGTGACGTTGCTCGAGAACGAGCCGTCGGTAAGTATTTTTCATCATTTCCTTCTTATTCTCCTTTTCTGTTTTTACTCACTCTTCCTCTTTTCAGCTTTGGCAGCCAAGCTCCATGCCCTTGAAGCCACCATTACAAAGCTTGCCATCACGGCTGATGTAGCAGGTACGACGCCCCTGAAGCGGGTGAATGAGGTTAACCGAATCCTCCCCGTCATCTCTAGGGTCGGCATGGGGTATGGAGCGGCGCTCGCTTTCAACGCCGTGAGGATCCACTCTGGCGCCAATTACCGCAGATTTGATGTCTGCGAGCAAGAACTGGAAGATAGAGTAGAACATTCTGTGGATGACATGAAGGAAGCCGGAACAGATCTGGCCGACACTTTTGATCACTTTCTCCTGATTATACGTAGGATGGAGTGGACGAATTGATCCTCTTTACTGTAATCCTGCATCCTATTTTTTTTTGTAAATAAGAGGTTCTTTTGTTCGCTCCTTCGAAACCAGTATGTGATTGATCCTTCGAGATCAATGTGTGCTCTTTTTCGTGCATCAGCCATCAATTTTCATTTTACTCTAGCGGCGATGTACATTACATCGGCTATTCGCTGATAATCATGCCTGACCATCTCCATTCCGTAAGCAATTGCTGTAGTTGATTATCTTGGGTTCAGAGTTTTTTCAGTTATTCCCTTCAATTTTTCGGTCTATGACAGCATCAGGATAGTAACTCTTGAGGGACTTCTCCATTTCCAACAACCAGCGATGGCTGAGGCAACAAAAAGGCAACAACCAGCGATGTTTCCAAGTCAGATAAATTGTTTGAATACTTATTGAAGGAAGGACGCATCAAATTGTCGGAAGGTCATCCTATGCTGCGCCCTGAAGGGGTCAAGGACAAGAAATATTGTGGCTTCCATAATACCAGGTCCCACTCTATAAATGATTGCCGAGTGTTCAGAGTGCGGATTCAGAAGGCTATCCAGGACGGACATCTAGGTTTGATGGAAAGATGAAAATTGATGGTAGCCCTTTTGGACAGAATACTGTTTCCTTCTCTGTTAATATGGTTGGTGCAGTTGACCCCAGAAGCAAAAACAAGATGAAAGTGTTAACCTCTAATAGAGCGAGAGAAGCTGATACTGTTGACCCAGATCGGCAAATTACAAATGCGGAATTTCGGCAACGAGTCCATTTCCAAAATAGCCGAACTAAGAAGGGCGAAGCTTCCAGGACCAGGGTCACGACACGCATTCTGTTGAATAAGTGGCGCCGGGGGCAAGAGCGGTACCAAAAGCAGAGGTTTCATGAAGAGAAAAAGTTCCTACAAAAGCAACATAAGTATGAAGAAGAAATATACCGAGAGGAACAAGAGCATATAAGGGAACAAGAACAATCACACTGGGGATGCTCATTTTTCAAATACTGTTGGAACGAAGGCTTGAAGCTGCCTGCTAAAAACAACTGCCCTGAATGCAGCGATCAGTATTCTGAATACAGGCAGTCTTGAGTCAACCGCCGTTCTGTCCATGAAAGGTTTGGAGCATGAATCCCTGAGGGCGATCGGCGCTTAAAAATAAATAATGTAAAATCCGCAGGGGAAAGGATTTGCTGATCGAAGTTGGGCTCGTACTGGAGAAGAAGAATACCGCGAGTGTGTCTGGCAGAAAGGACAGTGGTGTCCACCAGGATTGAGGAAAAGCCAGAAGAGGAGAGTGCAGCGCCTAAGAAACAGAGAGTTAGCGCAAGCAGGTGCAAAGACGAAGGTTTGGCGTCCTAAAGAGAAGCCGAATGGAGGTGATCGTTCGGCTGATACATGCATGGCATTCTTTCTCCCACCAGAGTTCATAGCCCCCGAAGGTCAAGATGTCCAAGACGAAGTCTATTCAGATTTTGATGAAGATGAATTTCAAGACTTGTTGGCTCATCTCGTCTTGGCTCAACGAGCGGTATTATGATAAACCAGCTAAGCATCAACACTTGAAGCCACTTTATATGAGAGGATATGTTAATGGCAAGCCACAACCAAGATGTTCATTGATGGAGGGGGCTGCCATAAATATCATGCCATATACCACCTTCAGAAAACTTGGGATGACAAGTGAAGATTTATAGAACACTGACATGGTGTTGAGGGACTTGCTGGCAATTCTTCTGATGCTCGGGAGCAGTTCATGTTGAGTTGACGATCGGATCTAAAAACCTTGATCACTACCTTCTTCATCATTGATGGCAAGGGGGCATACAGTTTGCTATTAGAAAGAGATTGGATACATGCAAATTGCTGTGTACCGTCAACTATGCACCAGTTCCTCATCCAGTGGATTGGAGATGACATCGAAATCGTCCATGCTGATGATTCGGTGAGTATTGCTAATGCAGAGCCCACCTACTGGGAATATGATGGTGTCGAGTGCTTCTCTAGAAGAGCTTGGGAAGTAGGTCTTGTGAATGTTTTCGGCGAGGACCAACAACCGATTCAGACAATCGGCTCTCAGAGCAACTTTTGAATAATCCAACTGGTGGTAATGGAGAAGAATTGAGACCGAGTTTCATGTCGGCTGAAAAGGAATAAAGTGTTGGTGATGAAGCTGAAATAGGACCAATGTGTGCAAAGTTTGGGTCTCGAGCATGTTTTGAAGTTGATAAACATTTGAAAAGATTCTGTTTATTCTCCATTACCGAAAGTTCAAGAGAAGATCGAGAGTTCACGAAAGGTGACATACAACGAAAGCTTTTGATGAAATTGAAGATATATGAAGGCACTTCCACAACTTGGTGATCATTTCAAGTTGTACGTGACGGCCGATAGCCTTATAGTAGGATCGGTCCTATTTAAGTTTAAAGAAAAACAGGATAAGTAAGAGCTTACTTAGCGGAAAACGGAAAATGTCACCCAAGAAGGTTATTCGGCTATATGAATATGTTTTTGTGTTACTTACGAGCTAAAGCTTCGGCACTACTTATTAAAAGCCGAACGCATGGAGATTGTGTAACTCAAGAAACATTTGAATACAAAGATAGCCGATGTGAAAACATCGCCTTTAGCAGAAAAAATATTCCTAGAATTTGAGTAATGGCCGATATTGTTTATATCGTCTTTAGTACAAGAATATTCATGACCCTGGTGACCCTAGCATTTTCCATGTTAGCAGGTTTATCGGGGAGAGAGAGAAAGGTGAAGTGCAGTAGGTGAAGATGCGAGCGACATGACATGTCAAAAACAAGATCTATTCGGCTAAGATGACGTCATGCGTTCGGGAAACGTTCTTCTGAAAAAATGTTGCAATCGAAGAAAGGATAACTGAAGAATCAAGAGATGCAAATAGACATTATTCAGAAGAGAACGAGTTTCATATTGCAAGCTTCGTTCACAGATCTGTCCTAATACAAACTACCCTCGGAAAAATCTGATCTGGACAGATTGTGGATCAACAGTCTCGGCGACGGCAGCGGCATGATCGTCATAAATTTCAAGGTCTTCAGATTCATCCGGATCGCCGCCTGCGAAGCCAACTGGTAGAGAAGAGTAGTCCTCTTTGGTCCAAGAACTCATTGCTGATAGCCCGAGGGAAAACCCAGCATGCACACATTGGATGACGGCCTGATCTATGCGACCATCCACGACGTCAAGATGGGCTTCGGCTGAATCCCCACGAGCATTCACCTTGAGGGCAACTCTGTTTGCTGCTGCTTTCAGACGGTCATTCTCTGTAGAAAGGGCTAGCAAGAAGAAGGGATGCGTCAAGCATAACAAGCTCAACCAGAAGAAGAGGACCAAGACTTTACTAACCTGTAATGATGCTGCAGAGCTATTTCCGTTGGTTCGCCCATTCAGCGTCCTCAATACCATGTTTCTTGGATACATCTTCCAGTTCCTCCTGGGCTTTATCCCTTTCCTCACGGTACCGAAGAAGCGTCCGAACGGGTCTGCTGGAATTCAGAATCTGATGGCTTGGGGAAAAGATTAGAAGAGATTATTTGAGCTACCGTTTCTAGAAGAAGAACCCAAGCTTGGCTGGAGGAGGATCCCGCTCTGAAGAGGAAGCGGACAGTGAATCAGAGATAGACAAGCAAGAAAGCTACTGCAAGGGGGGAGGGAATCAGTTTTTACCCGTAACGCCGGTGAGTTGGTGCTTGGCTTCCTCGTGCTTCGTCTCCAATGTAATGCCTGCCGTGGTCACCATTGCCTGCCATTGATGGAAACACGAGCAGAAGATTTTCTCTATGGCTTGAGCTAGAAGCCGAGAAGTGGAAGTGGGAAAGTTGCAAGTCAAACTGTTTGGTTGAAGTCAAGAGGAATGACCTGTCTGGGGTCATATTTATAGAACCATGGTTTGCACACTGGAGGACCAAGCATCGGAGTAGGGTTTTTCACGGTTATGGACCGTTATTGGGCCAGGCCGCATTTTGACGATTGGAAGAGATCATGACTCCAGAATCAGAAAAGCCGATAGGATTCGGCTAAGAGTTGTCAGTTTTAACTAGTAGTTTGGGAACTCACATTACCAAATGGCACTAAGAGCAGAGGGTGAAGATCAGAAAATCCCTTAAGAGATATTACCTTGATGTCATCATCGGAAAGCTAAGAAAAAACCGGAACTTTGGATCTAAATAACCGATTGCAACAATTGTCCGCAAGGCAAAGGTGATTGGTATAATTGTTGATAGCTGATGTAATATGCATCGCCGTCGAAGCAAAAATAGAAGCGTCGGTGACTACTGAACGAAATAGAACATGCATTTGATCTCGAAGGATCAATCGCAGATTGATTTCAGGAGGACGAACAGAGGAACTTATTTACAAAAGAAGGAACAAGTTACATGGGGAATCAGTTCGTCCATTCTATCCTATTCCTAATTGGGAGATCAAAGTCGAAGGAATCAGCTAGATTTGTTCCAGCTTCTTTCATATCATCGATAGAGTGAGCCACCCTGTATTCTAGCCCTCGCTCACAGACATCAAAATTGCGGTAATCGGCGCCGGAATGAATCCGTACAGCGTTGAAAGCAAGTGCTGCGCCGTATCCCATACCGGCTCTGGAGATGTCAGGGCTCGGTTGACCTCGTTCACCCGCCTCAGTGCTGTCGTGCCGGTACATTGGCTGTGACGGCGAGATCAGCAACAGCAGCTTCGAGAGAATGAAGCTTGGTCTCCAGGGCTGGAAAGGAGGAAGAGTCAGTAAAAACGGGGAAAGAGAATATAAAAAAACGATGAAGAGATGCCTACCGGCAGCCCGTTCCCGAACGACATCACGCTCTTGAGAGATTCGGGTAATCTCCCGATCCTTCCTCTCCAGATCAAATTGAAGATCTGCAATCTTTTGAGTCAGGACCTTAGGAAGGTCATCATCGGTCCTCCTAATGAAAAGTGATAAAGTAAGAGCGGCTGCATCATTTTGAAACAAAAGAGAGAAAGAAGAAAAGAGAAACCTCCTCTTAGAGGTGCTAGAAGCACCAAACTCGAGCTATGGCTGTTGGTAGTTCTTAGCTTCACTAAAGATAGAGCTAGGCAACTATCCCCGGTAACGGCCCAGAAATGCTTGTTGGCACTCGCTAACGTTGTTACTAGGAGTAGACTATGGAGTCTATCCTTGGCAACGGCGTCAGAAATGCTTGAAGCAAGATCGATCACTATACCTAAAGGAGTGGAGCTAAAGCAGCTGTCTACTAATGCCAAACGAGGTTGTCAATCCCGACACTACTAGGAGCTAACTAGAGAGATTGCAATCTTCCAGGAGGAGATTCTGCAAGCGCACAGAACTATCGTAGTAGCACTTCGCCTGGGAGTACCAGGTGTCGTTTTATTTGATCCCAAGGGAAGGCTAGGGTGGTGTATGAGTCGAGTCAAGGAGGGGATGAGAGTCGAAGAAATAAGAAAAGAGAAAAGGGGAAAAGGGAAGAGAAGGGATGGAAGGCTAGAAATAATATATGGATGGCTAGGTAAGGATGAAATGGATGGCTAAGGTAAGGGGGATGGATAAATGGATAAATGGAATAGGATAACTAAGGGTAACTAACTAATAACTACTAACTACTGATAACTAATCCTAGATAACTACAAAGCAAGATAACTACGAAGCGAGATAGTTAAGAAGCAAGGCAGGCAAAAGACAATAAAGCAACTAAGTTGAGTAAAGTTTTATTCCTATCTTGTCAAGTATCGAGGCGTACTAGGCTTTACCACTTACTTAGGTTGAACGCTAGCACAACGAGCCTTACTGTTAAACTGGGCCAACTACGTGGTAGAATTCAAGGCGCACAGGGCTGTCACCACCTGCTTGCTACCACAGCTATCCGGGGGTCCAGCCGTATCTGAAGGTAAGTCTATAACTAAGCACCAAGCTTAACTATATTCTAACTATCTCTACCCTAGCTTTGGATAGAAACACCCTTGCGGACGTCAGAGCAAACACTTGACTTAATAAGATAAACACTAAACTAACTAAGCAACTTATTGGCAAAGATCAAACACTAAGCTCACTAGAGATTAACTACTATGGCTAAGTGAATTGATCTGTAGGATAGCTAGGCACTCAAGCAATCAATCAAGTATACCACTCAATACTGATAAGTAGAATAAAGTAATACTTGAAATGATGAACTAGAATATAGTAAGTGCTTGAGTAACAAGAGCAAAACCTGAACTGGAGATGAAGGAAGACTCTTCCCAGCTCCAGGACCGATCACTCGCACGCCTCTACTCTTGAGCTAAGCCTTGAGCAGCGCTACCACGAGGGCGAAGATGCCTTGCTCTACTAGCTACCTACTTGCCTAAGCTCTCTAAGCTTCTAACCTAACTCTCACTTGCTTCTCTTGCTTTGCTTCTCTTGGAAGTGTGGGATATGAGGGATATGAATGAAGAGGTGCCTCCAGGGGGGTATTTATAGCCCAAATGAGTGAGGGGGGTTCTTATAGTGGGCAGCCAACCGACCTAGGGTTAGGTCAGGTGGCGGGCGCCACCCCCTACTGGCGGCCGCCAGCTCCCTGGCCGTTGAATGAACCGCCTCTGCTTCAACGGCATCCAGGTGGTTGTCCAACGTGGTTTGGAGGTCGGTTGCATGTCCTAGCAACCGACATTCAGCCTTGATCCACGCCACTCCTCCCTAAGTCGTCCGATGTCACTGACCTAGTGACCAAGGGCCAGGATTTGGCCTTGGGGAGGTCACATGGATCGGTGACGTGGTAGGGGGTGACACTTGGGCCAACCCAAGTGGCGGGCGCCACTTAGGGGTGGCGGGCGCCACCTAGGGGTGGCGGGCGCCACCCCCCTTAGGCCCATTTGGGCCCTGCTGAGTGGGCTTGGCCTCTGGTGGGTCCATACGTCCAAATTTGGTTCAAATCCTGCATTCAAATAGAATTCTATGGACATGTGGAATTTGGTTAGTTTGAAACCTATTTGACTACATTTCATGCCTTTTTGGTGAACTTTAGGGTCAAATGTTGACGGTAAAACAGGTGTTTAAGGACCGTCAACAAGCTCCCCCAAGCTAACCTATTGCTCGTCCTCGAGCAACAATGCGGTTTAAGCATTGAGCATGAAATGGATAGCAACTTAAGATGTCTGCAAGTCCATATTGTATATTGAGAAATAACTTAGCATGTATCATAAATCATAGCAATGTGGAGCTTATAGCTTTTCACTTCAAACATGCAAGAGTGAAATAAAGCAGTAGATAGGAAACTTTTATCTTGCTTAGGTTTGACTAGGATTTTGTCTGGAGGTTTTTTTTAAGGTTTTCAAAAGATAACAACTTGCTTAAGTCCTCCAAGATTCACTCAATCACTCAATGGTGTTTAAATCCTCACTTAGGCCAAAATGTAGCCTCTCCTATTTCTAAAGAATGATATGTGGAGTTATAGGTAGGCTAAGAACCATGAGCAAATTGCTTGATGTTTATTGCTAAGCTAGACACTCAGATCATAAGGAGCAGCAAATCATAAAAATTGATCAAGAAGTGCATGTGTGGTTTATGTGGAAGTGTATAGAGAGGTATTTCATAATCCTTCCTAGTTAATTTCTAGGGTCTAGAGCTAATGATAATTCTCTCTCCTTTTTTTTGATACATAGTGAGTAGACAAAAGATGTGTCCTCACATTTTCTTAGGACATAGTCCTACTTTGCTCACTTTTTCTCTTTTTTTCAGGACATAGTCCTTTCTTGAGCTATTTTGCTCATTTTTCTCTCTCTCTCTTTTAGCTCTAGATTTCCCCAGACATCTATAGGAAAGGATTTTTGAAATGAAAAAGGGGAAGAGGGAGAAATGCTTATTCCCAGTGTAGGAATAGCATAAGGCTAGCAATGGGATGTTTGGCAGGGTATTGCATATCTCCGGTGTAGAGAATAAGCAATTTATTTGGTGGTTGCAAACTTCCAAAGTGGAAAGTAGGCAAATTATGGTGGGTGTACGTGAATCTTGATTCAAAAGATATGATAAGCTTCTCTACTAAGATCTATGAGGTCTAACAAAGCTCAACACAAACAAAGCTCTTTGTGGTTTTGACTAATGACTAACAAATATTTGGCTGGTGGTGGGATGGGATAAAATCTAGGAGGAACTTTTAGCAAGGTTTTCATAAATTTTTTTAAAAGAAATCCTCCAGATTAGGTCCTAATTTCACCTTAACAAGTTTAAAGAATTACTCCATTTCTTACTAACTTTACTCACTAAGCATGATTTCAGTTAAAGCATGTGCAACCCACAAAAGCTACAACTTAGATAAGACCAGTTATTCAAACCATAACAATAGCATTTGCATGACATATTTCAAATCTTATTCAGGTTTCAACTTGTTTAAGCAGATTTTATCAATTTTATTCACGGAGTGGTTATTTAGGCAAGCATGTGACATTCAAAAGATATAGAATTTAAGAACTGAATGTAAAGTGTAGGATCGGAGCGGGAGTCTCCCCAAAGCTGGCTTCTTGCTTGGTGAAAGATCTTCTTCGTCTCAGTCGGAGCTCTTGTTCTCATTTTATTAAAAGGGAAACTATCTAATGTTGTGAAAAGGGAAACTATCCTATTTTGATATTTTATTGTTCTAATTATGTTAACATATACCTATGCATAAAACTAATGATAACTGATTTTTTTTTAGTTTCATGCATGACATATGTTATTTATTCGAAAAAGGGAAAATTGAAGGGAAATTAAAAGTAAAACCATACCTTAGGTCCATGGAGTTTCATCCTTATTGGGTAGATCTTCTTCCTTGGGCACTTCTTCTCTTAGTACTCCATCTGGTTCTTCTTCTTTTGGCACCTCTCCCTTGTTATGTGAATTACACAACTCAGGAGGAGGTGGTTCTTTCTTTCTGCTCCACCCTGTTCTTGGGCGCCTCTTCTTGGTACGAACGGGTTTTGCTACCTGCATGTTAGCGGCATATGCGGGACCACGGGAGAAGGAGAATATTTCCTTCCTCCCTCCTAATGTCATTTGAATTTTACCACTTCCCACATATATGCAAGCATTAACAGTATTCAAGAAGGGTCTACCTAAGATTAGAGGCACATCTTTCCTATTTCCCATATCTAGTATTATGAAATCAACAGGAACATAGGAGCCTCTAATATGAACAGGTAAATCATTAACTATTCCTTCTACATAGCAAGTGGATTGATCAGCTAGCACAACATAGGCAGATGTGGATGACATGGGTGGAAAGAATGAGTTTTCATAAAAATCTTTAGATAAAATGTTCACACTCGATCCTAAATCACACATGGCATTTTTAAAGACTTCACCAAAGATTGAGCATCTAATTATGGGACTACCAGGATCACCCTTTTTAACAGTCATGGTTTGATCTTCATAATAGTTAAAATATTTTATATCAACCATATTAGCAGTTTGCATGTCAGGTTTAGCAGGAATTTTGCCAGATTCAAAAGATGGTATGATAACAGCAAGTTGAGCTAATTGGGTTTCTAACATCTTATTAAAGCTTAATTGATTTTTCAGAGCAGATGAGAAATCTTCCAATTTAGCATTTATTTTCACAAGGGTTTTATCATTCGCCATTAATTTCTTATTCAAAAATTCAGTAGTTCTACCTTGTGAGTAAACTAAATTCTTTAAGAACGAGAAATCATCAGAATTATGAAAATTAGAGCGAGAGAATGAATTGTTACCTTGAGAATTGGAGTGCCGATTCCATCCTTGATTCTGTTGACGGAAACCGTTACTGTTGTTGATGAAGTTCAAATCTTCATGTAGCTCGGGGCAGTGGCTCCCAGAATGTCCGGTTTCTCCACAGACTTCAGAAGTCATGTAGGATTCCAGAGATTGGACACTCTCCTGTTGGTTCATCTTCTCACAGCTGTCCAGCTTCTTTGCCAGCAGGTCCATCTTGGCCACGATCATGTCGGCCTCCTTAAGGGAATGCATACTTCGCTTACGGGGCTACAGTCTCTCGTCATTCCATCCTTGGTTCGACACCATCTTCTTCATGAGAGCCTTAGCATCTGCAACATTCAGAGAAAAGAATGCACCGCCGGAGGCGGCATCCAAATGGCTTCTAGAGAGAGGGGTTAGGCCATGGTAGAAGTTCTGGATCAATAGCCAGTCCTCCATACCATGGTGCGGACAAGCAGCGACATACTCTTGCAACCTCTCCCAAGCCTCGGGAATAGATTCCTCGGCTTGTTGCGTAAAGCTAGAGATTTTGTTGCGAAGGGCATTCGTCTTGCCCATCGGAAATAATTTGGCGAGAAAAGCATTGGAACACTTGTCCCATGTGTCTACAGCGTTGCGATCGGTATAGAACCATTGCTTCGCTTTTCCTAGCAAAGAGAAAGGAAAGAGACGAAGACGGATGGCTTCTTGGGTTATCCCCTTAATGGTGAAGGTGCCGCAAATCTCCAAAAATTGTTGGAGGTGAGCATTGGCATCCTCATGAGCCTTGCCACAGAACGGGCTAGCTTGGACCATCATGATCAGAGCCGGTTTCAACTCAAAATTGAGGTTGGCATTGATCACGTCTGGTCCCGTCGCTACATTAGCGACAGAAGGAGCAGAAAACTCATGAATGGTCTTATTGGCCATCGTGAAGATAGAACGAGATAAGAAAGAAAGAAGTTGAAGAAGATGAAGGAAAAAGATAAGAAGAACTAAGGAAAGAAAGAATGGGGTAAGATGGGATTCGCTAAGCGGAAGCTTAAGCGAAGATAAATTCGACACGGACTCAACCGATACACCGATTGCCTTCCCCGGCAACGGCGCCAGAAATGCTTGTTGGTAGTTCTTAGCTTCATTAAAGATAGAGCTAGGCAACTATCCCCGGTCACGGCCCAGAAATGCTTGTTGGCACTCACTAACGTTGTTACTAGGAGTAGACTATGGAGTCTATCCCTGGCAACGGCGTCAGAAATGCTTGAAGCAAGATCAATCACTATACCTAAAGGAGTGGAGCTAAAGCAGCTGTCTACTAATGCCAAACGGGGTTGTCAATCCCGACACTAGTAGGAGCTAACTAGAGAGATTGCAATCTACCAGGAGGAGATTCTGCAAGCGCACAGAACTATCATAGTAGCACTTCGCCTGGGAGTACCAGGTGTCGATTTATTTGATCCCAAGGGAAGGCTAGGGTGGTGTATGAGTCGAGTCAAGGAGGGGATGAGAGTCGAAGAAATAAGAAAAGAGAAAAGGGGAAAAGGGAAGAGAAGGGATGGAAGGCTAGAAAGAATATATGGATGGCTAGGTAAGGATGAAATGGATGGCTAAGGTAAGAGGGATGGATAAATGGATAAATGGAATAGGATAACTAAGGGTAACTAACTAATAACTACTAACTACTGATAACTAATCCTAGATAACTACAAAGCAAGATAACTACGAAGCGAGATAGTTACGAAGCAAGGCAGGCAAAAGACAATAAAGCAACTAAGTTGAGTAAAGTTTTATTCCTATCTTGTCAAGTATCGAGGCGTACTAGGCTTTACCACTTACTTAGGTTGAACTCTAGCACAACGAGCCTTACTGTTAAACTGGGCCAACTACGTGGTAGAATTCAAGGCGCACAGGGCTGTCACCACCTGCTTGCTACCACAGCTATCCGGGGGTCCAGCCGTATCTGAAGGTAAGTCTATAACTAAGCACCACGCTTAACTATATTCTAACTATCTCTACCCTAGCTTTGGATAGAGACACCCTTGCGGACGTCAGAGCAAACACTTGACTTAATAAGATAAACACTAAACTAACTAAGCAACTTATTAGCAAAGATCAAACACTAAGCTCACTAGAGATTAACTACTATGGCTAAGTGAATTGATCTATAGGATAGCTAGGCACTCAAGCAATCAATCAAGTATACCACTCAATACTGATAAGTAGAATAAAGTAATACTTGAAATGATGAACTAGAATATAGTAAGTGCTTGAGTAACAAGAGCAAAACCTGAACTGGAGATGAAGGAAGACTCTTCCCAGCTCCAGGACCGATCACTCGCACGCCTCTACTCTTGAGCTAAGCCTTGAGCAGCGCTACCGCGAGGGCGAAGATGCCTTGCTCTACTAGCTACCTACTTGCCTAAGCTCTCTAAGCTTCTAACCTAACTCTCACTTGCTTCTCTTGCTTTGCTTCTCTTGGAAGTGTGGGATATGAGGGATATGAATGAAGAGGTGCCTCCAGGGGGGTATTTATAGCCCAAATGAGTGAGGGGGGTTCTTATAGTGGGCAGCAAACCGACCTAGGGTTAGGTCAGGTGGCGGGCGCCACCCCCTACTGGCGGCCGCCAGCTCCCTGGCCGTTGGATGAACCGCCTCTGCTTCAACGGCATCCAGGTGGTTGTCCAAGGCGGTTTGGAGGTCGGTTGCATGTCCTAGCAACCGACATTCAGCCTTGATCCATGTCACTCCTCCCTGAGCCGTCCGATGTCACTGACCTAGTGACCAAGGACCAGGATTTGGCCTTGGGGAGGTCACACGGATCGGTGACGTGGCAGGGGGTGACACTTGGGCCAACCCAAGTGGCGGGCGCCACTTAGAGGTGGCGGGCGCCACCTAGGGGTGGCGGGCGCCACCCCCTTAGGCCCATTTGGGCCCTGCTGAGTGGGCTTGCCTCTGGTGGGTCCATACGTCCAAATTTGGTTCAAATCCTGCATTCAAATAGAATTCTATGGACATGTGGAATTTGGTTAGTTTGAAACCTATTTGACTACATTTCATGCCTTTTTGGTGAACTTTAGGGTCAAATGTTGACGGTAAAACAGGTGTTTAAGGACCATCAACAATGGCGACTAGCTGCAGAAGACGTCCTCTAGATTGGGGGATGGCAGGAGAGAAGAGGGTTTTCTGGTTTTGAGATTGAAGCAGGGGAGTTCGGAATGCACAAGCCGAAACGGAGTGAAAGGGGACTTTAAAAGAAACCCAAAGGTGCATCGGGGGATGGATCGGCAAGTACCACAATTATGGCGAGTGAAGGTGGATGCTTGTGGAGATTCCACGTCAATGTGCAAAGAAAGAGAATTTTGGAATAAATATTTATCCCAAAATTAGGGGGCATGTGTTAACACCAGATTTTCGCACGCACGAGGATATGACAAGTGGGCCCAGCCAGCAGAGAAGAAAGGATTCGACAAGCAATCAGGCGACTATTTGGTCTTCAGGGTCTCGGTGAATGCCTGTGCGGTCGGCTATTTTACAAAGCAGTGGCTCCATTCGTGAGATGGATGATGCAAATAAAGCCGGCTTACACAAGAAGACACGTGACAATGAAGGACGCCGAAGAGATTAGGAATAGGATTTGTATCTTTCCAAAGTTTCATTATGTAAGTCGTAATCGTCTAGGACTCGTGTTTCGTCCAGGGTATAAATATAAGCCCTCGACCATTGTAAAATTGTTCACAACCATATCAATACAAACCGGCCCTGTGCCACCTTCGAGTCCTTAGTCGTGTTGTCGAGTTCTTCGAGAGGAATCATCGATCCGTCGACCTCCGTAAGTCCCGACAACCTTGCTATCATGTCTAGTATCATGCGGTGGATTTAGATATGACGCAAGTGGTCTCGTTCGTTAAGCTTATGATCGTGCGGCGGATTTAAGCTCATGACGGGAGGTTTTTGCTTGTGCCTTGTATCGTGCGGCGGATTAAGTCATGAGTGAAAATAGTTGTCGGCTCTATTAGATTTGGCAGATCTAATAGATTCATTAAGTTATCATGTGTTATATGTTTTATCATTCAATTCTTGTAACACTCTTTTGCCCAATCTAGATTGATCTTTGTTCGGCCTTGTTTCACAAGCTCACTTGTGTTTTGTTAATCATAAGATCATGATGGCCGGATCAACTTTCAATCTAGATTGTCACATGTTGTGGGTTCATGCATGTCAATCACGGTTAGGCTTTGATGGAACTGGGTATCGTGCGGCAAATGCAGGTTTTAGATTGGTTTGATCATGCTTGCTTGTATGTTCCTTCTTCATGGACCCCAACTCGGCTAGTTTGCCGATCTTGGTTAAGCTTACGCGAGTAATGAGCTTTTATAGATCTGTTCAAATACATGCATGCTTTTAGCTTGTTATAATTAGATTGTATCATGCGGTGGCTTAATCTAATTATAAGGAGTGGTGTAGACTTATGGCAAGTGGTATCATGCGGTGGATTAGCTTCGCTTGAGTTTATGCTTGACGGGTCTATGAAGGCTAGACGTGCGGCAGACTAGTTGGATTAACCTATGCATGTGTTATTTGAATAGATTTATATTTGCAAGTTACCTGTTTACAATGTTTTAATGATACTTTTCATCTGTTCAAGCATGTCTTTCTTCACATGTACATTCGGCAGTTAATATGTTTTACATGCTCTGTTTTTATACTAGCCGAATGACTTTATAAACATGCTCTGACAGACAGCTTCTATAGCTGTATGCTGTCGTCATTGGCTTTCAAAGCCGTACATATGGAACTGTCTGGTCTCACCCGGCATGTTCCATTGGTATTCTCACAGTTTTATCCCTTGTTGGTTTTCAGGTCAAACCGACTGGCACGTTTCCGGATTCAACACACTCCGGGCACCCGATTGAAGCCAACTTTTTCGGCTTGTTGTGTGTTAGGCGTGAGGTGTCACATTTTACGCCAACAATGGGCAACGGCTCGACGCAACCAAGCAAATCAAAGCTAGCCCTCAAGAAGAGGTAGAACAGGCTCAACACCACTAGCGAGAAAGCTCGACACCAATTGAAATACCAATTGAAATTCAAGCAGAATAGAGCTAGCCCTCAAGAAGAGGCAGAACGGGCTCAACACCGCTAGCGAGAAAGCTCGATACCAACTGAAGAGCATAAAGGCAAAATCGCTAGTCCCTCAAGAAAGAGGCACAGAGGCTCAACACAACTAGTAGAAAAAACTCTGAATCAATTGGAAAAACCAAAATCCGAGCCAACTCAAACTCACCCTCTAATAGTGCACACAACTAGGAAATCTCCCCCAGGAAATCTCCCCCTTAGTTGATCTTATGATTTGAGAGAATTTCTCCCCCTTAGTTGAAAATGCACTATCAAGGTATCTCCCCTCCAAAATGCATATCAGTTAAAATGCAAGTTAGCAGCTTCAGGAATATAGTCGATAGAATATGAAGATGCTAGACAAAATACTGATCCGATGACTCAACAGTATGCACAGAATGCTAGCAAAGGCTCAAACTGATCACCAAATACGAAATCTGAACATTGGAGCAAAATGAGCAGTTTTTAGCCAAAAAGCATTCACCATCAAGGTATCACTAAACATGTATAGACAGGAAGTCAAACAAGTGCTAATCATGTATACAAAGTGAACTACCCCTAGCAAGGTTAAATCATCATGCTATAGAATGAAACATAGACTTGTATATTCAAATTTTATCGGAGTTGCAGCGGTTAAAATACACAAGTTCAAACAGCATGTGATTGCGAGAGGTTGAAAGCTTGTCTTTGCCTAACTTTTCAACTGTGCGAAGCCTATGCAGAAACAATCAGAAGCTTAAAACAACAGTTTCGGTCATACACTATACAGCTCAAGTTTAACTCAAAGTGCAATGAGAAACAGTCTTGATACTGTGATGTGCTGACAAGCAATCCCATCTCGATCTTTCCAATTCACTTAACTTGGTTCAAATTTAAAGCAGAATATGAGCATACCAAGCAAGTGAATGACTCAGAACTAGAGACATAGCAACCTAGCATATATGAAAAGCATGAGTGAATTCAACACATCCTACACATGCTAGTTGCATATCTCAATGGTGAATAATTTCAAGTTTTAAGTTCATTAAGCAAGTTCACCATTTACAAAATAGCTTAGCTCGCAACATATATCAGTGATCAGAAAGAGCATAAGCTACAGGCATCATTATATAGCATTGGAGCAAAACTATATAGAGCATAATCACATTCTAAGGATTATATGCATGAAGCTTGAAAATGCAAAGATGCATGATAAGATGCAAAGACTAACTACCAATTGAAAGAAAAAGAGTCAGTCTATAATACATGAACCAAAATGTTTCCCCTAACTAAAAGGGGAAACACACACCAAGCTCACCTCTCAACCTAGCAAAAGTTGATTGGTCCAAAGGCTTGGTGAAAATATCAGCCAACTGATGATGAGTATCGACATGGCAAAGGTCGATATCACCCTTCTCATAGTGGTCTCGCAGAAAATGAAAGCGCACATCAATGTGTTTGGTCTTAGAATGCAGCACAGGGTTCTTAGCAACGCTAATAGCACTCGTGCTGTCACAAAGCAAAGGAACGCGAGAAAAGCTCAGACCAAAATCACGCAAAGTGACCATCATCCAAAGCAATTGGGAACAACAGCTAGCCGCAGCAACATACTCAGCCTCTGTGGTAGATTGGGCGACACTAGACTGCTTGCGAGAAGACCACGAAACAAGAGAAGAACCAATAAACTGACAAGTCCCAGAAGTAGACTTGCGCTCAATTCGGCAACCAGCAAAATTGGCATTAGAATAACCGCAAAGAGAGAGGCTGGACGAAGCAGAATACCAAATCCCAAACTCTGGAGTGAAGCATAAGTACCTCATAATGCGCTTGACCGCCTGACGGTGAGAGGTGCGCGGCGACGACTGAAATCGCGCGCAAAGACACACCGTGAACTGAATGTCCGGGCGTGTCGGCGTCAGGTACAACAGTGACCCGATCATACTCTGGTACTCCTTCTGGTCCATAGCTTCTCCATCCTTGTCCGCATCCAGGGCCGTCGTGGTCGACATGGGTGTTGGAAGAGGCTTGGCCTCACCCATATCAAATTTCTTCAGGATATCCTTGGTATACTTACCCTGGTGCACAAACGTTCCCTCTCGAGATTGCTTGATTTGCAACCCGAGTATAAACGTCAACTCGCCCATCATGATCATCTCAAACTCCCTGCTCATAGTATCTGCAAACATGGCACCAAAGCGTGAGAAGAACCACCGAAAATGATATCATCCACGTAAATCTGGACTAAGAGAGTGTCATTGCCTTGCTTGAGGAGAAAAAGCGTTTTATCCACACATCCCATTTTAAAACCCTTAGCAAGCAAAAAGGTTTTGAACCTATCATACCAGGCTCTAGGGGCTTGTTTCAAACCATATAAAACTTTGTGAAGTTTAAAAAGATGGTTTGGAAACTTGGGATTTTCGAAACCGGGGGGTTGTTTCACATACACCTCTTCTTCTATGTAGCCGTTTAGGAAGGCACTCTTGACATCCATTTGAAAAAGTTTAAACCCTTTGGATGCAGCAAAAGCCAAGAGTATCCTAATCGCCTCCAAACGAGCTACAGGAGCAAACGTCTCCTCATAGTCTATCCCCTCCTTCTGACTATACCCCTGGGCTACAAGTCTGGCCTTGTTTCTCAAAACATGGCCATCCTCTCCTTGTTTGTTTTTGAAAACCCATTTTGTACCAATAGGGTGACACTCAGGAGGAGGTGGAACCAAAACCCAAACCCGATTTCTTTCAAAATTTTCGAACTCCTCATGCATGGCATTGACCCAATCAGGATTAGATAAAGCGTGTCCAACATCTCGGGGTTCCAAATCAGCAATAAATGCAGAATGAGCAAAGTGAGAGATTTGTTGTGACCTTGACCGAGTGACACGTTCGCCGATGCTGCCGATCATCTGTTGAGGCGGGTGTTGGCGCTGAATGTGTCGTGGCGCCTCCCGAGCTGAAGAAATCTCCCCCTCAATAGTAGCTGGTGCCTCCTCGGGTACAAAAGGTACCGCTCGAGGTGGCGGATCGCACGGCCCCCAAGTAGTCGACGAAGAGGGGTTGGGGTCGTGAGTCGTCGTAGTAGAAGCCGATGCTTGCGACACAACAGGTGGGGGTAGTGCCGGATCATCCATCCCTTCAGCACCCTCGTCCTCGTCATCAAAAAGAGGCTCTCCAACCTCATGATCACCTGCACGCTCAAAACGAGAAGAAGGACAAACCATGGCCTCATCGAAGGTGACATCGGATGTCTCCATGACTCGGTTAGTATCAAGGTTAAGTACACGATATGCTCGAGTGTGAGTGCCATAACCCAAAAATACACCATCAGAAGAACGAGACTCAAACTTGTCCAGGTTGCCTTTCTTGAGTATAAAATAGTGGCAACCAAAAACTCTGAAATAACTTACTTTGGGTTGTTTTCCAAAACGCAACTCATAAGAAGTCTTTTTCAAGAAAGCTCGGAGGAAAATGCGATTGGAAATATAGCATGCAGTGTTCATAGCTTCGGCCCAATATCGCCTAGGAGTCCTATGCTCATTGAGCATCATCCTGGCCATCTCTACAAGGGTCTGATTCTTCCTCTCTACAACACCATTTTGTGGCGGTGTGTAGGGGGAGGAAAACGGATGCTCTAAACCCAAAGAGTTACAAAACTTCTCAAAATCTGAATTCTTGAATTCGGAACCATTATCACTCCGAATTGCTCGCATTGAGTTCATAGGGAACTCATTCTGAAGACGCAAAATCAAATTGCGAGCAAAGGAGAAAGTCTCGGTCTTCTCAGCTAAAAAGAAGACCCACGAATATCTCGAAAAATCGTCAACAACAACAAGCACGTAACACTTCCCCCCAACTGAGCTCACCCGAGCCGGACCAACAAGGTCCATGTGTAAAAGCTCTCCAGGGCGCTTAGTCATGACCTGAGTCACTGGATGGTGGGGAGCGGCAACCATCTTCCCATGTCTACAAGAATGGCAAACAAGATCCTTTTCCATGCACAACTTGGGCAATCCTCGGATTAAGCCAAGTGAGCTAAGCCTTGCAAGCAAGTCGAAGCTCAGGTGACCAAGTCTCCTATGTCGCTTCCAAAGATTAGAAGAGGAAGGTCCAGCCAAAAGACAACGAGAAATTCCAAACGATTCTGAGAAATTTGCACGGAAGACTTTTCCAAAGGGCGAAATCAAACATACAAGATTGCCATGAGGATCCAAAATTCGACTGAGATTCGGTTTAAAACGAATCTCATAGTCATCATCGAAAAGTTGTGAAACAGAAAGAAGGTCAAAATGCAAGTTAGAAACAAGAGCAACATCGCGCAACACATAGTGCTCATTAACTCGCACCGACCCTCGAGACAACACTTTACCTTTGCTATTGTCGCCGAAGGTGATAAACTCCTTTCCGGCGATCGGACTAAGACTGGAGAACCACTTTGCGTTTCCGGTCATGTGCCTCGAACAACTGGAATCCACCAACCAAACGTTCTCCAATCGTTTTACCTACATTAATAAAAAAACATAGGGTGAGCATACGGTCCAACCCTGGGGTTAGTGAAGTAGGAAGAATACCAGTGTTGTGCCGGCTGCTCAAAAGAAAGGTTAGCAGAAAAACCATTCCTAGCACGCCTACGGGAGGAGCGATCACCATGTAGAGGAAAACGTGGTCCGCTAAGGGAAGAGCGTCCATCGCGATACTTAAAACGCGATGGTGGAAAACGATCAACTACAAAGCCGCCACCATGGGGTCCATAGCCCATAACTGCAGGCTCCCGCCGGGCACGACCTCCTTGCGGCCTAGGCCTAGGAACATGAGGTTTTGGACCTCTAGGCCTAGCAGCACGCCTCTGAACATTCGGCACATGTACATCATGGAAAGGATGGTACATGTCCATGTTGTTCATCTCCTTTGCACGACGCGCCTCTCTCTTGCATCGAAAGCAAAACTTACTCAAGTGTCCATCTCTCCCATAGTGCTCACAATGGTACCTCACCGCTCTCATAGGGGGTTGTTGGTACTCACGGTAGTGGGTATGGATCACTTTGCCCTTCTGTGGCAAAAGCTCCTCTTGGATAGGTGGCATTGTGTCTAGCTTGTTCTTGAGGTGGTTTGGTTTTGGAGCCCAAAATTGTTTCTTGGGTGGAGCTCTCGGAGGTTCAACAAACACCCCATCCTTTGTGTTAGACTTTAGAGGCTCTTTGGGTGGAATCTTGGTAAGCTTGGTAGTAGTGGTGGAGTTGGGCTTCTCACTCGGGTTAAGACCACTAAACTCTCCAACCTTGCCAAAAGATGAAGCACACTCAACACCCTGAGCAAAGCCTACACCTGGACCTCCAGCAGCACGCTTGAATTGGGAGATCATCATCCCAAGCTGCGGCTCACCACTAGACACCCATGACAAGATGGTTCGAAGGTATGTGTTTTCCTCCTCGGTTTGCATCTTGTCATGCTGCACATTCACAATCTCCATCTCCAAACCCTCACACAAAGCGCATCTAGATACACAAGTGCTACCCGAGCTGGCCTTCTCAAGAGACACAATCTTGGCATTCTTCTCTACCAACTCAGATTGCAAGCCCGCACAGGACTTGCACGCACCCAACAACGAGGATCTAGCCTTAAGCTCATCCACCTCTCCTATCAACACAGCATACTTACCTCTCAAAGTGAGAAGGTCAGTCATGTGTGTGGTGCACATCTCACACTCCTCCTCCTCGGTGACAACAATGGTGGACTTGACAGATTCAAGTTCCTTCACCGTATCCTCCCACTTTTGCCTAAACTCCTTCCGCTCTCTAGAAGCACGCCTAAGCAACTTATCTTGACTAAGAAGGGCGGCAATAAGTTTTTCGACCTCAGCAGAAAGCTCGTCGGGGGTCTGAGATACCTGGTGAAGGACCGAGAGTGCAATCTGAAAGCGACCAGAGGGGGGTGAATGGGAGCTTCAAATTTCTTTTCCGAAACTTATTGCCACTGTCCCGAGAATCAACCCCAAGAGCAAACCTTAGAGCTTGCAAGTGTCCACGACCCTAGAGATAGGATGGATGCTTCCAAGAAGCACAGCGAGACACTACACAACTCTAGAAACCCAACGCAAAAGACGGAAACCAAAACCGTCAACGGACGAACGAACCGCGGACGAAACTGCGCAAAACACAGATGATCGGACTCTGTCTGCGTCCGGTCAGTGTGCACCGGACGCGTCCGGTCTGGCAAAACCAGGTTTGGGACCTTACTGTTCTGGACCGGACTCACTATTGAGAGCGTCCGATCAAACCTTGTCTGCGTCCGATTAGAAGAATCAAGCGGTGAACAGTGTAAGGAGCGAGTCCGGTCACTTTCACATTGAGAGTCTGGTCAAGATACAAAGAACATAGTGACTGAGTTTCAACGACCGGACTCACAGACCTAGCGTCCGGTCGTCCCGATGCCGGAGTCCGGTCACCCCGAAAGTTCACCGTTCATTCACCGATTCGATCCAAACTCTCCCAAAACGAAACCTCTAGGGTTCAAACTTGGAGAGGTGAATCACAAGGAGGATAGTGAGCTATCTCTAAGAGATCATGGCTCGAACCTATCTCCAAATCGATGAATCGAAGAAATTCGAGGGGAAAGGAGAAAAACTCGACCCTAAACGAAAATCGACCGATCTACTAGCTCGTGAGGTTAGAGGTGAATTCCTACAGTGGAAATAAGGGCCTCACGATCTAGAACATCTTGGTTCAAATGGATTTGCAAAAGACGCACCAAGTAGAGAGATCGATCAACAAGAAAAATCGTGTAGAAAAGCAACCCGCGAAGAACACGAACAAAACGTGAATCACAAACACGAATTTGCAACCGTGTGGCTACCACACGCTACAACATTGAGATTACGGTCTCACTTCCTCAAAATCTCATGGGCACAGAGGTATGGTTCTCTTCTCTGTGGATCTCAATTCGCTACAGCAGGGAATAGGGAGAGCAGGAAACCCTAGAAGCAAAAGAGCAACTGACTGAGATTTCATGGGAGGTGGGTGTCTCCCTCTACTTATCCTAATTCTAATTCCCACTCTACCCCTAACTAATTACAGAGCAAACCTGCTAAACCCTAAGGTTATTCTGGACCAACTCGAAGATAGTTGTGATCCGACGGCCACGCCCGCACAACTGGTAGCGTTGCCTCGACGCAACCTCACCGATTGCCGCCAAGTGCCACCACCGCTCTGCTCGTCCTTTTCCCGGACTTCACCCCCGGTTTTGTGGCCCAAACCGGGAAACCAGCCTTCAGAGCCAACCCCCGGTTTTGAGGCCCAAACCGGGAAACGAGCCATCCATCGCCTGAGTTTTGTGGCTCAAACTCAGAAACCCGCAACACCCAGGTTTTGAGGCCCAAACCTGGAAACCGTCCTCAGCCCAAGTTTTGTGGCCCAAACTCGGAGACCATCAGTTCCCAGGTTTTGAGGCCCAAACCTGGAAACCGTCCACTCGGTGGTTTTTCTATGGCTCAACCACCAAACCGAAGCTGTAGAGGGGATGCACCGCCCGTGCACCCCGTCCACCCGCAAGTCTTCGCTCATCGCTGTCCCAGGCTGTCAGCTGATCCTCAGGCCACCGGTCCCTCAGTCCAAGCCTCACGTCCGCCCTTCACCGCTCCCGGTCTGTCGGCACGACACGTCTCTACTTGACCTTCACCTTGCCTTCGATCACTGTATCCGTGCTCGACACCTGCACAACACAAGCCAAAGAACATGCGCATTATCCCAATTGACAATCACTCATCACTCAGAGACTCGGCATACACCCATGTATCCGCAATCTCCCCCTTGATGAGTGCATTGTCAACTACCAACACAAATCATAATAGAATAGAGGAAGGGAGGAAGAAGGAGAGAGAACTCGACCAAATGACCCAAAAGCATATCAAAGCCGAAAAAGGTCAAGTGGAAAGAGCAAGACAACTTGGTCCCCAAATACATGGGCAACGGCTCGACGCAATCAAGCAAAGCAAAGCTCGATACCAACTGAAGAAAGCTTGATACCAACTGAAGAGCATAAAAGCAAAGGTGCTAGTCCCTCAAGATAGAGGCAAAGGCTCAACACAACAAGCTACCAAAAATGCTCCGAACCAACTGTTACCAGCTCGAAAACGCAAAAAGCGAGCAAACTCCCCCTCAAATAGTGCACACAACCAGGAAATCAATTCTCCCCCTTAGTTCAACTCGGAAAGCATATGATTTGTCAAAATTTTCTCCCCCTTAGTTGAAAATGCACCATCAAGCAAGTTTCTCCCCCTTGACAGAATAACTCCCACTTGACAGAATAACTCCCCCTTCCAAGATGCATATGAGGCAAAATGCAAGTTAGCAGCTTCAAGAATATAGTCGATGGAATGAGAAGATGCTCGACAAAGTGCTGATCCGATGACTCATAGAATGCACAGAATGCTAGCAAAGGCTCAAACTGATCACTAAATATGAAATCTGAACTTTTGAGCAAAAAGAGCAGTTTTTAGCCAAAAATGTATTCACCATCAAAATAGCACTAAGCATGTATAGACAGGAAGTCAAACAAGTGCTAATCATATATACAAGGTGAACTACCCCTAGCACGGTTCAATCATCATGCTATAGAATGAAACATAGACTTGTGTATTCAAATTTTATCGGAGTTGCAGCGGTTAAATTACACAAGTTCAGATTTTAGCATATGATTGCGAGAGGTTGAAAGCTTGTCATTGCCTAACTTTTCAACTGTGCGAAGCCTATGTAGTAGCAATCAGAAGCTTAAAGCAACAGTTTCGGTCATGCACTACACAACTCAAGTTTAACTCAAAGTGCAATGAGAAACAGTCTCGAAACTGTGATGTGCTGACAAGCAATCCCATCTCGATCTTTCCAGTTCACTTAACTTGGTTCAAAATGAAGGCAAAATATGAACATACCAAGCAAGTGAATGACTCAACACTAGAGACATAGCAACCTAGCATATATGAGAAGCACACGTGATTTCAACACATCCTACACACGCTAGTTGCATATCTCATTGGTGAACAATTACAAGTTTTAAGGTCTTTAAGCAAGTTCAACATTCATAAAATAGCTCAGCTCATGACCTGTATCAGTGATCAGAAAGAGCATAAGCTAGAAGTATTATCATAAAGCATCGGAGCAAACACTGTACAGAGCATAGTCACATTCTAAAGATTATATACATGAAGCTCTGAGTCTAAATATGCAGAATGAAATGCAGAAAATATACCAATTGAAAAACACAAAGTCAGTTTATGATACAAAAACCAAAATGTTTCCCCCATCTAAAAGGGGAAACACACACCAAGCTCACCTCTCAACCGATTGAAGGTGATTGGTCCAAAGGCTTGGTGAAAATATCAGCCAGCTGATGATGAGTATCGACATGGCGAAGGTCGATTTCACCCTTCTCATGGTGGTCTCGCAGAAAATGAAAGCGCACATCAATGTGTTTGGTCTTAGAGTGCAGCACGGGGTTCTTAGCAACGCTAATAGCACTCGTGCTGACACAAAGCAAAGGAACGCGAGAAAAGCTCAGACCAAAATCACGCAAAGTGGCCATCATCCAAAGCAACTGAGAACAGCAGCTAGCCGGAGCAACATACTCAGCCTCCGTGGTAGACTGGGCGACACTAGACTGCTTGCGAGAAGACCACGATACAAGAGAAAAACCAATAAACTGACAAGTCCCGGAAGTGGACTTGCGCTCAATTCGGCAACCAGCAAAATCGGCATCGGAATAACCGCAAAGAGACAGGGTGGAGGAAGCAGAATACCAAATCCCAAACTCTGGAGTGAAGCATAAGTACCTCATAATGCGCTTGACCGCCTGACGGTGAGAGGTGCGCGGCGACGACTGAAATCGCGCACAAAGACACACCGCGAACTGGATGTCCGGGCGTGTCGCCATCAGGTACAGCAGCGACCCGATCATACTCCGGTACTCCTTCTGGAACACAGCTTCTCCATCCTTGTCCGCATCCAGGGCCGTCGTGGTTGACATGGGTGTTGGAAGAGGCTTGGCCTCACCCATATCGAACTTCTTCAGCAAGTCTTTGGTGTACTTGCCCTGGTGCACAAATGTTCCTTCCCGGGATTGCTTAATTTGCAATCCGAGAAAGAATGTCAGCTCGCCCATCATACTCATCTCAAACTCCCTGCTCATTAAATCTGCAAACATGGCAACCAAAGCATGAGAGGAACCACCGAAAATGATATCATCCACGTAAATCTAGACCAAGAGAGTGTCTTTGCCTTGCTTGAGGAGAAAAAGCGTTTTATCCACACATCCCATTTTAAAACCCTTAGCAAGCAAAAAGGTTTTCAACCTCTCATACCAGGCTCTAGGGGCTTGCTTCAAACCATATAAAGCTTTGTGGAGTTTAAAAACATGGTTCGGAAACTTGGGATTTTCAAAACCGGGGGGGTTGTTCGACATACACTTCTTCTTCTATGTAGCCGTTTAAGAAGGCACTCTTGACATCCATTTGAAAAAGCTTAAACCCTTTGGATGTAGCAAAAGCCAAGAGTATCCTAATAGCCTCCAAATGAGCTACAGGAGCAAAAGTCTCCTCATAGTCTATCCCTTCCTTCTGACTATAAGCCTTGGCTACAAGTTTGGCCTTGTTCCTCACAATGTGGCCATCCTCTCCTTGTTTGTTTTTAAAAACCCATTTTGTCCCAATAGGATTACAGTCTAGAGGAGGTGGAACCAAAACCCAAACCCAATTTCTCTCAAAATTCTCTAACTCCTCATGCATGGCATTGACCCATTCCGGATCCGTCAAAGCGTGTCCAACATCTCGGGGTTCAAAATCAGCAACAAATGCAGAATGGTCAAAGTGAGAGATTTGTTGTGACCTAGACCGAGTGACACGTTTGCCGATGCTGCCGATCATCTGTTGAGGCGGGTGTTGGCGCTGAATGTGTCGTGGTGCCTCCCGAGCTGAAGAAACCTTCCCCTCAACAGCAGCTGGTGCCTCCCCGGGTACGAAAGGTACCGCAAGGGGTGGCAGATCCCACGGCCCCCAAGTCGAAGAAGAGGGATCGGGGACGTGAGTCGTAGTAGAAGCCGCTCCTTGCGGCATAGCAGGTGGTGGTGATGCTGGGTCACCCATGCCTTCAGCATCCTCGTCCTCATCATCAAAAAGAGGTTCTCCGACCTCATGATCCCCTGCACGCTCAAAACGAGAAGAAGGACAAACCATGGTATCGTCGAAGGTGACATCGGATGTCTCCATGACTCGGTTAGTATCAAGGTTAAGCACACGATAAGCTCGAGTGTGAGTGCCATAACCCAAAAATACACCATCAGAAGAACGAGACTCAAATTTGTCCAGGTTGCCTTTCTTAAGTATAAACAGTGGCAACCAAAAACTCTAAAATAACTCACTTTGGGCTGTCTTCCAAAACGCAACTCATAAGAAGTCTTTTTCAAGAAAGCTCGGAGAAAAATGCGATTGGAAATGTAGCATGCAGTGCTCATAGCCTCGGCCCAATATCGCCTAGGAGTCCTATGCTCATCGAGCGTCGTCCTGGCCATCTCTACAAGGGTCCGATTCTTCCTTTCTACAACACCATTTTGAGGCGGTGTGTAGGGAGAAGAAAACTGATGCTCTAAACCCAGAGAGTTACAAAACTTTTCAAAATCCAAGTTTTTGAACTCGGAACCATTATCACTTCTAATAGCTCGCATTGAGTTCAAAGGGAACTCATTCTGAAGACGCAAAATCAGATTGCGACCAAAAGAGAAAGTCTCAGTTTTCTCAGCTAAAAAGAAAACCCATGAATATCTCGAAAAATCGTCAACAACAACAAGCACATACCACTTCCCCCCAACCGAGCTCACCCGAGCCGGACCAACAAGGTCCATGTGCAAAAGCTCTCCAGGGCGCTTAGTCATGACCTGAGTCACTGGATGGTGGGCAGCGGCAACCATCTTCCCATGTCTACAAGAATGGCAAACAAGATCCTTCTCCATGCTCAAATTGGGCAATCCTCGGATTAGGCCAAGTGAACTAAGCCTTGCAAGCAAATCGAAGCTCAAATGTACTAGCCTCCTATGCCACTTCCAAAGATCAGAGGAGGAAGGTCCAGCCACAAGACAACGAGAAACTCCAAATGATTCCGAGAAATTCGCACGAAAGACTTTCCCAAAGGGCAAAATCAAACATACAAGATTGCCCTGAGGATCCAAAATACGACTGAGATTCGGCTTAAAACGAATCTCATAGTCATCATCGAAAAGTTGCAAAACAGAAAGAAGGTTAAAATGCAAGTTAGAAACAAGAGCAACATCGCGCAACACAAAGTGCTCATTAACTCGCACCGACCCACGAGACAACACTTTACCTTTGCTATTGTCGCCGAAGGTGATAAACTCCTTTCCGGCGACCGAACTAAGACTGGAGAACCACTTGGCGTTTCCGGTCATGTGTCTCGAGCAACCGGAATCCACCAACCAAATGTTCTCCAATCGTTTTACCTACATCAATAAAAAGACATAGGGTGAGCATACGGTCCAACATTGGGGTTAGTGAAGTAGGAAGAATACCAGTGTTGGGCCGGCTACTCAAAAGAACGGTTAGCAGAAAAACCATTCCTAGTACGCCTACGGGGAAAGAGATCACCACGCACAGGAAAACGTGGTCCGCTAAGGAAAGAGCGTCCATCACGATACTCAAAACGCGATGGGGGATAACGCTCTACAAAGCCACCGCCATGGGGTACGTATCCTGCAAAGTCAGGACCCCGCCGGGCAACACCTCCCTGACGCCTAGGACCTTGAGGCACTGCACCTCTAGGTCTAGCAGCTCTCCTATGAACATTCGGTACATGTACATCATGGAAAGGATGGTACATGTCTGTGTTGTTCATCTCCTTTGCACGGCGCGCCTCTCTCTTGCGCCGAAAGCAAAACTCACTCAAGTGTCCATCTCTCCCACAGTGCTCACAATGGTACCTCATAGGGGGTTGTTGGTACTCACGGTAGTGGGTGTGGATCACTTTGCCCTTCTGTGGCATAAGCTCCTCCTGAATGGGTGGCATTGTGTCTAGCTTGTTTTTGAGGTGGTTTGGTTTTGGAGCCCATGATTGCTTCTTGGGTGGAGCTTTCGGAGGTTCAACAAATACCACATCCTTGGTGTTAGGCTTTAGAGGCTCTTTGGGTGGAATCTTGGTAAGCTTGGGAGTAGTGGTGGAGTTGTGCTTCTCACATGGGTTCAGACCACTCGACTCTCCAATCTTGCCAAAAGATGAAATGCACTCAATACCCTGAGCAAAGCCTACACCTGGACCTCCAGCAGCACGCTTGAACTGGGAGATCATCATCCCAAGTTGCGGCTCACCACTAGACACCCATGACAAGATGGTCCGAAGGTATGTGTTTTCCTCCTCGGTTTGCATCTTGTCATGCTTCACGTTTGCAATCTCCATCTCCAAACCCTCACACAAAGCGCATCTAGACACACAAGTGCTATCCGAGCTAGCCTTCTCAAGAGACACAATCTTGGCATTCTTCTCTGCCAACTTGGATTGCAAGCCTGCACAAGACTTGCACGCACCAAGCACCGAAGATCCAGCTCTAAGCTCATCCACCTCTCCTACCAACACAGCATACTTACCTCTCAAAGTGAGAAGGTCAGTCATGTGTGTGGAGCACATCTCACACTCCTCCTCATTTGTGACAACAACGGTGGACTTGACAGATTCAAGTTCCTTCACCGTATCCTCCCACTTCTGCCTAAACTCCTTCCTCTGTCTAGCAGCGCGCCTAAGCAGCTTGTCTTGACTAAGGAGAGCGGCAGTAAGTTTCTCGACCTCAGCTAAAAGCTCATCGGGGGTCTGAGATACCTGGGAGGTGTCGTCGTCGTCGTCGTTCCGAGGGATGTCCTCCAGCTCTCCGTCGACCTCCTTGCCGAGGGCCATGGTGCAGAAGCCCTCGTCATCGGTGAAGAAGCAGAGGCCGTTGAGCTTGTCCTCGATCTTCTTCTTCTTCTCGGACTCGTCGTCGCTTGAGGAAGCGGAGTCGTCATCCGAGTTGTCGATGTTGCTCAGCGTGGCGAAGAAAGCACGCTGCTCAGTCTGGGCCTTCTCCAAGTACATCTTCTTGATGTACTCCTTGTTGAAGCTGCCCTTTCGCTTCTGCTTCGTGGGGACGTACTTTTCCTTGCGCTTCCCGGGGTCGTACTTGTGCCCATGGTCGCCCTTCCCAGATTGCTTGTTCTTCTTAGGACAGTTGGCGATGACATGGTCGGGGTCGCCGCACTCATAGCATTCTGAGCGTCCTCCTCCGCGGCGACGGTTCATGCGGTTGTTGTCGAACCGCAAGAACCGGTTGACAAGCAAAGCCAACTCGTCATCCCCCATGAACTCCAGCTGCTCCTCTGTGACAGAAAGAAGTGAAGAGAGTGAAAAACCTCCAGAGGGGTTAGCAGAAGAGCCAGAAACCAAAGCCATAGTCGGGCCAGAAGGACTTTCATAAGAAGCCCTCGACATGGCATCAATCTCACTAGACTTGAGCTTACTAAAGAGCTCATCGCATGTGAGGGTCTCATAGTTAGACGATTCGATGATCGCCTGGACCTTTGAGTCCCACACCGACCGATCGAGAGTATGCAAAAGTTTCAAAGCTCTCTCATGATCGTCAAAAGGCAACAACTCCTTGTTAGCCCTCATCTTGTTGACAATGACCTGAAAGCGAGCGAATAAACTTTCTATGCTCTCGCCAGGCATGTGTCTGAAGTTCTCATACTCCCCCTTATGCGACTCGTAGAGACAGGATTTGACTTGAGTGGTTCCCTCATGGAAGCGCATGAGGGTCGCCCAAATCTCACGAGCCGTGGGGAGGTGAGAAACGCGATTAAACTCGGACATGCTCAAACAGGAGAAAAGAGCGTTACGCGCTCGGCTATTGGCATCGTGCCATGAGCAGCCAAGACAACGTAATCGGCCTTGTTGCAAATCTCCCAAACAGAAGAGCCCATGCTCTGGAGATAGGCCGACATGCGTATCTTCCAATACGCATAGTTCGTCCCATCGAAAAACGGCGGTTTGCCCACGCCGCGATCCATGTCACCTTCTGTGGATCTGGAACCGGCTAAGGTGGAAGATCCTTAACCTGCTCCGATACCAATTGAAGGATCGAGAGTGCAATCATAAAGCGACCAGAGGGGGGGGGGGGTGAATGGGAGCTTCAAATTTCTTTTCAGAAACATATTGCTACTGTCTCGAGAATCAACCCAAAGAGCAAACCTTAGAGCTTGCAAGTGTCCACGACCCTAGAGATAGGGTGGATGCTTCCAAGAAGCACAGCGAGACACTACACAACTCTAGAAACCCAACGCAAAAGACCGAAACCAAAACCGTCAATGGACGAACGAACCACGGACGAAACTGCGCAAAACAGAGATGACCGGACTCTGCTTGCGTCCGGTCAGTGTGCACCGGACGCGTCCGGTCTGGCAATACCAGGTTTGGGACCTTACTGTTCCGGACCGGACTCACTATTGAGAGCGTCCGGTCAAACCTTGTCAGTGTCCGATTAGAAGAATCAAGCGGTGAACAGTGTAAGGAGCGAGTCCGGTCACTTGCACGTTGAGAGTCCGGTCAATATACGAAGAACACCGTGACTGAGTTTCAACGACCGGACTCACAGACCTAGCGTCCGGTCGTCCCGATGCCGGAGTTCGGTCACCCCGAAAGTTCACCGTCCACTCACCGATTCGATCCAAACTCTCCCAAAACGAAACCTCTAGGGTTCATACTTGGAGAGGTGAATCACAAGGAGGATAGTGAGCTATCTCTAAGAGATCATGGCTCGAACCTATCTCCAAATCGATGAATCGAAGAAATTCGAGGGGAAAGGAGAAAAACTTGACCCTAAACGAAAATCGACCGATCTACTAGCTCGTGAGGTTAGAGGTGAATTCCTTCGGTGGAAATAAGGGCCTCACGATCTAGAACATCTTGGTTCAAACGGATTTGCAAAAGACGCACCAAGTAGAGAGATCGATCAACAGGAAAAATTGTGTAGAAAAGCAACCCGCGAAGAACACGAACAAAACATGAATCACAAACACGAATTTACAACCGTGTGGCTACCACACGCTACAACATTGAGATTACGGTCTCACTTCCTCAAAATCTCATGGGCACAGAGGTATGGTTCTCTTCTCTGTGGATCTCAATTCGCTACAACAGGGAATAGGGAGAGCAGGAAACCCTAGAAGCAAAAGAGCAACTGACTGAGATTTCATGGGAGGTGGGTGTCTCCCTCTACTTATCCTAATTCTACTTCCCACTCTACCCCTAACTAATTACAGAGCAAACCTGCTAAACCCTAAGGTTATTCTGGACCAACTCGAAGATAGTTGTGATCCGACGGCCACGCCCGCACAACTGGTAGCGTTGCCTCGACGCAACCTCACCGATGGCCGCCACCGCTCTGCTCGTCCTTTTCCCGGACTTCGCCCCCGGTTGTGTGGCCCAAACCGGAAAACCAGCCTTCACAGCCAACCCCCGGTTTTGAGGCCCAAACCGGGAAACCAGTCGTCCATCGCCTGAGTTTTGTGGCTCAAACTCAGAAACCCACAGCACCCAGGTTTTGAGGCCCAAACCTGGAAACCGTCCTCAGCCTGAGTTTTGTGGCCCAAACTCAGAGACCATCAGTGCCTAGGTTTTGAGGCCCAAACTTGGAAACACCGTCCACTCGGTGGTTTTTCTGTGGCTCAACTACCAACCTAAAGCTGTAGAGGGGATGCACCGCCCGTGCACCCCGTCCACCCACAAGTCTTCGCTCATCGCCGTCCCAGGCTGTCAGCCACCACAACTGATCCTCAGGCCACCAATCCCTCAGTCTAAGCCTCACGTCCGCCCTTCACCTCTCCCGGTCTGTCGGCACGGCACGTCTCTACTTGACCTTCACCTTGCCTTTGATCACTGTATCTGTGCTCGACACCTACACAACACAAGCCAAAGAACATGCGCATTATCCCAGTTGACAATCACTCATCACTCAGAGACTCGGCATACACCCATGTATCCACACCTGGGAGGTGTCGTCGTCATCGTCGTTGTTCCGAGGGATCTCCTCCAGCTCGCCGTCGACCTCCTTGCCGATGGCCATGGTGCAGAAGCCCTCATTGTCGGTGAAGAAGCAGAGGCTGTTCAGCTTGTCCTCGATCCTCTTCTTCTTCTCGGACTCGTCGTCGCTTGAGGAAGCGGAGTCGTCATCCGAGTCGTCGACGTCGCTGAGCGTGGCGAAGAATGCACGCTGCTCAGCCTAGGCCTTCTCCAAGTACTTTGTCTTGATGTACTCCTTGTTGAAGCCGCCCTTCCGCTTGTGCATCGTGGGGACGTACTTCTCCTTGTGCTTGCCGGAGTCATACTTGTGCCCATGATCCGCCTTGCCGAAGACATGCTTGTTCTTCTTCGGGCAATTGGCGATGAAGTGGTTGGGGTCGCCGCACTCGAAACATCCCGAGCGTCCTCCTCTGCGGCGACGGATCATGCGGTTGTTGTGGAACCACGAGAACCGGTTGGCGAGCAAAGCCAACTCGTCATCCCCCATGAACTCCAGCTCCTCATCTGTGACAGAAAGAAGAGAAGAGAGTGCAAATCCTCGAGAGGGGTTAACAGAAGAGCCAGAAAGCAAAGCCATCGATGGGCCAGAAGGATTTTCATAAGAAGCCCTCGCCATGGCATCAATCTCACTGGACTTGAGCTTACTGAAGAGCTCGTCGCATGTGAGGGTCTCATAGTTAGGTGATTCGATGATCGCCTGAACCTTTGAGTCCTACACCGACCGATCGAGAGTGTGCAAAAGTGCGGATACATGAGTGTATGCCGAGTCTCAGAGTGATGAGTGATTGTCAACTGGGATGATGCGCATGTTCTTTGGCTTGTGTTGTGCAGGTGTCGAGCATGGAGATAGTGATCAGAGGCAAGGTGAAGGTCAAGTAGAGACGTGCCGTGCCGATGGACCGAGAGTGGCGAAGGGCGGACGTGAGGCTTGGACTGAGGGACCGGTGGCCCGAGGATCAGCTGTGGTGGCTGGCAGCCTGGGACAGCGACGAGCGAAGACTTGCGGTCATGTGTTGCCTGAGTCGTGGACTTGGGGACACGTGTCGGTGGACGGGGTGCACGGGCGGTGCATCCCATCTACGGCGTCGGTTTGGTGGTAGAGCCAGAGAAAAACCATCGGGTGGACGGTTTCTAGGTTTGGGCCTCAAAACCTGGGTGCTGAGGGTTTCCGAGTTTGGCCACAAAACTCGGGCTGAGGACGGTTTCTAGGTTTGGGCCTCAAAACCTGGGCGCTGCGGGTTTGCTGAGTTTGGGCCTCAAAACTCAGATGCTGGAGGGCTGGTTTCCCGGTTTGGGCCTCAAAACCGGGGGTTGGCTGTGAAGGCTGGTTTCCCGGTTTGGGCCTCAAAACCGGGGGTGCGACGTCCAGGAAAAGGACGCGGAGCGGTGGCGGCACGTGGCGGCAATCGGGAGGTTGCGTCGAGGCAACGCTACAAGTTGTGCGGGCGTGGCCGTCGGATCTACCTACCACTGAGTTGGTCCAGAATAACCTTAGGGTTTAGCTGGCTCGCTCTGTAAGTAGAGAGGGGTAGAATAGTAATAGAGTAGGAATTAGGAATAGGTTAAGTAGGGGGAGACACCCTCCTCCCCATCCATCTCAGTCATTTGCTCTTTTGCTTCTAGGTTTTCCTGCTCTCCCACTCCCCTGCTGTAGCGAACCTGAGATCCACAGAGAAGAGAACAATACCTCTGTGTTCATGAGATTTTGAGGAAGTGAGGTCGTAACCTCACTGTTGTAGTGTGTGCTAGCCACACGGTTGCAATTCGGGAGTTGTGATTCGCGTTTTGTTGGTGTTCTTCGTGGAATCCTTTTCTCCACGTTTTTCCCGTCGCTTGATCTCTTTGCTCGGTTCATATTTTGCAAATCCGTTTGAACCAAGTTGTTCTAGATCGTGAGGCACTTCTTTCCACCGAAGGAAATCACCTCTAACCTCATGGTCTAGGAGATCGATCGAGTTTAGTTTCGGGTCAAGCTTTTCTCCCTTCCCCCGATTTTCTTCGATTCATCGATTTGGAGATAGGTTCGAGCCATGATCTCTTAGAGATAGCTCACTATCCTCCTTGTGATTCATCTCTCCAAGTTTGAACCCTAGAGGTTTCGTTTTGGGAGAGTTTGGATCAAATCGATAGACGAACAGTACACTGTCGGGGTGACCGGACTCTTGATTCCGGCTGACCGGACGCACGGTCAGAGTCCGGTCGTTGAATGTTCTTCGCAGTTCCTTTCTGTGTGTTGACTGGACGCATCTGTTGATCACTGACCGGACGCTCAGTCATTACTGTTCATCAGGGTTTTTCAGACGACCGGACGCTAGGCTGGTTCAGGCCGGACGCTCCCACTGTGAGTCCGGTCAGAAACAGTAAGGTCCCAGATCGGTTTTTGTGTGACCGGACGCGTCCGGTCCCTGCTGACCGAACGCTGACCAGAGTCCGGTCGTGACTGTTTTGCGCTGTCTCATTCGCGGTTCGTTCGTTCGTTGTCGGATTTGGTTTCCGTCGTTTGCGTTGGGTTTCCAGAGTTGTGTAGTGTCCCGCTGTGCTTCTTGGAAGCATCCACCCTACATCTAGGGTCGTGGATACTAGCAAGCTCTAAAGGTTTGCTCTTGGGGTTGATTTTGGGACAGTTGCAACGAGTTTCCGGAAGGAAAATTTGGAGCTCCCATTCACCCCCCCTCTGGTCGTTTTCTGGTAGCATTCTCGGTCCTTCAAAAAGCTTCAAAGCTCTCTCATGATCGTCGAAAGGCAACAGCTCCTTGTTAGCACTCATCCTGTTGACAATCACCTGAAAGCGAGCGAATAAACTTTCTATGCTCTCGCCAGGCATATGTCAAAAGTTCTCTTACTCTCGCTTGAACGACTCGTAAAGACTTTGAGTTGAGTGGTTCCCTCATGGAAACGCATGAGGGTAGCCCAAATTTCCCGAGCCGTAGCGAGGTGAGAAACACGATCAAACTCCGTCATGTTCAAGCATGAGAATAGAGCATTACGGGCTCGGCTATTGGCATCGTGCTCATCAATCTGATGCTGAGTAACACGAGCAGCCATGACCACGTAATCGGCAGAGTTGCAAATATCCTAGATGGAAGCACCCAAACTCTGAAGATAGGCCGACATGCGTATCTTCTAATACGCATAGGTCGTCCCATCGAAAAATGATGGTTTGCCCACGCCGCGATCCATGTCGCCTTCTGTGGATCTGGAACCGGCTAAGGTGGAAGATCCTTAACCCGCTCCGATACCAATTGAAGGACCGAAAGTGCTACTAGAAAGCGACAAGAGGGGGGGGTGAATGGGAGCTTCAAATTTCTTTTCAGAAACTTGTTGCCACTGTCCCAAGAATCAACCCCAAGAGCAAACCTAGAGCTTGCGAGTGTCCACGACCCTAGATGTAGGGTGGACGCTTCCAAGAAGCACAGCGAGACACTAAACAACTCTAAAAACCCAACGCAAAAACCGGAAATCAAAACCGACAACGAATGATCAAACTGCGGACGAAAACGTGCAGAACACACCTGACCGGACTCTGACCAGCGTCCGGTCAGCCAAAAACGCTTCTAGAACCTTACTGTTTGTGACCGGACTCACTGTCCCTGAGCATCCGGTCAAAACTCAAGCGTCTGGTCGACAGAGAAACACCCGATGAACAGTGGAAGTGTTGCGTACGGTCGGTGAGCAAGTGGTGCGTCCGGTCAAGATCGTGCAGAGGACAAAGCACGCATTCAACGACCGGACTCTCGGACGTGCATCCGGTCACCCCGAGCTGAGCGTCCGGTCACCCTGAAAGTCTACTGTTCATCCACCGATTTGATCCAAACTCTCCCAAAACGAAACCTCTATGGTTCAAACTTGGAGAGATCATGGCTCGAACCTATCGCCAAGTCGATGAATCAAAGAACTTCGGGGGGAGAGAGACAAAAACCGAACCGAAACAAAAATCAATCGATCTACTAGCTCGTGAGGTTAGAGGTGAATTCATTCGGTGGAAAGAAGTGCCTCACGATCTAGAACAACTGAGTTCAAACAGATTTGCAAAAAACGCAATGAGTAGAGAGATCGATCACCGGGAAAAACATGGAGAAAAGCAACCCGCGAAGAATAGAGCCAAAATGCGAATCACAACCACAAATTTGCAACCGTCTGACTACCACACGCTACGACGGTGAGATTACGGTCTCACTTCCTCAAAATCTCCAGTAACAGAGGTATGGTTCTTAGCGGATCTCAGTTGCTACAGCAGGGGATTGGGAGAGCAGGAAAACCTAGAAGGCAAAGAGCAAATGACTGAGATAGGATGGGAGGTGGGTGTCTCCCTCTACTTATGCTAATTCTAGTTCCCACTCTACCCCTAACTAATTACAGAGCGAACCAGCTAAACCCTAGGGTTATTCTGGACCAACTCGTGGTATGTGGTGATTCGACGGCCACGCCCGCACAACTGGTAGCGTTGCCTCGACGCAACCTCACCAATTGCCCCCACGTGCCGCCACCTCTCTGCTCGTCCTTTTCCCGGACTTCGCCCCCAGTTTTGAGGCCCAAACCGGGAAACCAGCCTTCACGACCAACCCTCGGTTTTGAGGCCCAAACCAGGAAACCAGCCGTCCATCGCCTGAGTTTTGAGGCCCAAACTCAGAAACCCGCAGCACCCAGGTTTTGAGGCCCAAACCTGGAAACCGTCCTCAGCCCAAGTTTTGTGGCCCAAACTCGGACACCATCAGCGCCCAGGTTTTGAGGCCCAAACCTGGAAACCGTCCACCCGATGGTTTTTCTGTGGCTGAACCACCAAACCGAGCCGTAGAGGGGATGCACCGCCTGTGCACCCCGTCCACCGACACGTGTCCCCAGATCCTCGACCCAAGCAACACCGTGCCCGCAAATCTTCGCTCGTCGCTGTCCCAGGCTGTCAGCCACCACAGCTGATCCTCAGGCCACCGGTCCCTCAGTCCAAGCCTCATGTCCGCCCTTCACCGCTCTCAGTCCATCGGCACGGCACGTCTCTACTTGACCTTCACCTTGCATTCGATCACTGTATCCGTGCTCGACACCTGCACAACACAAGCCAAAGAACATGCGCATTATCCCAGTTGACAATCACTCATCACTCGAGACTCGGCATACACCCATGTATCCATAGGTCTCCCAAGCTCAATCACCTGAAAAACAAGCTGGACACCATGCCACCTATCTAGGAGGAGCTCATGCCACAAAAGGGCAAAGTGATCCACACCCACTACCGTGAGTACCAACGACCCCCTATGAGAGCGCTGAGGTAACATTGTGAGCATTGTGGGAGAGATAGACACTTGAGGGAGTTTTGCTTTCGGCGCAAGAGAGAGGAGCGCCGTGCAAAGGAGATGAACAACATGGACATGTACCATCCTTTCCATGATGTACATGTGCCGAATGTTCAAAGGCGTGCTGCTAGGCCTAGAGGTCCAATGCCTCATGGTCCTAGGCCTAGGCTGCAAGGAGGTCGTGCCCGATGGGATGCTAGCTTTGCAGGATATGGACCCGTGGCGGTGGCTTTGTTGAGCATTACACTCCACCGCGTTTTTAGTATCGCGATGGACGCTCTTCCCTTAGCGGACCACATTTTCCTGTGCGTGGTGATCGCTTTCCCCGTAGGCGTGCTAGGAATGGTTTTTCTACTAATCGTTCTTTTGAGCAACCGGCCCAACACTGGTACTCTTCCCATTTTACTTACCCCAGTGTTGGACCGTTTGTTCACCCTATGTCTTTTTATTGATGTAGGTAAAACGATTGGAGGACATTTGGTTGGTGGATTCCGGTTGTTCAAGGCACATGACCGGAAACGCTAAGTGCTTCTCCAGTCTTAGTGCTGTTGCCGGAAAGGAGTTTATCACCTTCGGCGACAATAGCAAAGGTAAAGTATTGTCTCGGGGGTCGGTGCGAGTTAATGAGCACTTTGTGTTGCGCGATGTTGCTCTTATTTCTAACTTGCATTTTAACCTTCTTTCTGTTTCGCAACTCTTTGATGATGACTATGAGATTCGTTTTAAGCCGAATCTCAGTCGTATTTTGGATCCTCAGGGCAATCTTGTTTGTTTGATTTCGCCCTTTGGGAAAGTCTTTTGTGCGAATTTCTCGGAGTCTTTTGGGATTTCTTGCTGTCTTGTGGCTGGACCTTCTTTTTGACTGAGAAGACTGAGACTTTCTCTTTTGCTCGCAATCTGATTTTGCGTCTTCAGAACGAGTTCCCTAAGAACTCGATGCGAGCTATTAGAAGTGAATGGTTCCGAGTTTAAGAACACGGATTTTGAGAAGTTTTGTAACTCTTTGGGTTTGGAGCATCAGTTTTCTTCTCCCTACACACCGCCACAAAATGGTGTTGTAGAAAGGAAGAATCGGACCCTTGTTGAGATGGCCAGGACGATGCTCGATGAGCATAGGACTCCTAGGCGGTATTGGGCCGAGGCTATGAACACTGCATGCTATATTTCCAATCGCATTTTTCTCCGAGCTTTCTTGAAAAAGACATCTTATGAGTTGCATTTTGGAAAACAACCCAAAGTGAGTTATTTTAAAGTTTTTGGTTGCCACTATTTTATACTCAAGAAAGGCAACTTGGACAAGTTTGAGTCTCGTTATTCTGACGGTGTATTTCTGGGTTATGACACTCATACTCGTGCATATCGTGTACTTAACCTTGATACTAACCGAGTCATGGAGACATCCGATGTCACCTTCGACGAGTCCATGGTTTGTCCTTCTTCTAGATTTGAGCGTGCAGGTGATCATGAGGTTGGCGAACCTCTTTTTGATGACAAGGACGAGGGTGCTAAAGGGATGGATGATCCAGCACCACCTCCACCTACTGTGCCGCAAGGATCGACTTCTACTACGACGACTCACGGCCCCAACCCCTCTTCGTCGACTACTTGGGGGCCGTGGGATCCTCCACCTCGGGCTGTACCATTTGTACCCGAGGAGGTGCCAGCTGCTGTTGAGTGGGAGGTTTCGTCAGCTCAGGAGGCGCCACGACACATTCAGCGCCAACACTCGTCTCAACAGATGATCGACAACATCAACGAACGTGTCACTCGGTCAAGGTCACAACAAATCTCTCACTTTGCTCATTCTGCATTTGTTGCTGATTTTGAACCCCGAGATGTTGGACATGCTTTATCTGATCCAGATTGGGTTAATGCCATGCATGAGGAGTTAGAAAATTTTGAGAGAAATCGGGTTTGGGTTTTGGTTCCACGTCCTCCTGAGTGTCACCCTATTGGTACAAAATGGCTTTTCAAAAACAAACAAGGAGAGGATGGCCACATTGTGAGAAACAAGGCCAGACTTGTAGCCCAGGGGTATAGTCAGAAGGAGGGAATAGACTATGAGGAGACGTTTGCTCCTGTAGCTCGTTTGGAGGCGATTAGGATACTCTTGGCTTTTACTGCATCCAAATGGTTTAAACTTTTTCAAATGGATGTCAAGAGTGCCTTCTTAAACGGCTACATAGAAGAAGAGGTGTATGTGAAACAACCCCTCGGTTTTGAAAATCCCAAGTTTCCAAACCACGTGTTTAAACTTAACAAAGCTTTGTATGGTTAGAAACAAGCCCCTAGAGCCTGGTATGATAGGTTGAAAACCTTTTTGCTTGGTAAGGGTTTTAAAATGGGATGTGTCGATAAAACGCTTTTCCTCCTCAAGCAAGGCAATGACACTCTCTTGGTCCAGATTTACGTGGATGATATCATTTTCGGTGGTTCTTCTCATGCTTTGGTTGCCAAGTTTGCAGATCTTATGAGCAGGGAGTTTGAGATGAGCATGTTGGGCGAGTTGACATTCTTCCTTGGGTTGCAAATCAAGCAATCCCGAGGAGGAACGTTTGTGCACCAGGGCCAGTACACCAAGGACATCCTGAAGAAGTTTGATATGGGTGAGGCCAAGCCTCTTCCAACACCCATGTCGACCACGATGGCCCTGGATGCGGACGAGGATGGAGAAGCTGTGGACCAGAAGGAGTACCGAAGCATGATCTGGTCGCTGTTGTACCTAACGGCGACACGCCCAGACATTCAGTTCGCGGTGTGTCTTTGCGCGCGCTTTCAGGCGTCACCGCGCACCTCTCACCGTCAGGCAGTCAAGTGCATTATGAGGTACCTTCGTTTCACTCCAGAGTTTGGGATTTGGTATTCTGCTTCCTCCACCCTCTCCCTTTGTGGTTATTCTGATGCCGATTTTGCTGGTTGCCGACTTGATCGCAAGTCCACTTCTGGGACTTGCCAGTTTATTGGCTCTTCTCTTGTATCTTGGTCTTCTCGCAAGCAGTCTAGTGTCGCCCAGTCTACCACAGAGGCTGAGTATGTTGCTACGGCTAGCTGCTGTTCCCAGTTGCTTTGGATGATGGCCACTTTGCGTGATTTTGGTCTGAGCTTTTCTCGCGTTCCTTTGCTTTGTGATAGCACGAGTGCTATTAGCGTTGCTAAGAACCCCGTGCTGCATTCTAAGACCAAACACATTGATGTGCGCTTTTATTTTCTGCGAGATCACTATGAGAAGGGTGATATCGACCTTCGCCATGTCGATACTCATCATCAGTTGGCAGATATTTTTACCAAGCCTTTGGACCAATCAACCTTTACCAGGTTGAGAGGTGAGCTTGGTGTGTGTTTCCCCTTTTAGATGGGGGAAACATTTTGTCTATTGTATCATAGACTAACTCTTTTTCTTTTGGTTTGTTTTCATTCTTAATAGATTAGCTTTTGCATTTCATCATGCATCTTTGCTTTTTCGAGCTTCATGACTATACTCCTTAGAATGTAACTATGCTCTGTCTAGTATGCTCCGATGCTATATGATGATGCTTGTAGCTTATGCTCTTTCTGATCACTGATACATGTTGTGAGCTGAGCTTTTTTATGAATGGTGAATATGCTTAACAAACATAAAATTTGAAATTGTTCACCATTGAGATTGGCAACTAGCATGTGTAGGATGTGTTGAAATCACCTGTGCTTTTAATATATGCTAGGTTGCTATGTCTCTAGTTCTGAGTCATTCACTTGCTTGGTATGTTCATATTCTGTCATTAAATTGAACCAAGTTTAAGTAAATTGAAAAGATCGAGATGGGATTGCTTGTCGACACATCACGGTATCGAGACTGTTTCTCATTGCACATTGAGTTAAACTTGAGCCGTGTAGTGTAAGACCGAAACCGATGCTTTAAGCTTCTGATTGCTTTTGCATAGGCTTAGCATGGTTGAAAAGTTAGGCGATGACAAGCTTTCAACCTCTCGCAATCACATGCTCAAATTTGAACTTGTGTAATTTCACCGCTGCAACTCCGATCAAATTTGTAAACACAAGTCTATGATTCATTCTATAACATGTTGATTGAACTTTGCTAGGGGTAGTTCACCTTGGATACATGTTTAGCACTTGTCTGACTTCCTGTCTATACATGTTTAGTGCTATTTTGATGGTGAATACTTTTTGGCTAAAACTGCTCACCTTGCTCATATGTTCATATTTCGTATTTAGTGATCAGTTTGAGCCTTTGCTGGCATGTATGCTTATTGTTGAGCCATCGGATCAGCACTCTGTAGATCATCTTTTCATTCTCTCAAGTATACTCCTGAAGCCACTAACTTGCATTTTTAACTCATATGTATTTTGAAGAAGAGAAATTTGCTTGATAGTGCACTATCAACTAAGGGGGAGAAATTTGACAAATCATGCTTGCCCTAGTTGTGTGCACTATTGGAGGGGGAGTTTGCTCGTTTGGTTTGGGGCATTTTCCAATTGGTTTGGAGCATTTTTGGTAGCTAGTTGTGTTGAGCTTTTGCCTCTTTCTTGAGGGACTAGCGTTTTTGCCTATATGCTCTTCACTTGGTATCAAGCTCTTTTTCCTTTCAGTTGGTATCGAGTTTTCTTGCTAGCGGTGTTGAGCCCGTTCTGCCTCTTCTTGAGGGCTAGCTCTATTTTGCTTGAATTTCAATTGGTATTTCAATTGGTATCGAGTTTTCCTGCTAGCGGTGTTGAGCCTGTTCTACCTCTTCTTGAGGGCTAGCCTTGCTTTGCTTGGTTGCGTCGAGCCATTGCCCATGTCTTTGGGGACCAAGTTGTTTTGCTCTTTCACTTGACCTTCTTCTGGCTTTGCTATGCTTTTAGGTCTTTTGGACGAGTTCTCTACTTCTCCTTCCTCCTCCTTCTTGTACCTTCATTATGATTTGTGTTGGTAGTTGACAATGCACTCATCAAGGGGGAGATTGCGGATACATGGGTGTATGCCGGATCTTGAGTGATGAGTGATTGTCAACTGGTTTGATGCGCATGTTCTTTGGCAAGTGTTGTGTAGGTGTTGAGCACGGATACAGTGATCGAAGGCAAGGTGAAGGTCAAGTAGAGACGTGCCGTGCCGATGGACTGGGAGCGGTGAAGGGCGGACGTGAGGCTTGGACTAAGGGACCGGTGGCCTGAGGATCACCTGTGGTGGCTGACAGCCTGAGACAGCGACGAGCGGAGACTTGCGGGGCACAGTGTTGCTCGGGTCGAGGACCTGGAGACATGTGTCGGTGGACGGGATACACGGGCGGTGCATCCCCTATACAACGTCAGTTTCGTGGTTGAGCCACAGAAAAACCACCGGTGGACGGTTTCCAGGTTTGGGCCACAAAACCTGGGTGCTGCAGGTTTGCCGAGTTTGGGCCACAAAACTCGGGCTGAGGACGGTTTCCAGGTTTGGGCCTCAAAACCTGGGCGCTGGCGGGTTTCTGAGTTTGGGCCACAAAACTCAGGTGATGGTCGACAGGTTTCCCGGTTTCGGCCTCAAAATCGGGGGTAGGACTTGAAGGCTGGTTTCCCGGTTTCGGCCTCAAAACCGGGGGCGAGGTCCATGAAAAGGACGAGCGGTGCGGTGGCGGCACGTGGCGGCATCAGGTGAGGTCGCGTCGAGGCAATGCTACCAGATGTGCGGGCGTGGCAGTCAGATCGACTACACTTCGAGTTGGTCAGGAATACCCCTAGGGTTAGCCTGCCCGCTCATTAGTTGTAAGGGTAGAAGGGGAATAATTGTTTAGGCTATATAAGGAGAGGCCACCCCTCCCTCCAAACCATCTCAGCCATTTGCTACTTTCACTTAGGGTTTCCTGCTCTCCCACATCCCTGCTGTAGCTACTGAGATCCACAGAGATGGTGAACAATACCTCTGTGTATTTGCTTTTTGAAGAAACGAGACCGTAATCTCGTTGTCTCCTCGTGTGGAGAAGTTTCGGCTGGAAATCGAGATCGATTCGCGTTTTGAGTTGTGTTCTTCGCGTTTTACTTTTCGTTCTCTCGGTGATTTGCTACGTTCTCCTAATCCGAGGAATGATTTTCGATTTCGTTTGAACTGAGTTGTTCTAGATCGTGAGGCGCATCTTTCCACCGAAGGAATTCACTTCTAACCTCACGAGCTAGTAGATCGATCGATTTTCGTTTTGAGTCGGTTTTTATCTCTTTTGCCCCGAATTCTTCCGATTCACCGATTTGGAGTTAGGTTCAAGCCATGATCTCTTAGGGGTAGCTCACTAACCTCCTTGGAACTCCTCATACCTAGTCTAAGCCTTAGAGCTTTTGATTCAGAGGAGATTGGGTTGAATCTGTGGAAGAACTGTGCAGTTTCGGGGGCATCGGACGCTGAGTTCGTCACACCGGACGCTCTGGTGCCATGTGTCAAAAGTCAGCGTTTTTGATGGAGCATCGGACGCTGACCATCGGACCGTCCATTGCCATCGGACACGTCCGAGGGTTGAGCATCGGACGCTGAACTGTCACTGTAGCCAGCGTTCGATGTCTATGCAGTAACAACGTGTCATTTTGCATCGGACGCGTCCGGTGCCTGGCCATCGGACGGAGGCCAGCGTCCGATGCTGTGACTTCAACATTGTTTCGTCTGCAGTTTGCTCGTTCAACTTCGGATTTGATTTTGGGTTTTTGCGTTGGATTTCTGACTTCGTGCTGTACAGAAATCGGGCTTCCCGCTTTGCAAAATAGCCTGAATCGGGGGAGGTTGAGGTTACCCAAAGCTCATCCTGTCACTAGTTGACTTGCGTGAACTTGGGCGAGTGAGTTGTTGTGGTGTCCCACTGTGTTCCTAGGGAACATCCACCCATTCTCTTGTGTCGTGGACATCACACGAATCGGTTTTGCTCTTGGGGTTGTTTTTCTGGGACAGAGGCTATAAGTTTCTGAAAAGAAATTGAAGGCTCCCATTAACCCCCCCTCTGGTCGCCTGTGTGTAGCACTTTCAGTCCTTCATGAACCACGGACTGTCCGCCGTTCACTTGACAGTGAACAGTCAGGGGGCTGCGCCTGACTGACTCTGCAAAAACCTGATGCGCGGACTGTCCGCCGTCAGGTCGCGGACTGTCCGCCAACACCCAGAAAGCTCAAAACTGCACGGGTTCAAAACCAAATTCAACTCGATCTCAACCAAATCGAAAGGGGCTTCGATCAAACTCCTCCCAGATGTTCCTCTACGTATTGGGGTGCTAATCCTAAGAAATCATCGCACCAAACCAAGTCAATCACGAGAAATCCGAGGATCACCGGAAAAGGGGAAGAACGAAGAACGAACGCCAAATCAACCCGATCTATGTCGTTAAGAGTTTAGGGAAGAATTCCTTCGGTGAAAAGAAGGAGTTCACGACATAGAATAAACTGATTCAAGTGGAATCGAAGATCATCTCATGGAGATGGAGAACGAGGCAAATCTCTGGGAGATGTAATACCGAAACGCGAAGAACACGAACACAAAACGTGAATCGATTCAATTGCAGCTGAAACTCCTCCACACGAGGAGACAACGAGATTACGGTCTCGTTTCCTCAAAACATCCAAATACACAGATGTATGATTCTCGTCTCTGCGGATCACAGGCTGCGAGGTATGATTAGAACCTAAGCGAGGGCTAGAGAGAGAGAGCTCAGGAAACAAATGCTTCAAGGATAGGGAGAGAGGAGGGTGCCTCTCTTATTTATAGCCTAAAACAATAATCCCCTTCTACCCCTAGATACAAGAGCGAAGCGGCCAACCCTAGGGGTATCCCGGTCCAACTCTGCTGGTAGTTGATCCGACGGCCACGAGCCTTCCTCATCCTTAGCTTCGCCTCGACGCAAGCCTCAGGATGCCGCCACATGCCGTCCTGTCGACCGCCGCGCCTTCCTCGTGGATAGCTTCGCCGCCGCGCCAGCCTCTCCATGCCGCCATGCATCGACCGTCCTTTTTGCGGACCTCCCCCCGGTTTTTAGGCCGAAACCGGAAAACCTGGGCCTTCCCATGTTTAGAGGCTGAAACCGGAAAACCTGTCCTCCGGCTGAGTTTTGTGGCCCAAACTCAGAAACCCGCGAGCCAAGGTTTTGAGGCCCAAACCTGGAAACCGTCCTCGCCGAGTTTTGAGGCCCAAACTCGGAAATCGGCCACCCCGAGTTTTGAGGCCCAAACTCAGAAACCGTCGAGGGTAGCTTTTTGAGGCTCAGCTACCGAACCCGCGCCGTAGATGGGATGTGGTTCGCACACCTCGAGTTCCATCACCGATGCCGGAGCATGTCCAGCCTCCACGCCGGGCACAGTGCATTTGCCTTCCTTCTCGGCCTCCCGCCAAGTGTCATGACGCCATCACCTTCCTCCTGACTCGGCTGATGCACCGCACATCCCCATGTGCTCTTGCTTGCCCATGCCACGTGCCAGCTACCACAGCTGGTCCTTAGGTCTCCCGGTTCGTCGGTCCAAGCCTCACGTCAGTCCTTCACCGCTCTCGGTCCGTCGGCATGACACGTCTCTACTTGACCTTCACCTCACCTTCGACCATTGTCTCCGAGCTTTGCACCTGCACACCAACACAACCAAGAGACATGTTGCCCGTTGACCGATCACTCATCACTCAGGAAGGGAACCACAAGGGCACATATCAACCTTCTGTTCGCAATCTCCCCCATGATGAGTGCATTGTCAACTCATAGTAACCATAATCAAAAAGAAAAAGAAAGCAGAGATAGATACAAGGAGAAAGCTCACTCAAGATGTCCAAAAGCCAAGCGAAAGGCCGAAAAAGAACAAATAAAGATAAGCAAAGCTTGGTCCCCAAAGACATGGGCAACAGTTTGACACAACCAAGCAAATGATCAGAGAAACAACTTACAAAGAGCAAAATTTTATCAAAACGGAGCGAAAAACTTGGTTCCCAAAGACATGGGCAACGGCTCGATGCAACCAAGTCAAGAATCAAGCTAGTCCTCAAGAAGATGCAGAAAGGGCTCAACACCACTAGCTGAAAGCTAGATACCAAATGAAGACTGCATAAAAGGCAACCACTGCTAGTCCTTCAAGATAGAGGCACAGAGGCTCAACACAACTAGCAGTAAGCTCGATAACAATCAAGAAGCACCAAAAAATGGTGAAAACAGCTAGTCCCTCAAGACAGAGGCATAGAGGCTTGACACAACCAGCTGAAAGATCGATACCAAAAGAACACCGTCTCGGAGGAAAACAGAAAAAACTCCCCCTCACAAAAAGAACTCCCCCTCAGCAAGTGAAGCATAAATTGCAAATTGTCACCACATCAAGACACACTCCCCCTTGGAAAAATTCTCCCCCTTGGGGGCAATTTGCAATGAAAAGAGAAGGGAAAAGAGCTCAATTAAGCGAAACGGAGCAAGGTCGTGCCTATCGGAGTCAAGCAAATGCACATGAGTCAAAAAATGCATGTTAGCAGCTTCAGGTATATAATCGATAGAGTAAAAGAAAGCTCTAAAGAGTGCTGATCTGACTACAAAGCAACAAGCAAAAGTGCTAGCAAAGGCTCAAACTGATCACCAAATACGATATATGAAAGTATAAGCCAAGTGAGTAGTTTTAAGCCGTTCAGAAAGGAGTTTCACCATCAAAATAGCACTGAACATGTATAGACAGGAAGTCAAACAAGTGCTAAACATGTATACAAGGTGAACTACCCCTAGCAAAGTTCAATCATCATGCCATGGAATGAAACATAGACTTGTGTTTTCATATTTTATCAGAGAAAATTGCAGCGGTTATTACACAAGTTTAAATTCAGCATGTGATTGCGAGAGGTTGAAAGCTTGTCATTGCCTAACTTTTCAACCGAGCTAAGCCTATGCATATGCAATCAGAAGCTTAAAGCATCGGTTTCGGTCTTACACTACATGGCTCAATTTTAACTCAAAGTGCTATGAGAAATAGTCTCGATACCGTGATGTGCTGACATTGCAATCCCATCTCGATCTTTTCAATTCACTAATACTTGGTTCATTTTAAGCAGAATATTAACAGTCCAAGCAAGTGAAAGACTCAGAACTAGAGACATAGCAGCCTAGCATATATGAAATAGCTCAAGTGACCTCAACACATCCTACACATGCTAGTTGCCCATCTCAATGGTGAACATGTATCGAGTTTTAAGTTCATTAAGCATGTTCATCATTCTGAAAATATAGCTTAGCTCACAACATGTATCAGTGATCAAAAAGAGCCTAAGCTACAAGCATTATCATATATCATCGGAGCAAGACTATTCATAGCATAAATTCATTCTAAGGAATATAGACATGAAGCTCGAAAATGCAAGATGTATACATGATGAAATGTATGCAGAAAACAGTATCGGAGTAAAACAAGACTAAACAAACTCAAGAACAAGAGAGTAAGAAAAAGTCAGTCTATGGTACATCAAACAAAATGCTTCCCTCATCTAAAAGGGGAAACACACACCAAGCTCACCTCTCAACCTAGCAAAAGTTGAGAGATCCAAAGGCTTGGTGAAAATATCCGCAACCTGGTTATGGGTGTCTACATGCCTAAGGTCAATGTCACCTTTCTCGTAGTGATCATGAAGAAAGTGAAAGCGAACATCGATGTGTTTGGTCTTGGAGTGAAGAACAGGGTTCTTTGCTACACTAATGGCAGAAGTGCTATCGCAAAGCAAAGGGACCTGACTGAAATCTAGACCATAATCACGCAATGTAGCAACCATCCATAAAAGCTGTGAAGCACAAGAAGCAACGGCAACATACTCGGCTTCCATAGTAGACTGGGCTACGTTCGACTGTTTGCGAGAAGACCATGAAACCAGTGAAGAGCCAAGAAACTGACAAGTACCAGAAGTAGACTTGCGCTCAAGCCGACAGCCGGTAAAATCTGCATCGGAGTAACCACAAAGTGAAAGAGTCGAAGAAGAGGAGTACCAAAGTTCAAACTCAGGAGTGTATCGGAGGTACCTCATGATGCGCTTGACCGCTTGCTTGTGGGAAGTCCGAGGGGATGCTTGAAAGCGAGCGCACAGACACACAAAAAAATGTATGTCTGGCCTCGTCGCCGTCAGGTACAGGAGCGAGTCGATCATGCTCATGTACTCCTTCTGGTCAACTTGCTCTCCGTCCTGGTCCGCGTCCATCACAGCAGTCGTCGCCATGGGTGTCGTAAGAGGCTTGGCCTCGCCCATGTTGAACTTCTTCAGGATGTCCTTCGTGTATTTGCCTTGATGCACGAACGTCCCGTCTCGGATTTGCTTGATTTGCAACCCGAGGAAGAAGGTCAACTCACCCATCATACTCATCTCAAACTCCCTACTCATAGTATCTGCAAACTTAGCAACAAGTGCGTGAGAGGAGCCACCAAAGATGATATCATCCACGTAAATCTGGACTAACAGGGTGTCATTGCCTTGCTTGAGGAGAAACAAGGTTTTATCTACCCGTCCCATTTTAAAACCCTTGGAGAGCAAAAAGGTTTTCAAACGCTCATACCATGCTCTTGGGGCTTGTTTCAAACCATACAAAGCTTTTGACAGTTTAAAGACATGGTTTGGAAACTTGGGATCCTCGAAACCCGGGGGTTGCCTAACATAAACCTATTCCTCTATATACCCGTTCAAGAAAGCACTCTTGACATCCATCTGGTAAAGCTTAAAACCCTTCGAAGCAGCAAACGCTAGAAGGATCCTAATGGCTTCTAAACGGGCTACAGGGGCAAAGGTTTCCTCATAGTCTATCCCCTCTTTCTGGCAAAAACCCTGGGCTACTAGCCTAGCCTTGTTCCTTACTACCATCCCATCCTCACCCTGTTTGTTTTTGAAAACCCATTTGGTACCTATAGGGTGGAATTCTGGTGGAGGTGGAACTAGGGTCCAAACTTGGTTTCGCTCAAAGTTCTCTAACTCCTCATGCATGGCATTAACCCAGTTAGGATCAGAAAGAGCGTGTCCAACATCTTTGGGCTCAAAAGAAGCAACGAATGCAGAATGAGCAAAGTCTGAGATCTCATACGCTCGCGACCGCGTGACTTGTTGGTCGATGCCGCCGATCATCTGCTGCGGGGGATGGGCCTGCTGAATGCTTCGGGGTGCTTGCCTCGCCGAAGTAGCCTCCCCCTCGCCAGATGCTGTCGCTCCCTCAGGTGCAGCCGATGCTCGCTGGAGAGGTGGCTCAAGAGGACCCCAAGAAGAAGTAGTGGGATCGGGTCCTCGAGCTGAAGTAGTCGTCGCAGGGTCGATAGGGGCAGCCAGTGGAGTTGGCTCAGGATCACCCCAATCGGCATCTTCCTGCTCCTCCTCCACAAAGATGGTCTCTCCTAGCTCCTGTTCTCTTGCAACATCAAAAACAAAAGAAACACAAGGCATAGTCTCGTCGAATGTGACCTCGCAGGTCTCCACTATCTGGTTAGTTTCAAGGTTAAGAACTCAATAAGCACGCGAATGTGAAGCATAACCAAGAAACACGACATCCGCAAAGCGAGATTCAAATTTGTCCAAATTGCCTTGCTTCAGGATAAAGCACTTGCACCCAAACACCTGAAAATGAGACACCTTGGGTACCCGTCCAAAACACAACTCATAAGAAGTCTTCTTCATGAAAGCTCGAAGAAAGATGCGATTTGAAACATGGCAAGAGGTGTTGATCGCCTTGGCCCAAAAACGCCTAGGAGTCCTATGCTCATCGAGCATCGTCCTGGCCATCTCAACAAGGGTCCTGTTCTTGCGCTCAACAACACCATTCTGCTGGGGGACATAAGGAGAAGACAACTGATGCTCGATTCCAAGAGAAGAACAGAAGGAGGTAAACTGAGAGTTAACAAACTCAGTACCATTATCACTACGAATAGCTCTAATAGTATCAGGGGGAAACTCAGTTTTCAACCTCAAAATAAGATCTCGAGCAAAAGAAAAGGCTTCATCCTTAGCCTCCATGAAGAACACCCAAGAGTACCTCGAAAAGTCGTCAACGATCACTAGAACGTACCACTTCCCACCCGCTGAGCAAACCCGAGCTGGACCAACAGTGTCCATGTGTAAAAGCTCACCGGGTTGCTTGGTCATCACCTGATTAACACATGGGTGAGAAGCAGCAACCATCTTCCCGTGACGACAAGGATGGCAAACAAGGTCCTTCTAAAACTTAAGCTTGGGCAATCCTTGGATTAAGCCAAGTGAGCTAAGTCTTGCAAGCAAGTCAAAGCTCAAGTGACCAAGCCTCCTATGCAACTTCAACAAATCAAAAGAAGGACCAGACATCAAACATTTAGCAGAGCCAAAAGAGCGAGAAAAGTCGGCTCTAAAAACACGACCAAAAGGAACGATCCAACAAACAAGATCTCCCCGAGGGTCTAAGACACGACTCAAACCCTTCTTAAAGCGCACTTCAAAATCATCCTCGAGGAGTTGCGAAACAGAAAGAAAATTAAAATGCAAGTTAGAAACCAAAGCAACATCCTTAAGAACTGAAGGACCGAAAATGCTAAAGCAAGGCGACCAGAGGGGGGTGAATGGGAGCCTAAAATTTCTTCTCAGAAATTATGGCCTCTGTCCCAACAAAATCAACCCCAAGAGCAAAGCCGACACACGTGATGTCCTCGACCCAAGAGTATGGGTGGATGTTCCCTAGAAACACAGCGGGACACCACAAAAGCTCCCTCTTCCAAATCCACGCAAGTCAACTAGTGACAGGATGGAGTTTGGGTAACCTCAACCTCCCCCGAGCAACGCGAGGGGGATTCAGGCAATCTCACAAAGCGGGAAGCCCAGTTTCTGTAGAGCACAGAGTCAGGAATCCAACGCAAAAAGCGGGTCTCAAATCGGAGCTCGAACGCAAAAGATACGGACGAAAACGCGTTCTGTCAGCACTGACCGGACTCACTGGAGCGTCCAGTCGATAGGCACCGGACGCGTTCGGTCAGCTGAACTGCGTTCTGGGAGCTCTCTGTTTACGACCGGACTCACGGTGAAGAAGCGTCCGGTCGTTAAACTGAGCGTCCGGTCAAGCACCGAGGGGGCAATGAACAGTGTCTTCAGTGCGTCCGGTCATGCGAAACCCTAGCGTCCGGTCGCACAAAACGCTTTCTGACAGCTTTGACCGGACTCTGAGGTGCGTCCGGTCAGGAACGATCGGACGCGTCCGGTCCACAGAAACTCGTTTCGGGAGCTCTCTGTGTTGGACCGGACTCTGCGTGGAGGTGCGTCCGGTCGAATCCCAGTCAGCGTCCAGTCACCACGCGCGAACTGGACAGCCTGGTGTTCAACGACCGGACTCTGGCTCGGTGCGTCCGGTCGCTATGAGGCAGCGTCCGGTCACCCCGACCAGTCCCCTGTTCGTCCACCGAATCGACACGATCTCCCTCAAATCAAAAGCACTAGGGCTCTAACTTCGTGTGAGGGATCACAAGGATGTTAGTGAGCTACTCCTAAGAGATCATGGCTCGAACCTAACTCCAAATCGGTGAATCGAAGAAAACGGTGAGGAACGGGCAAGAACTCGATTCCAAAACTAAATCCGCCCGATCTGTGAGTTCGTGAGGTATTAGAGAAATTCCTTCGGTAGAAAGAAGACTCTCACGAAGCTACACAAGATGGTTCAAACGGATTTGCGAATCTTCCCTCGAAACAAGAATTCTCGTGAAGAACGAAAGAGGGGAAAACGTGCAAACGCGAAGAACAAAATCGCAAGACAAATCAAAGCACGAATTTGATCCTTGGACTCAGAGGAATGGATGATTCATTAAGCACTCAGTGTCGGGCTACAAGCTAATCCTAGCAACACAAAGCTCGGATGGCGAAAAGCTCAAGAACAAGAGCCGATCTCTCCCTAACCCTAGCCTCCTCTCACAAACAGCAAAATGAGAGTGACACCGCTCCAAGGATTGCGGCTGCCGTAGCAGCCCCCTTCATATATATAGGCGCACGTCCGAAGACCAAAACGCCCTTACATTAAGCACTCGTCCCAAATACCCCCCCAGGGGTAAAACCGTCCAGACTTGACAGTTTCGATCCGACGGCCACGCCCGCACATCCGGTAGCTTCGCCTCGACGCGACCTCCCTGATGCCGACACGTGCCGCCACCGTCGACCGCCGCGCCTTCTCACCAATAGCTTCGCCGCAACGCAAGCCTCTCGGTGCCGCCACGCGTCGACCGTCCTTTCGGACCAACCCCCGGTTTTGAGGCCCAAACCGGGAAACCGTCCACCCCGAGTTTTGAGGCCCAAACTCGGAAACCCGCAAGCCCAGGTTTTGAGGCCCAAACCTGGAAACCGTCCATCCCGAGTTTTGAGGCCCAAACTCGGAAACCGGCCACCCGAGTTTTGAGGCCCAAACTCGGAAACCGTCGTTGGTAGCTTTTTGAGGCTCAGCTACCGAACCCGCACCGTAGACGGGATGTGGTTCGCACACCCCGACCACCGGCACCGTTGCCGATGCATGTCCAGCCTCCACGCCGGGCACAACGCCTTCGCCTTCCTTCTTGACTTGGCCGACGGCACTTGCGCCGCATGCAAGCCCGTGTCCGACCTCCCGCCAAGTGACACGACTCCAGCGCCTTCCTCCCGACTCGGCCGATGCACCGCACATCCCCATGTGCTCTCGCTCGCCGATGCCACGTGCCAGCTACCACAGCTGGTCCTCTGGCCTCTGGTCCGTCAGTCCAAGCCTCACATCCGCCCTTCATCGCTCTGGGTACATCAGCATGGCACGTCCGCCGCACGGCACGCCCATCCTTCACCGCTCCCGATCCGTCGGCACGACACGTCTCTACTTGACCTTCACCTCGCCATAGACCACTGTATCCGAGCTCCACACCTGCACATCAACACAGCCAGGAGACACATGTCGCACACGCACACCAACACAGAAACACCACACAACTCACGCCACCGGTTAGTCATAAACAATAAGCACATAGCTAGATATAGACTCAACCGGGTAAAATCCTCAAACCTTCCTCATCAAAGTCAATCATTCATCATATATGTTCTCAAGAACGAAGCTCTCATTGAGCCGAATAGCTCCATGAGAAACAACCTTACCTCTACTGTTATCCCCGAAAGTGACGTACTCCTTGTGCACCACGAGGTCTAGGCTGGAGAACCATTCCTTCTTTCCGGTCATGTGGCGCGAACATCAGGAATCCATGAGCCACATGTTCTCCAGCCGAAGTTCCTGCATCAATTGAAAGGCAGGAAATGAGCATATGGCACAACACTGGGGTTAGTATACTGAGAAGGATACCAGTGTTGTGTCATAGGCCCAGTAAAAGTGTTAGAGGCAACACCAAACTGTCCTCGTCCCATGGGTGAGTAGTGATCACCACCAACCTGAAAGGGTGGTCCGCTATGGAACGGAAAACCTCCAAACTGATCTACATGTCTCATTTGAGCAAAGCGATCACCACCATACTGAAAAGGTGGTCTGCTATGGGACTGAGCAGCAAAGCCTCTTACACCCGGTGTTGGAAACACACTTGCCCTACCTCCGCACACGTGCAGGGGAGTGGCGAAGGTGGCCAATCGTCAAAACCAAAGGCGAAGGAACAAGGGAAAATGGAACTGTGGTGCTGTCGTTCTATTCTCAAAAAATCCTCCTCTTTACACTGTTCACCCCTTGGTATTTATAGGGGATACCAAAGGGCGCTGACCAAATTACAAAAGGGTACAAGAAATATTCCTTTACACTATACAACGGAAGGGCAGAATCGTACAAGCACACATTGTGTTGAAACCCTAGTTTGCCCTCCCCATGTGTCTGCCACCACCTGGCTTGCGCTCACCTTCACTGGGACGCGGTGGTTAACTTATCAGCTTCGTCAGTCACGAGGCGCGCGTTCGCTTGCCACCCGTTGAGCTTGACCTTTCTTGCGAAGGTGTGCGACACGCGCGAGGGTTGTTCCTTGTTCTTCCCGCGCTTCTTTCCTGCAAGAAACGTAAGATGATGGCGAAGGCCGACTCGGTATCCGAGGGTTAGGAAATCAGGCCCGAGGGGCTTATCAGGTGACGAGGGTTTTCCCGACGGAACGCAGGGCATTGCGAGGGTTGCCTCCTGACTCAGCCTGCGCGGCGTCACTGCCGAGGGTTCTTTCCCCCAACAGTAGGCCCTCGATGGCTTGGATCTAAAAACGAACTATCTTTAGGCCCAAGCAGCGCCTTTGACTGGAAGTGAACAGTGTCCCTCGGCAGCGACGCCCGCGACTGCTTTTCGGCCGGACCGTTTGTTTTTTTCTTGTAGTGTTTTAGGTCCATTTCATTTCTTGTGCCGTGATTATTGGGATCCGTGCCGATTTTGTCGGGCTGGATGGTTCGTACCTTGACCTATAAATAGACGCGGTTGGTGGACGCTTTGAACTCGTGCCATTCTTTTGCTATAGCCAACCTGCTACTGCGATTTGCTTGTGGCGAAGGTTTGTTTTAGTTTGCTAGCGAAGGTAGAGGTAGGTGCTCGCTGTTCGAAGTTAAAGTTAGCTGGAGAGATGGCTAGGTTGAAACAGACTGCTCGCGCTGTGTCTCCGACTGCCTTGGATGAAGGGATAACCTTCGAGTTTGGTCTTAGCCGAGTTTGCAGTTCGGATCTGGCGACTTATGTCAAGCGAGGTTGGATTGAGGATGGAAAGGCAAGGACCAGTGCTGGAGAAACTGTTCCAAAGCCGGATGCTGATGAGGTTGTTGTATTCGAGGAGTTTTTCTCGGCTGGCTTGCGTTTTCCGGTTGCTTCATTTGTGACTTCGGTTCTTCAGAGGTTCAACCAGCGGTTCCATCAGCTCACACCATCGTGCTTTACGAAGATGTCGGTGTATGTCTGGGCATGCCGCTCTCAGGGCGTTGTCCCTCATGTTGAGGGTTTTGTTCGAACTCATCGAGTGCATATGCAGCCTCGCAAGATTATGGATGGCGAAGGTAACACTAGCCTCGGTCAATATGCAGTGTACACCTTTTGCCATCGTGCCAAATCGGAGTTGCCGGTGCAAGCTCAGAAGAACAAGTGGGCCAGTGGGTGGCAGGAGTTTTGGTTCTACTACAAGCTAAGCGGTGGTACCGAGCTTTGCGGTGAGCTTCCGCTTCTTGGAGACGTAAGTGCTGAAGCTCAAATGAGTGCCGAGGCGCATGCCGCGATTGATTGTATGAGGGTGGTTGCGCGTTCTCAGTGTGCTCGCGACTTGGTCGAGGAGTATTGCTGTGTGTTGACACTAATTAACTCTTATTATTAAAGGTCAATTAATCATGAAAATGGATGAATATATTAACTCCACCTTAGTATAGGGTTTAAAACTAATAAATTCCACGAGTTTTGGTGAATTGTGAATCTGCAGGGACTAAACCAGGAAACAGCCCTCGATTCCTTCCCCTAGAAGGAAACCGACGGGAGATAACGCTTTCGCCAAGTCAGGAACCTTCCAGAAGATTCCAGAGATCACGTAGAGACACCACGAGGAAGGGCACCCTGGTCCACTTCCAGGTGGGACCGACCGGTCCCCTAGACCGACCGGTCGGTCTCCCCCTGGCTCCTCTGGCTTCCGTCTTCTGCAAGCTACTTCCATCACCTTTGAGGATCAATCTCAGCCCTACGTGAAGTCGGTTTGATCTAACGGTCGCGGTTGATCCCTCAGGGCTATATAAACAGGCCCCTGAGCCCAAGAACAGACAGAAGGTCCCTCTTCAGAATACTACGCTTCAACTAGAAACCCTAGAAGAGACTTCAGGAGTTAGCTTTCAAGTAGAAGACTAGATATCCCTCTATTAGGATTAGACCCTAGTCTTATTCTAGAACTAGAAGAGAGAGAGAGAGGAAGAGATCAAGAGGAAGCTCCGGCCTGTCGGATCAACTTCTTCATCTTGTACCTGTGGATTCATGTTCTTCATCGACTTCCTTCAACGACTGTTTCGGTAATCAACATCTATATTTAAGTTTGAATTATTGTTCTTATTGTTCTTAAGGTTTATGACTCTCTTTTGAGTACTTTAATTCTAGTCGCTCTAGAGTTAGAGTAGTTGGATAGTGTGAGCGTGGTGCTTAGACTTGATAACTCATTTTTTGCCTCCTATAACGCCGGTAGTAGTGGTTGTTCACAAGGGTGACTCTTATAGCCTTGTTGATTCTTCTATAGTCCACTTACCCGTGTGTAGGCTCGGTAGGATTATACATTTGCATAAAAGAATCATACTCTGTTTGTGACCTTTTATGGCAACTTCCCCATTAAGAATAATATAAACATATCACTCTTAAGTTGGATTTAGATAACCTTAGTGATCCCCTCTATACTTTTAGCTTCTCCGTCCTTGTTAGTTACTCAGGGGTTATACACTTGAGACTCCATGCTATCCGTTCCTTTGGGTTCGATATTAAAACTGGGTTACTCCGGTGAAGTGCTACATCGGTAGATTTTATCTGTGCGCTTGCGGATAAAGTAGAGTGTGCATTAATTTATACCAACAAGCATTTCTGGCGCCGTTGCCGGGGAACGGTAGATCATTTTATGTCTTGAGTATAACCTTGTATTATACTTTTATACTTTATCTTTTACCTTTATATTTTACTTTGCTTTACCTTTGTTTTTAACTTTTATATCTTTTCGCAATGGATTTCTCAGAGCCAATCACTAGCTCCACGAATTCCATTCCACTGAACCAGTATACCTATCACGCTGTCGTAGACTTAGAGTTGCCCAAATCTGCTAAGCCTATCCTTTCAGACAACTACGAGCTACGTCGATGCTTGATACAAATGGTTAAGAATCAAACTTTTTCTGGCTTAGAAGATGAAAACCCACATATTCATTTAAATGAGTTTGAACAAACCTGTGTGTGCCTACATATCGCAGGCATGTCTGACGAAACCCTTAGATGGAAACTTTTTCCATTCTCCATAGAGGGAAAAGCCAAAACATGGTACCTTCAAACTGCACCAAGTAAAAATGGGGATTGGAAAGAACTCTGTTCTAGCTTTTGCTTAAAATACTTCCCTGTCTCCAAAATCATTTGTCTTCGCTTAGAGATTTTGTCCTTCATCCAAGAGGATAATGAGTCTCTAATTGCAGCCTGGGAAAGATTCGATAATCTTGTCCGCTCTGGTCTAGCCTTATCTATTCCAGACCCTGTCTTGCTTCAACACTTTTATAATGGTCTGAATAGAAAAACTCCTAATTACCTTAACTTAGCTTCAAACGGATCATTCTTACATACCCCAGCCCCCAAGGCAAGGGAAATGTTGCAAAACTTATCTCAAATCACTCCTACTCCTGAAGCTAAACCACAAGAACCACTAGAAGTAAATCTAGAAGCTGATCCTATATCTATTCTTAATCATGAACAAACCTCAGCTTTAATTCCTAGTGAGAGGGAAACCTCAATCTTAGGAAACACCTTTGATTTCGAGGATGAGTACTTTACCGAATTTGGTAATACCTCGAAATATCACACAACTAGGAAAACATAAAATCAAAAATCATCTTTAGAAGAACTTACTGATAAGGTTTTCCTAAAAGAGACTATGAAGAAACTAATCTCTATAATAAGTAATGAATGGTTAGAAGAATCAGAGCTTTCCACTGATATAATCCGCTTAAATTCACCTTCTACATACATTCAATGTCAAATCCATCAACAACCCTTCGAAGCTCTCTATAATCCTGTTGTGGGAATCAACATTATGTCTGAAACCTTTGCTCAAGATTTATTAAAACAAATGCCACTTACCCCAACAGTTAAACTTTTAAAGACCCCTTTAGGACATGTTATTCCTAGCTCAGGAATCATGTATGTCCTGCCTGTCACAGTAGATAACACTCCGCTACATTTAAGCTTTTATATCTTTGATATTAAAGAGTTTAATCTGCCGATAGGCCAACCACTTAAGCAACTCATTCATGAAGGACAATTAGGGATCTTAAACTTCCATCTTGGGAAAAAACTTAAAGGAACCATACCTATCACTCACTCTCTAAATACTGAGAATGAATAATGTCCCAAGCCAGATCCGATGGAAGAAATAAAGGAAGCATCTCTTGAAATAATAAATGAATCCGAATATGAAGAAGATGCTCACTTCTTCACCGAGGAAGAAGATAACACACCTGATCCAGATCCTCTAGATTCCTTAGAAGAACATCCTAAACCTCCCATAGAGTTAAAACCCTTACCTTCTGAGCTTCGATATGCTTTCTTGAATAATGATCCTGAATCTCCTGTGATCATAAATAATAATCTTACTCAGGAACAAACTTCTAGGTTGATCACTGTCTTAGAAAAGCATAAATCAGCTTTTGGCTATTCACTCCATGATTTAAAAGGAATCAACCCCGCTTTCTGCACCCATGGCATTCCTACTGATCCTAACATATCACAGTCTAGAGAGCCACAATGCAGGCTTAACAATGCGATGAGAGAAGTAGTAAAGAAAGAGGTTTTGAAACTCTTGCATGCCGGGATCATTTATCCTGTGCCACACAGTGAGTGGGTAAGCCCTGTCCATGTTGTGCCTAAAAAGGGAGGCATGACTGTGGTAAAGAATGAGAAGAACGAACTAATTCCACAAAGAACTGTTACTGGTTGGAGAATGTGCATTGATTACAGAAAATTAAACAAGGCAACTAAGAAAGATCATTTCCCACTACCTTTCATAGACGAAATGTTAGAACGGTTAGCCAATCACTCTTTCTTTTGTTTTCTTGATGGATATTCTGGATATCACCAGATCCCAATCCATCCAGATGATCAAAGCAAAACCACTTTTACATGTCCATACGGAACTTATGCTTACCGCCGAATGTCTTTTGGATTATGTAATGCACCTGCTTCTTTTCAAAGATGTATGATGTCTATATTTTCTGATATGATTGAAGAAATCATGGAAGTTTTCATGGATGTCTTTTCTGTTTATGGAAAAACTTTTGATGATTGTCTTGAAAATCTAGACAAGGTTTTGCAAACATGTGAAGAAAAGCACTTAGTCCTTAATTGGGAAAAATGTCATTTTATGGTTAAGGAAGGCATAGTGCTAGGTCATTTAGTATCAGAACGTGGAATTGATGTAGACAAAGCTAAAATTGAAGTAATTGAATGTTTGCCTCCACCGATTAATGTCAAAGGAATTCGAAGTTTTCTTGGCCATGCTGGTTTTTACCGTAGATTTATAAAAGATTTTTTCTTACAAATCTTTTGGCCAAGGATGTTCCCTTTGAATTTGATGATGCATGTTTAGAATCTTTTAATACTCTTAAGAAAGCACTCACTTCTGCACCTATCATTCAACCCCCTGATTGGTCTCTACCTTTTGAGATCATGTGTGATGCAAGTGATTTTGCAGTAGGAGCTGTGCTAGGACAATATAAGCATAAAAAGCATCATGCAGTCGCTTATGCCAGCAAGACTTTAACTGGACCTCAACTTAATTATGCTACTACGGAAAAAGAACTTCTGGCTGTTGTTTTTGCTATAGACAAGTTTAGATCTTATTTAGTGGGATCAAAGGTGATTGTTTTTACTGATCATGCTGCATTAAAGTACCTGCTTACTAAGAAAGATGCTAAACCATATTTAATAAAATGGGTTTTGTTACTCCAAGAGTTTGACTTAGAAATAAAAGATAAGAAAGGAGTAGAAAACTCTGTAGCTGATCACTTTTCTAGAATGTATTTTGAAAATCCACAGGAATTGCCTATAAATGACTCACTCAGGGATGACATGCTTTATCAAATCTCTAGATCTGACCCCTGGTATGCAGATATTGTCAATTTTATAGTTGCAGGGTATGTACCACCAGGAGCAAATAAGAAGAAGCTAATTTATGAAAGTAGGATCCACCTATGGGATGATCCATATCTATTCAGAGTGTGCTCTGATGGATTACTCAGAAGATGTGTGCCAGCTGAAGAAGGAATCAAGATCATTGAACGCTGTCACTCTTCACCATATGGAGGACATTATGGGGCATTCCGAACACATGCAAAGATCTGGCAAAGTGGATTTTTTTGGCCAACTATGTACCAAGACACAAAGGATTTCGTCCGGAGGTGTGGATCATGTCAGAGGCACGCCAACATCAACACCAGAGATGCCATGCCACTCACTAACAACCTTCAGATTGTGCTCTTCGATGTCTGGGGAATTGATTACATGGGACCATTCCCCAAATGAAGGAATCATGAGTATATCCTAGTTGCTGTCGACTACGTCTCAAAATGGGTCGAAGCAGTGCCATGCAAGTCCGCTAATGCAAGAAACTCTCAGAGGATGTTCGAGGAGATAATATTTCCAAGATTTGGAGTGCCAAGGATGGTAATTAGTGACGGAGGAACCCACTTCAATGATAAAGGCTTTCATAAATATTTAACAAATCATGGGATCCGTCACAATGTTGCCACTCCCTATCATCCTCAGACAAGTGGCCAAGCAGAAACATCAAACAAGCAAATCAAGAATATTCTGCAGAAAACAGTTGATGAGATGGGAACACAATGGAAAGATAGACTACCTGAAGCACTGTGGGCTTACCGTACCGCCTACAAAACACCATTAGGAATGTCTCCATATCAACTCGTCTATGGAAAGACTTGTCACTTACCAGTAGAACTAGAATTTAAAGCTCACTGGGCAATCAAAAGATGGAACATGAGCTGCAGGAGTCAAGAGGAAAATGCAACTCTCTGAACTAGATGAATGGCGCGAAAAAGCATATCATAACGCGAAGATTTATAAAGAGAGAACAAAGTGGTGGCATGACAAGAGAATCAAGAAGAAGAGCTTCACTCCTGGAGACGAGGTATTACTTTTTAATTCCAGGGTAAAATTGTTCGGGCATGGAAAACTACGCAGCAAATGGGAAGGACCTTTCACGTTGGTAGCCACTTCATCACATGGAGCCATTACACTTCAAAATGACGAAGGTACGCTATTCAAGGTAAATGGACAACATCTTAAGATTTTTCTAGAACCTGAAAAGAGTCCTGAAGAGTTGGATGTCATCCAATTCTTCATTATCCAATAGATTTACACCATCGTCATTTTTCCGATAAGTTTGCGCATCGGGGATATAATTTCTGGGATTAGGATCAAGTTTAAAGACACCACGAGCGACGGACCCGCGAGATCCCACAGGGAGGAACCGACCGGTCTCCTTGGGAGACCGACCGGTCTGCCCTGGAGGCCCCTCGCCCTCTGTCCTCTTTCGTTACGTGTCCCGACTCTTTCTTGTACCCATTCTGGTAACCTGATCCACAGAATCGATAGCTCCCTACCATGCCTATCATTCCGCCTCCTCAGCTATAAAACCAGCCCCATGCGTGCCTCTAGATTCATTGCAACCTCTTCCAGAAAACCAGCAGCAACAGAGCTCTCCTCCCACCAGCGCTAATGGCCTCCTATCCACGGATCGACCTCAACAAGCCTGCCGATGACTCTATGGCTCTTGTCGTTACCGCATCTAAGGATCTTGTCGTAACGCCGTCAAAGGAGATTGATCTTGTTGACTCGCCAAGACCCGTTGATACGATTCCGCCAGAAGAGACCTCGTTGCATCATCAGCAAGCTTTCTTTGCCCAAGCGGTGCCGGCGAGAGGACTTCCGACTTTCTCCATCACCAAAGAGATCCCGCTCCTTCCTCCTAGGCCCAATGAGACGCTCGTCGGGCTAAAGACGAACAAGCATGGGGAACCCACTGTGATAAAATATACATCTACAAATCCGCGTCCGCGCATTGATGGAGTTCATGGTCCACCTGAACAGATCAAGGTCACTCCACCAGTAAGCAGGGCACCCACCACTCCTAATATCGCGGCTAAACGCAAGAGGACTACCCAGTTAGATCGCCTCAGAGACAGAATTGAAGATCTTGAGAGAGATAATTTAGAGCTCAAGCAGAGATACGCTTCTCTAGCCAAGACTACGAAAAAGATGGCCAATACGATGCATGAATATGTAACTAAACACATTAGCTTAAAGGCTAAGGTCGTCAGTGTCGCCTCTACAATAGGAAATCTGCTCGAGGAAGAGAAGTAAGAGATAGTTTATCAGTAGTTTAATAAGGCACTTGTGTTTGCAGAGTCTTGTGTTTAAGTCTAGTTTTTGTTATGAGTTTTGTTTAGTTAATTCATTGTGTAATAAAAGTGCCTTGAATATCAATAAAGTTTTTGTTAGAGTTATCTTTTATCTTGTTATTTTGGATATATGTCTTGTCTCCACATGTTGTGATTAGCAGAAAACTAAAAATAAGTGTGGGGGAGAAGACGACGACAGAATTACCGAAAATCGATCGCGAAAGTTGCATAGAACAGAAGATATCATTACCAAGATCACGCACCACGAAGCCGGCCACGGTTGGGCCCTAAGCCCAACCGACCGGTTGGTGGACCCCACCGGTCGGTCAGGGGTTGACCCCTCTTGCCTCCTCCTTCGTCCACGGATCGGTACGCAACTACTACACTCTATTTTCTGATGTTTAAGCTTCTGTTCAAATTAAAACCATATTCTTGCAATTCATGAACTCTAATTAAAAAGGAAAAAGATATTTTGACATGCTCATGGTATAGAATCTCACAACAACCTGTTTTGACATTTAAAAGAAACCTATATTATCTAGAGTTGTTGTGGGTTTATGATAGAAGAATAATGAGAACTCAATTCTTAAGGTATGAGCATTGGAGAATTTTACCTACAAAAGTTAAAAAGAGATTAGCAATACTTCTCCTTTGTAGTAAATAAGATTGCCTGCCAAAGTCACTTATAAGCAATTATTGTTTACTTTAATATTGAGTTTTTTATTGAGAAATTTATTATGCTCTAAAGATCGAGATCCTTACAAGTAAAGAAAGATTCACTCTTCCGAAGTAGTATTGTATTAGAGGCATGGGCTATGCAAAAGTATGAAATATGAGGAAAAAAAAGGGACAAGTGTCCGACATACCTCAGAAAGAATATATTGAAAAAAAATACAGCCCATGGTCCCTCTAATTGCAATATGCCAGTAAGAGTGACAAAGTTTAAAAAGATTCATGTCTTGATCTAAGAGTATAGTATTTTTCTCCATTGACTTAGTAACATAAAAAACTGCTTCACAGAAATTTAATGCTTTGGTAAGGAATTAAAGTGCTACAAAAGGAGAAGGAAAGCTACGACTTGTTTCAAAAATTTCAAAAACACTCCAATGTCTTATGCTAAAAAGAAAAGAGTGATCTGTTTCAACTATTCTATTCTCCAACATCTCAAGGTTTTATGGTAGACACACTGAATGAATCAAAAGAGTTAATGTTTGATATCTTATGATCTAACCTTTTATCGAGGACAAGTAAAAGTCTAAGTGTGGGGGAGCTTGCTGACACTAATTAACTCTTATTATTAAAGGTCAATTAAGCATGAAAATGGATGAATATATTAACTCCACCTTAGTATAGGGTTTAAAACTAATAAATTCCACGAGTTTTGGTGAATTGTGAATCTGCAGGGACTAAACCAGGAAACAGCCCTCGATTCCTTCCCCTAGAAGGAAACCGACGGGAGATAACGCTTTCGCCAAGTCAGGAACCTTCCAGAAGACTCCAGAGATCACGTAGAGACACCACGAGGAAGGGCACCCTGGTCCACTTCAAGGTGGGACCGACCGGTCGGTCTCCCCCTGGCTCCTCTGGCTTCCGTCTTCTGCAAGCTACTTCCACCGCCTTTGAGGATCAATCTCAGCCCTACATGAAGTCGGTTTGATCTAATGGTCGCGGTTGATCCCTCAGGGCTATATAAACAGGCCCCTGAGCCCCAGAACAGACAGAAGGTCCCTCTTCAGAAGACTACGCTTCAACTAGAAACCCTAGAAGAGACTTCAGGAGTTCGCTTTCAAGTAGAAGACTAGATATCCCTCTAGTAGGATTAGAACCTAGTCTTATTCTAGAACTAGAAGAGAGAGAGAGAGAGGAAGAGATCAAGAGGAAGCTCCGGCCTGTCGGATCAACTTCTTCATCTTGTACCTGTGGATTCAAGTTCTTCCTCGACTTGCTTCAACGATTGTTTCGGTAATCAACATCTATATTTAAGTTTGAATTATTGTTCTTATTGTTCTTAAGGTTTATGACTCTCTTTTGTGTACTTTAATTCTAGTCGCTCTAGAGTTAGAGTAGTTGGATAGTGTGAGCGTGGTGCTTAGACTTGATAACTCATTTTTTGCCTCCTATAACGCCGGTAGTAGTGGTTGTTCACAAGGGTGACTCTTATAGCCTTGTTGATTCTTCTATAGTCCACTTACCCGTGTGTAGGCTCGGTAGGATTATACATTTGCATAAAAGAATCATACTCTATTTGTGACCTTTTATGGCAACTTCCCCATTAAGAATAATATAAACATATCACTTTTAAGTTGGCTTTAGATAACCTTAGTGATCCCCTCTATACTTTTAGCTTCTCCGTCCTTGTTAGTTACTCAGGGGTTATACACTTGAGACTCCACGCTATCCGTTCCTTTGGGTTCGATATTAAAACTGGGTTACTCCGGTGAAGTGCTACATCGGTAGATTTTATCTGTGCGCTTGCGGATAAAGTAGAGTGTGCATTAATTTATACCAACACTGTGCTAAGGTGTGGCCCATTAGCCGGAGGCAAGTATGGTTTGCTGTTGAGGATGACCCGAAGTACGAAGGTAGGGGTTTGAAGAAACCTAAGTTGGAGTTGAACAGGGTATGGGAGGCTGTCCTCAAGAAATTTCCCAAATGCGAAGATGGCGTTGAAGTGATTTATAAGCGGGTTCAACAGAGAGCGGAGGACCTTGTTGGTAAGCTCTCCACTCTAGAAGTTAAGGCTATCCATAGCTCGGTGGGTAGCGGGGGTCGGGTTAACAGACTGTTTGATATGCTTGGGATTTCGTATCCTGATTGGCCCGCACCTTCGAGTGAGGACGCGCCAAAGAAGAGAAAACGCGCGTCCGTGGAAGAGAAAGGGGTTGTCTCACAGCCTAAGAGGGGTCGTGGTCGGGGCCGTGGCAGCGCTGGCGGTCGGACCAAAGCACTGGCTACGAAGGTTGCTATGGCATCAGGCGCTGCCGGCACTTCCTCTTCCTCGGCCATCATGCCATTGACGGTCGGCCGAGGTGTTGCTAAGTCCGGTGGTTGTGTACCGCGCGTCGGCGGTGTTAGAGCTTTGGTCCAGATATCTGATGACGAAGCTTCCTCTGATGAAGATGAAAAAGAGAAAGAAAGATGTAGAGAAAGAGGCCGGCTCAGAGGATGATTCTTCTGAAGAAACTAGTGACACCTCCGGCAACGAGGGCGACATGGACGAAGAAGTTTCTATTGATGATGATGACCGTGGTAAAGCTATAGTCTCGTCGAGCGCTGACGCTGAAGCTGCTCGTAGTAGTGATGAAATCATGCGGGACCTTGAGCCCGAGAGCCCCGAGCGAGGGTTAGTGCCCGAGTTTGCGGGGTCACACATTTGGGTTGATGGTTTTGAGGTGAAGGGTGAGCTTGAATCGGAGAGGAATCCTGGTAAAAGGCCATATGGCGAGGCTAGCCGGTGCAGCCTTACTTATTTTGCCAAAAAGGTTGGAGATTCGGATCTAGCGACGGAACTTTTCACGAGTCCGGACCTTCGAGAGTGCTATTTGCAATGCGCTCCGGAGGAAAGGCGTTTCCTTGGACGAGTGTTTGGTCGAATTTGTGTGCCGGAAGCCGAGCTTCGATTAGTCAACCAACCCTTGGATGAGCTTCACGATGATATTGACGTTAAGTTGGCTGAATTGATGCTCCTCAGTCGCTCAGCCCACCGAAGGGCTGGTATAAACGATGATTTTTTAAGGAGACGGTTGGCCGAGGTTGAGAAGGAAAACAAAGACCTTCAGCGAAGTTTAGAGAATAAAGAAACTAAGCTTAAAGGAGCTGTTGAGAAGGTTAAGAAAACCCGAGAGGAAGCGCAGGGGGTCGCGAACCGTAATGCTGAACTCCTGGCAGCTTGCCGCTAGAAGGACAAATATCTGTTATCAGCGAACGGTCGCGTAAGTGAGCTCTCCTCAGAGTTGGCTTCGCAGTCCGAGGCGTGGCAGGAAAGTATGGGGAAGATTAAAGAAAAAGTTGACGCCTGCTTGACTGAAGTTGGCGGTTCTGCTGGGGAGTCGTTGCCTGCTGCTAATGCTGAGGCGTTCGAGGGTTGACTTAGAAATGAGCTTGATGTTTTTAGCTCACTGGTTGAAAACGCAGCCAACTTTGGATGTTATGCTGGAGCTTTGGCCATGGTCGGCACCCTTCGCCAGGCTGATTGCGAGCACCTTCGGAAGATTAGGAGGTCGAACCATGTTTTCCCAAAGGTTGACGAGGTGCGTAAGATGAAAATTGATGATGCGGAGGTTCACAACTGTGCGGTGCGCTTGCTCCAGAAGTTTTGGATCGATGGTGGCGGACGTGTCCTCGCCTTCGAAGAGGCGGCCGAAGCTACTCGTCAGGTATCCATTGCGTGAGATGTCCGCTTCAAGTTTTAATCCATGGGTGAACGTGTTGGTATTTAATCCTATGTTCTGTTTTGCAGGCTCGGAAAGACGCGCTGCCTTCACCGAGTGCTATTGAAGACATTGCGGGTTGCTCCCGGTCTGCGCCTGCGCACAGTTCTGCGGAGGTTGCACCAGTCGAGGCCGCACCCTCGGTTGAGGAGGCTCCGGTCACCGGAGAGGCTGACGTAGAGGAGGTGGCGACGGTCGAAGTGCCTGCTGCTGAAACTGCTACAACTGTGGAGAGTCAGGACGCTGCGGCCAGCGATGATTTGGATACTCCAGCTGGCGAAGCTGAAGCGGGGGAGCATGGTGGTGCCGAGCAGGTGTGAAAAATAGGGATAGCTCAAGCGAGGGTCGTTTTGTGATATGTTGGGTGGTGGAAATGACTTAGCGAAACTGAGTTTCTTTCTTGACTCTGTGAAAATGCAGGTTCCTGATGGAACCATGCTAGAGGTATTTGATGTGACACCTCTGACGCTAAATTTCCAAGATGTCTTTATAACTGATGAATCCTGGGCTCGGGCTAAATTTAAACATCCTTTGCTGAGTTTTGAGTGTTTTTGGTGGTCGAAGTTGCGAAGGTACGACTTGAAGAACAGCAGGTCGAGGCGTTTTTGGCGCGAGGCGGATTATACTGATCGACAAGCTACACGTTTTTTGTTTGGTTCTTCTTCGTCCGCGCCAGCTGCTGTTGATGATGATATCGACGAGAGAACGGCTTTGGATTTTTTGTTTGGACGAAGCAACATTGAACTGGGTTCCGATGGTTCACTTGTAATTCCGAAGGAGGAGCCTTCGGAAGTTAGTGATACGGACCGGAGATATATGTATAGGGCAAGGGTTTTGCCCGGGGAATTGCCGATTGTTCCTGTGGCTCCTTTGTTGTGGGGACCCATAGTTCCGGTGGATATAGGGTTTGAGGAGGGTAGTGAGGGTTTTGATGATTTAATGATGATTGAGGATGGTGATGGTTCCTTGTAATTTTATACTTTCTATTGAGTGTTCGTCACACTGTAGTTGCTTTGTACAGAAGCAAACTATTTGTAAGGTTGTTTTGTTCGGATGCTATTCATTTTTTGCAATTTGAGGAAAAGGATATTTGACCCTCGAGGCTTGATTTTCTTTTAAGAGATTTGTTTACTAAAATAGCGACGCCCCCTTTTACTTTTTAGCGAGGCTCGTTTAACGCTTTCGTAAGCTGATTTGGAAAAACAGCGATGCCCCCTTTTCCTTTTGCGAGGATCGCTTGATGCGTTCGTAGGATGATTAGGAAAAAACCGCGGCGCCCCCTTTTCTGTTAGCGAGGCTCGCTTAACGATGTCGTGAGCTGATTAGGAAAAACAGCGACTCGCCCTTTTCTTTTAGCGAGGCTCGTTTAACGCTTTCGTAAGCTGACTAGGAAAAAACAGCGACGCCCCCTTTTCTTTTAGCGAGGCTCGCTTAACGCTTTCATGAGCTGGTTAGGAAAAATAGCGACTCGCCCTTTTCTTTTAGTGAGGCTCGTTTAACGGTTTCGTAAGCTGACTAGGAAAAAACAGCGACGCCCCCTTTTCTTTTAGCGAGGCTCGCTTAACGCTTTCGTGAGCTGATTAGGAAAAACAGCGACGCCCCCCTTTTCTTTTTAGCGATGCTCGCTTAACGCTTTGGTAAGCTGATTTGGAAAAACAGCGACGCCTCCCTTTTCTTTTTAGCGAGGCTCGTTTAACGCTTTCGTAAGCTGATTAGGAAAAAAACAACGATGCCCCCTTTTCTTTTAGCGAGGCTCGCTTTATGCTTTCATAAGCTGATTAGGAAAAACAGCGACGCCCCCCTTTTCTTTTTAGCGAGGCTCGTTTGACGCTTTTGGTTTTTCGAGGTTATTTGACTTTTTATAATTTGCACTCCCCTTGTATGATGTGGGGTTGACGTTTGATTTTGCAAGCCCCTGACGTGTCTTGCGAGGGTGCTGGACTTTTTATGCTTCGCGCCTTCTCTTGTCTTAGGTGGAGGTGAAGCATGCTATGCAAGCCCCTTGCGTTTTGTGCGAGGGTGCTTGACTTTTTTGGACTTCGCGCCTCCCCTTGTACGAGGTGAGGTTGACGTTTAATTTTGCAAGCCCCTGGTGTGTCTTGTGAGGGTGCTCGACTTTTTTGGACTTCGCGCCTCCCCTTGTATGAGGTGGGGTTGACGTTTAATTTTGCAAGCCCCTGGTGTGTCTTGCGAGGATGCTCGACTTTTTTGGACTTCGCGCCTCCCCTTGTATGAGGTGGGGTTGACGTTTAATTTTGCAAGCCCTTGGTGTGTCTTGCGAGGGTGCTCGACTTTTTTGGACTTCGCGCCTCCCCTTATCTTAGGTGGAGGTGAAGTTTGCTTTGCGAGCCCCTGACGTTTTGTGCGAGGTCATGACTTAGGTCATGACTAAGCGCCCTGGAGAGCTTTTACATATGGACCTTGTTGGTCCGGCTCGGGTGAGCTCGGTTGGGGGGAAGTGGTACGTGCTTGTCGTTGTTGACGATTTTTCGAGATATTTGTGGGTCTTCTTTCTGACTGAGAAGACTGAGACTTTCGCTTTTGCTCGTAATCTGATTTTACGTCTTCAGAATGAATGTCCCTTTGAACTCAGAATGGTTCCGAGTTTAAGAACTCGGATTTTGAGAAATTTTGTAACTCTTTGGGTTTAGAGCATCAGTTTTCTTCCCCCTACACACCGCCACAAAATGGTGTTGTTGAAAGGAAGAATCGGACCCTTGTAGAGATGGCCAGGATGATGCTCGATGAGCATAGGACTCCTAGGCGATATTGAGCCGAAGCTATGAGCACTGCATGCTACATTTCCAATCACATTTTTCTCCGAGCTTTCTTGAAAAAGACATCTTATGAGTTGCGTTTTGGAAAACAGCCCAAAGTGAGTTACTTTAGAGTTTTCGGTGGCCACTGTTTTATACTTAAGAAAGTGTTGACGGAAGTTATAGCATGTTTTACCTTATCAAAATACCGTCAACAGGCCTCGGTTTCAAGGAAGTATAGCATATCATGAGCATATTTATCACTAATAAGTTCCACTTGTACTCTTAGTATTTGATTTGCAGGTATAATAGAATAAGAAGGAAATGGACACCTGGACCCACCGAAGGTGGGGTCGGCCGACCCCACCGTGGGAGCTCCTCGGGCTTGGTGACGTGGCACTATCCAAGTGAAGCTTCACCAAGCTACTTTCCCCCATCAGATCAAACATGTGTTTGCATTCAACGGTGAAAGATGAGAAGCACATGGATCCATGGGCCCACACAAGAAAGCAAATGCAACCGACATATGACACCATGCTCTATGACAAGTGGGGACACCATTGGAAACAAAACAGTGGGCCAGCCCTGTCATTGGGGGGTCGGCCGACCCCCCCTTGGTGGGCCCTGTCTACACTATTCATCCTGGTGACATCAACATCTTCTAGAAGCAAAGTTTTGGGCCCACCTGTCATTGGCTGGGGTCGGCCGACCCCAGGGTGAACCCCATCCAATGTCGGTTGCTTGCACATGTTTCACTCGTGATGAAATCAAGGCCATCCATCCATGGCGGTTACTATGGCGGTTTGATCCAATGGCCAAGGAAGGAGAGCACGAGGATCGCTGACGTGGCACCGGAGTAGCCGCTACTCCACCTCCAAGCTGTAAATACCCCCCTAGAGCTCTTCATTTGTATGCATCCAAGGAGAGAAAGCCTACTTAGTAGCTTTAGTGTTAGAATAGAGGGAAGGGAGTGAGGAGTTCCACGGAGGAGTCCCGGCCTGTCGGGAGTCTTCTCCAAGGTGCGTCTCAGCGGATGCGATTCTTCTTGTAAGTGTTACATCTGAGTCCTTCTAGTATTTAATATTCTGGTCTGGTAATTTAAGTTTACAGTTCTTTTACTTGGCACATTGCTTTACTTTGTTGAAGTGCTCTAGGCCTAATAAGCTTAGCTTTAGAGTAGTAAGATTAGTGTAGATGTGGTGTCTAGGCTATATCTTGCCAGTGTGGACTTCTTGTCGCACTTGTGTAGACGCCTGGTGGTAGAGTGACAGACACAGCTAGTGCTTGGAGTTCCTCTCAAGTGTTGTAGGCAAGTTGAAAATAATAGTTGGGTAGCAGCATTGCCGCCTCAGTAGTTGTTAGGTGGACAACCTTTTAATCAACTACTATTTCGTCCTTCGCCCCCAGTAAGGAATGAAGTGGTAAACCTCAGTACTCTTAGAAAACCAGTACCAGATATTGATATTAGGAAGACCTCTCTATCCCAGTTATCATATACCCTTTGATCATCCTTTGACGACCCTACCTCTAGTTAATCCACTTCACGTTCCCTGTGCAAATACGATACATGGAATACTCCCGGTGAAAAGCTACAATTGACTACCGTGCGCTTGCGGTATATCCGTTTGCCACTTCTGGTGTCAACAAGCATCTCTGGTGCCGCTGCCGGGGATTAGGCTCCATAGTCTAGTTCTAGTGGTTGCATTAAGAAGTGTCAACAAGCTTTTATGGCGCCGTTGCCGGGGAACGGTAGCTGTGTTAGCTAGAATAAAGTCGTTAAAGTTATCGTAGTTCGATTAGAACTTTTATTTCATAAATCAATATGGATCAAACAACCCTTTTTGACTACGCTGCTCCATCGGGCGCTGAGTTGGAGCCGCCTAGTTCATCTCACGCCATTTTGGCAGTTCGCTATGAGCTTCGCCCTAGCCTCATAGCGATGGTTCAGGAGAATCCCTTTTCAGGAGATGTAGATGAGAATCCTTATACCCACCTACGTGATTTTGAACAACTTTGTTCGTGTATTCACATCCAAGGAATGAGGCGAGTCACTCTTAAGTGGAAGCTATTTTTGTTCTCGTTAATAGGAAAAGCTAGACGCTGGTATACTCGGTACATTGGTAGTGTGAACGGAGAATGGGAGAAACTGCAAGCCATGTTCTGCTTAACATACTTTTCCATATCCCGCGTAGCTCGTCTTCGTAGAGATGTGCTAAACTTCAAACAAGACGAGAAGGAATCTCTAGGTGCGGCCTGGGCACGACTTACAGACTTAGCATCCTCTGGCCCAGATTTAGCTATAACCGAGCCAACCCTTATGCAACATTTCTATCTCAGTCTTAGCCAAAACTCCGCACAATTCCTTGATTTAGCCTCGAAAGGAGCTTTCCTCCATTTACCCATTAGTGAAGATAAGAAAGTCCTTGCGACCATTCTCAAGAACACCCCCTACACCGATGACCATGGTGAAACTCTAGAGGAAGATCAAACTCCTAGGGACGAACCCATGACAGCCGAAACTCCTTTACCTATACCTCAAGCTGTCAAACCTGAACCACAACCACCTACTCCTCTAAATGAAGAAGTAATTCATCCTTTGGATTATCCTCTAAATATCGAGACAGATCTTTTCGCCGATTATGGCATTGTCTCGAAACAACCTGTGCAGAAGAGATCCACGGCCCGTAGAGCTCCTAATAACCACATGCCAACCCAGTTTGAGGCAAGTTACCTTAAGGCGACTGCCCAAGAGCTCATGTCTATTATGAGCAACGAATGGTTCAGAGTTGCGGGATTGCACAAAATATTTCTATCACAATTAACAAGGTTAGCTTCCTCGCGAACTTCTATGTCTTTGACGTAGACGAGGTCGACTTGTTAATTGGGCACCCACTCATGAGATTCATTGAGGGATTTCGTGAAGGGAGCCTTAAGGGTCACCTTGGGAAGGATCTAGATCTTTCAGTTCCTTTTGCCGGCTCCGTTAATTCGATAGCCGAACCAAAACCCGAGCCTGATCCAATAGAGGAGGTGATGTCGGTATCTTCACTAGAAACTTCTCAACCCGATCTAGAAGAAGACGCCCATGACTTTATCCAAGAAGAAGACACTAATTTAGATGAACCGTTAGACTTGGATGAGTCTGAACCTCCACCAAAACCCTCTATAGAGCTTAAGCCACTTCCTTCTGGGCTTAAGTATTCCTTCCTTAATGGTGATAGAGAGACTCCCGTGATCATTAGTGATCGACTTACAACGGAAGAAGTTTCTAAACTCATCACCGTCCTAGAAAAACACCGATCCGTCTTAGGATATTCGTTGCAAGATCTCAAGGGAATTAGTCCCGCTCTTTGCACACATCGCATTCCGATCGAACCCGATGCTACACCTTTTAGAGAGCCACAAAGGAGGCTCAATAATGCGATGAGAGAAGTAGTAAAGAAGGAGGTCTTGAAGCTCTTGCACGCGGGCATAATCTACCCTGTTCCAAACAGCGATTGGGTCAGCCCCGTCCAAGTAGTTCCTAAGAAAGGAGGAATGACAGTCGTTAAAAATCAAAACAACGATTTGATTCCACAACAAACCGTCACGGGATGGAGAATGTGCATAGACTACCGAAAACTTAACAAGGCCACAAAGAAAGACCACTTTCCGTTGCCATTCATCGATGAGATGTTGGAACGGCTAGCCAAACATTCCTTCTTTTGTTTCCTTGATGGGTATTCGGGATACCATCATATTCCAATCCATCCCGACGACCAAAGTAAGACCACGTTCACATGCCCCTACGGGACATTTGCATACAGGCGCATGTCATTTAGCCTGTGCAATGCCCCTACTTCATTTCAGAGGTGCATGATGTCCATCTTCTCGGATATGATAGAAGAAATCATGGAAGTTTTCATGGACGACTTTTCAGTCTATGGAACAACCTTTGATCACTGCTTAGAGAATTTGGACCGTGTCTTACAACGCTGTCAAGAAAAGAACTTGATCTTGAACTGGGAGAAATGCCACTTCATGGTTGGAGAAGGGATAGGCTACACTTACCTTAGGCTTAGAGGTGGGGCCCACAGACCCTAGTTAGGGGGTCGGGCGATCCCACCGAGAGGGTCCAAGTGCACCCGAAGTAGCAAACCGGCCTAGGAACGTCGTCCCGAACACGACCATGCCAGAAGTGCCCAATGAGGGGGTCGGGCGACCCCACCTCGGGGAGGTTCGACTCGCAGATGAGTTCACCGCGGCGAGGGGATAACAACCCCTGGAGATAAACCCCAAATCCAAAACCGATGGGGTCGGCCGATCCCTACCTTACGGGATTGGAATGGCGGTGCAACGGGCTCTGTAAAGTCACGAGTTTTCCGCGGCGATCCCGTGAAAATCGGCATCGTAGTCATCTGCAACCGCTATTTAACCTTGCACCCATCTCCTTCTTCCTTCTACTCGCAATTCCACGCACAGCCAGAGCCTCCTAGCCTTCCCTGCACTCTCCACCGTGACCTAAAGCACTAGCCATGGCACCCACTAGCAAGCCTACGCGCCCTGCAACACCTACGCCACGACGGGCCCTAGCTGAAGATCTAGAGCAGGCCCTCGCGATCAACGTGATCGATGCGGTGCCGCTGGCCATGGTACCTCCACCAGGGGGGCTGGCCGGGCCGGTGGCGGGGTCGCCCGATCCCACCAGGGGTCGGCCGACCACCCCCCGTCCATCGTCTCGCGCGGCGGCATCGTCCCGCTCGCTGACTCCGAGAAGGGGGATCATGAAATCCCCCGGCCGCTCCATCACACCGACTAGGCTGACCACAGGCCAACTCGCGCTGAAGGGGAAGGCCCCGCCGGAGGAGAACCCGCGCGCGATCACCACGACAATGGGGAGTACGGAGTACACTTCGTCGTACTCCCCGTCAACGCCCACGTTCTGGAAGACCCATCGGATCATGGCCGAGGGAAGGTGGTCGTCCCTTCTCTCATCACGGAAGAGAAGGGCGAGCTGCGGGAGTCCCTGGAGTCCCAGGCTTCTATTCGGCGGAGGATGGACCCTCCGTCGATCAAAGGGTCGCCAGGACAATTCAAGGAGGAAGACGAGAAGACAGATCTAGAGAGGCTGATGCACGTCACCTCCACCATGCAAGCAAAGAACAGGGTGTTGGAGGAGACGGTGTCAGAGTTGAAGATGGCGAATAAAGACTTAGAAGATGACTTTCGCCATCTTAGGATTAGCACCTCTGCGAAGCTCAAACGCTTCGCTAGGGCTATGGGGCGGGATGACCTCCTAGACCCCCCGTCTCCATAGATAGTTTAGCTTAGATTAGAATAAAGTTCCATGTTAGATTTATTTTTGAATTCCCAAGTTTCATCTTAGATTTGTTTCCCTTTTAAATTTCCAATGTATTTCCCTTCTTAGAATAAATAAAATATATCTCATCTCTACTGGTGTGTTTGCCACCAGTAGAGCGCTTTGCATTTTACCTTTGCGTCATGTTCAGAGTTCATTTATGGAAAAATTCAAGTGTGGGGGGGTCAGACGACCCCCAAATCTCATCATTGAACCACACTGAACTGCTGAGCATAGGCTGACACGCTGCAGTGCACAAAACAGAGGTAAGCAAGGGGTCGGGCGACCCTCATTCTCTTGAATTTTTGAAAAGTGCTTTTGCAGATGTAAAACTGAATGGAGAAAAAGGCAAATGGCAACGAAAACCACCATTTGGTGAGGTCGGCCGACCCCACCATGGTGACCTGGGCCCACCAGCTCACCTCTGCACAGTAAGCTCAACACTGCTGTCTGGTTCGTTTCCCCTTTTCTCCTCTCGATTCAAGCAGTTTCACAATCATTCCATATTCTGAATAAAATAAAATAAAAAGCTACAAAGTGATTTGAGTTATGATATGCTAAGAATGTTAATGACATAAAACCATGTTCTTACATATGTTTACACTCATGGGTAAACTAAATTAGGAAACCGTATTGACTAAGTTGTTGTTAAAAGTGAGATAAATCTTGGCTTAAGACTCAAACCTGTTTTTGTTTAAGGTGCTTAGAGATTTGTTTTTGAAAATATCTCAAAACCATAGTATCATTTACTCCTCTATAGTGAGAAATACCTACCAAAACCATACATATGCATATATGATCAAAACCTTTACACACATGCTACTAGTTTTTGACTTGAGTTTGGTCAAACCTTGTTGACCCTAGTCGAGAATTTTGTCATAATCCCTAGATCAAGATCACGTACACACCATCTACATATGCAACTTCCACACTGGAAGTATGCCTGCACATGTCATTCATTTCCACTCTATAGATGCTTCGTACATTAAAGTTCTACAATATCTCTCTCTCTAACTCTGGTTAGTAAAAAAAAGAGACACTAAGGCTAAGCAAAAGAAAAAGAAAAAAATGTGGACACATGAAGGTCCAGTAAAAAAAAATTATGGACACATGAAGGTCCACTAAAAAAATATGGACACATGAAGGTCCATTGTTGAAAAATGCTAGCCATGTCTCAAGGTAAAATAAAGTAGAGAGAGAGATTATATTAAAGGAGCATTCTAGTCCACATACTTTCCACACACATGCACATCTTGATCTAGGATTATGACATTCTTCTCCTTGGATCCTTGTTTTGACTTTACAATATATGCAAAACAAGTATGCTACTTTGTTTATCCCTACCAAACTCCACATAAGCCTGATAGATTAGGATAAAACAAAAATAAGGCAATCACATGCTATGCCTTGGTGAGGAACCAAACACCTATAAGAGTGTCTTGAGAGTACTATATGAGGAGTAAGCATGAACTATGTGTTTTCCTTTCAAACTGTCCTAAAAACTCTAAGTACCAAGAACAAGAATTCAGGGAGATGACTTTGCTTTGAGATTTGTTCCTTTTCTCAACATCTAAAGGATATATGATAGACAGTACCACATAACCCATTTGTATAAACTATGTTAGGATTGATGCTTTATGATCATTATCATTTTAAGCATGTAATAATCACTTGTTCACTTTCTCTAACCTTTACTCGAGGACGAGCAAAGATTCAAGTGTGGGGGATCTTGTTGACGGAATTTATAGCATGTTTACCTTATCAAAATACCGTCAACAGGCCTCGGTTTCAAGGAAGTATAGCATATCATGAGCATATTTATCACTAATAAGTTCCACTTGTACTCTTAGTATTTGATTTGCAGGTATAACAGAATAAGAAGGAAATGGACACCTGGACCCACCCAAGGTGGGGTCGGCCGACCCCACCATGGGAGCTCCTCGGGCTTGGTGATGTGGCACTATCCAAGTGAAGCTTCACCAAGCTACTTTCCCACATTAGATCAAACATGTGTTTGCATTCAACGGTGAAAGATGAGAAGCACATGGATCCATGGGCCCACACAAGAAAGCAAATGCAACCAACATATGACACCATGCTCTATGACAAGTGGGGACACCATTGGAGACAAAACAGTGGGTCAGCCCTGTCATTGGGGGGTCGGCCGACCCCCCCCTTTGTGGGCCCTGGCTACACTATTCAGCCTGGTGACATCAGCATCTTCTAGAAGCAAAGTGGTGGGCCCACCTGTCATTGGCTGGGGTCGGCCGACCCCAGGGTGAACCCCATCCAATGTCGGTTGCTTGCACATGTTTCACTCGTGATGAAATCAAGGCCATCCATCCATGGCGGTTACTATGGCGGTTTGATCCAATGGCCAAGGAAGGAGAGCACGCGGATCGCTGACGTGGCACCGGAGTAGCCGCTACTCCACCTCCAAGCTATAAATACCCCCCTAGAGCTCTTCATTTGTATGCATCCAAGGAGAGAAAGCCTACTTAGTAGCTTTAGTGTTAGAAGAGAGGGAAGGGAGTGAGGAGTTCCACGGAGGAGTCCCGGCCTGTCGGGAGTCTTCTCCAAGGTGCGCCTCAGCGGATGCGATTCTTCTTGTAAGTGTTACATCTGAGTCCTTCTAGTATTTAATATTCTGGTCTGGTAATTTAAGTTTACAGTTCTTTTACTTGGCACATTGCTTTACTTTGTTGAAGTGCTCTAGGCCTAATAAGCTTAGCTTTAGAGTAGTAAGATTAGTGTAGACGTGGTGTCTAGGCTATATCTTGCCAGTGTGGACTTCTTGTCGCACTTGTGTAGACGCCTGGTGGTAGAGTGACAGACACAGCCAGTGCTTGGAGTTCCTCTCAAGTGTTGTAGGCAAGTTGAAAATAATAGTTGGGTAGCAGCATTGCCGCCTCAGTAGTTGTTAGGTGGAGAACCTTTTAATCAACTACTGTTTCGTCCTTCGCCCCCAGTAAGGAATGAGGTGGTAAACCTCAGTACTCTTAGAAAACCAGTACCAGATATTGATATTAGGAAGACCTCTCTATCCCAGTTATCACATACCCTTTGATCATCCTTTGACGACCCTACCTCTAGTTAATCCACTTCACGTTCCCTATGGAAATACGATACCTGGAATACTCCAGGTGAAAAGCTATAATTGACTACCGTGCGCTTGCGGTATATCCGTTTGCCACTTCTGGTGTCAACAAGCATCTCTGGTGCCGCTGCCGGGGATTAGGCTCCATAGTCTAGTTCTAGTGGTTGCATTAAGAAGTGTCAACAGAAAGGCAACCTGGACAAATTTGAGTCTCGTTCTTCTGATGGTGTATTTTTGGGTTATGGCACTCACACACGAGCTTATCGTGTACTTAACCTTGATACTAACCGAGTCATGGAGACATCCGATGTCACCTTTGACGAGACCATGGTTTGTCCTTCTTCTCGTTTTGAGCGTGCAGGTGATCATGAGGTCGGCAAGCCTCTTTTTGATGATGAGGAAGAGGGTGCTGAAGGGATGGATGACCCAGCAGCTCCTCCACCTGTTGTGCCGCAAGGAGCGGCCTCTACTACCACTCACGGCCCCGACCCTTCTTCTTCAACTACTTGGGGGCCGTGGGATCCGCCGCCTCGGGCTATACCGTTCGTACCGGGGAGGCACCAGCTGATGTTGAGGGGGAGGTTTCTTAAGCTCGGGAGGCGCCACGACACATTCAGCGCCAACACCCGCCTCAACAGATGATCGGCAGCATCGGCGAACGTGTCACTCGGTCTAGGTCACAACAAATCTCTCACTTTGCCCATTCTGCATTTGTTGCTGATTTTGAACCCCGAGATGTTGGACACGCTTTGACGGATCCAGATTGGGTCAATGCCATGCTTGAGGAGTTAGAGAATTTTGAGAGAAATCGGGTTTGGGTTTTGGTTCCACCTCCTCCTGAGTGTAATCCTATTGGGACAAAATGGGTTTTCAAAAACAAACAAGGAGAGGATGGCCACATTGTGAGGAACAAGGCTAGACTTGTAGCCAAGGGTTATAGTCAGAAGGAGGGGATAGACTATGAGGAGACTTTTGCTCCTGTAGCTCGTTTGGAGGCTATTAGGATACTCTTGGCTTTTGCTGCGTCCAAAGGGTTTAAACTTTTTTAAATGGATGTCAAGAGTGCCTTCTTAGACGGCTACATAGAAGAAGAGGTGTATGTTGAACAACCCCCCGGTTTTGAAAATCCCAAGTTTCCAAACCATGTTTTTAAACTCTACAAAGCTTTATATGGTTTGAAACAAGCCCCTAGAGCCTGGTATGATAGATTGAAAACCTTTTTGCTAGCTAAGGGTTTTTAAATGGGATTTGTGGATAAAACGCTTTTTCTTCTCAAGCAAGGCAACGACACTCTCTTGGTCCAAATTTACGTGGATGATATCATTTTCGGTTGTTCTTCTCATGCTTTGGTTGCCAAGTTTGCAGATTTAATGAGCAGGGAGTTCGAGATGAGTATGATGGGCGAGCTGACATTCTTTCTCAGATTGCAAATTAAGCAATTCCCGAGGAGGAACGTTTGTGCACCAGGGCAAGTACACCAAAGACTTGCTGAAGAAGTTCGATATGGGTGAGGCCAAGCCTCTTCCAACACCCATGTTGACCACGACGGCCCTGGATGCGGACAAGGATGTAGAAGAAGTGGACCAGAAGGAGTACCGGAGTATGATCGGGTCGCTGCTGTACCTGACGGCGACACGCCCGGACATTTAGTTCGCGGTGTGTCTTTGCCCACGATTTCAGTCGTCGCCGCGCACCTCTCACCGTCAGGCGGTCAAGCGCATTATGAGGTACTTATGCTTCACTCCAGAGTTTGGGATTTGGTATTCTGCTTCCTCCACCCTCTCCCTTTGCGTTTATTCCGATGCCGATTTTGCTGGTTGCCGTCTGGAGCGCAAGTCCACTTCTGGGACTTGTCAGTTCATTGGTTCTTCTCTTGTATCGTGGTCTTCTCGCAAGCAGTCTAGTGTCGCCCAGTCTACCACAGAGGCTGAGTATGTTGCTGTGGCTAGCTGCTATTCCCAATTGCTATGGATGATGGCCACTTTGCACGATTTTGGTCTGACCTTTTCTCGTGTTCCTTTGCTTTGTGACAGCACGAGTGCTATTAGCGTTGCTAAGAACCCCGTGCTACACTCTAAGACCAAACACATTGATGTGCGCTTTCATTTTCTGTGAGACCACTATGAGAAGGGTGATATCGACCTTCGCCATGTCGATACTCATCATCAGTTGGCTGATATTTTCACCAAGCCTTTGGACCAATCAACCTTCAATCGGTTGAGAGGTGAGCTTGGTGTGTGTTTCCCCTTTTAGATGGGGGAAACATTCTGACTCTTGTATTATAAACTGACCTTGTGTTTTTCAATTGGTATCTTTTCTTCATGCATCTTTGCATTTCATCTTGCATATTTACATTCAGAGCTTCATGTATATAATCTTTAGAATGTGACTATGCTCTGTTTAGTGTATGCTCCGATGCTTTATGATGATGCTTGTAGCTTATGCTCTTTCTGATCACTAATACATGTTGTGGGCTGAGCTATTTTATGAATGGTGAATTTGCTTAACACACATAAAACTTGAAAATGTTCACCATTGAGATATGCAACTACCATGTGTAGAATATGTTGAATTCACTTGTGCTTTTCATATATGCTAGGTTGCTATGTCTCTAGTGTTGAGTCATTCACTTGCTTGGTATGTTCATATGCTGCTTTAATTTTGAACCAAGTTAAGTGAATTGGAAAGATCGAGATGGGATTGCTTGTCGGCACATCACAGTTTTGAGACTGTTTCTCATTGCATTTGAGTTAAACTTGAGCTGTGTAGTGTATGACTGAAACTGTTGCTTTAAGCTTCAGATTGCTCCTGCATAGGCTTCGCATAGTTGAAAAGTTAGGCAATGACAAGCTTTCAACCTCTCGCACTCACTTGCTGAAATTTGACCTTGTGTAATTTAACCGCTGCAACTCCGATAAAATTTTGAATACACAAGTATATGTTTCATTCTGTAGCATGATGGTTGAACTGTGCTAGGGGTAGTTCACCTTGTATACATGTTTAGCACTTGTTTGACTTCCTGTTTATACATGCTTAGTGCTATTTTAATGGTGAATATCCTTTTGGCTAAAAACTGCTCTTTTTGCTCAAATGTTTAGTTTTCGTCTTTGGTGATCAGTTTGAGCCTTTGCTAGCATTCTGTACATTTTATGAGTTATCGGATCAGCACTTTGTCGAGCATCTTCTCATTCTATCGAATATATTCCTGAAGCTGCTAACTTGCATTTTGACTCATATGCATTTTGGAAGAGGGAGTTATTTTGTCAAGGGGAGAAACTTGCTTGATGGTGCATTTTCAACTAATGGGGAGAAAATATTGACAAATCATGTGTTTTCCTAGTTGAACCAAGGGGAGATTTCCTGGTTGTGTGCACTATTTGAGGGGGAGTTTGCTCGCTGCTGAGTTTTTGAGCTGGTAATAGTTGCTTCGGAGCATTCTTGGTAGCTAGTTGTGTTGAGCCTTTGCCTCTTTCTTGAGGAACTAGCGCCTTTGCCTTTGTGCTCTTCATATTGGTTTTAGTTGGTATCGAGCTTTCTCGCTAGCGGTGTTGAGCTCGTTCTGCCTCTTCTTGAGGGCTAGCTCTGTTTTGCTTGAATTTCAGTTGATCCTTCAATTGATATCGAGTTTTCATGCTAGCGGTGTTGAGCCTGTTCTACCTCTTCTTGAGGGCTACCTTTGCTTTGGTTGCGTCGAGCCGTTGCCCATGTCTTTGGGAACCAAGTTGTTTTGCTCTTTCACTTGACCTTCTTCGGCTTTGTTATGCTTTTGGGTCATTTGGTCAAGTTCTCTCTCCTTCTTCCCCCCTTCCTCTATTCCATTATGATTTGTGTTGGTAGTTGACGATGCACTCATCAAGGGGGAGATTGCAGATACATGGGTGTATGCCGAGTCTCTGAGTGATGAGTGATTGTCAACTGGGATAATGCGCATGTTCTTTGGCTTGTGTTGTGCAGGTGTCGAGCACGGATACAGTGATCGAAGGCAAGGTGAAGGTCAAGTAGAGACGTGCCGTGGCGATGGACCGAGAGTGGCGAAGGGCGGACGTGAGGCTTGGACTGAGGGACCGGTGGCCTGACGATCAGCTGTGGTAGCTGATAGCCTGGGACAGCGACGAGCGAAGACTTGCGGGCACGGTGTTGCTTGGGTCGTGGACCTGGGGACACGTGTCGGTGGACGGGGTGCACGGGCGGTGCATCCCCTCTATGGGTCGGTTTGGTGGTTGAGCCACATAAAAACCACCGAGTGGACGGTTTCCAGGTTTGGCCCTCAAAACCTGGGCGCTGATGGTTTCCGAGTTTGGGCCACAAAACTCGGGCTGAGGACGGTTTCCAGGTTTGGGCCTCAAAACCTGGGTGCTGCGGGTTTCTGAGTTTGGGCCACAAAACACAGGCGATGGCGGCTGGTTTCCCGGTTTGGGCCTCAAAACCGGGGGTTGGCTGTGAAGGCTGGTTTCCCGGTTTGGGCCACAAAACCGGGGGCGAAGTCCGGGAAAAGGACAAGCAGAGTGATGGTGGCACGTGGCGGCAATCGGTGAGGTTGCGTTGAGGCAACGCTACCAGTTGTGCGGGCGTGGCCGTCGGATCACCACCTACCACGAGTTGGTCCAGAATAACCTTAGGGTTTAGCTGGTTCGCTCTGTAATTAGTTAGGGGTAGAGTGCGAACTAGATTTAGGATAAGTAGAGGGAGACACCCACCTCCCATTCTATCTCAGTCATTTGCTCTTTGCTTCTAGGTTCTTCTGCTCTCCCTCTCCACTGCTGTAGCAAACTGAGATCCACAGAGAAGAGAACCATACCTCTGTGCCCGTGAGATTTTGAGGAAGTGAGACCGTAATCTCACTGTTGTAGCGTGTGGTAACCACTCGGTTGCAAATTCGTGGTTGTGATTCGTGTTTTGTTCTTGTTCTTCGCGGATTGCTTTTCTCCACGATTTTCCCGTCGATCAAACTCTTTGTTCGTTGCGTCTTTTGCAATTCCGTTTGAACAAAGATGTTCTACATCGTGAGGCACTTCTTTCCACCGAAGGAATTCTCCTTTAACCTCACGAGCTAGTAGATCGGTCGATTCTCGTTTCGGGTCAAGTTTTACTCCCTTCCCCCGAATTTCTTTGATTCAACGATTTGGAGATAGGTTCGAGCCATGATCTCTTAGAGATAGCTTACTATCCTCCTTGTGACTCATATCTCCAAGTTTGAACCCTAGAGGTTTCGTTTTGGGAGAGATCGAGTTGGATCGGTGAATGAACGGTGAACTTTCGGGGTGACCGGACTCTGGCATCGTGACGACCGGACGCTAGGTCAGTGAGTCCGGTCGTTGAAACTCAGTCACTGTGTTCCTCGTGTCTTGACCGGACTCTCAACGTGCAAGTGACCGGAGTCGCTCTTTACACTGTTCACTGCTTGGTTCTTCTGATCGAACGCTGACAAGGTTTGACCGGATGCTCTCTATAGTGAGTACGGTCCGGAACAGTAAGGTCCCAAACCAGGTTCTGCCAGACCGGACGCGTCCGGTGCACACTGACCGGACACAGGCAGAGTCCGGTCATCTCTGTTTTGCGGTGTTTTGTCCGAGGTTCGTTCGTCCGTCGTCGGTTTTGATTTCCGTCTTTTGCGTTGGGTTTCTAGAGTTGTGTAGTGTCTCGCTGTGCTTCTTGGAAGCATCCACCCTACATCTAGGGTCGTGGACACTCGCAAGCTCTAGGTTTGCTCTTGGGGTCGACTCTCGGGACAGTGGCTACAAGTTTCTGAAAAGGAATTTTGAAGCTCTCATTCACCCCCCCTCTGGTCGCTTTCTGATTGTACTCTCGGTCCTTCACGCTCTCGGTCCGTCGGCATGACACGTCTCTACTTGACCTTCACCTCACCTTCGACCACTGTCTCCGAGCTCTGCACCTGCACACCAACACAGCCAAGAGACATGTTGCCTGTTGACCTATCACTCATCACTCAGGAAGGGAACCACAAGGGCACATATCAACCTTGTGTTCGCAGATATATTACAACAGGGTCAAGGCTTTTATTTATATCACTTGACCAGAGCACACTACGGTGGTGGTTGCGTAACAGGGTGGGAAGCTACTAAGGCGGTAGTTGATGCGTAGCGGCGTCTATCCTCACAGGCAAGTTAGAGCATAGGCGTAGACCCTATCCTAACGATTCCTTCATGGTCGCGGTCGCTATCACTGGTCCTCCTGGAAGTCCTCCTCGTTGCAGCCGGGTTCTCCTTCGTCTTCGTAATCTGTGAGTCAACAACGGGTGAGTACATAGAGTACTCAGCAAGTCCTAGAAAGATAGCAGGATTAAAAGAGAGGTTGGGCCCTAGGAGAGTGTCATCCTTCTCGCTAGTTCCCGGTTAGTTTAGAAACATAGGCAAAATCATCACAGGTTCATGGTTGTGCCAGTGCAAAGGTTGTTATTATCCTAACCATAAGTGACCTCATCTCGGCGGTTGCCCATAACCAAAGACGCGGCTATTCGAATAGGATTCAGGTAATTCTACTACAACAGATGTCCAATTTTCCCCACACGATGGAGTGAACTCGACCATGATCAGTGGCCTCGTCTACTCCAATAAAGCTCATACCCGAGAGGACGCATCCATAGGGTCCATGTAACCCTCACCATGGTTTACATAGGGGCCAAAAAACAGACCACGCATGGTCTAACTGGCCAAAACAATATCATAGAAGAGGGGGCTCGCACACGGCCCAACAGGAATTTAACATGGAGGATCACTTAGCAACCACGCCGACCAGGCCACGAGAGATCACATAGCAGTCGTGCCTTCTCCTGTCAAACCGTTGTCTCCCGACCTCCTGATAGGTGTTACACTTATGCCTATCGGGGTGTGAAACTAGGCCTACCCATATAGGCGTGTGGCTGGACGCGTTTCTGACCAAGTTTGGTGGCCTATGAAACTACTCAGTATGGCAAAGAAGTGTCTCCTAGGTAGAGTCCCTCGGCAGGCGAGTCTACCCCAAGATGTTATATCCGCATATAAACATCCCCCACTTGTCCCCATCAATTCAGGTTTGCCTTAAGCACATGAACATATCACAGTTGCCCATTATTCAGTCAAATTCTCCATATGACATTCGAAACATATACTCATTAGTGAGTAATTAATTAGAGTAGATAAAAGTGGGGTTAGGACTTGCCTTCGTTGCAGCTCACAGTTTCTGATTCTTGGTAATCCGGGTCGTCTTCCTCCTGATAATCGTCTCCTTCTGCCGATCGATTCGACGGAAACGATAAGCACCAACAATGAAACAAACATCACAAGCAAACATATGTTGAGCAAAAGGGTTACTCTCAGGTTGGTTACTTTTATATTATTTTTACAGAATTTTTAAAAGTGGTTTCATAATTTTTGGAGTTGAAACATGAAAGATATGATTTTTATAAGTTTAAACATATAGGTTGGAAATTATTAACTAATTTCAATAATCATTTTTGGGGAACTAATTATTGGGTAAAGTTAATGAGTGCATGTAATATTTACAGGAATTTTTCTGGAGTTTTTCTCTAAAGGGAAATAGGATTTCTAGCCTCTTGTGCACCTAGTATTTTCCTATGTGACTGTGAGGGGGGTTTCCACCGGTCTTCGGCACTGTGCCGTGGACGCGTACCCTACTGTCTCTGGTCTACATGGACCAAGTGCACGGATGGAGGAAAGGAATGAGGGCTTGGCCGGCAGTCGCTGACGCGTGGGGCCCCCACGTTCTCCTCGCCGTGATGGAAATGAGCGATGGCACGGCGTGGGTCCCGGCTGTCGGCTTCTGGTGTCGACGGCGTCAGGTGGGCGTCACCGTCAGGCTCGTCGGGAAGCAGAGGAAGTCCCCAGCCTCGCCGGAGCTCATTCCGCCGGTGGTGTGGCTCCCTCTCGGCCTCGGCCTTGTTATCGCATAGGTGCGGGAAGGGGTGCCAGGGGCGCTGAGACTGCTTGCTGCTCAGGCTGAGTCCGTCCTCGCGTATGCGAGCATCCATGGCGTCTCGGCGGACGGTGCTCACGGTGGCCAACTGCTTCCGGCTGGTAGAGGCAGGGATAGCGAGGGGAAAGGAAAGGGAATGGGTCGGTGAAGCTTACCCTTACACCAATTTGGCCGTCACGCTTCTCTCCGGTGGCCAATCGAGGCTTGAGCTCGCTAGTGGAATGTAACTCTGAGTTGGGGAAGATGGAAATTAGAGGAGAGGGAAGTGGTAGAGGTAGAATAGAGGTGGTGGAGGGATAGAGGAGTTCGCCGTTGAGCTTCCGGTGGCCTCAATTCAGAGCGAGGTACCTCTTTTATAGCTCGGCAAAGGCGGTGGCGGAGCTAGGCCAGTTCGGAGATTTTTCTCCCGACTGTCGGCGTGTTCCCGCGTTCCAGAGGTTTCTCCGGTGCTCGCACTCCACCTCCTTCGCTCGGTCACGTCTCCAGTAAGGCGGTTCTTCGACAGTTCTTGTCATCGCCATTAATGCCTTCGACGGAAATCGTGGCAGCGCCACTTCCTCCTCTCTGTCTTCTCTGCTCCGGTAGGTGGCCGTACTTCACAGTAGGGCGGTGGAGGGGTGCTCGACAAGACGACTCGTCAGAGACTTCACTAGGGTCAACGGTTCTAGCAGCGAGTGGGTCACGGCAGCCCGCTTGCTCTGTCCCGTCCCATCCTATCGCCCTGGGGAAGAAGAAACTGACGAGTGGGTCCCACCTGGCAGCGAGTTGAAGGGAGGGAGGCTGGTCGGGCCGAGCGCTGGTGCTCGCAGTGTTCCGAGCCACGACCCACGTGGAAGTTCGGCGTGGCTGTGCTTTGGCTCGGGCTTCGGCCCATTCGGGAAGAGTGGAGGGCGCGGGAGAGGGGCAGGAGAGTAGTGGGCCGGAGGGAGTTGAAGCCCGCGGTTGGTTCTTCCCTAATTCTTTTCCATTTTCTTTTCTATTTCTATTCCCTTCGATTAAAATTCCTTTGGGTTTTGAAATTCTAACTGAGTTTCTAAAAGTTTCCAACTGAGTATTACCTCTTTGCTCAACACATGTCACACACAATCAAACAAGAAAAAATTGTTGTCCTATTTATTCTAATTATGTTTCCTAAAAATTAAACTAGGTCAAGTTTTAATTTGGCTCAAATTTTTAGTGATTTTCAAAACTTGGAAAATTAGGGGTGTCAAATCTGCGGAGTCTTGATCCGACGGCCACGCGTATTCCTCATCCTTAGCTTCGCCTCAACGCAGGCCTCAGGATGTTGCCATGTGCCGTCCTGTCGACCGTCGCGCCTTCCTTGCCGATAGCTTCGCCGCAACGCAAGCCTCTCGGCGCCGCCACGCGTCGAACGTCCTTTTGGTCCTTCCATGATTTTGAGGCTGAAACCGGGAAACCTGTCCTCCGGCTGAGTTTTGTGGCCCAAACTCAGAAACCCGTCAGGCCCGGTTTTGAGGCCCAAACCTAGAAACCGTCCACGCCGAGTTTTGAGGCCCAAACTCGGAAACCCGCCACGCCGAATTTTGAGGCCCAAACTCGGAAACCGTCGAGGGTAGTTTTTTGAGGCTCAACTACCAAACCCGCGCTATAGACGGGATGTGGTTCACACAGCCCAACCACCGGCACCGATGCTGATGCATGTGCAGCCTCCATGCCGGGCACAACACATTCGCCTTCCTTTTCGGCCTCCCGCCAAGTGTCACGACGCCATCGTCTTCCTCCCGACCCGGCCGATGCACCGCACATCCCCATGTGCTCTTGCTCACCGATGCCACATGCCAGCTACCACAGCTGATCCTCTAGCCTCCCGGTCCGTCAGTCCAAGCCCTCACGTTCGCCCTTCACCGCTCCCGGTCCGTCGGCACGACACGTCTCTGCTTGACCTTCACCTTGCCATCGACCACTGTCTCTGAGCTCCACACCTGCACATCAACACAACCCAGAAACACATGTTGCCCGTTGACCGATCGCTCATCACTCAGGAAGGGAACCACAAGGGCAAATATCAACCTTGTGTTTGCACCTCCGCCACTCTGCACTATTGGCTTGCCAAGATTCTTCTGAATGGATGGACGTTGATGGAGCCCATGGAGAGTATGGTTCTTGATATTATGGCGTGTGACAGAACCGACCAATTTATACCAGATTAAGCACTAAATCCCCGCTTTCACAGAGATTAACAGGTACTTAAGCTCGTACAAACCCGGTAGTCCGGAAATCTCGAAGGATTTCAATCATTCAACAATAGCCAAGATCGTAATAGATTAGCGTACATGTCCACAAGGTACATTCAGTTCGCACATAGTTCAAAATACATCGGAGTTTAACAGTTATTACAAACCATAGTTCGGAATTCAAAGCGGAAGCAACATAGTTTTAAACATAAGTTCTTAGTCCACAATATGGTGCCATTGCCTGGTCAGTCCACAAAAGCATCAGGAGAGGATAAGAGATGACCATGCCCATGGTCTAACCATCACCCGCGACGGGGTACAGACAGTTCTCACAATAGCCATAGAAGCACTGCCCATCTGCAACAACAAGGGATAAAACCCTGAGTACGAGAAGGTACTCAGCTAGACTTAGCCGTCATAAACCAGAAATAAGGTGACACCAAGGAGTATGCAAGGCTATAACTGGTTTGGCCATACTTACCTTTTTGCATAAAACCATTTTATTATTAAATAATCATCATTAGAGTATTAGCAGTCAATTTTATGTAATCAACCTGATTAACTAGATTTGCACCTGATCTAGAGCAATCACTTGGCTAATTAATCAAGCAAGAGTGACTATTTCATCAATAGCCTTTCAGATTCAGTACCATAACCATCTTTAATTCCATAAGTTTCTACGGTAACACATGCCCAGTCAAGTTACTCACTATCCAGGAGCGATGGCGATTATAATCGATTCCTACCCAGCTGGTGTGACGGAACCTCCTGGATTAATAAGGCCCAAGTGTACCTGTTCTTGTCCTACAGACTTCGGACAGCCATACACGGTGCCCAATAACCCAAAAGACCCACCACGTGTCATCGGGTAACCCGACTCATCCACGTTTCCTTACATTCCCAGGATCATTGCAAGAGTCATTGCAGTATTACAACATTTCACAAATAATATACATCGGAGATAAAGTGCGGAAGTATTACACCATACGTTTTACAAACCAGTTGTTCAAACTTGCGTCGTTATTACAAACCATATTTTCAAACTTTATCCTAGGTAGTGGAGACAACCTTAATAAAACAGTATTTCACACAAACAACCCCGCCTAAGGGTTGCATTACTCCTCTCCGGACACGTCCTCCTCAATGACGGTCACGCAACAGGCCTCAAAGCAGGGCTGCTCGTGCACGTCACCTGCAACAGGGGATTAACAAACCCTGAGTACAAAGGTACTCAACAAGGCTTACCCGACAAGAGAAGACAAGGAACAGATATGCGGGCTTGGGTAGGCTCAACAGTATTTTCATTTGCATAAAAGCTTACTAAAGTAGTTCTAGATCCAAATTTTTACTTAATCATTTAAGTACTTGGTAAGAACTAAAAATGAATATTAATGAAATATCATTATCCTTCTTTCTTCAGCAAGTTCCCTTTTATTCTACGATGTGGGTCGAAAGATTGAGTCTCCTTAACCGAGGAGCACGACGATTCGAACCGATTCAACCAGATCTGGGAGTTTTCCACGATCATACGACATATGTAGACCCTCGATCACACATATATCAACCCCAACCTCAGATCCTCCAAACAAGACCGGGTCCGCGCCACCCGAGAGTACTTGTACACCTCCAATCCGGGACTTTGACCCACGACGGTAGCTAGTACTCCCGCCATCTCTCCACTCCCAGTGCGCGATTAGCCGTTCTCATTTAAGAACCACCAAGGTAGAGCTTACCGTAGCATATGATCGGTACTTCACAGTTTCTCAATCTAGCAGGCCAACAACGGTTAACCCTAAACCGACACTTCCGGGTCACCATACATCGATCCAAGGGTCGATGCATGAGCCCGTCTGGTCTTAACCATCTTTCTTTCTCATTATTATGCCAAAACAATAAGTATCGAAAACATCTACCAAAAGTTTCATAACGCAAGGCTAAGCATTTCTATCAGTTGCATAAAGCACGTATCAAGCAATAATATATCGATAAGAAGGTTGGTCATGCATCAACAGGTTGAAAGCATTTATTTGATAAACATTTAATGCATCAGGTTATCGAAAGTAAGTGTAATTATAAATTCAAGGAAATGGTTAAATGAACCGGGGCTTGCCTTCGTTGACCGAGAAAGTCTCCTGATATTCTGGATCAACAGGACACTCCGAACTCCCTGGACCAACCTCGCCCGGACAAACGACCTCTTCGGAAACTACACGATAAAGGAGTGCATGCGTGATGAGATGCTCATGTCATGATCATGGTAAAGATGGAAATTTTCTAAGCTATAAACATTTATTTTGCAACAACTTTCCATCGGTACCGTTGCAAACCAACAAAGCCAATTTGTATAAACATACATGGTTTACATGAATGACACTTGCCTGCATCAAGCAGTAGATCAAGATAATTCACTTATCTTAACCGTTAAATCTACCATAAAAGAACTTAGATTTTCATGTTTTATAACATTATTTAATCGAAAAGAAAGCAATTTAATTAGCCAGAAATTAAGTTGTGAAGCAAACTATGCTCAAATTAGTTCAAACTTGATACACAGATCGGTTATGATCCAAACAGCGCACAAAATAAATTTCAGCATTTTTGGAGTTAAACTTGATTTTATAAAAATCATTGAATCCTTATTCAAGAATTAAGAGGCATAATTTTTACTGCAAAACAAAATACAGAAACATGCACATATTATATTTTTCATAAAAACTACACATTTCATAGAACATGTACAAAAATTTTCATGATTTTTGGATCAACAGATTAATTCATACAAAAATAACAAAACCAGCATTAGTATGCACATATGAGAAAATAGATTAAAACGTTTAAAATAAACAAAACCCCGATAGGCCGAATCTGGCCCGTTCGGCCCATCCCGCGCACAAGCCGGCCCAACTCGGGCCTGCCCGCGCTTGCACAGCCAACTTTGTAGAAAAGCCCTCCGGCTTTAACCAAACTACAACTAAGTCCTCGTCACTGTTAGGCACTATTCAACTGAGTCTGGGACTTTGCACTTAGGCCCTCGGGTTTAATCGAATTCTCGTCGACACATCCCCGATGCCAAGGCTGCCGGCGGCGAGCTCGGCTCGCGCACGCCGGAGCAACGCGACCTTCTCCGGCCAAACCAACCGGCTCAGCGCCTTCCCCTTGCTCTCACGTCTCCGTTGAACCCTCAAACTCCCTCCCTCGACCTCTCTCTCCACTCCGACGACAACAGCGGCGGACGCGACGGCACGGCGGCGGCACGCCGGCCAACTGGTAACTCTACCGACCTCGTAAACGCGTGCATCAGCATCAGAGGCTCACCACGACTCTAGCGGGCTAGGTCTCCGAGGCTGACGCGGCTCCGAACGGTGATGACGACGACGACGGCGGGTTTCAGCGGTGCGGCTCGACGGCGACGACCTGTTCCGGCTGAGACAGAGGGAGATAAGGTCAAAGACCGGGTGTTAGAGCATCAAGAACAGATAAGAAAGAGAGAACGAGGCTCAGGTGAGGATGATAGGGCTCCGAGCTCGCTGACCACGGTGGTGGCGTCGAACACAGAGCTTGCGCCAATGGCAACATGCCCGGACTGACCAAGCCAAGGCGGTAGCGACCTCACTATCGAGCCGAACATAACCAGCACATCAAGGAGAAGAAGTAGATGTAGATGGTTTGGCCAATAAGACCCCGAGCTCACCTGCCCACGGTGAACTTTAACTCGCCGGAAGTTTGGCCGGCAGGGAGGAAGACGACGGTCGCCGAGCTGATGCGGGAGCGAGAGGGGCTGCAACCTAGCACTATCGCTCCACAACGATGAGGCGAGCGTGCTGGCGCAAACAATTGGAGCGGAGGAGCTCACAGATGGCCGGCGTAACCGAGCAAAGCGACGGCGGCGGCGGCGAGCGGGAGGGAAAGAAAGGTGAAGCACGGCGCGACTGCAGGGCGATAACGATGAAGAAAAGGACGGCGACGTGTTGAACTCGCGTGCGAAGCTAGCAAGCAGCTCGCTGGCGCAGGGCATGCTCCCCAGCGCGAGCGCGGCGCTGGCGAAGCAGCTCGCTGGCGAGCTCTGGACGCTTCCCCCCCTTGGCACTATTCATTGCTCATCTCCCCTCTTCTGAATTTTCAAAATTACTTTTGAAATTTGAACTATACTTCAAGTTTTGCCAAAATATGAAATGTAGAGTTTGAAAAGTTGTACAACTTTGCTTTAACACCCTATGGCTGATTTCAAATGGAAATAGGTCAATTGGATCAAAACAGTTCAAATCCATTTCAAATTGGAAATTTGAAAAGGGGACAGAACTAGGGTTTTGCAGTAGAAGTAAAATTACTTTTGATTTTACATTGACACTTGAAAAATGGTCAATGTATGAAATGTTCCTTTTAAAATTCTCTACAACTTTGATGTAGATCTCAAACTCAGATCTCAACTAGTTTTTGAAATGCAAGTTTAAAATCAAAAGGGACCATTTTCAGGGTTTGAGTAGATTCAAAATTACTTTAAATTTTGTACAGAAACTTTGAAAACTTTGAATACCAAAGTTGTACTTCTCCTCAAGATCTGCCAAAAAGCTTTTAGGGTCAGCCCCTAAATATGCATAGATTTTGAGTTAACTAGAAAGGGCTAATTAACTTATATAGGAAATTAAATGATTTTCCCATATTTAAGCTAGATGAATTTTGTATTCTTTGAATTGTTGAACTTGGTTTCATGCCTTTACATGGCTTTAGTCAAATAGGAATGAACACAAGTTATTTCATAATGACATTCCAAATTAGGGTTTTGAGCTACATCACAAGCATAAACAAAATGCTCACACATTAGGAATTAAACTCATTTTAGTGAATGCATCTCAAGGTGAGCTAGCACATGATGCTATGAAATGCTTATGATGGCATGATAATATTTTATTCATGTAAACACCTGAGGTGTTACATCCTTTCCCCTAATAGAAATCTCGACCCGAGATTTCACCACAAACCAAACCAACTACTAAAGTTGTGGGGTACGGGGATAAAGATTACAAACTTTTACAAAAACTAGGAACACGTTCTATTTGTCAACCTCTTTCACTGCCCTGACTGTATGGTTGCATAGAATTCAGGAAACTGCTCTATTAGGAATTCTTCGGTTTCCCAAGTGGCTTCCTCCTCAGAATGCTGACTCCATTGAACTTTATAGAACCTGTGAGTGTGTCGTCGAGTTACTCTATCTCATTGACCGAGAATTTTGATGGGATACTCTGAGTATGTCATATCAGGCTCAAGTTGTACCCCTTCAACATCAATCACTTGGTCAGGAACTCGTAGACACTTCTTCAGCTGAGAGATGTGAAACACATTATGAACCTTTGACAAATGAGCTGGTAGTTGAATAAGGTATGCCACTTTGCCACACTTGGCCAGGATTTGGAATGGTCCAATGTAACGGGGAGCAAGTTTTCCTTTGACCCCGAAACGATAAACACCCTTGGTGGGTGACACCTTTAAATACACAAAATCTCCTTTGGCAAACGTCAAGTTCTACGCCTTTTGTCTGCATAGCTTTTCTGTCGAGATTGTGCTATTTTCATATTTCTTTGTATGAGTTTGACCTTCTGTTCGGTCTCTTGAACTAGATTGACACCAAAGAACCATCTTTCACCAGGCTCGGACCAATGTAAAGGAGTCCGACACCTTCTGCCATATAAAGCTTCAAATGGTGCCATACGGATACTCTCTTGATAGCTATTGTTGTATGAGAACTCTGCTAATGGTAAGCACTCATCTCACTTAAATGGAAAGTTAAGAGCACATGCCCTGAGCATATCTTCTAATATCTGATTTACTCTTTCAGTCTGACCCCCTGTTTGTGGATGGTAAGCTGTACTGTGTAATAGTTTAGTGCCCAGAGACTCATGTAGACTTTCCCAGAATTTTGAAACAAACTGAGTACCCCTATCTGAGACAATAGTCTTCGGAACTCCATGCAGACTCATAATCCTCTGAAAGTATATCTTGGCATATGTGGATGCCGAGTAGATGGTCTTGACTGGTATAAAATGCGAAACCTTGGTTAGACGATCTACTATAACCCAAATAGAATCGTAGCCCTTGGATGTTCTTGGTAAACCAACAATAAAGTCCATACCGATGTCCTCCCATTTCCAAGCAGGAATTGGCAATGGCTGCAGTTCACCCGCTGACTTAAGATGAATGGGTTTGACTTTCTGACAAGTATCACATCTGGCTACATACTTTGCAATTTCAATTTTCATCTTAGTCAACCAGAATCTTTGCCTAAGATCCTGGTACATTTTTGTACTTCCCGGATGAATCGCAAACGGGGTAAGATGAGCTTCATCCAGAATCTGCTTCCTCAACTCAGGATTCTTCGGAACGACCAGTCTATCTTTGAACCAGACCACTCCTGCTTCATCGACTCGGAAGCAAGAAGCTTTGTCTGCCTTGGCCTTCTCTTTGAGGTGAACAATACCCTTGTTTTCTTTCTGAGCAGCTACAATCTGATCTTTGATAGATGACTGAACTGATATATTAATCAAACTGCCCTGAGTGATCATCTGAATACCCAGTTTTTCTAACTCAGAACAAAGAGTAAGATCTACTGGTCTGACAGTGATACAGTTGCAACGAACCTTCCTACTAAGAGCATCGGCTACAACATTTGCCTTTCCGGGATGGGAATGCACTTCAAGATCATAATCCTTGATTAGCTCTAACCACCTCCGTTGTCGCATATTCAACTCTGACTGAGTGAATATATATTTCAGACTCTTGTGGTCGGTGTATATGTGACATGTGTTGCCCAATAGGTAATGACGCCAAATCTTTAAGGCGTGAACAACTGCTGCTAACTCTAAGTCATGAGTTGGATAGTGTTCTTCATGACGTTTCAACTGTCTAGATGCATAATCTATCACTCTGCCCTCTTGCATCAAAACACAACCAATCCCGATACCAGAAGCATCACAATACACATCAAACGGCTTCTCAATATTGGGTTGGGCTAAGACTGGAGCTGTAGTTAAGAATTCTTTTAGCTTCTGAAAAGCTTTTTCACATTTATCCGACCAAACAAACTTGACTTCATTCTTTCACAACTGAGTTATAGGTTTGGCAACTTTGGAGAAGTCCGGAATAAACCTGCGGTAATAACCTGCCATACCCAGAAAACTGCGAACTTGATGGACAGTTCTGGGGGATTCCCATTCAAGGATTTCTTGTACCTTGCCTGGATCCACAGCTACACCTTCAGCCGATAACACATGACCCAAAAATGGAACTTTGTCTAACCAGAACTCACATTTACTGAACTTTGCATAAAGCTGATGGTCTCTCAGACGACCCAACACTACTCTGAGGTGTTCAGCATGTTCTTGTGGATTCTTGGAATATATCAAAATATCATCAATGAACACCACTACAAACTTGTCTAGCTCAGGCATGAATACGGAGTTCATCAGGTACATGAAGTGAGCTGGAGCATTGGTCAACACAAAGGACATGACCAAGTACTCATATAGGCCATATCTGGTGGTGAAAGCAGTTTTAGCAATATCTTCAGGCCTTATCTTTATCTGGTGATACCCAGATCTCAGATCTATCTTGGAAAATACCTTGGCGCCCGCGAGTTGATCAAACAGAAGATCAATCCGCGGCAATGGGTACTTATTCTTCACTGTCACTTCATTGAGCGGACGATAGTCTACACATAGCCTCAAAGTTTGGTCTTTCTTTTTGACAAACAAAGCAGGACAGCCCCATGGTGATGAACTAGGTCTGACATAACCTTTATCAAGCAGTTCTTGCAACTGAATTTTTAATTCTGCCAGTCCTTTAGGTGGCATTCTATAGGCTCGTCGAGATATTGGTGTTGTTCCTGGTTTTAGCTCTATGCTGAACTCAACATCACGGTCTGGTGGTAATCCCGGCAAGTCCTCAGGAAACACATCCGGAAACTCGCAGACTACTGGAATATCCTGAATCTCTTTAACTGTTGTTGCACAGACGCTGCCGCACATCTGGTCAACGGTTTTCTTGGGAATTGGAAGTTGGATAAAGAGTTTAGAAGTACTATTAGGTATGATCAACCTGACTGTTCTATGCAAGGCATCTAATACTGCCTTCTGCTGGTACATCCAGTTCATCCCTAGGATCACATCTATATCCTGATCCTTGATTACTATCATATTAGTGGAATAAGTATGCCCGGCAAAATCTACGGGCACCTGATGCGCCACTTCATTTGTATATAAACGACCTCCCGGTGTGTGTATAAGGAAATTTTCTTATGCTTCCCCAGTAGGTATATGATGCTTTTCAACAAAACTCTTACTGATAAAGGTATGCGATGCACCAGAATCAAATAGTAATACGGCAGGATGGTGAGCAACTGAAAACATACCCATCATGACGGGTTCCCCTTCAGGAATATTTGCCGCTTGTGCATAATACACCCGGCCAGTCTTCTGGACGGTCTTATTCTTCTGATTGTTATTGTGGCCTTGATTCTGCTGTGGTTGTTGCTGTGGCCGCTGCTGGGAATTCTGACCACTTTGCCCCTGTGGAGTATTTGGGATACTCTTCCTGGGATACGGGCAATTACGGGAGAAATGGCCCGGCTTCCCACAGTTGTAGCATGGGTAGTTGTGGTTCTGGGGAGTTTGGGTTCGAATGCCAGGGGCATTCGGCTGTCGTGGATAATTAGAGTTCACAACAGTTTTAGCAGATGACTGCTGTGAGCTGGCTTGTTGTTGCTGGGGTGGACGGTACTGTGGACGGTTGTGCTGGACTGGGTGGTATATGATACGCTGGCGCTTCTTATTGCCACCAAACGATCCAGTCGAACTCCCACCCTTCCTCTTTTTAGCTTCGAGATGCTTGAAATGCTTCTCTTCTGCAGATATAGCTTTATTCACCGCATCATTGAAGGAGATATTATCGTCACACATTGCCAGCATCTTCTGCATCTTCGTATTCAGCCCCCTCATGAAGCAACTGCGCTTCTTGTCATCGGTGTTCACATGATCCAAAGCATACTGAGACAGATGATTAAACTTGCCAATATACTGCTGTACTGGCTGATCCCCTTGCCTGAGGGCTAAGAACTCTTCGGCCTTCATCCGCATCACACCCGCTGGAATGTAGTGAGCTTTGAAAGCTCTCGAGAACTCATCCCAGGTAATGCGGTGTTCTGGAGCTTGTGCAGCTTCAAAGTTTGCCCACCAAGTTCCCACAGCTCCCCTCAACTGCTGGGCTGCGAAGGCTGGCTTCTGAGTTTCAGTGTAGTGGATTAGCTCAAACTTCTGATTCATAGTACGGAGCCAATCTGCAGCTTCTAGAGGCTCCTCAGCCTTAGTGAATACCGGCGGCCTGGTCTCTGTGAAATCTTGATAAGTACTTTCCTGGACCTGATGATGATGTTGGCCACGCTGCCCATATGGTGCATTCTGAACTAGGCCCTGTAGCAGACGTGCATTGTCTGTTGTGGCACGCATGAGTGCCGCAATGGCTTCTGCCAGAGTTGGTGGAACTGTGGGTGCGTTGGGAACACCCTCCCCATCATGAGACGAACCAGTCCCATCAGCAGCACGGGTACGAGGCATCTGCTCATAAACAAAACAAACTTTATTGATCTCTGGGTTATGATACAAAAACAGTAACTGTTTACACACTCATGTTACATTATTCATGCATAACAGAACTGATACATGATTCAACTAGCTTAAGATCATGTTCAGCTAAACTATTACACAGCCCTTACCCCCTAGAGTTTAAGATCCACGCCTGACACTCTAGTGGGAGACGACTCACTCGTCACCCTCACTCTCACTGTCGCTGTCACCAGCAGACTCAACCACATCAGGATCTTCCTCACTCTGCCCATCTACCTCTCCATCATCAATGATTGTACCCATCTCATCTTCAGCTGCATCTGGAGGTGGAGGTGGATGGAGTTGATCATAAAGCACATGGACTTCCTCATGCAACTGGTCATTGAATGCTTCTGTATCTGTTACATACGCCTCTAACTCATGCAGACGGGCTAAAGCGACATCTTCTCGCTGCCAGGCGGTGTTCCGTTCTCCAAGCATTTTAGTCATGAGTTTTTCTGCATTGACCACGCTTCTGTTGGCCCCCTCCAGCTTGATTTTCATGCCTCCAGCTTTGGCAAGTGCTAAACTCTTCTCCCGAGAGGTGGTGACCAACTGAGACTTCAACTCACGAACCTCTGCCCGTAAGTCCTCATTGATCTCCTGACCCCTACTGGACTCTTCCTCCTTGCGGGATGCGAGTTGGTGCATGGGTACACCATGAGGACCTATACTCTTGCGAGGCGTTTCCTTACCGCGCGGCATCCTAGTGAGATAAGATTTTGAATTAGGCAGATAAAGGAAAATACTTTTTGGATAGCAAGAAAGGATTGGATTCTAACCCTTACCCCACTATACCATATAGCACAAGTTGATTAAGCATGATGCATGAAGCGTACTTACGCATAAAGCATATAAAATTTAAATTATACTCCCTTATATAGGAGTAGAAATTTAACAACAATTTCAAGTTAAGGCTTAACTTAACATGCTGCTCCACTTAACAATCTACGATCCACTACTTAAGACAGAACATAGATCGAATAGCATGAACAAGGTAAGTCAAAAGCATTTTGGACCAAACTAAAATTTTAAATAGTTTTGACTCAAATCATTTTGAAGTTTTGCAACAATACTACAAGACTGCTGCAATGATCGCTCCGATACCAGCTGTGACGGAACCTCCTGGATTAATAAGGCCCACGTGTACCTGTTCTTGTCCTACAGACTTCGGACAGCCATACACGGTGCCCAATAACCCAAAAGACCCACCACGTGTCATCGGGTAACCCGACTCATCCACGTTTCCTTACATTCCCAGGATCATTGCAAGAGTCATTGCAGTATTACAACATTTCACAAATAATATACATCGGAGATAAAGTGCGGAAGTATTACACCATACGTTTTACAAACCAGTTGTTCAAACTTGCGTCGTTATTACAAACCATATTTTCAAACTTTATCCTAGGTAGTGGAGACAACCTTAATAAAACAGTATTTCACACAAACAACCCCGCCTAAGGGTTGCATTACTCCTCTCCGGACACGTCCTCCTCAATGACGGTCACGCAACAGGCCTCAAAGCAGGGCTGCTCGTGAACGTCACCTGCAACAGGGGATTAACAAACCCTGAGTACAAAGGTACTCAACAAGGCTTACCCGACAAGAGAAGAGAAGGAACAGATATGCGGGCTTGGGTAGGCTCAACAGTATTTTCATTTGCATAAAAGCTTACTAAAGTAGTTCTAGATCCAAATTTTTACTTAATCATTTAAGTACTTGGTAAGAACTAAAAATGAATATTAATGAAATATCATTATCCTTCTTTCTTCAGCAAGTTCCCTTTTATTCTACGATGTGGGTCGAAAGATTGAGTCTCCTTAACCGAGGAGCACGACGATTCGAACCGATTCAACCAGATCTGGGAGTTTTCCACGATCATACGACATATGTAGACCCTCGATCACACATATATCAACCCCAACCTCAGATCCTCCAAACAAGACCGGGTCCGCGCCACCCGAGAGTACTTGTACACCTCCAATCCGGGACTTTAACCCACGAGGGTAGCTAGTACTCCCGCCATCTCTCCACTCCCAGTGCGCGATTAGCCGTTCTCATTTAAGAACCACCAAGGTAGAGCTTACCGTAGCATATGATCGGTACTTCACAGTTTCTCAATCTAGCAGGCCAACAACGGTTAACCCTAAACCGACACTTCCGGGTCACCATACATCGATCCAAGGGTCGATGCATGAGCCCGTCTGGTCTTAACCATCTTTCTTTCTCATTATTATGCCAAAACAATAAGTATCGAAAACATCTACCAAAAGTTTCATAACGTAAGGCTAAGCATTTCTATCAGTTGCATAAAGCAGGTATCAAGGAATAATATATCGATAACAAGGTTGGTCATGCATCAACAGGTTGAAAGCATTTATTTGATAAACATTTAATGCATCAGGTTATCGAAAGTAAGTGTAATTGTGAATTCAAGGAAATGGTTAAATGAACCGGGGCTTGCCTTCGTTGACCGAGAAAGTCTCCTGATATTCCGGATCAACAGGACACTCCGAACTCCCTGGACCAACCTCGCCCGGACAAACGACCTCTTCGGAAACTACACGATAAAGGAGAGCATGCTTGATGAGATGCTCATGTCATGATCATGGTAAAGATGGAAATTTTCTAAGCAATAAACATTTATTTTGCAATAGCTTTCCATCGGTACCGTTGCAAACCAACAAAGCCAATTTGTATAAACATACATGGTTTACATGAATGACACTTGCCTGCATCAAGCAGCAGATCAAGATAATTCACTTATCTTAACCGTTAAATCTACCATAAAAGAACTTAGATTTTCATGTTTTATAACATTATTTAATCATAAAGAAAGCAATTTAATTAGCCGGAAATTAAGTTATGAAGCAAACTATGCTCAAATTAGTTCAAACTTGGTACACAGATCGGTTATGATCCAAACAGCGCACAAAATAAATTTCAGCATTTTTGGAGTTAAACTTGATTTTATAAAAATCATTGAATCCTTATTCAAGAATTAAGAGGCCTAATTTTTACTACAAAACAAAATATAGAAACATGCACATATTATATTTTTCATAAAAACTACACATTTCATAGAACATGTACAAAATTTTTCATGATTTTTGGATCAACAGATTAATTCATACAAAAATAACAAAACCAGCATTAGTATGCATATATCAGAAAATAGATTAAAACGTTTAAAATAAACAAAACCCCGATAGGCCGAATCTGGCCCGTTCGGCCCATCCCGCGCACAAGCCGGCCCAACTCGGGCCTGCCCGCGCTTGCACAGCCAACTTTGCAGAAAAGCCCTCCGGCTTTAACCAAACTACAACTAAGTCCTCGTCACTGTTAGGCACTATTCAACTGAGTCTGGGACTTTGCACTTAGGCCCTCGGGTTTAATCAAATTCTCGTCGACACATCCCCGATGCCAAGGCTGCCGGCGGCGAGCTCGGCTCGCGCACGCCGGAGCAACGCGACCTTCTCCGGCCAAACCAACCGGCTCAGCGCCTTCCCCTTGCTCTCACGTCTCCGTTGAACCCTCAAACTCCCTCCCTCGACCTCTCTCTCCACTCCGACGACAACAGCGGCGGACGCGACGGCACGGCGGCGGCACGCCGGCCAACTGGTAACTCTACCGACCTCGTAAACGCGTGCATCAGCATCAGAGGCTCACCACGACTCTAGCGGGCTAGGTCTCCGAGGCTGACGCGGCTCCGAACGGTGATGACGACGACGACGGCGGGTTCCAGCGGTGCGGCTCGACGGCGACGACCTGTTCCGGCTGAGACAGAGGAAGATAAGGTCAAAGACCGGGTGTTAGAGCATCAAGAACAGATAAGAAAGAGAGAACGAGGCTCAGGTGAGGATGATAGGGCTCCGAGCTCGCTGACCATGGTGGCGGCGTCGAGCACAAAGCTTGCGCCAATGGCAACATGCCCGGACTGACCAAGCCAAGGCGGTAGCGACCTCACTATCGAGCCGAACATAACCAGCACATCAAGGAGAAGAAGTAGATGTAGATGGTTTCGCCAATAAGACCCCGAGCTCACCTGCCCACGGTGAACTTTAACTCAGCGGAAGTTTGGCCGGCAGGGAGGAAGACGACGGTCGCCGGGCTGATGCGGGAGCGAGAGGGGCTGCAACCTAGCGCTATCGCTCCGCAACGATGAGGCGAGCGTGCTGGCGCAAACAATTGGAGCGGAGGAGCTCACAGATGGCCGGCGTAACCGAGCAAAGCGACGGCGGCGGCGGCGAGCGGGAGGGAAAGAAAGGTGAAGCACGACGCGACTGCAGGGCGATAACGATGAAGAAAAGGACGGCGGCGTGTTGAACTCGCGCGCGAAGCTAGCAAGCAGCTCGCTGGCGCACGGCATGCTCCCCAGCGCGAGCGCGGCGCTGGCGAGCTCTGGACGCTTCCCCCCCTTGGCACTGTTCATTGCTCATCTCCCCTCTTCTGAATTTTCAAAATTACTTTTGAAATTTGAACTATACTTCAAGTTTTGCCAAAATATGAAATGTAGAGTTTGAAAAGTTGTACAACTTTGCTTTAACACCCTATGGCTGATTTCAACTGGAAATAGGTCAGTTGGATCAAAACAGTTCAAATCCATTTCAAATTGGAAATTTGAAAAGGGGACAGAACTAGGGTTTTGCAGTAGAAGTAAAATTACTTTTGATTTTACATTGACACTTGAAAAATGGTCAATGTATGAAATGTTCCTTTTGAAATTCTCTACAACTTTGATGTAGATCTCAAACTCAGATCTCAACTAGTTTTTGAAATGCAAGTTTAAAATCAAAAGGGACCATTTTTAAGGTTTGAGTAGATTCAAAATTACTTTAAATTTTGTACAGAAACTTTGAAAACTTTGAATACCAAAGTTGTACTTCTCCTCAAGATCTACCAAAAAGCTTTTAGGGTCAGCCCCTAAATATGCACAGATTTTGAGTTAACTAGAAAGGGCTAATTAACTTATATAGGAAATTAAATGATTTTCCCATATTTAAGCTAGATGAATTTTGTATTCTTTGAATTGTTGAACTTGGTTTCATGCCTTTACATGGCTTTAGTCAAATAGGAATGAACACAAGTTATTTCATAATGACATTCCAAATTAGGGTTTTGAGCTACATCACAAGCATAAACAAAATGCTCACACATTAGGAATTAAACTCATTTTAGTGAATGCATCTCAAGGTGAGCTAGCACATGATGCTATGAAATGCTTATGATGGCATGACAATATTTTATTCATGTAAACACCTGAGGTGTTACAGCTGGGGATAAAATGTCGCACACTTGCCCGATCACACCTTGCCAGGTAGCCGTCGGCGGCCACTTCAGGAAATTCGAGAACACAACGCGTGGGACGGTCATGGGCCCTTCTACACCGGGGGTTATCTCAATGCCAGGTCGCTCAAGCTATAAGTGCCCACGGTCATGCTAGGTCAATCAGGCCCCGCCTGTCCACGGACCATGTCAGGTTGCTCAGAATAGTTGCCCACGGTACATATAAGGCCCTGGGTGTTAGGCGTCAACATCTCCGTCACCGGCTCGAATAACCTTACTCGGCTTCATGGGAGGCACCCGCACCTGCTCCGTTAAGTGATTGACGCATTCAAAATGACTGAGGTGTGCCTTCGTCGGGTCCTAATCGACACAGACGGAAGACTACTAGCACACAGAACCCATGTCCTGCTGCTCCTACATCCCGCCCGGTCTCAATGGTTATCTCCATGATAGCATGAGGCTAGTCATGATCAGTATCCACCTATATGCGGGAGACAGGAGATCACCCGACTTTTACCGGTCTAAGCAGGGCTAAGCATAAACGAGCCTAGACTTAACAGGGATATCAAGATGATAATTGCAGGTGGACAAGGATAAGTAAGTAATGCATCAATGGTATCACTCAACTCCTATAACCTAATGCAACAAACATATCAGGTTAATTTTTGTAATTGCATTTGCAAACCGTAGGAGTGGGATGCTCCGGGGCTTGCCTCTTTCGAAGTCGGAGGGTCGATGGTCGCGGCACTCAGGCAGGTCCTCGACATCTCCTTCTTCGGTCCTCTCGTCCTGGGTCTCCTCCGGACACGGCTCCTCCGGTGGCGGGTTTTGGGCTTCCACTACCGACCCTGTATGATGCATAACACATATAAATAAAAATGAATGCAGATGGGATGCATTAGGATGCAACATAGAACAAGATAGCTCAGGAGATAAGCACATGTCATCTACTTTATTTTCTTCAACAAGGTAGTCAACATCATCTGATTATTACTTAACCATTTGCTACCATTTAATCATTTTGTTTAGCCTAGAACAGCAACCCTTAGTTAACCACTTCAGAAAAATCTACAGAAATTACTGGAAGTTGACAACATGCAATCTAGTCCCCTGTCCAAATTTCACCCCATTTGGACTTAAACTCTATCCTCTATGAAAAAGACAAATACTACCATGAAAAGGTGCTTTGAATTAAACACCCTAACAAAAAGTGTCAAACAGCAAATTTCCCATTTTTCCACTAAACTTCTTAGCACAAGAGTAGTGTATAAAAATTCTCATGCTCATAACTTTCATATTTTAATTACTACAATTTAAACAAGAAAACAGTATTTAATCACTTTAATTGCTACTGCCAAAATATTCCTCAGAACAACATCATATTATATTTTTCGTAGAAACTATTCATCAATACTAACCTAACAAAACAAGAATCACATTTTTCTGAGCAATACACAGTTTACTATGCATTTAACAAGATTTTAGCCTAAACATAATTTAAATATAACTACACATAAATTTATCCCAAACTAGACATATTATATTTTTCATACATAGAACTCATTACAACAAACTTAACAAAACTTATTTCACCTTTTTAGCATTTACAGAACTCAAGATATGAATTAAACAAACCACCTAAGCATTTCTGAAATCTATTTAAACAAAACCCTGAAAAACTCTTCAGCTTAAACTGCTACGCGCACCCACACTACTGCACCCAGGTCACTGACAACCGGGACCCGAGCGACTGACTGGCCGGACCCTGGGTCAAACCGACCCCACCTGTCATCTTCACCGAAGCAGGGTAAGGTTTGACCGCGGCGAAGCTCGCCGGCGGCGACCTCCCCGACGAAACCATCACCACCATTCTACTCCTCTCCTCCTTCCGCACCCGATGGCACCACTATCTGGCCCAGCGTATGCACGGATCGAGCTCGCCGTCGCCAATGGCGGACACGGCGGCGCGGCCTCCCCACGCCGGCCGGCTCCGACAACGACGAGCTAAACCAACCCCCGAGACCTACTCCTCCGACCTCCAGAGACCTAGCGCATGGCTTGGAAGCCAGGGTTTCCACCCTGAGCACCCGCGGCCACTACAATGCCATCCCCGGTGACCATGGCGAGCGACGGACGGCGGCGTACCGCGGTCACCAAACCCTAATCGACCAAACCGTCACCCTCTACCTCTTCCACGAACCTCACTGACCCTCAAACATGAGCTAGAGCAGAAGGATTCGCACGGAGGGAGGGCCGACCACGGCGGACCGAGCTCGGCGGTCATGGCGGCCAAGGCGGGAACTCACCCCGTGGCTTACCTAGGCGTTCTCAGCGAGCGCTTGCTAGAGCACGCGATGCGGGAGGTGAAGGCGAGGCTGGCTGGGTGGTTGGGTTGGCGGTGAGGCGGCGGGACGGCGGCGAATGGCGGCGGCGCTCGGTGCTTTCCCCCCTTTCCGCTAGAGCAGCGGCGAGAGCAAGGAGGAGACAGAACGGAGGGAGTGGGCGGCTTCGGACAGTGCGGGGGCGAGCTGGCGACTTGAGCTCGCCACGCCGTGCGCGAGCGCTGGCTCGGCCGGAAGTGGCACGCCACGCGGCGGCCAAGTTCTGGCGCGGTCGGCCACGACCACGGCGTCGATTCAAACTGAATCGACAGATTCAGTCGTTGATGGCCGACTGACGGCCGAATTTTGGACGCGATTAACTTGCTAACCACTCGATGAAACAACACACCGATTGTTCCTTTGGTTAGAGCTACATGCTGACTACAACTTTGGTTACAAGTTCCAGCTTTGGTTCGGCCTGGATTGCTCTCAAGAATTGTCCAAAGATCACCATGCGAAACTGTTTCGACAGTTAGGACTTAGAAGAATTTTTCTAAGTCAAATCTCCCCCATTTCTTCCTTGTGGGTCCTAAAACACCTTGTTAAACCCATTTTCATGAGTTGGCCCTTAAACACTTTTTGTTCTACACTAAAATCTACACACTTTTGGTTAAGGGCCCACAGCCATGCAAAGCTTCTATCAAGGACGTCTTAGTTAGTCAAACAAAAGGGCTCTATTAAGGCAACTAAGGTTAGGGACTTGGTTAGCCATAATGACCAACACAAACCTAGCTTCATTTTGACCCCTCAACAAGGTTCAACTACTTAGGAGACTCAAACACTCCAAAATAAGCCAAACAAGCATCACACCAATCACCACAGTAACTACCATCACATGAAATAACACTTTATAGAAAGAATGCAACATGTGATGATGATGCTTATGCTCATGAGATGTCAAGTTATGCATTTAGGGTTGCTTAACACCAGGGGTGTTACATGGCGGGTGTCTTGTTTGGACTCCATCATCGTACGCTCTATGAGCTGGTCCTTCGGGGATCGGGTCGGCTCCATAATAGTATGTAGGTGGTGCATTTGCGAACCTTGCCGATGCGCTTCTCTGTGTGGTAGTGATTGACTGCAGACCTACAAGAAGGCTTCTCATGGTATAGACACTGAGTTCTGGGTTAGGAAGCGGAATCTCAGTGCTCATACCTCGGTACATCATATGAATAACATTGTTGTGCTTCTTAAGGATCTGGGCTTGTCTAAAAATTCGAAGGTCATAATGGTACGGCCTTCAGAAATATTTTGCACAAGACAAGATTGGGTCAAACCCAATTTGGTAGCCAAACGGTAAATAAGAGAAGAACATTCTATATCCCCTTTGGTCGGACCAAAAACTTCCATCCACTAGTTGATCATGTGGTTAACAGGAGACACTCTTCGTTTCTTCATGACAACAAAAAGAAGTCTCAACTCATCTTCCCTCACTGTTCGAGTTTCTGGTCTGGGGAAGATGGTCGAAGAAATAAAATGATGAATAAAATGAAGAGTGGTCAACTGAATATCATTGTTTTTGGGTTTTGAACAAATATCTAAATCTGTAATCTCCTTCCAAAATTGCTCTTCATTAAAATGAGGTAAAGCATTCAAAAGATCAGGAGCGCAGTTGGAATCAAAACCCAAGTGGTCACTAAGTTCCCTCCAAGTGAGTGTACTCTTTATTAAATATGCCAAAACTTATGCTAGTAGCTAAAGAAACCAAAGTGCGGAGGAATTTGATGGTAAGGAGCTTCACTCCTATCTCATCAACAGGCACAAATCCCATCCAACCCAACATAGTGAAAATACTGAGGAATTCGACATCCATACCTGTATCTCGTAGGAGTCGTGGGTCGTAGATAGGCGTTGGCCTGAAGGTCCTACTCTTTAGGCTTCTATATCTTGCCTTCTCCTCACTCCCTTGCAACTTAAGGTCCTTCTCATCCATTAATATATTCATACCTTCGGAAGAGGAGCTGAACGAGGATGCTTGAGAGGGCGCCGACGAATCAACGTTGCGAATACATGGGCGTATGCCGGGTCTCTGAGTGATGAGTGATTGTCAACTGGGATGATGCGCATGTTCTTTGGCTTGTGTTGTGCAGGTGTCGAGCACGGATGCAGTGATCGAAGGCAGGTGAAGGTCAAGTTGAGACGTGCTGCGCCGACGGACCGGGTGCGGTGAAGGATGGGCGTGCCGTGCGGCGGACGTGCCATGCCGAAGTACCGAGCGGTGAAGGGCGGACGTGAGGCTTGGACTGAGGGACCAGAGGCCTGAGGATCAGCTGTGGTAGCTGGCAGCCTGCGACGACGACAAGTGAAGAAGTGCGGTCATGTGTTGCCTGAGTCGTGGACTCAGGGACACGTGTCGGTGGACAGGGTGCACGGGAGGTGCATCCCATCTACGACGTCGGTTTGGTGGTAGAGCCAGGGAAAAACCATCGGATGGACGGTTTCCAGGTTTGGGCCTCAAAACCTGGGCGTGGACGGTTTCCGAGTTTGGCCACAAAACTCGGGCTGAGGACGGTTTCCAGGTTTGGGCCTCAAAACCTGGGCGCTGAGGGTTTGCTGAGTTTGGCCTCAAAACTCGGATGCTGGAAAAGGCTGGTTTCCCGGTGTGGGCCACAAAACCGGGGGTGCAGAGCGAGGGCGGCACGTGGCGGCAATCGGAAGGTTGCGTGGAGGCAACGCGGACGACTTGTGCGGGCGTGGCCGTCGGATACACCTACCACCCAGTTGGTCCAGAATAACCCTAGGGTTTAGCTGGTCCACTCTGTAATTAGAATAGAGAGGGGTAGAGTAGGAAATAGACTTAGGCTAGTAGTAGGATAAGTAGTTGGGAGACACCCTCCTCCCACTGATCTCAGTTAGTCATTTTCAGCCACTTGCTTTTGGCCTTCTAGGTTTTCCTACTCTCCCACACCCCTTCTGTAGCAAGCTGAGATCCACAGGGAGACTTGCCTCTGTGTTCTGTTGATTTGAGTAAGTGAGGCCGTATCCTCATAGTTGCAAGTGCAGATCGAAACTTGGTTCGCGCTTGGATCTGTGTTCGTCGCGTTCTTCGTTTTCCTTCGATTTTCCCAATGATCGATCTCTCTCTCCAGTGTGTCTTTGCGAAATCCATTTGAATTAGTTTGTTCGTATCATTGAGGAGGTCATTTCGACCAAAGGAATTCATCTAACTTCTCATGATCGAATAGATCGGGACGATTTCGTTTTCGTGGCACTTTTTCGTTCATCCACTTTCCCTTTTGATTTCCCGGTGTTTTGGTTGTTTTGATAGGATGATTTCTTGGGGATAGTCTCCTAACTACCCTGTGATCTTCTTCTCCAAGTTTGGAAACTTGGGATTGTGATTTGATCAAATTTTGGAGAGATTCGCTTTTTGGGAGAACGCGCTCAGGTCCGAGCTTCTGTGGGGAACAGTCCGCAGTAGGCTCGGGTGTCGGAGCGTGCCGAGGCCACCTTCGAACCGTGCCCCTCGAACGAGCTGAGGCCTCCCCTCGGGCGAATCGGTGTTTTTCCCGAGGCCTCCCTCGAGCCTCGGGCGAGGCGGAGTTTTTCCCTAAGGCCTCTCTGTCGAGCCTCGGGCGAGGCGGAGTTTTTCCCTGAGGCCTCTCTCGAGCCTCGGGCGAATCGGAGTTTTTCTCCGAGACCTCTCTCGAGCCTCGGGCGAATCGGTGTTTTTCTCCGAGACCTCCCTCGAGCCTCGGGCGAATCGGTGTTTTTCCCTAAGGCCTCTCTCGAGCCTCGGGCGAATCGAAGTTTTGTCCTGAGGCCTCGTGGCTCAGTTTTTCGCCGGCTTCTTTCGTGTTCTCTGGTCAGTGGTGCCTCGCTGTGATCTCAGGGATCATCCACCCTCCTTCCAAAGGGTCATGGGCATCGCTTCTGAGAACGAAGCTTTCGGGGTTGTTTTTATTGGGACTGAGGCCATAGTTTCTGAAAAGAAATTTTGTGGCTCCCATTCACCCCCCTCTGGTCGCCTTGGTTTAGCACTTTCGGTCCTTCAATTGGTATCGGAGCAGGTTAAGGATCTTCCACCTTAGCCGGTTCCAGATCCACCGAAGGCGACATGGATCGCGGCGTGGGCAAACCGCCATTTTTCGATGGGACGAACTATGCGTATTGGAAGATACGCATGTCGGCCTATCTGCAGAGTTTGGGTGCCTCCATCTGGGATATTTGCAACTCTGTTGATTACGTGGTCTTGGCTGCTCGTGTCATTCAGCAACAGATCGATGAGCACGATGCCAATAGCCGAGCCCGTAATGCTCTCTTTTCTTGTTTGAGCATGGGTGAGTTTGATCGCGTTTCTCACCTCGCTACGGCTCGGGAGATCTGGGACACCCTCATGCGTTTCCATGAGGGCACCTCTCAAGTCAAAACCCGACTCTACGAGTCGTTCAAGCGTGAGTATGAGAACTTTCGACATCAGCCTGGCGAGAGCATAGAAAGTTTATTCGCTCGCTTTCAGGTGATTGTTAACAGGATGAGGGCTAACAAGGAGCAGTTGCCTTTTGACGATCATGAGCGTGCTTTGAAGCTTTTGCACACTCTTGATCGGTCGGTGTGGGATTCCAAGGTTTAGGCGATCATCGAATCGCCTAACTATGAGACCCTCACCTGCGACGAGCTTTTTAGTAAGCTCAAGTCCAGTGAGATTGACGCCATGTCGAGGGCTTCTTATGCGAATCCTTCTGGCCCGACTATGGCTTTGGTTTCTGGCTCTTCTACTAACCTCTCTGCTGGCTTTGCTCTTTCATCTCTCTTTTCTGTCACAGAGGACCAGCTGGAGTCTTTGGGGGATGATGAGTTGGCCTTGCTTGCCAACCGGTTCTCGCGGTTTCACAACAACCGCATGAACCGTCGCCGCGGAGGAGGACGCTCAGGATGCTATGAGTGCGGCGACCCCGACCACTTCATCGCCAACTGCCCCAAGAAGAACAAGCATTCGGGGAAGGGCGATCATGGGCACAAGTACGACTCCGGCAAGCGCAAGGAGAAGTACGTCCCCGCGAGGCACAAGCGGAGGGGCGGCTTCGACAAGGAGTACATCAAGAAGAAGTACTTGGAGAAGGCCCAGGCTGAGCAACGTGCGTTCTTCGCCACGCTCAGCGACGTCGACGGCTCGGGTGACGACTCCGCTTGCTCAAGCGATGACGAGTCCGAGAAGAAGAAGTGGATCAAGGACAAGCTGAACGGCCTCTGCTTCTTCGCCGACGACGACGGCTTCTGCACCATGGCGCTTGGTGATGAGGTCGACGGCAAGCTGGAGCACACCCCTCGGGACGACGACGACGACGACACCTCCCAGGTATCCCTCACCCACGACGAGCTTTCTGCTGAGGTTGAGAAGCTTACTGCCGCGCTCCTTAGTCAGGACAAGTTGCTTAGGCGTGCCGCTAGAGAGCGCAAGGAGTTTAGGCAGAAGTGGGAGGACACGGTGAGAGAGCTTGAGTTTGCCAAGTCCACCGTGGTCGTGTCGGAGGAGGTTGAGTGTGAGATGTGCACCACGCACATGACTGACCTTCTCACTTTGAGAGGTAAGTATGCTGCGTTGGTAGGAGAGGTGGATGAGCTGAAGGCTAGACCTTCTCTGTTGGGTGCGTGCAAGACTTGTCCTGTCTTGCAATCTGAGTTGGCAGAGAAGAATGCCAAGATTGTGTCTCTTGAGGAGGCCAACTCAGGTAGCACTAGTGTGGCTAGGTGTGCCTTGTGTGAGGGTTTGGAGATGGAGATTGCGAATGTCAAGCATGGCAAGATGCAAACCGAGGAGGAAAACACATACCTTCGGACCATCTTGTCATGGGTCTCTTGTAGTGAGCCGCAGCTCGGGATGATGATCTCCCAATTTAAGCGAGCTGCTGGAGGTTCTGGTGTAGGTCTTGCTCAGGGTGTTGATCTTTCTGCTTTTGGGAAGATTGGAGAGTCGAGTGGTCTGAATCCTAGTGAGAAGCCCAACTCCACCACTACTCCCAAACTGACCAAGCTTCCACCCAAAGAGCCGGTCAAGCCTATCACCAAAGATGGGGTGTTTGAGGAACCTCCGAGAGCTCCACCCAAGAACCAAGTGTGGCATCCCAAACCCAACCACCTAAAGAACAAGCTGGATACAATGCCACCTATCCTGGAGGAGCTGCCACAGAAGGGCAAAGTGATCCACACCCACAGCCATGAATACCAACAACCCCCTTTTCGTGCGGTGAGGTATCATTGTGATTTCTGTGGGAGAGATGGACACTTGAGCGAGTTCTGCTTTAAGCGCAAGAGAGAGGCGCGCCGTGCTAGGGAGATGAACAACACGGACATGTACCATCCTTTTCATGATGTACATGCGCCAAATGTTCAGAGGAGTGCTCCGAGGAGAGCAGCTAGGCCCAGAGGTCCAGAACCTCAAGTTCCCAGGCCTAGGCAGCAGAGAGCTCCGAGGAGAGTCGCTAGGCCTAGAGGTGTTGAGCCTCAAGTCCCTAGGCTTAGGCCTCGTAGAGAGCGTGCCCGGCGGGAGCCTGCAGTTGTAGGCTATGGACCCCGTAGCGGAGGCTTTGTAATTGAGCGTTTTCCCCCACTGCGTTTTGAGTATCGCGATGGACGCTCTTTCCTTAGCGGACCACGTTTTCCTCTACGTGGTGATCGCTCCTCTCGTAGACGTGCTAGGAATGGTTTTTCCGCTAACCGTTCTTTTGAGCAGCCGGCCCAACACTGGTATTCCCCTTACTTCACTAACCCCAGTGTTGGACCGTATGCTCACCCTATGTCTTTTTATTGATGTAGGTAAAACGGTTGGAGGACATTTGGTTGGTGGATTCTGGTTGCTCGAGGCACATGACCGGAAACGCCAGGTGGTTCTCCAGCCTTAGTCCTGTTGCCAGAAAGGAGTTCATAACCTTCGGCGACAATAGCAAAGGTAAGGTATTGTCTCGCGGGTCTGTGCGGGTTAATGAGCACTTTGTGTTGCGCGATGTTGCTCTTGTTTCTAACTTGCATTTTAACCTTCTTTCTATTTCGCAACTCTTTGACGACGACTATGAGATTCGTTTTAAACCGAATCTCAGTCGTATTTTGGATCCTCAGGGCAATCTTGTGTGTTTGATTTCGCCCTTTGGAAAAGTTTTTCGTGCGAATTTCTCGGAATCTTTTGGCACTTCTCGTTGTCTTGTGGCTGGACCTTGCTCCTCTGATCTTTGGAAGTGGCATAGGAGACTTGGACATCTGAGCTTCGACTTGCTTGCAAGACTTAGTTCACTTGGCCTAATCCGAGGATTGCCCAAGTTGCATATGGAGAAGGATCTTGTTTGCCACTCTTGTAGACATGGGAAGATGGTTGCCGCTCCCCACCATCCAGTGACTCAGGTCATGACCAAGCGCCCTGGAGAGCTTTTGCACATGGACCTTGTTGGTCCGGCTCGGGTGAGCTCGGTTGGGGGGAAGTGGTATGTGCTTGTTGTTGTTGATGACTTTTCGAGATATTAATGGGTCTTCTTTTTAGCTGAGAAGACCGAGACTTTCTCCTTTGCTCGCAATCTGATTTTGCGTCTTCAGAATGAGTTCCCTTTGAACTCGATGCGAGCAATTCGGAGTGATAATGGTTCCGAGTTTAAAAATTCGGATTTTGAGAAGTTTTGTAACTCATTGGGTTTGGAGCACCAGTTTTCTTCCCCTTACACACCGCCTCAAAATGGTGTGGTAGAGAGGAAGAATCGGACCCTTGTTGAGATGGCCAGGACGATGCTCGATGAGCATAGGACTCCTAGGCGTTATTGGGCCGAAGCTATGAACACTGCGTGCTATATTTCCAATCGCATTTTTCTGAGAGCGTTCTTGAAAAAGACTTCTTATGAGTTGCGTTTTGGTAGACAGCCCAAGGTGAGTTATTTTAGAGTCTTCGGTTGCCATTGTTTTATTTTGAAGAAAGGCAACCTGGATAAATTTGAGTCTCGTTCTTCTGACGGTGTGTTTTTGGGTTATGGCACTCACACTCGAGCTTATCGTGTACTTAACCTTGACACTAACCGAGTCATGGAGACATCCGATGTCACCTTCGACGAGACCATGGTTTGTCCTTCTTCTCGTTTTGAGCGTGCAGGTGATCATGAGGTTGGTGAGCCTCTTTTTGATGACAAGGACGAGGGTGCTGAAGGTATGGATGATCCAGCACCCCCTCCACCTGCCGTGCCGCAAAGAGCGGCTTCTACGATGACTCACGGCCCCGACACCTCTTCTTCCTGGGGGCCGTGGGATCCGCCACCCCGAGCGGTACCATTTGTACCCGGGGAGGCACCAGCTGCTGTTGAGGGGGAGGCTACTTCAGCTCGGGAGGCGCCACGACACATCCAGCGCCAGCACCCGCCTCAGCAGATGATCGGCAACATCGACGAACGGGTCACTCGGTCCAGGTCACAGCAAATCTCGCACTTCGCTCATTCTGCTTTTGTTGCTAATTTTGAGCCCCGAGATGTTGGACACGCTTTGATGGATCCGGATTGGGTCAATGCCATGCATGAGGAGTTAGAAAATTTTGAGCGAAATCGGGTTTGGGTTCTAGTTCCACCTCCTCCAGAATGTAAGCCTATTGGGACAAAATGGGTTTTCAAAAACAAGCAAGGAGAGGATGGCCACGTTGTTAGAAACAAGGCCAGGCTTGTAGCGAAGGGTTACAGTCAGAAGGAGGGGATAGACTATGAGGAGACGTTTGCTCCTGTAGCTCGTTTAGAGGCTATTAGGATACTCTTGGCTTTTGCTGCATCCAAAGGTTTTAAACTCTTTCAAATGGATGTCAAGAGTGCCTTCTTAAACGGCTACATAGAAGAAGAAGTTTATGTTGAGCAACCCCCCAGTTTTGAAAATCCCAAGTTTCCAAACCATGTTTTTAAACTCCACAAAGCTTTATATGGTTTGAAACAAGCCCCTAGAGCCTGGTATGATAGGTTGAAAACCTTTTTGCTTGCTAAGGATTTTAAAATGGGATGTGTAGATAAAACGCTTTTTCTCCTCAGGCAAGGCAAAGACACAATCTTGGTCCAGATTTACGTGGATGATATCATTTTCGGTGGTTCTTCTCATGTTTTGTTTGCCAAGTTTGCAGATACTATGAGAAGGGAGTTCGAGATGAGCATGATGGGCGAACTGACATTCTTTCTCGGGTTGCAAATTAAGCAATCCCGAGAGGGGACGTTTGTGCACCAGGGCAAGTACACCAAAGACTTGCTGAAGCGGTTCGATATGGGTGAGGCCAAGCCTCTTCCAACACCCATGTCGACGACGACTGCCCTGGATGCAGATGTGGATGGAGAAGCAGTGGACCAGAAGGAGTACTGCAGCATGATAGGATCGCTCCTCTACCTGACGGCGACACGCCCGGACATCCAGTTCGCGGTGTGTCTGTGCGCACGCTTCCAGGCGTCGCCGTGCACTTCTCACCGTCAGGCGGTGAAGCGGATTTTCAGGTACCTTCGTTTCACACCTGAGTTCGGGATTTGGTATTCTGCCTCCTCCACTCTCTCCCTTTGTGGTTTTTCGGATGCCGATTTTGCTGGTTGCCGTATTGAGCGCAAGTCCACTTCTGGGACTTGCCAGTTTATTGGTTCTTCTCTTGTTTCGTGGTCCTCTCGCAAGCAGTCTAGTGTCGCTCAGTCCACTACAGAGGCTGAATATGTTGCTGCGGCTAGCTGCTGTTCCCAGTTGCTTTGGATGATGGCCACTTTGTGTGATTTTGGTCTGAGCTTTTCTCGCGTGCCTTTGCTTTGTGATAGCACGAGTGCCATTAGCGTTGCTAAGAACCCCGTGCTTCACTCGAAGACCAAACACATTGATGTGCGCTTTCATTTCTTGCGAGACCACCAGGAGAAGGGTGATATCGACCTTCGCCATGTCGATACTCATCATCAACTGGCTGATATTTTCACCAAGCCTTTAGACGAATCAACCTTTAATCGGTTGAGGGGTGAGCTTGGTGTGTGTTTCCCCTTTTAGATGGGGGAAACATTTTGGATCTTGTATATTTGACTGACTCTTTTGTCTTTCTTTTCTTTTGCATTTCAGCATACGCATTTATATTCTGAGCTTCATGTTTATATTCACTAGAATGTACCTATGCTCTATGTAGTATGTCCTGATGCTTATGTGGATGCTTGTAGCTTATGCTCTGTCTGATCACTAGCACATGTTGTGAGCTGAGCTATTTTGATATGGTGAATTTGCTTAATGTAAATGAAATCTGAAAATGTTCACCATTGAGATATGCAACTAGCATGTATAGGATGTGTTGAGTCACTCGTGCTTCTCATATATGCTAGGTTGCTATGTCTCTAGTTCTGAGTCACTCACTTGCTTGGTCTGTTCATATCATGTTTAAAATTTGAACCAAGTTTTAGTGAATTGAAAAGATCGAGATGGGATTGCTTGTCAACACCTCACGGTATCGAGACTGTTTCTCATTGCACTTTGAGCTAAACTTGAGCCGTGTAGTGTATGACCGAAACCGTAGCTTTAAGCTTCTGATTGCTTCAGCATAGGCTTCGCTCGGTTGAAAAGTTAGGCAAAGACAAGTTTTCAACCTCTCGCACTCACATGCTGTATTTTAAACTTGTGAAGTTTCACCGCTGCAAACTCCGATTAAAAAATTGAAAATCACAAGTATTTTCGTCAATTGATATCAGCATGATGTTTGAATTTTGCTAGGGGTAGTTCACCTTTCGTACATGCCTAGCACTTGTTTGGATTCCTGCTTATACATGTGAAGTGCTATTTTGATGGTGACTATCTTTTGACTCAAAACTGCTCACTTTTGCTCATATGGCTCATATTTCGTATTCAGTGATCAGTCTGAGCTTTTGCTAAGCCTGTATGCATTTGTTGAGTCCTTCAGTCATACTGTCTAGAGCATCCTTACACTCTCCTGAATATATGCCTGAAGCTGCTAACTTGCATTCTGACTCATATACATCTTAGAAGGAGGAAGAGCTTCCCTTGTTGGCTACGAATTTTTACTTGATTCGTGCATTTTCAACTAAGGGGGAGAATCAGCAAATCATTCTGTGTTTCCTGTGTGTTCATTTGAGCCTCGAACTCCAGGGAGAGCTTGCTGTGGGAATTCCCAGGAGCCTCGAACCCCAGGGAGAGTTTGCTGTTTTGTCGAGCCTCGAAGTCTTGAGCCTTGCTTCGAGCCTGCCCGAGCTTTTGTTGTTTTCTGCTTGGCCGAGCCTCGAGCCTCGTTTCGAGCCTGACCGAGCCTTGCTGCTTGCTGCTTCTTGCTGGCCGAAAGGCACTGGTGTCGAGCTTTCTTTGCTAGTTGTGTTGAGCCTCTGTGCCTCTATCTTGAGGGACTAGCATCTTGCTTCGATTTTCGAATTAGTGTTTGCTAGTGGTGTTGAGCCTGTTCTACCTCTTCTTGAGGGCTAGCTTTGCTTTGCTTGGTCGCGTCGAGCCGTTGCCCATGTCTTTGGGGACCAAGTTCTTTCGCTCTTTCCACTTGACCTTCTTCGGCTTTGCTATGCTTTTGGGTCATTTGGTCGAGTTTTCTCTTCTTCTTCTTCCTTCCTTCTTCTATTCATTATGATTTGTGTGAGTAGTTGACAATGCACTCATCAAGGGGGAGATTGCGAATACATGGGTGTATGCCGGGTCTCTGAGTGATGAGTGATTATCAACTGGGATGATGCGCATGTTCTTTGGCTTGTGTTGTGCAGGTGTCGAGCACGGATGCAGTGATCGAAGGCAGGTGAAGGTCAAGTTGAGACGTGTTGCGCCGATGGACTGGGTGCGGTGAAGGATGGGCGTGCCGTGCGGCGGACGTGCCATGCCGAAGTACCGAGCGGTGAAGGGCGGACGTGAGGCTTGGACTGAGGGACCAGAGGCCTGAGGATCAGCTGTGGTAGCTGGCAGCCTGCGACGACGACAAGTGAAGAAGTGCGGTCATGTATTGCCTGAGTCGTGGACTCAGGGACACGTGTCGGTGGACGGGGTGCACGGGAGGTGCATCCCATCTACGACGTCGGTTTGGTGGTAGAGCCAGGGAAAAACCATCGGATGGACGGTTTCCAGGTTTGGGCCTCAAAACCTGGGCGTGGACGGTTTCCGAGTTTGGCCACAAAACTCGGGCTGAGGACGGTTTCCAGGTTTGGGCCTCAAAACCTGGGCGCTGAGGGTTTGCTGAGTTTGGCCTCAAAACTCAGATGCTGGAAAAGGCTGGTTTCCCGGTTTGGGCCACAAAACCGGGGGTGCAGAGCGAGGGCGGCACGTGGCGGCAATCGGAAGGTTGCGTGGAGGCAACGCGGACGACTTGTGCGGGCGTGGCCGTCGGATACACCTACCACCAAGTTGGTCCAGAATAACCCTAGGGTTTAGCTGGTCCGCTCTGTAATTAGAATAGAGAGGGGTAGAGTAGGAAATAGACTTAGGCTAGTAGTAGGATAAGTAGTTGGGAGACACCCTCCTTCCACTGATCTCAGTTAGTCATTTTCAGCCACTTGCTTTTGGCCTTCTAGGTTTTCCTACTCTCCCACACCCCTTCTGTAGCAAGCTGAGATCCACAGGGAGACTTGCCTCTGTGTTCTGTTGATTTGAGAAAGTGAGGCCGTATCCTCATAGTTGCAAGTGCAGATCGAAACTTGGTTCGCGCTTGGATCTGTGTTCGTCGCGTTCTTTGTTTTCCTTCGATTTTCCCAACGATCGATCTCTCTCTCCAGTGTGTCTTTGCGAAATCCGTTTGAATCAGTTTGTTCGTATCATTGAGGAGGTCATTTCGACCAAAGGAATTCATCTAACTCCTCATGATCGAATAGATCGGGACGATTTCGTTTTCGTGGCACTTTTTCGTTCATCCACTTTCCCTTTTGATTTCCCGGTGTTTTGGTTGTTTTGAGAGGATGATTTCTTGGGGATAGTCTCCTAACTACCCTGTGATCTTCTTCTCCAAGTTTGGAAACTTTGGATTGTGATTTGATCGAATTTTGGAGAGATTCGCTTTTCGGGAGAACGCGCTCAGGTCCGAGCTTCTGTGGGGAACAGTCCGCAGTAGGCTCGGGTGTCGGAGCGTGCCGAGGCCACCTTCGAACCGTGCCCCTCGAACGAGCTGAGGCCTCCCCTCGGGCGAATCGGTGTTTTTCCCGAGGCCTCCCTCGAGCCTCGGGCGAGGCGGAGTTTTTCCCTGAGGCCTCTCTCTCGAGCCTCGGGCGAGGCGGAGTTTTTCCCTGAGGCCTCTCTCGAGCCTCGGGCGAATCGGAGTTTTTCTCCGAGACCTCTCTCGAGCCTCGGGCGAATCGGTGTTTTTCTCCGAGACCTCCCTCGAGCCTCGGGCGAATCGGTGTTTTTCCCTAAGGCCTCTCTCGAGCCTCGGGCGAATCGGAGTTTTGTCCTGAGGCCTCGTGGCTCAGTTTTTCGCCGGCTTCTTTCGTGTTCTCTGGTCAGTGGTGCCTCGCTGTGATCTCAGGGATCATCCACCCTCCTTCCAAAGGGTCATGGGCATCACTTCTGAGAACGAAGCTTTCGGGGTTGTTTTTATTGGGACTGAGGCCGTAGTTTCTGAAAAGAAATTTTGAGGCTCCCATTCACCCCCCCTCTGGTCGCCTTGGTTTAGCACTTTCGGTCCTTCCAACGTCCATGTCGGAGTTCACTCTTGAGCTACTCCTCGTGAGGCGTCCAAGCCTGATCTTTCCAAAGAAGGACTTCTTACTCATCCTGTTGAACAGAGAAAAACAAACAACCAAACAAGAATAGACTATGGAACAGGTTAGAAAAATATAACCAGTCAGCGGTTAGCCGTTCTCAAGTCAGTCGTCCGGAGGTTAGTTTATCAAGAGAGTTGTTTATGAATGAACTCGACAGCACTACTCTTCTTTAAAACTTGTTCTCTCCTCAAATTTAAAACTTCTCACACTCCTACTTTCTCTTCTCTACTAAACTCTTCTTTCTCTCTTGGTTTCTCACTGTTGATTGAAGGTTCGAGCTAGCAAACAGATTTCAAAACGAATTCTGCTGAAAGGAGAGGATTGAGAGGCTTATGAGTGAGTGTGGAGAGCTCCGAGAGGTGGCTATTTATAGTCGTGGCCAGGGCAGGCCGGCCGGCCTGGTGGTGGGGCTGGCCGGCCCCCCTCTGGGGCCCACCTAGTGTTCTTCCATTCACTCAAGCTTTGCTGCAATTTCAAGCAAGAATTTCATCCATACAAGATGCAAAGTGTTGTGGTGCTTGGTTGAGTGGTTAGGAAGCAAAGTAGTAATGATTCCAAAAGGTGGGTCCCAGTGGTGAAAAATAATTACCATGCAGAAAATTTCAGAAAACTAAATTACTTTTATGTAATGAAAAATGATGATAGATGCAAAGACATATTTTTGTGCCACCACAGTAAATATTCTTTTGGGTTTTTACACACCGTAAAAATTATTTACGCGGGGCCTGAATTTTATATTTTCATATTTTTATTTGGTTTTCAAATGCATATGCAGAAATGAAAGTGCAAGAAAGTAAATATGGATAACTACGGAGTTACCTCTCGGTGAAGGTTCAGGGTTTTAAGTCCATCGAATTGGACTTCTCCAAAGTTGTCATTCTAAAGGGGTTGTAGCCTTCCCTAAGGATGGTGCTTCTTGTGATTGTTGATTTCCCTGTTCACTTACCACCTTTGTTGTTGAGCCTAACTCAGGGTTTAGCTTGAATGGAAAATATTCTTCTTGTCCATTGATGTTGAGTCTGACTTCTCCAATTGCAACGTCGATGTGGGCATTTGCAGTACTCAGAAAGGTCTCCCAAAAATGAGTGACACTTTTGAGTCTGATTGCATATCCAATATGACAAAGTCAACTGGTATGAAGAACTCTCTAATCTTGACTAGAATGTCTTCAGCAATTCCGACTGGATAGCGGAGTGATTGATCGGCAAGTTGTAGGCACATTGATGTTGGGACAAGTCTTGAATGATGGAGTTTATCAAAGACTGTCTTTGGCATCACGCTCACACATGCTCTAAGATCACATAGCGCATTGTTGAAGTGTTGATCACCGATTGAACAGTCGATAGTAGGGCATCCTGGATCCTTCTTCTTTTGTGGAGAAGTGTTGAGGATAGTTGCACTACACTCTTCTGTCAACTTGATTACCTCAGTGGTGGGCAGTGGTCGTTTGTTGTTGAGGATGTCTCTTAGATAGCTTGCATAGTTGGGTACCTATATAGCATCTAACAGAGGAATATTGATGTATAATTTTTGAATTACTTCAACAAACTTACTGAACTGCTCATCCGCTGTGGCTCTCCTCTTTCTACGTGGAAATGGTAGGTGGTTAGTGTCATGATAATCTTGCATCATTTCTAGTAGTGGTGGATCTACTTCTTCAACTTCATCGTCTTTCTTTTCTTCTGTCACAGTTGGCATCACTGGTGTTGTCTGTCCGCTTGCTCCTTTTGGATAGGGGGGATCACGAGTGACCTTCCCACCTCTAGTAGTTATAGCTTGTATCTGCTCAGGGTTAGTGGCAATAGGCAAAATAGCAGCCAATTTTGCTAAATGTATCTCTATGTTTTTATTTATATTAATTTGTTCTTTTAGAGCAAGAGAAAACTCATCCATTTTTGCATTTATACCGTCTAAGGCTTTATCTTTGAAAACAAGCTTCCTAATAATGGTCTCGTTAACTCTAGCTTACTCTACGATTATATCTCTTTGTTGGCATTTCTTAGTGTCGCTACCAAGAATAGAGTTAAACCCTATCCCCGGCAACGGCGCCAGAAAGCCAGTTGGTATGTGTAAAGCATATAGACAAATCCGCAAGCGCACGGATACTGTTGTAGCTTTTACCCAGGAGTATTTCGGGGTATCGTATTTATATCCTCAGGGAAGTAATGTGTAAAGAGTTTAATAACCGACGATCATGTATCTACTAACTTAGTGTACCGTCTAGATTAAAGTAGGGGTAAGTGGTAGCATATATGTTTGATAGATGAATGATACACCAGCGAACTCCATAAAAAGATAAAGAGTAGACAAGCATAGTTGGGAGGTCATCAGAAGAGTTCAAGGTTCCTATATATTTCTCCATTACTGTGGTTCTAATCTAGATCTAACCCAAGGAATTAACTAAAGCAAAGGTCAAGCATGATGATCACACCATGGCACTTTGGAGCAACAGTTCCTTTCTGGCTCTCGAAGAGACTGGGAAGGGTTAACCGGGAGAAGGCTGCCAAAAGCTCTACGAAACACCAACCCGAACGTGGTGGAATACAAAGGCCTGGTCGCAGCTGTCACCCCCGGGGCTACCACAACTATCCGTGGGGTTGGGTGCAACCTCAAGTAACTGATAGTCTAGACACCACGTCTATACTACCGATTACTACTCTAGCCACATATAATAACTAGAGCACTCGGTCGAGCAGAGATCCCATGCTAAGGTGCAAAACATTAAACTAAACATGCTTTAGCTAAAACATAAGGTAAGAACTAGATAACCATGTAAGCGATTCAAGTAATTAGAGAAGATAAATATATTGAATACTCGAGTCTTACAAAGAAGCAATACAAGATTATACCGATCCTCTGAGGACTCCTCCGAAACTTGAGCATCTCTCCCTCACTCTCAACTAGAGCTATTCTACTACTACATCTTGGCAATATGGTGAAGAGGACTCCTTGTGGTGTGTATGATCTCTATGAAGATGATGATATGATGATGGAGAGGGCCCCTTTATATAGTGAAAGTGCCTTGGGGGAGTGGAGAGCCTCCTCTCTCCATATGGAAGGTGCAAACCGACCTCTCTGGAGTACATTGAACCTGGACACCCACATAACCGACATGGGAGAGGTGGTGGCAGGCGACCGTTCAAATTTGAAAGAGTTTCGCGCCGGTGGTGGTGCGGCCGCACCAGGGTGCAGGCGCACCCCTGCTGGCCCGCCTTGCCACCGCCTTTCTCCTGTGGGCCGTAGACTTGATGCTCTTCGATGTTATGGTGGGTTCAAGCCTAGAATTGGAGTTTGATGGGCTTCTTCCTTTATTTCTTGATTTTACGCCTTGCCGGAAGGCGTATTCTTCTTGCCTTTTCCATGGTATTCTTTGATTACTCTGCAAGACAAGTGAATCACCAAAACTCGTGGAATTTGTTAGATATAAAAGCTCTAATTCTAGTTTGGTGATCATTTCATGTGAGAGTTGGCGGTTATAAATAGACAATAAGGATGGCCAACACTCTCAAAGGCATGTGCTTAAAATGGGAAGAATTGAAATTATCTGAGGACTTACCTTGATAAGTGGAGTGTTGATTCCATCCTTGCTTTAGTAGTGTAGAAGAGTTGATGATGATGTTTGCATTGTCCTGATTGTTCTCTTCACATCTAGTCTGAGCATCGAATGCATCTTGAATGGCTTGACGATCTCTTTTGTATTTCTCGCGTTGGTCTAGCCACCCTAGTAACAAATCCATCCTTATTGTCAGTGCCTTCACTTCTTCTAGGACTTCCTCCATCTGGTGAGAACGTTGATTCTTGTCTTGTTTCCAGCTCTGATTCTCAGCTATCTTCTCCATAAGGATTTCAGCTTTCCCAGCAGTAGGTGACATAAATGATCCTCCAACAGTAGCATCTAGTTGCTCACGTGACTTCTGAGTTAGTCCACTATAGAATCCGTGCATGAGCAAACAATCTTCCATTCCATGGTGCAGGCATTCTGAAAGTTAGTCTTGAAAGCGTTCCCAAGCTTCTGGAATCGTTTCTCCTTTCTGCCGCCGAAAACTTCTTATCTTTCCTCTTAAGGCATTGGTTTTGCCTATAGGGAAAACTCTTGATAGAAAAGCTTCTGAACATTTGTCCCATGTGTTGATGTCTTCCTTTTTAGTGTAGAACCACTCCTTCGCTCTTCCCTCCAGTGAGAATGGGAATAACCGAAGAAGTATGATGTCTTCGGCAATGTTCTTGATGGTGATGGTGCTTCTGATCTCCAAGAAATCCTGTAGATGGGCAGTAGCATCTTCTTGTGCTTTTCCACTAAATGTAGTAGCTTGGAATAGGTTGATAAGGCTTGGCTTGAGCTCAAACACTAAGTTATCCGTCTGGAGTGTTGGTCCAGTCCGAATGTTTCCAATGTTGGGAGCAGAGAACTCTAGCAAAGTCATGTTGGCCATCGTCTTCACTACTTGTGTTGATCTTCTTATAGGTTGAGTTAGTTATTGATAGAACAGTGATTGATCACAACTGAACCTGTATTACCCTGTATAAGATATAAACAAAAGTAGAACAAGGGAATCCTGTAAAGACAGAGGTGATGATTCCTATCTAAAAGTATATATGTTCGATAAATTCTTCTGTAGCCATATAAAAGTTCCTGAAAGCTCCCTGGCAACGGCGCCAGAAATGTTTGTTGGCATTTCTTAGCATCGTTACTAAGAGTAGGTTAGAATCTACCACTGGTACTAATGCCAGAAATGTGGTGGACATCTCGCAGAATCACTCTAACGCTAGGTTGTCACCACTAGCAGCAACACTAGAGATGTGATTGTATTATAGCACGACACTTTGATAAGATATGAAATAAAGGTTATCCGCAAGCACACAAATAAAATACACCCGTTGTAGCATTTCACCCAGGAATGTTTCAGGTATCATTATTTATAATTCTACTATCGGGAGCTTAACATGGTTAAAAATAAGAATGCTATGGCTTAAGAATTGCAAACATATATAATTAGACATGAATCTAATAACTTCACCTTTCATCTAATACAAGGGTAAGGCAAAAGGATAATAATAATGATAAACAAGGTAAATAACAAAAACTAGCAGGGATTCCATGATTAGAGAGAGAGACTCATATGATCAAGCAGAATTGAGAACTATTCGATACGTTAAGAGATTAGACTCCTAAGTTATATTACTTCTATTAAGTCTAAGTCAACCCTAGCATATGATATCATCTATAGAATAATTAATCATCCACCCATACATAAGGAACATTATGAAAGAAGTTCATATCCAGAGTAATTCCTTCAGTGTAACCATGTTCTACTTGTCCTAGACTCGAGGAGTGGAGTACACAGGAATCAACGAGGCTATAAGAGTCACCCACACGAACTACCACTTGCTGGCCCGGAGGATAGGGTGCATTCGTAGGTAAACATAATCTAAGCACCACGCCTACATTACATCGACCACTTTGTCCAATCTGGAATCGAACTAAGCGCTTTACGAACATATGTATGAACTTATTATCAATCATAACAATATCAAGCATACAACTAGAATAAACTATGAACGAAATAAAGAGAAACGTAATGATAAATGAAATAGCACAAAGTTGATTACAAGAATTACCAAAACTCCTAATGACGATCCGGAATCCTGAGCCGCGCTTGTTGGAAGTTCTTAACACACATTTTATACCACCAACTTTTATCTAGAACCTACACTTCCAGAACCAAAACTTAGAATTAGGACTTAAACTAACAACTTCCACGAGTTTTTGATATATCAATTGTCTTGCAGGAATCATAGGTAAAACTACAATTGGGATGGTACAAAAGTGCATACCAAAATCAACATATCAAGGCCCAGCACTTCTAGCCCATTCGAATAAGAGAAATAGAGCTCAAAGCCCATCAATACTCCAAACCAGACCCAACAACCTCGATGGACATGGCCCACACTACCTCAGGGACCCACCAAAGCGAGCCGGGCACGAGAGGGGCCACGAGGGGTGCGCCCGCACCCCTGGTGCAGCCGCACCACCAGGTGCACCACTCGAGCCCAACTTTGGTCGGTGACTCGTTACCGCCTTTCTCACGTCGGTTGTTGAGGTTTGCCACGTTCAATGTATCTGCAATGTCGGTTTGGAGGTCGATTCTACACTTTCCATATGGAGAGAAGAGGATCTCCACCCCCTCCAAGGCATCTCCACTATAAAATAAGGGTCCCAAGAGCTTCTACAACCATTCAATACCATTCAATTACTCATTCATTCATTCTTTCATTCAATTAGTCGTAGAGTAGTGTAGATCCATTCCCACCTTGTGAAGGATTCATTCAAGAGAAGAAGTAGTGCTACATTCAGCTCTAGTAGCTAGCGGAAATAGGGAGCGAGTGAGTGCAAGATGGAGAAGTGCCGGAGTTGTCGGCTTGCTCCACAAGTGTACCTCTACACTTAGCGGAAGGAATACCGAAATCTCCGGTACAACTTTGCTTGTACCTTGATGAATCGCAATACTACTTGGAGTATTAAGGTTCATGTTGATCTTTGTATTCAAGTTCTTATCGTGTTCTAGCTTTTCGCTAGCTTAGTTTGCTGGACTGATCGTTCACCTTCGTGTGGGTGCTCTAGTAAGAGGGTGCAAGCCCTAATCACCACTAGAGTAGTGGCCCTTAGCGTAAACGTTGTGTTTAGGCTAAGTGGTTACAGGTTGGTTGCCTGGGTGTCCACGGTTGAGGTGGTAGGCGGCACGTGGTGACAGCCCTATCCGTCCTTCATAATCCACCCACGTTCGGGATTCCAGGTAGAGCTGTATCGACATAGACTGGGAAACCAGTTTCACCCATTGACCGAAGCAAACTACGTTAGTTGAGCTTGAGCACCTAAGGACTTGTTACCTAGAGAAACCTTGCTAACCTGAGTCATCCTTCTTCTTACCTAAGCCGCTGAGATCTTTACCCAGAGACTATAGCACGCTGTTCCCTGTGGAAAATACGATACCCTGAATACTTTCGGGTGAAGTGTCAACGGTACTTCCGTGCGCTTGCGGACTTTTCTGCTTACGCTAAGAAATACCAATAAGCATTTTTGGCGTCGTTGTCGCGGAATGGTTGTCACCTTTAGTCTCCGAACCTAGTTCGATCGTGTATCCTTTGCATTCTATCTTTTCCTTTAGTTACCTTTAATATATGGAGCCATCAACCTCTATCCAAGATTTTTCTGCTCCACGGGCCGAGTTTTGTGAGCCATCACAATCGTCAAAGCCAATCACAGCTTCTGGCTATGAACTCCGCCCTGGCTTTATAGCCATGGTTCGCGAACAGCCCTTCTCGGGGTTCGATAGTGAAAACCATTACAATTGCTTACGGGAGTTTGAGCAGCTCTGTGTGTGCCTGACAATTGCAGGCATGTCACAAGAAACGTTGCATTGGAAATTGTTTCCATTCTCTCTATCTGACAGAGCGAAACAATGGTACAACCATATCGTAGGAAAAGTTAATGGAGATTGGAAAGAATTGCGGAACAGTTTCTGCCTCACGTTCTTTCCTATATCTCATATCGTAAACCTACGACAAGAGACACTCAACTTCCAACAAAAAGAGAAGGAGTCGTTAGGTGCAGCCTGGGAGAGGTTTACAATTCTTTCAAAATCAGGCCCAGACTTGTCTCTACCCGACCATGTGTTGTTACAACATTTCTGGTCAGGGCTGAACAAGGAGTCTGCCCTATAGCTGGACATTTCCGCTGGAGGATCATTCATGTGCAAAACCACAAAAGAAGGAGAGGCTCTTCTAGATCTTATTCTAGAAAACACGCTTGTTCCCCTCCAAATAGAAAATGAACCATGACATGAGGAGGTCTCTTCGGCTAATGTCGAAATTGAGATTCAAACTCAGAGACCCTCATCACTAATGGAATCTCCAAAGGAAGTTTACCTTCCTTCAGATTTTCCGTTCTTCGAGGACGATTACCTTGACAATCATGTAAATCCCTCGAAGCATGCATGCCGGAAGAAGCCACCAGTTTCTGCTACTCCTCTTAAACCTCTAGAAACCCGTCAAACAGAGGAGTCGCTACCCGTTACAAGCTGCGACCAGGTGGGACAAGCAGAACTCTTTTCTGAAGAAATTCAGATTAGTCCCTCTTGTTCGATCATCCACGCTAAAATTAGCGGAGGCTGGGTGGAAGTGCTTTATAATCCAACTATTGGGGCGAACATCATGTCCGCATCTTTTGCGAACACGATCGTTCACGAGTCCTTAGCCCCAACAAACAAGCATTTAAGGCTACATTCAAGGACAAGCGTGAATAGTCTGGGCATCCTTCACAACATACCACTTAAACATGATAATGTTAAGTTGATGCTAGACTTTTACGTCTTTGACATTCAAGACTTTGATGTCTTGATCGAGCTTCCCCTTCAAAAACATTCGGACGGACCACCCAAAACTGGGAATTTGCTGTCAATATAAGGAGGGAAAACTTTTCCATACCACCAGTTCAAGCCAAAAATTCCATGGTTGAACCCTCTCTTATACAAACGAGCCCGAAACGGTAATGTCGGTACAACCTGTAGAGATCCCTGAATCGTTCTTGGAAAATGATACTGAATCTTTCATCCAAAACTAGGACGAATTAGAAGAAACTCTTGGCCTTCCCAATGAGGAAGCTCCGACACATCCTTGTGCTTATTCCTTTGAAAATGAGGATGATCATTCCAATGACGATTCAACATTCGCATGCACCTCGATTGAACATCAAGAGCACTTCAAGGATGAAACCATAAACGAACCCACGGAGGGTGAGCCAATCCATGAAGATATCAATTCTAAACCCTCTCCCCTTGAAATAAAAGATCCTAAGCATGGAAGTTACTTCCTTCCCATCCCACCAAATCCATGCTCATTTGAAAAATCTCCTGACCTGAGCCATAACTCTAACATCTTTTGCAAAGCCAACAACCCGCTCGTAACCCTTGTGCCCAACATCGTTAAAAGGGTTGTTGTAGATAGTTTTGTTTACCACATATCTTGCAAATTTCGTGGTAGCTTGTCATGAGTTTTACAGTTTAGGTTTGTGAAGATTGGTGTTGTAGGGGAAACCACCTCACCAACACAAAGGTATAATTCAAAAGGTTTCCCTAGGTCAAGCTTATGACCATAACCAAAAGCACTGCCAGGTGATAACCCGGATTATTATTAAAACAAGTGTGTATTCTTTTCCAATAATTGCAAGATCATGTTGTCAGGCTAGAATGCAACCTCGGGTATTCTTGGTTGATAACCATTTTAGATTGAACTAAGAAGAACAAGGGACAGACGATGCACGACAACATGGAGCTGCATCGACCACAACAAATTCTTATGTTTTGGAACACACTCGAAAGGAGATCCCAACTTGGCACACTTGACTTTTTCACAAAAGTTCAAGTGTGGGGGAGGACGGTGAGAATGTCATGTTCCATCTACATCAAAGGATATGCTAGCTCACCTTGCTAAATAAAAAATTATATATATATATAATAACACCACCTTTCTTCTCAATAAAAACAAGTCCATGCTATTTTGTTTGTATGTACCTTCGGGTATTCGTGTTCACTAACCTTACAGGTTGAGAACAAGAAGATCGGGGAAAGACACACCAACAAACATCATGAGAGCTACACTGCTAATGGTGGAACACTGAGACCCTCAGCATGCCACACTTGACTTTCAATCAAAAATCCAAGTGTGGGGGGAGAGCTCAGGTTCCATCCACCCAAAAAAGAAAAAGCTCGATCTTGTTGAGAAGAATGGTGGAAAGAAGAGAAGGAGCTGGGTGGCACCACATGGCCATCACATACACCCATGTGCCTTCCAAAAAAATGAAAAAAATGAAAAAAAGAGAAAAAAAGAGAGATAAAATATATATATATAAATAAAAAGAGGGAGGTAGAAAGAGTGAAGAAGAAGAAAAATATATATATATATATATATGCGAAAAAGGGTGAAAAAAAAGAGAGTGAAGAAAAAGAAGTTTGAAAAGATATATATATATATATATATATATATATATATATATATATATAAAGAGTGGAAGAGAAAGAAGGAGCAGAGTGGATGTATTCCTTTACCACAAACACCCGCAATCCACCTGACTTGGCCTAGATTACTTACATAAGGAAAAAGGGTATTCCTCTTCCACGACCTTTGTTGGTGACATCAAGGCCCCTGGTCTATACACGTTATTCGTGTGTATGACCTAAGCCTCGACACCTGCCTGAGTCCGACTTTCAAGCAACCGCTGCGATAGCTTCAAAACTCAAAACTACAGATGCCGTCGGTAAACACTAAGGTATGCAAAGGTAATAAATGATCACCAAATTCATTTACTCATGTTTGTCTCCTTATTTCGTTGAAGATCATGCTTCCTTTTCTTATGTCATATGCTCTAGTTTGGGTGTATTCACACGTGCACATGTGGTATGCTCATAGGTCTTTTTAAATTAAGCATGGTGCTTAGGTTAAAATGACCTTCTTTAATCAAAGTTTAAATATGGTGTTTAATTTTGGTTAATAATCTTTGCGCTACTTTCATAAACAATAGAAGTAATTATTTTTTTTGATGGAGATAAACCAAGGCTAAATTCGTACTGCATGTTTTACCCTAGCCTTGTTTGAGTTATTTTTCAAAGATAAAAAGTTTGGTGAATAATTTTAAAAAAAAGAAAAAAATCCTTTTAAATAAAAACCCTCTCTCTCTTAAATCATGGCAACCTTTTTGATCCATGTTTTCTTGAGCCTTATGTCTTCAATTTTTCTTAAGCATGGATATTTTTTTCTCGATGTTGCCATAAAAAAAATATAATAATAATAATAAAATAAAAACAAATGCTCCCCAGTGCTCCAGCTGGTAGAGCCATTGTTGTATTTCCATTCTTTGTTTCTTTCATTAAAAATAATAATAAAAAAAGAGGTACAAGAATAAAGTGTGGGGGACATCTCTCAAGTTCAACAACCACACGTTCGAGATCTCCCCCCACATATTGCACAAACGTCGATCGCTTTGACGTATAGAAGGATAGGATAAAAAGAATCTTCATCAATCCTTTATCTTCAAACGACGGTATGTGTAACATTCTCCACTCTAATAATGAGGCACATTCATTTTCAACTTAAATTTCTAACCTTTGAAATGTGCCTCAATCAAAATTGAATCCAACAAAGTTTGCCCCCATGATTATCCTTGTGCCAATGTGTTGACACGAAAATTTGGACGAGGTGCCAACACACTCGACCACGGTCCTCAGAAGCCGTGCAGAAGCAAAGTCCTGACCTCCTGGACCTTCAAGAGATGGCAGTGTCAAATCTTGGTGAGAACGACTCCGGGGCGTGCCAGTCAATTTGACCTTCAATTGACAAGGAGAAGAAAAAGATATCAAATCCTGGAACCTGCCGGTTTAATGCCAGACAGTTCCAAATTATGTGGCTCTAATATAGCCATTATCTTAGGATTTTGACTACAAAGTCAACTCCCAAGAAAATATTATAGCATTGACATAAACGGAAGCAAAATGGCTATTAAGAATATAAAAGAACATCATAAAAGAGAACAACCGATTAGCTTATTATATGAAGAAATAAAGATCTATGTACGTGTTAAGACAACATAAAACCAGTGAATCGACTAATCGTATCGACAATTCTATTCATTAACAGTGGGGTGTTTCCATGCAGCCGTAATAACCAATAGATCGATAAAATAACTTGAACATCAAAAGTGGAGTGTCTCCAGCATGGAGCCAAAATGATGACCAAGTTAAATCACGTCCGATACGATAAGCAAGTCCGTTAGCTTTAGGCCATTTAAACATATACATTTTGAAGAAAGCGTAACTGGATCAGCTATTTTAGCCAATACAGAGTCCATGAAGCACGAACAAGATCTATCTATCGAAACCATGATCCAATCTAGGATCGAGTAAATTTAATCTAGCATGCATATCAGTGAGGTTCGGAAATACAGCCGTAATAAGCATGGCAGACCAAATCTACTTGTACTTAGATCAAACCATAATTTAAACCGATATCTCGAACGCACAACATGTAACAATCAAGATTGACAAAATAGTCGATGAGAAGCTTAGATCAGCTATTTCGTTTGATATGAACGTAAAAAGACTTTGTATAGCCAAAACTAAACAACTTTTAGGCTTAAGCTAGTTTGTCAATCTTGATTGGCCAAGATATTGTTGAAAACCAAAAGAAAACATTAAAAAACACAAACAATATCGATAACTTAATGAATCTATTAGATTGTCAAAACTAATAGAGGCGATAACTGGTCAACATCGACTAAAGCAAGAGATTGATTAGAGTCTAGATAGTCTTACAAAAGACGAACTTAAGTCGATAACTAACCCATGTCATAGCTAAACAAGAGTTTGGTCGATGCCAAATACAGCCTTATTGAATGGTAGCACGAGCCATTGGTGAAAACTTATAAGCAAACCGGAGGTCGGTCTTAGTCGATGCTGCCCTGCCTGGTTGAAGATTCCGCTGGATTCTACCTTACTCCTACTCCTAGGGTTTTGGCCGGTGGCTGATGTATTTGATTGAGAGATCTCTACAAAAAATTAGGTTTCTAGCTATTTATAACCCGGTAGACTCTTATCCTAACACGACTAGGATATATTACAATAAAAGACGACCTAAACTTGAACTCCTTTGGCCGAGCCCGATTCGTCTTCAAAGCCCATTGGGTTCGGTCCACATGAATTCTTCTACTCGTGTCTGGATCCAAGCAGGCTTCTTTTATTTTCTAGCCGATTTTTCCACTAATAAATCAGTCGTTTGTGCTTACAAAATAAAAATCCCTTCTGATCCAAAATCTGGTGTAAACACATGCCCCCTAATTTTGGATGAAATTTATTTTATTCCAAAATTTCCATTTTCCCCTTCTTAGTCGATCAGCTGTGTTTTCTTCCTTTAGCCGATCAGCTAAGTCCTCTTCCGACCGTTGCTTCTTTCCAAAATTAGCCTTGAAACCCTAGCTCTTGAGCGAATCCGCCACCACACAAATTTGAGCCAAATCTCCAGGGATCCAAGTTCAGTGTCTACGCAAAATGAATGGCGACCCAAGATTCTATTCCTGAGGTAAAAATCCCATCTGAACATCTCCCCCGCTTGATGATTTCCTTCGCTTCACGCACTTTCATATCTTTTAAATTTCAGGCACTCCATGACCAAATCCTCATCCCCATACATGATAGTCCAAATGAATTCTTCCTTGGCCCGGTAGGCAACTCTGATCCTTCTGAGGTTATCATCGCTGAAACTCAAAGGATCCCCTTAAAAAATTCGGATTTGAAGTCAAAGCATTGGGGAAAAACTCCCTTCAGGAATTGGCCGTCAATTATCCCGCGTTGGAACGATTGGCTAATCAATGTAGAAGCCAAGAAGAAGCCAGACTGGATTCTTCGCAATTTGGACCAGTGTATCACTTTGTCTTTATCTGACATGAAGAGAAACGAAGCAATGCTGAAAGCTGCTTGCTACTTTTGGTCTGGTACCTTCAACGCCTTTATGTTTAAGCAAGGCCTCAGGACTCCAACCTTAGCCGATCTACACATGCTAACCAGCTTGAATATCACTGGATTCATTAATCCCCACAATCTTCAGGTTAAACCTTCCATTAAACTTGGAAATCTTAAATCTGGTGGTTGGTCTGGCTACACTGCTTCCTTTAATACTCCTTAGAATAGTATTTCAGAAAGAGAGCATATAATCTTTCTGAATATGTGGCTGGAGAAATACCTATTATGTGGGCAAAGCTATGGCCCAACTTCCAACTTCTTGGCATTAGCAGAGATGTTGCTCATGAATTCAAATATCCCTCTGGGAAAATATCTTCTGGGTGCTTTATACAGTATGTTAAATAAAGTCTCTCAGAGTTTGATAGAAAATGAAGGTATCCCATCAATAACTAGACCTTGGTGGTTACTTCAACCCTGCCTCAACCTTCACTTTCACAGATTGACAATTCCAGATTTGGGGACCCTATCCTTCCCTTCATCTTACCCAGAGGACCAAGAGAAGCAATTAGCTAACAAAGCTAAGATGAGAAGGTGTACTTCTTTTGGGAAGCTGCTGCTATGATAACTATGAAGGACCGAGAGTGCTACAAGAAAGCGACCAGAGGGGGGTGAATGGGAGCTTTAAAATTTCCTTTCGGAAACTTGTTCCCACTGTCCCAAGAACCAACCCTAAGAGCAAACCCTTGAGCTCGTAAGTGTCCATGACCCTAGATGTAGGGTGGATGCTTCCAAGAAGCACAGCGAGAGACTATACGACTCAAGAAACCCAACGCAAAAGCCGGAAATCAAAACCGACAACCGACGAACGAACGACGGACGAAACTGCGCAGACTCAGCAGCATCGGACGCTGGTAGCGTCCGATGTCAAAGCACCTGACGCATCCGATGCAAACAGGACACTTCTGGAACCTTACTGGACCAGCATCAGACGCTGCTACAGTGCAACCCTAGCGTCTGATGCTTGACCCCCGGCGCGTCCGATGGCAACGGACGCTGCGATGGTCAGCGTCTGATGCTCCTTTAAAAGCACTGTCAGACGACACGTGGCACCGGACGCTCCGATGGAAAAGACTCAGCGTCCGATGCTCAAGAACACAGCGTCCGATGGTCCCGATACTGCACTGTTCTTCCGCAAAATCCACTCGATCTCCTCCGAATCAAAAGCTCTAAAGCTTAGACTTGGTATGAGGAGTCCCAAGGAGATTATTGAGCTATCCCATGGGAATCATGGCTCACATCTAACTCCAAATCGATGGATTGGAAGAAATCGGGACTAAAGGAGCAAAACCGATCCAAAACGAAAATCAACCGATCTACTAGATCGTGAGGTTAGGGATGAATTCCTTCGGTGGAAAGAAGTGCCTCACGATCTAGAACAACTTGGTTCCAACGGATTTCCAAAAGGCGCACCAAGCAAAGAGATCGATCAACGGGAAAAACGTGGAGAAAAAGGATTCCGCGAAGAACATGAACAAAACGCGAATCACAACCACGAATTTGCAACCGTGTGGCTACCACACGCTACAACAGTGAGATTACAGTCTCACTTCCTCAAAAACTCACGGACACAGAGGTATTGTTCTCTTCTCTGTGGATCTCAGTTTGCTACAACAGAGGATGGGGAGAGCAGGAAGACATAGAAGGCAAAATAGCAAAATGGCTGAGATAGATGGGGAGATGGGTGTCTCCCTCTACTTATCTTAATTCTAACTATTCCTAATTCCCACTCTACCCCTAACTAATTACAGAGCGAACCAGCTAAACCCTAGGGTTATTCTGGACCAACTCATGGTAGGTGGTGATCCGACGGCCACGCCCGCACAACTGGTAGCGTTGCCTCGACGCAACCACACCGATTGCCGCCACGTGCCGCCACCGCTCTGCTTGTCCTTTTCCCGGACGTCGCACCCCCGGTTTTGTGGCCAAAATCGGGAAACCAGCCTTCACAGCTATCCCTCGGTTTTGAGGCCCAAACCGGGAAACCAGCCGACCAAGGCCTGAGTTTTGAGGCCCAAACTCAGCAAACCCGCAGCACCCAGGTTTTGAGGCCCAAACCTGAAAACCGTCCTCAGCCCGAGTTTTGTGGCCCAAACTCGGAAACCATCAGCGCCCAGGTTTTGAGGCCCAAACCTGGAAACCGTCCACTCGGTGGTTTTTCTATGGCTCAACCACCAAACCGAGCCATAGAGGGGATGCACCGCCTGTGCACCCCGTCCACCGACACGTGTCCCTAGGTCCTCGACCCGAGCAACACCGTGACCGCAAGTCTTCGCTCGTCGCTGTCCCAGGCTGTCAGCCACCACAGCTGATCCTCGGGCCACCGGTCCCTCAGTCCAAGCCTCACGTCCGCCCTTCGCCACTCTCGGTCCATCGGCACGACACATCTCTACTTGACCTTCACCTTGCCTTCGATCATTGTATCCGTGCTCGACACCTGCACAACACAAGCCAAAGAACATGCGCATCATCCCAGTTGACAATCACTCATCACTCAGAGACTCGGCATACACCCATGTATCCGCAAACTCCCCTTTGATGAGTGCATTGTCAACTACCAACACAAATCATAATGGAAGCAGAAGAAGGGAGGAAGAAAGAGAGAGAACTCGACCAAATGACCCAAAAGCATAGCAAAGCCGAAGAAGGTCAAGTGGAAAGAGCAAGACAACTTGGTCCCCAAAGACATAGGCAACGGCTTGACGCAACCAAGCAAAGCACAGCTAGCATCAAGAAGAGGTAGAACAGGCTCAATACCGCTAGCAAATACCAATCGATACTCAAGAGCAGAAGAGCACGACACCAATTGAAAATCTGACAGGCGAATGCTAGTCCCTCAAGAAAGAGGCAAAGGCTCTACACAACTAGCAAAAACGCTCCGAACCAATTGGAAATTTCAAAGCTCAAAGCTCTCAAAACTCATCTCGAGCAAAGTCCCCCTCAAATAGTGCACACTCACCTGGGAACACATGATTTGTCAATATTTTCTCCCCCTTAGTTGAAAATGCACTATCAAGTAAAGATTCTCCCCCTTCGAAAATGCATATGAGTCAAAATGCAAGTTAGCAGCTTCAGGTATATAGGCAAGAGAGTGCAAAGATGTTCTACAGAGTTCTGATCCGATGACTCAACAACATCCATAAGAAGCTAGCAAAGGCTCAAACTGATCACTAATTGCGAAATATGAACATGAGAGCAAACTGAGCAGTTTTTAGCCAAAAAGGTATTCACCATCAAAATAGCACGAGACATGTATAGACAGGAAGTCAAACAAGTGCTAAACATGTATACAAGGTGAACTACCCCTAGCACAGTTCAATCATCATGCTATAGAAAGAAACATAGACTTGTGTATCCAAATTTTATCGGAGTTGCAGCGGTTAAACTACACAAGTTTAAATTTCAGCATGTGATTGCAAGAGGTTGAAAGCTTGTCATTGCCTAACTTTTCAACTGTGCGAAGCCTATGTAGAAGCAATCAAAAGCTTAAAGCAACAGTTTCGGTCATACACTACACAGCTCAAGTTTAACTCAAGGTGCAATGAGAAACAGTCTCAAAACTGTGATGTGTTGACAAGCAATCCCATCTCGATCTTTCCAATTTACTTAACTTGGTTCAGATTTTAAACAGAATATGAACATACCAAGCAAGTGAATGACTCAACACAAGAGACATAGCAACCTAGCATATAGGAAGAGCACAAGTGATTTCAACACATTCTACACATGCTAGTTGCAAATCTCAATGGTGAACATTTTTCAGGTTTTATGTTCATTAATCAGATTCACCATTCATAAAATAGCTCTGCTCACAACATGTAACAGTGATCAGAAAGAGCATAGGCTACAACATCATCATAAAGCATCGGAGCAAATACTATACAGAGCATAGTTACATTCTTCAGACTATATACATGAAGCTCAGAATGTAAAAGCGTATGCTGAAATGCAAGAGACTAAACTGAAAGAAAACAAGACAAACGAAAAATAGTCAGTCTATGATACAAGAACCAAAATGTTTCCCGCATCTAAAAGGGGAAACACACACCAAGCTCACCCCTCAACCGATTAAAGGTTGATTCGTCCAAAGGCTTGGTGAAAATATCAGCCAACTGATGATAAGTATCGACATGGCGAAGGTCGATATCACCCTTCTCATAATGGTCTCGCAGAAAATGAATGCGCACATCAATGTGTTTGGTCTTCGAGTGAAGCACGGGGTTCTTAGCAACGCTAATCGCACTCGTGCTGTCACAAAGCAAAGGCACGCGAGAAAAGCTCAGACCAAAATCACGCAAAGTGGCCATCATCCAAAGCAACTGAGAACAGCAGCTAGCCGCAGCAACATATTCAGCCTCTGTGGTAGACTGGGCGACACTAGACTGCTTGCGAGAAGACCACGATACAAGAGAAGAACCAATAAACTGGCAAGTCCCAGATGTGGAGTTGCGCTCAACTCGGCAACCAGCAAAATCGCCATCGGAATAACCGCAAAGAGAGAGGGTGGAGGAAGTTGAATACCAAATCCCGAACTCGGGTGTGAAACGAAGGTACCTCATAATGCGCTTCGCCGCCTGACGGTGAGAAGTGCGCGGCGACGCTTGAAAGCGCGCACACAGACACACCGCGAACTGAATGTCCGGGCGTGTCGCCGTCAGGTAGAGCAGCGACCCGATCATGCTTTGGTACTCCTTCTGGTCCACAGCTTCTCCATCCTTGTCCACATCCAAGGCCGTCGTGGTCGACATGGGTGTTGGAAGAGGCTTGGCCTCACCCATATCGAACTTCTTCAGCAAGTCTTTGGTGTACTTGCCCTGGTGCACAAATGTTCCTTCCCGGGATTGCTTAATTTGCAATCCGAGAAAGAATGTCAGCTCGCCCATCATACTCATCTCGAACTCCCTGCTCATTAAATCTGCAAACATGGCAACCAAAGCATGAGAGGAACCACCGAAAATGATATCATCCACGTAAATCTGGACCAAGAGAGTGTCTTTGCCTTGCTTGAGGAGAAAGAGCGTTTTATCCACACATCCCATTTTGAAACCCTTAGCAAGCAAAAAGGTTTTCAACCTATCATACCAGGCTCTAGGGGCTTGTTTCAAACCATACAAAGCTTTGTGAAGTTTAAAGACGTGGTTTGGAAACTTGGGATTTTCAAAACCGGGGGGTTGTCTCACATACACCTCCTCTTCTATGTAGCCGTTTAAGAAGGCACTCTTGACATCCATTTGAAAAAGTTTAAACCCTTTGGATGCAGCAAAAGCCAAGAGTATCCTAATTGCCTCCAAACGAGCTACAGGAGCAAATGTCTCCTCATAGTCTATCCCCTCCTTCTGACTATACCCCTGTGCTACAAGTCTGGCCTTGTTTCTCACAACATGGCCATCTTCTCCCTGTTTGTTTTTGAAAACCCATTTTGTCCCAATAGGATGACACTCAGGAGCAAGAGGAACAAGAACCCAAACCCGATTTCTCTCAAAGTTTTCTAACTCCTCATGCATGGCATTGACCCAATCCGGATCTGTCACAGCGTGTCCAACATCTCGGGGTTCAAAGTCAGCAACAAAAGCAGAATGAGCAAAGTGAGAGATTTGTTGTGACCTTGACCGAGTGACACGTTCGCCGATGTTGTCGATCATCTGTTGAGGCGGGTGTTGGCGCTGGATGTGTCGTGGCGCCTCCCGAGCTGATGTAGCCTCCCCCTCAACAGCAGCTGGTGCCTCCTCGGGTACAAATGGTACCGCTCGAGGTGGCGGATCCCACGACCCCCATGAGGAAGAAGTGTCGGGGCCGTGAGTCGCAGTAGAGGCCGCTCTTTGCGGCACAGCAGGTGGAGGAGGTGCTGGGTCATCCATCCCTTCAGCACCTTCGTCCTCGTCATCAAAAAGAGGCTCACCCACCTCATGATCACCTGCACGCTCAAAACGAGAAGAAGGACAAACCATGGTCTCGTCGAAGGTGACATCTGATGTCTCCATGACTCGGTTAGTATCAAGGTTAAGTACACGATAAGCGCGAGTGTGAGTGTCATAACCCAAAAATCCAGCGTCTGAAGAACGAGACTCAAATTTGTCCAGGTTGCCTTTCTTGAATATAAAACAACGGCAACCAAAAACTCTAAAATAACTTACCTTGGGGAGTTTTCCAAACCGCAACTCATAAGAAGTCTTTTTCAAGAAGGCTCTCAGAAAAATGCGATTGGAAATATAGCATGCAGTGTTCATAGCTTCGGCCCAATACCGCCTAGGAGTCCTATGCTCATCGAGCATCGTCCTGGCCATCTCTACAAGGGTCTGATTTTTCCTCTCTACAACACCATTCTGTGGCGGTGTGTAGGGGGAAGAAAACTGATACTCCAAACCCAAAGAGTTACAAAACTTCTCAAAATCCAAATTCTTGAATTCGGAACCATTATCACTCCGAATTGCTCGCATTGAGTTCAAAGGGAACTCATTCTGAAGACGCAAAATCAGATTGCGAGCAAAGGAGAAAGTCTCGGTTTTCTCAGCTAAAAAGAAAACCCACGAATATCTCGAAAAATCATCGACAACAACAGGTACGTACCACTTCCCCCCAACCGAGCTCACCCGAGCCAGACCAACGAGGTCCATGTGCAAAAGCTCTCCAGGGCGCTTAGTCATGACCTGAGTCACTGGATGGTGGGGAGCGGCTACAATCTTCCCATGTCTACAAGAATGGCAAACAAGATCGTTCTCCATGCATAACTTGGGCAATCCTCGGATTAAGCCAAGTGAGCTAAGTCTTGCAAGCAAGTCGAAGCTCAGGTGACCAAGTCTCCTATGCCACTTCCAAAGATCAGAGGAGGAAGGTCCAGCCAAAAGACAACGAGAAATTCCAAACGATTCCGAGAAATCCGCACGAAAGACTTTTCCAAAGGGCGAAATCACACAAACAAGATTTCCCTAAGGATCCAAAATGCGACTGAGATTCGGTTTAAAACGAATCTCATAGTCATCATTGAAAAGTTGTGAAACAGAGAGAAAGTTAAAATGTAAGTTAGAGACAAGAGCAACATCGCGCAACACAAAGTGCTCATTAACTCGCACAGACCCACGAGACAATACCTTACCTATGCTATTGTCGCCGAAGGTGATAAACTCCTTTCCGGCGACCGGACTAAGACTGGAGAACCACTTGGCGTTTCCGGTCATGTGCCTCGAACACCCGGAATCCACCAACCAAACATTCTCCAATCGTTTTACCTACATCAATAAAAAGACATAGGGTGAGCATACGGTCCAACACTGGGGTTAGTGAAGTAAGGAGAATACCAGTGTTGGGCCAGCTGCTCAAAAGAAGGGTTAGCAGAAGAACCATTCCTAGTGCGCCTACGGGGAAAGCGATCACCACGCTGAGGAAAACGTGGTCCGCTAAGGGAAGAGCGTCCATCGCGATACTCAAAACGCGGTGGACGAAAACGCTCTATAACAAAGCCACCGCCATGGGGTCCATAGCCTACAACTGCAGGCTCCCGCCGGGCACGACCTCTCCGCTGCCTAGGCCTAGGAACTTGAGGTCCTGGACCTCTAGGCCTAATAGCACGCCTCTGAACGTTCGGCACATGTACATCATGGAAAGGATGGTACATGTCCGTGTTGTTCATCTCCTTTGCACGGCGCGCCTCTCTCTTGCGCCGAAAGCAAAACTCACTCAAGTGTCCATCTCTCCCACAGTGCTCACAACGGTACCTCACCGCTCTCAAAGGGGGTTGTTGGTACTCACGGGAGTGGGTATGGATCACTTTGCCCTTCTGTGGCATAAGCTCCTCCTGGATAGGTGGCATGGTGTCCAGCTTGTTCTTTAGGTGGTTTGGTTTTGGAGCCCATGATTGTTTCTTGGGTGGAGCTCTCGGAGGTTCAACAAAGACCCCATGCTTGGTGTTAGGCTTGAGAAGCTCTTTGGGTGGAATCTTGGTAAGCTTGGGAGTAGTGGTGGAGTTGGGCTTCTCACATGGGTTAAGACCACTCGAGTCTCCAATCTTCCCAAAAGACGAAACATCGACACCCGGAGCAAAACCTACACCTGGACCTCTAGCAGCTCGCTTGAATTGGGAGATCATCATCCCGAGCTGTGGCTCAACGCTAGACACCCATGACAACATGGTCCGAAGGTATGTGTTTTCCTCCTCGGTTTGCATCTTGTCATGCTTCACATTAGCGATCTCCATCTCCAAACCCTCATAAAGAACACACCTAGCCACACATGTGCTACCTGAGTTGGCCTCTTCAAGAGACACAATCTTGACATTCTTCTCTGCCAACTCAGATTGCAAGCCCGCACAGGACTTGCACGCACCCAACAGCGAGGATCTAGCCTTCAGCTCATCCACCTCTCCTACCAAAGCAGCATACTTACCTCTCAAAGTGAGAAGGTCAGTCATGTGCTTGGTGCACATCTCACACTCACCCTCCTCAGAAACGACCACGGTGGACTTAGCAAACTCAAGCTCCTTCACCGTGTCCTCCCACTTCTGCCTAAACTCCTTGCGCTCTCTAGCGGCACGCCTAAGCAGCTTATCCTGACTAAACAAGGCGGCAGTAAGCTTCTCGACCTCAGCAGAAAGCTCGTCATGGGTCAGAGATACCTGGGAGGTGTCGTCGTCGTCGTCGTTTCGAGGAGTGTCCTCCAGCTCGCTGTCGACCTCCTTACCGAGGGCCATGGTGCAGAAGCCGTCGTCGTCGGCGAAGAAGCAGAGGCCGTTCAGCTTGTCCTCGATCCTCTTCTTCTTCTCGGACTCATCGTCGCTAGAGGCAGCGGAGTCATCATCCGAGTCGTCGACGTCGCTGAGCGTGGCGAAGAAGGCGCGCTGCTCAGCGTGGGCCTTCTCCAAGTACTTCTTCTTGATGTACTCCTTGTCGAAGCCGCCCCTCCGCTTGTGCCTCACGGGGACGTACTTCTCCTTGCGCTTGCCGGAGTCGTACTTGTGCCCATGATCGTCGTTCCTAGATTGCTTTTTCTTCTTGGGACAATTAGCGATGAAGTGGTCGGGGTCGCCGCACTCGAAACATCCCGAGCGTCCTCCTCCGCGGCGACGGTTCATGCGGTTGTTGTGAAACCGCGAGAAACGGTTAGCGAGCAAAGCCAACTCGTCATCCCCCAAAGACTCCAGCTGCTCCTCTATGACAGAAAGAAGATAAGAAAGTGCAAATCATCCAAAGGAGTTAGTAGAAGAGCCAGAAACCAAAGCCATAGTCGGGCCAGAAGGATTCTCATAAGAAGCCCTCGCCATGGCGTCAATCTGACTGGACTTGAGCTTACTGAAGAGCTCGTCGCATGTGAGGGTCTCATAGTTAGGCGATTCGATGATCGCCTGAACCTTGGAATCCCACACCGATCTATTGAGAGTATGCAAAAGCTTCAAAGCTCTCTCATGATCGTCGAAAGGCAACAGCTCCTTGTTAGCCCTCATCCTGTTGACAATCACCTGAAAGCGAGCGAATAAACTTTCTATGCTCTCGCCAGGCATATGTCGAAAGTTCTCATACTCTCGCTTGAACGACTCGTAGAGTCGGGTTTTGACTTGAGAGGTTCCCTCATGGAAACGCATGAGGGTAGCCCAAATCTCCTGAGCCGTAGCGAGGTGAGAAACGCGGTCAAACTCGGACATGCTCAAACAAGAGAAAAGAGCATTACGGGCTCGGCTATTGGCATCGTGCTCATCGATCTGACGCTGAGTGACACGAGCAGCCAAGACCACGTAATCAGCAGAGTTGCAAATATCCCAGATGGAAGCACCAATACTCTGCAGATAGGCCGACATGCGTATCTTCCAATGCGCATAGTTTGTCCCATCGAAAAATGGCGGTTTGCCTACACCGCGATCCATGTCGCCTCCTGTGGATCTGGAACCGGCTAAGGTGGAAGATCCTTAACCCGCTCCGATACCAATTGAAGGACCGAGAGTGCTACCAGAAAGCGACCTGAGGGAGGGTGAATAGGAGCTTTAAAATTTCCTTTCGGAAACTTGTTGCCACTGTCCCAAGAACCAACCCCAAGAGCAAACCCTTGAGCTCGTAAGTGTCCATGACCCTAGATGTAGGGTGGATGCTTCCAAGAAGCACAACGAGAGACTATACGACTCAAGAAACCCAACGCAAAAGCCGGAAATCAAAACCGACAACCGACGAATGAACGGCGGACAAAACTGCGTAGACTCAGCAGCATCGGACGCTGGTAGCGTCCGATGTCAAAGCACCTGACGCGTCCGATGCAAACAGGACACTTCTGGAACCTTACTGGACCAGCATCGGACGCTGCTACAGTGCAACCCTAGCGTCCGATGCTTGACCCCCGGCGCGTCCGATGGCAACGGACGCTCTGATGGTCAGCGTCCGATGCTCCTTTAAAAGCACTGTCAGACGACACGTGGCACCAGACGCTCCAATGGAAAAGACTCAGCGTCCGATGCTCAAGAACACAGCGTCCGATGGTTCCGATACTGCACTGTTCTTCCGCGAAATCCACTCGATCTCCTCCGAATCAAAAGCTCTAAGGCTTAGACTTGGTATGAGGAGTCCCAAGGAGATTAGTGAGCTATCCCATGGGAATCATGGCTCGCATCTAACTCCAAATCGATGGATTGGAAGAAATCGGGACTAAAGGAGCAAAACCGATCCAAAACGAAAATCAACCGATCTACTAGATCGTGAGGTTAGGGATGAATTCCTTCGGTGGAAAGAAGTGCCTCACGATCTAGAACAACTTGGTTCAAACGGATTTCCAAAAAACGCACCAAACAAAGAGATCTATCAACAGGAAAAACGTGGAGAAAAAGGATTCCGCGAAGAACATGAACAAAACGCGAATCACAACCACGAATTTGCAACCGTGCGGCTACCACACGCTACAACACTGAGATTACAGTCTCACTTCCTCAAAAACTCATGGACACAGAGGTATTGTTCTCTTCTCTGTGGATCTAAGTTTGCTACAGCAGAGGATGGCGAGAGCAGGAAGACCAAGAAGGCAAAATAGTAAAATGGTTGAGATAGATGGGGAGGTGGGTGTCTCCCCCTACTTATCTTAATTCTAACTATTCCTAATTCCCACTCTACCCCTAACTAATTACAGAGTGAACCAGCTAAACCCTAGGGTTATTCTGGACCAACTCGTGGTAGGTGGTGATCCGACGGCCACGCCCGCACAACTGGTAGCGTTGCCTCGACGCAACCTCAGCGATTGCCGCCACGTGCCGCCACCGCTCTGCTTGTCCTTTTCCCGGACGTCGCACCCCCGGTTTTGTGGCCAAAACTGGGAAACCAACCTTCACAGCTATCCCCCAGTTTTGAGGCCCAAACCGGGAAACATGCCGACCAAGGCCTGAGTTTTGAGGCCCAAACTCAGCAAACCCGCAGCACCCAGGTTTTCAGGCCCAAACCTGGAAACCGTCCTCAGCCCGAGTTTTGTGGCCCAAACTCCGAAACCATCAGCGCCCAGGTTTTGAGGCCCAAACCTGGAAACCGTCCACTTGGTGGTTTTTCTATGGCTCAACCACCAAACCGAGCCATAGAGGGGATGCACCGCCCGTGCACCCCGTCCACCGACACGTGTCCCCAGGTCCTCGACCCGAGCAACACCATGACCGCAAGTCTTCGCTCGTCGCTGTCCCAGGCTGTCAGCCACCACAGCTGATCCTCGGGCCACCGGTCCCTCAGTCCAAGCCTCACGTCCGCCCTTCGCCACTCTCGGTCCATCGGCACGGCACGTCTCTACTTGACCTTCACCTTGCCTTCGATCACTGTATCCGTGATCGACACCTGCACAACACAAGCCAAAGAACATGCGCATCATCCCAGTTGACAATCACTCATCACTCAGAGACTCGGCATACACCCATGTATCCGCAAACTATCGATGAATCAATCAGCTTTTTCTTTAAAACTTTCTATCGGGGCTTTCCCACAACTATCTTCAATTGGTTCCAATACCCAGACATTGCAGAGCTTGAAAACCCATATTCATTTAGATTTCAAAGAGAATGTGATGATGAGGGCCTGAAGATTTTATGTCAGTTAATGAAACCTACCCTCTTGCCCACCGAAATCAGACATGGTAGGGAGAAACCCCCAATGTCTTACGAGTTCTACCACCCTGTCATAGCAGCCAGGCAGATGGGCTTTGGCCAAGTGCCCCCAACTCTTTTCTTTGCCGACAAGCTTAGACCAAGGGAAGCAGTAGATACTGCTCTAGAATACAGCAGAATCTTCGAGCTGGAGCAGTCTATCTCCCTGAAGATGGTCAAAGAATGGAATTGTCGGCCTTTCTCCTCATCTTCTTTCAACAATTGGTGGCAGCAATGGAGCATCCATCTCTTCAATGAGGCTATATCCACTTACTGCCTAAAGTTGGACCCAGACTTTTAGGCAACCGATGAAGTATGTTTCTGCTCCTATCCCTTTCAAAACATATATTCTTGATATCCAACCATCCGATACTATTGTGAATGCTTGTAGGATCTGATCAGCTTAAGCCCTCCCAAAGTAAATTATAGCATATGGTGTCCAAATCCAAGAATTGGCTGTGATTCTCCCACCATAAAAACAATTATGAAGAGGAAAACTGTTGAGATCCCTGATGACCAACCCCTCAGTACTTTCATAAAGGAAGTTGGTCCTTCCAAAGCTAAGAAGCCAAAGACTGACAAGCCAAATATCAAGATCGCGTCAAAGAAAAAGAAGAAGGACACTTCTGAAGGCAGTCAGTTACTGAACAAAGAGGTCACCATAGAAGTAAGAAAAACTATCTTCTGTTCTCTTTTTTCTAGCTTGTAATTTCTTAACTTATTTCTGGCCTCTTAATCTCATGGAGCAAGCTGACACTCAAAATGTTGAATCTAAAATGCTCCTTCTTCCTGAATTTGAACAAGAACCTCCTCAACCAGTTATAATTTTAGTCGATGGTCTAATATCTAAAATAATTGACTTTAAATCTGACAAGACTTATTTTAGACACACTCCCTGAGTCCTCATCGGCTGCTCCTGAGCTTCAAATTATTCCATCTAACCAGGTTCCTCAAATAACACTTCTTTTTTAATAGATCCCTGTTTATGACTACTCATGTATTTATCTATATAGGAACAAGGACAGTCCTCTTCCCCTATCATCCCCTTTGATTTGGAAGATTATATGGATGAAGAGGAAACCTCTGTACCGAAATCTCCCAGAAGGCTTTCTGAAGAGACCAGGGCTCGGCTCTAGTTGTTACTCCCTCTGGTACAAGATGCACAAGGAACCAGAGACATCCTTGACATGGTTAAGGATGATATACCAGATGATCTGAAAGAAACTCTGACTTCTGTTGCTCACATAGAATTCCTTAGTTCAAAGTTTTCCAAAGCCAAAGCTAAGCTCATGGCACGTGAAGCTCAAACATATCTGCCAAAACAAGAGCAAAGATGTATCTTTGGCATGGTCACTACAAAGGATACCATAGATCAGTTAAATTCCAACTCCACTGTCCTTATCGGCAACTTGTCTTCCCTAGAGGCTGAGAGAGATCAGTTACTGAGCAGACTCCAGACCATCAACGAGAAAATTAGACTTGAAAAAGAAAATCCGGATAAAATCCCAACTGCACTTCATGAGCAGAAGAAGAAGATAACACTCTTTCATGGTGAGCTCAGGATATAAAGATTAAAAAGAAGCCAATCCTAGGTTCAAGTGAAGAAGACCAAAAGGAAGTGGCTGATATAGATAGCATCCGCTTAAATGCTCTGGACGCCTTGAGATCAGTGTTGAACATGTAGCTTCACTTGATGATTATTGCTCTATAACCTTGACTTTTAAATCTAGTCTTGTAAACGATATTTAATTTTGTCAAAACCCTTGATGTTTCATCAGCTATTCATCCGATGCCATCCATATGTCTCAGTTGTTTTTAGCCGATTGGCACTCAAACGTCTTTTGCATCTGCTGCTTAGTCGATTCACCGTAGGATTTAGATATGGAGGTTCTCAAATAGATGCCTTTTCACTTTCCCTATATTTGCTTATAAATACAAAAACGCCAGCTTCCCGAACACACCACACATCCATCGCCTCATTCTTCGGCCTTTGCTCTCCTTAACCGCCGACTGCTTCTTTTCTTCAGCCAGCAACTGTTGATGGTCCTTAAACACTTATTTTACCATCAACATTTTACCAAAAATTCAACAAAAAGGCATGAAAAGTAGTCAAATAGGTTTCAAACTAACCAAATTCCACATGTCCATAGATTTTATTTGAATGCAGGATTTGGACCAAATTTGGAGAATGGACCCACCAGGGGCCGAGCCCACTCACCAGGGCCCATTTGGGCCCTAGTGGGGTGGCGCCCGCCACCCCTAGGTGGCGCCCACCACCAAGGAGAAGCCCAAAACTCTCCCCTGCCACGTCACTGATCCGTGTGACCACCCCAGGGCCAAATCTTAGCCCTTGGTCACTAGGTCGGTGGCATCGGAGGGCTAAGAAGAGATGTCACGTGGATCATTACCTAATTGCCCATGTGACGGTTATTTGTACATGCAACCGACCTTGGAACCGCCTTGGAGGAGTCCCTGGAGACCGTAGGATCAATGACGGTGCATCCAAGGGCCTGGGGGGTGGCAGCCGCCACCTAGGGCTGGCGCTCACCACTAGGGTTTGCCCTAGGTCGATTGGCTGCCCCCTATAAGTACCCCCCTCACTCACTTGGGCTATAAATACCCCCCTGGAGGTGTCACTTCACTAAAAGCAAGGAAAGAAAGGAAGAAGCAAAGAGGAAAGCAAGGCTAAAGCTAGAGAGCTAATAGCTTAGGATTTAGCCAAGATTAGGCAAGTAGGTAGCTAGTAGAGCAAGGCATCCTAGCCTCATTGCCCTCGCGGAAGCGCAGCTCAAGGCTTAGCTCAACAGTAGAAGCGTGCGAGTAATCGGTCCTGGAGTTGGGAAGAGTCTTCCTTCATATCCAGTTCAGGTTTTGCTCTTGTAACTCAAGCACTTTACTATATTCTAGTTCATCATTTCAAGTATTACTTTATTCTACTTACCAGTATTGAGTAGTATACTTGATTGAGTGCTAGAGTACCTAGCTATCCTACATTTCAATTCACTTAGTCATAGTAGTTAATCTCTAGTGTGTGTAGTGTTTGATCTTTGCCAATAGGTTGCTTAGTTAGTTTAGTGTTTATCTTATTAAGTCAAGTATTTGCTCTGACGTTCGCAAGGGTGTCTCTATTCTAGGCCAGGATAGAGACAGTTAGAATATAACTAGGCGTGGTGCTTAGTTATAGACTTACCTTCAGATACGGCTAGACCCCCGGATAGCTGTGGTAGCAAGCAGGTGGTGACAGCCCTGTGCACCTTGAATTCCACCACGTAGTTGGTCTAGTTTAACAGTAAGGCTCGTTGTGCTAGGGTTCAACCTAAGTTAGTGGTAAAGGCTAGTACGCCTCGGTACTTGACAAGATAGGAATAAAACTATACTTAACTTGGTTGCTTATTTGGCATTTGCCTATCTTGCTTCGTAGTTATCTAGGAGTAGTTATTAGTTATATTAGTTATCCTTAGTTATGTTATTCTCCTTATCTACCTATCCATCCACCTTACCTTAACCATTCATTTCATCCTCACCTATCCACTCATAAATTCTTTCTAGCCTTTGATCTCCTCTCTTCTCTTCTCTCCTTTTCCCTTTCTTATTTCTTCGACTCTCATCCCCTCCTTGACTCGACTCATACACCACCCTAGCCTTCCTTTGGGATCAAATAAATTGACACCTGGTACTCCCAGGCGAAGTGCTACTATGATAGTTCTGTGCGCTTGCAGAATCTCCTCTAGGTAGATTGCAATCTCTCTAGCTAGCTCCTACTAGTTTCGGGATTGACAACCCCATTTGACATTAGTAGATAGCTGCTTTAGCTTCACTCCTTTAGGTATAGTGACTGGACTTGCTACAAGCATTTCTGGCGCCGTTGCCAGGGATAGATTCCATAGTCTACTCCTAGTAACGACGTTAGCAAGTGTCAACAAGCATTTCTGGGCCGTTATCGGGGATAGTTCCCTGGCTCAATCTTTAGTGAAGTTAAGAACTACCAACAAGCATTTCTGGCGCCGTTGCCGGGGAAGGCAATCGGTGTATCCTTCGAGTCCTTGTTGAATTTTTCTTCGCTTAAGCTTCTGCTTAGCGAATCCCATCCTTCCCCATTCTATCTTTCCTTAGTCCTTCTTATCTTTTTCTTTCATCTTCTTCAACTTCTTTCTTTCTTATCTCGTTCTACCTTCACGATGGCCAACAAGACCATTCGTGAGTTTTCTGCTCCTTCTGCCGCCAATGTAGCGACAGGACCAGCCGTGATCGATGCCAACCTCAATTTCGAGTTGAAACCGGCTTTGATCACGATGGTCCAAACTAGCCCATTCAGTGGCAAAGCTCATGAGGATGCCAATGCTCACCTCCAACAATTTTTGGAGATTTGCGGCACCTTCACCATTAAGGGGATAACCCAAGAAGCCATCTGTCTTCGTCTCTTTCCCTTTTCTCTCCTAGGAAAAGCGAAGCAATGGTTCTATGCCAATCGCAATGCTGTAGACACATGGGACAAGTGTTCCAATGCTTTTCTCGCCAAATTGTTTCTGATGGGCAAGACGAACGCTCTTCGCAACAAAATCTCCAGCTTTACGCAACAAGCCGAGGAATCTATTCCCGAGGCTTGGGAGAGAATGCAAGAGTACGTCACTGCTTGTCCACACCATGGTATGGAGGACTGGCTGTTGATCCAGAACTTCTACCATGGCCTAACCCCACCCTCTAGAAGCCATTTGGATGCCGCCGCCGGCGGTGCATTCTTTTCTCTTAATGTTGCAGATGCTAAGGCTCTCATAAAGAAGATGGTGTCGAACCAAGGATGGAATGACGAGAGACTGTAGCCCCGTAAGCGAGGTATGCATTCCCTTAAGGAGGCCGACATGATCGTGGCCAAGATGGACCTGCAGGCCAAGAAGCTGGACAGCTGTGAGAAGATGAACCAACAAGAGAGTGTCCAATCTCTGGAATCCTACATGACTTGTGAAGTCTGTGGAGAAACCGGACATTCTGGGAACCACTACCCCGAGTTACATGAAGATTTGAACTTGATCAAAAACAACAACAACAACAGTTTTCGTCAACAAAATCAAGGATGGAATCAGCACTCCAACTCTCAAGGTAATAATTCATTCCCTCGCTCTAATTTCCAAAGTAATGATAATTTCTCGTTCTTAAAGAATCTAGTCTACTCTCAAGGTAGAACTACTGAATTTTTGAATAAGAAATTAATGTCAAATAATAAAATGCTTGAGAACATAAATGCTAAATTGGAAGATTTCTCATATGCTCTGAAAAATCAACTTAGCTTTAATAAGATGTTAGAAACCCAATTAGCTCAATTTGCTGCGATCATACCATCTTTTGAAACTAGCAAAATTCCGGCTAAACCTAACATGGAAACTGCAAATATGGTTGAAATAAAATATTTTAACTATTATGAAGATCAAACCATGACTGTTAAAAAGGGTGATCCTGGTAGTCCCATAATTAGATGCTCAATCTTTGGTGAAGACTTCAAAAAATGCCACATAGAAAAGGGCCAGGGGGTGGCGGCCGCCACATAGAGCTGGCGCCCGCCACATAGAGCTGGCGCCCGCCACTAGGGTTTGCCCTAGGTCGGTTGGCTGCCCCCTATAAGTACCCCCCTCACTCACTTGGGCTATAAATACCCCCCTGGAGGTGTCACTTCACTAAATGCAAGGAAAGAAAGGAAGAAGCAGAGGGGAAAGCAAGGCTAAAGCTAGAGAGCTAATAGCTTAGGATTTAGCCAAGCTTAGGCAAGTAGGTAGCTAGTAGAGCAAGCCATCCTTGCCTCATTGCCCTCGCAGAAGCGCTGCTCAAGGCTTAGCTCAAGAGTAGAAGCGTGCGAGTAATCGGTCCTGGAGTTGGGAAGAGTCTTCCTTCATATCCAGTTCAGGTTTTGCTCTTGTAACTCAAGCACTTTACTATATTCTAGTTCATCATTTCAAGTATTACTTTATTATACTTACCAGTATTGAGTAGTATACTTGATTGATTGCTTGAGTACCTAGCTATCCTACATTTCAATTCACTTAGCCATAGTAGTTAATCTCTAGTGTGCTTAGTGTTTTATCTTTGCCAATAGGTTGCTTAGTTAGTTTAGTGTTTATCTTGTTAAGTCAAGTATTTGCTCTGACGTCCGGAAGGGTGTCTCTATTCTAGGCCAGGATAGAGACAGTTAGAATATAACTAGGCGTGGTGCTTAGTTATAGACTAACCTTCAGATACGGCTAGACCCCGGATAGCTGTGGTAGCAAGCAGGTGGTGACAGCCCTGTGCGCCTTGAATTCCACCACGTAGTTGGTCTAGTTTAACAGTAAGGCTCGTTGTGCTAGCGTTCAACCTAAGTCAGTGGTAAAGGCTAGTACGCCTCGGTACTTGACAAGATAGGAATAAAACTATACTTAACTTGGTTGCTTATTTGGCATTTGCCTATCTTGCTTCGTAGTTATCTAGGAGTAGTTATTAGTTATATTAGTTATCCTTAGTTATCTTATTCCCCTTTTCTACCTATCCATCCACCTTACCTTAACCATTCATTTCATCCTCACCTATCCACTCATAAATTCTTTCTAGCCTTTCATCTCCTCTCTTCTCTTCTCTCCTTTTCCCTTTCTTATTTCTTCGACTCTCATCCCCTCCTTGACTCGACTCATACACCACCCTAGCTTTCCTTTGGGATCAAATAAATCGACACCTGGTACTCCCAGGCGAAGTGCTACTACGATAGTTCTTTGCGCTTGCAGAATCTCCTCTAGGTAGATTGCAATCTCTCTAGCTAGCTCCTACTAGTGTCGGGACTGACAACCCCATTTGACATTAGTAGATAGCTGCTTTAGCTTCACTCCTTTAGGTATAGTGACTGGACTTGCTACAAGCATTTCTAGCGCCGTTGCCAGGGATAGATTCCATAGTCTACTCCTAGTAACGACGTTAGCAAGTGTCAACAAGCATTTCTGGGCCGTTACCGGGGATAGTTGCCAAGCTCTATCTTTAGTGAAGTTAAGAACTACCAACAACAACCAAAATCCAATGGCGGACGATCGTGGCAAATGCCCTGCCACGGAGGAATCCGTTGATGGCCCTCCGGCGAGTCGCCGTCGCATGCTCGGGTAATAATCCTCTCATGATTATCCTTTTCGTGCCCCAAGATTTCTTCTTTACTCAAGGAAAACCCTAACTTTTTCTTTCTTTTTAGCAATCCTTCCCCTCCGGCGGACGGTCAAGGTCCCAGATGACTTCCATCGGGTTATGGACTGGCACTGGATGAGGATGTTTGGTCCTTCATCCGGGGCTATTCCAACACTCGGCGTCTTCTGGAAGAGGAATGTCGCCGAGCTGCTCGCGCCGAGGAGGAACTAGAAATCCTCCGCGCCTACCTCAACAGTGCTTTGGAGCACCTAGAGGCCTCCGACGCTAGAGTCGCTGGTATCACATTTTCAGATCTTTTGATTCACTATCCTCGATACGAATCAGTTACTTTTGCATAGTTACTCTAGTTGATCTTTAGTGACTGCTTGTCTGAATATTTAGCCGATTTATTCTTATGTTTGATTAAATCGGCTATTTCTAACTTTATTCCCTTCTTATCTGAATGCAGAACTCCAGCACAAACTCGACTGGCTTCCAGGGTTGGCTACGACAATCGCCGATTCCGTGAACGCCCGTGGGGCAACACTGAAGGCGCGTCTTGAAGATGTCGGGACACGCACCAGAGAGCTAGCTCTTCATGTCGTTCCTCATGGTCCTACCTTTGCTCTGGCTGGAGCGGAACTCAGCGGGGCAGACATCTCCGGGGAAGTGACTCCCTCCTTCGTTGGCACCAGGATGAGAGATGACTTCAGAGAATTGGTGGAGGAGTTTGAACCGCAGGGACTTGACGTGACGAAGGTGACGCACCTGGAGGATATCTTGAACAAGCTCCATCTAGATTTGTTTGTTGCAAATTTGGTCTTATCTGTTCAAACCAATCTGAACATCTGCAACTTGTCCCTGCATCGTCAGGCTTTAAATAATATGTGTATAAATGCTTGACACTTTTCATGTTGATACCGAGTTTTCAGAACTTCTTTGATTATTATCCCTTTGTTTCTTTTTGGTCTAAAGACGATGCTTCCTTAGCATCGGCTATTGTTTTTGCTGCTAAAGGCGATACATTGTATCAGCTATTTTTATTCTAAAGGCAATACCTTAGTATCGGCTATAAATTTACAGCAGGAATCAGGCCTCTATGCAAATTAAAAATCAAATAAAACTATTAAAAACACATCGGCCTTGATTTGTCGCTATTCTCAAAATCAATAACTTCTAATTATTTGGCCAATGTAAAACCTTTACCCATCTTGCCTTCATCTTTATTGACTGAATAATCCATTAAATATATTTTTGAAAGCTGACTGCTTAGATCGGCTGTTGGTCATCATCAAATACCTTGATGAAACTTTCTTCATGTATCTTCCCAGAAAAGCACTCCACATTGTCGAAGTTCCAATCTTTAGGGTCAGAGTATGCAATACTCACAGTTGAATCGGCATGTATTACCTCTATGGTGTCCCCGATCCATTGTATCACATTTTGATGCATGGTAGATGGAACACAACAATTAGCATGGATTCAATCTCTCCCAAGAAGCACTCTATATGAACCTTTTGCATCGACTATAAAGAAAGTAGTAGGCAAACTCTTGCTGCCAACTGTTAACTTGACACATACAACACCTTTAGTAGCCGATACGTTCCCAGCGAAATCGGTTAACCTCATATCAGTCTGAGTTAGGTCTTCTGCAGTCTTTCCAAGTTTTCTGAAGGTGGCATATGGCATCAAATTAACAGTTGCACCTCCATCAACCAACATCCTGCTTAGAGGCCTTCCATCGACAAACCCCTTCAAATATAAAGCCTTTAGATGGGAATGTTTTTCAGGCTTCTAAAATGTAGCTCCCTCTGCTTGATAGATCCACTGAGCTACTGTTTCTTCATCATCAGATTCCTCTTCTTGATTAGCAGCTCTGAACTCAGCAGGTAGCATGAACAAAGTAGATATATTAGCCGATGGTTCCCTCTTATCGGCTATCTGCTTCACCTGCCAGACTTTGGGTCTTTTCTTATGATCTTCATCGTTCCTTAACCTTTGAACCCGTCTCTTCTGGCTTCTAGTCAAACCACCTGGACACCATTGCCCCTCTTGCCAAGGATGATCTTGACCGGCTAACCTTACCCTAAGCCGATCATGAACACTTTCATTTTTTATGCGCCTATCTGTTCTTTCAAACCTTAGTCTCTCATGCATAGATTGGCGGTTGTCTCTCGACTGCCTATACTCCCAATATTGTTCACTGCATTCTGGGCAGTTACAAAGAGTAGGAAGCTTTAAGCCTTCATTCCAACAATGTCTGAAGAAAGAGCAATCCCAATGTCTCTTTTCTTCCTCTCTGATGCGCCTTTCTTCCTCTCAAGATCTTCTATATTCCACCTCTTCAAGCCACTCTTCATATTCTTGTTCATCTCTCTACCCACGCAATTGATTCCTTTCCTTCTAACATTGCCACTTGTTCAACAAAATTATGATAGTTGGACATCTTCTTGCCTCACCAGCTCTTGAAGTTTCAAGTAAATCATGTTGATCAGTGCTCTTCTTCCCTTTCATTTCCTGATACTCCTTAGCTGTCAGTTGTTTCTTAGGATCGACTGTCCTAGCTGCCTTGGCTTTGATAGAGGTTAGAATCTTAATTTCACTTCGTGGTGCAGGAGCTACCATGCTTACTGGAAAGGGATGGCCATTGATGTCGATACTCTTGGCTTTCTCTAAGCCAATCCTCCCTTTAGCAATGGCTCTCTGGATCATATCTCTAAAAACTCTATAATCATTAGTGGCATGAGTACTAGAATTGTGGAATTTATAGTACATTTTAGTATTAAGCTCCTCAGCCGATGGAATATTGTGGTTTCCAGTTAATTTGATTTGACCTTTCTCCAACAGATTGTCGAATATTTTATCGGCTTTAGTGATATCAAAACTGTATTTTACATCTTTTTCAGTACTTTTACTCTTTGCCCAAGGCATGTATTCGCTGTTCTTCTAAACCCAGTCAATAGCAGCTACTTCATCTTCACTTTCATCACTTGTATCACCCTCTTCTTGCAAGAAGAAGGTGATTTCTGTGTTATAGGTTTTTCTTGGGCTTAAAGACTTGATTGTATCTATTCTCTGACGGCTGGTATTAGCCCTCGAATCGCAATGCTGACTACCTCTGGATCAGATAATGTCAAGGTATAGCATTGATTCTTCATATCTCTGAACCTCTGAAGATAATGGCACCCAGACTCATTATTTCCCTGTCTTATATCGACTAGGTCCACAACTCCCTTTTCCAAAACTCCATAGTTGAAATATTTATGGAACTTGTTCTCCAAATCCTCCCAGCTTTGAATGGAGTTAGGTGGCAAAGATGAGAACCATGAAAAGGCTGAGCCAGACAGAGATAGAGGAAACATCCGGACTTTAAGTGCTAGCTCGTCACCAACTTCCCCAAGCTGGACTAAGAACTGAGTTATGTGCTCCATAGTTGTCACTGAGCCTGTTCATGTGAATTTGGTAAAATCAGGAACCCTGTATCTTGGTGGGAAGACAACCTGATCATACCACTCCGGATATGGTTTCTTATAGTTGGTCAATGTATTCTTCGGTGTTAAACTAAATTGCTTCTGAACCATATCAGTGACTCGACTCATCAGCTGATCCACTTGATTTACTGGCCCCTGATAGCCAATTTTCTGCCCCCCAAAAGTATTGTTTTGATACCCTAGATTCTCATGAGCATCCTGTAACACCCCTGGTGTTTAAACTGTAATTAACTTGACATATCATCATTAGCATCATCTTGATCATGATCTCATGTGTTTGCATTTGCTTAGTGTATCATTTTTATGTGAAGTACCTCTATTGCAAAAACCCTAAATAGCCCACTTTTCTCTACAAGGGCAAATTGGTAATTTCACCTCTGTGACTAGCATAGTATAATTCTTATTCCTTTGGTGTCTTGAAGTTTTGTTGTGTTGGCCAAAGTTCAAAAATCAAAATCAGATTTCAAATTCCTTTACAAAACCCTGATTTCCAAAACCCTGGATTTAACCCTCTCTTTGTAATTTAAAAATTATTCAAAATTTGGGGTTGGCTCAAAAAGCAAAGTTGTAGATCTGGTCAGGAGAAACAACTTGGTATTTACAAATTTTCAAGTTGCAGTACAAAGTTTTGAGTTATTTCAAATTCATTCAAGCTCCAACTTTTGTCCCCTTTTTGGTTTTCAAAATTAGTTTGAAAACTAATGAGTTTCTGGAAAAATGTATAATAGCAAAGTTGTAGGTTTTGATAAAAGGAACAACTTTCATGTTTACAGATTTTCAAGTTTCAGTTTGAAATCCAGAGTAATTTTGATTTGAATCAAGTTTGAAAAAGTGTCCCCTTTACTGTTTTCAAATTTGTTCAAAAACTATTTGGAATTTGAAAATGTTCATTTTGACAAAGTTGTAGATCTCCTTTTTCTGAACAACTTTGGTATTTTGAGTTTTTGCTGCACAGTTCAATTTTTGAGAGTAATTTGCAAAATACAAAATCTGCTCAAAGTCAAAAGCTAGGGCATAGCCCTGTTCATCTTCCCGGGCGAGCTAGGGGGGGCCCGGCCATGGAACCCCGCCGGCCTTCGCGTTTGCCGCGCGTCCGAGTCCCGTTCGCCTGCGCTGACCCGACGCCTGCGACCGCACCATCATTTCGCACGCGCACGGCGCAGAGCTGACCTCGCGCACCCGTCCCCCACCCTGTTTTCTTCGGCCGCCGCGTGTTCGCCGCCGGCAAGCCATACGCCCGGTCCCCGAACGCCAAATCCGCTGCTCTTCATCATGTTTTCGGTAGCACGCGCGACACCCGATCTTATCCGCGCCCAAGCAGCGCTTAACCGCCTCTGCCCGCGCCTATAAAAGAGGTCGCCGGTGAGCCGGAGCTCCGCACTCACTCCGCCACCGTCGCCAGCGCTAGCCAGAGCCTCCGCCTCTTCACCAGCTAGCCCAGAAGCTCCGCCTTGAGCCTGTGGAAGCTTCCCGCGCCTCAATTTTACCTCCGCCGCTCTCAATCGCCCGGCGTAACCTCATCTCCCCCAACTCCGGCGAAACGCCGGTAAGCACGGGTCTGAGAAATTCTCACTCCCCGGTCTTGATCATCTTCCTCCGACCGCTGTCCTTTCTTCCTCGCCGCAGTGCGCCCCTAACCGCACCCTCGGCGACTCTTTTGGTGCTCAGGAACGCCGGAACGCCGTCGCGACGCGGTTCTGCCCGCCGACGACCCCCGCTCCGTCGACCTCCTAGCTCCGACCATCCCCTCGCCTCGCCACCGCGCGTCATCGACTGCCGGTGAGCTCCTGAACCTCTCCATGCCCTTGGTTTCGGCCGCGAGCCCCTGCCGTGGCCGGAACACCATCTCGCCGCCGTCGGGTGACCGCCGGCGGGAGGAAGACGAAGCACAGTGCCGTTTTTCTTTTTCTCATACATGTGAATAGTGTTCAGATTTCATCTTTTTGTGTGATTTTCTGTGTTGATCCATAAATTCTGAAATTTTTGTGGTAGACTCTTTATGCTCTGAAGTATTTTATAAAAATATAAAACTTGACTTTTCTGCAAAAATTTGAAAATGAAAAATCTCCCTTTTAATTAATAAATGATGGTTTTGGATTTTTAGAAAATGATTTATAACTCCATAATTTATGAGATCACTTTTTGTGAGCTAGTTATGCCATGACAAGTCTCTGGTGAAATTTTGAAGTCTTTTGAAACAAGTTGATTTTTGAGCTTTATTTAATTAAGGGATAGTGCCTTTTGTTAATTAAATGTCTAGATTTTATTGAGCACCTTAGTGACCTCCAAAAATTATGAAATTTGTTTTGCCATATAGTTGTACTCTAATGAACTTGTGTGATTAATTTGGTAATTTTTGGAGCACCTTCATAAAATGACCTTTTTAAATAAATAAGAAAAATAGAAAAGGTGATTAGAGTTAGCGTTGAATGCCCTGTGAAGTGACTTTTGGGATTGCTTGATGTTCATAGACCCCTACCCTTTGGTCTATGATGTTTGTGATGCTATGTTGGTTGATGCTTAGGATAGTTATGATAAAGTCTAGTTTAATCAAATTTTGCTTAAGGAAGAAATGGTTACTTTTATGCTCAACCTAGATTTCGTTTATGCCTTGCCTTAGAGTAATCTAGTATCAGTGGTTTGTCTTGCACCTTAAGTCCATATCACCATTCTCATGAGCATTCATCATTGCATCCGTATAGTTGACGAAGAAGGCCCTGAAGTCGAGGTAGCCACCGAAGGATCTGTCCCCGAGGCAACCCCGAGCTCCGACGCTTATACCTACCCCGAGTCTACTCTTTTTGCCGTCCAAGGCAAGCCCCGGTGCATTTAACCCTACCTTGCTTTTATAAATGCTTTCTTTAAATGTTTTGAGTTAAATTATTGCATTAGGTTGATAGGAGTTGAGTGAAATCCTATCTGATGCATTATCTACCTTGACCAATGATACACCCGATACCTGCTTTTCAAAAACTATTTGAAAAATGCTTAGCAATGCTATATGATAGATTTGCAATAAAAATGCCAAGTTCAAAAGTGTGATCACTTTAAGAATATTTATGGGAATTTCTGGTTTACTCCCACCATTGGCTAAGTATCTGATCCGTACCTAGTCAATGGGAAGGAGAGGTTGTCCTTGCGTACGGTGCCGTCATGTTGTAGTCCGGGACTCAACAGTTGACACCGACCGGGACAGGGTTGAAAAACTGACAGGACCTGTACTCTTGGGTTAGAGTCCCGAGGTGCTTGTCGCTGGCTGGAAAATTTAGGGACCACCTGTATGGGGGCCTGATTGACTAAGACTTGCAACTATTCACATACTACGGAAAGCTTCGGCTCCGAGGAATCCTTGATTGGACCGACAACCGCGCACTGGGAGTGGAGAGATGGCGGAAGTAGCATGTACCCACGTGGGTTAGAGGCCCGGATTGGAGTGGTGTACTGTGCTTCCGGGTGGCGTAGGACCGGGCCCAATCTTGGAGGAATCGTGGTAGACGAGTTGGCATATGCAAGCTTGGGTGCTACATATGCAGTGTGGATAGGGACCCTCAGCTGAGTATTATTTATCCGGATTAACGCTGCTCCTCGGTTATGGAGACTTAGTCACTGACTGTCAACAGGGAGTGGTTCTCAACTAGGTCTGTTTTGAAATGTAAAATGAATCATGAATGATTATGATGGAACAAGGAATACCGAATCTTTCAAAATAAAATTAAGGTTTACCAAAATGCTTTTCTGCAAAATACTTGAACTTGCTTAAGCCTTACCTTGACTACCCTAAGCCTGCATTCCTGAGTCTTCTCCCTTTTCTTTAGTCGGGTAAGTCTTGTTGAGTACCTTTGTACTCAGGGTTCTTTTACCCATGTTGCAGGTATGGCAGACTCCTCAGTATGCCTCGGACCCTGCTGTGTGACTGTTGTTCAGGAAGAGGCCGATGAGGCCGATGAGTGATTATTCACCCTCGGGCTGGGTGATGTATCTTTATCTTTTAGTTGTTGTCATCTGCTACCCTGCCAACTCTATTTGAACTATGGTCTGTAATAATTTCACTTTAAGTTTATGTTGAACACTGGTTTGTAAAACTATTGTTATTTAAGTCTTCCGCTATTACTCCGATGTTATTTGTCAAAATGTTCAAGAGATTGTAACTGAATTGTGAGCTGATCCTGCGGACATCGGGCACTGATGTAGCCCAGTGGCGAACCCGGTCTTAATCTCTTGGCTGTACGGATCGACTGTCAGTGGTTGATAGTGATCAGTGGGCCATGGGATTAGGGTCGTTACGTCACAGAGTGGTATCAGAGCATCTCACTATGACGTTGTAATTTTTTTTTTGCGAAAACTTCAAAATGTTTTTAACAAAAACTAAACTTGACTATTTTTGAGTCCAAATTGCCTCTCTCATCTCATCTTGTCTTTGGCAACTAGTAGCAGACAACTTGTATAAGCCCTATGTACCTTATCTTAGTAGTGGCATTGCCTTGTTCCGTAGGAACGAATCATGCATCATGTCATTATCACTTAAGTTAACTTCCTCTCTAAGTCGGTTGGGTTAGTGTGCCTATACCTCTTTCTTGCTAGCCTTTCTCATCTATAACCTCTTGTCCAGATATGGCCATCATCAAGCGGACTGCTCGCAAGTCGACTGGACCAAACGGTGTGCCGCGTCACCAGCTGGCGCCACGCACCGGAGAAGAGACTGGAGAATCCTCCAATGGTCATCGCTTCCTTCCCCGCCGCACCCGCAAGCAGCTGAAGGAGGAAATCAAAATCTGAAGGCTGAAATGGAGAACATGGAGCATGACTTCTACCTTTCCCGCATGGAGTTTTATGAGGCAACGAGCTTCCCTGGAGCAGGCCAATCGGAACACACGGTTCGCGCTATCGAGCAGCGCAATGATGCTTGGACCCGCGAGGATGTTAACCAGAGCCCAGCTCCACGGACTGCAGCATACACAGCTCAATTGAACAGTTTAATTGATATGCTTCATGAGGAAGTGCATCAGCTGTATGCTCAACTCCACCCCATGGTACCTCCAGTCATGGAAGACCCTGAGGACGGAGTAGTGGAAGAACCCGAAGTGGAGCAAGTCCCAGAAGTGGACAACGAGATTGCACCCGCTGAGGATGTCCACGCTGAGGACGAAGACGAGGAGGAAGAGCCTGAGCTCATCCTCGAAGAGAAGACGACGACGAGGACATAATCATCATCGATAAAGACTAAGCTCGTCGCTAGGAGATGGAAATCCCGTGTGTCCTGTACCACCTGCTTACCTAAAACCTTAGTCTAGGTTTGGGAGCGTTAGTTTGTTAAGTCAAGTCTGTATCTTTCTTTCGTACCTTTTCCCTTTATCAGTCAGTTGACACCTGTCAGTGTCTGTATCCATCAGGCTACCTTTGAATCAATGAAGCTTGTCAGTCAGTTGTTTTCAAAGCTCTATCTATGAATGCTAAGTTCTAAGTTGCTTAACAGATGCCGGTGAACACCCGCACTGGAGCTGGAGGTTCCGGAAATGCCAACCTTCCCAATCCTCCACCAGTACCCAGCCACTCTTGCAGATGCCATTGCAGCTTTGGCAGCCGCTGCTAACCTGATGGCTCAGAATCAGGGGCAGCAGAACTTTGCTCACCGTGGTCGTCACGATGCCAACCGTGAGACTACCTATGCAGACTTCACCGAGACCCGACCACCGGTCTTTACCAGGGCCGATGAACCCCTAGAAGCTGACGATTGGCTCCGCACCATGGAGCAGAAGTTTGGTCTGATCAACTGCACCAATATCCAAAAGCCCCGTTTCGCTTCTCAGCAGCTTCGTGGACCAGCAAGTGCTTGGTATGCTAATCTGGTAGCTGCCCAGCCAGAAGGTCACCAGTTGACCTGGGAAGAGTTCCGAACTGCTTTTCGTGCTCATCACATCCCTTCCGGATTGATGAAGATGAAGCTTGATCAATTCCTGGCGCTTCAACAGAAAGACTCCACAGTCATGCAGTATGTGGGTCAATTCAATCACCTCAGTCAGTATGCCTCTGAGTATGTCAACTCAGATGAGAAGAAGAGGGATTGTTTCCTCAGAGGACTACATCCTAAGATCCGCCGAAGCTTGTCCATAACTTGACCGGTTCTTATCATGATGTAGTTGACCGGGCTGTTGCTTTTGAAGAAAGCAATCGCCAGTACCAGGAAGAGAAGAAGAAGAAGAAGGCAGGGTCCAGCAGCTTCTCTGGCAATCATAAACGCCAGAGGATCATCTATCACCCCAGCCACCACCACCAAAATCGCCTACCTTATCCCCACCAGCAAGTGGTTGTCCGTACTGCGGCTACCACCCACAACGCCAACCAACAGAGTGCCACGCAGCCGAACGCCCCAGGTGTTCGTATATCCAATCCGCAAACAGCTTACAATCATCCCTGCTACAACTGCGGCCAGACTAGCCACCTGGTCTCGTGATTGTCCGAAGCCCAAGAAGTTTGCAACAGAACTTTCAGAAGGGTCCTGGAGGACCTCAGCAGCAGCAGCACCGTGCCCTGCAGCAGCACGCTCAGAAGGGCAAGTTCGTCAAGAAGCACGGGCAAGTCTACTACACCACCGTCAGTGATATCCCAGAGGGAGAGCCCGTCATGATCGGTAGGTTTCCCGTTGCCAACCATCCTGCAGTTGTGTTGTTTGATTCTGGTGCATCGCATTCCTTCATCAGCCGTACTTTTGTCATCAAACATGAGATATCAATTGAAGCTTTAAAAGAAAATTTCTGCATATTTTCACCTGGAGGGCGTATAAGCACTAAGGAAGTGGTTCGCAGTATACCCGTAATTTTGGGGGAACATTCATTTCCCACCACTATGATAGTACTGCGTGATCAAGAGATAGATGTTATTCTAGGCATGAACTGGATGTGTCAGTATAAAGCCATGATCGACATCCTGAATAGAGTTGTGAGAGTGGATATTCCTAACAGTACCTCCAAACTCCTTCTCCAACTTCCAATGCCTCAAAAACCAGCAGCCACTCAAATAAACACCACCTATGTTCTGGAAACCAGAGACATCCCCGTGGTCTGTGAATTCCCTGATGTTTTTCCAGAGGATTTACCTGGTCTACCTCCTGACCGTGATGTTGAGTTTGCCATAGAGCTAAAGCCCGGGACTGCTCCCATATCCCGCAGAGCTTATCGAATGCCTCCCAGAGAGTTGGCAGAGTTGAAAACTCAGTTACAAGAATTGTTGGACAAGGGTTTCATTCGCCCAAGCTCGTCTCCTTGGGGCTGTCCTGCAAACTTTGTAAAGAAGAAAGACAAAAGTCTCAGGTTGTGTGTTGACTATCGTCCTCTCAACGAGGTCACCATCAAAAACAAATATCCTTTGCCTCGCATTGATCTCCTCTTTGATCAACTAACTGGAGCCAAGGTGTTTTCCAAGATCGACCTCAGATCTGGCTATCACCAAATAAAAATTCGTCCAGAAGATATCCCTAAAACAGCTTTCACCACCAGATACGACCTATATGAGTACTTGGTCATGTCCTTCGGCTTGACCAATGCCCCTGCTCACTTCATGTACCTCATGAACTCTGTTTTCATGCCGGAGCTTGATAAATTTGTGGTCGTGTTCATTGACGACATTCTTATCTACTCAAAAACCCCTGAAGATCACGCCAAGCATCTTCGTATCGTTCTATCCCGTCTCAGAGAACATCAGCTGTATGCCAAGTTCAGTAAATGTGAGTTCTGGTTAGATCAGATACAGTTCCTTGGTCATGTCTTATCCGCTGAAGGTGTGTCAGTTGATCCCGGAAAAGTGGCAGATATTCTGGATTGGAAGCCACCTACCACTGTTCACAAGGTCCGCAGCTTTATGGGAATGGCTGGATATTATCGTCGGTTCATCCCAGATTTCTCAAGAATCGCCAAGCCTATCACCGCGTTGTTGAAGAATGATGTGAAGTTTGTCTGGTCATCAGCCTGTGAGCAAGCCTTTCAAACTTTGAAGAAACTGTTAACTACATCACCAGTGCTAGCCCAGCCAAACATCGAGAAGCCCTTTGATGTCTATTGTGATGCATCTGGAACTGGTTTGGGCTGTGTGTTGATGCAAGAAGGTCGAGTAATCGCTTATGCCTCCCGGCAGCTTAAGCGACATGAGGAGAATTATCCCACTCATGATCTTGAGTTAGCAGCAGTAGTGCATGCCTTGAAGATTTGGCGTCATTATCTGTTGGGCAGTACTTGTAACGTGTACACTGATCACAAAAGCCTGAAGTACATCTTCACTCAAGAAGAGCTGAATATGAGACAAAGAAGATGGCTTGAGTTAATTAAGGACTATGATCTCGAAGTGCACTACCATCCGGGTAAGGCGAATGTGGTCGCCGATGCACTCAGTCGCAAGTCGCATTGCAATCATCTGATGATGAAACCCAATGTTTCTTCTCTATGTTATGAGCTAGAAAAGCTGGGTATCCAAGTGATTCCGCAAGGAGCTCTAAATAATATCAGAATAGGGACCCCTATCAGAGAGCAGATCATCACTGCACAGAAGGATAACCCTGGAATCAAACATATCCTCGAAAAGGTCCAAGCCGGAAAGGCTAATTGCTTCAGGATTAATAACGAGGGAGTGGTATGGTTTAAGAATCAGTTAGTAGTTCCTAAAGTGCCTGAATTGAGACAGTTAATCCTTGATGAAGCACACTTAACTAGATTCTCTATCCACCCCGGCAGCAACAAGATGTACCAGGACTTGAAACAAAGGTTCTGGTGGACAAAGATGAAGATCGAAATCGCTCGCTATGTCGCTCGCTGTGATACTTGTCAGAAGGTCAAGGCTGTGCACATGAAGCCTGGAGGAGAGCTACAACCCTTACCTGTACCTGCCTGGAAATGGGACGATATCAGTATGGATTTCATAAATGGGCTGCCCAAGACCCAAAAGGGGTATGATTCCATTTGGGTAATCGTGGATCGTCTCACAAAGCAAGCTCACTTCCTGCCAGTGAAAACCAGCTACACTGTTCCCACATATGCCACTTTGTACAAGGACAACATAGTCAAACTCCATGGCATACCCAAGAGCATCATCTCCGATCGTGGTACCCAGTTTGTCGCAAAGTTTTGGAAAGCGTTCCATACCTCACTTGGAACCAAGCTCTTGCATAGTACAGCATATCATCCACAAACGGATGGGCAAACTGAGCGAGTCAACCAAGTATTGGAGGATATGTTGAGAGCCTGTGTGCTCACCTTTGCAGATACTTGGGATAATTGTTTGCCCTTGGCGGAATTCTCATATAATAACAGTTACCAAGAAAGCATCAAGATGGCACCCTTTGAAGCACTGTACGGTCGTCGTTGTCGTACACCTCTCAGTTGGTCTGAACCTGGAGAAAGAGAACTCTTTGGAGTGGAACTAGTACAAGATATGGAAGAGAAAGTCAAGCAAATACAAGAGAATATGAAGATTGCACAATCTCGACAGAAAAGTTATGCTGACAAGAGACGTCGACCTCTGCAGTTTGAGATCGGGGATTACGTGTATCTAAAGGTCTCACCCACCAAAGGAGTCACTCGTTTTGGAGTTAAAGGGAAATTAGCACCTCGCTATATTGGTCCCTTTGAGATTCTGGATCGCTGTGGCAAGGTCGCTTACAAGCTGAGTTTGCCCGATCATCTTTCAGCAGTTCATAATGTGTTTCACGTCTCCCAACTCAAGAAGTGTCTCCGAGTGCCCGAGCATGTGGTTGAAGTTGAAGGTGTTGAGCTAGAACCTGATTTGTCTTACTCTGAGTACCCAGTTCGCGTGTTGGATCACAAAGATCGTGTTACCCGGAGGACTACCACAAGATGGTACAAGATCCAGTGGAACCAACACTCTGAAGAAGAAGCCACTTGGGAATCAGAAGACTTCTTAGCAAAGAACTATCCCGACTTTCTCAATACTCTGTAGATGTAAGTTTTGTCTTTTCCTTCTTAAAACGTGGAATCTCGGGGCGAGATTTCTTTTTAGGGGGGAAGGCTGTAACACCCCTGGTGTTTAAACTGTAATTAACTTGACATATCATCATTAGCATCATCTTGATCATGATCTCATGTGTTTGCATTTGCTTAGTGTATCATTTTTATGTGAAGTACCTCTATTGCAAAAACCCTAAATAGCCCACTTTTCTCTACAAGGGCAAATTGGTAATTTCACCTCTGTGACTAGCATAGTATAATTCTTATTCCTTTGGTGTCTTGAAGTTTTGTTGTGTTGGCCAAAGTTCAAAAATCAAAATCAGATTTCAAATTCCTTTACAAAACCCTGATTTCCAAAACCCTGGATTTTAACCCTCTCTTTGTAATTTAAAAATTATTCAAAATTTGGGGTTGGCTCAAAAAGCAAAGTTGTAGATCTGGTCAGGAGAAACAACTTTGGTATTTACAAATTTTCAAGTTGCAGTACAAAGTTTTGAGTTATTTCAAATTCATTCAAGCTCCAACTTTTGTCCCCTTTTTGGTTTTCAAAATTAGTTTGAAAACTAATGAGTTTCTGGAAAAATGTATAATAGCAAAGTTGTAGGTTTTGATAAAAGGAACAACTTTCATGTTTACAGATTTTCAAGTTTCAGTTTGAAATCCAGAGTAATTTTGATTTGAATCAAGTTTGAAAAAGTGTCCCCTTTACTGTTTTCAAATTTGTTCAAAAACTATTTGGAATTTGAAAATGTTCATTTTGACAAAGTTGTAGATCGCCTTTTTCTGAACAACTTTGGTATTTTGAGTTTTTGCTGCACAGTTCAATTTTTGAGAGTAATTTGCAAAATACAAAATCTGCTCAAAGTCAAAAGCTAGGGCATAGCCCTGTTCATCTTCCCGGGCGAGCTAGGGGGGGGCCCGGCCATGGAACCCCGCCGGCCTTCGCGTTTGCCGCGCGTCCGAGTCCCGTTCGCCTGCGCTGACCCGACGCCTGCGACCGCACCATCATTTCGCACGCGCACGGCGCAGAGCTGACCTCGCGCACCCGTCCCCCACCCTGTTTTCTTCGGCCGCCGCGTGTTCGCCGCCGGCAAGCCATACGCCCGGTCCCCGAACGCCAAATCCGCTGCTCTTCATCATGTTTTCGGTAGCACGCGCGACACCCGATCTTATCCGCGCCCAAGCAGCGCTTAACCGCCTCTGCCCGCGCCTATAAAAGAGGTCGCCGGTGAGCCGGAGCTCCGCACTCACTCCGCCACCGTCGCCAGCGCTAGCCAGAGCCTCCGCCTCTTCACCAGCTAGCCCAGAAGCTCCGCCTTGAGCCTGTGAAGCTTTCCCGCGCCTCAATTTTACCTCCGCCGCTCTCAATCGCCCGGCGTAACCTCATCTCCCCCAACTCCGGCGAAACGCCGGTAAGCACGGGTCTGAGAAATTCTCACTCCCCGGTCTTGATCATCTTCCTCCGACCGCTGTCCTTTCTTCCTCGCCGCAGTGCGCCCCTAACCGCACCCTCGGCGACTCTTTTGGTGCTCAGGAACGCCGGAACGCCGTCGCGACGCGGTTCTGCCCGCCGACGACCCCCGCTCCGTCGACCTCCTAGCTCCGACCATCCCCTCGCCTCGCCACCGCGCGTCATCGACTGCCGGTGAGCTCCTGAACCTCTCCATGCCCTTGGTTTCGGCCGCGAGCCCCTGCCGTGGCCGGAACACCATCTCGCCGCCGTCGGGTGACCGCCGGCGGGAGGAAGACGAAGCACAGTGCCGTTTTTCTTTTTCTCATACATGTGAATAGTGTTCAGATTTCATCTTTTTGTGTTATTTTCTGTGTTGATCCATAAATTCTGAAATTTTTGTGGTAGACTCTTTATGCTCTGAAGTATTTTATAAAAATATAAAACTTGACTTTTCTGCAAAAATTTGAAAATGAAAAATCTCCCTTTTAATTAATAAATGATGGTTTTGGATTTTTAGAAAATGATTTATAACTCCAAAATTTATGAGATCACTTTTTGTGAGCTAGTTATGCCATGACAAGTCTCTGGTGAAATTTTGAAGTCTTTTGAAACAAGTTGATTTTTGAGCTTTATTTAATTAAGGGATAGTGCCTTTTGTTAATTAAATGTCTAGATTTTATTGAGCACCTTAATGACCTCCAAAAATTATGAAATTTGTTTTGCCATATAGTTGTACTCTAATGAACTTGTGTGATTAATTTGGTAATTTTTGGAGCACCTTCATAAAATGACCTTTTTAAATAAATAAGAAAAATTGAAAAGGTGATTAGAGTTAGCGTTGAATGCCCTGTTAAGTGACTTTTGGGATTGCTTGATGTTCATAGACCCCTACCCTTTGGTCTATGATGTTTGTGATGCTATGTTGGTTGATGCTTAGGATAGTTATGATAAAGTCTAGTTTAATCAAATTTTGCTTAAGGAAGAAATGGTTACTTTTATGCTCAACCTAGATTTCGTTTATGCCTTGCCTTAGAGTAATCTAGTATCAGTGGTTTGTCTTGCACCTTAAGTCCATATCACCATTCTCATGAGCATTCATCATTGCATCCGTATAGTTGACGAAGAAGGCCCTGAAGTCGAGGTAGCCACCGAAGGATCTGTCCCCGAGGCAACCCCGAGCTCCGACGCTTATACCTACCCCGAGTCTACTCTTTTTGCCGTCCAAGGCAAGCCCCGGTGCATTTAACCCTACCTTGCTTTTATAAATGCTTTCTTTAAATGTTTTGAGTTAAATTATTGCATTAGGTTGATAGGAGTTGAGTGAAATCCTATCTGATGCATTATCTACCTTGACCAATGATACACCCGATACCTGCTTTTCAAAAACTATTTGAAAAATGCTTAGCAATGCTATATGATAGATTTGCAATAAAAATGCCAAGTTCAAAAGTGTGATCACTTTAAGAATATTTATGGGAATTTCTGGTTTACTCCCACCATTGGCTAAGTATCTGATCCGTACCTAGTCAATGGGAAGGAGAGGTTGTCCTTGCGTACGGTGCCGTCATGTTGTAGTCCGGGACTCAACAGTTGACACCGACCGGGACAGGGTTGAAAAACTGACAGGACCTGTACTCTTGGGTTAGAGTCCCGAGGTGCTTGTCGCTGGCTGGAAAATTTAGGGACCACCTGTATGGGGGCCTGATTGACTAAGACTTGCAACTATTCACATACTACGGAAAGCTTCGGCTCCGAGGAATCCTTGATTGGACCGACAACCGCGCACTGGGAGTGGAGAGATGGCGGAAGTAGCATGTACCCACGTGGGTTAGAGGCCCGGATTGGAGTGGTGTACTGTGCTTCCGGGTGGCGTAGGACCGGGCCCAATCTTGGAGGAATCGTGGTAGACGAGTTGGCATATGCAAGCTTGGGTGCTACATATGCAGTGTGGATAGGGACCCTCAGCTGAGTATTATTTATCCGGATTAACGCTGCTCCTCGGTTATGGAGACTTAGTCACTGACTGTCAACAGGGAGTGGTTCTCAACTAGGTCTGTTTTGAAATGTAAAATGAATCATGAATGATTATGATGGAACAAGGAATACCGAATCTTTCAAAATAAAATTAAGGTTTACCAAAAATGCTTTTCTGCAAAATACTTGAACTTGCTTAAGCCTTACCTTGACTACCCTAAGCCTGCATTCCTGAGTCTTCTCCCTTTTCTTTAGTCGGGTAAGTCTTGTTGAGTACCTTTGTACTCAGGGTTCTTTTACCCATGTTGCAGGTATGGCAGACTCCTCAGTATGCCTCGGACCCTGCTGTGTGACTGTTGTTCAGGAAGAGGCCGATGAGGCCGATGAGTGATTATTCACCCTCGGGCTGGGTGATGTATCCTTATCTTTTAGTTGTTGTCATCTGCTACCCTGCCAACTCTATTTGAACTATGGTCTGTAATAATTTCACTTTAAGTTTATGTTGAACACTGGTTTGTAAAACTATTGTTATTTAAGTCTTCCGCTATTTACTCCGATGTTATTTGTCAAAATGTTCAAGAGATTGTAACTGAATTGTGAGCTGATCCTGCGGACATCGGGCACTGATGTAGCCCAGTGGCGAACCCGGTCTTAATCTCTTGGCTGTACGGATCGACTGTCAGTGGTTGATAGTGATCAGTGGGCCATGGGATTAGGGTCGTTACGTCACACATCCAGAGTATAGAAATCTGATACGTAGTAATATCCAGGAGGAACGTCACCAGGTGCTACACTCCCTTGATAAGGTGGCGCATTAAAATCTCTGATAATCCTCCTTGCATGTGGAGCTATTTTTGTAGCCAATGAACATATGTTATTATTCATATTCGGCTGTTGCAATGACTGCTGCATCATGCCACTATTGTCCCCAGGGTTAATTAACATCTGTTGATTTCCATTGCCATTAGGGCTGCTCAACTGCTGAACCCCGGAAGTTCCAGCTCCTTGACCACCCCCAACTCTATATGTCGGACCTCTTCTATTATTACCCAAGTTGAAAGCTTCTTTGATGGCATTTGAGAGACTATTGAGAAATGTTTCATTGTGAGCCAATAGTGTAGCGGATATTGCTTCGCTGATTGTCTCTTGCATGGCGTTGTGCTTTATTTGGATCATCGGATCAACGTGACCCTCTATAACCACCCTTGGAAAATGAGACTTCTGGATAATTTTCTTATCTCTTGTTTTGCTGAAACTTAGCAAACACATGTCCCGATGCTGCTTAACAGTTTGATCTATCAAGCGTTGGACGTCCTCTGGGAGTTCATCCATTGTCACGTTCAACACTTCATCGTTGCTAGTCGTCATGATCAAATGGCTGTGGTCCCACCAGGCGTGCCAAAAGAATGTGTTGAGATGAAAATTTGGACGAGGTGCCAACACACTCAACCACGGTCCTCAGAAGTCGTGCAGAAGCAAAGTCCTGACCTCCTGGACCTTCAAGAGATGGCGGTGCCGAATCTTGGTGAGAACGACTCCGAGGCGTGCCAGTCAATTTGACCTGCAATTGACAAGGAGAAGAAAAAGATATCAAATCCTGGATCCTGCCGGTTTGATGTCAGACAGTTCCAAATTATGCGGCTCTGATATAGCCATTATCGTAGGATTTTGAATACAAAGTCAACTCCCAAGAAAATATTATAGCATTGACATAAATGGAAGCAAAATGGCTATTAAGAATATAAAAGAGCATCATAAAAGAGAACAACCGATTAGCTTATTATATGAAGAAATAAAGATATATGTACATGTTAAGACAGCATAATACCAGTGAATCGACTAATCGTATCGACGATTCTATTCGTTAACAGTGGGGTGTTTCCATACAACCGTAATAACCAATAGATCGATAAAATAACTTGAACATCAACAGTGGGGTGTCTTCATGCAGCCATAATGATGACCAAGTTAAATCACGTCTGATACGATAAGCAAATCCATTAGCTTTAGGCCATTTAAACATATAAATTATGAAGAAAGCGTAACTGGATCAGCTATTTTAGCCGATACATGGTCCATGAAGCACGAACAAGATCTATCTGTCGAAACCATGATCCAATCTAGGATCGAGTAAATTTAATCTAGCATGCATATCAGTGGGGTTCAGAAATACAGTCGTAATAAGCATGGCAGACCAAATCTACTTGTACTTAGATCAAACCATAATTTAAACTGATATCTCGAACGCACAGCATGTAACAATCAAGATTGACAAAATAGTCGATGAGAAGCTTAGATCGGCTATTTCCTTTGATATGAACGTAAAAGGACTTTGTATAGCCAAAACTAAATAACTTTTAGGCTTAAGCTAGTTTTTCAATCTTGATTGGGCAAGATATTGTTGAAAACCAAAAGAAAACATTAAAAAGCACAAACAATATCGATAACTTAATGAATCTATTAGATTGCCAAAACTAATAGAGCCGATAACTGGTCAACATCGACAAGAGATTGTTCAGAGTCAAGACAGTCTTATAAAAGATGAAATTAAGCCAATAACTAACCCATGTCATAGCTAAACAAGAGTTTGGTCGATGCCAAATACAGCCTTATTGAACGATAACACGAGCCGTTGGTAAAAACTTACAAGCAAACCGGAGGTCGGTCTTAGCTGATGCAGCCCTACCTGGTTGAAGATTCCGCCGGGTTCTACCTTTCTCCTACTCCTAGGGTTTTGGCTGGTGGCCGATGTATTGATTGATTGAGAGATCTCTACAAAAATCAGGTTTCTAGCTATTTATAACCCGGTAGACTCTTATCCTAACACGACTAGGATATAATACAATAAAAGACGTCCTGAACGTGAACTCCTTTGGCCGAGCCCGATTCGTCTTCAAAGCCCATTGGGTCTGGTCCACATGAATTCTTCTGGTCGTGTCTAGATCCAAGCAGGCTTCTTTTATGGCTGATTTTTCCTCTAATAAATCAGTAGTTTGTGCATACAAAATAAAAATCCCTTCTGATCCAAAATCTGGTGTAAACATAATCTCCACTTGCTTTTGTATATATTCTCTGAACTAAAAAGACATGTAAAAAAGCAAGTGTGGGGGAGCACTCCTCGATTCGTCATGCAGGTATGATAATGTTTAAAATACAATTTCTTCACATGCCTGCCAGCTCCCTAGCAATAAGAGGAAAAAATGATTTATCATAAAAACTACTTCTTCCGAATTAACAAACCCATGCACCATTATGTCTTTGTTTGAAGATTTGTTCACTTGTTGTTCCAGGTGAATTATTGCAAACTGTGAACAACTCTGTATAGGGACCCCATTTTATCTAGGTAATTGGATTATGAGATATAGTAGGATGACTTGACACTTGCCATCTTTTGCAAAGGTACTTGGGATTTACATTTTCAAAATACAAAAAGTTCAAATAGCATGTTCCTCTATGATGCAAACGTCCTACCAAAGCCATATGAATTATGCTAGATTTATACACATCCTACATTCATATGCTACTTGCTATCATGTTGAGCTTGGTCAAATTGTTGTGACTTATGTTGAGATTCTTGTCATACACCCATGATTTGAGATTCATGTACACGCCATATATATCGCTAACTCTTGCACTAAGAGTTACGCAAAACATGTCACCCATCCACCGCAAATAAAGCTCTGTTCATTCGGTCACATATCTCTCTCACAAAAATCCTCCAAAAAGAGCTACGGGCTATGCAAGAAGAAATATCCATGCCAATGCAGCATGAGATGAAAAAAAAATCCATGCCAAAAAGCCCATTGAAAAAATGGTCAAGTGCCCGCAGTAGAATTAGGGGTATACTTAATACCCACCTGAAAAAAAAGAGAGAAAAGGAGATAGCCCATAGTTTCTAAAATATTCCAAAAAGAGAGGGATCTTGACACAAGAGCACAAAAAGATCAAAGATTCCACACACTTGCACATCTCGATCAAAGTGTATGACTTGCATCTCCATGTAGTTCGGTTTTTGACTTAGCAAAACCATGTGATGCAAGTATGCCACGCTTTTTATCCCTACCCAAAGCTCCACACATACCTTGTAGCAGGTAGGATGAAAAAGAAGGCACGACAAAAGCCTTTGGTAAGGGTCCACATACACACATATATCTATGTGACTAGAGAGAATCATATGAGGAACATTTGCTATCTTTGATTATCAAAACATCATAAAAACCCAAGTTTCTCTGAGCAGGGATGCGCAGGAAGATTTGAATCCAGGCTGTTCATTATCCAATCACCCAATATATTTTGGTAGACACTTTGAATGTTCACAGGTGCGGGTGAAGCCTGAAATAACTCGTGTGCAGGTTTTTCAATCAAGGAAGATAAACCACCTTAGTCTGAGCTTTACTCGAGGACGAGCAAAGGGCTAAGTGTGGGGGGTTTTGTTGGCGGTTCATTACACACATTTTATACCGCCAACTTTTATCTAGAACCTGCACTTCCAGAACCAAAACTTAGAATTAGGACTTAAACTAACAACTTCCATGAGTTTTGGATATATCAATTGTCTTGCAGGAATCACAGGTAAAACTACACTTGGGATGGGCCAAAAGTGCATACCAAATTCAACATATCAAGGCCCAGCACTTCTGGCCCAGCCGAATAAGAGAAATAGAGCTCAAAGCCCATCAATACTCCAAACCAGACCCAACAACCTCGATGGACATGGCCCACACTACCTTAGGGACCCACCAGAGTGAGTCAGGCATGAGAGGGGCCACCAGGGGTGCGCCCGCACCGCTGTTGCGGCCGCACCACCAGGTGCACCACTCGAGCCCAAATTTTGTCGGTGGCTCGTTACAGCATTTCTCATGTCGGTTGTTGAGGTTTGCCACATTCAATGTATCTGCAACGTCGGTTTGGAGGTCAGTTCTACACTTTCCAAATGGAGAGAAGAGGATCTTCACCCCTCGAAGGCATCTCCACTATAAAAGAAGGGCCCCAAGAGCTTCTACAACCATTCAATACCATTCAATTATTCATTCATTCATTCTTTCATTCATTTAGTTGTAGAGTAGTGTAGTTCCATTCCCACCTTGTGAAGGATTCATTCAAGAGATGAAGTAGTGCTACATTCTAGCTCTAGTAGCTAGCGGGAATAGGGAGCGAGTGAGTGCAAGTTTGAGAAGTGCCGAAGTTGTCGGCTTGCTCCACAAGTGTACCTCTACACTTAGCGGAAGAAATACCGGAATCGCCGGTACAACTTCTATTGTACCTCGATGAATCGCAATACTACTAGGAGTATTAAGGTTCGTGTTGATCTTTGTATTCAAGTTCTTATCATGTTCTAGCTTTTCGCTAGCTTAGTTTGTTGGACCGATTGTTCACCTTCGGGTGGGTGCTCTAGTAAGAGGGTGCAAGTCCTGATCGCTGCTAGAGTAGTGGCCCTTAGCGTATACACGGTGTTTATGCTAAGTGGTTACAGGTTGGTTGCCTGAGTCTCCATGGTTGAGGAAGTAGGCGACAGGTGGTGATAGCCCTGTCCGTCCTTCGTAATCCACCCACGTTCGGGATTCTAGGTAGAGCTGTATCGGCATAGACTGGGAAACCAGTTTCACCCATTGACCAAAGCAAACTACGTTAGTTGAGCTTGAGCACCTAAGGACTCGTTACCTAGAGAAACCTTGCTACCCTGAGTCATCCTTCTTCTTACCTAAGCCGAGAGATCTTTACACAGAGACTATAGCACACTGTTTCCTGTGGAAAATATGATACCCTGAATACTTCTGGGTGAAGTGCTACAACGGTACTTCCGTGCGCTTGCGGACTTTTCTGCTTATGCTAAGAAATCCCAACAGTGCTCAACTCTACTTGTTTCTACCTAATTCTAATTCTAATCTCGAAGTAGAGCTCTAATCTAATCTCTAATCTCTGGAACCCTAACTATGTCTCTCTAATTGCCTGAAGATAGATCTAATGCCTTGATATGAAGATGATGTCTCAGGTGGGGTCTGGGTTTTCTTTTATAGCCCGGTGGGATGAACCGTGACCCTCGGATCAAACCGACCTTGAACAAAGGCCTAGATGCGTTGAGGAGCTTGGTTAGGTCACGCTCCACGAAGATGGGCCCGAGAGGATCTTGGCCCAGGCCGATCGGTCTGGGGGTGGGGCTGGCCGACCCCACCTTTCATCCCCCAGGTGGTTGCTTCGTCGTGACGTCTTCTGCAACCTCCCTTGTTGCCCTAATGCGCCTTTCCATCTGTTTGCAGGATTTGTCGTGTTGGAGTAGGATTCAATCTCTTTCCATCTTCTTTAAAACTCCCTGGAAAATAGTAATTCACCAATGTTGTTGAATCTGTCAGTTTAGTCCCCGTATTATGTTGCTTGGTGATTACTCCAGGTTGTTCTAGAAGCTTCCATGTCGTATCCAACAAGGACTCTCTCGTCGGGACTCCAAATGTAGCAAACCATATGTCCAGTTTCATCGTCTCGACGAGCTCTTCACAATGGTATAGTCTAATTCATCACTTGAGATACTTTTATTTAGTCAAATGTTGATGTTCCTGTAAAACAAGTGAGAACTACACAACTCGTGGAACTTGTTACAATCAAACACTACAACTTTGCATTGTCACATGTTTATCATTATTTTATGCACTAGTTGATGGTATAATGTTGACTGTAAGGACTATCAACACCTGCACACCTGCACATCAACACAACCAAGAGACATGCTGCCACTGACCCCTCTCGGTGAGCCTGTTGATCAATCACTCATCACAAAGGGCCAAACTACAAGGGCACATATGAACCATGTGTTCGCAAATTCACCATTATCCTAGAGTTTTTATGAATTTTCAAAAAGCTTAAAAACATATGTTGCCAAATTAAACAATGAATCCAACGAGAAAGTCAAACACACCATTGAATCGAGAAGTGCATGTGTATGGAAAATGGAGTCGGATGCTCTTTTGAATATATTACTCTCTTCTATCTATTAGAGACACATGTCTATCAGGCTAATTCTCCTGGTGGGCACGTGCCCATTTTTTCTGGTATTCATTTTTTTCTCTTTTTTTGAGGTTCCGGATACTTGTCCCTTTTTATTTCCTTAGATCTTTCTTTTTTCTTTGAGCGGACACTTGTCCATTTTTATTTCCTCAGATTTTATCTCTGTTTTTTCAATAGTCACATGCTTCCAACAAACTTTTGAGTGGATAGCAATAATTATGAGCATTTATGCAGAAGACAGATGAAATGTGTAAGTGATCTCAATTCAATAGTATGATAACTTATCATAGGGTCAACAAAGCTTAATTTAACTCAATGCAATTATTGGTCATATTAATATTGGAAACTCTCAGGAACTCTAGCGTTGTTTTAGAACAAGATAACAGCGTCACAAATCATATCTGTTAATTAGCTAAACTCTGGATCAAACATTAGCTACCCATATATTTAATTTTATTTTAAGGCATAATTAATAATTCTTAGGAGAACTCGTGCTTGAAGGCTAGGTACTAGAAAGAAATTAGAATAGAGCAACCATTCATCATTTCCATTTTAAGAAATTAGAGAGAGTTCTTCAAACTAGACATGCTTTATTTATTTAAGCTAACACACACTATAACCTACTACTTAAAAACATTAATATAGTAGTAAGACATACCTGAATCACAAAGATAACGGGGGTGCGCCTCCCCCAAGCTCGATGTTGTTGTAATAGTGTTGAGCCTTCATGTGCCCATATTTTATTTGTCTTTTTTAATTAATGGTGAGTTTTCATGTGCCCATATTTTTGAATTTATTTATAGAAAGAGAAACTTAAGAGGATCAGGATACTTACTTGGATAAACGGGAGTGTCTTCCCTCAAGCTGAATGTTATCGTAGTCGTTCGATCTTGCAATGTAGCGGATTGGCGGTGGGTATGTACTTCCTTTATCAGAGCTTTGATTGATGTTGATGGTTATCAAAACAGTGCTCCAATAGTGGATGGAACATCCACTTGCTCGTTAGCTTTTCTTCGTCCTTCAAATCCTGTGAAACTCAAATAGACAATTGTTGACGCTAAACTTTGTGTCTTTGGAGCCAAGCACACTACGAGGCCCTCAGAGACCGTGTGGAGCAAAGGGTCCTAATCTCCTGAACCTCTAAGGACAATGTCGGTCTTGGTGAAACCGAATCCGAGGTGTGCCAGTCAATTTGACCTGCAATTGACAAGGAAGAAGAAAATAATATCAAATCATGGAACCTGCCGGTTTGGTGCCAAATAGTTCCATAATGTACGGCTCTTGAAGCAGCCAATATCAGAGGAATTTGACTAGAAAGTCAACTCCCAATAGTGCAAAAATATATAATCATTGAAATCATAGAACAACTATTCAAGATATGTAAAAGATCATGGATACAACTAGCCAATCTAACTTAGTTGATGAAGGAAAATATGATTCTACATATACAACAAAACCAATATAAAACCAGCTTATTGACTAACTGTATCGGCAATTTTGGTCATTAACATTGGGTTTTTCCGTACGGCCATAATAACGACCAGATCGACAAAATAGCTTAATTGTCAACAGTGGGATGTCTCCATGCAGCCATAATGATAATTAAACTAAATCACGTCCAATATGATTTACAAATCCGCTAGTTTTAGACTGGAGCGTGCGTATACGTTATGAAAGAAAGGGTAACTGGATCGGCTATTTAGCCGATACAGGGTCCATGAAGCACAAACAAGATCTATCTGTCAAGCTATGATTTGATCCAAAACTAAATGAATCTACTTTAACATGCTTATCAATGGGTTCGAAAATACAGCCATAACAAGCATATTGAACGAAATCTACTTACTTTCGAATCAAACTATAACTAAATAGATATCTCGAACGCACAACATGTGACAATCGAGATCGATAAGTAAGCCGATATGAGTCTAGATCGACTATCTCTATTAAGATAGGCATGAGATTGCTTTGGACAATCAATCTAGAAGGCGTTTAAGCTTAAGCTGAGTTGTCAATCTCGATTGGGCAGGATATGCGGATACATGGGTGTATGCCGGGTCTCTGAGTGTTGAGTGATTGTCAACTGGGATGATGCGCATGTTCTTTGGCTTGTGTTGTGCAGGTGTCGAGCACGGATACAGTGATCGACGGCGAGGTGAAGGTCAAGTTGAGACGTGCCGTGCCGATGGACCGGGTGCGGTGAAGGATGGGCGTGCCGTGCGGCGGACGTGCCATGCCGAGGTACCGAGCGGTGAAGGGCGGACGTGAGGCTTGGACTGAGGGACCAGAGGCCCGAGGATCAGCTGTGGTGGCTGGCAGCCTGTGACGACGACAAGTGAAGAAATGCGGTCATGTGTTGCCTGAGTCGTAGACTCAAGGGACACGTGTCGGTGGACGGGGTGCACGGGAGGTGCATCCCATCTACGACGTCGGTTTGGTGGTAGAGCCAGGGAAAAACCATCGGATGGACGGTTTCCAGGTTTGGGCCTCAAAACCTGGGCGTGGACGGTTTCCGAGTTTGGCCACAAAACTCGGGCTGAGGGTTTCCGAGTTTGGCCACAAAACTCGGGCTGAGGACGGTTTCCAGGTTTGGGCCTCAAAACCTGGGCGCTGAGGGTTTGCTGAGTTTGGCCTCAAAACTCAGAAGCTGGTGGGCTGGTTTCCCGGTTTGGGCCTCAAAACCGGGGGTTGGCTGGAAAAGACTGGTTTCCCGGTTTGGGCCACAAAACCGGGGGTGCAGAGCGAGGACGGCACGTGGCGGCGATCCGGAGGTTGCGTCGAGGCAACGCTTCGAATTGTGCGGGCGTGGCCGTCAGATACACCTACCACCGAGTTGGTCCAGAATAACCCTAGGGTTTAGCTGGTTCGCTCTGTAATTAGAATAGAGAGGGGTAGAGTAGGAAATAGACTTAGGCTAGTAGTAGGATAAGTAGTCGGGAGACACCCTCCTCCCATCTATCTCAGTTTTAGCCATCTCATTTGCTTCCTGCGCTTAGGGTTTCCTGCTCTCCCATCCCTTGCTGTAGCTGAGATCCGCAGAGAGACTTGCAACTCTGTGTACTGTTGATTTTGAGGAAAGGAGGCCGTAACCTCCTTGTCGTAGCGTGTGTTTGCGCTTCGGCTTGCAATTCGTGGGTGTGATTCGCGCTTTGTTCGTGTTCTTCGCGGAATCCTTTTTCTCCACGATTTTCCCGTCGCTTGATCTCTTTGCTCAGTTCGTCTTTTGCAATTCCGTTTGAACTGGTTTGTTCTAGATCATGAGGCACTTCTTTCCACCGAAGGAATCATCCTCTAACCTCACGGTCTAGGAGATCGATCGATTTTTCATTTCGGGTCAAGTTTTCTCCCTTCCCCCGAAATTCTTTGATTCACCGTTTTGGAGTTAGGTTCGAGCCATGATCTCTTAGAGATAGCTCACTACACTCCTTGTGACTCATCTCACCAAGTTTGATCCCTAGAGGATTTGTTTTGGGTGAGATCGAGGCGATTCGGTGGACGAACAGTGCTGCTGCGCATCGACCGGACGCTCCATCGGGGTGACCGGACGCACTGCGCGTGAGTCCGGTCGATGAACATCACGTGCAGTGTTCCTGTGTTCGACCGGACGCTCTGTTGATTTAGTGACCGGACGCACAGGTCTCACTGTTCACTGGGCTAGTTGGCTTTTGACCGGACGCACTGTAGCTGACCGGACGCACCGTACGCCAGAGTCCGGTCAGAAACAGAGAGGTCCAAAACCTGTTATTGTGTGACCGGACGCGTCTGGTCCCTGCTGACCGGACGCAGGCCAGAGTCCGGTCGCTGCTGTTTCGCGCTGTTTCATTCGCGGTTCGCTCGCTCGTTGACGGATTCAAGTTCCGTCTTTTGCGTTGGCTTTCTAGAGTTGTGTAGTGTCCCGCTGTGCTTCTAGGAAGCATCCACCCTTCTTCTAGGGTCGTGGACATTAGCAAGCTCGAGGGTTCGCTCTTGGGGTTAATTTTGGGACAGAGGCATCGAGTTTCCGTAAGGAAATTTTGAAGCTCCCATTCACCCCCCCTCTGGTCGCTTTCTGGTAGCTTCTCGGTCCTTCAATTGGTATCAGAGCAGGTTAAGGATCTTCCACCTTAGCCGGTTCCAGATCCACAGAAGGCGACATGGATCGCGGCGTGGGCAAACCGCCGTTTTTCGATGGGACGAACTATGCGTATTGGAAGATACGCATGTCGGCCTATCTGCAGAGTTTGGGTGCCTCTATTTGGGATATTTGCAACTCTGCTGATTACGTGGTCTTGGCTGCTCGTGTCACTCAGCAATAGATCGATGAGCACGATGCCAATAGCCGAGCCCGTAATGCTCTCTTTTCTTGTTTGAGCATGGGTGAGTTTGATCGCGTTTCTCACCTCGCTACGGCTTGGGAGATCTGGGACACCCTCATGCGTTTCCATGAGGGCACCTCTCAAGTCAAAACCCGACTCTATGAGTCGTTCAAGCGTGAGTATGAGAACTTTCGACATCAGCCTGGCGAGAGCATAGAAAGTTTATTCGCTCGCTTTCAGGTGATTGTCAACAGGATGAGGGCTAACAAGGAGCAGTTGCCTTTTGACGATCATGAGCGTGCTTTGAAGCTTTTGCACACTCTTGATCGGTCGGTGTGGGATTCCAAGGTTCAGGCGATCATCGAATCGCCTAACTATGAGACCCTCACCTGCGACGAGCTCTTTAGTAAGCTCAAGTCCAGTGAGATTGACGCCATGTCGAGGGCTTCTTATGCGAACCCTTCTGGCCCGACTATGGCTTTGGTTTCGGGCTCTTCTACTAACCCCTCTGCTGGTTTTGCACTTTCATCTCTCTTTACTGTCACAGAGGACCAGCTGGAGTCTTTGGGGGACGATGAGTTGGCTTTGCTTGCCAACCGGTTCTCGCGGTTCCACAACAACCGCATGAACCGTCGCCGCGGAGGAGGACGCTCAGGATGCTATGAGTGCGGCGACCCCGACCACTTCATCGCCAACTGCCCCAAGAAGAAGCATTCATCTGGGAAGGGCGATCATGGGCACAAGTACGACTCCGGCAAGCGCAAGGAGAAGTACGTTCCCGCGAGGCACAAGCGGAGGGGCGGCTTCGACAAGGAGTACATCAAGAAGAAGTACTTGGAGAAGGCCCAGGCTGAGCAGCGTGCGTTCTTCGCCACGCTCAGCGACGTCGATGGCTCGGATGATGATTCCGCTTGCTCAAGCGATGACGAGTCCGAGAAGAAGAAGAGGATCGAGGACAAGCTGAACGGTCTCTGCTTCTTCGCCGACGACGACGGCTTCTGCACCATGGCGCTTGGTGATGAAGTCGACGGCAAGCTGGAGCACACCCCTCGGGACGACGACGACGACGACACCTCCTAGGTATCTATGACCCACGACGAGCTCTTTGCTGAGAATGAGAAACTTACTGCCGCCTTGCTTAGTCAGGATAAGCTGCTTAGGCGTGCCGCTAGAGAGCGCAAGGAGTTTAGGCAGAAGTGGGAGGACACGGTGAGAGAGCTTGAGTTTGCCAAGTCCACCGTGGTCGTGTCGGAGGAGGTTGAGTGTGAGATGTGCACCACGCACATGACTGACCTTCTCACTTTGAGAGGTAAGTATGCTGCGTTGGTAGGAGAGGTGGATGAGCTGAAGGCTAGACCTTCTCTGTTGGGTGCGTACAAGACTTGTCCTGTCTTGCAATCTGAGTTGGCAGAGAAGAATGCCAAGATTGTGTCTCTTGAGGAGGTCAACTCAGGTAGCACTTGTGTGGCTAAGTGTGCTTTGTGTGAGGGTTTGTAGATGGAGATTGCCAATGTCAAGCATGGCAAGATGCAAACCGAGGAGGAAAACACATACCTTCGGACCATCTTGTCATGGGTCTCTTGTAGTGAGCCGCAGCTCGGGATGATGATCTCCCAATTTAAGCGAGCTGCTGGAGGTTCTGGTGTAGGTCTTGCTCAGGGTGTTGATCTTTCTGCTTTTGGGAAGATTGGAGAGTCGAGTGGTCTGAATCCTAGTGAGAAGCCCAACTCCACCACTACTCCCAAACTGACCAAGCTTCCATCCAAAGAGCCGGTCAAGCCTATCACCAAGGATGGGGTGATTGAGGAATCTCCGAGAGCTCCACCCAAGAACCAAGTGTGGCATCCCAAACCCAACCACCTAAAGAACAAGCTGGATACAATGCCACCTATCCAGGAGGAGTTGCCACAGAAGGGCAAAGTGATCCACACCCATAGCCATGAGTACCAACAACCCCCTTTGCGTGCGGTGAGGTATCATTGTGATTTCTGTGGGAGAGATGGACACTTGAGCGAGTTCTGCTTTAGGCGCAAGAGAGAGGCGCGCCGTGCTAGGGAGATGAACAACCCGGACATGTACCATTCTTTTCATGACGTACATGCACCGGATGTTCAGAGGAAAGCACCGAGACGTACTGCTAGGCCCAGAGGTCCAGAACCTCAAGTTTCCAGGCCTAGGCAGCAGAGAGCTCCGAGGAGAGTCGCTAGGCCTAGAGGTGTTGAGCCTCAAGTCCCTAGGCCTAGGCCTCGTAGAGAGCGTGCCCGACGGGAGCCTGCAGTTGTAGGCTATGGACCCCGTGGCGGAGGCTTTGTAGTTGAGCGTTTTCCCCCACCGCGTTTTGAGTATCGCGATGGACGCTCCTCCCTTAGCGGACCACGTTTTCCTCTACGTGGTAATCGCTCCTCTCGTAGACGTGCTAGGAATGGTTTTTCTGCTAACAGTTCTTTTGAGCAGCCGGCCCAACACTGGTATTCTTCCTACTTCACTAACCCCAGTGTTGGACCGTATGCTCACCCTATGTCTTTTTATTGATGTAGGTAAAACGGTTGGAGGACATTTGGTTGGTGGATTCCGGTTGCTCGAGGCACATGACCGGAAACGCCAAGTGGTTCTCCAGCCTTAGCCCTGTTGCCGGAAAGGAGTACATAACCTTCGGCGACAATAGCAAAGGTAAGGTATTGTCTCGTGGGTCGGTGCGGGTTAATGAGCACTTTGTGTTGTGCGATGTTGCTCTTGTTTCTAACTTGCATTTTAACCTTCTTTCTGTTTCGCAACTCTTTGACGACGACTATGAGATTCGTTTTAAACCGAATCTCAGTCGTATTTTGGATCCTCAGGGAAATCTTGTGTGTTTGATTTCGCCCTTTGGAAAAGTCTTTCGTGCGAATTTCTCGGAGTCTTTTGGCACTTCTTGTTGTCTTGTGGCTGGACCTTCCTCCTCTAATCTTTGGAAGTGGCATAGGAGACTTGGACATTTGAGCTTTGACTTGCTTGCAAGGCTTAGTTCACTTGGCCTAATCCGAGGATTGCCCAAGTTGCATATGGAGAAGGATCTTGTTTGCCACTCTTGTAGACACGGGAAGATGGTTGCCGCTCCCCACCATCCAGTGACTCAGGTCATGACCAAGCGCCCTGGAGAGCTTTTGCACATGGACCTTGTTGGTCCGGCTCGGGTGAGCTCGGTTGGGGGGAAGTGGTATGTGCTTGTTGTTGTTGATGACTTTTTGAGATATTCGTGGGTCTTCTTTTTAGCTGAGAAGACTGAGACTTTCTCCTTTGCTCGCAATCTGATTTTGCGTCTTCAGAACGAGTTCCCTTTGAACTCGATGCGAGCAATTCGGAGCGATAATGGTTCCGAATTTAAAAATTCGGATTTTGAGAGGTTTTGTAACTCTTTGGGTTTAGAGCATCAGTTTTCTTCCCCCTACACACCGCCACAAAATGGTGTTGTTGAGAGGAAAAATCGGACCCTTGTTGAGATGGCCAAGACGATGCTCGATGAGCATAGGACTCCTAGGCGATATTGGGCCGAAGCTATGAGCACTGCATGCTACATTTCCAATCGCATTTTTCTCCGAGCTTTCTTGAAAAAGACTTCTTATGAGTTGCGTTTTGGAAAACTACCCAAGGTGAGTTATTTTCGAGTTTTTGGTTGCCATTGTTTTATACTCAAAAAGGGCAACTTGGACAAGTTTGAGTCTCGTTCTTCTGACGGTGTGTTTTTGGGTTATGGCACTCACACTCGAGCTTATCGTGTACTTAACCTTGACACTAACCGAGTCATGGAGACATCCGATGTCACCTTCGACGAGACCATGGTTTGTCCTTCTTCTCGCTTTGAGCGTGCAGGTGATCATGAGGTTGGCGAGCCTCTTTTTGATGATGATGAAGAAGGTGCTGAAGGGATAGATGACCCAGCACCTCCTCCACCTGCAGTGCCGCAAAGAGCGGCTTCTACGATGACTCACGGCCCTGACACCTCTTCTTCCTGGGGGCCGTGGGATCCGCCACCCCGAGCAGTACCATTTGTACCCGGGGAGGCACCAGCTGCTGTTGAGGGGGAGGCCACTTCGGCAAGGGAGGCGCCACGACACATCCAGCGCCAGCACCTGCCTCAGCAGATGATCGGCAGCATCAACGAATGGGTCACTCGGTCCAGGTCACAACAAATCTCGCACTTCGCTCATTCTGCTTTTGTTGCTAATTTTGAGCCCCGAGATGTTGGACACGCTTTGACGGATCCGGATTGGGTCAATGCCATGCATGAGGAGTTAGAGAACTTTGAGCGAAATCGGGTTTGGGTTCTAGTTCCACCTCCACCTGACTGTAAGCCTATTGGGACAAAATGGGTTTTCAAAAACAAGCAAGGAGAGGATGGCCACGTTGTGAGAAACAAGGCCAGGCTTGTAGCAAAGGGTTATAGTCAGAAGGAGGGGATAGACTATGAGGAGACTTTTGCTCCTGTAGCTCGTTTGGAGGCAATTAGGATACTCTTGGCTTTTGCTGCATCCAAAGGTTTTCAACTTTTTCAAATGGATGTCAAGAGTGCTTTCTTAAATGGCTACATAGAAGAGGAAGTGTATGTTGAGCAACCCCCCGGTTTTGAAAATCCCAAATTTCCAAACCATGTTTTTAAACTCCACAAAGCTTTATATGGTTTGAAACAAGCCCCTAGAGCCTGGTATGATAGATTGAAAACTTTTCTGCTAGCTAAGGATTTTAAAATGGGATGTGTAGATAAAACGCTCTTTCTCCTCAGGCAAGGCAAAGATACTCTCTTGGTCCAGATTTACGTGGATGATATCATTTTCGGTGGTTCTTCTCACGCTTTGGTTGCCAAGTTTGCAGATACTATGAGCAGGGAGTTCGAGATGAGCATGATGGGCGAGCTGACATTCTTTCTCGGGTTGCAAATTAAGCAATCCCGAGAGGGGACGTTTGTGCACCAGGGCAAATACACCAAAGACTTGCTGAAGCGGTTCGTTATGGGTGAGGCCAAGCCTCTTCCAACACCCATGTCGACAACGACTGCCCTAGATGCGGATGTGGATGGAGAAGCAGTGGACCAGAAGGAGTACCGCAGCATGATCGGATCGCTCCTCTACCTGACGGCGACACGCCCGGACATCCAGTTCGCGGTGTGTCTGTGCGCGCGCTTTCAGGCGTCGTCGCGCACTTCTCACCGTCAGGCAGTAAAGCGCATGTTCAGGTACCTTCGTTTCACGCCTGAGTTTGGGATTTGGTATTCTGTTTCCTCCACACTCTCGCTTTGCGGTTATTCGGATGCCGATTTTGCTGGTTGCTGTATTGAGCGCAAGTCCACTTCTGGGACTTGCCAATTTATTGGTTCTTCTCTTGTTTCGTGGTCTTCTCGCAAGCAGTCTAGTGTCGCTCAGTCCACTACAGAGGCTGAATATGTTGCTGCGGCTAGCTGCTGTTCCCAGTTGCTTTGGATGATGGCCACTTTGCGTGATTTTGGTCTGAGCTTTTCTCGCGTGCCTTTGCTTTGTGACAGCACGAGTGCCATTAGCGTTGCTAAGAACCCCGTGCTTCACTCGAAGACCAAACACATTGATGTGCGCTTTCATTTTCTGCGAGACCACCAGGAGAAGGGTGATATCGATCTTCGCCATGTCGATACTCATCATCAACTGGCTGATATTTTCACCAAGCCTTTAGACGAATCAACCTTTAATCGGTTGAGGGGTGAGCTTGGAGTGTGTTTCCCCTTTTAAATGGGGGAAACATTTTGGATCTTGTATATTTGACTGACTCTTTTGTCTCTCTTTTCTTTTTGCATTTCAGCATACGCATTTACATACTGAGCTTCATGTTTATAATCACTAGAATGTAACTATGCTCTATTTAGTATGCTTCGATGCTTATATGGATGCTTGTAGCTTATGCTCTTCCTAATCACTAGTACATGTTATGAGCTGAGCTATTTTTGGAATGGTGAATTTACTTAATGTATATAAAATCTGAAAATGTTCACCATTGAGATATGCAACTAGCATGTGTAGGATGTGTTGAGTCCATTCATGCTTTTCATATATGCTAGGTTGCTATGTCTCCAGTTATGAGTCATTCACTTGCTTGGTCTGTTCATATCATGTTTAAAGTTTGAACCAAGTTTTAGTGAATTGAAAAGATCGAGATGGGATTGCTTGTCAACACCTCACGGTATCGAGACTGTTTCTCATTGCACTTTGAGTTAAACTTGAGCCGTGTAGTGTATGACCGAAACCGTTGCTTTAAGCTTCTGATTGCATATGCATAGGCTTCGCACGGTTGAAAAGTTAGGCAAAGACAAGCTTTCAACCTCTCGCAATCACATGCTGAAATTAAACTTGTGTAATTTCACCGCTGCAACTCCGATATAAAAATGAAATCACAAGTATATGCTTCATTCCTATGCATGATGATTGAACTTTGCTAGGGGTAGCTCACCTTGTATACATGTTTAGCACTTGTTTGGATTCCTGTCTATACATGGTAGTGCTATTTTGATGGTGACTATCTTTTTGGCTAAAGATTGCTCACATGCTCATGTGTTCATATTTCGTATGTGTGATCAGTTTGAGCCTTCGCTATTTGAGTGCTTAGTTGAGTCATTGGAGTTATACTGTTTAGAGCATTCTTGCACTCTTTTGATTATATGCCTGAAGCTGCTAACTTGCATTTCTGACTTCATATGCATGTTGGAAGGAGGAGTTTCTTGCCTTGATGACTTTTCTTGATTAGTGCATTTTTCAACTAAGGGGGAGAAATTGCAAATCATATGTCTCCTGGATGTTCAACTAAAGGGGAGTTTTCGTCAAGGGGGAGAATTTCAAATCTTTGTGCTCTTCTCATGTTGGACCCAAGGGGGTTTTTCCTAGTTGCTTGCACTTATCGAGGGGGAGTTTGCTAGTTGTGTTGAGCCTTTGCCTCTGTCTTGAGGAACTAGCAAACATTTTCAGGGCATTTTGTCTTCGATTGGTTCTCTTTTAGTTTGGAGTCATTCCAATTGGTTCAGAGCGTGCTTGGCCGAAAGGCATTGGTTTCGAGCTTTCTTTGCTAGTTGTGTTGAGCCTCTGTGCCTCTATCTTGAGGGACTAGCATTTTGCTTCGATTTTCATTCAGCTTCAATTGGTTTGAGCTCTTTTCTCTGGAGTTTCCAATTGCTATCTGCTAGCGGTGTTGAGCCTGTTCTACCTCTTCTTGAGGGCTAGTTTTGCTTTACTTGGTTGCGTCGAGCCATTGCCCATGTCTTTGGGGACCAAGTTCTTTCGCTCTTTCCACTTGACCTTCTTCGGCTTTGCTATGCTTTTGGGTCATTTGGTTGAGTTTTCTCCTTCTCCTTCCTCCTTCTTCCTTATTCTTCTTTTCATTATGATTTGTGTGAGTAGTTGACAATGCACTCATCAAGGGGGAGATTGCGGATACATGGGTGTATGCCGGGTCTCTGAGAGTTGAGTGATTGTCAACTGGGATGATGCGCATGTTCTTTGGCTTGTGTTGTGCAGGTGTCGAGCACAGATACAGTGATCGACGGCGAGGTGAAGGTCAAGTTGAGACGTGCCGTGCCGATGGACCGGGTGCGGTGAAGGATGGGCGTGCCGTGCGGCGGACGTGCCATGCCGAGGTACCGAGCGGTGAAGGGCGGACGTGAGGCTTGGACTGAGGGACCAGAGGCCCGAGGATCAGCTGTGGTGGCTGGCAGCCTGTGACGACGACAAGTGAAGAAATGCGGTCATGTGTTGCCTGAGTCGTAGACTCAAGGGACACGTGTCGGTGGACGGGGTGCACGGGAGGTGCATCCCATCTACGACGTCGGTTTGGTGGTAGAGCCAGGGAAAAACCATCGGATGGACGGTTTCCAGGTTTGGGCCTCAAAACCTGGGCGTGGACGGTTTCCGAGTTTGGCCACAAAACTCGGGCTGAGGGTTTCCGAGTTTGGCCACAAAACTCGGGCTGAGGACGGTTTCCAGGTTTGGGCCTCAAAACCTGGGCGCTGAGGGTTTGCTGAGTTTGGCCTCAAAACTCAGAAGCTGGTGGGCTGGTTTCCCGGTTTGGGCCTCAAAACCGGGGGTTGGCTGGAAAAGACTGGTTTTCCGGTTTGGGCCACAAAACCGGGGGTGCAGAGCGAGGACGGCACATGGCGGCGATCCGGAGGTTGCGTCGAGGCAACGCTTCGAATTGTGCGGGCGTGGCCGTCAGATACACCTACCACCGAGTTGGTCCAGAATAACCCTAGGGTTTAGCTGGTTCGCTCTGTAATTAGAATAGAGAGGGGTAGAGTAGGAAATAGACTTAGGCTAGTAGTAGGATAAGTAGTCGGGAGACACCCTCCTCCCATCTATCTCAGTTTTAGCCATCTCATTTGCTTCCTGCGCTTAGGGTTTCCTGCTCTCCCATCCCTTGCTGTAGCTGAGATCCGCAGAGAGACTTGCAACTCTGTGTACTGTTGATTTTGAGGAAAGGAGGCCGTAACCTCCTTGTCGTAGCGTGTGTTTGCGCTTCGGCTTGCAATTCGTGGGTGTGATTCGCGCTTTGTTCGTGTTCTTCGCGGAATCCTTTTTCTCCACGATTCTCCCGTCGCTTGATCTCTTTGCTCGGTTCGTCTTTTGCAATTCCGTTTGAACTGGTTTGTTCTAGATCATGAGGCACTTCTTTCCACCGAAGGAATCATCCTCTAACCTCACGGTCTAGGAGATCGATTGATTTTTCGTTTCGGGTCAAGTTTTCTCCCTTCCCCCGAAATTCTTCGATTCACCGTTTTGGAGTTAGGTTCGAGCCATGATCTCTTAGAGATAGCTCACTACACTCCTTGTGACTCATCTCACCAAGTTTGATCCCTAGAGGATTTGTTTTGGGTGAGATCGAGGCGATTCGGTGGACGAACAGTGCTGCTGCGCATCGACCGGACGCTCCATCGGGGTGACCGGACGCACTGCGCGTGAGTCCGGTCGATGAACATCACGTGCAGTGTTCCTGTGTTCGACCGGACGCTCTGTTGATTTAGTGACCGGACGCACAGGTCTCACTGTTCACTGGGCTGGTTGGCTTTTGACCGGACGCACTGTAGCTGACCAGACGCACCGTACGCCAGAGTCCGGTCAGAAACAGAGAGGTCCAAAACCTGTTATTGTGTGACCGGACGCGTCCGGTCCCTGCTGACCGGACGCAGGCCAGAGTCCGGTCGCTGCTGTTTCGCGCTGTTTCATTCGCGGTTCGCTCGCTCGTTGACGGATTCAAGTTCCGTCTTTTGCGTTGGCTTTCTAGAGTTGTGTAGTGTCCCGCTGTGCTTCTAGGAAGCATCCACCCTTCTTCTAGGGTCGTGGACATTAGCAAGCTCGAGGGTTCGCTCTTGGGGTTAATTTTGGGACAGAGGCATCGAGTTTCCGTAAGGAAATTTTGAAGCTCCCATTCACCCCCCCTCTGGTCGCTTTCTGGTAGCTTCTCGGTCCTTCAGGATATTATTATAACAAGTAAAAATAAACATAAATGAATAATATCGATAACTTGATGAATCTATTAGATTGCCAAATCTAACAGAGCCGATAACTAGTCAAGATCGACTACATGCAAGAGGTTGATCAAAGCCAATGCAGCCTTGCAAAAGACGAGCTCAAACCGATAACTAACCCATACCATAGCTTAACAAGAGTTTTGTCTAAGCCAAATGCAGCCTTATCAAAGGATAACACGAGCCATTGACAATACTTACAAGCAAACCGAAGGTCGATTCAACTGATGCAACCCTGTTTGTTTGGAGGTCTCATCGAGATCTACTTTACTCCTACTCCTAAGGGTTTTGGCCGGAGGCAGAAAGATTATTTGATTGATCGATGTCCTTTTACCAAAAAGCCAGGTCTTAGCTATTTATAACCCGAAAGACTCCTAACCTAACACGACTAAGTTACAATGAGATATACCAAATAAATGATTCAAACTCTAATTCTCCCTTGGTCGAGTCCGACACGTCTTCAAGCTCATCAACTCTGGTCCGGGCGATTCTTTTGACTGTGCTTTGAACCAAAGTAAGTCTTTTCCTTATCTGGCCGATTTCCTCAATCATCTCGGCCATTTGTGTCCATAAGTAGAAAACTCTCTTAGCCCAAAATCTAGTTTGAACACATGCCCCCCAATTTCGGGATGAAATTTATTTATTCTCAGAATTTCCATTTCCCCTCCTTATCTTAGCCGATCAACTAAAGTTTCATATTCACCAACCGTCACTTCTCTTCCGCAATCGACTTTCAAACCCTATTCTTGAAAAACAAACTCGCCGTCGTCCGAACCCCAGCAAACCGAGCAACCACCCAGGAATCTGCAAGTCATCAACTGCGCAAGAGAAATGGTGACCCTGGACTCCATCGAGGTAAAATCTTTGACTCCAAATTTCTCCCTTTTCTGGTGATTCCACACATTCCTATTTCATCCACCTTTTCTGCAACTTTTTTGAAATTTCTAGGAGCTTCAAAATCAGATCTTCATCCCAGTAGATAGTAGTCCAGACAGCTTCTTACTTGGCCCAGTTGGCAGTTCTGACCCTACCCAAGTTATAATCGTTGAAACTCAAAGGGTTCCTTTCAAACATTCTGACCTAAATTTGGATCTCTAGGAGAAGAAAACTCATTTGAGGAATTGGCCATCAATCATCTCAGGCTGGAGGGACTGGTTAATTAAAGTAGCAGCTAAGAAAAAGACAGACTGGATCCATCGAAATTTAGATCAATGTATCACCTTGTCTTTATCTGATATGAAGAAGAATGTATCTATGCTGAAGGCTCTTTGCTATTTCTAGTCTGGTACCTTCAGTGCCTTCATGTTCAAGCAAGGTCCTATGACCCCACTCTCGGCCGATGTGCATATGCTGACCGGCCTAAATATTACTAGGACAATCAACCCATATAGCCTTCAGACTAAACCCTCCACAAGGCTAGAAAGCGTCAGGTCAGGAGGCTGGTCCAACTACATCACCACTTTCAAAACTGCCCAGAACAATGTTTCAGAGAGGGAGCATATAGCCTTTTTGAACATATGGTTGGACAAATATCTATTATGTTGACAGAGTTGTACTCCATCTTCCAATTTCCTGGCGCTAGCAGAAAAGCTGCCAATGAGTTCTGAAATTCCCTTGGGCAAATATCTCCTGGGAGCTTTGTACAGCATGTTGAATAAAGTATCTCAATGTCTGATGGTGAACAAAGACATCCCAGCAATCAACTGGCCCCTGGTGACTCCTTCAGCTCTGGCTCAACCTTCACCTTCACAAGCTAGTAGTCCTAGATTTGACATCTTTGTCATTTCCTTCATCAGCTTACTCAAAAAGCCAGGAAAAGCAGTTAGACGATAAGGATAAAACAAGCAGATGCACTTCCTTTGGTGAAGCTGCAGCCATGGTTACCATCAATGAGCCAACCAGTTATTTCTTTAAACTCTTATACCAAGGCTTTCCTGCTGCCATCTTGGATTGGTTCAAGTATTCAGACAATCCAGAGTTTGAGAATCCATTCTCTTTCAGGTTTCAAACTGATCATGATAATGAAAGTTTGAAGATCTTGATCCATCTGGTAAGACCTTGTCTCCTACCCACCGAGATCAGGCATGGTAGGGAAAAACCTCCCACCTCATATGAATTCCATTATCCAGCCATAGCAGCCAGGCAGATGGGCTTTGGTATGAAAGCTACCACCATAGAGGTATGAAAGTTGCTTTCTGCTTCATCTCTTTTATTCAAAATTCTAACTCTTCTTTTCTCTTGTCCAGGAGCAAGACACATTGGATATTGAAATTTTCAATGCAGAGCCCGATCTGCCCCCTTCTCCTCGCACTCATCAGGATACTCTTCCACAATCTCAAGGAATAATTTTTAGCCGATTACCTTTCTTCATTTGCAGTAATAGCTTTTACTTAACAAGATTTCATTTCAGAGATAATCCTTGAATCTTCATTCGTTGTTCCTGATTCACAAATTATCCCAATAGGACAGGTACTTCAGTGAGCATCTTCTTTTTCCTATAACAGTCTTTATTTATAAATCCTCACGCAATCTTTTATCTGTATAGGGACAGGGACAAGCCTCCTCTCTTGTCATCCCTTTTGACCTGAAGGATTACATCGATGAGGGAGAGGCCACTGCACCAAAATCTTCACATGTGCTCTTATTCTCTGAAGAAATCAAATCCCAACTTCAAATGTTGCTCCTTCTTCTGGAAGCCAACACAACAGATTTGGTGCAAGATGCAAGTGGAATCAGGGATATCTTTAATTTGATCAAAAATGATATACTAGCTGATCTTAAGAAAGCTCCGATTTATGTTGCTCATATGGAGTTTCTTGAGCCAGAATTCTCTGAAGCAAAAGCCAAGCTCATGGCACGTGAAGCTCAAATTGAGCTATCAGAGAAAGAGCAACATTGTATCTCCAGCATGGTTTCTATAAAAGATACCATAGATCGGCTGAACAACTCTTCCACCGTCATTATTGGCAACTTATCAACTTTGAAGACTGAAAGGGAACAGCTGTTGAGCAGGCTTCAGATTGTTGACGAAACAATCAAACATGAAGAAGAAAATCTGGCCAAAGTCCCAATCATGCTTCAAGAACATAAGAAGAAGATGACACTTTCTCACAATGAGCTTTAGGACATCAAAGCCAAGAAGAACCCAATTCTAGGCTCAAGTGAAGAAGACCAAAAGAAAATAGCCGATATAGACAATATCCGTCTAAATGCACTTGATGTATTAAAATCGGCTTTAAATATGTAATTTCATTTATTTGAAAACCAATGTTTATTGAATTTCTGCAATCTTTGACTTTCAACTCATGTCTTTCTGTAAATGAAGTTGTCTCTGTCACTTAACTAGCCTGGAGCCCCCTTGACATCCTATCAGCTATTTTAGCCGATCTCGTTGACAACATTGCCCAAACGGTTTCTTATCGGCTATTTAGCCGATCCATTGTAGGATTCTAGATCCGAAGTTTCCCAAACTGGCGCCTCTTCGCCTTCACGCCACTGCTTATAAATAAGAACCGTCGACCTCAATACACATTACGCACTTCATCGTTTCCTCCGGCCCTTGATCTTCCTCAAACTGCCTTGTCCTCTTCCAAACAGTAGCAGCAAAGCAAGATCCATGGCGGCTCGCAACAAGTGCCATGCTGACGAAGGCTCCAGCAATAGCCCTCCACCGATTTGGCGTCGCCTGTTCGAGTGACATTCCTTCTTACCATTTTACTTCTTGGATTTAAGGTCGGTTGTTCAAGAAAACCCTAACTTCTTTCTTTTCCATAGTTCTCCTCCTCGGGTGGACGAACAAGGCCCCAGCCAGGCTCTAGAGCAGCGCAACCTCACGCTGGATGAAGACGCTTGGCGCTTCATCTGGGAGTACTCCAACACCAGGCGCCTCCTGGAGGAAGAGCGCCGCTGAGCCACCCGCGCTGAGGACGAGTTGGCGGTCCTTCGTGCTCGTCTCAATAGCACTATGGAGCACCTAGAGGCGTCCGACACCTGGGTTGTGGGTATACTCCTCCTAGATTTTGTTGATTTTCTCCTTTTATTTGTTATCTTTTGATCATACGCATCAACTGAATCAACAAATCTTGTGTATAACCTCATCTTTCTTGCTTACGACTGCTATTTGAATCTTAGCCGATTGAGTTTATATATGATCGAATTAGCTATTTCCAACTTTTCTTGTTTCAATGTAGAGCTCCAGAGCCAACTCGGCTCTCTCCCGGAGGTGAACACGGCGGTCGCTGACTTCGTGAACGCCCACGGGGCAACATTGGAGGAGCGCCTCCAGGACCTCCCGGTGCGCGTCAGGGAGTTGGCCCTCCACGCCATCAACCACGGTGCTACCTTCGACCTTGCCGGAGCAGAGCTCAGTGGGGCGTACATTCATGGTCGGGTGGCTCCCTCCTTCATCGGCACTCATATGAGGGACGACTTCAGGGAGCTGGTGGAAGACTTCCAGCCTCTGGGACCACCGTGGTGGAGGTGTCGCACCTAGAGGACCTCCTTAACAAGCTTTTTCTTGAATAGTTGTAATTTATGTTTGTGCAAGTCTGAACTTGGTCCGTTCTGAACAATCAACTCTTTTCTGCCCTTGCATCGGCAGGCTTCTTTTGTGTGTAATATATATATGTCAGTCGTTGCTCCAGAATTTACTCTATGTTCTTCTTCATGCTCTGTTTTTTGTTCTAAAGGCGATGCTCCTTTTGCATCGGCTATCATTTTCACTGTCAACTGTAATGCTAAAGGCGATACACTATGTATCGGCTATTTTTATTTTGAAGGTGATACCTTTGTGTCAGCTATCAGCAAAACTTGATAGATCACAATAAATCCACCCAAATGCTAGGATAATACCTCTTAAAATATTTTCCATTAACTGCTCTAAAGAATTCAACTCCTTCCAAAGTTTCATAAAAATATGCATGGCTAGGAGCACATCTGGTGATTCGATAAGGTCCTTCCCAGTTTGGCGACCACTTGCCGTACTTGTTATCCTTAGTTCTTATCGGCAAGAAAATTTTCCAAACCAAGACACCTTCATTGAATTTCTTCTCCCTTACTTTCTGATTGTAGTATTTAGCAATCCTGAGTTTATGAGCCTTAATATTTTCCAAAGCCTTTAGCCGATGAAAATTCAAATCATCAAGATTATCCATCATAAGATGCTTATAATCATTAGCTTTTAGACTATTTTGCTGCAATACTCTTCTGGATCCAATATTGATCTCCCAAGGTAAAATGGATTCATGCCCATAAACTAACTCATATGGTGAACACTTAATCGAACCATGGCAAGCCATCCTATAAGACCATAGAGTTTCACTGAGTACCAAATGTCATTTCCTTGGATGCTCTCTGATTTTCTTCTTAATAATCTTGATCAATATTTGATTAGATGCCTCGACTTGCCCATTAGCCTGAGCATAATAGGGAGATGAATTAATCAACTTAAAACCTGTACTAGTAGCAAAATCTTCAAACTCCTTTGATGTAAACATCTTCCCTTGATCTGTGGTAATAGATTGAGAAATACCAAATCTGTAAATGATATGCTCTTTGATGAACTCAATCATATTAGCTGATGAAACTTCTTTCAAGGGAATGGCTTCAACCCATTTAGTGAAATAATCAGTTGCCACAAGTACTAATTTATGCCCCTTGCTTGATGATGGAAATATTTGGCCAATCAGATCTATTCCCCATCCTCTAAATGGCCACGGCTTCATAATTGGATTCATAGCCGATGCCGGAGGTTTCTGAACATTACCAAATTTCTGGCATTCTTGACACCCTTTATAATATTTAAAACAATTTTCCAGCATGGTTGGCCAAAAATAACCTGCTCTCCTAATCATCCATTTCATTTTGTGAGCAGACTAATGTGCACCACAAACACCTTCATGAATTTCCCCATCAAAACTTTAGCCTCTTCCTGATTGAGGCACTTGAGAAGCACACCATCAGTTGTTTTATGATAAAGCTGATCATTAAGGAGAACAAACTTTGTAGCTGTTGGAAACACACTTGCCCTACCTCCGCACACGTGCAGGGGAGTGGCGAAGGTGGCCAATCGTCAAAACCAAAAGCGAGGGTACAGAAAGGAAACAGGCAACGATGGCCTTTCTCTATTCCCAAAAAGTCATCCGTTTACACTGTTCATCCCTTGGTATTTATAGGGAATGTCAAGGGACGCTGACCAAATTACAAAAGGGTACAAGAAAGATTCCTTAGCACAGTACAGCGGAAGGGCAGAATCGTACAAACACGGACAGTGTGGAAACCCTAGCTCGCCTTCCGCGCGTCCGCCGCCACCCAGCTCGTGCACCCCCTCGCGGGAATGAGAGGGTCAACCTTCGGCCTGTGGAAATGTCTCTTCAGTTGCGAGGCCCGCGCTCGCTTGCCGTTTGTTCAGCTTGACGTTTCTTCCGAAGGTACGCTGGACGCGCGAGGGTCACACACCGTGTCCTTCACGCCTCTTGCCTGCAAGAAAACAGGAAATATCCCGAGGGTCGAGCCAACATCCGAAGGTTAGGTAAATGACCCGAGGGACTTGGCAAACGACGAAACTTCGCGCGAGGGTCGTTTCCTGTGTCAGCCTGCGTGGCGTCGTTGCCGAGGGTTCCTTTCCCCAACAGTAGCCCCTCGACAGCTTGGATCTAAAAACCATCTTTAGGCCCAAGCAGCGCCTTTTTTTGGAAACGAAAAGTGTCCCTCGACAGCGACGCCCGCGGCTGCTTTTGGGCCGGGCCATCATTTTGTTTTGTTACTGTTCATTTCATTTTTTGTGCCGTGTTCAGGGGGCCGTGCCGATTTTGTCGGGTTGGGTGGCTCGTCCCTTGGTCTATAAATAGGTGGGGTTGGTGGGAAGTTTGAAACTGAGCCATCCTCTTGTTATAGCCCTCCAGCTGCTGCGTTTTGCTTGTTGCGAAGGTTCTTAGGTTTGCTACGAGGGTTGATTGAGTTGTCCGTTGTGCGAAAGTTCTGAGCTAGAGGGATGGCTAGGTCAAAGCAAATTGCTCACATTGCGTCTCCGTCTGTTACGGATGAGGGGATAACTTTCGAGTTTGGACTTAGCCGGGTTTGCAACTCGGATCTGGCGTCTTACGTCAAGCGAGGCTGGATCGAGGAAGGAAAGGCGAGGGCCAGCTCCGGAGAGACTGTTCCCAAGCCGGAGGCTGACGAGGTTGTCATCTTCGAAGAGTTCTTTGAAGCTGGTCTGCGTTTTCCAGTGATTTCTTTTGTGACTTCGGTGCTTCAACGTTTTAAGATGAAATTCCATCAGCTGACACCTTCGTGCTTTATGAAGTTGTCCATTTTTGTGTGGGCTTGTCGTTCTCAGGGTGTGGCTCTGCATGTTGAAGGTTTCTTGCGGACTCATCGTGTTCACATGCAGCCACGAAAGTTTACGGACAGCGAAGGTAACGTCAGTTTTGGCCAGTTTGCGGTGTACACGTTCTGCCACCGGGCTGGTTCGGAGCTTCCCGTACAGGCTCAGAAGAATAAATGGATGAGCGGGTGGCAGGAGCACTGGTTTTATTATAAGCTTGGCGAAGCTGCTGATCTTTGCGGTGAGCTTCCGCCCCTCGGAGATGTGAGTGCCGAGGCCTTGATGACTGCTGAGGCACATGTGGCTGTTGGCTGTTTGAGGGTGATTGCTCGCTCACAGTGCGCTCGTGACTTGGTAGAGAAGTACTGTTGTGCTAAGGTTTGGCCCCTTAGTCGGACGCAGGCCTGGTTCGAGGTTGAGGATGCCTCTGCCTATGAAGCGAGAGGGTTGATGAAGGCGAAGCTGGACTTGAACAAGATTTGGGAGGGTACGCCTAAGAAGTTTCCCAGTCGGAAGGGTGGCGTTGAAGCTGTACTGAGACGGGTTCAACAGTCAGTTGAAAACCTTGTCGGAAAGCTCACAACTTTGGAGGTTAAGGCAATTCATAGTTCCATCGGAAGCGGAGGTTGGGTCAACAGACTCTTGGACATGTTCGGGATCCCGTACCCCGAATGGCCGGCACCTTCGAGCGAGGATGCGCCGAGGAAGAGGAAACGTACAACTGCGGAGGAGAGAGATGGTGCCACCGTGCCGAAGAGGGGTCGTGGCCGGGGGCGTTGTAGCGCTGGCGGTGGTCGAGTGAAAACATTGGCAACGAAGGTTTCTGTGGCGTCGGGCGTTGTCGGTGCTTCTTCTTCTTCGGCCATTGTATCAGCGGTGGGTGGCCGAGGTGCTGGTAGCCGTGTACCGCGCGTTGGCGGGATCGGGGCTCTGATTCAGGTAACAGACGATGAAGGTTCCTCTAGCGAGGATGGGGAGGGTCAGGAAAAAGACGCTGGTAAGGGATCCAGCTCCGAAACTAGCTCTACGTCAAAAGACTCCGACACCTCCGGTAGTGATTTGGGAAAAGTGGGGGAATCCCCAAGTGAAATCAAACGAGGGAAACAGGTGGCCTCGTCTTCTGCAGAGTTGATGATCTCGGCAAATGTGGATGATGAGCTTCGGGGCCTCGAGGTCGATAGCCCCGCGTACGGTTCGATACCTGACTTTGTGGGATCGCATATTTGGGTGAATGGCTTCGAGGCGCCCGAGGATTTGGAGGCGGAATGGAATGCAGGCAAGAGGCCGTATGGGGAAGCTACTCGCTCGAGTCTCCCGTACTTTGCGAGGAAGATTGGTGTTTCAGACCCGACGACTGAGCTATTCACAAGTCCTGACCTTCGGGCGAGTCACTTGCAGTGTACTCCGGAGAGGCGATTTCTTGGCCGAATTTTTGGTCGTGTTTGTTGAAAGTCCTTGTTTGGTTTTGGTTAATTGATGTCACCTAGAGTACTAAGCTTTGTCATGAAGTGTTCATAAGCTAGGTTGGTACACACCAAGTGTGGGAGCTAGATGATGACCATGGTGTTGGTGATGATGACCAAAAGATGGATCAAGTGCTCCACATCTGGAAAGAGAAGAAGAGAAAAGCAAAACCCTATGGAGATCAAGGCAAAGGTATAAATAGGGATTTTGTTTTGACACTCAAGACACCATAGAGGGTGTGAGTGTGTTTAGGATCGATAGCCGTACTATTAAGAGGGGACTATCTCGGTGATTGCGGTTATCAAGTGCCACTAGGTCAATTCATACATGCATATGCATTAGGACCTAGTGTGCTAACTTATAATCCTTTGAAAAATGTTTGGAAAATGCTAACACACTTGCACAAGGTGATGTACACTTGGTGGTGTTGGCACATTTGCAAAGAAGAAGAAACCGGAGTTGAAAACGTGTATTTCAGGCTTGACCGGACGCTGGAATAGCGACCGGACGCTATTGACGTGCGTCCGGTCACTAGTGAAACACTGACCGGACTCTGCTGAAACAAACGACCGGACTCGCCTGTTCCACTGTTCACGAGAGGCAACGGTCGTTTTGAAGTGATCGGACGCTGAGTGAGTCCGGTCAATAGTGACCGGACGCGTCCGGTCGATGAAAAACCTCTCTGGAACCTCTCTGTGTTTGACCGGACGCTGAGTGAAAATATGACCGGACGCTAGTGGACTAGAGTCCGGTCACTACTTAAACTCCGACCGGACGCTACTGGAATATTGACCGGACGCGTCCGGTCAGTACGAAAACTGCCCAGTGAAGGGGTAACGGCTCTATTTGATTGAGGGGGTATATAAATATGAGTTGGACGGCTTTGGGAGCTTACTCTTGGCATTCTAACATATTGGACATCCCTTTGAGCTAAACATACTCCCTCCCACTCATCTCCTTGCTTGATAGCGCGAATCAAAGTGAGATTGAGTGATTCCAAGTGCATTTGCTTGTGTGTTTGCATCTAGTGGCACTTGGGGATCGTTGTTGCTGCGGTTTTCTCGTTACTCTTGGTGGTTGCCGCCACCTAGACGGCTTGGAGCAGCGGAGGAGCATTGGCATGAGTTGGTGATTGTTCGTGGCCATCTCCCGGTGATTTGTGAGGGGTATTGTGCCTTCCCCGGCGAAGAGCCAAAAGGTAACTCTAGTAAATTGTGCGTGTCATTGAGTTACCTCCATTTGTGGGTCGGTTCTTGTGGCGCTCAAGTGTTGAGCTAGGTTTGTGAACACCTATTAGCCACCGAACCACCAAGTGGTTGGTCGACACAACGGGGAGTAGCGTGCCGGCAAGCACGTGAACCTCGGGAGAAAATCTTTGTGTCCCTTGTCTATTTGGCTATCTCCCGGACTCCATTGGTATTCATATTGTGGTTGATCATCTCTTGCCGGTGTCGGTATATCTCTCTATCTTTGCATTACATTCTTTATTTCTTGTGTAGAGATATTTGTTGCTAGAAGTAGATCTCTAGTTCATTGTATTTAGCTCTAGCTAGCTCACTAGAATAGAGAGTAGTGACATAGATATTGTGTGCCTTAGAGACCATACCATACTAGAATTGTTTTGTTAGGTGGCTTGCATCACTTAGTAGAGCTAGTGCAAAAGGCTTCGCTTTGTAATTGTCTAACAAGTCTCTCTATGTGTTTTGTAGAAATTTTTATTAGGCTATTCACCCCCCCTCTAGCCATTTAGGACCTTTCAAGGTGCCGGAGGCTGAGCTTCGCCTTGCCATCCAACCCATGGGAGATATTTTGGATGATGTTGACATCAAATTGGCGGAGCTAATGCTGTTGAACCGCTCAGCCCGGCGAAGGGCTAGTTATAACATGGAGTATCTTAATGGCCGGATTGATGATCTTGAAAAAGAGAATGCGAAGCTTAGCCGAAGTTTGGAAAACAAGGAGGTTGAAATTAAAAATTCTTTGGAAAAGACTGCGAAAACCCACGAGGAGGCTGTTGAGCTGGCGAAGCGTAATGCGGATTTGGTTGCAGCGAACAAGGAAAAGGACAAAGCATTGGCGTCGGCGGAGGACCAAATTAGTAATCTGACGGGTTCGTGGCTTGCGAGCATGGAAAAGGTTAAGGCTAAGCTTGATGGCTGTTTGACCGAGGCCGGAGGTTCTGCCGCAGAGTTGCTCCCTGCTGCCGCTAGTGCGGAGGCTTGTGGGGACTGGCTCTGCGGTGAGCTTGACGTATTCAGCTCGTTGGTCGAGAACGCGACTGATTTTGGTGGTTACGCTGGAGCCTTGGCTATGGCTGGTACTTTTTGTCAGGCTGACTGCGAGCACCTTCGCAAGATTAAACGGTTGAGCCATGTTTTCCCGACCGTCGAGGAAGTGCGAGCTCTAAAGGTTGACGACGCTAAAGTTCGCAACTGTGCCATGCGCTTTTTGCGCAGGTTTTGGATAGCTGGCGGGGGTCGGGCCCTAGCTTTTGAGGAGGCCGCCGAAGCGACCCGTCAGGTATGGGAGAGGCGCGGGACTTATTGTTTTAAGCTTGTTGGTCGTTTATGGTGGTCTTGTTTGAAGTTGTTAAAACTTTTCGGTGGTGTATGATTTTTGTAGGCCCGAAAGGAGGCTCTACCCTCACCGTCTGTGAACGAAGATGTTCTAGGGTCTTCTCATGAAGCGCCTAGAGGTTCCAACGGTTGAAGCGGCTCCCTCGGCCGAATAGATTTTAGCCACTATCGAAGGTGCTGTCGATGAGACGATTGCGGTCGAAGCAACTGCTGCTGATGAATCTAAGACGGAGGCTGCTGCAACTAGCGAGGTGGAAACGGAGCATCAAGATGATCCCGAGCAGGTGTGAGATACGGGGATTGTTAAGAGAGGGGTCATATTGTAATATTTTGTGAGGGGAAGATGTTGCTGTGAAACACTGAGAGTTTGTTTTTCTATTTGACAATGCAGGTTCCTGATGGAACCGTGCTTGAGGTGTTTGACGTGACGCCTCTCACGTTAAATTATCAAGATACTTTTATAACTGGTGAATCGTGGGCTCGGGCCAAGCTGAGACATCCTTCGCTATCTTTCGAACATTTTTGGTGGTCAAAGGTGCAGAGGTACGATTTGAAAAACAGCCGATCGAGTCGTTTTTGACGTGATGCAGATTATACGGATCGGCAAGCTACGCGCTTTTTATTTAGTTCTTCTTCGCAACCTGCTGTTGACGATGACATCGATGAGGATACGGCTCTTGATTTTTTGTTTGGGCGTAGGAAACTTGAATTGGGTTTAGACGGTTCACTTATGATTCCGAAGGAGGAGCCTTTATAGAGCAGTGACGTAGCTCGTCGATATATGTATAGAGCGAGGGTGTTGCCCGGGGAGCTGCCACTTGTGCATGCGGCTCCTTTATTGTGGGGACCCATAGTCCCGATAAAGACGGGGTTTGAAGTTGAAAACGAGGGTTGTAATGATGTACTGTTAATTGAAGATGGTGGGGATTCCTTGTAACTTTATACTTTTTAGAAAAATTGTATCATGCTGTGTTGAATTTGTACTTATGCGAAAGAATTGTAAGATTGTTTAATCTCGTTGTGGCTTGTCTTTGGACATTGGCGAAGAATGTCTTTTGACCCTCGCTGTCTTTTTGGCGAAGCTCGCTTTTAACGTTTATGTAAGGTGCTTTGGAAAACAACGATGCCCCCTTTCCTTTTTGCGAGGCTCGCTTAACGTTTATGTAAGCTGTTTATGGAAAACAGCGACGCCCCTTTCCTTTTTGCGAGGCTCGCTTAACATTTATGTAGGCTGTTTTGAGAAAACTGAAGGACCGAAATGCAATAGCAAGGCGACCAGAGGGGGGGGGTGAATGGGAGTTCAAAAATTTCTCTCGAAACTTTGGCCGATTGTCCCAAAATCAACCCCCGAAAGCTACGACCGAGAACGTGATGCCCACGACCCTTGGAAGAGGGTGGATGATCCCTTGGATCACAGCGAGGCACCACAAAGCGATAGCAACCCAAACACCAAAAGCGCCGGCACAGGTTCAACCCTCAAAAACCAAGTCTCGAACGTAGATAGGTGGCTACGTCGAGAAGTCCCCAAATACCTATGCTAACAAGTAGCAAAGATACCTAGAGAGGTTCCTTGGTCAACTCTAGGGCCAACCGAGAAGTCCGGAAACCAAGCGAAGAAGCCGGGAGAGCAAACACACTAAACCAGAGGCTACAGCAGGATCCCGGACTGTCCGGCAGTACGGTCGCGGACTGTCTGCCCAGCGGCGGACTGTCCGAGCTCAGGTGGCGGACTGTCCGCCAGCCAAAAGAGTAAAACCGCAACGCTGCTGAAGTCCCCTGGACAGTTCCCGGACTGTCCGCGAAAACCAACGGCGGACTATCCGCCGGTCAACCAAAAGCCAAACGGCCGAAGAACAGAGCCACTGGTCCGGCTCGTCCCCGACGCGCGGACTGTCCGCGGCTGGGATGGCGGACTGTCCGCCAACTCCCAGTGAGGGCGATTTTGGTCGCCCTTCACCCAAATCTTCTCCAAATCGATTCAAACCAAAATCCCTTGATCCCAAACTTGCAGAGAATGATCACGAGGTAGTTAGGAGACTATCTCCAAGAAATCATCCGCTCAAATCAACTCAATCAACGGGAAATCAAAGGGGAAGGTGTATGAACCGAAAAAGCGCCACGAAAACGAAATCAACCCGATCTACTTGTTCGTGAGGAGTTAGATGAATTCCTTCAGTGGAAATGATCTCCTCACTATAAAGAACAAGTTGATTCAAACGGATTTTGCAAAGATGCAATAGAGAGGGAGATCGAGTGATGGGAAAATCGCGAAGAAACGAAGAACGCGAATAACACGAACAAAACGCGAATCAACACATCGATCTGCAACCGTGTGGCTACCACACGCTACAACAGTGAGGTTACAGCCTCACTTCCTCAAAATCTCCAGTGCACAGAGGTATGGTACTCTGCGGATCTCAGCTAGCTACAGCAGGGGATTGGGAGAGCAGGAAACCCTAGAAGCAAAGAGCAAATGACTGAGATAGATGGGGAGGTGGGTGTCTCCCCCTACTTATCCTAATTCTAACTATTCCTAATTCCCACTCTACCCCTAACTACTTACAGAGCGAACCAGCTAAACCCTAAGGTTATTCTGGACCAACTCGTGGTAGGTGGTGATCCGACGGCCACGCCCGCACAACTCGTAGCGTTGCCTCGACGCAACCTCCTGATTGCCGCCACGTGCCGCCACCGCTCTGCGTCCTCTTCACGGACTCCGCCCCCGGTTTTGTGGCCGAAACCGGGAAACCAGGGCTTCACGATCAGCCCCCGGTTTTGAGGCCCAAACCGGGAAACCAGCCAGCCAACGCCTGAGTTTTGTGGCCCAAACTCAGAAACCCGCAGCGCCCAGGTTTTGAGGCCCAAACCTGAAAACCGTCCTCAGCCCGAGTTTTGTGGCCCAAACTCGGCAAACCCGAAGCACCCAGGTTTTGTGGCCCAAACCTGGAAACCGTCCACCCGATGGTTTTTCTTTGGCTCTACCACCAAACCGAAGCTGTAGAGGGGATGCACCGCCCGTGCACCCCGTCCACCGACACGTGTCCCCAGGTCCTCGACCCGAGCAACACCTGACCGCAAGTCTTCGCTCGTCGCTGTCCCAGGCTGTCAGCCACCACAGCTGATCCTCGGGCCACCGGTCCCTCAGTCCAAGTCTAACGTCCGCCCTTCGCCACTCTCGGTCCCTCGGCACGGCACGTCTCTACATGACCTTCACCTTGCCTTTGATCACTGCATCCGTGCTCGACACCTGCACAACACAAGCCAAAGAACATGCGATCAAACCAGTTGACAATCACTCATCACTCAAGACTCGGCATGCACCAATGTATCCGCAATCTCCCCCTTGATGAGTGCATTGTCAACTACACACACAAATCATAATGGAAATAGAAGGAGGAAGAAGGAAGGAGAGAGAACTCGACCAAATGACCCAAAAGCATAGCAAAGCCGAAGAAGGTCAAGTCAAAAGAGCAAGACAACTTGGTCCCCAAGGACATGGGCAACGGCTCGACACGACCAAGCAAAGCAAAGCTAGCCCTCAAGAAGAGGTAGAACAGGCTCAACACCGCTAGCAGGAACAATCGATACTCAAGAGTCAGAAGAGCTCGACACCAATTGAAAATCACCAATTGAAAATCTGAAAAGCGAATGCTAGTCCCTCAAGAAAGAGGCAAAAGGCTCAACACAACTAGCAAAGACGCTCCGAACCAATTGGAAATTTCAAAACTCAGCACGAGCAAACTCCCCCTTAAAAAGTGCACACAACTAGGGAATAGGGAATCCAGGAAATCTCCCCCTTAGTTGATCTTATGATTTGGAGAATTTCTCCCCCTTAGCTGAAAATGCACCATCAAGCAAATGTGCACAAGCACACAAAAGTCTCCCCCTCGACAGAACATCTCCCTCCAGAAATGCATGAGTTAAAATGCAATTTAGCTGCTTCAGGAGTATAATCAAGAGAGTGCAAAGATGCTCTATAGAGTTCTGATCCGATGACTCAACAACATCCATAAGTAGCTAGCAAAGGCTCAAACTGATCACTAAGTACGAAATAAGAGCATGAGAGCAAAAAGAGCAGTTTTTAGCGAAAAAGGTATTCACCATGAAAATAGCACAGAACATGTATAGACAGGAAGTCAAACAAGTGCTAAACATGTACACAAGGTGAACTACCCCTAGCAAAGTTCAATCATCATGCTATAGAATGAAACTTAGACTTGTGTATGCAAATTTTAATCGGAGTTGCAGCGGTTAAATTACACAAGTTCAAATTTCAGCATGTGATTGCGAGAGGTTGAATGCTTGTCATTGCCTAACTTTTCAACTGTGCGAAGCCTATGCAGAAGCAATCAGAAGCTTAAAGCAACAGTTTTGGTCAAACACTACACAGCTCAAGTTTAACTCAAAGTGCAATGAGAAACAGTCGCCAAACTGTGATGTGCTGACAAGCAATCCCATCTCGATCTTTCCAGTTCACTTAACTTGGTTCAAGATTTAAACAACATATGAACATACCAAGCAAGTGAATGACTCAGAACTAGAGACATAGCAACCTAGCACTTATGAAAAGCACAAGTGACTTCAACACATTCTACACATGCTAGTTGCATATCTCAATGTTGAACATTTTCAAGTTTTAAGTTCATTAAACAAATTCACCATTCATAAAATAGCTCCGCTCACAATATGTATCAGTGATCAGAAAGAGCATAAGCTATAGCATCATCATAAGCATCGGAGCAAAGACTACACAAAGCATAGTTACATTCTAAAGAGTATACACATGAAGCTCTGAATGTAAGTACGCAAGATGAAATGCAAAGATGCATGATGAAATCAAAGAAAAGAGAAGATACCAACTGAAAAACACAAAGTCAGTGTATCATACAAGAGCCAAAATGTTTCCCCCATCTAAAAGGGGAAACACACACCAAGCTCACCTCTCAACCGATTAAAAGTTGATTGGTCCAAAGGCTTGGTGAAAATATCAGCCAACTGATGATGAGTATCGACATGGCGAAGGTCGATATCACCCTTCTCATAGTGGTCTCGCAGAAAATGAAAGCGCACATCAATGTGTTTGGTCTTCGAGTGTAGCACGGGGTTCATAGCAACGCTAATCGCACTCGTGCTGTCACAAAGCAAAGGAACACGAGAAAAGCTCAGACCAAAATCACGCAAAGTGGCCATCATCCAGAGTAACTGGGAACAGCAGCTAGCCACAGCAACATACTCAGCCTTCGTGGTAGACTGGGCGACACTAGACTGCTTGCGAGAGGACCACGAAACAAGAGAAGAACCAATAAACTGGCAAGTCCCAGAAGTGGACTTGCGCTCAATCTGGCAACCAGCAAAATCGGCATCGGAATAACCACAAAGGGAGATGGTGGAGGAAGCAGAATACCAAATCCCAAATTCAGGAGTGAAGGATAAGTACCTCATAATGCGCTTCACCGCCTGACGGTGAGAGGTGCGCGGCGACAACTGAAATCGCGCGCAAAGACACACCGCGAACTAAATGTCCGGGCGTGTCGCCGTCAAGTACAGCAACGACCCGATCATACTCCGGTACTCCTTCTGGTCCACAGCTTCTCCATCCTTGTCCGCATCCAAGGCCGTCGTGGTCGACATGGGTGTTGGAAGAGGCTTGGCCTCACCCATATCGAATTTCTTCAGAATGTCTCTGGTGTACTTGCCCTGGTGCACGAACGTCCCCTCTCGGGATTACTTGATTTGCAACCCGAGGAAAAACGTCAACTCGCCCATCATGCTCATTTCGAACTCCCTGCTCATAGTATCTGCAAACTTGGCAACCAAAGCGTGAGAAGAACCACCGAAAATGATATCATCCACGTAAATTTGGACCAAGAGTGTGTCACTGCCTTGCTTGAGGAGAAAGAGCGTTTTATCTACACATCCCATTTTAAAACCCTTAGCAAGCAAAAAGGTTTTCAACCTATCATACCAGGCTCTAGGGGCTTATTTCAAACCATACAAAGCTTTGTGAAGTTTAAAGACATGGATTGGAAACTTGGGATTTTCGAAACCGGGGGGTTGTCTCACATACACCTCCTCTTCTATGTAGCCGTTTAAGAAGGCACTCTTGACATCCATTTGAAAAAGTTTAAACCCTTTGGATGCAGCAAAAGCCAAGAGTATCCTAATCGCCTCCAAACGAGCTACAGGAGCAAACGTCTCCTCATAGTCTATCCCCTCCTTCTGACTATACCCCTGGGCTACAAGTCTGGCCTTGTTTCTCACAACATGGTCATCCTCTCCTTGTTTGTTTTTGAAAACCCATTTTGTCCCAATTGGGTGACACTCAGAGGGAGGAGAAAGTAGAACCCAAACCCGATTCCTTTCAAAATTTTCTAACTCCTCATGCATGGCATTGACCCAATCCGGATCCGTCAAAGCGTGTCCAACATCTCAGGGTTCAAAATCAGCAACAAATGCAGAATGAGCAAAGTGAGAGATTTGTTGTGACCTAGACCAAGTGACGCATTCACCGATGCTGTCGATCATCTGCTGAGACGGGTGTTGGCGCTGGATGTGTCGTGGCGCCTCCCTAGCCGAAGTGGCCTCCCCTCAACAACAGCTGGTGCCTCCTCGGGTACAAAAGGTACCGCGCGAAGTGGCGGATCCCACGGCCCCCAGGAAGAAGAAGTGTCGGGGCCGTGAGTCGTGGTAGAAGCCGCTCCTTGCGGCACAGCAGGTGGAGGGGGTGCTGGATCATCCATACCTTCAGCACCCTCGTCCTCGTCATCAAAAACAGGTTCTCCAACCTCATGATCACCTGCACGCTCAAAACGAGAAGAAGGACAAACCATGGTCTCGTCGAAGGTGACATAGGATGTCTCCATGACTCGGTTAGTGTCAAGGTTAAGTACACAATAAGCACGAGTATGAGCGCCATAACCCAAAAACACACCGTCAGAAGAACGAGACTCAAACTTGTCCAAGTTGCCCTTTTTGAGTATAAAACAGTGGCAACCAAAAACTCTAAAATAACTCACCTTGGGGAGTTTTCCAAAACGCAATTCATAAGAGGTCTTTTTCAAGAAAGCTCGAAGGAAAATGGGATTGGAAATATAGCATGCAGTGCTCATAGCTTCGGCCCAATATCGCCTAGGAGTCCTATGCTCATCGAGCATTGTCCTGGCCATCTCTACAAGGGTCCGATTCTTCCTCTCTACAACACCATTTTGGGGCGGTGTGTAGGGAGAAGAAAACTGATGCTCTAAACCCAAAGAGTTACAAAACTTCTCAAAATCCGAATTCTTGAATTCGGAACCATTATCACTCCTAATAGCTCGCATCGAGTTCAAAGGGAACTCGTTCTGAAGACGCAAAATCAGATTGCGAGCAAAGGAGAAAGTCTCAGTTTTCTCGGCTAAAAAGAAAACCCACGAATATCTCGAAAAGTCATCAACAACAACAACCACATACCACTTCCCCCCAACCGAGCTCACCCGAGCCGGACCAACCAGGTCCATGTGCAAAAGCTCTCCAGGGCGCTTAGTCATGACCTGAGTCACTGGATGGTGGGGAGCGGCAACCATCTTCCCATGTCTACAAGAATGGCAAACAAGATCCTTCTCCATGGATAACTTGGGCAATCCTCGGATTAGGCCAAGTGAACTAAGTCTTGCAAGCAAGTCGAAGCTCAAATGTCCTAGTCTCCTATGCCACTTCCAAAGATCAGAGGAGGAAGGTCCAGCCACAAGACTCCGAGAAATCCGCACGAAAGACTTTCCCAAAGGGCGAAATCCCACAAACAAGATTGCCCTGAGGATCCAAAATGCGACTGAGATTCGGTTTAAAACGAATCTCATAGTCATCATCGAAAAGTTGCGAAACAGAAAGAAGGTTAAAATGCAAGTTAGAAACAAGAGCAACATCGCGCAACACAAAGTGCTCATTAACTCGCACCGACCCACGAGACAGTACCTTACCTTTGCTATTGTCGCCGAAGGTGATAAACTCCTTTCCGGCGACCGGACTAAGACTGGAGAACCACTTGGCGTTTCCGGTCATGTGCCTCGAACACCCAGAATCCACCAACCAAACGTTCTCCAATCGTTTTACCTACATCAATAAAAAGACATAGGGTGAGCATACGGGCCAACACTGGGGTTAGTGAAGTAAGGAGAATACCAGTGTTGGGCCGGCTGCTCAAAAGAACGGTTAGCAGAAAAACCATTCCTAGCACTCCTACGAGGAAAGCGATCACCACGCATAGGAAAACGTGGTCCGCTAAGGGAAGAGCGTCCATCGCGATACTCAAAACGCGGTGGAGGGAAACACTCAACAAAGCCTCCGCCACGGTGTCCGTATCCTGCAAAGTCAGGATCCCGTCGGGCAACACCTCCCTGACGCCTAGGACCTTGAGGTACTGCACCTCTAGGCCTAGCAGCTCTCCTCGGAGCTCTCCTCTGGACATTCGGCACATGTACATCATGGAAAGGATGGTACATGTCCGCATTGTTCATCTCCCTTGCACGGCGCGCCTCTCTCTTGCGCCGAAAGCAAAACTCACTCAAGTGTCCATCCCTCCCACAATGCTCACAATGGTACCTCACCGCTCTCATAGGGGGTTGTTGGTACTCACGGTAGTGGGTGTGGATCACTTTGCCCTTCTGTGGCATAAGCTCCTCCTGAATGGGTGGCATGGTGTCAAGCTTGTTCTTGAGGTGGTTTGGTTTGGGAGCCCAAGATTGTTTCTTTGGTGGAGCTCTCGGAGGTTCAACAAAGACCCCATCCTTGGTGTTAGGCTTGAGAGGCTCTTTGGGTGGAATCTTGGTAAGCTTGGGAGTAGTGGTGGAGTTGGGCTTCTCACATGGGTCAAGACCACTCGACTCTCCAATCTTCCCAAAAGATGAAACATCGATACCTGGAGAAAAACCTACACCTGGACCTCCAGCAGCTCGCTTGAATTGGGAGATCATCATCCCGAGCTGTGGCTCACCACTAGACACCCATGACAAGATGGTCTGAAGGTATGTGTTTTCCTCCTCGGTTTGCATCTTGTCATGCTTCACATTGGCTATCTCCATCTCCAAACCCTCGCAAAGAACACACCTAGCCACACATGTGCTACCTGAGTTGGCCTCTTCAAGAGACACAATCTTGGCATTCTTCTCTGCCAACTCAGATTGCAAGCCCGCACAGGACTTGCGCGCACCCAACAGCGAAGATCTAGCCTTCAGCTCATCCACCTCTCCTACCAACGCAACATACTTACCTCTCAAAGTGAGAAGGTCAGTCATGTGCGTGGTGCACATCTCACACTCCTCCTCTTCTGTGACAACAACGGTGGACTTGACAGATTCAAGTTCCTTCACCGTATCCTCCCACTTCTGCCTAAACTCCTTGCGCTCTCTAGCAGCACGCCTAAGCAACTTATCCTGACTAAGGAGCGCGGCAATTAACTTCTCGACCTCAACAGAAAGTTCGTTGGGGGTCTGAGATACCTGGGAGGTGTCATCGTCGTCATAGTCATTCCGAGGAGTGTTCTCCAGCTCGCCGTCGACCTCCTTGCCGAGGGCCATGGTGCAGAAGCCCTCATCGTCGGCGAAGAAGCAGAGGCCGTTCTACTTGTCCTCGATCCTCTTCTTCTTCTCGGACTCGTCGTCGCTGGAGGTAGCGGAGTCGTCATCCGAGTCGTCGACGTCGCTGAGCGTGGCGAAGAAAGCACGCTGCTCCGCCTGGGCCTTCTCCAAGTACTTCGTCTTGATGTACTCCTTGTCGAAGCCGCCCTTCCGCTTGTGCTTCGCGGGGACATACTTCTCCTTGCGCTTGCCGGAGTCGTACTTGTGCCCATGATCCGCCTTGCCGAAGGTCTGCTTGTTCTTCTTCGGGCATTTGGCGATGAAGTGGTTGGGGTCGCCGCACTCAAAGCATCCTGAGCGTCCTCCTCCGCGGCGACGGTTCATGCGGTTGTGGTGGAACCGCGAGAATCGGTTGGCGAGCAAAGCCAACTCGTCATCCCCAAAGAACTCCAACTGCTCCTCTGTGACAGAAAGAAGAGAGGAAAGTGCAAATCCTCCAGAGGGGTTAGTGGAAGAGCCAGAAAGCAAAGCCATCGACGGGCCAGAAGGATTTTCATAAGAAGCCCTCGCCATGGCATCGATCTCACTGGACTTGAGCTTACTAAAGAGCTCGTCGCACGTGAGAGTCTCATAGTTAGGCGATTTGATGATCGCCTGAACCTTGGAATCCCACACCGACCGATCAAGAGTATGCAAAAGCTTCAAAGCTCTCTCATGATCGTCGAAAGGCAACAGCTCCTTGTTAGCCCTCATCCTGTTGACAATCACCTGAAAGCGAGCGAATAAACTCTCTATGCTCTCGCCAGGCATATGTCAAAAGTTCTCGTACTCTCGCTTGTGCGACTTGTAGAGACGGGTTTTGACTTGAGAGGTTCCCTCATGGAAATGCATGAGGGATGCCCAAATCTCCCGAGCTGTAGCGAGGTGAGAAACGCGATCAAACTCCGTCATGCTCAAGCATGAGAAAAGAGGATTACGGGCTCGGCTATTGGCATCCTGATCATCGATCTGACGCTGAGTCACACGAGCAGCCAAGACCACGTAATCGGCAGAGTTGCAAATATCCCAAATGGAAGCACCCATACTCTGCAGAAAGGGCGACATGCGTATCTTCCAATACGCATAGTTTGTCCCATCAAAGAATGGCGGTTTGCCCACGCCGCGATCCATGTCGCCTTCTGTGGATCTGGAACCGGCTAAGGTGGAAGATCCTTAACCCGCTACGATACCAATTGAAGGACCGAAATGCAATAGCAAGGCAACCAGAGGGGGGTGAATGGGAGCTCAAAAATTTCTCTCGAAACTTTGGCCGATTGTCCCAAAATCAACCCCCGAAAGCTACGACCGAGAACGTGATGCCCACGACCCTTGGAAGAGGGTGGATGATCCCTTGGATCACAGCGAGGCACCACAAAGCGATAGCAACCCAAACACCGAAAGCGCCGGCACAGGTTCAACCCTCAAAAACCAAGTCTCGAACGTAGATTGGTGGCTACGTCGAGAAGTCCCCAAATACCTATGCTAACAAGTAGCAAAGATACCTAGAGAGGTTCCTTGGTCAACTCTAGGGCCAACCGAGAAGTCCGGAAACCAAGCGAAGAAGCCGGGAGAGCAAACGCACTAAACCAGAGGCTACAGCAGGATCCCGGACTGTCCGGCAGTACGGTCGCGGACTGTCTGCCCAGCGGCGGACTGTCCGAGCTCAGGTGGCGGACTGTCCGCCGGCCAAAAAAACAAAACCGCAACGCTGCTGAAGTCCCCTGAACAGTTCCCGGACTGTCCGCGAAAACCAACGGCGGACTGTCCGCCGGTCAACCAAAAGCCAAACGGCCGAAGAACAGAGCCACTGGTCCGGCTCGTCCCCGACACATGGACTGTCCGCGGCTGGGATGGCGGACTGTCCGCCAACTCCCAGTGAGGGCGATTTTGGTCGCCCTTCACCCAAATCTTCTCCAAATCGATTGAAACCAAAATCCCTTGATCCCAAACTTGAAGAGAATGATCACGAGGTAGTTAGGAGACTATCTCCAAGAAATCATCCGCTCAAATCAACTCAATCAACGGGAAATCGAAGGGGAAGGTGTATGAACCAAAAAAGCACCACGAAAACGAAATCAACCCGATCTACTTGTTCGTGAGGAGTTAGATGAATTCCTTCGGTGGAAATGATCTCCTCACTATAAAGAACAAGTTGATTCAAACGGATTTCACAAAGACGCAATAGAGAGGGAGATCGAGTGACGGGAAAATCGCGAAGAAACGAAGAACGCGAAGAACATGAACAAAACACGAATCAACACATCGATCTGCAAGCGTGTGGCTACCACACGCTACAACAGTGAGGTTACAGCCTCACTTCCTCAAAATCTCCAGTACACAGAGGTATGGTTCTCTGCGGATCTCAGCTAGCTACAGCAGGGGATTGGGAGAGCAGGAAACCCTAGAAGCAAAGAGCAAATGACTGAGATAGATGGGGAGGTGGGTGTCTCCCCCTACTTATCCTAATTCTAACTATTCCTAATTCCCACTCTACCCCTAACTACTTACAGAGCGAACCAGCTAAACCCTAAGGTTTTTCTGGACCAACTCGTGGTAGGTGGTGATCCGACGGCCACGCCCGGACAACTCGTAGCGTTGCCTCGACGCAACCTCCCGATTGCCGCCACTCGCTCTGCGTCCTCTTCATGGACTCCGCCTTCGGTTTTGTGGCCGAAACCGGGAAACCAGGCCTTCACGATCAGCCCCAGGTTGTGAGGCCCAAACCAGGAAACCAGCCAGCCAACGACTGAGTTTTGTGGCCCAAACTCAGAAACCCGCAGCGCCCAGGTTTTGAGGCCCAAACCTGAAAACCGTCCTCAGCCCGAGTTTTGTGGCCCAAACTCGGCAAACCCGAAGCACCCAGGTTTTGTGGCCCAAACCTGGAAACCGTCCACCCGATGGTTTTTCTCTGGCTCTACCACCAAACTGAAGCTGTAGAGGGGATGCACCGCCCGTGCACCCCGTCCACCGACACGTGTCCCCAGGTCCTCGACCCGAGCAACACCTGACCGCAAGTCTTCGCTCGTCGCTGTCCCAGGCTGTCAGCCACCACAGCTGATCCTCGGGCCACCGGTCCCTCAGTCCAAGCCTCACGTCCGCCCTTCGCCACTCTCGGTCCCTCGGCACGGCACGTCTCTACTTGACCTTCACCTTGCCTTTGATCACTGCATCCGTGCTCGACACCTGCACAAGACAAGCCAAAGAACATGCGATCAAACCTGTTGACAATCACTCATCACTCAAGACTCGGCATACACCCATGTATCCGCAAAAACAGCGACACCCCCTTTCCTTTTTGCGAGGCTCGCTTAACGTTTGTGTAAGTTGTTGAGGAAAACAGCGACGCCCCTTTCCTTTTTGCGAGGCTCGCTTAACGTTTATGTAAGCTGTTTATGGAAAACAGCGATGCCCCCTTTCCTTTTAGCGAGGCTCGCTTGTCATGTTTATAAAAAGAGATTGGATAACAAGTATGCGATCACGCTCCTCTCCTTGTTTGCGGTGGTGGTCACGTTTGTCTTGCAAGCCCCTGGCATTTTTGCTAGGGTGTTTGATTTTTGTGACTTCGCGCCTCCCCTTGCCTAATGTGGAGGTGAAGATTCCTTTGCAAGCCCCTGTCGTTTTGCGAGGGTGCTTGTCTTTTTGGGACTTCACGCCTCCCCTTGTCTAAGGTGGAGGTGAAGTTTGCTTTGCAAGCCCCTGGCGTTTTGCGAGGGTGCTTGACTTTTTTGGACTTCGCGCCTCCCCTTGTCTTAGGTGGAGGTGAAGTTTGCTTTGCAAGCCCCTGGCGTTTCGCGAGGGTGCTTGACTTTTTGGGACTTCGCGCCTCCCCTTGTTTTAGGTGGAGGTGAAGTTTGCTTTGCAAGCCCCTGGCGTTTCGCGATGGTGCTTGACTTTTTGGGACTTCGCGCCTCCCCTTGTTTTAGGTGGAGGTGAAGTTTGCTTTGTAAGCCCCTGGCGTTTTGCGAGGGTGCTTGACTTCTTGGGACTTCGCGCCTCCCCTTGTCTTAGGTGGAGGTGAAGTTTGCTTTACAAGTTGAAGGACCGAAAATGCTAATGCAAGGCGACTAGAGGGGGGTGAATGGGAGCCTATAAATTTCATTCAAAATTACGGCTTCTGTCCCACCAAAATCAGCCCCAAAAGCTTCGGACTCAAACGTGATGCCCACGACCCTTGGAAAGAGGGTGGATGATCCCTAGGATCACAGCGAGGCACCAGACAAGAGAGCAAACCAAAACTCTCAAAACCCCGAGTCAAGTTCGTGCATAAAAGACCCACTCCCAAACGTAGATAGAGGGCTACGTCGGGATTCCTCCAAATACCGATGCTAACGCGTAGCAAAGATATGTAGAGAGGTTCCTAGGTGAACTCTAGGAGCAAACGAGAAGTCCGGAAACAAAACGGAAAAGCCGAGAGGGCCAACGCACTAAAACTGCACAAGCTGCAGAATCCCGGACAGTCCGCCGTCAGGCTCCCGGACTGTCTGGTGAAGGCCGGACTGTCCGCCACACGGGGGCCGGACTGTCCGCCGACCAAAGGACAAAAACAGCAACGCTGCTGGACGCCCCTGCGCGACTCGCGGACTGTCCGCGCCTGTCACTGGCGGACTGTCCGCCGGTCACCCGAGGGGAAAAACACCGAGGCAAACAACCACTGCTCCGGCTGAAACCCCGACTCGCGGACTGTCCGCGGCTGGGGGGCGGACAGTCCGCCACTGCCCAGAACGCCCAAAATCGCCACGGGACAAAACCAAAATCGATTGGATCCTCACCAAATCGAATGGGGCTGCAACCTAACTTCTCCCAAGTGTTCTTTTATGTGTTGAGAAGCTAATTCTAGGATATCATCGCTTCAAACCAACTAATCCATGAGAAATCCGAAGAACACTAGAAAAGGGGAAGAAACGAAGAATGAACGCGATTTCGACCCGATCTATGTGCTCGTGAGGTTAGAGGGGAAATCCTTCGGTGGAAAGAAGGAGCTCACGGCAACAAACAATCTAATTCAAACGGAATCACAAATCGTTGCTCGGAGAGGGAGAACGAGGCAAATCTCCGAGAAGGGAAAAACGAAAACGCGAAGAACAAAAACGCGATTCGATCCAAATTGCAGCCAACAAAGAGAGGGGTGTAATTGATCCTTGGATTGCTACTAGATGATGAATTGTGTAGCACTCTGTGTCGGGTTACAAGCCACTCCTCGCAGTACAAAACGCGGATGGCGAAAAGCTCAAGAACAAGAGCCGGTCTTTCCTCTAGCCCTAGCCTCCTCTCACCTAAACAAAATGAGAGTGACACCTCCAAGGATAGGCTGCCCTAACCAGCCCCCTTCATATATATAGGCGCACGTCCGAAGACCAAAACGCCCTCTCATGAAGTACTCAACCCAAATACCCCCCAGAGGTAAAAACTGTCCAACCCTAGCAGTTTTCATCTGATGGCCACGCGCCTTCTCATCCTTCGCTTCGCCTCGACGCAAGGTCCAGGATGTCGCCACGTGCCGTCACCGTCGACCGCCGCGCCTTCTCACCGATAGCTTCGCCGCTACGCAAGCCTCTCGGTGCCGCCACGCGTCGACCGTCCTTTTGGACCTTCCCCCGGTTTTGAGGCCCAAACCGGGAAACCTGCCAGCCCAGGTTTTGAGGCCCAACCCTGGAAACCGTCCACCCCGAGTTTTGAGGCCCAAACTCGGAAACCCGCGAGCCCAGGTTTTGAGGCCCAAACCTGGAAACCGTCCAACCCGAGTTTTGAGGTCCAAACTCGGAAACCGGCCACCCGAGTTTTGAGGCCCAAACTCGGAAACCGTCGAGGTAGCTTTTTGAGGGTCAGCTACCGAACCCGCGCCGTAGACGGGATGTGGTTCGCAAACCCCGACCACCGGCACCGATGCCGATGCATGTCCAGCCTCCACGCCGGGCACAACACCTTCGCCTTCCTTCTTGACTTGGCCGACGGCACTTGCGCCGCACGCAAGCCCGTGTCCGACCTCCCGCCAAGTGCCACGACGCCATCGTCTTCGTCCCGACTCGGCCGATGCACCGCACATCCCCATGTGCTCTCGCTCGCAGATGCCACGTTGTAACACCCCTGGTGTTTAAACTGTAATTAACTTGACATATCATCATTAGCATCATCTTGATCATGATCTCATGTGTTTGCATTTGCTTAGTGTATCATTTTTATGTGAAGTACCTCTATTGCAAAAACCCTAAATAGCCCACTTTTCTCTACAAGGGCAAATTGGTAATTTCACCTCTGTGACTAGCATAGTATAATTCTTATTCCTTTGGTGTCTTGAAGTTTTGTTGTGTTGGCCAAAGTTCAAAAATCAAAATCAGATTTCAAATTCCTTTACAAAACCCTGATTTCCAAAACCCTGGATTTTAACCCTCTCTTTGTAATTTAAAAATTATTCAAAATTTGGGGTTGGCTCAAAAAGCAAAGTTGTAGATCTGGTCAGGAGAAACAACTTTGGTATTTACAAATTTTCAAGTTGCAGTACAAAGTTTTGAGTTATTTCAAATTCATTCAAGCTCCAACTTTTGTCCCCTTTTTGGTTTTCAAAATTAGTTTGAAAACTAATGAGTTTCAGAAGAAGTGTATAATAGAAAAGTTGTAGGTTTTGATAAAAGGAACAACTTTCATATTTATAGATTTTCAAGTTTCAATATAAAATCAAAAGTAATTTTGAATTGATTCAAATTCCAAAAGTGTCCCCTTTTCTGTTTTCGAATGCAGTTCAAAAACTATTTGGATTTGAAAAATGTTCATATTGACAAAGTTGTAGGTCTCATTTTTCTGAACAACTTTGGTGTTTTGAGTTTTTCCTGTGCAGTTCAATTTTTGAGAGTAATTTGCAAAATACAGAAAGTCAAAACCTACCCTAGCTACTGTTCTTCTTCTCCGGTAGGGAGGGGGGGCCCGGCCATGGCCGCTCGCCGTCGCCGCGTGCGCCGCGCGCCTGGCTGCTGCACGCCAGCCCCCGACCTGTCGCCTGCAGCCGCGACAGCACGCCGCATCCGCACGCGCAAGCGCTGACCCTCGCGACCGTCCCCCACTGCTCCCCGACAGCGCCGCCGCGTGGCCGTCGCCGGCGAGTGTACACCCGGTCCCTGCACGCACGCCTGTCCTTCTACCCGAGCGCAATCGAGCGCGCATGCCTCCGTGAACCTCGTCCGCACCTCCACTCGGTCTCTACCGGTTCCTAGCCGCGGCTATAAAAGGGCCGCCGGAGAGCCGAAGCTCTCATCGCCTCCGCCACCGTGGCCAGAGCAAGTCAGAGCCTCCGCTTCCCTCCCAGCTAGCCCAAAAGCTCCGCCGTGACCTTGCGAAGCTTTCCCGCTCCTCAATTTCACCTCCGACGCCTCTAGTTGCCCGGCGTAACCCCGTCTCTCCCATCTCCGGCGAAACGCCGGTAAGGCTCGGGTTGAGAAATACTCTCTCCCCGATCTTGATCATCTCCCTCCGACCCCTGTTTCATCTTCCTTGTGTCCTTGCGCGTCTAACCATACCCCGGCGACCTCTTGTGGTGCTCAGGAACGACGGAACGCCGTCGCGACGCCGTTCGGTCCGCCGACGACCCCCGCTCCGTCGAACTCCTAGCTCCGGCCGTCCCCTCGCCTCGCCGCCGCGCGTCATCGGTCGCCGGTGAGCTCCTGAACCTTTCCGTGTCCTTGGTTTCGTCCGCAAGCGCTTGCCGTGCCCGGAACATCGCCGCGCCGCCGACGGGTGACCGCCGGCGAGAGGGGGAAGATGAACAGTGCTGTTTATCAATTTCCAGATTATTTTGAATAGTGCTCTGATTTCATATTTTTTGTGTGATTTTCTGTGTTGTTTCAAAAATTCTGAAATTTTGAGGATAGACTCTTTGTACCCTGAAGTATTTTATAAAATATAAAACTTGACCTTTCTGCAAAAATTTGAAAATGAAAAATCTCCCTTTTAATTAATAAATGGATGGTTTTGGATTTTTAGAAAATGATTTATAACTCCAAAAATTATGAGATAAGTTTTTGTGAGCTTCTTATGCCATGACAAGTCTCTGGTGAAATTTTGAAGTCTTTTGGAACAAGTTGATTTTTGGGCTTTTATTTTAATTCTTGAATAGTGACTTTTGTTAATTAAACTCTAGATTTAATTGAGCACCTTAATGACCTCCAAAAATTTTGAAATTTGTTTTGCCATATACTTGTACCATAATGAACTTATGAGATTAATTTGGTAATTTTTGGAGCACCTTCATAAAATGATTTTTTTTAAATAATTAAGAAAAATAGAAAAGTCATTAGGGTTAAGTGTTCAATGTCTTATGATGTGACTTTTGGGATTGATTGATGTTCATAGACCCCTACCCCTTTGGTCTATAATGTTTGTGGTGTCTTGCTATGTCCATGCTTAGGTTTAGTGAAGGTTGTCTACTAAGGTTGACTAATGTTGCATAAAATGATGAGTCATTTCATGTCCTTTGTTAAACACCACTAAAAGTTATACCCTAATTGTGTCCTTTGCACTTTGTTCATGCTAGCATACTCATGTGCATGCATCATTGCATTCGTATAGTTACCGAAGGAGGAGTCAAAGTCGAGACCGCCGCCAACGAACCAACTCCCGAGGCGATCCCGGACTCCGATCTCTGCACCCCTTTTCCCGAGTCTGCCGTCTTCGCTCTTCAAGGCAAGCCCCGGTGCATCCAACCTTTTCCTTGGATTTATAAAATGTTTTCCTTAATGCTTTTGAGTAAATTACTGCATTAAGTTATAGGAGTTGAGTGCTATCCTAATTGGTGCATTGTCCACCTTGACCACTGATATACCCGATACCTGCTTTTCAAAAGTATTTGGAAAATGCTTAGCAATGCTTATCGACTTAGACTTTGCAATAAAAATGCCTATTTCAAAAGTGTGATCACTTTAAAGAACTTGATGGGAATTTTGGCTTTACTTCCCGACTGTTGGCTAGGTAACTGGCCGTGCCTAGTCAATAGCGAGAAGAGGTTGTCCGCGCGTATGGTGCCGTCATGTTGTAGTCCGAGACTCAACAGTTGACACCGACCGGGACAGGATTGAAAAACTGACAGGACTATTACGCTTGGGTGAGATATGACCAAGGTGTAGTTCCTGGCTGGAAAATAGGGACCATCCGTATGGGGGCCTGCTGGTCAAGACTTGTAACTATTCACATACTACGGAAAGCTCTGGCTCCGAGAAATCCTTGATTGAGGCCGACAACCGCGCACTGGGAGTGGAGAGATGGCGGAAGTAGCATGTACCCACGTGGGTTAGAGGCCCGGATTGGAGTGGTAGTACTGTACTTCCGGGTGGCGTAGGACCGGTCTAATCTTGGAGGAATCGTGGTAGACGAGTTGGCATATGCAAGCTTGGGTGCTACATATGCAGTGTGGATAGGGATCCTCAGCTGAGTATTATTTATCCGGATTAACGTTGCTCCTCGGTTATGGAGACTTGGTCCACTGACTGTCAACGGAGAGTGGTTCTCAACTAGGAATGTTTTGAAATATAAAATGAATCATGAATGATGAAGAAGTGAGGAATACTGAATCTTTCAAAATAAAATAAGATTTACAAAATGCTTTTCTGCAAAATACTTGATCTTGCTTAAGCCTTACCTTGACTACCCTAAGCCTTCATTCCTGAGTCTTCTCCCTTTTTCTTTAGTCGGGTAAGTCTTGTTGAGTACCTTTGTACTCAGGGTTTTATTACCCATGTTGCAGGTATGGCAGATCCCTCAGTATGCCTTGGACCCTGCTGTGTGACTGTTGTCCAGGAGGAGGCCGATGAGGCCGATGAGTGATTATTCACCCTCGGGCTGGGTGATGTATCTTTAAGTTGTTGTCATATGCTACTCTGCCAACTCTATCTATTTGAACTATGGTCTGTAATAACTTCATTTAAATTTTATGTTGAACCCTGGTTTGTAAAACTATTGTTATCTAAGTCTTCCGCTCTTTATTCCGATGTTATTTGTAAAAATTATGAAATGCTGTAACCGAATTGTGAGATGATCCTGCGGACAATGGGCGCTGATGTAGCCCAGTAGCGGAACAGGTCTTAATCTCTTGGCTGTACGGATCAACTGTCAGTGGTTGAGGGTGGTCAGTGGGCCATGGGATTAGGGCCGTTACGTTACAGAGTGGTATCGGAGCATCTCACTATGACGTTGTAATTTTTTTTTTTTTTGCGAAAACTTCAAAATGTTTTTAACAAAAACTAAACTTGACTATTTTTGAGTCCAAATTGCCTCTCTCATCTCATCTCGTCTTTGGCAACTAGTAGCAAGACAACTTGTATAAGCCCTATGTACCTTACTTTAGTAGTTGCATTACCTTGTTCCGTAGGAACGATTCATGCATCATGTCACATTCACTTAAGTTTATAAAAGAGCTCATTGGGATAGTGTGCCTATACCTCTTTCTTGCTAGCCTTTCTCATCTATAACCTCTTGTCCAGATATGGCCATCATCAAGCGGACTGCTCGCAAGTCGACTGGACCAAACGGTGTGCCGCGTCACCAGCTGGCGCCACGCACCGGAGAAGAGACTGGAGAATCCTCCAATGGTCATCGCTTTCCCCGCCGCACCCGCAAGCAGCTGAAGGAGGAAATCAAGAATCTGAAGGCTGAAATGGAGAACATGGAGCATGACTTCTACCTTTCCCGCATGGAGTTTTATGAGGCACGAGCTTCCCTGGAGCAGGCCAATCGGAACACGGTTCGCGCTATCGAGCAGCGCAATGATGCTTGGACCCGCGAGGATGTTACCAGAGCCCAGCTCCACGGACTGCAGCAGTACACAGCTCAGATTGAACAGTTTAATGATATGCTTCATGAGGAAGTGCATCAGCTGTATGCTCAACTCCACCCCATGGTACCTCCAGTCATGGAAGACCCTGAGGACGGAGTAGTGGAAGAACCCGAAGTGGAGCAAGTCCCAGAAGTGGACAACGAGATTGCACCCGCTGAGGATGTCCACGCTGAGGACGAAGACGAGGAGGAAGAGCCTGAGCTCATCCTCGAAGAAGAAGACGACGACGAGGACATAATCATCATCGATGAAGACTAAGCTCGTCGCTAGGAGATGGAAATCCCGTGTGTCTGTACCACCTGCTTACCTAAAACCTTAGTCTAGGTTTGGGAGCGTTAGTTTGTTAAGTCAAGTCTGTATCTTTCTTTCGTACCTTTTTCCCTTTATCAGTCAGTTGACACCTGTCAGTGTCTGTATCCATCAGCTACCTTTGAATCAATGAAGCTTGTCAGTCAGTTGTTTTCAAAGCTCTATCTATGAATGCTAAGTTCTAAGTTGCTTAACAGATGCCGGTGAACACCCGCACTGGAGCTGGAGGTTCCGGAAATGCCAACCTTCCCAATCCTCCACCAGTACCAGCCACTCTTGCAGATGCCATTGCAGCTTTGGCAGCCGCTGCTAACCTGATGGCTCAGAATCAGGGGCAGCAGAACTTTGCTCACCGTGGTCGTCACGATGCCAACCGTGAGACTACCTATGCAGACTTCACCGAGACCCGACCACCGGTCTTTACCAGGGCCGATGAACCCCTAGAAGCTGACGATTGGCTCCGCACCATGGAGCAGAAGTTTGGTCTGATCAACTGCACCAATATCCAAAAGCCCCGTTTCGCTTCTCAGCAGCTTCGTGGACCAGCAAGTGCTTGGTATGCTAATCTGGTAGCTGCCCAGCCAGAAGGTCACCAGTTGACCTGGGAAGAGTTCCGAACTGCTTTTCGTGCTCATCACATCCCTTCCGGATTGATGAAGATGAAGCTTGATCAATTCCTGGCGCTTCAACAGAAAGACTCCACAGTCATGCAGTATGTGGGTCAATTCAATCACCTCAGTCAGTATGCCTCTGAGTATGTCAACTCAGATGAGAAGAAGAGGGATTGTTTCCTCAGAGGACTACATCCTAAGATCCGCCGAAGCTTGTCCAATAACTTGACCGGTTCTTATCATGATGTAGTTGACCGGGCTGTTGCTTTTGAAGAAAGCAATCGCCAGTACCAGGAAGAGAAGAAGAAGAAGAAGGCAGGGTCCAGCAGCTTCTCTGGCAATCATAAACGCCAGAGGATCATCTATCACCCCAGCCACCACCACCAAAATCGCCTACCTTATCCCCACCAGCAAGTGGTTGTCCGTACTGCGGCTACCACCCACAACGCCAACCAACAGAGTGCCACGCAGCCGAACGCCCCAGGTGTTCGTATATCCAATCCGCAAACAGCTTACAATCATCCCTGCTACAACTGCGGCCAGACTGGCCACTGGTCTCGTGATTGTCCGAAGCCCAAGAAGTTTGCACAGAACTTTCAGAAGGGTCCTGGAGGACCTCAGCAGCAGCAGCACCGTGCCCTGCAGCAGCACGCTCAGAAGGGCAAGTTCGTCAAGAAGCACGGGCAAGTCTACTACACCACCGTCAGTGATATCCCAGAGGGAGAGCCCGTCATGATCGGTAGGTTTCCCGTTGCCAACCATCCTGCAGTTGTGTTGTTTGATTCTGGTGCATCGCATTCCTTCATCAGCCGTACTTTTGTCATCAAACATGAGATATCAATTGAAGCTTTAAAAGAAAATTTCTGCATATTTTCACCTGGAGGGCGTATAAGCACTAAGGAAGTGGTTCGCAGTATACCCGTAATTTTGGGGGAACATTCATTTCCCACCACTATGATAGTACTGCGTGATCAAGAGATAGATGTTATTCTAGGCATGAACTGGATGTGTCAGTATAAAGCCATGATCGACATCCTGAATAGAGTTGTGAGAGTGGATATTCCTAACAGTACCTCCAAACTCCTTCTCCAACTTCCAATGCCTCAAAAACCAGCAGCCACTCAAATAAACACCACCTATGTTCTGGAAACCAGAGACATCCCCGTGGTCTGTGAATTCCCTGATGTTTTTCCAGAGGATTTACCTGGTCTACCTCCTGACCGTGATGTTGAGTTTGCCATAGAGCTAAAGCCCGGGACTGCTCCCATATCCCGCAGAGCTTATCGAATGCCTCCCAGAGAGTTGGCAGAGTTGAAAACTCAGTTACAAGAATTGTTGGACAAGGGTTTCATTCGCCCAAGCTCGTCTCCTTGGGGCTGTCCTGCAATCTTTGTAAAGAAGAAAGACAAAAGTCTCAGGTTGTGTGTTGACTATCGTCCTCTCAACGAGGTCACCATCAAAAACAAATATCCTTTGCCTCGCATTGATCTCCTCTTTGATCAACTAACTGGAGCCAAGGTGTTTTCCAAGATCGACCTCAGATCTGGCTATCACCAAATAAAAATTCGTCCAGAAGATATCCCTAAAACAGCTTTCACCACCAGATACGGCCTATATGAGTACTTGGTCATGTCCTTCGGCTTGACCAATGCCCCTGCTCACTTCATGTACCTCATGAACTCTGTTTTCATGCCGGAGCTTGATAAATTTGTGGTCGTGTTCATTGACGACATTCTTATCTACTCAAAAACCCCTGAAGATCACGCCAAGCATCTTCGTATCGTTCTATCCCGTCTCAGAGAACATCAGCTGTATGCCAAGTTCAGTAAATGTGAGTTCTGGTTAGATCAGATACAGTTCCTTGGTCATGTCTTATCCGCTGAAGGTGTGTCAGTTGATCCCGGAAAAGTGGCAGATATTCTGGATTGGAAGCCACCTACCACTGTTCACAAGGTCCGCAGCTTTATGGGAATGGCTGGATATTATCGTCGGTTCATCCCAGATTTCTCAAGAATCGCCAAGCCTATCACCGCGTTGTTGAAGAATGATGTGAAGTTTGTCTGGTCATCAGCCTGTGAGCAAGCCTTTCAAACTTTGAAGAAACTGTTAACTACATCACCAGTGCTAGCCCAGCCAAACATCGAGAAGCCCTTTGATGTCTATTGTGATGCATCTGGAACTGGTTTGGGCTGTGTGTTGATGCAAGAAGGTCGAGTAATCGCTTATGCCTCCCGGCAGCTTAAGCGACATGAGGAGAATTATCCCACTCATGATCTTGAGTTAGCAGCAGTAGTGCATGCCTTGAAGATTTGGCGTCATTATCTGTTGGGCAGTACTTGTAACGTGTACACTGATCACAAAAGCCTGAAGTACATCTTCACTCAAGAAGAGCTGAATATGAGACAAAGAAGATGGCTTGAGTTAATTAAGGACTATGATCTCGAAGTGCACTACCATCCGGGTAAGGCGAATGTGGTCGCCGATGCACTCAGTCGCAAGTCGCATTGCAATCATCTGATGATGAAACCCAATGTTTCTTCTCTATGTTATGAGCTAGAAAAGCTGGGTATCAAGTGATTCCGCAAGGAGCTCTAAATAATATCAGAATAGGGACCCCTATCAGAGAGCAGATCATCACTGCACAGAAGGATAACCCTGGAATCAAACATATCCTCGAAAAGGTCCAAGCCGGAAAGGCTAATTGCTTCAGGATTGATAACGAGGGAGTGGTATGGTTTAAGAATCGGTTAGTAGTTCCTAAAGTGCCTGAATTGAGACAGTTAATCCTTGATGAAGCACACTTAACTAGATTCTCTATCCACCCCGGCAGCAACAAGATGTACCAGGACTTGAAACAAAGGTTCTGGTGGACAAAGATGAAGATCGAAATCGCTCGCTATGTCGCTCGCTGTGATACTTGTCAGAAGGTCAAGGCTGTGCACATGAAGCCTGGAGGAGAGCTACAACCCTTACCTGTACCTGCCTGGAAATGGGACGATATCAGTATGGATTTCATAAATGGGCTGCCCAAGACCCAAAAGGGGTATGATTCCATTTGGGTAATCGTGGATCGTCTCACAAAGCAAGCTCACTTCCTGCCAGTGAAAACCAGCTACACTGTTCCCACATATGCCACTTTGTACAAGGACAACATAGTCAAACTCCATGGCATACCCAAGAGCATCATCTCCGATCGTGGTACCCAGTTTGTCGCAAAGTTTTGGAAAGCGTTCCATACCTCACTTGGAACCAAGCTCTTGCATAGTACAGCATATCATCCACAAACGGATGGGCAAACTGAGCGAGTCAACCAAGTATTGGAGGATATGTTGAGAGCCTGTGTGCTCACCTTTGCAGATACTTGGGATAATTGTTTGCCCTTGGCGGAATTCTCATATAATAACAGTTATCCAAGAAAGCATCAAGATGGCACCCTTTGAAGCACTGTACGGTCGTCGTTGTCGTACACCTCTCAGTTGGTCTGAACCTGGAGAAAGAGAACTCTTTGGAGTGGACCTAGTACAAGATATGGAAGAGAAAGTCAAGCAAATACAAGAGAATATGAAGATTGCACAATCTCGACAGAAAAGTTATGCTGACAAGAGACGTCGACCTCTGCAGTTTGAGATCGGGGATTACGTGTATCTAAAGGTCTCACCCACCAAAGGAGTCACTCGTTTTGGAGTTAAAGGGAAATTAGCACCTCGCTATATTGGTCCCTTTGAGATTCTGGATCGCTGTGGCAAGGTCGCTTACAAGCTGAGTTTGCCCGATCATCTTTCAGCAGTTCATAATGTGTTTCACGTCTCCCAACTCAAGAAGTGTCTCCGAGTGCCCGAGCATGTGGTTGAAGTTGAAGGTGTTGAGCTAGAACCTGATTTGTCTTACTCTGAGTACCCAGTTCGCGTGTTGGATCACAAAGATCGTGTTACCCGGAGGACTACCACAAGATGGTACAAGATCCAGTGGAACCAACACTCTGAAGAAGAAGCCACTTGGGAATCAGAAGACTTCTTAGCAAAGAACTATCCCGACTTTCTCAATACTCTGTAGATGTAAGTTTTGTCTTTTCCTTCTTAAAACGTGGAATCTCGGGGCGAGATTTCTTTTTAGGGGGGAAGGCTGTAACACCCCTGGTGTTTAAACTGTAATTAACTTGACATATCATCATTAGCATCATCTTGATCATGATCTCATGTGTTTGCATTTGCTTAGTGTATCATTTTATGTGAAGTACCTCTATTGCAAAAACCCTAAATAGCCCACTTTTCTCTACAAGGGCAAATTGGTAATTTCACCTCTGTGACTAGCATAGTATAATTCTTATTCCTTTGGTGTCTTGAAGTTTTGTTGTGTTGGCCAAAGTTCAAAAATCAAAATCAGATTTCAAATTCCTTTACAAAACCCTGATTTCCAAAACCCTGGATTTTAACCCTCTCTTTGTAATTTAAAAATTATTCAAAATTTGGGGTTGGCTCAAAAAGCAAAGTTGTAGATCTGGTCAGGAGAAACAACTTTGGTATTTACAAATTTTCAAGTTGCAGTACAAAGTTTTGAGTTATTTCAAATTCATTCAAGCTCCAACTTTTGTCCCCTTTTTGGTTTTCAAAATTAGTTTGAAAACTAATGAGTTTCAGAAGAAGTGTATAATAGAAAAGTTGTAGGTTTTGATAAAAGGAACAACTTTCATATTTACAGATTTTCAAGTTTCAATATAAAATCAAAAGTAATTTTGAATTGATTCAAATTCCAAAAGTGTCCCCTTTTCTGTTTTCGAATGCAGTTCAAAAACTATTTGGATTTGAAAAATGTTCATATTGACAAAGTTGTAGGTCTCATTTTTCTGAACAACTTTGGTGTTTTGAGTTTTTCCTGTGCAGTTCAATTTTTGAGAGTAATTTGCAAAATACAGAAAGTCAAAACCTACCCTAGCTACTGTTCTTCTTCTCCGGTAGGGGGGGGGGGCCCGGCCATGGCCGCTCGCCGTCGCCGCGTGCGCCGCGCGCCTGGCTGCTGCACGCCAGCCCCCGACCTGTCGCCTGCAGCCGCGACAGCACGCCGCATCCGCACGCGCAAGCGCTGACCCTCGCGACCGTCCCCCACTGCTCCCCGACAGCGCCGCCGCGTGGCCGTCGCCGGCGAGTGTACACCCGGTCCCTGCACGCACGCCTGTCCTTCTACCCGAGCGCAATCGAGCGCGCATGCCTCCGTGAACCTCGTCCGCACCTCCACTCGGTCTCTACCGGTTCCTAGCCGCGGCTATAAAAGGGCCGCCGGAGAGCCGAAGCTCTCATCGCCTCCGCCACCGTGGCCAGAGCAAGCCAGAGCCTCCGCTTCCCTCCCAGCTAGCCCAAAAGCTCCGCCGTGACCTTGCGAAGCTTTCCCGCTCCTCAATTTCACCTCCGACGCCTCTAGTTGCCCGGCGTAACCCCGTCTCTCCCATCTCCGGCGAAACGCCGGTAAGGCTCGGGTTGAGAAATACTCTCTCCCCGATCTTGATCATCTCCCTCCGACCCCTGTTTCATCTTCCTTGTGTCCTTGCGCGTCTAACCATACCCCGGCGACCTCTTGTGGTGCTCAGGAACGACGGAACGCCGTCGCGACGCCGTTCGGTCCGCCGACGACCCCCGCTCCGTCGAACTCCTAGCTCCGGCCGTCCCCTCGCCTCGCCGCCGCGCGTCATCGGTCGCCGGTGAGCTCCTGAACCTTTCCGTGTCCTTGGTTTCGTCCGCAAGCGCTTGCCGTGCCCGGAACATCGCCGCGCCGCCGTCGGGTGACCGCCGGCGAGAGGGGGAAGATGAACAGTGCTGTTTATCAATTTCCAGTTTATTTTGAATAGTGCTCTGATTTCATATTTTTGTGTGATTTTCTGTGTTGTTTCAAAAATTCTGAAATTTTGAGGATAGACTCTTTGTACCCTGAAGTATTTTATAAAAATATAAAACTTGACCTTTCTGCAAAAATTTGAAAATGAAAAATCTCCCTTTTAATTAATAAATGGATGGTTTTGGATTTTTAGAAAATGATTTATAACTCCAAAAATTATGAGATAAGTTTTTGTGAGCTTCTTATGCCATGACAAGTCTCTGGTGAAATTTTGAAGTCTTTTGGAACAAGTTGATTTTTGGGCTTTTATTTTAATTCTTGAATAGTGACTTTTGTTAATTAAACTCTAGATTTAATTGAGCACCTTAATGACCTCCAAAAATTTTGAAATTTGTTTTGCCATATACTTGTACCATAATGAACTTATGAGATTAATTTGGTAATTTTTGGAGCACCTTCATAAAATGATTTTTTTTAAATAATTAAGAAAAATAGAAAAGTCATTAGGGTTAAGTGTTGAATGTCTTATGATGTGACTTTTGGGATTGATTGATGTTCATAGACCCCTACCCCTTTGGTCTATAATGTTTGTGGTGTCTTGCTATGTCCATGCTTAGGTTTAGTGAAGGTTGTCTACTAAGGTTGACTAATGTTGCATAAAATGATGAGTCATTTCATGTCCTTTGTTAAACACCACTAAAAGTTATACCCTAATTGTGTCCTTTGCACTTTGTTCATGCTAGCATACTCATGTGCATGCATCATTGCATTCGTATAGTTACCGAAGGAGGAGTCAAAGTCGAGACCGCCGCCAACGAACCAACTCCCGAGGCGATCCCGGACTCCGATCTCTGCACCCCTTTTCCCGAGTCTGCCGTCTTCGCTCTTCAAGGCAAGCCCCGGTGCATCCAACCTTTTCCTTGGATTTATAAAATGTTTTCCTTAATGCTTTTGAGTAAATTACTGCATTAAGTTATAGGAGTTGAGTGCTATCCTAATTGGTGCATTGTCCACCTTGACCACTGATATACCCGATACCTGCTTTTCAAAAGTATTTGGAAAATGCTTAGCAATGCTTATCGACTTAGACTTTGCAATAAAAATGCCTATTTCAAAAGTGTGATCACTTTAAAGAACTTGATGGGAATTTTGGCTTTACTTCCCGACTGTTGGCTAGGTAACTGGCCGTGCCTAGTCAATAGCGAGAAGAGGTTGTCCGCGCGTACGGTGCCGTCATGTTGTAGTCCGAGACTCAACAGTTGACACCGACCGGGACAGGATTGAAAAACTGACAGGACTATTACGCTTGGGTGAGATATGACCAAGGTGTAGTTCCTGGCTGGAAAATAGGGACCATCCGTATGGGGGCCTGCTGGTCAAGACTTGTAACTATTCACATACTACGGAAAGCTCTGGCTCCGAGAAATCCTTGATTGAGGCCGACAACCGCGCACTGGGAGTGGAGAGATGGCGGAAGTAGCATGTACCCACGTGGGTTAGAGGCCCGGATTGGAGTGGAGTACTGTACTTCCGGGTGGCGTAGGACCGGTCTAATCTTGGAGGAATCGTGGTAGACGAGTTGGCATATGCAAGCTTGGGTGCTACATATGCAGTGTGGATAGGGATCCTCAGCTGAGTATTATTTATCCGGATTAACGTTGCTCCTCGGTTATGGAGACTTGGTCCACTGACTGTCAACGGAGAGTGGTTCTCAACTAGGAATGTTTTGAAATATAAAATGAATCATGAATGATGAAGAATTGAGGAATACTGAATCTTTCAAAATAAAATAAGATTTACAAAATGCTTTTCTGCAAAATACTTGATCTTGCTTAAGCCTTACCTTGACTACCCTAAGCCTTCATTCCTGAGTCTTCTCCCTTTTTCTTTAGTCGGGTAAGTCTTGTTGAGTACCTTTGTACTCAGGGTTTTATTACCCATGTTGCAGGTATGGCAGATCCCTCAGTATGCCTTGGACCCTGCTGTGTGACTGTTGTCCAGGAGGAGGCCGATGAGGCCGATGAGTGATTATTCACCCTCGGGCTGGGTGATGTATCTTTAAGTTGTTGTCATATGCTACTCTGCCAACTCTATCTATTTGAACTATGGTCTGTAATAACTTCATTTAAATTTTATGTTGAACCCTGGTTTGTAAAACTATTGTTATCTAAGTCTTCCGCTCTTTATTCCGATGTTATTTGTAAAAATTATGAAATGCTTGTAACCGAATTGTGAGATGATCCTGCGGACAATGGGCGCTGATGTAGCCCAGTAGCGGAACAGGTCTTAATCTCTTGGCTGTACGGATCAACTGTCAGTGGTTGAGGGTGGTCAGTGGGCCATGGGATTAGGGCCGTTACGTTACACACGTGCCAGCTACCACAGCTGGTCCTCTGGCCTCTTGGTCCGTCGGTCCAAGCCTCACGTCCACCCTTCACCGCTCTAGGTACATCGGCATGGCACGTCCGCCGCACGGCACACCCATCCTTCACCGATCCCGGCCCATCGGCACGGCACGTCTCTACTTGACCTTCACCTCGCCATCGACCACTATATCCGAGCTCAACACCTGCACATCAACACAGCCAAGAGACACATGTTGCACACGCACACCAACACAGAAACACCACAACTCAACGCCACCGGTTAGTCATAAGCATTAAGTGCATAGCTAGATATAGACTCAACCGGGAAAAGCCTCAAACCTTCCTCCCAAAAGTCAATCATTCATCATATATGTTCTCAATCTCCCCCTTGACGAATGCATTGACTAACAATAAAACCACAAAGGAAGGGTTTGAAGGCAAGCCTCATCCAAGTGCCCAAAAGCCAAGCAAAAGCAAACACAAGGCCACTTGAGATGAGGAAGGATCATGAAAACTCCAAATAAAAGCTCTCGGTCCCGAAAGAAACGGGAAAAGGAGGCAAAGCCTCCACACAACCGAAGAGTCAAGAGAAACAAGAGTTTCATGAAATCCCAAAAGGTACTCGAAAACCAGTCTCAAATAAATTGTCAAACAATCATCACAAAAGAAACCAAGGTATTTATCCACTTGGGTTCACATGGGAAACCAAGGTACTTATCCACTTGGGTTCACTTGGGTTTCAAAATTTCTCCCCCTTGATGATTGAATTGACAAAAGCTAGGCACAAGAGATGGTTTGAGATACCAAAACTGAAAACTTGGTCCCCAAAGACATGGGCAACGACTCAACGCGACCAAGCAAAGGATCGGAGCAACAACTCATCAAAGAGCAAAACTCGATCACACAGAGCGAAAGACTTGGTTCCCAAAGACATGGGCAACGGCTCGACGCAACCAAGTCAAAAATGAGCTAGCCCTCAAGAAAAGGCAGAAAAATGGCTCAACACCACTAGCTCAAGGCTCGATACCAATTGAGGCTGAAACAACGCATTAGAATGCAAAACTGCTAGTCCCTCAAGATAGAGGCACAGAGGCTCAACACAACTAGCAGACTCGATACCAATCACAAATAGCCAAAAATTGGTGAAAAACAGCTAGTTCCTCAAGACAGAGGCACATAGGCTCGACGCAACTAGCTGAAGGCTCCATATCAATCGAAAATACCAAGCAAAAACTGCTAGTCCCTTAAGATAGAGGCAAAACAGCTCAACACGACTAGCAGGCTCAATACCGACTGAGAAAACACAAGAAGAAACTCAAACCAAATGGAGCACAAACATTCGGATCACGCGGAGAAGTTGTTTCCCCCTGAAAGCAAGCCTATACACAAAAGCTATGCAACAAAGCTCATGACATCAATTACACACCATATCAAAGAGAATGGATACCAATTGAAACACATAAAGGAGCTAAACCAATTGAAGAAGGACATAAAAGAGCTAAACTCCCCCTAGCTCAAAGCTCTCCCCAAAATGCATGACTCTCCCCTTTGTGCCAACACAAAAACTCCCCCTTGCAAACAGCGTCTCCCCCTTGACAAAAGGGAACATGCTAAGGGGTTTTGACATTTTTAACAAAATTGACACAAACACAAGACAAGTCATCAACCAAAAGCATATGGGGGCAACAAAAAGCATTGAAAGTGACCACAAAGTGCATCGGAGCTGGTGGTATGTACACTAAGCTAAAAATGCATGATATCCACAATGCAACAGCTTCAAGTGTATAGCAATTAGAATGAAAAGATGCTCAAAAGGGTGCTGCCCTGAAAGTGTAGCAACCAATACAAATGCTAGCAAAGGCTCAAACTGATCAAATGAATACAAAATATGAACAATTAAGCATATGAGCAGTTTTAAGCCATTTGAAAAGGAGTCCACCACTAAAATAGCACTTAGCATGAAAAGACAGGAAATCGAGCAAGTGCTAACTCAAGTATAAAAGGTGAACTACCCTTAGCAAAGTTCAATCATCATGCAATAGAATGAAGCATAAACTTGTGTTATTTTCAAATTTTTATCGGAGATTGCAGCGGTATTAACACAAGTTCATATTAAAAGCATGTGATTGCGAGAGGTTAAAAACATGGTCATTGCCTAACTTTTGAACCGGGCTAAGCCTATGCAATAAAAGCAATCAGAAGCTTGAAGCACCGGTTTTGGTCTTACACTACACGGCTCAAGTTTAACTCAAAAGTGCAATGAGAAACAGTCTCGATACCATGAGGTGTTGACACATGCAATCCCATCTCGATCTTTTCAATTCACTTAGACTTGGATCAAATTTTAGCACAAGGTAAATATGAACAATCCAAGCAAGTGAATGACTCAATGCAAGTGACATAGCAACCTAGCATACAAAAGATAGCACAAGTGATCTCAACACATCCTACCCATGCTAGTTGCCACTCTCAATGGTGAACAAATTAAAGGTTTCACAGTTGATTAATCAAGTTCACCATTTGCAAAAATAGTTTAGCTCATAACATGTATCAAGTGATCAAAAAGAGCCTAGGCTACAAGCATCATCATGAATAAACAGGGCATACCAAAAAGAGCATAATCTCATTCTCATTGCTCTAAACATGAAGCTCTAAAATGCAATGGAATACATGATGAAATGCATGCAAAAACTAGTCTATCAAAGACAAAGCAAAACTAGCCTAAAAAGAACGGAGCAAAAGCTAGTCTAAAAAGGAAGACCCAAAACAAAAGGGTATCGGAGAAATCCAACTATGATACAACATGCAAAATGCTTCCCCAACTAAAAGGGAAACACACATCAAACTCACAAGCGAAGAGCCAGGAAATGCTCAAGCGACAGCCAGCAAAATCCACATCGAAAAGACCGCACAGCAAAAAGAGGTCAACAAAGAAGAGTACCAAAACCCGAACTCAGAAGTGTGTCGGAGGTACCTCTGAAGGACCGGATTAGCGACCAGAGGGGGGGTGAATGGGAGCCTCAAATTCAACTCATGAATAGTATGGCCTTTGTCCCAGAGAGTCACCCCAAAAGCGAAGACTCGAAACGACCGGAGAGTTCACGACCTACGAGTAGGTGGATACCCTAGGAGATGTCCTAGTGGTACAGCGGAACCTCTGGAGAAACCCCAAAACCAACTGCCGATCCCACGGAACAAAACTCCACAATCAGCAGTTTCGCGGACTGTCTGGGGTCAGGGTCCCGGACTGTCCGCTGAACGCCGGACTGTCCGACACTGGGAGTCCGCACTGTCCGCCGGCAAAATCGCAGAAACCAAACAGTGCTGCAAGTCTGCTGGACAGGTCTCGGACTGTCCGCGGGTTTGTACCGCGGACTGTCCGCCGTTCACTCGACAGTGAACAGTCAGGGGTCTGCGCCTGACCGACCCTGAAGAATCCCGATGCGCGGACTGTCCGCCGTCAGAGGCGCGGACTATCCGCCACCACCCAGAAAGCACAAACTTGCTCGGGTTCAAACACAAATCCAAATCGATCTCAACCAAATCGAGAGGGACTTCGATCAAACTCCTCCCAGGTGATCCTCGATGTATTGGGGTGCTAATCCTAAGAAATCATTGCACCAAGCCAAGTCAATCAAGAGAAATTCGTGGATCACCGAAAAGGGGGAAAGAACGAAGAACGAACGCGAAATCAACCTGATCTATGGATTCGTGAGGTTAGGGGAGAAATCCTTTGGTAGAAAGAAGGGGCTCACGACCAAGAACAAATTGATTCAAGTGCAATCGAAAATCATCTCACGGAGAGGGAGAACAAGGGAAATCTCCGGGAGATGAAAAACCAAAACGTGAAGAACACAACACACAAGACACGATTTGATTTCAGCCGAAATTCCTCCACACGAGGAGACAACGAGAATACGGTCTCGTTTCCTCAAAAGATCCAAATACACAGAGGTATGATTCCCGTCTCTACGGATCGCTTGCAGCGAGGTATGATTAGAACCTAAGCGAGGGCTAGAAAGAGAGTGCTCAGGAACAAATGACTGCAAGGATTGGGAGAGAGGAGGGGTGCCTCTCTTATTTATAGCCCAAAACAATAATCCCCTTACTACCCCTAGATACACGAGCGAAGCGGCCTACCCTAGGGGTATCCCGATCCAACTCTGCTGATAGTTGATCTGACGGCCACGCGCCTTCCTCATCCTTAGCTTCGCCTCGACGCAAGCCTCAGGATGCCGCCACGTGCCGCCCAGTCGACCGCCGCGCCTACCTCGTGGATAGCCTCGCCTCCGCGCCAGCCTCTCCACGCCGCCACGCGTCGACCGTCCTTTTTGCGGACCTCCCCCCGGTTTTGAGGCCGAAACCAGGAAACCTGGGCCTTACCCCGGTTTTGAGGCCGAAACCGGGAAACCTGTCCTCAGGCTGAGTTTTGTGGTCCAAACTCAGAAACCCGCGCGCCCAGGTTTTGAGGCCCAAACCTGGAAACCGTCCATGCCGAGTTTTGAGTCCCAAACTCGAAAACCGGCCACCCCGAGTTTTGAGGCCCAAACTCGTAAACCGTCGAGGGTAGCTTTTCGAGGCTCAGCTACCGAACCCGTGCCGTAGGCGGGATGTGGTTCGCACACCCCAAGTTCCAGCACCGATGCCGGAGCATGTCCAGCCTCCACGCCGGGCACAGTGCATTCGCCATCCTTCTTGGCCTCCCACCAAGTGTCACGATGCCATCACCTTCCTCCCGACTCGGCCGATGCACCGCACATCCCCATGTGCTCTTGCTTGTCAACGCCACGTTCCAGCCACCACAGCTGGTCCTCAGGTCTCCTGGTCCGTCGGTCCAAGCTCCACGTCCGCCCTTCACCGTTCCAGGTCCGTCGGCACGGCACGTCCCTACTTGACCTTCACCTCACCTTCGACCACTATCCGAGCTTCGCACCTGCACATCAACACAGCCAAGAGACATGTTGCCCGTTGATCGATCACTCATCACTCAGGAAGGGAACCACAAGGGCACATATCAACCTTGTGTTCTCAATCTGCCCCTTGATGAGTGCATCGTCAACTCATAGTAACCGTAACCAAAATAAAAGGAAGCAGAATTGGATAGAAGGCGAAAACTTACTCGAGATGTCCAAAAGCCAAAGAAAAGGCCGAAGAAGAACAACTCAAGATAAGCGAAGCTTGGTCCCCAAATACATGGGCAACGGTTCGACACAACCAAGCAGAAGATCAGAGCAACAACTCATCAGAGAGCAAAAACTCGATCGAAATCAGAGTACAAGACTTGGTTCCAAAAGACATGGGCAACGGCTCGACGCAACCAGGTCAGAAACAAGCTAGTCTTCAAGAAGAGGCAGAAAGGGCTCAACACCACTAGCTGAAAGCTCGAAACCAAAAGAAGACTGCATAGGAAACAGCTACTGCTAGTCCCTCAAGATAGAGGCACAGAGGCTCAACACAACCAGCAGTAAGCCCAATACCAATCAAGAACCATCAAATAAGAGATGACTCAAAGCAGGCAGAAAAACTCCCCTTACTCAAAGAACTCCCGCTCAGCAAGTGAAGCATAAGTTGCAAATTGTCACCACAGAAAATCGAAAAATCTCATCATTGGAAACATTCTCCCCCTTAGGGGCAATTTGCAAACAAAAGAGAGGGGAAAGAAGCTCAAAACAGCAGAACGGAGTTAGGCCATGCCTATCGGAGTCAAGAAAATGCACATGAGTCAAAAATGCATGTTAGCAGTTTCATGTATATACTCGAAAGAGTGAAAAAATGCTCTAAAGAGTGCTGATCCGACTACATAGCAGCATACACAAGTGCTAGCAAAGGCTCAAACTGATCACCGAAAACAAGATATGAATGTATAAGCCAAGTGAGCAGTTTTAAGCCATTCAGAAAGGAGTTTCACCATTAAATTAGCACTGAGCATGTATAGACAGGAAGTCAAACAAGTGCTTAAACATGTATACAAGGTGAACTACCCCTAGCAAGGTTCAACCATCATGCTATAGAGTAAAACATAGACTTGTGTTTTCAGATTTTATCGGAGAAATTGCAGCGGTTATTGACACAAGTTTAAATTCAGCATGTGATTGCGAGAGGTTGAAAGCTTGTCTTCGCCTAACTTTTCAACCGTGCTAAGCCTATGCATATGCAATCAGGAGCTTAAAGCATCGGTTTCGGTCTTACACTACACGGCTCAAGTTTAACTCAAAGTGCTTTGAGAAACAGTCTCAATACCGTGATGTGCGGACAAAGCAATCCCATCTCGATCTTTTCAGTTCACCAAAACTTGGTTTATTTTAAGCAGAATATGAACAGTCCAAGCAAGTGAATGACTCAGAACTAGAGACATAGCAACCTAGCATATAATAAATAGCTCAAGTGACCTCAACACATCCTACACATGCTAGTTGCCAAACTCAATGGTGAACATGTATCAAGTTTTAAGTTCATTAGGCATGTTCAGCGTTCTAAAAGAAATAGCTTAGCTCACAAATTGTAGCAGTGATCAAAGAGAGCCTAAGCTACAAGCATCACCATATACCATCGAAGCATACACTAATCAGAGCATAAATTCATTCTAAGGAATATAGACATGAAGCTTGAAAATGAAAGATGTATGCATGATGAACTCAGAATCGGACCCGAAATAAAAACAGAAAGACTCAAGATCCAAAAACTAAAAGGATCAGAAAGTCAGTTTATTTTACAACAAGCAAAATGTTTCCCCCATCTAAAAGGGGAAACACACACCAAGCTCACCTCTCAACCTAGCAAAAGTTCAGAGATCCAAAGGCTTGGTGAAAATATCCGCAACCTGGTTATGGGTGTCTACATGCCTAAGATCAATGTCGCCTTTCTCATAGTGATCACGAAGAAAGTGAAAGCGAACATCGATGTGCTTGGTCTTGGAGTGAAGAACAGGGTTCTTTGCTACACTAATGGCAGAAGTGCTGTCGCAAAGCAAAGGAACCCGACTGAAATCTAGACCAAAATCACGCAATGTAGCAACCATCCATAAAAGCTGCGAAGCACAAGAAGCAGCGGCAACATACTCGGCTTCAGTGGTAGACTGGGCTACGTTTGACTGTTTGCGAGAAGACCACAAGACCAAAGAAGAGCTAAGAAACTGACAAGTCCCAGAAGTAGACTTGCGCTCAAGCTGACAGCCGGAAAAATCCGCATCGGAATAACCACAAAGCGAAAGGGTCGAAGAAGAAGAGTACCAAAGTCCAAACTCAGGAGTGTATCGGAGGTACCTCATGATGCGCTTGACCGCTTGCTTATGGGAAGTCTGAGGGGACGCCTGAAAACGAGCGCACAGACACACAGAAAACTGTATATCTGGCCTCGTCGCCGTCAGGTACAGAAGCGAGTCAATCATGCTTCTGTACTCCTTCTGGTCAACTGGCTCTCCGTCCTGGTCCACGTCCATCGCCGCAGTCGTCGGCATGGGCGTCGTAGAGGCTTGGCCTGGCCCATGTCGAATTTCTTCAGGATATCCTTTGTGTATTTTCCTTGATGCACAAACATCCCGTCTCGGGTTTGCTTAATTTGCAAACCGAGGAGAAAGTCAACTCGCCCATCATACTCATCTTGAATTCCCTGCTCATAGTATCTGAAAACTTTGCAACAAGCGCATGAGAAGAGCCACCAAAGATGATGTCATCCACGTAAATCTGGACTAACAGAGTATCGTTGCGTTGCTTGAGGAGAAACAACGTTCTATCGACCGTCCCATTTAAATCCCTTGGAGAGTAAAAAGGTTTTCAAACGATCATACCACGCTCTCGGGGCTTGTTTCAAACCATACAAGCTTTTGAAAGTTTATAAACATGGTTTGGAAACTTGGGATTCTCGAAACTAGGGGGTTGCCTAACATAAACCTCTGCCTCTATATACCCATTCAAGAAGGCACTCTTGACATCCATCTGGTAAAGCTTAAAACCCTTCGAAGCAGCAAAGGCTAGAAGGATTCTAATGGCTTCTAAACGGGCTACAGGGGCAAAGGTTTCCTCATAGTCTATTCCCTCTTTCTGGCAAAAACCCTGGGCTACTAGCCTAGCCTTGTTCCTCACTATCATCCCATCCTCACCCTCTTTGTTTTGAAAACCCATTTGGTACCTATAGGGTGGCATTGTGGTGGAGGTGGGAACTAGGGTCCCAAACTTGGTTTCGCTTAAAGTTTTCTAACTACCTCATGCATGGCATTGACCCAGTTAGAATCAGAAAGTGCGTGTCCAACATCTTTTTGGGCTCAAATGAAGCAACGAATGCAGAATGAGCAAAGTGAGAGATTTCATACGCTCGCGACCCGCGTGACTCGCTGGTCGATTGCCGCCGATCATCTGTCGCGGGGGGTGGACTTGCTAAACTCTTTGGGGCGCCTGCCTCACCGAAGTTGCCTCCCCCTCGCCAGATGCTGTCGCTCCCTCAGGTGCAGCGGGTGCTCGCTAGAGAGGTGGCTCTAGAGGACCCCAAGAAGAAGACGTTGTGGGATCAGGTCCTTGAGCTGAAGTAGACGTCGCAGGGTCGACGGGGGCAGCCAGTGGAGTTGGCTCGGGATCACCCCAATCGGCATTCTACTGCCTCCTCCTTCCACAAAAATGGTCTCTTCCCATCTCTTGTTCTCCTGCAACATCAAAAGCAGAAGAAACACAAGGCATAGTCTCGTCGAATGTGACCTCGCAGGTCTCCACTATCCGGTTAGTTTCTAGGTTAAGTACTCGATAAGCACGTGAATAAGAAGCATAACCAAGAAACACCCCCATCAGCAGAGCGAGATTCAAATTTGTCCAAATTACCATGCTTCTGGATAAAAGCACTTGCACCCAAACACCCGAAAATGAAGACACCTTGGGTACCCGTCCAAAACACAACTCATAAGAAGTCTTTTTCATCAAGGCACGAGAGAAAATGCGATTTGAAACATGGCAAGCGGTGTTGATCGCCTCGGCCAAAAACGCCTAGGAGTCCTATGCTCATCGAGCATCGTCCTGGCAATCTCAACAAGGGTCTGGTTCTTGCGCTCAACAACACCGTTCTGCTGAGGGACATAGGGAGAAGAAAACTGATGCTCGATTCCATTAGAGAACAGAAGGAAGCAAACTGAGAGTTATCAAACTCAGTACCATTATCGACGACATAGCTCTAATGGTATCAGGGGAAACTCAGTTTTCAACCTCAAACTCAAGTCACGAGCAAAAGAAAAAGCTTCATCCTTACCCTTCATAAAGAACACCCAAGAGTACCTCGAAAAAATCGTCAACAATCACTAGGACGTACCACTTCCACCCGCTGAGCAGACCCGAGCTGGACCAACTGTGTCCATGTGAAAAAGCTCGCCGGGTCGCTTGTCATCACCCTGATTAACAGGTGGGTGAGAAGCAGCAACCATCTTCCCGTGACTACAAGGATGGCATACAAGTCCTTCTGAAACTTAAGCTTGGGCAATCCTTGGATTAGTCAAGTGAGGCTAAGTCTTGCAAGCAAGTCAAAACTCAAGTGACCGAGCCTCCTATGCAACTTCCACAAATCAGAAGAAGGACCAGCCATCAAACATCTAGCAGAGCCGAAAGAACGAGAAAAGTCGGCTCTGAAAACACGGCCAAAAGGGACGATCCAACAAACAAGATCTCCCCGAGGGTCTAAAACACGACTCAAACCCTTCTTAAAGCGCACTTCACAATCATCCTCAAGAAGTTGCGAAACAGAAAGCAAATTGTAATGCAAGTTCGAAACCAAAGCAACATCCTTAAGGACAAAGTTCTCATTGAGCCGAATAGCTCCTTGAGAAACAACCTTACCTCTACTATTATCCCCGAAAGTGATGTACTCCTTGTGCATCACGGGGCTAAGGCTGGAGAACCATTCCTTCTTTCCGGTCATGTGGCGCGAACACCCGGAATCCATGAGCCACATGTTCTCCAACCGAAGTTCCTGCATCAATAGAAAGGCAGGAAGTGAGCATATGGCACAACACTGGGGTTAGTATACTGAGAAGGATACCAGTGCTGTGTCATAGGCCCAGAAAAAGTGTTAGCAGCAACACCAAACTGTCCTCGTCCCATGGGTGGATAGCGATCACCACCAACCTGAAAGGGTGGTCCGCTATGGAACGGAAAACCTCCAAACTGACCTACTGTCCCATCTGAGCAAAGCGATCACCACCATACTGAAAAGGTGGTCCGCTATGGGACTGAGCAGCAAAGCCTCTTACACCCGGCTCACAGTCGTATTGAGGACGACCGGAACCGCGACGGGCACGACCACCACCCTGTGGTCTCGCTGCCTGGGGCCTAGCAACCTGAGGGGTGCTCCTCCAGGTCTAGCGCCCTGCCTCTGAACTCCCCGACCTTGCACACCATGGAGAGGGTGGTGCCTGGCCTGGTTGTTCAGCTCCAACTCCTTCCTAGCGTCTCTCTTCCTCCGAAAGCAAAACTCAGCTAGGTGACCCTCACGGTGACAGTACTCGCACTCAAACCTCACCACTCTCTTGGGTTGTTGGTTCCTATGTTGCGAGGGTTGTCACTCTGGCTGGCTGCTTGCCTCTCGGAAGGGGATCACTAGAGACGTCAGGAAGGGTGTCAAGTGTGTTCCTAAGATGGTTAGGTTTGGGAACCCACACTTGCTTGCGAGGTGGAGCCTTGGGAGGTTCATCAAGGATGCCATCCTTGGTGATAGGCTTGGAGGCTCAGGTGGGGTGATCTTGGTAAGCTTAGGGATAGCGGATGGCTTCTCACTCGGGTTCACTCCGCTAAACTCACCGATCTTGCCAAAGGTACTAGCGCCCTTCCCACCTGAAGCAAAGCCTACTCCCGAGCAATCAGTTCCCCTCTTGAACTGACTGATCATCATGCCCAACTGCGGCTCACTGCATGACACCCAACTCAGGATGGACCGAAGGTATGTGTTTTCCTCCTCGGTTTGCATCCTGTCATGCCGACAGTTGGCAATCTCAAGCTCCATCCCCACGCATCGCTCACATGGAGCGGACAAGGTGCTAACTGAGCTGGCCTTCAAGGCTTCAGCAAACTTGGCACTAACTTCTGCCAACTCAGTTCGCAAGCTAGGACAGCTTGCACGCACCCAGCAAAGACTTGCCTTCACTTCCTCCAGCTCCTTCTTCAGGGAGGGACACTCTTTGCAATCACCCACCAAGTCTAGCCTACTCTTCAGCTCATCATACACCTCAATCAAAGAGGCATACTTGGTTTGCAGGTGGCAAAGTTTGTCATATGCATCGTGCACTCCTCACACTCCTCCTCATCGGTCACCTTCACCTCAGACCTAGCAACTCAAGCTCCTTAAGCGCTCATTCATCTTAGCCTTAAACTCATTGCGCTCTCGGATAGCTCGCTTGAGTTGCTTGTCCTGAGCGAGAACTATGTCGACAGAGAATCGCGCTCACCGGTAAGACGATCGAAGAGAAGAGTTGATACCTCGGAAGCATCGTCGTCGTCGTCGTCTCGGTGTCCGTCCTTTGCCTGGCACTTGGAGTCCTCTTCGTCCAGGCCATGGTGCACAGCCCTTGGAGGAGTGGCCGAAGAAGCAGAGTCCGTTGAAGCGTTCTTCTGTCTTGTGCTCGGACCCATCGTCGCTGGAGTCGCCGTCGGAGGTCTTCTCGCCGTCACTGATGGTGGCGAGGAAGGCACGCCGACCGGCGTCGAAAGCCTTCTCCATGTCCTCTCGGCGATAGCTGCCCTTCTTCTTCTTCCCGGCCTTGTTCTCCGGCTTGCCCTTGCGCCTGGAGTTGCGGTTCTTGCCGGGGAAGTTCTTGTCGTTCTTGGGGCAGTTCGCCATGAAGTGGTCTAGATCACCACACTTGTAGCAGCCCTCGCGTGCGCCACCACGCCGGCGATTCAGGCGGTTGTTGTGAAACCGCGAGAACCGGGTGATGACGAGGGCGAGCTCGTCGTCTCCAACCGCCTCCAACTGCTCCGTGACTGTAAGCAAAGATGACAACGAAAACAGAGGAGGTGAAGGGTCAGCAGAGAAAGTCGATCCACCTGTGTGAGACCAAAGCCATGGTATGTGAAGATGGGTTCTTCAGCTTGGCCTGAGTCAGGTGATCGATCTCGGTGGACTTGAGCTTGCTGAACAGCTCGTCCACGGTGAGGGTGTCATAAGATGTAGACTCTATGATGGTCGACACCTTCACCTCCCATACCCTCCGATCCAGGGCGTATAGCAACTTGAGAGCCCTCTCATGATCGTCATAGGGTAGGTTAGCCCGATTGGCACGCATCTTGTTCACAATCGTTTGGAAACGAGCGAACATGGCGTCAATCGTTCTCCCTCCAACTGAACAAAGTTCTCGTACTCTCGCTTGTAGTCTCGAAGAGTCTGGTCTTGACCTGAGCGGTCCCCTCGTGATAGCTCTGAAGCTTCACCCAGATCTCTCGTGCCGTCTCAAGCTCAGAGACACGTCGAACTCAGGAAGGGAGATGCTGGCCAAAAGAGCGTTACGAGCCTTGGAGTTGGCCTCGTGCTGGTCAATCTGGATCTGACCCACACGAGCCGCAAGGACTACGTACTCAGCATTCTCACATATCTCCCATACAGAAGATCCGATGCTGTTGAGATAAGCACGCATCCGAATCTTCCAATAGGGATAGTTCGTTCCATCGAACCACGGAGCCTTGCCGTTCCCTCGTTCCATGTCGCCCTTAGGATCCGAAACCGATTAAGGTAGAGAAGATCCTTAACCGCTCTGATACCAATTGAAGGACCGGATTAGCGACCAGAGGGGGGGTGAATGGGAGCCTCAAATTCAACTCGTGAATAGTATGGCCCTTGTCCCAGAAAGTCACCCCAAAAGCGAAGACTCGAAACGACCGGAGAGTTCACGACCTACGAGTAGGTGGATACCCTAGGAGATGTCCTAGTGGTACAGCGGAACCTCCGGAGAAACCCAAAACCAACTGCCAAACCACGGAACAAAACTGCACAATCAGCAGTTCGCGGACTGTCCGGGGTCAGGGTCCCGGACTGTCCGCTGAACGCCGGACTGTCCGACACTGGGAGTCCGGACTGTCCGCCGGCAAAACGCAGAAACCAAACAGTGCTGCAAGTCTGCTGGACAGGTCTCGGACTGTCCGCGGGTTTGTACCGCGGACTGTCCGCCGTTCACTCGACAGTGAACAGTCAGGGGTCTGCGCCTGACTGACCTGAAGAATCCCGATCCGCGGACTGTCCGCCGTCAGAGGCGCGGACTGTCCGCCACCACCCAGAAAGCACAAACTTGCTCGGGTTCAAACACAAATCCAAATCGATCTCAACCAAATCGAGAGGACTTCGATCAAACTCCTCCCAGGTGATCCTCTATGTATTGGGGTGCTAATCCTAAGAAATCATCGCACCAAACCAAGTCAATCAAGAGAAATTCGTGGATCACCGAAAAGGGGAAAGAACGAAGAACGAACGCGAAATCAACCCGATCTATGGATTCGTGAGGTTAGGGAGAAATCCTTCGGTAGAAAGAAGGGGCTCACGACCAAGAACAAATTGATTCAAGTGGAATCGAAAATCATCTCACGGAGAGGGAGAACGAGGCAAATCTCCGGGAGATGAAAAACCAAAACGTGAAGAACACAACACAAGACACGATTTGATTTCAGCCGAAATTCCTCCACACGAGGAGACAACGAGAATACGGTCTCGTTTCCTCAAAAGATCCAAATACACAGAGGTATGATTCCGTCTCTGCGGATCGCTTGCAGCGAGGTATGATTAGAACCTAAGCGAGGGCTAGAGAGAGAGAGTGCTCAGGAACAAATGACTGCAAGGATAGGAGAGGAGGGGTGCCTCTCTTATTTATAGCCTAAAACAATAATCCCCTTACTACCCCTAGATACAAGAGCGAAGCGGCCAACCCTAGGGGTATCCCGGTCCAACTCTGCTGATAGTTGATCTGACGGCCACGCGCCTTCCTCATCCTTAGCTTCGCCTCGACGCAAGCCTCAGGATGCCGCCACGTGCCGCCCAGTCGACCGCCGCGCCTACCTCGTGGATAGCCTCGCCTCCGCGCCAGCCTCTCCACGCCGCCACGCGTCGACCGTCCTTTTTGCGGACCTCCCCCCGGTTTTGAGGCCGAAACCGGGAAACCTGGGCCTTCCCCCGGTTTTGAGGCCGAAACCGGGAAACCTGTCCTCAGGCTGAGTTTTGTGGCCCAAACTCAGAAACCCGCGCGCCAGGTTTTGAGGCCCAAACCTGGAAACCGTCCAGCCGAGTTTTGAGGCCCAAACTCGGAAACCGGCCACCCCGAGTTTTGAGGCCCAAACTCGGAAACCGTCGAGGGTAGCTTTTCGAGGCTCAGCTACCGAACCGTGCCGTAGACGGGATGTGGTTCGCACACCCCGAGTTCCAGCACCGATGCCGGAGCATGTCCAGCCTCCACGCCGGGCACAGTGCATTCGCCATCCTTCTCGGCCTCCCGCCAAGTGTCACGACGCCATCACCTTCCTCCCGACTCGGCCGATGCACCGCACATCCCCATGTGCTCTTGCTTGTCAACGCCACGTGCCAGCTACCACAGCTGGTCCTCAGGTCTCCTGGTCCGTCGGTCCAAGCTCCACGTCCGCCCTTCACCGTTCCAGGTCCGTCGGCACGGCACGTCCCTACTTGACCTTCACCTCACCTTCGACCACTGTCCGAGCTTCGCACCTGCACATCAACACAGCCAAGAGACATGTTGCCCGTTGATCGATCACTCATCACTCAGGAAGGGAACCACAAGGGCACATATCAACCTTGTGTTCTCAACCTCATGAAGCGCATGACCGCCTGCTGGTGTGATACCCGAGGGGACGCCTGAATCTACTGAACTCCGGGGCGCCTGCCTCGCCGAAGTCATCTCCTCCTCGCCTGATGCTGTCGCTCCCACAGGTGCAGCTACTGCTCGCTGGAGAGCTGCTCGAACAGAACCCCAAGTCGTGGAGGAAGAGGGATTGGGTCCGTGAGCCGCAATGCTCTCTCCAGGTTCCTGTTCTCCTGCAAGGTCAAAGGCAGAAGAAACACAAGGCATTGTCTTGTCCAGTGTGACCTCAAGGTCTCCACGAAACGGTTAGTCACATAAAAAGCATAAGGTGAACTCTCAACAAAAGGAGGTCTACCTATGAAAGATACCGCAAGGAGATCTGAACTCAAACTAGTCAAAACTACCATGCAGCAGGATAAAGCACTGTATAGCAAAATGCAGCCTAAAGATATGATCAACCCAAACATAGCCTAAGCCTCAACACATGCTACAATGCAAGATAATGATAGCAATAGATCCAAAAGCATGTAACATGATAAAATTGTGGAAAGGCTAGTGCTCAAACTAATCATATCAACAGGATACATGTAGCTAACCAAAACTAGCACCTGAAAAGTGATACCTAATGAACATCATACCACTACAAATCAAGCTCATGGATAAATATGGTAAAACATGGCATAATGTTCATGAGCATCACAAACTAGCATGAAAAGTGGAATAGCCACCAAAGTTGTACACAAATCTAGCATGACATGATATACAAGATAGCACATGCTGGTCTACATCAAAACATGATACAAAGAAAATGTACATGCAAGAACTATACAAGTGAGCACATGAAAGTCCATCTCATACCAGAAGAAATGAGACATTGATGTTCAAGGCATGAGTGTGTAAGAAAGCTCACCGAGTAGCAAAAGCCTCTTTGGAGGCAAATCTAAGCGGGGTGTAGAAAACCATCAACTCTTGATCACATCTAAAAGATCAAGCTCCATCAGACGCATGTTCTCTACCCCGTGTCCTCATATCTACACACAAGAGGACAAAGCATCCCGAGTCTTGGATCCCGAAGGGTTTGCAAGTATGTACTTGGGAACCCAAGACTTGGTCACAAAACTCAACTTATCTTGTGGGTTAGCATGATGCAAAAGTTGGTTCAAATGCAATTGTGAAACACCCTTGGAAGCATTCCTCAAAATGACAACTCGAGGAGAAGAACGAGTCGTACCATGGGAAAATAGGCCAACATCTTCCAAGGTTTTTGTAGAAGAACCAATAGAAGCATCATGAAAAGCATGACGTGGACCAAGAGAGGAAGCACTAGAAGCATGTCCACGACCATGACCTATCCCACTAGAAAAGGAGTCATAAAACCCATCATCAAAGAGGGGCTTCTTACTAGGAGCACAAGCGTTCATGCCATGAGAAGGGCTATGAACCACCATCTTCCTAGAAGAGCGAGCTTGGCGCAAACGTTTGGCACGCCGATAGCAAAAGCTTTCTTGATGCCGATCTTTCTCACAAAAAGAGCAATGGTACAAAGGCCTATTGGAAGGCACACCATTCTCCGACTAGTGAGAAGTCCCTTGGGGCTTAGAACAAGAAGCATCTACATTTAACTTGGTGCCAACACTAGGACACACGTGCCATGGGAAAGGCTACGCGGCTTCCTAAAAGCCTTAGCTCGAATTCGTCGCTCATGTTTGACACGGCGGAAACAAAAATCGAATGAGTGTCCATCCTTCTTGCAAAAGGTGCAATGGAAACTGGATTGGGAGCACGAGTCCCAAAAATATGAGAAGCACCCTTATCAAGAGAAGTCCCTTGGACATCACTCGAAGAAATAACAATGTTAGGAGTAGCTATGAAAGAGCTATCCGAAACCTTGACACTAGTGCTAACGTCAAAAGATTCACGCGCAACACAAGAACTCCACTCCGGTTGCAAAGATGCAGACTTGGAAACATCAACATCGGAGTTGGAAAAAATGCGTGACTCAAAAGACTTAGCACAAAGGCTCTTGCATCTTTTGGCCAAAACCTCATTTTCAAACATGAGGCGGTCACAAGTACCACAAGGAGTGTTTCTCAAGTTTTCCATCTATTTTTCAATGCACTCGGCATATGTGGTACGCAAGAGCTCAATCTCCTTCTCAAGTTTGGCACTCATATCATTGTCTCAACCAACTTAGCGCTCATATCATCAAAACCAAGCTTCAAATCAAATACAAGATGTGCAAATGAATCAGTGGAAGAAACATCACCATTATCATCAAGCAAAGAATCATGAATAGCACAAGATGTAAGGCAAGCATTCTTATTCACAGAGCATGAGCTACAAGGCTTAGAATTTAATTCAACAATTTTAGCCCTAGCATGCTCAAGTTCATCTACACATGTCCTGTGAATCAAACATAATTCTCTAAGTCTAGCAACAAAAGATTCACAAGAATCACATGGTGACAAAGCATTTGACTTTAGCAAGGCTATTTCAGTTTTAGCACGATCAAGGTCCTTGCCCAAGTCAATGCAAACTAGACATGGTTTGGAGGCATTCAATTTCAACATTTCATTTTTAGATTTTAAGCTAGCAAGAGAAAAGCGTAGCTCATCAACCTTCCTAACCATGTCACTACTAGAGGTGCAAGGTAAAGATGCACCAGACTTCCAATGAGAAAGACCACATTTCAACCTAGCAATAAAGCATTTCAACTTCTTGATCTTTCTACGCAAGGTATCACAAAGCTCTTCATTTCTAGAGTTATCATCATAGCAAGCATCATACCGGTCATACAAAGTCACAAGACTACCGGCAAGTGTACCTTTCTTGGCCTTGCCAAGTTCACATAGAAGATCCTCCATTGAAACCTCATCACCATCCAGGAAGTCCAGCAAAGCATCCACCTCATGTTTCGTCTCAAGAGCTGCACTCCTCCTTCTTCCGGAAATGTCATCCTCGATCGTATGTCCATGATTCAAACCTGAGAACAAAGACATACTAGAAGAAGAACTTGGTGCCATTTTCAAAAGCATCATTAGTGTTAGCCGAAACACAAGCTCAACACCTCGACAAACCACGTCGGAAGCCAAACCACTCTAAAAGGTCGCCTTCGCGGATCCGGAACCGGTTAAGGTAGAGAGATCCTTAACTGGCTCTGATACCAATTGAAGGACCGAAAATGCTAATGCAAGGCGACCAGAGGGGGTGAATGGGAGCCTAAAAATTTCTTTCGAAATTACGGCTTCTGTCCCAGCAAAATCAGCCCCAAAAGCTTCGGACTCAAACGTGATGCCCACGACCCTTGGAAAGAGGGTGGATGATCCCTAGGATCACAGCGAAGCACCACACAAGAGAGCAAACCAAAACTCTCAAAACCTCGAGTCAAGTTCGTGCCTAAAAGACCCACTCCCAAATGTAGATAGAGGGCTACGTCGGGATTCCTCCAAATATCGATGCTAACGCGTAGCAAAGATATGTAGAGAGGTTCCTAGGTGAACTCTAGGAGCAAACGAGAATTCTGGAAACAAAATGGAAAAGCCGGGAGGGCCAACGCACTAAAACTGCACAAGCTGCAAAATCCCGGACAGTCCGGCGTCAGGCTCCCGGACTGTCCGGTGAAGGCCGGACTGTCCGCCGACCAAAGGACAAAAACAGCAACATTGCTGGACGCCCCTGCGCGACTCATGGACTGTCCGCGCCTGTCACTGGCGGACTGTCCACCGGTCACCCGAGGCGAAAAACACCGAGGCAAACAGCCACTACTCCGGCTGAAACCCCGACTCGCGGACTGTCTGCTACTGGGGGGCGGACAGTCCGCCACTGCCCAAAATCGCCACAGGACAAAACCAAAATCGATTGGATCCTCACCAAATCGAATGGGGCTGCAACCTAACTTCTCCCAAGTGTTCTTCTATGTGTTGAGAAGCTAATCCTAGGATATCATCGCTTCAAACCAACTAATCCATGAGAAATCCGAAGAACACTAGAAAAGGGGAAGAAACGAAGAACGAACGCGATTTCGACCCGATCTATGTGCTCGTGAGGTTAGAGGGGAAATCCTTTGGTGGAAAGAAGGAGCTCACGGCAACAAACGATCTGATTCAAACGGAATCGCAAATCGTTGCTCGGAGAGGGAGAACGAGGCAAATCTCCGAGAAGGGAAAAACGAAAACGCGAAGAACAAAAACGCGATTCGATCCAAATTGCAGCCAACAAAGAGAGGGGCGTAATTGATCCTTGGATTGCTACTAGATGATGAATTGTGTAGCACTCTGTGTCGGGTTACAAGCCACTCCTCGCAGTACAAAACGCGGATGGCGAAAAGCTCAAGAACAAGAGCCGGTCTTTCCTCTAGCCCTAGCCTCCTCTCACCTAAACAAAATGAGAGTGACACCTCCAAGGATAGGCTGCCCTAACCAGCCACCTTCATATATATAGGCGCACGTCCGAAGACCAAAACGCCCTGTCATGAAGTACTCAACCCAAATACCCCCCAGGGGTAAAACTGTCCAACCCTAGCAGTTTTTATCCGACGGCCACGCGCCTTCTCATCCTTCGCTTCACCTCGACGCAAGCTCCAGGATGCCGCCACGTGCCGTCACCGTCGACTGCCGTGCCTTCTCACCGATAGCTTCGCCGCAACACAAGCCTCTCGGTGTCGCCACACATCGACCGTCCTTTTGGACCTTCCCCCGGTTTTGAGGGCCAAACCGGGAAACCTGCCAGCCCAGGTTTTGAGGCCCAAACCTGGAAACCGTCCACCCCGAGTTTTGAGGCCCAAACTTGGAAACCCGTGAGCCCTGGTTTTGAGGCCCAAACCTGGAAACCGTCCAACCCGAGTTTTGAGGTCCAAACTTGGAAACCGGCCACCCGAGTTTTGAGGCCCAAACTCGGAAACCGTCGAGGTAGCTTTTTGAGGCTCAGCTACCGAACCCGCGCCATAGACGGGATGTGGTTCGCACACCCCGACCACCGGCACCGATGCCGATGCATGTCCAGCCTCCACGCCGGGCACAACGCCTTCGCCTTCCTTCTTGACTTGGCCGACGGCACTTGCGCCGCATGCAAGCCCGTGTCCGACCTCCCGCCAAGTGCCACGACGCCATCGTCTTCGTCCCGACTCGGCCGATGCACCGCACATCCCCATGTGCTCTCGATCGCCGATGCCACGTGCTAGCTACCACAGCTGGTCCTCTGACCTCTTGGTCCATTGGTCCAAGCCTCACGTCCGCCCTTCACTGCTCTAGGTACATCGGCATGGCACGTTCGCCGCACGGCACGCCCATCCTTCACCGATCCCGGTCCGTCGGCACGGCACCTCTCTACTTGACCTTCACCTTGCCATCGACCACTGTATCCAAGCTCAACACCTGCACATCAACACAGCCAAGAGACACATGTTGCACACGCACACCAACACAGAAACACCACAACTCAACGCCACCGGTTAGTCATAAGCATTAAGCGCATAGCTAGATATAGACTCAACCGGGAAAAGCCTCAAACCTTCCTCCCAAAAGTCAATCATTCATCATATATGTTCTCACAAGTTTGTTTCGAAATACTTGTGTTTCGAAGCAATCTTCGGGTGTATTCATCGATTATAAGCGCGCTTGAAGAAGAGTTGCTTTTATCGATGTTTATTGAAAAAAAGGAAAACCTTAGATTTTTGTTTTCTGGGGGTTGCTGCTTGTATTAAGGATTTGGAATGCTGCCTCGTTAAAAACCTTACGCCCCTTCGTAAGGGAAAAGAGTGCAGCTCCTTTGTTTTTGTTACAGGCATGGAACAAAAGAAAAAAGGCAAATTACATGTTGCGAGAGCTCGCTAAGGCTCTGCTATGGGTAGTATTTGCGAAGGTCATCAACGTTCCAAGTATGTGGCAGGTTGTTTCCTTCGCTGTCAGAGAGGTGATAGGATCTAGGGCGGTTGCATTCTGTTATCAAGAAAGGTCCCATCCATTTTGGCTGAAATTTTCCCGCCATGTTGGCGTTTTGTTTCCGAATGAGGACGAGGTCACCTTTCTTCAAGTCTTTAATCTTCACTTTTTTGTCTCTCCACTTTTTGGTTTCTTCTTGGTACTTGCGAAGGTTGTGCACGGCGCTGCATCTTGCTTCCTCAAGCAAATCTTTGTCTAGCAGCTGGTTTTGTTCATCTGTTTTGAGGGTTGTTCTGAGAGAGCCATATTTCACTTCTTCTAGTAATACAGCTTCTTCTCCAAAAAGAAGCCTAAAAGGTGTGAACTTGGTAGCTCTGCATTCTGACGTGTTATGGGACCAGGTGACCGAGGTTAGCTCTTTCGCCCACTTTCCCTTGGGCCTGCCTTGGGGTTTTTTGGATATTGCTTGGAAAATTATGGCATTAGCTCTTTCAATGAGGTCGTTTGATTAAGGATGCCGGACTGAGGCGAAGCACAAGGTTGTACCAATTTGAGCGCAGAATTCCTTGAAAACCTCGCTGTCAAACTAAGTGCCATTATCGACGGTTAGATGTTTGGGAACTCCAAAACGACAAACTATTTGCTGTCAGAAAAACTTTTTCACGGCTAGGGAAGTGATGGAAGCCAAAGGTCTTGTTTCGATCCACTTCGTGAAGTATTCTACAGCTACCACTGCGTAGCGAAGGTTACCTGGAGCTGTTGGTAATGGACCGACGGGGTCCATTGCCCATCTTTGTAAGGGCCATGTTGGGCATATCAGAGTTGTTGGGGCACCTGGGGCGTTTTGTGTTTTTGCTGTTAGTTGGCATCCCTCGCAATGTCTGACAATATCTTCTGCATCTCGTAAGGCTGTTGGCCAAAAGAAACCTTGACGGAAAGCTTTTCCAACTAACGCCCTCGGGCCGTTATGAGAACCGCAAATACCTTCGTGAATGAGTTTGAGTATGTCCTTTCCTTGATTTTGCGATACGCATTTTAACCATGGGGAGGTCACCGAGGCTTTGAACAAAGTGTTGTCCACTCCTTCTGGTCCATAGCTTCTCCTTCCTTGTCCGCATCCAGGGCCGTCGTGGTCAACATGGGTGTTGGAAGAGGCTTGGCCTCACCCATATCGAACTTCTTCAAAACATCCTTGGTGTACTTGCCCTGGTGCACGAACGTTCCCTCTCAGGATTGCTTGATTTGCAACCCAAGGAAATACGTCAACTCGCCCATCATGCTCATCTCAAATTCCCTGCTCATAGTATCTGCAAACTTGGCAACCAAAGCGTTAGAAGAACCACCGAAAATGATATCATTCACGTAAATCTGGACCAAGAGAGTGTCACTGCCTTGCTTGAGGAGAAAGAGCGTTTTATCCACACATCCCATTTTAAAACCCTTAGCAAGCAAAAAGGTTTTCAACCTATCATACCAGGCTCTAGGGGCTTGTTTCAAACCATACAAAGTTTTGTGAAGTTTAAAAACATGGTTTCGAAACTTGGGATTTTCGAAACCGGGGGGTTGTTTCACATACACCTCCTCTTCTATGTAGCCGTTTAGGAAGGCACTCTTGACATCCATTTGAAAAAGTTTAAACCCTTTGGATGCAGCAAAAGCCAAGAGGATCCTAATTGCCTCCAAACGAGCTACAGGAGCAAAAGTCTCCTCATAGTCTATCCCCTCCTTCTGACTATACCCCTGGGCTATAAGTCTGGCCTTGTTTCTCACAACGTGGCCATCCTCTCCTTGTTTGTTTTTGAAAACCCATTTTATCCCAATAGGGTGACACTCAGGAGGAAGAGGAACAAGAACCCAAACCCGATTTCTCTCAAAGTTCTCAAGCTCCTCATGCATGGCATTTACCCAATCTGGATCCGTCAAAGCATGTCCAACATCTCGGGGTTCAAAATCAGCAACAAATGCAGAATGAGCAAAGTGAGAGATTTGTTGTGACCTTGACCGAGTGACACGTTCGCCGATGCTGCCGATCATCCGCTGAGGCGGGTGTTGGCGCTGAATGTGTCGTGGCGCCTCCCGAGCTGATGTAGCCTCCCCCTCAATAGCAGCTGGTGCCTCCCAGGGTACAAAAGGTACCGCTCGGGGTGGCGGATCCCACGGCCCCCAAGTAGTCGAAGAAAAAGGGTCGGGGCCGTGAGTGGTAGTAGAGGCCGCTCTTTGCGGCACAGCAGGTGGAGGTGGTGTTGGGTCATCCATCCCTTCAGCACCCTCTTCCTCATCATCAAAAAGAGGCTCGCCAACCACATGATCACCTGCACGCTCAAAACGAGAAGAAGGACAAACCATGGTCTCGTCGAAGGTGACATCGGATGTCTCCATGACTTGTTTAGTATGAAGGTTAAGTACACGATATGCTCGAGTGTGAGTGCCATAGCCCAAAAATACACCGTCAGAAGAACGAGACTCAAACTTGTCCAAATTGCCCTTTTTTAGTATAAAACAGTGGCAACCGAAAACTCTAAAATAACTCACTTTGGGCTGTTTTCCAAAACGCAACTCATAAGAAGTCTTTTTCAAGATAGCTCGGAGAAAAATGCGATTGGAAATGTAGCATGCAGTGCTCATAGCTTCGGCCCAATATCGCCTCGGAGTCCTATGCTCATCGAGCATCGTCCTGGCCATCTCTACAAAGGTCCGATTCTTCCTTTCTACAACACCATTCTGAGGCGGTGTGTAGGGAGAAGAAAACTGATGCTCTAAACCCAACGAGTTACAAAACTTCTCAAAATCCGAGTTTTTGAACTCGGAACCATTATCACTTCTAATAGCTCGCATTGAGTTCAAAGGGAACTCATTCTGAAGGCGCAAAATCAGATTGCGAGCAAAAGAGAAAGTCTCAGTTTTCTCAGCGTAAAAGAAAACCCACGAATATCTCGAGAAGTCATCAACAACAACAAGCATATACCACTTCCCCCCCAACCGAGCTCACCCGAGCTGAACCAACAAGGTCCATGTGCAAAAGCTCTCCAGGACGCTTGGTCATGACCTGAGTCACTGGATGGTGGAGAGCGAAAACCATCTTTTCATGTCTACAAGAATGGCAAACAAGATCCTTCTCCATGCACAACTTAGGCAATCCTCGGATTAGGCCAAGTGAGCTAAGCCTTGCAAGCAAGTCGAAGCTCAAATGTCCTAGTCTCCTATGCCACATCCAAAGATCGGAGGAGGAAGGTCCAGCCAAAAGACAACGAGAAACTCCAAATGACTCTGAGAAGTTCGCACGAAAGACTTTCCCAAAGGGCGAAATCACACAAACAAGATTGCCCTGAGGAAACACAATGCGACTGAGATTCGGCTTAAAATGAATCTCATAGTCATCATCGAAAAGTTGCGAAACAGAAAGAAGGTTAAAATGCAAGTTAGAAACAAGAGCAACATCGCGCAACACAAAATGCTCATTAACTCGCACCGACCCACGATGCAACACTTCACCTTTACTATTGTCGCCGAAGGTGACAAACTCCTTTCCGGCGACCGGACTAAGACTCGAGAACCACTTGGCGTTTCCGGTCATGTGCCTCGAGCAACCGGAATCCACCAACCAAACGTTCTCCAATCGTTTTACCTACATCAATAAAAAGACAGGGTGAGCATACGGTCCAACAGTGGGGTTAGTGAAGTAGGAAGAATACCAGTGTTGGGCTGGCTGCTCAAAAGAACGGTTAGCAGAAAAACCATTCCTAGCACGCCTACGGGAAGAGCGATCACCACGTAGAGGAAAACGTGGTCCACTAAGGGAGGAGCGTCCATCGCGATACTCAAAACGTGATGGGGGAAAACGCTCAACTACAAAGCCACCGCCATGGGGTCCATAGCCCACAACTGCAGGCTCCTGCCGGGCACGTTCTCTTCACGGCCTAGGCCTAGGAACTTGAGGTTTTGGACCTCTAGGCCTAGCAGCACGCCTCTGAACATTCGACACATGTACATCATGGAAAGGATGGTGCATGTCCGTGTTGTTCATCTCCTTTGCACGACGCGCCTCTCTATTGCGCCGAAAGCAAAACTCACTCAAGTGTCCATCTCCCCCACAATGCTCACAATGGTACCTTACCGCTCTCATAGGGGGTTGTTGGTACTCATGGTAGTGGGTATGGATCACTTTGCCCTTCTGTGGCATAAGCTCCTCTTGGATGGGTGGCATGGTGGCTAGCTTGTTCTTGAGGTGGTTTGGTTTTGGAGCCCATGATTGTTTCTTGGGTGGAGCTCTCGGAGGTTCAACAAATACCCCATCCTTGGTGTTAGGCTTGAGAGGCTCTTTGGGTGGAATCTTGGTAAGCTTGGGAGTAGTGGTGGAGTTGGGCTTCTCACACGGGTTCAGACCACTCGACTCTCCAATCTTGCCAAAAGATGAAGCACACTCGACACCCTGAGCAAAGCCTACACCTGGACCTCCAGCAGCATGCTTGAACTGGGAGATCATCATCCCAGGCTGTGGCTCACCACTAGATACCCATGACAAGATGGTCTGAAGGTATGTGTTTTCCTCCTCGGTTTGCATCTTGTCATGCTTCACGTTCGCAATCTCGATCTCCATACCCTCACACAGAACGCACCTAGTCACACATGTGCTATCCGAGCTGGCCTTCTCAAGAGACACAATTTTGGCATTCTTCTCTGCTAACTCGGACTGCAAGCCCGCACAGGACCTGCACGCACCCAATAGTGAGGATCTAGCCTTCAGCTCATCCACCTCTCCTACCAACACAACATACTTACTTCTCAAGGTGAGAAGATCAGTCATGTGTGTGGAGCACATCTCACACTCCTCCTCCTCAGTGAAAACAATGGTGGACTTGACAGATTCAAGTTCCTTCACCGTATCCTCCCACTTCTGCCTAAACTCCTTCCGCTCTCTAGCAGCACGCCTAAGCAGCTTGTCTTGACTAAGGAGGGCGGCAGTAAGTTTTTCGACCTCAGCAGAAAGCTCGTCGGGGGTCTGAGATACCTGGGAGGTGTCGTCGTCGTCGTCATCGTTCCGAGGGATCTCCTCCAGCTCGCCGTCGACCTCCTTGCCAAGGGCCATGGTGCAGAAGCCCTCATCGTCGACGAAGAAGCAGAGGCCGTCGACCTCCTCGATCCTCTTCTTCTTCTCGGACTCGTCGTCGCTTGAGGAAGCGGAGTCGTCATCCGAGTCGTCGACGTCGCTGAGCGTGGCGAAGAACGCACGCTGCTCAGCCTGGGCCTTCTCCAAGTACTTCGTCTTGATGTACTCTTTGTCGAAGCCGCCCTTCCGCTTGTGCTTCGCGGGGACGTACTTCTCCTTGCGCTTGCCGGAGTCATACTTGTGCCCATGATCCGCCTTGCCGAAGACTTGCTTGTTCTTCTTCGGGCAATTGGTGATGAAGTGGTTGGGGTCACCGCACTCGAAACATCCCGAGCGTCCTCCTCCGCGGCGACGGTTCATGCGGTTGTTGTGGAACCGCGAGAACTGGTTGGCGAGCAAAGCCAACTCATCATCCCCCATGAACTCCAGCTGCTCCTCTGTGACAGAAAGAAGAGAAGAGAGTGCAAGGCCTCCAAAGGGGTTAGCAGAAGAGCCAGAAAGCAAAGCCATCGACGGGCCAGAAGGATTTTCATAAGAAGCCCTCGCCATGGCATCAATCTCACTGGACTTGAGCTTACTAAAGAGCTCGTCACATGTGAGGGTCTCATAGTTAGGTGATTCGATGATCGCCTGAACCTTTGAGTCCCACACCGATCGATCAAGAGTATGCAAAAGCTTCAAAGCTCTCTCATGATCGTCGAAAGGCAACAGCTCCTTGTTAGCCCTCATCCTGTTGACAATCACCTGAAAGCGAGCGAATAAACTCTCTATGCTCTCGCCAGGTATATGTCGAAAGTTCTCATACTCTCGCTTGTGCGACTCGTAGAGACGGGTTTTCACTTGAGTGGTTCCCTCGTGGAAACGCATGAGGGTAGCCCAAATCTCCCGAGCCGTAGCGAGGTGAGAAACGCGATCAAACTCCGTCATGCTCAAGCATGAGAAAAGAGCATTACGGGCTCGGCTATTGGCATCGTGCTCATCGATCTGATGCTGAGTAACACGAGCAGCCAAGACCACATAATCGACAGAGATGCAAATATCCCAAATGGAAGCACCAATACTCTGCAGATAGGCCGACATGCGTATCTTCCAATACGCATAGTTCGTCCCATCGAAAAATGGTGGTTTGCCCACGCCGCGATCCATGTCGCCTTCTGTGGATCTGGAACCGGCTAAGGTGGAAGATCCTTAACTTGCTCCGATACCAATTGAAGGACCGAAAATGCAATAGCAAGGCGACCAGAGGGGGGTGAATGGGAGCTCAAAAATTTCTCTCAAAACATTGGCCTTTTGTCCCCAAAATCAACCCCAAAAGCTTCGATCGAAACCGTGATGCCCACGACCCTTGGAAGAGGGTGGATGATCCCTAGGATCACAGCGAGGCACCACAAAGCGATAGCAATCAAACGCCAAAAGCACCGGTACATGTTCGACCCCTAAAAACCTAGTCCCAAACGTAGATTGAAGGCTACGTCGGGAAATTCCCAAATAACGATGCTAACAAGTAGCAAAGATACTTAGGAAGGTTCTTAGGTGAACTAAAGGGCCAACCGAGAAGTCCGAAAACCAAGCGAAGAAGTCGGGAGAGCAAACACACTAAAGCTCAGCGTACAGCCGATTCGCGGACTGTCCGGACTCCCAGTCCCGGACTGTCCGCGGTTCACTGGCGGACTATCCGCCAGCAGAAAACCAGAAACAGCAACGATGCTGCAAGTCCCCTGGACGTTCCCGGAGTGTCCGCGAGTGTGTACTGCGGACTGTCCACTGGTTACTCAAAACCAAATTGGCCGAAGAACACAGCCACTGATTCGGCTGATCCTCGACGCCCGGACTGTCCGCCGGTCAGATGGCGGACTGTCCGCGGTTGACCAGAGAGGGCGATTTCGGTCGCCCTCAACTCAAATCCTCCCAAATTTGAATCAAACCAAAATCCCTTGTTCCCAAACTCGAAGAAGATGATCACGAGGTAGTTGGAAGACTATCCCCAAGAAATCATCCGCTCAAATCAACTCAATCACCGGGAATCCGAGAGGGAAGGAGTATGAACCGAAAAAGCGCCACGAAAATGAAATCAAAGAAAACCTAGAAGGCAAAGAGCAAATGACTGAGATAGGATGGGAGGTGGGTGTCTCCCTCTACTTATCCTAATTCTAGTTCCCACTCTACCCCTAACTAATTACAGAGCGAACCAGCTAAACCCTAGGGTTATTCTGGACCAACTCGAAGATAGTTGTGATCCGACGGCCACGCCTGCACAACCGGTAGCGTTGCCTCGACGCAACCTCACCGATTGCCGCCACGTGCCGCCACCGCTCTGCACGTCCTTTTTCCGGACTTCGCCCCCGGTTTTGAGGCCCAAACCGGGAAACCAACATTCACAGCCAACCCCCGGTTTTGAGGCCCAAACCACGAAACCAGCCGTCCATCGCCTGAGTTTTGTGGCCCAAACTCAGAAACCCGCAGCACCCAGGTTTTGAGGCCCCAACCTGGAAACCGTCCTCAGCTCGAGTTTTGTGGCCCAAACTCGGAAACCATCAGTACCCAGGTTTTGAGGCCCAAACCTGGAAACCGTCCACTCGGTGGTTTTTTTGTGGCTCGACCACCAAACCGAACTGTAGAGGGGATGCACCTTCCGTGCACCCCGTCCACCCGCAAGTCTCCGCTCGTCGCTGTCCCAGGCTGTCAGCCACCACAGCTGATCCTCAGGCCACCGGTCCCTCAGTCCAAGCCTCACGTCCCCCCTTCGCCACTCTCGGTCCATCGGCACGACACGTCTCTACTTGACCGTCACCTTGCCTTCGATCACTGTATCCGTGCTCGACACCTGCACAACACAGGCCAAAGAACATGCGCATTATCCCAGTTGACAATCACTCATCACTCAGAGACTCAGCATACACCCATGTATCCGCACCTTTACACATAATAACATCTGTTTGTAGGAGATACAAATTATGGTCAAAGGACCGAGGAAGACACACTACTCTACAAGATCTAGTATCTGAGAGTACTCTTCCGCTACGACCTTGACTTCCTCCTGCATGGCTGCAAGATCTTCATCGCTCTTGCCATCGGGAAGCGTCATGATGGAGGACAGATCAAAAGATGGCATATGCAGTCACAGCGTTGCCAGCAGACCACACACCACCGAAGTCGCCATGTCCTTGATGTATTGAGTCAGTCGCCCGGGTGCAGCTTTGGCTCGATCAATCAAAGATTCTGCAGCTCCTTCTAGGCGAGGAATTATATCTAGGACGGGCTCTACAACAAGTTCTAATGCCTTCAAAGAATCCTGAGAAGTCTTTAAGGACTCTTGGGACTCCTTTAACTGCGCTTGAACTGCTTCCAGAGCTTCCCGCGACTCCTTGGTTGACTTTAAAGCCTGCAGGAGGTCTCGGTCAACATCTTTACGAATCAGTTTGGCTTCTTGAAGAGTACTCTACGCGTTAGTAAATACCTCCTCAAGCTCTGCCTCCTTCCGGTTGAAAGCAGTTTGCCATCCAGCGGCCAGCGTCTTTGAATCTGAAAGACATAACAATCGGATGAATATCACAGATTTACAAAGCAATAAGGAACCCGAAAAGTACTTTCAACCTACCAGAAAGCTGCTTCTTGGAAGACTTTACAACATCCTTAAGTTTCTGCTCTGAGGCAGCATGCTTTCCGAGTAACTCAAGCTCCCGCGGATTTGCCACGTCACGCTCATCAACAACAACCTTGAGATTGTTTTGAAGCTCGTTTATGCGATTATGAAGGACTTGGGTGGCTACCTTCTGGCTAATCTGATCATGAGCGATGTAGTCTTTGAGCTGTTGATTCTCAAGAGAAAGCTCTTGGCGGATCCGAGTGATCTGCTCAGTCACTTTTACATCAAAGCCCTGCACAGATAGAGCAATATAAAGTACCCGGATGTGATAACAATATACAACGAGGATTTCAAAAGAGTTACCTCAACAAATTGTCGAAGTGCTACGGCAGGCGCCATCACTTGCTCGCTCAACTCCTTCAGCCGAATGAGATCCGGGTTGTACCCCAAGACTTCAAGTCTCGACCCTTGACGAGAGGACTCAGGGACAGTCTCGGACTCTTCCTTCGGAGGATCTGAAGCTTCAGCATTGATCTTAGCTCGAACCATCTCCAAAGTAGGTTCATCAGGCTGTCGAGTGTGAAAAAACCACTCGTTCATCACTCGATCAAACTCCAATTGTGCGGGAGAGCGAAAGATCGAATATGGAACACCAACCTGAGGCAAGGGAAGCATGTCCACTTCAGGTGCTGTATCGACCCGGGTACCAGATAGGGAGGAGCCTGGCAGAGTATTCACCTGGCTAGAGATAGGGGGGACGCTGGATCTGCCTTTGTCCTGTGCCTCCGACTCCTCCACCGTCCGGATTTTGGTAGCACTACTTGAGGATATAGCGATCGGCTTCACTTTCCTACAACAGATGAGTGTTCATAATAATGCTAGAAAGCATATGAGCATTCTGAAGACAAGTAATACGACTTACTTAACAAGCTTCAACGCCCGTGGCAGCTTCAAGAGTGGCTTCTTTGGCTGTGGGTCTGGGGCAGGATCTTCTTCAATAGCAGCTCCACTCGAAGCTCCTTGAGTTGTCGCAGCGTCTACATCAAACAAAGATATAAGACAAAGGTTTATTAAATCCAAAGCATGAGGTCTGTAAAGTACTCGGGTTTTCCCTTACCAGGAGCACCCGTATTACAGTGCTTTTAGCCAATTCTGTTGATAAAAGGATTTTGCGACAAGCACGGCGATTACCAGTGCGAGCTTTCTTTGGGACTGGATCTCTGGCTCCCAGGAGCGGACATGGAGACCTCTTCCGGCTACTCTCGGCTTCGGGATCTATGAGCATGACATCAGAGTCAGTCGAGTCTGAGTCTAACCAGTCAAGATCACCAGGAGAGCTTGACTCATGGTGAAGGTCCTCACTTTGAATGGGACCCTCGAGAGTAATGCCTCCGCCTTCTTGAGTCGCCGGGGGTAGGGGTGGACAGTCATTATTATTCCGCCATTGGTCCTATGAAGAAGAAGAAGATAATATCCAGTCAGACGGATATCTATTAAGAGTCTAAAAGACGGATACTCCAACTACTTACCTCCGGAGGTGGGTTGATGGCAGAGAAAGTCGTCATCATTGGAACAAGATGTTCACGGCTCTTCAACAGTCAGTTCATCCTCCTCAGAATCTCTTGGTTGGACAATTGTTCAGCATCATGCCGGCCTGGGTTCTTCACACCAAGGTATTCGAAGCCAAAATTGGCTCGCTGCTGCAGCGGATGGATCCGGCGCGCAATGAAGTCTTGGACGACGGTATAACCAGTCAATCCACTCAGCTTCAATGCCGCTATCATGTCGATCAGTGGTTGGATAGCCTCTACCTCTTCAGCAGAGATCTTGTCCTTCCATTCATCGGACTTCTGGGGCGGCCATCCATCATGACGACGAAGGGCCGGCGGCGGGTTGGCTATGTAAAACCATCCGCTAGCCCACTCTCGGACAGAATCCGACAATACTACAAAAATATATTGAGTAGCTGTTTCTATCCTAAGCTGGAAACTAGCTCCTCCGACTACTTCTACACACGCATCACTGGGTTGACACTTAACCCAGAAGAAATAACGAAAAAGAGTAAAAGAGGGGCAAATCCCCAGAAAAGCTTCACACAAATGAGCAAAGATAGCAATGTGGAAGCAGGCATTGGGAGTAATATGGTTGAGAGTCAAACCATAATAGTGCAGAAATCCTCTGAAGAAATCGGATGCTGGAAGCCCCAATCCGCGCTCCACGAAAGACTTGAACATCACAATCTCCGTCGTGTTGGGGGCGGGAGCACGATGATCAGTGGGTACCCTCCACCCGTCTATTGGCTGCGACCGGAGTAATCCTTGCTGCGCCAGGAAAGCTAGCTTCGATTCTCTGGTATCCGGCGCTTTCCAAGCGAGCACATCTGTTGGAAGGCACGGGTGGTGTGGCTTCCCGCTAATGGTCTTCGCCTTTTTCTTCTCGACTGCGGATTGCTTCTTTGGGCCCATGTTGATGACAAGGGACTTTCTGTGCATCAACTAATGGATTGGCTATGGGATTCATTGCTCCGAAGGCTATGGCTTGATGAAAGAATGAAGAAACTGTAAGCTCAATGGCGGCTTATTATAGATCTGTTTCGGCAACCGTTCACCTTTTCGTACGGCGTTATGGGACCGTCGGAAACCCTAACGGTTGAGAGACATTTCAGACGGCGTCAGAGTCAATGAACAGGCAACCCGTACAACAGATAACATTATTCTTTCACAAGGCACATTTAGTACTCGGAGGAAAAGACAAAGGACTCGGAAAACATTCCAAGTACCCGGATCTTATTAATTATTACTCAGAATTACAAAGGAGATACATGGATACATCTTGAGATACAATAGTTTCTAGTACAAGTTCACTCAGGATGTAAAACGCTACTCTAGTGTAATCAAGGTACAGAGTCTTGATGCACGCCGCACCAAGGACCGGGTTTAGTGAGACGCAGTAAAGTAGACACAGAACCTTGGGTAGACACTATCTTTTTAGTGCATCCCAAGGTGGGTTTAAGGCTCTACCCCAGTACACAAAGAACTCGGTAGTAGGCCCCTAACCCTAGCGCCTTTTGACAACCTGTGACCCCGAGGTTGCCCGCGATGCGGGAGTCACAAGAGTTCTTCTAGGCGCACCTCTGTATCCCTCTGCTCGCGACCACTTGGAAACCACCCTGACAGATGGTCCCTTCACAAGAGTTCTTCTAGACACCTCAACTATCTTACAGAAGGAAGACACCCGGGGGCTCAGACATTTCCGCCACAGATACTATAACACTCAAGAGACTAAGAGAAGTCATACATTCAGGAAGGTGTGGCTTCCTTGCTCCCCAGGCAGGGTATTTATAGGCGGCCGCTATGTAAGTAACCAGAGAGCAATAAACTTTTCTGCACACTGTTGCACATGTGAAGCCTGGCTTCAGTGACGGGTTAGCTTCACGTGTCTACTTCAAGAGCAAGATGACAAAAGTATTACAATTGCAGAACACGACAAGAATCATCAATGAGGACAGTTGAAACAGTCAATGGTCAATTATTGATTGTCCTTGCGGTAATTTTTTCGGTGGGGGGTGAAAAGGTATGTTTGATGAAAACATTACCCACCTGAAGCTGGATATTTATTACTCGCAGGGATTAAAGATATAGATCAGTGTCATGTTCTAACTTATTGCCATCCTTATGGTTTACCCGGATGATATATTGGAGACCCCAAGTACCGACTACTCATGTACTCGGAACTCAGGCTCGGGGGCTACAGGGTATATATCATAAAGAAAACGTTTTTTCTTAGCTAAAGATTACTCGGAAAAGGCTCGAATGATCCTCAAAGTTATTATAAATAACAAGAGGCACGGGGGCTACACCCTATGGGCGCACTTTTTGAGAAAAAGTGCACACCATGGAAGTTTTTTACCTATAGAGCACCTCAAGATTTCTCAAGACATTACTCAGTGATTCTCAGAGAGAAACCAGAAGATAACGTTTTAGAGAAATGATGAAGAGCTCGGGGGCTTGACGGACCAGGATGACAGAGATATCATCAGAAGATGATTACTCCGACTAACCCTAGGCGACACGGGAGATCCAAAGACTTGATACGAAGTGTACATGGATTAGGACTCTCATTGTAACTTAGTCGAGTTCTTAAAGGAAGTCTTGTAATTAGAATAGGACTCCTTTGTTGTAATCGACTAGAACTCGGTATACGCCGTGCTTCACCCGGATATATAAGGGGAAGCGGGCGCCGACCCCTATCATTGAATCTTGAATCATAACACAAGGCACACGCCGCACTGGATGTAAGGTATTACGCTATTAAGCGGCCTGAACCAGTATAAATCGTTGTCCTTGCGTACTCACCGAATTCTACGAACGCCGATCCCCACTGAACAAATCGTCTGAGATCCCTCAAGACGAGTTGCCGGTTAACAAACACCGACAGTGCGTGAGAGGAGCCACCAAAGATGATATCATCCACGTAAATCTGAACTAAAAGGGTGTCATTGCCTTGCTTGAGGAGAAACATAGTCTTATCTACCCGTCCCATTTTAAAACCCTTGGAGAGCAAAAAGGTTTTCAAACGCTCATACCACGCTCTCAGAGCTTGTTTCAAACCATATAAAGCTTTTGATAGATTGAAAACATGGTTTGGAAAATTGGGACTCTCGAAACCTCGGGGTTGTCTAACATAAACCTCTTCCTCTATATACTCGTTTAGGAATGCACTCTTGACATCCATCTGGTATAGGTTAAAACCCTTCGAAGTGGCAAAGGCTAGAAGGATCCTAATGGCTTCTAAACGAGCTACAGGGGCAAAGGTTTCCTCATAGTCTATCCCCTCTTTCTGGCCAAAACCCTGGGCTACTAACCTAGCCTTGTTCCTCACTACCATACCATCCTCACCCTGTTTGTTTTTGAAAACCCATTTGGTACCTATAGGGTGGCATTCTGTTGTAGGTGGAACTAGGATCCAGACTTGGTTTCGCTCAAAGTTCTCTAACTCCTCATGCATGACATTAACCCAGTTAGGATCAGAAAGAGCGTGTCCAACATCTTTGGGCTCAAAAGAAGCAACAAATGCAGAATGAGCAAAGTGAGAGATCTCATACGCTCGCGACCGCGTGACTCGCTAGTCGATACCGCTGATCATCTGCTGCAGAGGGTGGATCTGCTGAACGCTCGGGGCGCTTGCCTCGCCGAAGTCACCTCCCCCTCGCCAGATGCTATCACTCCCTCAGGTGCAGCCGGTGCTCGCTGGAGAGGTGGCTCGAGAGGACCCCAAGTAGTGGAAGTAGTGGGATCGGGTCCTCGAGCTGAAGTTATCGTCGTAGAGTCGACGGGGGCAGCCAGTGGAGTTGGCTCGGGATCACCCCAATCGGCATCTTCCTGCTCCTCCTCCACAAAGATCATCTCTCCAAGCTCCTGATCTCCTGCAACATCAAAAGAAGAAGACACACAAGCCATAGTCTCATTGAATGTGACCTTGCAGATCTCCACAATCTGGTTAGTCTCATGGTCAAGAACTCGATAAGCGCGCGAATGCAAAGCATAACCAAGAAACACACCATCGATATAATGAGATTCAAATTTATCCAAATTGCCTTGCTTTAGGATGAAGCACTTGCACCCAAACACCCTAAAATGAGACACCTCGGCTACCCGTCCAAATCGCAACTCATAAGAAGTCTTTTTCATGAAAGCACGAAAGAAAGATGCAATTTGAAACATGGCAAGCAGTGTTGATCGCCTCGGCCCAAAAACGCCTAGGAGTCCTGTTGACAGTAGATAACTCCTATTTTAAACCGTCAACTAACCTCATAAATGACCCGCAATGATCCAAAGTGTGTAGCTATAGGGTTTGATTCTAACGAGTTCCACGAGTTGTGTAGTTCTCACTTGTTTTGCAGGATATTCAATATTTCATCATAAGAAAGTATCTCAAGTGAAGAATCAGAGCACACCAGTGAAACGAGCTCGTCACGACGATTGCAACGGACATGCCACTTGCCATATTTGGAGTCCCGGAGCAAGAGTCCTCGATGAATACGACCAGGAAGACTCTGGAACCCTCTAGAAGCCTTATCCATATGAAGATCAGGAGTGTAATAGACAAGATTCCAATAGCTACAGAATACCAGAGATATCTAGGGACCAGACAGAAAGAAGACGATAAGGAATCCTTCCACGCCAAGACTCATTGCGCAAACCAACCGATCAAGGACTCAAGACAAACAAGGAAGGTCTTAGAAGACTTGCGAACGAAGGAAGAGGCAGGCGGCGCCAGGGGGAGGCCGACCGGCATCAACCCTAGGCCGGCCAGCCTGGGCCCACTTGTCAGCCACCCCTCCTTTGTGCGACGTGACCTAACTGACCTCTACTTTGTATCTCCGCCGTTTTTCCACGTCAGTTTGATCCGAGGGCTGCGGTTCATACCATGGGGCTACATAACAAACCCCAGACCCCCCTCCTGGAGATATCGCATCCAGTCCAATCTTAGTCTTCAATCATTTAGAGTAGAGGTAGCCTAGACAACCAGGAGCTCAATCATCCAAGGGCGTAGCTAGAATAGAATTAGAAGAGTCGAGGGAAGCTCGGATCCCGGATCTAGTCAATAGGAGCTAGGTAATTAGCCTTGTCTTCTCTCTTGTATCAACATTCTTCTTTTAATTGTTCTTCTAATTGTCTAATTGTCTTCTAGTTCATTATCTTGTGTTCTAATTGTGTTCTAGTTCATCTTCTAATCTCTCTAGTTCATCTCTGTGCTCTAATCTAGTTCTAATTATCTCTCTAGTTCTTCTCTGTGTTCCAATCTAGTTCTAATTGTTCATCTAGTTCTTATTCTTCTTCTAGTTTGTGTTCTAGTTCATACATGTCAAGACTTGTTACTATTTTGTGTTCATAATTATAATGTTCATTGTCTACTTTGATTATATGTCTAGCATAGCTAGGGTATCTTTATGTTTATGCTCTTGTTCATATTGCGCTCATTCTGTCGATCGCGGGGTGAGTGGTCAACATTGTGTAAGCATGGTGCTTATACGTTGTTTACCTGCGAATGCACCCTATATTCCAGGCTAGCAAGTGGTAGATCGCGAGGGTGACTATTATAGCCTTGTTGAGTCCTTTGTAGTCCACTCCCCGAATATAGGGCAAGTAAGACCTGGTCACCCGGAAGACATAGACTCTGGATCTGATCCTCCATGCATGATGTCTCCTGCGTATAAATATAAGTTATTCTAACCATGATTGCTAAACATAATTGCACTAATTGATGTAGTCTATGACCTATAGTTAGAACCATGTTAGGAAGTTAATCTATCTCTTTCTAGTTTTGGCTACGATCCGACCTTGGGTGAGAATGCTCTGTTGGAACTCTTTTATATGGTTTACTCTGTTCTATTACATTTATCTTATTTATCATTCTTGATTGATTCCTTTGTTGAGTATAGATCTAGTGGAACTCTTATCATAATCATACATGTGTGTGTCATAGTTGTATATGTTTATCTCTTGTCACTCGGTTAACTAACGATATGCATTGCTCCGTTATAAATAAACGATACCTTGGAAATTCTTTTCCTTGGTGAAATGCTACAACAGATGTATTTTATCTGTGCGCTTGCGGATAATCTCATTTCAAATTTTATAAGGGCAAGATCATAAAAACCATCCACGTCTCTAGTGTTGCTGCTAGTGGTGATAGCCTAGCATTAAAGGTAATGTTGTTAGATTTGTCTACCTGCATTTCTAGAGCCGTTATCTGAAGTGATGCTAAGAGATGTCAACAAGCATTTCTGGCGCCGTTGCCGGGGAACCAAATGTGTGATTCCAAAGCACATTCCCCGTTGTTTGGGAAATCCGTTAAGGAAATCCCATTGTCGAAGCCAATCGTTAAGTTATACGAGTTTCTAAATTAAGACGAGGAGATAATAGGGTATAAGTTGAATACATAGGAAAAACTGTACACACATGTTTATGATAATCGAGCCACACTATTGATCTTTTCTCAAATAGGCTCACCCTGTCTTTTGCCTATTTCTTGAATATCTTATTGCAGGGTGATGTATGACTGGATTTGATCGACCGGAAAACTACGTTGACAATCCTGAAGTTTTGATCCGAAAAGCCAAAGCCAACGCCAAGCTCAAGAAACCTTCAACAACGTTGACCGAAGACACTCAGGCAAGAAGCTCAACACCAGTGTTAGAAGACATGGCTGATAAGACTCTCCGTGATTTCTCTGCGCCAACCACTGCCAACATTAGGATTGGACCAACAGTCAATATCAGAATCGAGGGATTCGAACTCAAGCCATCTCTGATCAACATGGTGCAAGCCAGCCAGTTTTGTGGGAAAGCACATGAAGATGCAAGTGCCCATCTCCAACATTTCCTGGAGATCTGGAACACCTTCACTATCAAGGGAGTCAGTAAAGACGCCATCTACCTCCGCCTATTCCCATTCTCACTTTTGGGAAGAGCGAAGCAATGGTTCTACTCCAACAAAGACAAAAACACTACATGGGAGACCTGCTCCACTGCTTTCCTAGCAAAGTTCTTCCCTGTAGGCAAGACGAATGCCCTACGAGCGAAGATCTCAACTTTTCAGCAGCAGTATGATGAATCTGTCCTTGAGGCATGGGAACGCTTTCAAGACAACATATCAGAATGCCCACACCATGGGATGGAGAATTGTTTACTTATGCAGACATTCTACCATGGGCTCACTTAGAGTGCCCGTGATTATATCGATGCAGCTGCTGGAGGATCGTTCTTGTCACTCACTATCATAGAGGCCACTACTCTCGTTGAGAAGATAGCTTCCAACCAAGGATGGAACGAAGAACGCACTCAAACGAAGAAGAGAGGAGGAATACATCAACTCAAGGAAGTAGACATGTTGTCTTCTCAGATAGACCTACTGATAAAGAAGCTCGACGAACGACACCAAGAGAAGAAGGAAGTCAATCACATCCACGATTCTCGCATGACTTGTGAAAAGTGTGGAGGCACTGGCCACTCAGGAAGCAATTGTCCTGAAGTCCAAGAGGATGTGAACTACATCATCAACAACAACAACAACAACAACTATCGTCCTCAACAGAATCAAGGATGGAATCAGCAACAGAGGCCCAACTACCAAGGTAATCACTCAGGTAACTACCAAGGTAACAACTTCAACCAACCGCCTTTAAGAGAAATGATTATTAATCAAAATAAGGTTATTGATAATATGTCTAGAAAGATAGCTTCCAATGATAAAATACTTGAAACCATTAATAATAGAATGGAAAGCTTTACTTCTGCTATTAAGAATCAACTTAGCTTTAATAAGATGATAGAATCACAAATTTCTCCGGTAGCCGCTTCTGTACCTGTGACCGAAAAAGGTAAGATTCCGGGGAATCCGGAAGAATTAGAAACTGCAAATCTTGTAGACATTTTCAATGCAGGAGATTACTTCACAGCTCTGTTAAGGCCAAAGTACAGAGGATGGGGAGATGAGAATCTGTCCGAGAAGAAAGGAGATCCAGGGAGACATGTCATCCCGATCACCATTGGACCCCATACCTTTGACGAAGCCGTCTGTGATCTTGGAGCAAGTGTCAACATTATGCCTAAGGTAATCTATGAGAAAATTCATGGTCAACCTTTGTTGTACACAACCATATGTTTGCAGCTTGCAGATCAGACACTTTGCTACCCCAAGGGAATCCTTGAAGATGTTCAAGTACAAGTTGGACAATCACATGTCCTAGTAGATTTTGTGATAGTGGAAACTAGAGGAGATGAAAGAGCACCCATCATCTTGGGAAGACCATTCCTAAGTACAACTAAAGCCATCATTTACACCGAAAGCGCCAAGATCTGCTTCACGACCAACAATAGGAAGGAGAGGCACAGTTTCAAGAATCGCACACTAAAGACTCGTGTACACACAAACATCATATGAGTACGAGGATGCACCTGCTGCCCTGAAGAAGAAGAACAACAATAGAAGTAGGGGGAACAAGACGAAGCCACAAGAGCAAGAACCAGTATGGATGGTCAACACTGTTGAACCACCAAAAGACACCACTCAACCTCCACTATGCCTTGAGAAGCTGTACGATCCAGGAGTACCTACCATTGACTGCATGATCAAGGAGAGTACCTTCTACAAAACATTCTGTGACATCGGCTCATGTGTCAACATCATGTCTACGGTAACATATAAACATTTATTTTGTGATGCACCACTCGAACCGACATACTTGCAGATACAGCTAGCAGACTGTTGACGTGAAAGTTTGACCAAAGGGCCAACACACTCGAACACGGTCCTCAGAGGCCGCACAGAGCAAGGTCTTGACCTCCTGGACCTTCAGAAGGTGGCGGTGCCGAATCTGGGTGAGAGCGACCTCGGACGTGCCAGTCAATTTGACCTGTAATTGATAAGGAGAAGAAAACATTGTCAAATTGTGGAACCTGCCGGTTTGGTGCTAGACAGTTCCAAATTATGCGGCTCTGATATAGCCATTGTTTATAGGATATTGACTACAAAGTCAACTCCCAAAAGATTGTTGAAAGCGTCGATAAAAGTTTAAAGCAAAACGGCTATTGTATATATAAAGAAACATTTAGAATGAAAAACAGCCGATAAGCTTAGACATGCGAAGGAAATAAAGATCTATGTGTACGTTTGAGTGATATAGAACTAACAGATCGGCTAATTACATAGGCAGTTCTATTTGTTAACAGTGGAGTGTTTCCATGCATCCATAATAACAAATAGATCGATAAAGTAACTTGAACATCAACAGTGGGGTGTCTCCATACAACCGTAATGATGAACAAGAGAGATCACGTCCGACGCAACGAGCAGATCTATTATTGCTAAGCCACTTGAAAGTACACATTATGAAGGAAGCATACGTGGATCGGATATTTTAGCCGATACAGGGTCCATGAGGCACGAACAAGATCTATCCATTAAAATCATGGTTCGGTTTAAGATCAAGCAAATCTAATCTATCATATATATCAGTGGGGTTCACAAGTACAACCGTAATAAACATGTTAGATCAAATCTATTTGCTCTTAGATCAAACCACGATTTTGTCGAATATCTCGAACGCACAACGTGTAACAATCAAGATTGACAAAATAGTCGATGAGAGGCTTAGATCGGCTATTTTCCTTCGGTGTAAGGTTATAAAGCCTTTGGATAGCCGAAACTAAACAACTTTTAAGCTTAACCTACTTTGTCAATCTTTATTGGGCAAGATATTGTTTAAATCTAAAGAAAAGCATTAAAGCATAAACAACATCAATAACTTAATGAATCTATTGCTTGCCAAAACCAATAGAGCCGATAACTAGTCAAGATCGACTGAAGCAAGAGATTGATCAGAGTCAAGACAGTCTTACAAAAGGCGAACTTAGACCGATAACTAGCCATGTCATAGCTTAACAAGAGTTTGGTCGATGCCAAATACAACCTTATTGAACAATAACACGAGCCATTGGCGAAACTTACAAGCAAACCGAAGGTCGGTCAAGCCGATACAGCCCTGCCTCGTTGAAGGTTCCGCCGAGTTCTACCTTACTCCTACTCCTAGGGTTTTGGCCGGTGGCCGATGTATTGATTGATTATGTGTCCTTTAGAAAATCGGGTTTCTACCTATTTATAACCCGGTAGACTCCTGTACTAATACAACTAGGATACATAATAATAAAAAGATGACCCGGACTCGAACTCTTTGGCTGGGCTCGACACGTCTTCAAAACCTGTTACGTCCAGCCCACATGAACTTTTGGTCGCGCCCGGGTCCAAACAGATCTCTTTTATTTTTCTGGCCGATTTCTTCATTAACAAATCAGTCATTTGTGCCTACAAAATAATAACCCCTTTTTTAGTCCAAAATCTGGTGTAAACACATGCCCCCCAATTTTGGGATGAAATTTATTTTATCCTGAAATTTGAGTCCTCTTCTTTCTTCCCCTATCATTTTCGGCATTCCAAACAGTCGTGGCTTAAAGATTTTTTACCAATTATCTTGATGATCGATGTGAAATGGCTGCTCTTCGAAAACCGTGTCATGATTTAACATCCCACTCGAGTATCCTGCACACGTTGTACGAAACAGCATCTTCTCCCCCTTCGAAGACTCCAACCTTATGATATAAATTCCAACTTTGCCTTCATCCTTCATCACACTCAGAATGCATCCATTGCTGCTTTCACCTTGCTTTCAAGAAAAAACCCTCTTTTCTCATCCAAAAGACCCTTCTTTTCTTTCCTCAATGGCAGATAACAACCGTGGCAAGCGTCCAGCAGAGGAGGAAGTAGATTCCTACCGTCGTCCTCAGCGCCGTGCTAGGTATGTTTCTTCCTGCATTAGTTAATCCTGATACTTCCTCATCGGCTTTCCAGATTCGATTTGATTTCCTTTAACTTCTTTATTCAGGGCCGACGCAGGTCCTTCGAATGCCACCGCTGCTTTGGGACCTCCTTCCGAAATGGAATCGGTTTCCGAAAACCCTTCTTCGAATAGCTCAGAGTCGACGATCGCTTGCCATTACCGTCAAATGACGGAAATGCGGAATCTTCATTCCGAGGCCACTATCAGGAACTGCTTGCTCGAGGACCACATCGCCCAGCTCCAGAAGGTGCTGGAAGATGCAGAGGCGAAAGCTTCTCGGGCGGCTCAGCAATGCGCCGAATCCGATGCTCGTGTCGCTGCTAATTTCTTTGTTTAAAGAAACCTCCCTTCGAAAGCTCATATCTCCAGTATCACAATGTATTATTTGGTATGCTTTGTAGACCTGACCGTGCGTCTGGAGGCCCATCAAGAGGCAGGGAACGAAGCGGCCGCCTCCGTGAATGCCACCGGCGACAGCGTTGCCGAGAGGGTGAACAACATCCCTGCAAGGGTGCATGAGGTTGCCCTCCATGGTGTCCGCCATGGTGCCTCCATGGCACTCGGAGCTGCCCAGGCCCACACCGGCCAAGACATGGGTGGCCTTGAGATCACCCCGGAGATAAGTCACGCCATGGAAGTGAACTTCGATGGCATCGACGGAGTAGCTGGGGAGATAGCAGAGTCCACCCCCTCTGTATTCATAGTAGACAAAGTCTTTGAATAGATTGTTAGGAGCAACCTATTGTGTAAGAAATCTACTTATGAATATAATAAAGCTTCTGTTTTTTCTATGATCTCTCTGTGATAAGACCCATCGAGGTCCCTTAAATCCAGAAGCCCTTGAATCCATATTTTCGTGCTGAAGGTGATGCTTCACTTACATCGGCTATTTGTTCTACCACTGAAGGCGATACGATACATATCGGCTATATTTCCTTTTTTAGTCTGAAGGCGATACAATCATATCGGCTATTGACCAAACTGATTAATCATATATAGTAGATCCACCCAGATACTACGATAATATTTTTTAAAATATTTCTCATTAACTACTCGGAAGTACTCCACACCTTCTAAAGTTTCATAGAAATAAGCATTGCCAGGAGCACATCTTGTAATCCGATAAGGTCCTTCCCAATTTGGCGACCATTTGCCGTATTTGTTATCCTTAGTTCCAACAGGCAAAATAACTTTCCAAACAAGGTCCCCTTCATTAAACTTTTTCTCTCTGACCTTATGATCATAATATTTAGCAACTCTTAACTTCTGAGCTCTAATATTCTCAAGAGCTTTTAGCCGATGAAAATTTAAATCATCAAGATTGTCCATCATGAGATGCTTATACTCATCGTCTCTCAAATTATTCTGCTGTGATACTCTTCTGGACCCTATATTGATTTCCCAAGGTAACACGACTTCATGACCGTAGACCAACTCATACGGTGAACATTTAGTCGCACCATGACAAGCCATCCTATAAGACCACAAGGTTTCACTAAGTATCAAATGCCACTTCTTTGGATTTTCTTTGATCTTTTTATTAATAATTTTGATCAAGATCTGGTTAGAAGCTTCAGCTTGGGCGTAATACAGAGATGAATTAATTAACTTGAAACCTGTGCTAGCAGCAAAATCCTCAAAAATCTTTTGATGTAAACATCTTTCCTTATTCTGTGGTAATGGTTTGAGGAACACCAAATCTGTAGATGATATGCTCCATGATAAATAATCTGTTGCCACCAACACAAACTTGTGTCCCTTGCTAGACGCCAGGAATATTTGGCCAATTAGATCTACTCCCCATCCTCTAAATGGCCATGGTTTTGTAATTGGATTCATAGCTGATGCTGGAGATTTTTGAACATTACCGAATCTTTTACACTCTTGACATCCTTTATAGTACTTAAAACAATCTTCCAATATGGTTGGCCAAAAATATTCTGCTCTTCTGATCATCCATTTCATTTTATGAGCAGATTGATGTGCACCACAAACTCCTTCATGGATCTCTCCCATTAGGACATTGGCCTCCTCTTGATTGATACATTTAAGGAGTACACCATCGATTGTCTTGTGATAAAGCTCATACAAAAGATGAAGTCCTTTGAGAAGAGCTTCATACTCAGCTTGATTATTAGTAGAGGTTGGATCAATGGAGAAGGCGTATTCAAAGCTATTCCCTTGAGGAGAAACAAGGACAATACCAACACCCCCATCTTGTTTACAATTGGAACCATCAAAGAACAAAGCCCACAGAGTAAAATCCAAAGTACTAATTTCTTGTCCATGATGATGAGTAACAAAATCAGCTATTACCTGACCTTTAACTGCTTTAGCCGATTCATATTTCAAGTCGAATTCTGATAATGCAAGAATCCATTTGCCAATTCTTCCGTTCAAACTGGGCATAGACAACATATGTTTTATTACGTCAAACTTTGACACCACCGTGCACTCAGAAGACAATAGGTAATGACGAAGCTTGGTGCATGAGAAGTATAAACAAAAACATAACTTCTCAATGGGAGAATATCTTGTTTCTGGATCATGTAACCTTCTACTGAGATAGAACACTACTCTTTCCTTTCCTTCAAATTCTTGCATTAAGGCCGATTCGATTGTATAATTATCAGTTGATACATATAACTTAAAAGGCTTGTCTCTTTGAGGAGGAATCAAAACTGGTGGAGATTTCATGTATTCTTTGATTTCATCAAATGCCTTCTACTGTTCATTCCCCCATTTAAACTCCTGGTCATCTTTCAATTTCAACAGAACTGAGAACGGCAAAATCCTGGTTGACAAATTTGAAATAAACCTTCTGATGAAATTGATTTTGCCGATCAGAGATTGCAACTGAGTTTTTGTAGTTGGTGGTACTGCTTTGTCAATTGCGTCATAAATCTTTTGACCAACTTCAATCCCCCTTTCATGTACCATAAACCCCAAAAACTATCCAGCTGATACTCCAAACGCACACTTGTGGGGATTCATTCTTAATCCATGCTTTCTTGCACATTCTAGAGTATCTCTGAGATCTTTAAGATGTCCTTGATAATCCCTGGATTTTACAACCACATCATCAATGTAGATTTCCACAATTTTGCCGATCAACCCGTGAAAGATATAATTCATAGCTCTCTGATAAGTTGCACCAGCATTCTTAAGTCCGAAAGTCATGACTACCCATTCATATAAGCCTATAGCACCCAGACATCTGAATGCGGTTTTATGTATATCTTCTTCCGCCATAAAAATCTGATTATAACTAGCGTTGCCATCCATAAAACTGATTAACTTATGCCCCACTGCTGCATCGACCAACATGTCTGCTACCGGCATTGGGTAGCCATCCATCACAGTAGCTTTATTCAAATCTCTAAAATCAATGCAAACTCTCATCTTTCCATTTTTCTTATACACAGGGACTACACTAGATATCCACTCGACATATCTACATTGCCGAATGAAGTTAGCCTCATAAAGCCGAGTGATTTCTGTCTTCACGTCAGCCATAACCTCTGCTCTAATTCTCCTCGGAGCTTGTTTTATAGGCTGACTCCCATGTTTGATAGGTAGTCGATGCTCAACCAACGATCGATCAAGACCAGACATTTCAGAATAATCCCAAGCAAAACATTCTCTATATTCTTTTAACAAGGTAATAAGTTCTTTTCTAAACTTGGGATCCAGCTTAGCACTGATATATGTCAATCTTGGTTTATCACCGTTCCCAATATCAACTGCCTCTAGTTCATCAGCCGATATAAAACCTTTACCCATCTGACTTTCATCTTCATTGATCGTACAATCCATTAGATATATTTTTTAAAGCCGACTACTTGGATCGGCTGTTGGCTATCATCAGACGTCTTGAGAAAGCCTTCTTCGTGAACCTTCCTAGAAAAGCACTCCATATTGTCGAAATTCCAAACATCAGGGTCAGAGTAAGCAACGCTAACAGTTGAATCGGCTGGTACCACTTCTACAGTGTCTCCGATCCATGGAATCACATTTTGATGCATGGTAGCTGGAACACAACAATTAGCATGGATCCAATCTCTTCCAAGAAGCACACTATATGATCCTTTTGCATCGACTACGAAGAAAGTAGTCGGCAAACTCTTGCTGCCTATTGTTAACTCGACACATACAACACCCTTAGTAGCCGATACGTTCCCAGCAAAGTCTGTCAACCTCATATCGGTTTGAGTCAAGTCTTCCGCAGTCTTTCCAAGCTTTCTGAAGGTAGCATATGGCATCAAGTTAACAGTTGCACCTCCATCAACTAACATTCTACTCAAAGGCCTTCCGTCGACAAACCCCTTTAGATATAAAGCTTTTAGATGGGAATGCTTTTCAGGCTTTTGAAATGTAGCCCCTTCGGCTTGATAGATCCACTGAGCAATTGTCTCATCATCATCAGATTCCTCTTCGTGATCAGAGGATCTAAACTCAGCAGGCAACATGAACATGGCAGATATATTAACCGATGATTCTCTCTTATCGGCTATTTGTTTCACCTGCCAGATTTTGGGTTTATTTTCTGAATTTCATCGTTCCTCAATCTCTGAACCCGTCTCTTCTGGCTTCTGGTCAAACCACCTGGACACCACTGTCCTTCTTACCAAGGATGATCCTGATCAGCTAATTTTACTCTAAGCCGATCATGAACACTTTCATTTTTTACGCGCCGATCTATTCTTTCAAATCTTAATCTTTCATGTACAGATCGGCGGTTGTCTCTCGACTGCCTATACTCCCTATATTGCTCACTGCATTTCGAGCAATTACGAAGACGAGGAAGCTTTAAACCTTCATTCCAACAATGTCTGAAGAAAGGGTAATCCCAATGACTCTTTTCTTCATCCCTGATATGCTTTTCTTCTTCTCGAGATCTTCTATACTCCTCTTCTTCAAGCCACTCTTGATATTCTTGCTCATCCCTTTATCTTCGCATTTGATTTCTTTCTTTCTGACGTTGCCATTTGTTCAATAAGATTTTGACAGTTGGACGTCTTCAAGCTTCACCAGCCATTGAAGTTTCAGGTTGATCATGTTGATCAGTATTCTTCTTTTCTTTCATCTCCTGATACTCCTTAGCTGTCAACTGCTTCTTCGGATCGACTGTTCCAACTGCCTTGGCTTTGTCAGAAGTTAGAACCTTGATCTCACTTCGAGGTGCAGGAGCAACCATGTTTGTTGGAAAAGGATGGCCAATGATGCCCATACCCTTGGCTTTCTCTAAGCCAATCCTTCCTTTAGCAATGGCTCTCTGGATCATATCTCTGATAACTCTACAATCGTTAGTAGTATGAGTACCAGAGTTATGGAATTTGCAATACCTTTTATTCTTGAGCTCTTCAGCCGATGGAATAATGTGGTTTCCAGTCAATTTGATTGGACCTTTCTCTAGCAGATAATCAAATATTTTATCGGCCTTAGTGATATCAAAGCTGTATTTTACATCTTTTTCAGCACTTTTAGCCTTTGCCCAACGCATGTATTCATTGTTCTTCCAAGCCCAGTCAACAACAGCTACTTCATCTTCGCTTTCATCATTTGTATCATCTTCTTGCAAAAAGAAGGAGCTTTCTGCGTTATAGACTTTTTTGGGCTTGAAGACTTGATTATATCTATTCTGAGCATCAATATTTGCCACCTTCTTGGCCAAATCAGCCATACTGTTACAACCGAAACCAATCTTTTCTCTTATGGCTGGTATTAGCCCTCGAATTGCAATGCTAACCACCTCCGGATCTGATAATGACAAGGTATAGCATTGATTCTTCATCTCTCTAAACCTCTGAAGATATTGACATCCAGTCTCATTGTTTCCCTGCCTCATATCAACTAAGTCCACAACTCCTTTTTCCAAAACTCCAGAGTCAAAGTATTTATGAAACTTGTCTTCCAAATCTTCCCAGCTTTGAATGAAATTGGGTGGTAAAGATGAAAACCACGAGAAAGCCGAACCAGATAGAGACAAAGGAAACATTTTGACTTTTAGTGCCGGCTCGTCACCAACTTCCCCAAGCTGAACTAAGAACTGAGTTATATGTTCCATAGTTGTCACTGAGCCTGTTCCTATGAATTTGGTGAAATCAGGAACTCTATATCTTGGAGGGAAGACAACCTGATCATACCATTCTGGATATGGTTTCTTGTATCCAGTTAATGTAGCCCTCAGCGTCAAGCCGAATTGTTTCTGAACCATGTCGGTGACTCGACTCATCAACTGATCTACTTGATTTACCGGCCCTTGATAGCCGATGTTCTGCCCCCCGAAAGTATTGCCATGATACCCTGGATTCTCCTGAGTGTCCAAAGTATAAAAATCTATCACATAATGATACCCAGGATGAACATCACCAGGAGCTACATTTCCTTGATAAGGTGGTGCATTGAAATCTCTGGTAATTCTTCTTGCATGGGGAGCTATTTTTGTAGCCGATGAGTACATATTGTTACTCATATTCGGCTGTTACATTGGCTGCGGTGTCATACCCCTAGGACTTACTATCATCTGATTCCCATTGCCATTGGGACCGTTCACCTGCGGACCCCCAGAAGTTCCAGGCCCTTGACTGTTCCCAACTGAATACGTTGGACCTCTTCTGTCATTACCCAAGTTGAAAGCTTCTTTGATGGCATTTGAGAGGCTGTTGAGGAACGTTTCATTGTGATTCATCAGGGTAGTATACATTACTTTGCGAATAACTTCCTGCATGGCATTGTGTTGTATTTGGATCATCAGATCAACATGTTCTTCTAGAACGACCCTTGGAAGATGAGATTTGTGGATAATCTTTTTGTCCCTGGTTTTGCTGAAGCTTAGCAAACACATGTTCCGATATTGCTCAACAGTTTGCTCTATCAAGCGTTAAAGTTCATCTGGAAGTTCATCCATCGTCACGTTCAGCACTTCATCATTGCCGATCGTCATGATCAAACGACTGTGGTCCCACTGGGCGTGCCAAAAGAATGTGTTGACGTGAAAGTTTGACCAAAGGGCCAACACACTCGAACACGGTCCTTAGAGGCTGCACAGAGCAAGGTCTTGACCTCCTAGACCTTCAAAAGGTGGCGGTGCCGAATCTGGGTGAGAGCGACCTCGGACATGCCAGTCAATTTGACCTGTAATTGACAAGGAGAAGAAAACATTGTCAAATTGTGGAACCTGCCGGTTTGGTGCCAGACAGATCCAAATTATGCGGCTCTGATATAGCCATTGTTTATAAGATATTGACTACAAAGTCAACTCCCAAAAGATTGTTGAAAGCGTCGATAAAAGTTTAAAGCATAACGGCTATTGTATATATAAAGAAACATTTAGAACAAAAAACAGCCGATAAGCTTAGACATGCCAAGGAAATAAAGATCTATGTGTATGTTTGAGTGATATAGAACTAACAGATCAACTAATTACATAGGCAATTCTATTTGTTAACAGTGGAGTGTTTTCATGCAGCCATAATAACAAATAGATCGATAAAATAACTTGAACATCAATAGTGGGGTGTCTCCATACAGCCATAATGATGAACAAGCTAGATCACGTCCGACGCAACGAGCAGATCTATTATTTCTAAGCCACTTGAAAGTACACATTATGAAGGAAGCATAACTAGATCGGCTATTTCAGCCGATACAGGGTCCATGAGGCACGAACAAGATCTATCGGTTAAAATCATGGTTCGGTTTAAGATCAAGCAAATCTAATCTATCATATATATCAGTGGGGTTCGGAAATACAACCGTAATAAACATGTTAGATCAAATCTATCTGCTCTTAGATCAAACCATGATTTTGTCGGATATCTTGAACGCACAACATGTAACAATCAAGATTGACAAAATAGTCTATGAGAGGCTTAGATTTGCTATTTTGCTTCGGTGTAAGCGTATAAAGCATTTGGATAGCCGAAACTAAACAACTTTTAAGCTTAAGCTACTTTGTCAATCTTGATTGGGCAAGATATTATTTAAATATAAAGAAAAGCATCAAAGCATAAACAACATCGATAACTTAATGAATCTATTGGCTTGCCAAAACCAATAGATTGACTAAAGCAAGAGATTGATCAGAGTCAAGACAGTCTTACAAAAGGCGAACTTAGACCGATAACTAGCCATGTCATAGCTTAACAAGAGTTTGGTCGATGTCAAATACAGCCTTATTGAATGATAACACGAGCCATTGGTGGAACTTACAAGCAAACCGGAGGTCGGTCAAGCCGATGCAGCCCTGCCTGGTTGAAGGTTCCGCCGAGTTCTACCTTACTCCTACTCCTAGGGTTTTGGGCGGTGGCCGATGTATTGATTGATTGTGTGTCCTTTACAAAATCGGGTTTCTAGCTATTTATAACCCGATAGACTCCTGTCCTAATACAACTAGGATACATAATAATAAAAAGACGACCCGGACTCGAACTCTTTGGCAGGGTTCGACACGTCTTCAAAACCTGTTACGTCCGGCCCACATGAATTTTTGGTCGCATCCGGGTCCAAACAGATCTCTTTTATTTTTCTGTCTGATTTCTTCATTAACAAATCAGTCGTTTGTGCCTACAAAATGATAACCCCTTTTTTTATTCCAAAATCTGGTGTAAACACAGACCAAACAGTCTGATTTCCGGAAGGAATAGTGGAAGACGTCGTAGTCAGAATTAAAGGTCACGAAGTCCTCACGGACTTCTTGGTTCTCGATATGGGAGAAGACGATGATGTCCACCTCATCCTAGGAAGACCGTTCCTGTACACTACGAGTGCAATCATCTACATGAAGCAAGGGGAGATCCATTTTCACTTTCCTGGAGAGAAGGTACGATGCTACTTCATCAACTACATACCCAATGAAACACCGAAGAAGAGTAGAAGTGAAAGACGTCGCTATCAACGCCAAAGAAGACAAGCCATTAAGAATAGAGAGGCCAATCACGGAGAAGAAGCTAGTGACACTATCCCAGAAAAGAAAGAAGAAGAGACACCTCAAGACAGTGAACATCAGGAAGTAAAGATACAGACCAAGAAAGTATGGAAGAAAAAGACAGCGCCTAAAGAGGATCAACTAGAAACAACTTTCCAAATGTCTGACACACCTTGGGAGATCTGAACCAAGGGAATGTCCGGTTCGTCGGACCTAAATATCCGAACCTTCGCCAAAAGGTAAAATCGATAGTTATCCTCATATTTACTTTTCTGCATATTTCTCATATTTAATTCTTAGTCATTTACTGCATCATCATATTTAATGTTTGCATCAACATTTTTTGCATTGCATTAGAAAAGAAAATAAAAAATAATAATAATCATATTGCATTATCGTATTGCATTCAAAAATAAAAACTGTTAAAGCCCCATGTGAATATTCAATTGTTTACTTTGGAGGCACAAAAATAATGTTTCTTACTTTTTTTGCATCTGCATATAAAAACAGAAAATCCAAAAATATATTAAACTCTTGTTGAATCATGCTTGCTTAAACATCTATAAGGCTCAAGAATATAAATAGTTTTACCACTAACGCTTAATCAATTCCACGAGCTTTGTTGTCTATTTAAGTTTAGCAGGAATCAATGAGAAGGCCAGATAACTTCATCCACTCTGGAGAGACAAGAAAACAACAACCTTCCATTAAAGGACCAGAGGAGTGAAGTACATCGACGCTACCAAAAAACGAACACGCAAGCATCAAGCTTGGGGGAAAAGGCTCCCCCGTTATCCGAGGTAATATATCTATATATTTTTCGAAATTTATAAAAACAGAAAACACCAAAAATATGTGAGCACATGAAGGCTCACTCTTAAAAACAAAAACACCAAAAATATGTGAGCACATGAAGGCTCACTCATAAAAATAAAAACCCCAAAAATACGTGAGCACATGAAGGCTCACTCTTAAAAAGAAAAAGAACAAAAATATTCGGGCACATGAAGGCTCGACGCTGTAACACCCCTGGTGTTAAGCAACCCTAAATGCATAACTTGACATCTCATGAGCATAAGCATTATCATCACATGTTGCATTCTTTTTCTAAAGTGTCATTTCATGTGTTGGCTTGTAATGTTATGCTTGGTGTGATGCTTGTTTGACTTGTGTTTGGAGTGTTAGGGTCTCCTAAGTAGTTGAACCTTGTTGAGGAGTCAAAATGAAGCTAGGTTTGTGTTGGTCATTATGGCTAACCAAGTCACTAACCCTAGCTGCCCTAATAGAGCCCTAGGAGTCCTTTTGTTTGACTAACTAAGACCTCCTTGATAGAAGCTTTGCATGGCAGTGGGCCCTTAACTAAAAGTGTGTAGAATTTAGAATAGAACAAAAAGTGTTCAAGGGCCAACTCATGAAAATGAGTTTAACAAGGTGTTTTAGGACCCACAAGGCAGAAATGGGGGAGATTAGACTTAGAAAAGTTCTTCTAAGTCCTAACTGCCGAAACAATTTTGCTTACTGATCTTTGGAGCTTTTTCGAGAGCAATCTAGGCTGAACCAAAGCATGACCTTGTAACCAAAGTTGTAGTCGGCACATAGCTCTACTCAATGGAACAAGTGGTTTAGCGTTTCATCGAGTGGATTAGGAGATAATCGCGTCCAAAATCCTGCTGTTAGTCGGCCATCAGCGCCTGAACCCGGCGATTCAGTTTGAATTGGCCGTGGTCGTGGCCGACCGCGCCAGAGCTTGGCCGCCGCGTGGCGCCCGACGCCTGGCGAGCCCGCGTCCGCGCGCGGCGTGGCCAGCACAAGGCCCGCCCACCTGCACTCGCGCAGCCAAGCCGCTCCACTTCCCTCCGTTCTGTCTCTCTCGCTCTCGCCGGCGCTCGGGCGGAAAGGGGGGAAAAGCAAGCGCCGCCGCCGTTCACCGCCGTCCGGCCGCCTCGCCGCAAGCCCAACCACCCACAAAGCTTCGCCGTGAGCCCCCGCACCTCTTGCTACCCTTAGCGCCCCATAGGAAACCCTAGGCAAGCACCAGGATGAGCCGCCGCCATGGCCGCCATGACCGCCGAGCTCGGTTCGCCATGGCCGGCCTCTTTCCCGTGGTTTCGTGTCGCCCTAGCTCACGTTCGAGGGTCAGTGAGGTTCGTGGAAGAAGTAGAAGGTGACGGTTTGGCCGGTTAGGGTTTGGTGACCGCGGTACGCCGCGTCTGCCGTGTCCGCCATGGCCGGCAAGCTCGGTCCGCCATGGCCAACCCCCTTTCCGTGCCCATCCGTTTGTCCTAGCTAGCGTTCGCGAGTCACCTTGACCCGTAGAAGACGTTGGTGGTGTTGGTTTAGCCGATTAGGGTTTGGTAGTGACGGTACGCCGCCGTCCGCCGCTCGCCATGGTCGCCGGAGTCGGCATGGCCGTGGTCGCGGATGCTCGGAGTGAGAACCCTGGCTCCTGAGCCTCGGGTTAGGGTTGTGAAGGTCGCCGGAGTAGGAATCGGGAGTTGGTTTAGCTCGGGATGACCGGAGCCGGCCGGCGTAGCATGGCCGCGCCGCCGTGTCCGCCATGGTCGACGGCGAGCTCGATTCGTGCGTGCGCTGGGCTAAAGAGTGGTACCGTCGGGTGCGGAAGAAGGAGAGGAGTAGAGCGGTGGTGTCCGTTTCGCCGGGAGGTCGCCGCCGGCGAGCTCCGCCGCAGTCAACCCTTCCCCTGCTTCTGTGTGGCTTACAGGTGGGGCCGGTTTGACTCGGGGGCCCGCAAGTCAGTGGCTCGGGTCCCAGCTGTCAGTGTCTCGGGTGCAGTAGTTTGGGTGCGTGTAGCAGTTTAGGGTAAAGAGTTTTTCAGGGTTTTGTTTAAATAGATTTCAGAAATGCTTGATTAGCTTGTTTAATTCATATCTTGCATTCTGTAAATGCTAAAAAGGTGAAATAAGTTTTGTTAAGTTTGTTGTGATGAGTTCTATGCATGAAAAATATAATATGTCTAGTTTGTGATAAATTTATGTGTAGTTATATTTAAATTATGTTTAGGCTGAAATCTTGTTAAATGCATAGTAATCTGTGTATTGCTCAGAAAAAATGTGATTCTTGTTTTGTTAGGTTTGTATTAATAAATAGTTTCTGGGAAAAATGTAATATGATGTTGTTTTGTGGAATATTTTGGCAGTAGCAATTAAAGTGATTAAATGCTGCTTTCGTGTTTAAATTGTAGTAATTAAAATATGAGGAATATGAACCTAAGAATTTTTATACATTGCTCTTGTGCTAAGAAGTTCAGTAGAAAAATGAGAAATTTGTTGTTTGACACTTTTTGTTAGGGTGTGTAGTTCAAAGCACCTTTTTCTGATAATATTTGTCTTTTTTATAGAGGATAGAGTTTAAGTCCAATTGGGTTGAAATTTGGACAGAGGACTAGATTATGTGTTGTTAACTTCCAGTAATTTCTGTAAATTTTTCTAAAGCTGTCTAGGATGGGTTGCTGTTATAGGCTTGATTAAATGGATTTATTTCAGCAAATAATTAAGGAGAATAAATTAATTAAGTAAGTGCTTGCTGTAGTAATTGAAAATCCTGACCAGTTAATTTGGAAGGTTAATTAGTTGGTTGGTTGGTTAAGGTCTTTTGTAATCACTAGGCTGATGTTGACTACCTTGTTGAAGAAAATGAAGTAGATGACATGTGCTTATCTCCTGAGTTATCTTGTTCTATGTTGCATCCCAATGCATCCCATGTGCATTCATTTTTACTTATACGTGTTATGCATCATACAGGATCGGTAGTGGACATCCAGAACCCGCAGCCACCGGAGGAACCGTGTCCGGAGGAGACCCAGGACGAGAGGACCGAAGAAGGAGACGTCGAGGACCTGCCTGAGTGCCGCGACCATCGACCCTCCGACTTTGAACGAGGCAAGCCCCGGAGCATCCCACTCCTATGGTTTGCAAATGCAATTATGAAATTAACCTGATATGTTTGTTGCATTATCACTACTCGAGAACAGGCCTTTGGACGATTTGCAAAATCAGCATTAGTCACGGAAAAATTTGCGTCCGGGACTAGAAAGGTCTTTAGCCCCGGTTGGTAAGACCAACCGGGGCTAAAGTTCCCCTGCTCAACGGCTCATTTGTCAGTGGGACCTTTAGCCCCCGGTTGGTGACACCAACCGGGGCTAAAGGTTTTGCCCCGGTTGCTGTATCCAGCCGGGGCTAAATGTTGGCATCTTTAGCGCCGGTTGGTGTTACCAACCGGGACTAAAAGGTTTTGTCCCGGTTGTTGTATCCAGCCGGGGCTAAATGTTGGCATTTAGCCCCGGCTGGGAATAAGGACCGGGGCTAAATGTCCCTCCCTATATTTGAACTGTTCTTCCACCTCCAGCCGTCCCCGAGCTCCTGTCTTCATTTTTTCTTCATTCAGTCACTTGCTTGCTTGTTGGCCCTCTCCGGTGATTTTTGTTTGTTAACACATCTCCGACGATTGATTTATTTTATCACATCTACGCCGCCATTGACTCCTTGAAAGGTTACTAACTTCAGTTTTTCATTTTTGTAGCCGCCACTTGTATATATGGTTTTTGAAGCTATTTTGAGTTCATTGACTTGATAGTTCAAATTCGTACTCTAAAACAAAATATGACCATTTAATTAGTTTATTTTAAACTTTTAGACAAATAGAGATCATTTAAATCATTTTTTACAAAAAATAGAAATATATAATACTTTAGTTTATAAAATGTGACTGGTTTAATTAGTTTATTTTAATCTTTTAGAAATATATAATACTTTAGTTTACAAAATATGACTGGTTTAAATTATTTCATTAAAGTAATTAGTATATATACCTTATAATTTAATTATGTGATATATACCATATAATTTCATTTGTTTATAAGAATGGGAGATATAATTATGTGATATGTCATATAATGCAGACGATGACACGTCACTGGATGTACAATGCGGATCGTCGCTCAAAAGAGTTCATTGACGGCGTGCATTATTTTTTAAGAGTGGCCGAGGCAAACAAGCGGAATGGTTTTATGTGTTGTCCATGTGCCCTTTGTAATAATTCGAAGGAATATTCTAGCTCAAGGAGTCTTCACTCACACTTGTTCAAGTCGGGTTTCATGCCAAACTATAGTTGTTGGACGAAGCATGGAGAAACTGGTGTTATGATGGAAGAAGGTGAAGAAGAACAATTGGACCCTGACGATGACATTATTGCTCAATACAGTGACTTTGGTGATACTGCAATGGGGAAGGTGAAGAAGAGGCAATTGCAGAAGACACACTCGCTGAAGATGATGCTCTTGGTGATGTCATTCGTGATGCACAAAGAGATTGCGAAAGTGAAAAGGAGAAGGCTAAGTTTGACTGTATGCTAGAGGATCACAGGAAATTACTATATCCGTCTGCTGCAGATGGACAAAAAAGTTGGGTACAACACTTGAGTTGCTACAATGGAAGGCACAGAATAGTGTATCCGACAAGGCATTTGGACAATTATTGAAGATTATAAAACAAAAGATGCTTCCGAAGCCGAACGAATTGCCCGCCACTACGTACGAAGCAAAACAAGTCGTCTGTCCTTTGGGTTTAGAAATCCAGAAGATACATGCATGTCCTAATGACTGCATCCTGTACCGTGGCAAGGAATACGAGAATTTGGATGAATGCCCTGTATGTAAAGCGTCACGATATAAGATCAGGCGAGATAACCCTGGCGATGTTGAGGGTGAAGAACGTCCCCGGAAGAAAATCCCTGCCAAGGTTATGTGGTACGCTCCTATAATACCACGCCTGAAACGTCTGTTTAGAAACAAGGACCATGCAAAGTTGGTGGGCTGTCACAAAGAAGACCGTAAGGTAGACAACATGTTGAGACATCCTGCTGATGGGTCCCAGTGGAGAGCAATAGATAGAGAATTCCTAGAATTTGCAAAAGACGCTACAAACTTAAGGTTTGGTTTAAGTACGGATGGGATGAATCCTTTTGGGGAACAGAGCAGTAGTCATAGCACGTGGCCTGTTACTCTATGTATCTACAACCTTCCTCCATGGTTATGCATGAAGCAGAAGTTCATTATGATGTCAGTGCTCATCCAAGGCCCGAGGCAGCCTGGCAACGACATCGATGTCTACCTGAGGCCATTACTTGAGGAACTCCTACTTTTATTGAGTAAATCAGGTGTACGTGTGTCGGATGATTACAAATAGGAACACTTTGACCTGCGAGCATTGTTGTTCGTAACAATCAATGATTGGCCTACTATAAGTAATCTTTCAGGACAGACAAACAAGGGATATAATGGATGCACACATTATTTTGATGACATGGATAGTATATATTTGAAAAGATGTAGAAAGGTAGTGTACCTTGGACATCGTCGATTTCTTGCTGTTAATCACCAGGTTAGAAAGAAAGACAAGCATTTTAAAGGTGAGACGGACCACCGGAGCAAGCCTCGCAACAGAACTGGGGAAGATGTATTTGAGATGATCAAGGATGTGAAAGTAGTCTTTGGAAAGGGGACGGGCAGTGAACCTGTTCCGAAAGACGCTACGGGACACACACCCATGTGGAAGAAGAAGTCAATATTTTGGGAGCTACCCTATTGGCATGTACTAGGGGTCCGCCACACGATCGACGTGATGCACCTGACAAAGAATCTTTGTGTCAACCTTCTAGGATTCATGGGTGTGTATGGGAAGTCTAAGGATACACTTGAAGCACGACAAGACTTGCAGCGCATGAAAGAACGAGACAACCTACATCCAGAGAAGACAGATGATGGACGCCATTACTTAAGACCTGCTAGCTATACTCTTAGCAATGAAGAGAAGGAAATCATGTTTGAATGCCTAAACACCATCAAGGTCCCATCTGGATTCTCCTCCAATATAAAGGGAATAATAAATATGCAAGAGAAGAAATTTCTAAACTTAAAGTCACATGACTGCCACGTGCTTATGACGCAATTGCTTCCGGTTGCTTTAAGAGGATTTCTACCTCCACATGTACGTCTGGCCACTGTGAAGCTATGTGCATTCCTCAATGCAATTTCTCAGAAGGCAATTAATCCACTAGAACTAGCTACTCTACAGAATGATGTGGTTCAATGTCTTGTGAGCTTTGAGTTGGTGTTCCCTCCATCCTTCTTTAATATCATGACACACCTCCTAGTTCACCTGGTCAAGGAGATTCATATTCTCGGTCCTGTGTTCCTACACAACATATTCCTCTTTGAGAGGTTCATGGGAGTACTAAAAAAATATGTTCACCAATGTGCTCGGCCAGAAGGAAGCATCGCCAAGGGCTATGGGACAGAGGAGGTCATTGAGTTCTGTATTGACTTTATTCCTGACCTTCACCCGATTGGTGTTCCTGAATCACGTCACGAGGGGAGGCTGTGTGGAAAGGGGACACTAGGGAAGAAAACATATATCGGTATGGGGAACGATTATTTCAATAAAGCGCACTACACAGTTCTTTCAAACGCATCCGTGGTGGATCCATATATCGAGGTACACAAGGAGTTCCTACGATCCTAATTTCCTGGAAAGAATGAAGTTTGGATTACACGTGAGCACATGAATACTTTTAGCACTTGGTTGCGAAAAGAATGTCTGAATGATAACAATATTGATGAGCAACTATATTTGCTGGCTAGGCAACCATTGTGGCACATCCTCACGTACAAAGGGTATGAGATAAATGGAAACACATTTTACATCATTGCCCAAGATAAAAAGAGCATGAACCAAAACAGTGGTGTTCGCGTAGATGCCACAGACCCAACTGAGAAGAGGCAAACATATTATGGCCGCATAGAGGATATTTGGGAACTAGACTACGCACCTGATTTTAAAGTCCCTTTGTTTCGATGCCAATGGGTCAAGACGACCGGAGCCGGAGTAACAGTTGACAAGGAGTATGGAATGATAACAGTGGATCTCAACAATATTGGATACAAAGATGAACCATTCGTCCTTGCTGCTGATGTGAATCAGGTGTTCTACGTGAAAGACATGTCTACAAAACCCAAGAGAGGGAAAAATGACGATAAATCAACCAAAGAGCCAAAACGCCACATAGTTCTTTCAGGAAGAAGAAACATCGTGGGAATTGAAGACAAGTCAGACATGTCAGAAGATTATGAAAGGGATGACCGAATACCGCCCTTCAGTGTGACTAAAGATCCAAGCATCCTGCTAAATGCTGAGGAGACTCCATGGTTATGACATGATGATAACCAAGGGACATACGTCAAGAAGAAGATCACCAGTGTACCCGCTTCATATATAGTTATGCTTTTAACTAATATTATGTATTACAATTTTTGTGTAATTAATAAATGATTATGGATAGGTTCGATTCGTTGATGTCGGTGTCGAAATGACTTGATTTATTACATTATAATGATTATGGATAGTCATGGTTAATAATGATTATGGATAGTCATGGTTAATAATGATTACTATACCCGTCTGCTGAATTTGAACAATAAAAGATGAACAACCCAAAATTTAACGTTCAGATAATGCAAAATTTATTTTCCTATCGAGAACCGGTTGTTTCAGATATTTAAATTTAACATTACATTTTTGCATTAACAAAATATGATTGTTATTTACATTTATATTTGTTATTATAAGAAAAGAAAAGAATTTATGTTACAAATTTTTGTACTATACAATAAGGTAAAAGGAAATACAACTGTTATTTTTAAGAAATTTTATGCCTAATATTTAATTTACTATGCAATTAACAATATTACAACATATTTATATAATGAAAACTTAATACAAAACCCAAAAAACTGGCGGGAGAAACGGCTTTAGTCCCAGGCGGTTACACCACCCGGGACTAAAGGTACTTTTAGTCCCGGGCGGCCTTACGCCCTGGGACTAAAGGGCTTTTAGTCTCGGGTGGTGTCACCGCCCGGGACTAAAGCCTCCCCGCGTATATAGGGCATAGTGCCGTTCCTCCTTCCTCAGATCGACGTCAGACTCAAGCGCCGCCGCCTCCCTCGCCGTCTCCGATCTCGATCCAGTGCCGCGCCGCCGTCCTCCTCGATCTCCGTCGCCGACGTCCGCCTCGCCGTCGTCCTCTCCCGAGGCGCTCTCCGCCCTCGCCGTGCCTCGCCGTCGTCCTCTCCCGCGCCGCTCTCCGCCCTCGCCGTGTCGCCGTACGTCGTCCTCTCCCGAGCCGCTCTCCGCCCTCGCCGTGCCTCGTGCGGCTTGCGCCGCGCGCGTGCCTCGCCGTGTGGCCTCGCCGTCGTCCTCTCGCGGTCGCCGTCGTCTTCGCCGTGTCTCGCCCCGCCGTCGTGTCCTCGCCGGGTGCCTCGCCGTGGCCTCGCCGTGTAGCCTCGCCGTCGTCCTCTCGGTCGCCGTCGTCTTCGCCGTGCCTCGCCGTGCCTCGCCGAAGTGTCTTCGCCGTGTGGCCTCGCCGTGGCCCCGCCGTGTCCTCGCCGTGTCCTTCCTGTGTCTGTGAGCGCTGGTCATGTGCGTGTTTGGACAGGGTGTGTGCGTGTGTTTACTGTTTGCAGAGAAAAAAAGAAGTGTGTGCACTTGTATATAGAAAAATGATTATAAATACATATATATTTATAGAAAAAAAATAAATATATAAGTTTTTTAATTTAATAAAATATATGTTTACACATGTAGATAAAAAGAGATTGGTCGCGTTGATATGGTCGTGTATGTCGGTATGTCACTTAGATATGTTATTCTTCATGTTATCGTGTTATTCGCAGAAATGGTCGACCCAGTTGACAACATGGAGGAGGAAATGTACGACTTAATCAACAGCGGCGCTAATCAAGATTTAGCAGCAGGTGATGACAACAATAATCAAGAAGTACATGACGGCAGTCCATACTTTGTTGATTATGAAGAAATCATGCAAGAAAATACTGGCGAGGTATAAGTACAATCTCTATGTGCACATTTTATTCTAAATAATTTATAAATATATTTATAATCTACTGTTCCTGCATACGTTTGCGTTTGCGTGGGTACTACGGCAACCACCAGGGAACAATTTGTGTGGGTACTACGTTTGCGAGTTTCTCTCGGTGTATGCGAAAAGAACTCCTGTAGAGAGACAAAAAGTATGTAACATGTATACATAATAATAATCCCATGTATTTTTTTATTGCTATTAAAGAAATCTTATGTATATTAATGCATTTTTCCTTTTTTGCAAATTGAAGGACTTATGGTTGAAGAACCAGGTGTTGGAAATGGTGCGACTCAAAGGAATTCAAGAGACAATCGCAGGATTTCTTAATGACCATGTCCTCAAAGCCGGCACTGAGTTCTACTATAACCCGGAAGAACCAGTGAAACCAAACCAAGACGACCATTTGTATGATATTTAAGTGACGGTCAATATTTGTGTTGTAACTACCAAGGCTGCATGCATGGATAATGCTGTAAATTTTATGTGGATAAATATATTATACATATAATATGTATAGCTAGCTGGTAGCTCGATCAATATATATATAGTTTTCATATGTATTTGTAAATTTTATGTTTATATATACGCGCATACATACATTAGCAGCGAAGAATATGTATTTGAAACCCTAATGTATAATATACGCGCATACATACATACATTAGTAAGTGCTTGCTGTAGTAATTGTAAATCCTGACCAGTTAATTTGGAAGGTTAATTAGTTGGTTGGTTGGTTAAGGTCTTTTGTAATCACTAGGCTGATGTTGACTACCTTGTTGAAGAAAATAAAGTAGATGACATGTGCTTATCTCCTGAGTTATCTTGTTCTATGTTGCATCCCAATGCATCCCATGTGCATTCATTTTTACATATACGTGTTATGCATCATACAGGATCGGTAGTGGAGATCCAGAACCCGCAGCCACCGGAGGAACCGTGTCCGGAGGAGACCCAGGACGAGAGGACCGAAGAAGGAGACATCGAGGACCTGCCTGAGTGCCGCGACCATCGACCCTCCAACTTTGAACGAGGCAAGCCCCAGAGCATCCCACTCCTATGGTTTGCAAATGCAATTACGAAATTAACCTGATATGTTTGTTGCATTAGGTTATAGGAGTTGAGTGACACCGTTGCTGCATTAATTACTTATCCTTGTCCACCTACAATTATTGTCTTAATATCCCTGTTAGGTCTAGGCTCGTTATTGCTTAGCCTGCTTAGACCGGTAAAAGTCGGGTGATTTCCTGTCTCCCGCATATAGGTTGATACTGATCATGACTAGCCTCGTGTTATCATGGATATAACCATGTGATAATTAATTTGAGACCGGGCGGGATGTAGGAGCAGCAGATGGGTTCTGTGTGCTAGTAGTCTCTCGTCTGTGTCGATTAGGACCCGACGAAGGCACACCTCAGTCATTTTGAACGCGTCAATCACTTAACGGAGTAGGTCGGAGTACCTTCCGTGAAGCCCAGTAGGGCTATTCGAGCCGGTGATGGAGATGTTGACGCCTAACACCCAGGGCCTTATATGTACCGTGGGCAACTATTCTAAGCAACCTGGCATGGTCCGTGGACAGGCGGGGCCTGATTGACCTGGCATGACCCTGGGCAGTTATAGCTTGAGCGACCTGGCATTGAGATAACCCCCGGTGTAGAAGGGCCCATGACCGTCCCCCATGTTGTGTTCTCGAATTTCCTGAAGCGGTCGCCGACGGCTGCCTGGCAAGGTGTGATCGGGCGAGTGTGCGACATTTTATCCCCAGCTGGGTAGGAATCGATTATAATCGCCATCGCTCCGGGACAGTGAGTAACATGACTGGGCATGTGTTACCGTAGTAACTTATGGAACTAAAGATGGTCATGATGTTCAATCTGAAAGGCTATTGATGAAATAGTCACTCTTGCTTGATTAATTAGCCAAGTGATTGCTCTAGATCAGGTGCAAATCTAGTTAATCAGGTTGATTACATGAAATTGACTGCTAATACTCTAATGATGATTATTTAATAATAAAATGCTTTATGCAAAAGGGTAAGTATGGCCAAACCCAGATACAGCCTTGCATACTCCTTGGTGTCACCTTATTTCTGGTTTATGACGGGTAAGTCTAGCTGAGTACCTTCTCGTACTCAGGGTTTTATCCCTTGTTGTTGCAGATGGGCAATGCTTCTACGGCTATTGCGAGAACTGTCTGTACCCCGTCGCGGGTGATGATTAGACCATGGGCATGGTCATCTCTTATCCTCTCCTGATGCTTTTGCGGACTGATCAGGCAATGGCACCGTATTGTGAACTGAGAACTTATGTTTAAAACTATGTTGCTTCTGCTTTCAAATTTTGAACTATGGTTTGTAATAACTGTTGAACTCTGATGTATTTGAACTACGTGCGAACTGAATGTACCTCGTGGACATGTACGCTAATCTATTACGATCTTGGCTAAAGTTGAATGATTTGAAATCCTTCGAGATTTCCGGACTACCGGGTTTGTACGAGCTTAAGCACTTGCAAATCTCTGTGAAAGCAGGGATTCGGTGCTTAATCTGGTATAAATTGGTCGGTTCTGTCACAGCTGGCATCGGAGCATGGTTGGCGTTACTGTTCATGAGTGTATTTGAAAAATCATATTTTTAAATCAAAATTTTATTTGCTAAAAACTTATAAACTATAATAGGGTTTGAAAAATCTTATTAATAAGGATTAAGGTGTGCCAGTGATCGTGTCCTTATGCCCAGTAGGTTTTTAGGTGGCTATTTAAATACTAACTTGGGGGTCGTGCATCATATTTAAATTATGTTGTTTCTGTCGTCCATACGGCAAGGGTGAAATTGTATGGGTGCTATTCTTTGGAATAGTAATGTATGGATCAATTGCCTCTACGCCAAGGTAATAAGAGAGTTGTGAGAGCATGATTGGACAACCGCCAATCTAGGGGAGTGCTTGAATGGTACCGACATGTATGCTTGTTACACACAAGTATGTGTGAAGGTACTTAATTGTGGGAGTAATATTATTCTGATGGGTGCATATACTGTTTACGTGTATACTGGGTGTGCACCTAAGTTAGTATTAGATTTAATTTCAGCAATGCATGATATTCATACTGTGGGCAGGGCTGAAATGATTTTCTGCAGGTACGCTAACTTGCGAATGTATAGTACGTCTAGTTAACGCTATGAGTGAACGTGTATGCCACCGTCTAGCCGTTAGCTTGTTAGACAGTGAGGACGTATGTTACACACATGCATCATGATCATATAACCTTGCATTAGTCTTACTTTCTTCCTTATGTTATCCGTCCCATTTTCTTAATAAAAGTTGTTCTCCAACTAATGAAAATATGTGTGGATAAACTTCTTACAGATGGCCCGTACCAAGCGCACAGCTCGTAAGTCAACCGGAGGCAAGAGGCCTAATTACATGTTGGGACCATGGACCGCCGAAGGGTCGGAGGACTTCTTAGATGAGTTCGGCATGCCTACCATCCTTTGGAGGGTATTGCACTTGGTGGGATACTAGGAGGGCCAGGAGCCACAGTACGAGTGGCAGCGGGTGCAGATTTCGGAGGATCGCCAAATGTACATGGTGGAGGTTGACGTGCCTAGCCGTGATGACCAGGATCACATCTGGTGCCACCGGGTGTTCGCATTGCAGGGGAGGACCCATGGGATGGAGCTAACAGAGTTGCTTACACCATTCTCCGGGATATTATGGAGGACCATCCGGAGGTGGTTGCCCAGGCTACAGCCAGCATCTTCCCGACAGCAGATCCTTATCAGTCAGTGTGGCGTCAGCCAGGAGCCGCCATTCTTGAGGCCAGTTCGCTTGAGAGGGAGCATTGTGCAGGACCAGCAGGGAGTGCAATGGCCGCCCTCATGGCTACTTATGGATGCTTATCGCGTAGCTATGATCACCTGGACCATATTCTCAGCGAGGAGATGGCTGCACAGCATCGCAGGCAGGAGGAGCATGCTACAGAGATAGACCTCCTCACCACACAGCTAGCTCACATGACTGTGGAGAGGGACCGGGCGCTTCAGAGAGAGCAGGAGACTATCCATCAGCTCAGTGTTCAGTAGGAGTCTGCTACCTTCTTAGCCTTGATCATGAGGGAGACCGAGGAGTCACTTCAAGGTGTTTGTATTGAGGGCATACGCGCTTCAGAGGAGAACAGGCTGTTGAGGTTGCGAGTAGGAGACCTAGAGCTGCAACTTCACCACCTGCAGGATTATAATGACCGCTTGCATGAGGAGATCCACCGCAGGGAGAATGAGAGGAACCCCATCTTTCCTCAGGAAGACCCGGATCCGAGTAGCTCTTCTAGTGGTTCCTCAGACGTGTCTAGTGATGATGGTGTCGATGGTGACATCCCTAGAGAGTAGATCGGATAGTATGCGTAGAGCTTGGTGATCTTTTGTGTATGTTGATAAGCCCGATCTTTTGCTTGTGTTTGGGCTGGATGTAAGAACAAGTAGTAAGACTTATGTGCACCTGGTGCGAGACCTTGAAAAGTCCCATATGTATGGGCAAAACCATGGATGTTTATGTTGGCTTTTGCATGTTATGTATTAAGCGATCTTATTATGTGATGCTGCGATGTGGATTGAAATTTATTATGCCTCTGTGATTGTTTGGCGAATTCATTTTCTGAATAAATTCAGTTGGCATGATCTATTGTTCTCTACAATAATTGCAACTTCGCCTAATGATCACTTGCTATTAATACATGCAGATGACGACAACCCGTAGTGGAGCTGGCGGTAGTGGTGGAAATGAGGACCCCTGGGACAACCGCAATCCACCACCTCCTCCACCAGCCACTCCCGAGCAGCTGTTCGCCCAATTTCTGGGAAGCCAACGCAACATTGAAGCTTTGCTGCGAGAGAATTTCGCGCATGGTCACCAGCGTCCAGAGCCAAATCAATATAGCTCTTTCAAGGATTTCTTGGATACTAGACCACCCATTTTCAAGGAAGCTACTGAACCTTTGGAGGCAGAAGAATGGTTGCATACCTTGGAACAGAAGTTTCTTTTGCTCAGGCTCACAGAGGAACTCAAAGCAGAGTATGCCGCGCATCAGCTGCAAGGGCCAGCCGGGATTTGGTGGGGGCATCACCGCACCACCTATCCTGCCAACGTTCCTGTTACTTGGAGGATGTTCACTGAAGCCGTTCGAGGGCACTATATTTTGCCAGGCCTGACTCAGATGAAAGTGGCAGAATTCATGAGCTTGACACAGGGGACTCGGTCTGTTACTGAGTACCATCACTTGTTTAACTCCTTGTCTCGTTATGCTCCGGACTTCGTGGACACAGATGCCAAAAAGATTGCTAGTTTCAAGAGAGGTTTGAAATCAAAATGGGAAATTCAGTGGGTACATCTTCTCGTACCGTTTTCAATGACTTTATCAGTGATTGCTTGATCCAAGAGAACCACAATAACAAGCATGCTGCAAGTAAGGCCCGGAAGAGGACTTTTGATTCAGGACCATCTCAACCTAGGGGACCACCAGCTCAACGATCCCAGTATCGACCACCAGCGCCGGGGGCATGTTTTAGGCCGCCGCCAAAGAAGAATCAGCCGCAAGCTCAGCGCAATCAAAAGCCATGCAAGATAACTGCTGCCCAAGCTCGTGGAGGTCAGGGCAGTTCAACAGGAGGGAAACCTTTGGTTTGGGGACCCTGTTACAATTGCAACCAAGAGGGACACTTCGCAAGATATTGCCCTCACCCAAAGAAGCAACAAGCTAACTACCCCGCACGTCTGCACAACATGACTGCTGAAGAAGCTCGTGCCAGAGAGCCTGTGACTGCCGGTATGTGTCTTGTTAACCATCATCCTACAGTTGTTTTGTTTGATACTGGATCATCACATTCATTCATGAGCAAAGCATTTGCACAAAAACATAATCAAGAGGTGTCTGAAATGGATTATGGGTTTCGCGTAAGCTCCGTGGGGAGTAGCGTGTTATCTAGGCAGATGGTTTGTAATGCAACCATCGACATTGGAGGGCACAAATTCAGAGCTAACTTAGTAGTTCTGCCAGGACTAAGTATGGATGTAGTCCTAGGGATGAGTTGGATGAGTATGTGGAATGCGGTGTTAGACACTGCAAATAGGGTTCTTACCTTATCTGATGGAAGGACGAATACAAAGCTACGCATCTCTCTTCCTCGAGGTCCTGACTTCATCAATTTATCTTGCACTTTATCTATAGAAGACCTGTCCAAAATCCCAGTCGTCCGAGATTTCCCAGATGTCTTTCTGGATGAATTGCCAGGATTACCGCCCAAGCGAGCAGTAGAATTTGCAATTGAGTAGATACCTGGAACCGCACCAATCTCTAGAAGACCTTACCGTATGCCGCCCAATGAATTAGCTGAACTTAAAACCAAGATTAAGGAACTTCTAGACAAAGGATTCATTCAACCTAGTATATCCGAGTGGGGTTGCCCAGCGTTGTTTGTCAAGAAGAAGGATAAGTCACTATGTATGTGTGTGGATTACCGACCGCTCAATGCCGTGACTGTCAAGAACAAGTATCCTTTGCCACGGATAGATATTCTGTTTGCCCAGTTATCCAGAGCTAAGGTGTTTTCCAAGATCGATTTGAGGTCAGGTTACCACCAGATTAGGATTCGGCCACAAGATATCCCAAAGACTGCTTTTTCAACCAGATATGGATTATATGAGTATCTTGTCATGTCTTTTGGATTGACAAATGCCCCAGCATACTTCATGAGTTTAATGAATTCGGTGTTTATGCCGGAATTGGATAAGTTTGTAGTGGTGTTCATTGATGACATTCTAGTATAGTACTCTAAAAACCCGGACGATCATGCAAAGCATTTGAGGGTTGTTTTGACGAGGCTCCGAGAACATAACTTTATGCTAAGTTTAGCAAATGCGAGTTTTGGTTGAAGCAAGTGCAATTTCTTGGTCATATTCTATCAGAAGAAGGAATTTCTATGGACCCCAGTAAGGTACGAGAAGTGATGGATTGGAAAGCTCCTACTTCGGTTGGTGAAATTCGAAGTTTTCTCGGATTAGCAGGATACTATCGTCGTTTCATTCCTGACTTTTCCAAGATTGCAAAACCAATGACAAGCTTGCTCCAGAAGGACCAGAAGTTTGAATGGACAGAGGAGTGTGAGATAGCTTTCCGTACCTTGCGGAAACTATTGACCACTGCTCCTGTCTTAGCTCAACCAGATATCGAGAAGCCTTTTGATGTCTTTTGTGATGTATCGAAGGTTGGGTTAGGTTGTGTTCTTATGCAAGAAGGCAGAGTGATTGCTTATGCCTCACGCCAGTTAAGGAAACATGAGATAAACTATCCTACACATGATTTGGAATTAGCCGCTGTGGTACACGCTCTGAAAATCTGGAGACATTATCTGCTTGGTAACGTCTGTAACATGTACACCGATCACAAGAGTCTCAAGTATATCTTCACTCAACCTGAACTGAATATGAGGCAGAGAAGATGGCTTGAACTAATCAAGGATTACAATCTGCAGATACATTATCATCCAGGAAAGGCAAATGTGGTTGCCGACGCTTTGAGCCGGAAATCACACTGCAACAATTTGAGGTTACAACCAGAAGACGAGTTTAGTCTCGTACACCCTGTGATTCTATCCAATATCAAGCTGCAAGGCACCCTAGTTGATCAGATTCTTGAAGGGCAGAAAACCGACAAGGGAATTTATCATATCACGGAAAGGCTGAAGACCGCAACTGAACTAGTAAAACATTTTCGGATTGATGATAAAGGAGTGTTATGGTTTGACAAACGCTTAGTAGTACCTAAGAACAGAGAACTCAAAAACTAGATCATGGATGAAGCTCATTTATCCTAGTTATCTGTTCATCCTGGAAGCTCTAAGATGTATCAAGATTTGCGTCCAAGACCAAGATGAAGAAAGAAATTGCCGCATATGTAGCCAGATGCGACACATGTTGTCGAGTGAAAGCTATTCACCTGAAGCCAGCCGGAACACTTCAACCGTTACCAATACCCGAGTGGAAATGGGAAGAAGTGAGTATGGATTTCATCACCGGTTTGCCAACCACCCAGAAAGGAAATGACTCAATTTCGGTGATAGTTGATCGTCTTACCAAAACCGCTCATTTCATTCCAGTTAAAACCTGTTATCGAGCACCGGACTATGCGGGAATTTATATCAATCAAATCGTTCGACTACATAGTATACCCAAGGTCATAGTTTCGGATCGTGGATCGCAGTTTACTGCACCATTTTGGGAGAAACTGCAAAAGGAATTAGGCACAAAGCTAATCCGTAGCTCTGCCTATCATGCCCAAACATCGGGACAAACCGAAAGAGTGAATCAAGTTTTGGAGGACATGTTGAGAGCCTGTGTGATTTCCGCAAAAGGATCTTGGGAGAAATGGTTACCTTTAGCTGAATTTGCATATAACAATAGTTATCAAGAAAGCATACATATGGCACCTTTTGAAGCTCTTTATGCTAGAAGGTGCAGGACACCGGTGAATTGGGTTGAATTAGGAGAACGTCGCTACTACGGAATTGATTTTGTTAACGAAGCAGAAGAACAAGTTAGAATAATCCAGCAACATATGGCAGCTGCGCAGTCTCGACAAAAGAGCTATGCAGACAAGAGGAGGAAACCGCTTGAATTCAACGAAGGTGATTATGTGTATCTGAAAGTGCCACCCATGAAAGGTGTCAGACGCTTTGGCGTGAAAAGGAAGTTAGAGCCAAGATTTGTGGGACCATATAGGATTGTGGAAAGGAGGGGAGAAGTAGCTTATCAGCTACAGCTACCTGAACATTTGAAGGCAATATTCCCTGTATTCCATGTGTCACAATTAAAGAAATGTCTTCGCATTCCAGAAGAAGAGGTACAGCCAGCCAATATCAAGTTGCAATCCGATCTCACCTACTCAGTGGAACCGTATCGGGTGCTTGATGAAAAAGAAAGAATAACTCGCGGGAGAATAGTAAAGCAATATAAAGTGTCTTGGAGTGAGCAAGATGAACGAGATGCCACTTGGGAAACGGAAGACTATCTAAAAGAGGTGTACCCACACTTTTATAAGAAATGGTTAGTAACTTAAATCTTGGGACGAGATTCTTTTAAGGAGGGGAGGGCTGTAACACCCCTGGTGTTAAGCAACCCTAAATGCATAACTTGACATCTCATGAGCATAAGCATCATCATCACATGTTGCATTCTTTTTGTAAAGTGTCATTTCATGTGTTGGCTTGTAATGTTATGCTTGGTGTGATGCTTGTTTGACTTGTGTTTGGAGTGTTAGGGTCTCCTAAGTAGTTGAACCTTGTTGAGGAGTCAAAATGAAGCTAGGTTTGTGTTGGTCATTATGGCTAACCAAGTCACTAACCCTAGCTGCCCTAATAGAGCCCTAGGAGTCCTTTTGTTCGACTAACTAAGACCTCCTTGATAGAAGCTTTGCATGGCAGTGGGCCCTTAACCAAAAGTGTGTAGAATTTAGAATAGAACAAAAAGTGTTCAAGGGCCAACACATGAAAATGAGTTTAACAAGGTGTTTTAGGACCCACAAGGCAAAAATGGGGGACATTAGACTTAGAAAAATTCTTCTAAGTCCTAACTATCGAAACAGTTTTGCTTAGTGATCTTTGGAGCTTTTTCGAGAGCAATCTAGGCCGAACCAAAGCATAACCTTGTAACCAAAGTTGTAGTCGGCACATAGCTCTACTCAATGGAAGAAGTGGTTTAGCGTTTCATCGAGTGGATTAGGAGATAATCGCGTCCAAAATCCAGCCGTCAGTCGGCCATCAGCGCCTGAACCCGGCGATTCAGTTTGAATCGGCCGTGGTCGTGGCCGACAGCGCCAGAGCTTGGCCGCCGCGTGGCGCCCAACGCCTGGCGAGCCCGCGTCCGCGCGCGGCGTGGCCAGCACAAGGCCCGCCCGCCTGCACTCGCACAGCCAAGCCGCTCCACTTCCCTCCGTTTTGTCTCTCTCGCTCTCGCCGGCGCTCGGGCGGAAAGGGGGGGGGGGGGGGAAAGCAAGCGCCGCCGCCATTCACCGCCGTCCGGCCGCCTCGCCGCAAGCCCAACCACCCACAAAGCTTCGCCGTGAGCCCCCGCACCTCTTGCTACCCTTAGCGCCCCGTACGAAACCCTAGGCAAGCCCCGGGATGAGCCGCCGCCATGGCCGCCATGACCGCCGAGCTCGGTTCGCCATGGCCGGCCTCTTTCCCGTGGTTTCGTGTCGCCCTAGCTCACGTTCGAGGGTCACTGAGGTTCGTGGAAGAGGTAGAAGGTGATGGTTTGGCCGGTTAGGGTTTGGTGACCGCGGTACGCCGTGTCCGCCGTGTCCGCCTTGGCCGGCGAGCTCGGTCCACCGTGGCCAACCCCCTTTCCGTACCCTTCCGTTTGTCCTAGCTAGCGTTCGCGAGTCGCCTTGACACGTAGAAGACGTTGGTGGTGTTGGTTTAGCCGATTAGGGTTTGGTAGTGACGGTACGCCGCCGTCCGCCGCTCGCCATGGTCGCCGGAGTCGGCATGGCTGTGGTCGCGGATGCTCGGAGTGAGAACCCTGGCTCCTGAGCCTCGGGTTAGGGTTGTGAAAGTCGCCGGAGTAGGAATCGGGAGTTGGTTTAGCTCGGGATGACCGGAGCCGGCCGGCGTAGCATGGCCGCGCCGCCATGTCCGCCATGGTCGACGGCGAGCTCGATCCGTGCATGCGCTGCGCTAAAGAGTGGTACCGTCGGGTGCGGAAGAAGGATAGGAGTAGAGCGGTGGTGTCCGTTTCGCCGGGGAGGTCGCCGCCGGCGAGCTCCGCCGCGGTCAACCCTTCCCCTGCTTCTGTGTGGCTTACAGGTGGGGCCGATTTGACTCGGGGGCCCGCAAGTCAGTGGCTTGGGTCCCGGCTGTTAGTGTCTCGGGTGTAGTAGTTTGGGTGCCTGTAGCAGTTAGGGTAAAGAGTTTTTCAGGGTTTTGTTTAAATAGATTTCAGAAATACTTGATTAGCTTGTTTAATTCATATCTTGCATTCTGTAAATGCTAAAAAGGTGAAATAAGTTTTGTTAAGTTTGTTGTGATGAGTTCTATGCATGAAAAATATAATATGTTCAATTTGTGATAAATTTATGTGTAGTTATATTTAAATTATGTTTAGGCTGAAATCTTGTTAAATGCATAGTAATGTGTGTATTGCTCAGAAAAAAATGTGATTCTTGTTTTGTTAGGTTTGTATTGATGAATAGTTGCTGGAAAAAATGTAATATGATGTTGTTCTGTGGAATATTTTGGCAGTAGCAATTAAAGTGAATAAATGCTGCTTTCTTGTTTAAATTGTAGTAATTAAAATATGAGGAATATGAACCTAAGAATTTTTATACACTGCTCTTGTGCTAAGAAGTTCAGTAGAAAAATGGGAAATTTGTTGTTTGACACTTTTTGTTAGGGTATGTAGTTCAAAGCACCTTTTCCTGTTAATATTTGTCTTTTTCATAGAGGATAGAGTTTATGTCCAATTGGGTTGAAATTTGGACAGAGGACTAGATTATGTGTTGTTAACTTCCAGTAATTACTGTCGATTTTTCTGAAGCTATCTACGATGGGTTGCTGTTATAGGCTTGATTAAATGGATTTATTTCAGCAAGTAATTAAGGAGAATAAATTAATTAAGTAAGTGCTTGCTGTAGTAATTGTAAATCCTGACCAGTTAATTTGGAAGGTTAATTAGTTGGTTGGTTGGTTAAGGTCTTTTGTAATCACTAGGCTGATGTTGACTACCTTGTTGAAGAAAATGAAGTAGATGACATGTGCTTATCTCCTGAGTTATCTTGTTCTATGTTGCATCCCAATGCATCCCATGTGCATTCATTTTTACTTATACGTGTTATGCATCATACAGGATCGGTAGTGGAGATCCACAACCCGCAGCCACCGGAGGAACCGTGTCCGGAGGAGACCTAGGACGAGAGGACCGAAGAAGGAGACGTCGAGGACCTGCCTGAGTGCCGCGACCATCGACTCTCCGACTTTGAACGAGGCAAGCCCCAGAGCATCCCACTCCTATGGTTTGCAAATGCAATTACGAAATTAACCTGATATGTTTGTTGCATTAGGTTATAGGAGTTGAGTGACACCGTTGCTGCATTAATTACTTATCCTTGTCCACCTACAATTATTGTCTTAATATCCCTGTTAGGTCTAGGCTCGTTATTGCTTAGCCTGCTTAGACCGGTAAAAGTCGGGTGATTTCCTGTCTCCCGCATATAGGTTGATACTGATCATGACTAGCCTCGTGTTATCATGGATATAACCATGTGATAATTAATTTGAGACCGGGCGGGATGTAGGAGCAGCAGATGGGTTCTGTGTGCTAGTAGTCTCTCGTCTCTGTCGATTAGGACCCGACGAAGGCACACCTCAGTCATTTTGAACGCGTCAATCACTTAACGGAGTAGGTCGGAGTACCTCCCGTGAAGCCCAGTAGGGCTATTCGAGCCGGTGATGGAGATGTTGACGCCTAACACCCAGGGCCTTATATGTACCGTGGGCAACTATTCTAAGCAACATGGCATGGTCCGTGGACAGGCGGGGCCTGATTGACCTGGCATGACCGTGGGCAGTTATAGCTTGAGCGACCTGGCATTGAGATAACCCCCGGTGTAGAAGGGCCCATGACCGTCCCGCATGTTGTGTTCTCGAATTTCCTGAAGCGGTCGCCGACGGCTGCCTGGCAAGGTGTGATCGGGCGAGTGTGCGACATTTTATCCCCAGCTGGGTAGGAATCGATTATAATCGCCATCGCTCCTGGACAGTGAGTAACTTGACTGGGCATGTGTTACCGTATTAACTTATGGAACTAAAGATGGTCATGATCTTCAATATGAAAGGCTATTGATGAAATAGTCACTCTTGCTTGATTAATTAGCCAAGTGATTGCTCTAGATCAGGTGCAAATCTAGTTAATCAGGTTGATTACATGAAATTGACTACTAATACTCTAATGATGATTATTTAATAATAAAATGCTTTATGCAAAAGGGTAAGTATGCCAAACCCAGATACAGCCTTGCATACTCCTTGGTGTCACCTTATTTCTGGTTTATGACGGGTAAGTCTAGCTGAGTACCTTCTCGTACTCAGGGTTTTATCCCTTGTTGTTGCAGATGGGCAATGCTTCTACGGCTATTACGAGAACTGTCTGTACCCCGTCGCGGGTGATGATTAGACCATGGGCATGGTCATCTCTTATCCTCTCCTGATGCTTTTGCGGACTGATCAGGCAATGGCACCGTATTGTGAACTGAGAACTTATGTTTAAAACTATGTTGCTTCTGCTTTTGAATTTCGAACTATGGTTTGTAATAACTGTTGAACTCCGATGTATTTGAACTACGTGTGAACTGAATGTACCTCGTGGACATGTACGCTAATCTATTACGATCTTGGCTAAAGTTGAATGATTTGAAATCCTTCGAGATTTCTGGACTACCGGGTTTGTACGAGCTTAAGCACATGCAAATCTCTGTGAAAGCAGGGATTCGGTGCTTAATCTGGTATAAATTGGTCGGTTCTGTCACAGACGCTATCGAAGGGATTAGCTTGGGGGAGATGCACCTCCGTTATCTTCGCTATTAAGGTATGTTACTATTGCTATTACTACTACTACTGTTATTATTATTATTAGCCTTTATATATATTATATCTCTATTAATCTTTATTAGCCTTTATATATCTATTAGTTCATATATTAGAGTGTGTGTTTAATATTAGAGTCAATAAAAAGAACAATGATGATCTAGAATAAAAGCTTGCCCTGAAATAATTGAGCTCTAGGATAATAAAATTAATTTGGATGGAAATGATAAATAGTTGCTCTGCCGTAATTCTTCTCAAGTGTCTAGTGTTCAGTCTTAAATTTTCCCGAGTTTTGGATGAGATTGTTTTAATATGAGAATTTACTTTGAATCTGAGACTTGTGGGTTGCAAAAGTTTTAACTTAAGTCTAGGTGTTTGAGGAGTATGATATGAAAAGGTTGAACTCCTATTTATCATGTTCCTAGTAATACTAGAGTTCTGGAGATTTATCTTTTGAAAACTTAAAATTATTACATGATGAGATCCTCTATGATGAGTGTTTGAAATTCCTACCACAACGTGATATACATGCCTGTTAGACTAGAAAGTCCACTCTTTATATTTACTGCTTGCATATGCATTGAGTATTGTCAAATCGTGTTGACCCTTAGAGACTTTGTCATGCAGTTAAAATCAAGATCACGTACACACCACCCATATATGCTGCTCCTACACTGGAATTACGCAACAACATGCCTTCCATTTAGATCCACTTAAAAAAAGTTTCACTTCTACACTGAGAGTGAACAACAAAAATATTTCCCTTCATCCATATGACCTTTTTATGCCTTTATTGCCATTCATAAATACTTTAAGTTATCATTGTTATCTCTTTAAACATTGTGCTGCAAAAAGATGCATGGTCTATGCAAAAGTTATCTTAAAAAAGAAAGAAAAGAAATGAAAAAAATGGACAAGTGTCCGACAGTAGAATTAGGGGTATTTCGATACCCACCTGAAAAAAAAGAGAAAAAAAAGAAAAAAATGGAAGATAGCCCATGTTGTCTCTAGCAGAAGTTATACAAGAGAGAAGTGTCTACAAGGAATAAAGTACGCAAAGGTCTACACCCATTATCCGTTTTCATCATTATCACTGTGTTTTCACCCTCACATTTGTTTACCACCACTGTTCCACCATACACATCCATTCCACATATAGGTCTACACACATGCACATCTTGATTTAATTGTATGCCAAGTTTCTCTAGATCCATGCATTGACTTTGCAATATATGCTATGTAAGTATGTACAGGTTGACTCCCACCTATGAACTCCACAAAAGCTTATTAGTTATAGGGTGAGAGAAGGCACAACATTCACTGTCATGGAGAGAATCCACAAATACCACAAATGAGAGACTTGAAAGGATCATATGAAGGAATCTCTGAGTTTTATTTTGAAAATCTTACAAAACTCCAGAATAAAAGGTAAATCGAAGAACTTGAGACATAGTGTTTAACTTGATCATTCTGCTTTTCAAATTGCTCAAGACCCAAGTGAAAGCTACAAGCACCATAGTTGAAGGTAAGAGGTAAGTTTGAAAGTAGAAACGATTGATTCTAATTCGGAGGAAAATTTTTGTTTGAACACTTGTGTACTTTTGAGGCGTGAAAGCATAGTAGCAACTCCTGATCCATCATAATATATCATCTAAATGTTTGCTAAGGGACTAGCAAAGGTTAAGCTTGGGGGAACTTGTTGACGGTAGATAACTCCTATTTTAAACCGTCAACTAACCTCATAAATGACCCGCAATGATCCAAAGAGTGTAGCTATAGGGTTTGATTCTAACGAGTTCCACGAGTTGTGTAGTTCTCACTTGTTTTGCAGGATATTCACTATTTTGTCATAAGAAAGTATCTCAAGTGAAGAATCAGAGCACACAGTGAAACGAGCTCGTCGAGACGATCGCAATGGACATGCCACTTGCCATATTTGGAGCCCCGGAGCAAGAGTCCTCGATGAATATGACCAGGAAGACTCTGAAACCTTCTAGAAGCCTTATCCATATGAAGATCAGGGGTGTAACAGACAAGATTCCAACTGCTACAGAATACGAGAGATATCCAGGGACCAGACAGAAAGAAGACAACAAGGAATCCTTCCACGCCAAGACTCGTTGCGCAAACCAACCGAACAAGGACTCAAGACAAACAAGGAAGGTGTTAGAAGACTTGCGAACGAAGGAAGAGGCAGGCGGCGCCAGGGGTAGGCCGAATGGCCTCAAGCCTAGGCCGGCCGTCCTGGGCTCACTTGTCAGCCACCCCTCCTTCGTGCGACGTGACCTAACCGACCTCTACTTTGTATCTCAGTCGTTTTTCGATGTCGGTTTGATCCGAGGGCTGCGGTTCATCCCACCGGGCTATATAAGAAACCCCAGACCCCCCTCCTAGAGATATCGCATCCAATCCAATCTTAGTCTTCAATCATTTAGAGTATAGGTAGCCTAGACAACCAGGAGCTCCATCATCCAAGGGCGTAGCTAGAATAGAATTAGAAGAGTCGAGGGAAGCTTGGATTCCGGATCTAGTCAAGAGGAGCTAGGTTATTAGCCTTGTCTTCTCTCTTTTATCAACATTGTTCTTCTAATTGTTCTTCTAATTGTCTAATTGTCTTGTAGTTCATTATCTTGTGTTCTAATTGTGTTCTAGTTCATCTTCTAATCTCTCTAGTTCATCTCTATGCTCTAATCTAGTTCTAATTATCTCTCTAGTTCATCTCTGTGTTCTAATCTAGTTCTAATTGTTCATCTAGTTCTTATTCTTCTTCTAGTTTGTGTTCTAGTTGATACATGTCATGACTTGTTACTATTTTGTGTTCATAATTATAATGTTCATCGTCTACTTTGATTATATGTCTAGCATAGCTAGAGTATCTTTATGTTTATGCTCTTGTTCGTATAGCGCTCATTCTGTCGATCGCGGGGTGAGTGGTCAACATTGTGTAAGCATGGTGCTTATACGTTGTTTACCTGCGAATGCACCCTATATTTCGGGCCAGCAAGTGGTAGATCGCGAGGGTGACTATTATAGCCTTATTGAGTCCTTTGTAGTCCACTCCCCGAATATAAGGCAAGTAAGACCTGGTCATCCGGAAGACATAGACTCTGGATCTAATCCTCCATGCGTGATGTCTCCTACGTATAAATATAAGTTATTCTAACCATGATTGCTAAACATAATTGCACTAATTGATGTAGTCTATGACCTATAGTTAGAACCATGTTAGGAAGTTAATCTATCTCGTTCTAGTTTTGGCTACGATCCGACCTTGGGTGAGAATGCTCTGTTGGAACTCTTTTATATGGTTTACTCTGTTCTATTACATTTATCTTATTTATCATTCTTGATTGATTCCTGTGTTGAGTATAGATCGAGTGGAACTCTTATCATAATCATACATGTGTGTGTCATAGTTGTAGATGTTTATCTCTTGTCACTCGGTTAACTAACGATATGCATTGCTCCGTTATAAATAAACGATACCTTGGAAACTCTTTTCCTTGGTGAAATGCTACAACAGATGTATTTTATCTGTGCGCTTGTGGATAATCTCATTTCATATTTTATAAGGGCAAGATCATAAATACCATCCACGTCTCTAGTGTTGCTGCTAGTGGTGACAGCCTAGCATTAAAGGTAATGTTGTTAGATTTGTCTACCTGCATTTCTAGCGCCGTTATATGAAGTGATGCTAAGAGATGTCAACAAGTCCTATGCTCATCGAGCATCATCCTGGCCATCTCAACAAGGGCCTGGTTCTTACGCTCAACAACGTCGTTCTGCTGGGGGACATAAGGAGAAGACAACTGATGCTCAATACCATGAGAAGAATAGAAAGAGGTAAACTGTGAGTTAACAAACTCAGTACCATTATCGCTATGAATAGCTCTAATAGTATCAGGAGGAAACTCAGTTTTCAACCTCAAAATGAAGTCTCGAGCAAAAGATAAAGCCTCATCCTTAGCCTCCATGAAGAACACCCAAGTGTACCTCGAAAAATCATCCATGATCACTAGAACGTACCACATCCCACCCGCAGAGCAAACCCAAGCTACACCAACTGGGTCCATGTGTAAAAGCTCACCGGGTTGCTTGGTCATCACCAGATTAACAGGTGGGTGAGAAGCAGCAACCATCTTCCCGTGAGGACAAGGGTAGCAAACAAGGTCCTTCTGAAACTTAAGCTTGGGCAATCCTTGGATTAGGCCAAGTGAGCTAAGTCTTGCCAGCAAGTCAAAACTCAAGTGACCAAGTCTCCTATGTCACTTCCACATATCAGAAGAACGACCAGCTACCAAACATCTAGAAGAGCTAAAAGAACGAGAAAAATCGGCTCGGAAAACACGGCGAAAGGGGATGATCCAACAAATAAGATCGCCCCGAGAATCCAAAACTCTACTCGAGTTGGCCTTAAAGCGCACTTCGTAACCGTCCTCAAGAAGTTGCAAAACAGAAAGCAAATTGAAGTAAAAATTCGAAACTAGAGCAACTATTGACGCAAAAATTTGACCAAAAGGCCAACACACTCGACCACGGTCCTTAGAGGCTGTGCAGAGCAAGGTCTTGACCTCCTGGACCTTTAAGAGAAGGCGGTGCCGAATTTTGGTGAGAACGACTCCGGACGTGCCAGTCAATTTGACCTGTAATTGACAAGGAAAAGAAAATGCATCAAATTGTGGAACCTGCCGGTTTGGTGCCAGACAGTTCCAAATTATACGGCTCCGATATAGCCACTGTTACAGGACATTGACTACAAAGTCAACTCCGAAGAGAAGATTAAAGCATTGACAATATTTGAAGCGAAACGACAAATGTATATGTAAAGAAAGAGTTTAGAATAAAGGACAGCCGGTAAGCTTAAACGTGTAAATAGAACAGGGATCTATGTATACATTTAAACGGCATGAAATCAACAGATCGAGTAATTGTATAAGCAGTTCTATTTTTTAATAGTGGAGTGTTTCCATGCAGCTATAATAACAAATAGATCGATAAAGTAACTTGAGCAACAATAGTGGGGTGTTTCCATACAGCCATAATGATGACCAAGCTAGATTACGTCCAATACAACGAGCAGATCCATTGATTTCATGTCATTTAAAAGCATACATTATGAAGGAAGCGTAACTGGATCAGCTATTTTAGCTGATACAGGGTCCATTATGTCGTTTAAAAGCATACATTACGAAGCACGAACAAGATCTATCCGTTAAAACCACGATTTGGTTCAAGATCAGGGAAATCTAATCTATCATGCGTATCAGTGGAGTTCGGAAATACAGCCGTAATAAACATGCTAGATCAAATCTACCTTTTTCTTAGATCAAACCACAATTTTATCAAATATCTCGAACGCATAGCATGTAATAATCAAGATTGACAAAATAGTCGATGAGAAGCTTAGATCGGCTATTTTTCTTGTTGTAAGCGTATGAAGCCCTTGGATAGCCAAAACTAAGCAGCATTTAAGCTTGAACTAGTTTGTCAGTCTTGATTGGGCAAGATATTATTTAAATCTAAAGAAAACATTAAAAAGCATAAACAACATCGATAACTTAATGAATCCATTAGCTTGCCAAACTAATAGAGCCGATAACTGGTCGAGATCGACTAAAGCAAGAGATTGATCAGAGTCAAGACAGTCTTACAAAAGATGAACTTAAACCGATAACTAACCCATGTCATAGCTAAACAAGAGTTTGGTCGATGCCAAATACAGCCTTATTGAACAATAACACGAGTCATTGGTGAAACTTACAAGCAAACCGGAGGTCGGTCTAGCCGATGCAGCCCTGCCTGGTTGACGGTTCCGCCGAGTTCTACCTTACTCCTACTCCTAGGGTTTTGGCCGGTGGCCGATGTGTTTGATTGATTGAGATATGCATACAAAAATCGGGTATCTAGCTATTTATAACCCGGCAAACTCCTATTCTAACACGACTAGGATACAATGACGACCTGGACTTGAACTCCTCGGCCGAGCCCGACACGTCTTCAAAGCCCATTAAGCTTGATTTACACGATCTCTAGTCGTGTCCGGACTTAAACAACCCCTTTTTTAATTTTGTGGCCGATTTCCCCTATAATAAACCAGTCGTTTGTGTTTACAGAATAACAAATCCTTTTTGGTCCAAAATCTGGTGTTAACACATGCCCCCCAATTTTTGGATGAAATTTATTTTATTCCAGAATTGCTATTTTTCTCCTCCTCAGTCGATCAGTTGTATTCTCTTCCTTTAGTCGATCAACTGAGCCTTTTTCCAACCGTTGCTCTTCTTTTCAAGGCCACTCTCAAACCCTAGTCTTTGAACAAATCCGCCGCCACACAATTCGAACAAAAACCTTCGAGAATTCAAGCTCGTGCTTTGGCAAATCAAATGGCGACTCAAGATTCCATCCCCGAGGTAAGAAGTTTGGTTTCGGTATTTCTTTCTTCCAATGACCCCTTGCTCTGCATATCTCTCATATCCCTTTTAATTCCCAGTCATTTCATGACCAAATCCTTATCCCTATTCACGATAGTCCAAATGATTTCTTTCTCGGCCCGGTAGGCAACCTTGACCCTACCGATGTCATCATCGCCGAAACCCAAAGGATTCCCTTTAAGAATTCAGATTTGCAGTCAAAACATTGGGGAAAGACTCCTTTCAGGAATTGGCCATCAATCATCTCAGGTTGGAGGGATTGGTTAATTAAAGTAGAAGCCAAGAAGAAACCAGATTGGATTCTCCGGAACTTGGATCAATGCATCACTCTATCTCTAGCTGATATGAGAAGAAATGAGTCAATGCTGAAGGCTGCTTGCTATTTTTGGTCTGGTACCTTCAACGCCTTTATGTTCAAGCAGGGGCCCATGACTCCAACATTAGCCGATGTGCACATGCTGACCGACCTGATTGTCACTGGATCCATCAACCCACACAACCTTCAAGTCAAACCTTCCACTAAACTTGGAAATCTTAAATCTGGTGGTTGGTCTAGCTATATTGCTTCCTTTAATACCTCTCAGAGCATTATTTCAGAAAGAGAGCATATAACATTTCTGAACATGTGGCTAGAGAAATACTTATTTTGTGGGCAAAGTTGTGGTCCAACTTCAAACTTCTTGGTATTAGCAGAGATGCTGCCCGTGAATTCAAATATCCCTCTGGGAAAATATCTTCTGGGTGCTCTATACAGTATGTTGAATAAAGTTTCTCAAAGTCTGATGGAAAATAAACGAATCCCATCAATAACTTGACCTTGGTGGTTACTTCAACTCTGGCTTAACCTTCACTTTCATAGATTGACTGCTCCAGATTTGAGGACCTTGTCCTTCCCTTCATCTTACTTAGAGAACCAAGAGAAGCAATTAGCTGATAAAGCAAAGATGAGAAGGTGCACTTCTTTTGGGCAAGCTGCTGCCATGATAACTATCGATGAATCAATCAGCTTTTTCTTCAAAACCTTATATCTGGGCTTTCCCAAAGCTATCTTTAATTGGTTTCAATACCCAGACATTGCAGAGCTTGAAAACCCATATTCTTTTAGATTTCAAAGAGAATGTGATGATGAGGGCTTGAAGATTTTATGTCAGATAATGAAACCTTGCCTCTTGCCCACTGAAATAAGACATGGCAGGGAGAAACCCCCAATGTCTTATGAGTTCTATCACCCTGTTATAGCAGCCAAACAGATGGGCTTTGGCCAAGTGCCCAGCTCTCTTCTTTGCTAACAAGCTCAGACCAAGGGAAGCAGTAGATACTACTCTAGAATCTAGCAGAATTTTTCAACTGGAGCAATCTATCTCCCTGAAAATGGTCAAAGAATGGAACTGTTGGCCCTTCTCTTCATCTTCTTTCAACAACTGGTGGCAGCAATGGAGCATCCATCTCTTCAATGAGGTTGTATCCACTTACTGTCTCAAACTAGATTCAGACTTTCAAGCAACTGATGAAGTATGACTTCACTCCTTTCAAACTCTACATCTTCATCATTTGTCTTATTCTGATATCACTTGCAAATATTTACAGGATCTGGTTATTTTGAATCCTCCCAAAGTGAACTACAATGTATGGTGCCCAAATCCAAGAATTGGCTGTGATGCTCCCACCATAAAAACTTTGATGAAGAGGAAAGCTTCTGATATCCCAGATGACCAAACCCTCAGCACTTTCATAAAGGAGGTTGGTTCTTCTAAAACTAAGAAGCCAAAAGCCGACAAGCCAAGCGTCAAAATCATATCAAAGAAGAAGAAGAAAAACACCTCTAAAGACAATCAGTTAGCGAAGGATGCCACTACAAAGGTGAAGAAAATCATTTCCCCCTTATATTTAACTCCTGATTCTAAACTTCCTCTTTTGCTTTCTAATCTTAGGAGCAGGGTACACAGGAGATTAACACCCAGAACACTGAATCTGAGCTGCCTCCTTTCCCCAAAATTCATCAGGAACCTCCTCTACCATTACCAGGTGCATTTTTAGTCGATGATCTTATTTCCATAATAAATGACTCCAAAATTTGACAAGATTTTATTTTAGATATACTCCATGAGTCTTCATCGGGTGCTCCTGAACTCCAAATTATTTCATCTGATCAGGTACTTCAAATAACATCCTTTTCTTTCAACCAGTTTCCCACTTATAATCACTCATACACTTATCTGTACAGGGACAAGAACAGTACTGTTCTCCTGTCATCCCCTTTGATTTGAAGGATTATATGGATGAAGAAGAAACTTCTCTACCAGAATCTCCCAGAAAGCTTTCTGATGAGATCAGAGCTCGGCTCCAACTGTTACTTCCTCTTTTGGAGGCCAATATAGCCGATCTGGTACAAGATGCAAAAGGAATCAGAGAAATATTTGATCTGATCAAAAATGATATACCAGATGACCTCAACAAAGCTCTGGTTCCTGTTGCCCACATAGAGTTCCTTCAATCAGAATTCACCGAAGCCAAAGCTAAACTTATGGCACGTGAAGCCCAGGCTAAACTTCCCAATAAGGAGCAACAATGCATCTCTAATATGGTATCTCTAAAGGACCAAATAGACCAATTGAACAACGACTCCACTGTCCTCATTGGTGACTTAGCTTCCCTGGAGACTGAAATGGATCAACTAATTGAAAGGCTTCGAGTCATCAATGAACCAATCATACTAAAGGAAGGAATCCTGGCCAAAATTCCAAATATAGTCCAAGACAAGAAGAAAAGGATGACATCTCTTTGTAATGAGCTTCAACACATCAAGAGTAAGAAGAAACCAATTCCAGGCTCGCTCGAAGAAGATCAAAAGAAGATAGCTGATATAGATTTCATCTGTTTGAACGCTCTGAATGCATTAAGATCTGTACTGAACATGTAACTTTGCTTGTTTGTAATCTTTAACTTTTGATCCATCTTTGTAAACGTCACCTTTCTTTGTCACTCATTTGTTAACATCTCATGTTCTATCAGCTATTCTTAGCCGACGCCATCCACATGGTTTGCCACCCATTGTTCAGCCGATCAGCACCCAAACGGCCTTTGCATCTATCACTTAGTCGATTTACCTTAGGATCTAGATCTAAAGGTCCTAAAAACCAACGCCTTTTCACTTTCTCTATTTCTGCTTATAAATACAAAGCGCCGACTTCCCGAACACACCATACATCCATCGCCTTATTCCTCGGCCTCTCCTCTCTTGAACCGCCGACTGCTCTTCTTCTTCAACCAGCAAGCAAAATCAATGGCGGACAATCACGGCAAGCGCCCTACCGAGGACGAGTCTGTTGATGGCCCTCTGGCGACCCGTCGTCGCGTGCTTAGGTAACAATCCTTTCACAACCGTCTTCTTTGTGCCTCAAAATTTCCTCTTTACTCAAGAGAAAACCCTAACCTTTTCTCCCTTCCTTCACAGCCCTTCTCCTCCGGCGAACAACCAAGGCCCTAGCCGACCTCCATCGGGTTATGGACTGGCACTGGATGAGGATGCTTGGGCCTTCATCCGGGGCTCCTCCAACACTCGGCGTCTCATGGAGGAGGAACGCCACCGGGCCGCTCGCGCCGAGCAAGAGCTAGGACTCCTCCGCGCCTGCTTGGACAGCACCTTGGAACACTTGGAAGCCTCTGACGCCAGGGTCGCCGGTATTACATTCTCGGACCTTTTGATTCGTCACCTCTGATTAGAATCATTTATCTTTTGCACAGTTATTCTGGTTGATTTTTAGTAACTTCTTGTTTGGACATTTAACTGATTCATCCTCATGTTTGTTTAAATCGGCTACCTTTAACTTTAATCCTTTCCTATCTGAATGCAGAGCTCCAGCACCAACTCGATTGGCTCCCGGGGCTGGCCACGACCATCGTCGACTTCGTGAACGCCCGAGGGGCGATGATGAAGGCACTCCTTGAAGATGTCGGGGTGCGCACCAGGGAGTTGGTTCTCCATGCCGTCAGCCATGGCGCCACCTTTTCTTTGGCCGAAGCAGAGCTCAGTGGTGCTAAAATCTCTGGGGAAGTTGCTCCGTCCTTCGTCGGCACTAGAACAAGGGACGATTTCAGGGAGCTGGTGGAAGAGTTCGAGCCGCTAGGACTCGCCGTGGCGGAGGTGACACACCTGGAGGACCTCCTGAACAAGCTTCACTTAGAGTAGTTACTTTTAATGTCTTTCTGCAAACTTGGTCTTGTCTGTCCGAACAAACTGATCATCTGCAAAAACTATCCCTGCATCGCCAGGCTTTAAATAAATCTGGTACATATTTATGCTTGACACTCGCTATGTTGTTATCGAGTTTTCAAACTTTCCTTGATTTTATTTCTTCGTTGAATGTTCTAAAGGCGATACTTCTTCAGTATCGGCTATTTTATTCTGAAGGCGATACCTTAGTATCGGCTATAAAATTACAATAGGGCTAAACCCCTGTGCAAACTCAAAACTAAACATAACTCCCAATAATACATTGGCCTCGACTTGTCATTGTCTAACAACTCTTAGTTCCTTGGCCAATGTAAAACCTTCACCCATCTTGCTTTCGGTTGCTCTGACTGGATAATCCATTAAATATATTTTTTGAAACCGACTGCTTGGATCGGCTGTTGGTCATCATCAAATACCTTGATGAAACCTTCTTCATGTATCTTTCTAGAGAAGCACTCCACATTGTCGAAGTTCCAATCTTTAGGGTCAGAGTATGCAATACTCACAGTTGAATCGGCTGATACTACTTCCACAGCGTCTCTGATCCACTGAATCACATTTTGGTGCATGGTAGATGGAACACAATAGTTAGCGTGGATCCAATCTCTTCCAAGAAGCACACTGTATGAACATTTTGCATCGAATACAAAGAAAGTAGTCGACAAACTCTTGCTGCCAACTGTTAACTCGACACACACAGCACCTTTAGTAGCCGATATGTTCCTAGCAAAGTCTGTCAATCTCATATCGGTTTGAGTTAGGTCTTCTGCAGTCTTTCCAAGCTTCCTGAAGGTAGCGTATGGCATTAAATTAACAGCTGCACCTCCATCAACTAACATCCTGCTCAAAGGCCTTCCATCAACAAACCCCTTTAAATACAAAGCCTTGCGGATACATGGGTGTATGCCGAGTCTCTGAGTGATGAGTGATTTTCAACTGGGATAATGCGCATGTTCTTTGGCTTGTGTTGTGCAGGTGTCGAGCACGGATACAGTGATCGAAGGCAAGGTGAAGGTCAAGTAGAGACGTACCGTGCCGATGGACCGAGAGTGGCGAAGGGCGGACGTGAGGCTTGGACCGAGGGACCGGTGGCCTGAGGATCAGCTGTGGTGGCTGACAGCCTGGGACAGCGACGAGTGAAGACTTGCGGGTGGACGGGGTGCACGGGCGGTGCATCCCCTCTACGGCTCGGTTTGGTGGTTGAACCACAGAAAAACCACCGAGTGGATGGTTTCCAGGTTTAGGCCTCAAAACCTGGGCGCTGATGGTTTCCAGGTTTGGGCCTCAAAACCTGGGCACTGATGGTTTCTGAGTTTGGGGCACAAAACTCGGGCTGAGGACGGTTTCCAGGTTTGGGCCTCAAAACCTGGGTGTTGCGGGTTTCTGAGTTTGGGCCTCAAAACTCAGGCGATGGACGGCTGGTTTCCCGGTTTGGGCCTCAAAACCAGGGGTTGGTCGTGAAGGCAGGTTTCCCGGTTTGGGCCTCAAAACCAGGGGCGAAGTCCGAGGAAAGGACAAGCAGAGCGATGGCGGCACGTGGCGGCAATCGGTGAGGTTGCGTCGAGGCAACACTACCAGTTGTGCGGGCGTGGCCGTCGGATCACAACTATCTTCGAGTTGGTCCTGGATAACCATAGGGTTTAGCTGGTTCGCTCTGTAATTAGTTAGGGGTAGAGTGGGAATTAGAATTAGGATAAGTAGAGGGAGACACCCACCTCCCATCCTATCTCAGTCATTTGCTCTTTTGCTTCTAGGGTTTCCTGCTCTCCCTATTCTCTGCTGTAGCGAACTGAGATCCACAGAGAAGACAATCATACCTCTGTGTCCGTGAGATTTCGAGGAAGTGAGACCGTAATCTCACTGTTGTAGCGTGTGGTAGCCACAAGGTTGCAAATTCGTGGTTGTGATTCGCGTTTTGTTCGTGTTTTTCGCGGGTTGCTTTTCTCCATGATTTTGTCGTTGATCGATCCCTCTACTTGGTGCGTCTTTTACAAATCTGTTTGAACCAAGATGTTCTAGATCGTGAGGCACTTCTTTGCACCGAAGGAGTTCACCTCTAACCTCACGAGCTAGTAGATCGGTCGATTTTCGTGTTGGTTTGGTTTTCATCTCCCCTCCCCCGAATTCCTTTGATTCATCGATTTGGAGATAGGTTCGAGCCATGATCTCCTAGGAGTAGCTCACTATCCTCCTTGTGACACATCTCTCCATGTTTGAATCCTAGAGGTTTCGTTTTGGGAGAGACCGGGTCGAATCGGTGAACGAACAATACAAAGTCGGGGTGACCGGACGCTAGCACAATACTGACCGGACGCTGACCCTGTGCGTCCGGTGGTTGAATGTCACGCAAGGATTTCTCTGTGACTCGATCGGACGCTTGATTGTTAACTGACCGGACGCATCGTGCTCACTGTTCATCTGATCTTTCGCTGCTGACCGGACGCTCTGCTCATGACCGAACGCTTCTCATCAATGAGTCCGGTCAGGAACAGTAAGGTTCTATCGGTGTTTGTTAACCGGCAACTCGTCTTGAGTAATCTCAGACGATTTGTTCGGTGGGGATCGGCGTTCGTAGGACTCGGCGAGTACAGAGGGACATCGATTTATACTGGTTTAGGCCGCTAAATAGCGTAATACCTTACGTCCAGTGCGGCGTGTGCCTTGTGTATGATTATGATTCAATGTTCCCTCTAAGCCCGCGCCTGCTTCCCCTTATATATTCGGGTGAAGCATTGCACAGACCGAGTCCTAGTCGGTTACAACAGAGGAGTCCTAATCTAATTACAAGACTTCCTTTAAGAACTCGACTAAGATACAGTGAGAGTCCTAATCCAAGTACGCTTCGTATCAAGTCTTCGGATCTCTCGTGCCGTCCGGGATTAGTCAGAGGGATCATCTTCTGATGATATCTCTGACATCCTGGTCCGTCAAGCCCCCGAGCTCTTCATCATTTTCTCATATCATTATCTTCTGGTTTCTCTTTGAGAATCTCCGAGTAATATCTTGAGAAATCTTGAAGTGCTCCGTAAGTAAAGAACTTCCATGGCGTGCACTTTTTCCTGAAAAGTGCACCCATAGGGTGTAGCCCCCGAGCCTCTTGTTATTTATAATAACTTTGAGGATCTTTTGAGCCTTTTCCGAATAATTCTTGGGTAAGAAAAAACATTTTCTTTATAGATTATACCCTGCAGCCCCCGAGCCTGAGTTCCGAGTACTTTAGTAGTCGGCACTTGGGATCTTCAGAAATATATGAACAGATAATCTATTAAAGAATTGAGGAGTCGGATCATGGCACCAATTCATTGCTTAAACCATCCGATTAATAAATATTCAACTTCAGGTGGGTAATATTTTCAACAAACATCCCGTATCAGCCCCCACTGAATAAAAATAACCGTGAGGCCAGCAATAATTGACTGGTGACTGTTCCAACTGTGTGTAATAATGATGTTTGTCATTTTCTGCAACTGCAAACTTTGTCGTCTTTGTCTTGATGTACGTGTGGGAAATAGCTCTGTTACCAATACCGAGCTTCACATGCACCACAGTACATTAGGGCGGTCGCTTTTGTTGATGAACCATGTCCATAGACCAAGAAGAAACCGCCTATAAATATCCTACCTGGGAAGCAAGGAGTTCATATCCTTTAGGAGTGTAGAACTTCTCTTAGTCCCATGAGGTTTATAATAGTGATAGCGGAGATGGCCGAGACCCCGGGTGTCTTCCTTATGTAAAGTAGATGAAGTGCCCAGAAGAACTCTTGTGAAGGGACCATCTGCTAGGGTGGTTTCCAAGTGGTCGCGAGCAGAGGGATATAGAAATGCGCCTAGAAGAACTCTTGTGACTACCACTCGTAGATAACCTCGGAGTCACAGGTTGTCAAAAGGGTGCCGAGGGTGATGGCCTTGCCCGGAGTTCCTTGAGTACTAGGGTAGCACCTGAGATCCACCTTGGGATGCACTGAAAAGATAGTGTCTACCCAAGGTTCTGTGTCTGCTTTACTGCGTCTCACTGAACCCTGTCCTTGGTGCAATAGGCATCAAGGCTCTGTACCTTGATTACACTAAAGTAGCGTTTTACATCCTGATTGTACTTGTGCTGGTAATTGTTGTATCTCAAGATGTTGCCATGTATCTCTGTTGTAATTCCGAGTAATAATAATGAATATCCGGGTACTTGGAATGATTTTTGAGTCCTCTGTTCTGTTCTCCGAGTACTAAATGTATCTTATGAAAGAAGGAAACTTGTATGTTTATTGTATTCCTGTTCTCTGTCTCTAACGCCGTCTGACACGTACTCCCAATCGTCAGGGTTTTAGACGGTTCCATGACGCCGTTTAAGAAAGATGAACGGTTACTAAAACAGGTCTATAATAAGCCGCCACCGGGCTTGTGTTTTCTTCACGCTTTCATCAAGCCATTGCCTTCAGAGCTAGAAATCCCTTAGCCAATTCCGCAGTTGATGCGTAGAAAATCACTCGTCACCAACATGGGTCCGAAGAGACAGTCTGCTGCGAACAAGAAGAAGCCTAGGATCACCACCACCGGAAAGCCAAAGCACCCGAATCCTCCAACTAACGTCCTTGCCTGGAAAAAACCGGACACCATTGTCTCGGAACTGGCGTTCCTGGCGCAGCAAGGATTACTACGGGCACAACCTCTTGATGGATGGAGGGTACCCACCGATCACCGCGCTCCTGCCCCCAACACCACGGAGATCGTGATGTTCAAGTCCTTCGTGGAGCGGGGATTGGGGCTTCCTGCGTCTGATTTCCTTCGTGGCTTGCTGCATTACTATGGTTTGACTCTGAACCATATTACTCCTAATGCAGTTCTTCATATTGCAATCTTCACTCATCTCTGTGAGGCTTTCCTGGGAATTTGTCCCAATTTTACCCTTTTCCGCTACTTCTTCTGGTTTAAGTGTCAACCCAGTGATATTAACGTCGAAGTAGTCGGAGGGGCTAGCCTCCAGGTTAGATTAGAAGTAGCTAGTCAATATATAACTGTCGAGTTGTCAGATTCTGTAAAAGACTGGGCTGCCGGGTGGTTCTACATGGGTAACCCACCGCCAGCTCTTCGTCGTCACGATGGATGGCCGCCGCAGAAGTGTCGTGAATGGAAAGAAAAGATCACTGCTGATAGATTAGAGGCTATCCGACCTCTTATTTATTCTATAGAGGCATTAAAGCTTGACGGCCTGAACGGGTACTCTGTCGTCCAAGATTTTGTTGCGCGGCGCATCCATCCTCTGCAACAGCGAGCCAATTTCGGCTTCGAGTACCTGGGTAAGGATGACCCGGGTCGCCACGCTGTCGAGCATTTGGCAGACAGCGAAGTCCTATGGAGAGTGAACCGGCTGCTTAAGAGCCGTGAACACTTAGCTCTAGTGATGGCTACATTCTCCGCCATTAACCCTCCTCCTCAGGTGAGTAATTAATTTGTCATGTCATCGAGGTTCTGTATAGATATCCTTCTGAACAGACTAAATGCTCTTTTTCCTGTAGGGTCAGGGGAGAGATGACAATGATTGTCCTCCCCTGCCTCCGGCGACTAAAGAAGGTGGAGGCATAGTTTTGGAGGGTCCTATCCGAAGTGAGGATCTTCCCAATAAAACAAGCTCTCCTGAAGATCTTGACTGGCTTGACACAGATTCAACTGACTCTGATGTCATGCTTATAGACCCAGAAGCCGAGAGTAGCCGGAAGAGGTCACCGACTCCACTTCAAGATGCCGAGGAAACTATCCCAAAGAAGGCTTGTACTGGTAGGCGCCGTGCTGTTCGAAAAGTACTTTTGTCACCAGCTCTGGCTGAAAAGCACTGTAATCCGGGTGCTCCTGGTAAGGGAAAACCTGAGTACTTTGTATTCCTTTTGGATTTTGATAAACTCTTGTCTTATATATGTCGCTGTATTAGATGCTGGAACTACTCAAGGGACTTCTAGCAGCACGATCCCTGAAGAATCTCCGGCCTTAGACCAGCTTCTGAAACAGCCTCTCTTGAAGCTACCAAAGCCATTGAAGCTCGGGAAAGTGAGTTTTCAGCTTCTGTAGAGTGTTCACAGATTTCTGATACTGACATGAGTACTCATCTGTTTGTAGGAAAACAAAACCGGAGGCGACAGCCTCAAGTACCGCTCCTGATTCCCAGGCGGTAGAGGAGTCGGGATCGCTGGCCAAGGATGATTCCGTCGTGCCGCCAACCTTTAGCCAGGTAGATCCACTGCCTGGCTCCTCTTCGTCCAAGTCTCAGGTCGATGCGTCTCCTGATGCGGATGTTCTCCCGTTGCCTCAGGTTGGTTGGTCGTACTCCATCTTTCATTCTCCTGCTCAGCTGGAGTTTGACCGAGTGTTCAATGACTGGTTTTCTGTACGCGACAGCCGGATGAACCAACCCTGGACATGGTCCTGACGGACATTGGCACAGAAGCTTCAGCTCAACAACAGGGAGGGTCCTTAGATGCGCCCGAGTCCTCGCGCCAGGGGGCGACTCTCGATGTATCCGGGTATAATCAGGACCTTACCCGGTTGAAGGAGCTGAGTGATCAAGTGAGGGCTCCTGTTGAAGCTCTTCACCAATTTGTTGAGGTAAGATTCTCAAGTCCTTCTTATCGTACTGTAGTCACGTCCGCGTACTCACAGTAGCGTTTTTATGTAAGCCTTTGACTTCAAGGTTAGGGATCAGGTCACCCGGATCCGCCAGGAGATGTCCCATGAGAACCAGAAGCTCCGGGACTATATTGCCCAGGACCAAATCAGTCAAAAGGTAGCCACCCAGCTTCTGCATAACCGCATCAATGAACTCCAAGGCAACCTCAAGGAGGTGGTCGCGGATCGTGATGCTGCAAACAACCGTGAGGTTGGGCTGATAGCTAAGGCCGCCTCTATGGAGCAGAAGATGAAGGAGCTGAAGAAGGCTTCCAAAAAGCAGCTTGAAGGTAAACCTTTAGTTTTTTGTATCAGTCGATTCCATAGTGTCAATCTGATTATATGATAGCCGACTGATATTTATGTAGATGCGAACAAGCTAGCGTCAGGGTGGCAGAGCACATTCAACCGGAAGCAAGCGGAGCTTGAGGAGGTATTTGCTAATGCGCAAAGTGCTCTTCAGGAAGCCAAATTGATGCGTGAGGGTGCTGACCGGGACCTTCTGCAGGCTCTGAAGTCAATGAAGGAGTCGCGGGAGGCCCTCGAGTCTTCGCAAGCTTCTCTGAAGGCCTTGGAGCATGTCGTCGAGCCCATCCTGAACATGATTCCGGCGCTAGAAGGAGTTGAGGAGTCTTTGATTGATCGAGCCAAGGCTGCGCCTGGGCGGCTGGCTCAATATATCAAAGATATGTCGATTTCTGTGGTGCAAGGTCTGATGGCGACGCTGCGATTGCATCTGCCGTCTTTTGACTTGTCTGCTGTGATGACCCTCCCTGAAGGCAAAGGCGACGAGGACCTTGCAGCGACACAAGAGGAGGTGAAGACCGCGGCGGAGGAGTACTCGCAGATTTTAGATCTTGTAGAGTAATTTAGTCTCCTTGGTCAGCGCGGCTTGTATCCCCTGCAAACGATTGTTATGAAATATCAAAAATATTGGTTACTTTTGAATCTCATGGGTTTCATATACGAGCAACTCCTTATTGCGAGAAATTTCTTCGGCAATAGGTTTACTTTATGTGGATGTATGACCAGGCGTCTGATTAGACGAGTCTATCCGAGTGCTCTCCAGCACTTTTATAGTGGGTCGTACGACTTTGTTTCTCTAGTGATCGTATAGAGAACGTAGTCTTGCCCGAGTACTACTCTTTGTACCCTTGTTCAAGGGATAATCCTGATCAGGCACCTCTTGAAGGACCGTAACCATGGTTCCTTCTGGGTGGATCATATCCTCTTGATGATCGCAGCTTGGGTGCGAAGGTAGATGGACCTCTGTCCGGTAAATATGTAACAGGGTGGGTACTATTTCACCTTGTTATGCCTTATAGAAACCAGTATCTACTACGGCAGATACCATATTCACTATAGGCTGATAGACGGGTGTTAAGCCGTACTACCTTGTGAGTTGTATTGAGCTCGAAGCTCGTAACTCAAGTATGGTTACCGCTGAACCAATCCGTCCGAGTAATATTAGATATTAGGCAGTGGTAAGCCCTGCTATTGCAGAGATTTTTATGCGACTGATTAGTCATGATGAGATGTAGAAAATGTCTGGATAATGTGTAAAGTTCTTGTTTCTGATGAACTCCAAACTTTAATAATATCCGACTAATAAATACAAATGTCCTGAGTCAAGATTGTAGTGTAGTCCTTAAGTATGGAATTTCTTCAACTGCTCAATATTCCATGAATTTGGCAGTGGAGATCCATCTTCAGTGACTAGCTCAAATGACCCGGGTCTTGTTACTTTGGATACAATGTAAGGTCCTTCCCATGGACTCATAAGCTTGTGGCGCCCTATAGTATTTTGAATTCTCTTCAGGACCAGGTCGCCTACTTGAAAAGTGCCGTGATGGACGTTCTTGTCGTAGTAGCGCCTCATCCCTTGAAGGTACCTTGCTGACTGAAAGAGTGCGGTTAATCGGGCTTCTTCGATGCTGTCGACTTCTAGCCGCCTGGTGTCATCAGCTTCGCCTTCGTTATAGTGCTCTGTTCGTGGGGCATTCCAGATTAAGTCAGCCGGAAGGATTGCTTCAGTGCCATATACCAAGAAGAAAGGAGTTTGCCCTGTTGCCCGACTTCATTGTGTCCGCAGCCCCCAGACTACTTTAGGCAATTCTTCGAACCACTTTCCGCCGTGATCTTTTAGGAGGTCGAAAAGTCTTGGTTTCAGTCCTACGAGAATCAGGGCGTTTGCTCGTTCAAGTTGGCTATTGGACTGTGGATGAGCTACTGATGCATAGTCTATCTTGATTCCGCAGTTGCTGGCCCATGACTTGAATTCAGTAGCCTTGATAGGGGACCCAAGGTCGGTGATGATTCTGTGCGGCATCCCAAAACGGTGAAAGATGCTCTGCATGAATTGTACTGACTTCGATGCACTGAACTTGACCAAGGGCATGTACTCGATCCACTTTGTGAATTTGTCGATTGCGACGTAGATGTATTCGAACCCGCCTGGAGCACGCTTAAGAGGACCCACCATGTCAAGTCCCCAGCATGAGAAAGGCCAGGATGGAGGAATGCAGATCAATTCATGTGCAGGTACATGCTGCTGCTTGGCAAAAAACTGGCACGATTGACAACGACGGACTAAGTCTTCCGCGTCTTTCAAGGCTGAGGGCCAGTAGTACCCTGATCTGAAGATTTTTCCAACTAGAGTCCTTGAAGCCGCGTGATTACCGCAACATCCAGAGTGGACTTCATTTAAGATTTCCCTGCCTTCTTCTGGTGAGATGCATTTGAGGAGGATTCCTGATGAAGCTCCGCATCGATATAGCTTGTCGCCGACTAAAACATAGTTTTTGCTGCATCTGGTGACTTGCTCTGCCGTAGTTTTATCACTTGGCAGTTTATGCTCTTTGAAGTAGTTAATGAAGACTTGTGTCCAGTCGGGTGCTAGAGTTAGAACCTCGAAGGATGGTGCTGACTCAGCCTCTTCCTTATCTTGGATTGACGGCTTGGATAATTCATGTACGAAGGTGCCATTAGGGACCAAGGCTCTGTCAGATCCTAATTTTGCTAGGATGTCTGCTGCCACATTGAGATCCCGGGTAATATGAACTTCCGCGCAATAGGCGTTCATTGTTTCCTTTGTGCAATCCCAGTCTTTGTTGACTTGGTGAATTACTACGGAAGAATCGCCATAAACTAGGAGTCACCTGATGCCCAGTGTGACTGCTAGCTTAAGTCCATGGAGTAGCGCTTCATATTCTGCTTCGTTGTTGGTGGCGGGCCACAATATCTGCAGAACGTATTTGAGCTGCTCTCCGGCGGGTGATACTAGAAGTACTCCGGCTCCTGCTCCTCTGAGTTTTAGGGACCCGTCGAAGTACATTTTCCAGTGGTCAGGAATAGCATTGTCTTGGATCTGCTGTATCTCTGTCCACTCGGCGACGAAATCCGCTAGAGCCTGTGACTTGATTGCTTTCCTCGGAGTAAACTTGATGTTGAGTGCCCCCAATGAGACTGCCCACTTAGAGATTCTCCCAGTGGCGTCGCGATTATGGAGGATTTCTCCCAGAGGAAAATCCGTGACGACTGTAATCTCATGAGCCTCGAAGTAATGCCGTAGCTTTCTTGAAGATATGAGTAGGGCGTAGAGTAATTTTTGTACTTGTGGGTATCTGATCTTTGAATCGGAGAGTACCTCGCTAATGTAGTACACTGGTTGCTGGGTGTGGTAGATGTGCTTGTCATCTTTGCGCTCAACCACGATTGCTGTGCTTACGACATGTGTGGTAGCTGTGATGTAAAGCATCATCGGCTCCCTGGGTTCTGGTGGTGTCAGTATTGGTGAATTGGTAAGGTATCCTTTGAGTTGTTCAAAGGCCCTGTCCGCTTCTTCCGTCCACTGAAATTTATCACCGGCCTTGAGTAATTTTAAGAAAGGTAATCCCTTTTCTCCTAGCCATGAGATAAATCGATTTAGTGCAGCCATGCACCCGGTGAGCTTCTGAACATCCCTGACTGAGGTAGGTGGTTTCATGTTGATGATAGCTGTGATTTGTTTTTGGCTAGCCTCGATGCCCCGATGGCTAACAAGGAATCCGAGTAGTTGGCCCGAAGGTACTCCGAAGACGCATTTTGTGGGATAGAGTCTCCATTGGTATCAGAGTAGTCGGATCCTTTGTCTTTATGACCACATCATCGACATAAGCTTCTGCATTGCGGCCAATCTGGTCACCCAGACAATCTTGGATGGCTCATTGATAAGTGGCTCCTGCATTTTTTAACCCAAAGGACATGGTTTTATAACAGTAGGCACCGAAAGGGGTTATAAACGATGTCTTGGGTTGGTCTTCTTCCTTTAGGGCAATCTGATGGTACCCGAAGTAGCAATCCAAAAAGGATAATAGAGCAGAGCCTGCGGTAGCGTCAACTATTTGATTTATCCTTGGTAATCCAAAAGGATCTTTTGGACAGTGTTTGTTGAGGTCTGTGTAGTCGACACACATGCGCCACTCGGCAGGGTTCTTCTTCTTGACCAGCACTGGATTAGCTAACCACTCGGGGTGGAGGATTTCTCTGATGAATCCAGCTGCGAGTAGTTTGGCTATTTCCTTCTTGATTGCCTCTTTTTTCTCTGGTGAAAATTGTCGTAGTCTTTGCTTGATAGGTCTGGACCCTTCTTTTAGTTCCAGTTTGTGCTCAGCCAAGTTCCTTGGGACTCCCGGCATATCAGCCGGTTTCCAGGCAAATATATCTTTGTTTGCTCTAAGAAACTTGGTGAGCGCGAATTCCTATTCTTCAGATAGATGACCGCTGATGACTGCCGTCTTGGAGGTTTCACCGGTTTCTAGGTCGATGCTTTTTGTAAAGACTGCTGTTGATGGTTGGATAGTACCCGCCTTCTTGGTTGGGATTTCTGAATCTCCAGGCTTGGTATTATGCACCATCTGAGCGAGTTCTTGTAACTCCCGGGTGAGTTGAGCTTTTTCAGCGATTTGGACAGCCTCTGTGTCACAATCAAATGATCGCTTCAAGTCACCTCTGAAAGTTAGGATTCCTTTAGGACCCGGCATCTTCAGGAGAAGGTACGGGTAGTGAGGTACTGCCATGAACTTGGCGATAGCTGGTCGCCCAAATATGGCGTGGTATGATGACTCGAAGTCGGCTACCTCGAAACTGATGTACTCAGTCCGGTAATTGATCTGAGTTCCAAAAGTTACGGGTAATATGATTCTTCCAAGTGGTACAGCCGCCTTTCCGGGTACTATGCCGTAGAAAGGGGCACTTGATGGTGTGAGCTGTGTTGTGAGATCCAGATTCATCTTGCGTAAGGTGCTTGCAAAGATGACGTTAAGTCCTGCCCCTCCGTCGATGAGTACCCTGCTCAAGGTAAACCCGGCGACCGTGGGATCCAGGACTAGCGGGTAGTGCCCTACATTGGAGACGCTGGTCCATTGGTCCGCTCGGGAGAAGCTGATCGGGTGCTCAGACCAGTCAAGGTATCTAGGAGTTGATGGTTCTATAGACATGATCTCTCGTAGCGAAAGTTTCTGAAGCCTCTTGCTGTCACTGGTAGTTACTCCCCCAAAAATGACATTGATAGTCCCTTTGGGGTGTTGGAAGCCACCGGTGTCTTGCGGAGGGTCCTCAGTTGTCTTCTTGCCTTTGTCCTTCTTGTTTTTGTTGAAGTCGGAGTTCAAGCCTCGCTCCTTGAGTTGTCGACAGTGCCTTGCCTGATGTCCGGCTTTCAGATGAAAAGGGCACGGTCCGTCGAGTAAGTCGTCAAAGGTGAATGGCTTGTTCCCCTTCTTCTGAGGCTCCATGGCAGCAACAGTATTGTCTCCCGCCCTTTTCCGGGTGTTTTGCTGTGGTGCCTGGTTGCCTCCTTATTAGTCAAGGATGCAATGGTACGATCCTATAGAACAGATCCTAATTTGGGTTTTGCTCGACCGGACGCATCCGGTGTCTACTGACCGGACGCACCAGTGAGTCCGGTCAGTGCTGTTTTGCGCTGTTTCGTCCGCGGTTCGTTTCTCCATTGACGGTTTTGGTTTCCGTCTTTTGCGTTGGGTTTCTAGAGTTGTGTAGTGTCTCGCTGTGCTTCTTGGAAGCATCCACCCTACGTCTAGGGTCATGGACACTCGCAAGCTCTAGGTTTGCTCTTGGGGTCGACTCTCGGGACAGTGGCGACAAGTTTCTGAAAAGAAATTTCGAAGCTCCCATTCACCCCCCCTGGTCACTTTCTGGTTGCACTCTCGGTCCTTCAAGCCTTTAGATGGGAATGCTTTTTATGCTTTTGAAACGTAGCTCTTTCTGCTTGTTAGATCCATTGAGCAACTATTTCTTCATCATCAGATTCCTCTTCAATATCAATAGATCTGAACTCTGCAGGTGACATGAATAGAGCAGATATATTAGCTGATGGTTCCTTCCTATCAGCTATGTCCTTCACTTGCCAAACTTTGGGTCTCTTCTTATGATCTTCATCGTTCCTTAATCTCTGAACCCATCTCTTCCGGCTTTTGGTCAAACCACCCGGACACCATTGTCCTTCTTGCCGAGGATGATCCTGATGGGCTAACTTAATTCCAAGCCGATCATGAACATTTTCATTTTTTATGTGCCGCTCTATTCTTTCAAATCGTAATCTTTCATGCACAGATCGACGGTTGTCTCTCGACTGCCTATACTCCCAATATTGTTCACTACATTCCGGGCAATTACGAAGAGTAGGAAGTTTTAAACCTTCATTCCAACAATGTTTGAAGAAATGGCAATCCCAGTGATTCTTCTCTTCATCTCTAATACGCCTTTCATCCTCTCTAGAACTTTTATATCCCTCCTCTCTGAGCCACTCTTGGTATTCTTGTTCGTCCATCTGCCTATGCATTTGATTTCTTTCTTTCTGACGTTGCCATTTATTGAACAGAATTCTGACAGTGGGATGTCTCCTTGCTTCACCAGCTCTTGAAGTTTCAGGTAGATCACATTGATGAGTGTTTTTCTTCCCTTTCATCTCCGGATACTCTCTTGCCGTTAGTTGCTTCTTTGGATCGACTGTCCCAGCTGCTTTGGCTTTATCAGAAGTCAATACTTTGATTTCACTTTGAACTGCAGGAGCTACCATGTTTGTTGGAAAGGGATGGCCATTGATGCCCATACCCTTGGCTTTCTCTAGGCCAATCCTTCCCTTAGCAATGGCTCTCTGGATCATATCTCTGAAAACTCTGCAATCGTTAGTAGTATGAGTACCAAAATTGTGGAATTTACAATACCTTCTATTTTTGAGCTCCTCAGCCGATGCAATATTGTGGTTCCCGGTCAACTTGATTTGACCCTTCTCCAGCAAATAGTCGAATATCTTATCGGCTTTAGTAATATCAAAGCTGTATTTCACATCTTTCTCAATACTTTCAGCCTTTGCCCAAGGCATGTATTCATTGTTCTTCCAAGCCCAATCAACAACAGCTACTTTATCCTCACTTTCATCACTTGTATCATCCTCTTTTGTATAAAGGAGCTCTCTGTATTGAAAGTTTTCTTGGGTTTGAAGACTTGATTGTATCTATTCTAGGCATCGATACTTGCCACTTTCTTGGCCAAATCAGCCATACTGGTACAACCGAAACCAACCTTTTCTCTGATGGCTGGTATTAGCCCTTGAACTGCAATGCTAACTATCTCTGGATCAGATAATGTCAAAATGTAGCATTGATTCTTCATATCTCTGAACTTCTGAAGATATTGGCATCCAGTCTCATTGTTTCCCTGCCTTACATCGACTAAGTCCACTACTCCCTTTTCCAAAATTCCAGAATCAAAGTATTTATGGAACTTGTTCTCCAAATCCTCCCAGCTTTGAATGGAGTTAGGTGGCGGGGATGAAAACCACGAGAAGGCTGAGCCAGATAGAGATAGAGGAAACATTCAGACTTTAAGCGTTGGCTCGTCACCAACTTCCCCAAGATGGACTAGGAATTGAGTTATATGCTCCATAGTAGTCACCGAGCCTGTTCCTGTGAACTTGGTGAAATTAGGAATTCTATACCTTGGAGGGAAAACAACTTGATCATACCATTCTGCATATGGTTTCTTATAGCCAGTTAATATATTCTTCGGTGTAAAACCAAACTGTTTCTAAACCATATCAGTAACTCGGCTCATCAACTGATCCACTTGATTCACCGGCCCCTGATAGTTGATGTTCTGCCCCCCGAAAGTATTATTTTGATACCCTGGATTTTCATGTGCATCCAAAGTAAAAAAATCTGTCACATAGTGATACCCAGGAGGAACATCACCAGGTGTTACATTCCCTTGATAAGGTGGTGCATTGAAATATCTGGTAATCCTTCTTGCATGTGGAGCTATTTTTACAGCCGATGAGTACATGTTGCTACTCATATTCGGCTGTTGCAATTGTTGCTGCGTAATGCCCCCCGGGCTAACCATCATTTGATTTCCATTGCCATTGGGACCGTTCATCTGCGGACCTCCAGAAGTCCCAACCCCTTGATTGCTTCCAACTGTATATGTCAGACCTCTTCTATCGTTACTCAAGTTGAAAGCTTCTTTAAAGGCATTTGAGAGACTGTTGAGGAAAGTCTCATTGTGAGCAATCAGCGTGGCAGACATTGCTTTGCTAATTGTTTCTTGCATAGCATTGTGTTGTATCTGGATCATCGGATCAACATGTCCTTCTAGAACCACCCTTGGAAGATGTGACTTCTGCATGATCTTTTTATCTCTGGTTTTGCTAAAACTCAGCAAACACATGTTCCGATATTGCTCAACAGTTTGCTCTATCAAGCGTTGGAGTTCTTCTGGGAGTTCATCCATCGTCACGTTCAAAACTTCATCATTACCGATCGTCATGATCAACGACTATGGTCCCACCGGGCGTGCCAAAAGAATGTGTTGACGCGAAAATTTGACCGAAAGGCCAACACACTCGACCACGGTCCTTAGAGGCCGTGCAGAGCAAGGTTTTGACCTCCTGGACCTTCAAGAGATGGCAGTGCCGAATCTTGGTGAGAACGACTCCGGACGTGCCAGTCAATTTGATCTGTAATTGACAAGGAAAAGAAAATGCATCAAATTGTGGAATTTGCCGGTTTGGTGCCAGACAGTTCCAAATTATACGGCTCCGATATAGACACTGTTACAGGACATTGACTACAAAGTCAACTCCCAAGATAAGATTAAAGCATTGACAATATTTGAAGCAAAACGGCAAATGTATATGTAAAGAAAGAGTTTAGAATAAAGGACAGCCGTTAAGCTTAAACGTGTAAATAGAACAGGGATTTATGTATACATTTAAACGGCATGAAATCAACAGATCGACTAATTGTATAAGCAGTTCTATTTGTTAACAGTGGAGTGTTTCCATGCAGCCATAATAACAAATAGATCGATAAAGTAACTTGAGCATCAACAGTGGGGTGTTTCCATACAGCCATAATGATGACCAAGCTAGATTACGTCCAATACAACGAGCAGATTCATTGATTTCATGTCATTTAAAAGCATACATTATGAAGGAAGCGTAACTGGATCGTCTATTTTAGCCGATACAGGGTCCATGAAGCACGAACAAGATCTATCCGTTAAAACCACGATTTGGTTCAGGATCAGGCAAATCTAATCTATCATGCGTATCAGTGGGGTTCGGAAATACAGCCGTAATAAACATGCTAGATCAAATCTACCTTTTTCTTAGATCAAACCACAATTTTATCGAATATCTTGAACGCACAGCATGTAACAATCAAAATTGACAAAATAGTCGATGAGAAGCTTAGATCGGCTATTTTTCTTGTTGTAAGCGTATGAAGCCCTTGGATAGTCGGAACTAAGTAGCATTTAAGCTTGAACTAGTTTGTCAGTCTTAATTGGGCAAGATATTGTTTAAATCTAAAGAAAACATTAAAAAGCATAAACAACATCGATAACTTAATGAATCCATTAGCTTGCCAAACTAATAGAGCCGATAACTGGTCGAGATCGACTAAAGCAAGAGATTGATCAGAGTCAAGACAGTCTTACAAAAGATGAACTTAAACCGATAACTAACCCATGTCATAGCTAAATAAGAGTTTGGTCGATGCCAAATACAGCCTTATTGAACAATAACACGAGTCATTGTTGAAACTTACAAGCAAACCGGAGGTCGGTCTAGCCGATGCAGCCCTACCTGGTTGAAGCTTCTGCCGAGTTCTACCTTACTCCTACTCCTAGGGTTTTGGCCGGTGGCCGATGTGTTTGATTGATTGAGATATGCATACAAAAATCAGGTTTCTAGCTATTTATAACCCGGTAAACTCCTATTCTAACACGACTAGGATACAATGACGACCTGGACTTGAACTCCTCGGCCGAGCCCGACACGTCTTCAAAGCCCATTAAGCTTGATTTACACGATCTCTAGTCGTGTCCGGACTTAAACAACCCCTTTTTAATTTTGTGGCCGATTTCCCCTATAATAAACCAGTCGTTTGTGTTTGCAGAATAACAAATCATTTTCGGTCCAAAATCTGGTGTAAACAGCAACATCCTTGAGAATAAAGTTTTCGTTGAGTCGAATTGACCCACGAGAAATGAACTTACCTCTACCACTATCCCCGAAGGCAATGTACTCCTTATCTACAATGGGGTCTAGGATGGAGAACCATTCCTTCTTTCCGGTCATGTGGTGCGAACACCCAGAATCCATGAGCCACATGTTCTCCAACCGAAGTTCCTGCATCAATAGAAAGGCAGGAAATGAGCATATGGCACAACACAGGGGTTAGTATACTGAGAAGGACACCAGTGCTGTGTCATAGGCCCAGAAAAAGTGTTAGAGGCAACACCAAACTGTCGTTGTCCCATGGGTGGATAGCGATCACCACCAAACTGAAAGGGTGGTCTGCTATGGAACGGAAAACCTCCAAACTCACTTCCATGTCCCATTTGAGGATAGCGATCACCACCATGCTAAAAAGGTGGTCCGCTATGGGACGGTACAGCAAAGCCTCTTACACCCGGCTCACGATCGTATTGAGGACGACCGGAACCGTGACGGGCATGACCACCACCCCGTGGTCTAGCTGGCTGGGGCCTAGCTACCTGAGGGGGTGCACCAGCAGGACTAGCCCTCTGCCTCTGAACTCCCTGACCTTGCACACCATGGAGAGGGTGGTGCCCGGCCTGGTTGTTCAGCTCCAACTCCCTCCTAGCGTCTCTCTTCTTCCAAAAGTAAAACTCAGCTAGGTGACCCTCGTGATGGCAATACTCACAATCAAACCTCACCACTCTCTTCGGTTATTAGTTCCTATGGTTGTGGGGGGTCATTCACTCTTGCTGGCTGCTTGCCTCTCAGAAGGGGATCACTAGAGACGTCAGGAAGGATGTCAAGTGTGTTCCTAAGATGGTTAGGTTTGGGAACCCACACTTGCTTGCGAGGTGGAGGCTTGGGAGGTTCATCAGGGATGCCATCCTTGGTGATAGGCTTGGGAGGCTCAGGTGGGGTGATCTTGGTAAGCTTAGGGATAGCGGATGGTTTCTCACTCGGGTTCACTCCACTAAACTCACTGGTCTAGCCGAAGGTACTAGCGCCCTTCCCACCTGAAGCAAAGCCTACTCCCAGATCGCCAGTTCCCCTATTGAACTGACTGATCATCATGCCCAACTGCGGCTCACTGCATGACACCCAACTCAGGATGGACCGAAGGTATGTGTTTTCCTCCTCGGTTTGCATCCTGTCATACCGACAGTTGGCAATCTCAAGCTCCATCCCCTCACATCGCTCACATGGAGCGGAAACAGTGATAACTGAGTTGGCCTTCAAGGCTTCAGCAAACTTGGCACTAACTTCTACCAACTCAGTTCGCAAGCCTGGACAAGACTTGCACGCACCAAGCAAAGAAGGCCTCACCTTCACTTCCTCCAGCTCCTTCATCAGGGAGGGAGACTCTTTACAATCACCCACTAAGTCTAGCCTACTCTTCAGCTCATCATACACCTCGATCAAAGAGGCATACTTGGTTTGCAGGGTGGTAAAGTTTGTCATGTGCATCGTGCACTCATCACACTCCTCCTCATCGATCACCTTCACCTCGGACCTAGCACTCTCAAGCTCCTTAAGTGCCTCGCCTAGCTTAGCCTTAAACTCATTGCGCTCTCTAGCGGCACGCTTAAGCTGCTTGTCCCGAGCGAGGACTATCTCGGCCAAAGAATCACGCTCACCGGAAAGACACTCGACAAGGGAAGAATTCGATACCTCAGAAGCGTCGTCGTCATCATCGGTGTCGACGTGCTCATCCTGGCACTTGCGGTGCTCCTCGTCCAAAGCCATGGTGAAGAAGTCGTCGGTGGAGCCGCCGAAGAAGTAGAGTCCATTGAAGCATTCCTCCGTCTTGTGCTCAGACTCATCTTCGCTGGAGTCACCGTTAGAGCTCTTCTCGATGTCGCTGATGGAGGCGATGAAGGCACGCTTGCCAGCGTCGAAAGCCTTCTCCAGATCTTCCCTGCGGTAGCCGCCCTTGGTCTTCTTCTTCCCGGTCTTGTTCTCCGGCTTGGCCTTGCGCTTGGAGTTGCGGTTCTTGCTGGGGAAGCCTTTGTCACGCTTGGGGCAGTTCACAAGGAAGTGATCGAGATCGCCACACCCGTAGCAGCCCTCACGTGCACCACCAAGCCGGCGATTCAAACTGTTGTTGTGATACTATGATAATCGGGTGATGATGATGGCGAGCTCGTCATCGCCCAACGCCTCCACCTGCTCCTCTGTCACTGAAAGCAAAGAAGACAAAGCAAAGAGAGGTGGTGAAGCATGAGCGGAAAGAGTCGATCCACCCTTGCTTGAGACCAAAGCCATGGAATGTGAAGATGGGTTCTTCAGCTTGGCCTGAGTCAAGTGATCGATCTCGGTGGACTTGATCTTGCTGAATAGCCCGTCCATGGTGAGGGTGTCATAGCTTGGTGATTCTATGATGGTCGACACCTTCACCTCCCATACCTTCTGATCTAGGGCATATAGCAACTTGAGTGCCCTCTCATGATCATCATAAGGTAGGTTGGCCCGATTGGCACGCACCTTGTTCACAATCGTTTGAAAGCGAGCGAACATAGCGTCAATCGTCTGTCCCTCCATCTGAACAAAGTTCTCGTACTCGCGCTTGTACATCTCGAAGAGTCTGGTCTTGACCTGGACGGTCCCCTCATGATAGCTTTGAAGCTTCACCCAGATCTCTCGTGCTGTCTCAAGCTCGGAGACACGCTCGAACTCAGGAAGGGAGATGCTGGCCAAAATTGCGTTACGGGCCTTAGAGTTCGCCTCGTGCTAGTCAATCTGGATCTGACCCTCACGAGACGCAAGGACCTCGTTCTCAGCATTCTCACTTATCTCCCAAATAGAAGACACGATGTTGTTGAGATAAGCATGCATCTGAATCTTCCAATAGGGATAGTTCGTCCCATCGAAGTAGGGAGCCTTGCCATTCCCTCGATCCTTGTCGCCCTTAGGATCCAAAACCGGTTAAGTTAGGGAAGATCCCTTAACCGGCTCTGGTACCAATTGAAGGACCGAATTGGCGACTAGAGGGGGGTGAATGGGAGCCTCAAATTTCTTCTCGAGAAATGATGGCCCTTGTCCCAGGAGATCACTCCAAAAAATGAAGGCTCAAACAACTGGTGAGTTCACGACCTACGAATAGGTGGAAACCCTAGGAGATGTCCTAGTGGTACAGCGGAACTACTGGAGAACCCTGAAAACCAAGTGCCAAAGCCACGGAACAAAACTGCACAAACAACAGAATCCCGGACTGTCCGGCGTCAGGGTCCCGGACTGTCTGCGGTTCAACGCCGGACTGGCCGCGCCTGGGTGGCGGACTGTCCGCCGGCAAAACTGCCAAAACCGAACTGTTCTGCAACAGCCCTGGACAGGTCCCGGACTGTCCGTGGGTTTGTAACACGGACTATCCGCCGTCTAGGGCCGGACTGTCCGCCAACATCCAGAGAAGGCAAAAACAGCACGCCTCAAACACAAAATCGATTCAATCTTCACCAAATCAAAAGGGGCTTCGATCAAATTTCTCCCAAGTGTTCCTCTACGTATTGGGGTGCTAATCCTAAGAAATCATCGCACCAAACCAAATCAATCGTGAGGAATCTGAAGAACACTAGAAAAAAGGGAAGAACGAAGAACGAACACAATTTTGACCCGATCTATGTGCTCGTGAGGTTAGAGAGGAAATCCTTCGGTGGAAAGAAGGAACTCACGTCCTAGGAAGATCTGGTTCAAACAAAATCAAAAACCATCCCTTGGAGAAGAAGAACGAAGCAATTCTCCGGGGAGGCAAAAATCGAAACGCGAAGAACACAACATCAAAAATGTGAATCGATCATGATTTCAGCCGTGTCTCGATCCATGAGACGACAATGGGATTACAATCCCGTTTCCTCAAAATCTCAAGTACACAGAGGTATTGTCTTGCTCTCTGCGGATCACAGACAGCAGGTGGAAGAAAACCTAGCGAGGGCTAAGAGAATGAAATGCTGCAAGGATAGAATGAGAGGAGGGGCTACCTCTCTACTTATAGCCTAATACACTTATTCCCCTTCTACCCCTAGATACAAAGAGCGAACAGGCTAACCCTAAGGGTATTTCGGTCCAACTCTAACATGTCTCGATCCGATTGCCACGTGCCTTCCTCATCCATAGCTTCGCCTCGACACAAGCCTCAGGATGCCGCCACGTGCCGTCATGTCGATCGCCGCGCCTCCCTCACCGATAGCTTCGCCGCAATGCAAGCCTCTCGGTGCCGCCACACGTCGACCCGTTCCTATTGGAACCTCCCCCCGGTTTTGAGGACGAAACTGGGAAACCTGTCCTCAAGCTGAGTTTTGTGGCCCAAACTCAGAAACCCGCCAGCCCAGGTTTTGAGGCCCAATCCTGGAAACCGTCCACCACGAGTTTTGAGGCCCAAACTCGGAAACGCGCCATCCCGAGTTTTGAGGCCCAAACTCGAAAACCGTCGAGGGTAGTTTTTCGAGGCTCAACTACCAAACCCACGCCGTAGACAGGATGTGGTTCGCACACCCCGACCACTGGCACCAATGCCGATGCATGTCTAGCCTCCACGCCGGGCACAACGCCTTCGCCTTCCTTCTTGACTCGGCCGATCCGGCCTCCCGCCAAGTGTCATGACGCCATCGTCTTCCTCCTGACTCGGCCAATGCACCGCACATCCCCATGTGCTCTTGCTCGCCGATGCCACGTGCCAGCTACCACAGCTGGTCCTCCGGCCTCCTGGTCCGTCGGTCCAAGGTTCACGTCCGCCCTTCACCGCTCCCGGTCCATCGGCACGGCCCGTCTCTACTTGACCTTCACCTCGCCATCGACCACTCTCTCCGAACTCCACACCTGCACATCAACACTGCCAAGAGACACATGTTGCCACTCACCCCTTCCGGTGAGCCTGTTGACCGATCGCTCATCACTAAGGAAAGCAACCACAAGGGCACATATCAACCTTGTGTTCGCACTTTGGCTCTCTCAATGAGCTGATGAGGGGAATGACAGAGTTGTTAGATCTGGAGTTATCAGCTTATGAAAGTGGAGATTAAGCCAAAGCTGAAGAAGCCACCAGGGTCTAGTTATTGCTGAGATATTTTTGTTTTCCATCAAACATTGGGATACTTTATTCCGCACACTATACAAAGCACCCATGAAGGACCGAATTGGCGACTAGAGGGGGGTGAATGGGAGCCTCAAATTTGTTCTCGAGAAATGATGGCCCTTGTCCTAGAAAATCACCCAAAAGCAAGACTGACAAGCGTGATGTCCACGACCCAAGTGATTGGGTGGATGTTCCCTAGGAACACAGCGGGACACCACAAGAAAGCTCCCACAAAAGCCGGATCGCAAGTCGGACGAACACCGAAGAAACTGCACATGAAAATGTGCTGATCAGCACTGACCGGACTCAGGGGTGCGTCCGGTCAGATGTGATCGGACGCGTCCGGTCACAAGAATCCCGATTCGGGAGCTCTCTGTTCACGACCGGACTCTGCACTAGGGAGCGTCCGGTCAAGTGAACTGTGCGTCTGGTCACAGCGTAGCCACGATGAACAGTGCTACCTGTGCGTCCGGTCACACGTATCCTGGTGCGTCCGATCAAGTTCGCCTAGAATGTAACGCCCAACCTTCAACGATCAGACGCACGGGTTGTAACACCCCGGTGTTAAGCGTTAATTAAAACTCTAAGTATGATGATTAGTATGCATAATCATCTAGTGTCATGGCATATAAGCATATCATGTGTGATGATTTCCTTCTTTGATTATGTGTGTTGTATGAATGTGTTATGTGTATCACATGAAATGATGACCTAAAATCAAACTTAAGAAAACTCTGGTTAATTCTAAAATGAACTTTCTTAAATAAACTTGGGGCAACTAAGACACTATTTGTTGGGTCAACTTTTGCTCTAATCAATAGTGAGGTTGGTTGCTAGTAATGAACACAAAAAGACCCCTAATTAAATTCCTCAAATATGGAAGGTTTTAAATTAGCAAAAACCCTAATTTTAAATAATTCTTTTATCCCCTTTTCTATAAGTCAAAAAGTAAGCTAAATCTCAACATGAACTTAAAAGAAAAATTGTGAGTCTTGTTAAGAGGTACAACTTTGGTATTCAAAGTTTTCACTGATTTAGTATAGAACTGGAATAAATTTAAAATTACTTAAATCCTAACTTTAACCCTTAAACAAATATTCAAAAACTAAAAAGAATTAGAACTTGGTACCTTAAGTAACATTGTAGAAGAGATTAAATGAAACAACTTCTATTCAGGTAGAATTTCAAGTTCTTGAAGAAAATCTAAAGTAATTGGAGAAATAAGTTTAAATTGAATCTCAAATTGAAATTTAATTTCTAAATCAGATATACCCCCTTTGCTATAGATTGAAAAATATGCATAATTTTGGTATGAGACCAAAAGCAAAGTTGTAGATAATATTATAAGGAACAACTTTTATATTGGTCAAATTCAAAGTTATTAAACAAATTCAAAAGTAATTTTGAATTTAGGTATAAGGGCATTTCAAATTCGAATTATGATTTTAAAATCTGCATAGATTTTGGGGTTGCTCCTTAAATGAAAGTTGTAGATTAGAATAATTAGAACAACTTTCAGTTTGGCAGTTTTTGGAGTTCCTATACAAAATCAAGGGTAATTTGGGAAAGAAATTTGCTGCTACAGTAAAAAGGGGAAAAAGAACAGTGGCCTGGGCACGCGGCGTGCCGAGCCGTCGCCGCCGCGTCCAGCCGGCATCCGCGCCCGGCGCGTGTCCCCCGCGTGGCGTTTCCAAGCGCAATGGCAAGCTCTCTATTGCGCCGACTCCTTCTTCCCTTCCCCATCTTCCTTCTTTTCCCTTCTCCTTCTTCCTTTCTCTGTTTTCGCGGTCGCCGGAACAGAGCTCCCGCCGCCGAGCTTGCTCGCCGTCATCGAAGCCCCTCAGCCCGAGCCGCCTGGCCATCGTTTTCGCCATCACCTAGTGCATCTCTGGAACCCATCGGCTTCACCTCCACTGGTCCAAGCTCCCCGCGCCGTCATCTTCTTCTCCGCGGCCGGCGGAGCTCCGCCCTTGCCATTTCGCCATGGCCAAACACCGCCGAAGCCTCTCCACCTTGCCTCGCCACTGTTCGAGCTCCGCCACACCGTCCTGAACCCCATCGGCTCGACCGTGTGGTCTCTACCGCCTCGACCCCGCCGGACCACGGCCACAACACCGGTTCTAGTCGTCGCCGCCGCCATGGTCGCGGACCTCCATGACCATCGGGTTCCCCCTCTCAACCAGCGCGAGCATCAGGACGGGGTGTGCGCCCTTGAGCTTTCGCACGCGTCCTTGATGTCTCTACCGCACCACAGCCACCACACCATCTCGCGCCGCTACTCTGTCCACCGCCGAGCCACCATGCGCGCCACCGAGTTTCCTCCGCAACCCTAAAGCTCTGGCTTAGCCCTCCTATGGATGCGCAAACTCGAGACGACTTCGGTGGTGTCCTCGCCTTCGCCGGAAACCCTGCCGCCGGCGACCTGGGGGTGGTCGGCGCCGGCCAGTGCCATCGGTCACGGCCGCGTCACCGCTCTGGTCGATGCGCTAACCCGGGCTCGTGCGTCAACGACTGTGGGCTGGCTACGGCCCAGTAAGCTTAGGGTTTCTCCTTTTCTTTTTTTTCTGAATTTACATATATGTGTTGCAAATAGAAAAATGCATAAGTAAATAAATACTGCGCCAAAAATTATGAAATAAATTTTGTCAGCTTCCTTGTGATGTACTCTGTCTATGAAAAATATGAAACTTGGTGGTTGCATAAATTTTTATGGTGCTTAAAATGGACCATTTAATTAATAAATGCACTTTGAATAATTTTTGTAGGGTTATTTAGTTGTACAAGAATCATGAAAATATTTTTGCTGCTGTTTGTATCATGTGATGGAGCTTCACAAAAATTTTGAGGTCGTTTGGACAAAATAAAATTTCATCCTTAGTTTGAGCCCATTTAAATAATTAAATAATGCTTAAACCTTAAATCATTTCTATGGGTCAAAATAATAATCCAGAAATTCTCAAATTTGTTTTGCAACTTCTATTTGCTGTAACCTACCAGCACAAAAAGTTTAGGCTCCATTTGACAAACTTTAGTTAAACCCTAATTTTCATATTTTAAAATGGTAGTTAGTAAAGCCTAAATTAACTAATTAGATCTTGCTGATTTTAACTAGGACTAATACATGGTTAAGATCTGATGATTAACTTAAACACTTTTATTAGCTTTGTTAAGTATAGCACTTAGTCACTTAACCACATAGTATAATAGTAAAAGCTTAAACCTAAATCACTTTGCTAAATGGTCTCTATTACTTTGCTAATCGGTCTCTATTAATTAAGCTACTTAAATGATGGTTAAAGATTTATGTTAGAGTTAACCTTGTTGTTCTAGTAATCTTTTGTTTCATGATGTTGTCATGTATAGAATTGATTGGTTATATATGGCTATGGTATTTGATCAAGAGATACACTTGATCTCATTGGTGAATTGCATGGCTGCAGGATCAGTTTTTGTTGAGAGGTTATTTCCACTATGTAAACCATGTTTCCTGTAAAAGTGTTATATACCAAAGTTGTAGTTAACTTTTGTATCTAGCTTGTCCAAAAATTTCATGATTTCAGGCCTGCCAGATTAGACGTTATAGCTTTTCTAAGTTACCAGATCGAATCTGTTTTACTCTCTGGACGAATCTGAGAAAATGATCTGTTTAGGTTATTTCACTTGGGAATCACTTGTTAACTATAACAGGAAATTTGTAGTAAACTTATATGTCTAGATTGTCCTAAAATTTCAAGATTTTAGGCCTGTTAGACTAAGAGTTAAGGATTTTATAAGGTTCAGGTCAAGTTTGTCCTCCCTTCTGAACAGATCGGAGAAATGAAGTTGTTGAGCTATGTTAACTAGGAAATCACCTCTTGACCATAAAAATAAAGTTGTAGTAGATTTCTTAAGCTTTCTAAATTGTTAAGGATCATATCTTTTAATGACCTAGAACTTCAGTTATGGCTGTTTGAAGTTGTATGATCAAATCTATCCAGAATCTGGACAGGGATGCTTGCGCATGTTGTTTGACCTAAATTGTTGTAGAACCAACTCAAGTTCATAATAACAAAAGTGTAGGTAATTAGGTAAGCTTTCCAAAAAGTCTAGGTTCATAGTTGAAATATTATGAAACTCCAGATATGACTGTTCTTTGTGCAGTGTTGGAATCTGTCCAAATTCTGTACCGAACTTCTTCTTTGCATTGTTTGACCTTGTTAGGTCTAGAATCAACCTTCAGTGTTAATAACAAGTTTGTAGGCATTTAGATAAGCTTTCCAAATTGTCCTCAACCACTACTTTTCGAGGTCTAGAACTCTAGTTATGGATAAATAAATTTGATTGTGCAAATCTGTCCAAAATCTGGAGAACAGTGTTTGATTGTATTGTTTGACTTAGTTAACTCTAGAATCACTTAAAGATGATAATAACAAAGTGATAGTTAATTTAATGAACTTTCAGAAGAGTTAGTATAACCTATCCTTGTTTAAGGTGAAATAGAGTAGTCTGCTCCAACAACTGTAAAAATGGTTAATAAACGATTAAGTTTTGGTTTGCACCTCTGTATCGTTAAAGTCTTGATTGAAAACCATGGGACATCCCCACTCCGAGATCCTATGGCAGTGGATGATGCTTGTGATACACTCTTAAACATTTTGTTAATCCATCTAATGATATTTTCTGAAAATAACACACTACCCTAGAAACACTAGTTAGTAGGTTACAAGTTGGTTTTGTTGGTTTGCAACTCTACCGTGAAGGAAGGTTGTACTCGACCTCCCTTATCCTGTGTTAACTTATGTTATGCATTTGTTTGTCCTGCACCTTAGCATGCATTGCATCATACTAAAGCATGCATCATTGTATACGCGTATTTCATACGAGAGAGTCGATGGTCGTGTTGATCAAGCTTTGGATCGAGGAGGTCCAGTTGATCAAGCCTCAGAAGGAGAACTTCGTCAGACAAGCTTCTTCGAGAAGATTCAACTTCAAGTCATAAGGAACTAACTTCTGTGGATCTTTCGGAGATCCTAGTCTTCTCTGCAACACAGGCAAGCCCCGGTGCATTCACCCACTCTCTATTTTACAAATACTTTATTACACTATAGGTCTTGTGGAATGTGCATTAAGTAAGTAGGAGTTGAACAAAACCGTTGCTGCATGAATACCTTGATTTCCAGATAATCCCGTGATGATATCCTATCAGTAGTGATAAGACGATCTCAAATGCTTAGAAATGCTTAGACTTCGGTAGAAGTCGATCGATGGTTTCATCGTTCGCGAGATATAGATTTTACCTTTTCTCTCTTCGACTCTGTCTATGGGTCGTGAGAACCCTAATATGATGATAACTATTAAACTGAGACCGGGCGGGTAACTTGCACAGGAATGGAGTCCTGGTGTAGTGTTTCTGCCTGTGTCGCCTAGGACCCGTCCGCTGTTGGCCCGTTAGATCGAGAACTTTTTGTTAGTACTGGTCACATGCTTTGGTAAGCCCTACTGTGGCTATGCCCTTACTGGAACGGCGCACCCGCGCACTGGGAGTGGAGAGATGGCGGGAGTAGCGTGTACCCACCCTGCTCAGTCCCCTGTTGGACGTTACTCAACAAGGCTGTTGTAGGGCGGTGGTGTACTGTACTTCCGGGTGGCGCGGCTCCGGTCTGGTCTGAGCGGATCCACGGGAAGGTTGATATATGCAAGTTCGGTCTTGCATATGTCGTGTGATAAGGAAGCCCCAGCTGGGTAGATCAAGTGGTTCGAATCGTCGTTTGCTCCACGAGAAAAGGAGACTCGTCCTCGCACCATCAGCGTAGTTTAATCAAGTGAAGATGATGGCAAGAGAAGTTTATCATGAGATGTGATGCTTAAACAACTGTTTGATTTAGATAGGTGCAAAGTGGATACTGCTTAATAACTTAATGCACCGCTAAAACTTGAAAATAGGATGAACTAGTAGAAAGCTTTTTCTGCAAAGCTCTTCTCTTATGCTAGCCCCACTACATCCCTTAAGCCAGCATGCCCTTGGAGTCTTTTTCTTAGTCGGGTAAGTCTTGTTGAGTACCCTCATGTACTCAGGGTTTGTTAATCCCCTGTTGCAGGTTTTAGCATGTGGTGTCAATCTGGATCATGTCCGTGGGCTCGATATGATCTGGTGGTTCTCTCTTCGACTTAGGTGCTCTACCTAAGTAAGGCTCTGTAGTGCTGCTCTTCTTCCACAATCTGAGTTAAGTTTATTTGAAAAGTAACTTATTCATGCTTTGTAAAGTTTATCTTACCTTGCTTCCGCGCTCTGATGTTATTTTGTATCAACTGTTGTAATGTTGTAGTTATTTCATTCAAGGTGAGGATGATCCTGTCACTCGTGGATAATTCGGGGTTCTCTCGGGGACTTCCGACGGATCTTTCCAGTGATGTGGTACACATGCACAGTCATCAGAGCTCTAGAAGATGATGACGTGTGCGGGTGAGGCCACATTATCGAGAGGTTCTGCCACACGTGTCAGTGTCCGGTCGGTTCATGGCGTGCATCCGGTCACCCTAAAACAGTGCAGTTCGTCCACCGATTCGACTCGATCTCCCTCAAATCAAAGACACTAAGTCTCAAACTCGGTGAGGGGAGTGACAAGGAGGTTAGTGAGCTACTCCTAGGACATCATGGCTCGAACCTATCTCTAAATCGATGAATCGAAGAAGATCGGGGGAAAAGGGAGAAAAACACGCCCCGAAATGAAAACTGATCGATCTACTAGCTCGTAAGGTTAGAGAGGAATTCTATCGGTGAAAAGAAGTGCCTCATGATCTAGCACAAGTGGGTTCAAGCGGAACCGAAAACCGTCCCTCGGAGAGGAAGAACTAGGCAAATCTCCGAGAGGGCAAAAACCAAAAACACGAAGAACACACGAACTAGACACGAATCGATCTAGAATTCAGCCGTGTCTTGAACCCACAAGACAAAAAAGAGATTACAGTCTCGTTTCCTCAAAATCCCAAATACACAGAGGTATTGTCTGGCTCTCTGCGGATCACAGGCAGCTGTATGGAAGAAAATCTAAGTAGAGGCTAAGAGAATGAAAGCTGCAAGGAACGAATGAGAGGAGGGGCTGCCTCTCTATTTATAGCCTAATACACTTATTCCCCTTCTACCCCTAGATACAAGAGCGAACAGGCTAACCCTAAGGGTATTCCGGTCTAACTCTGCCAATGAAGGACCGAATTGGCGACCGGAGGGGGGGGGGGTGAATGGGAGCCTCAAATTTCAACTCGTGAAATGATGGCCCTTGTCCCAGAAATCACCCCAAAAGCGAAGACTCAAACAACCGGTGAATTCACGACCTACGAGTAGGTGGATACCCTAGGAGATGTCCTAGTGGTACAGCGGAACTGCCAGAGAAGGCCGAAAACCAAGTGCCAAACCAAACGGATGAGAACTGCACTTACAGCAGGATCGCGGACTGTCCACAGTCAGAGTCCCGGACTGTCCGTGGTTCAACGTCGGACTGTCCGTGGTTCAACGCCAGACTATCCGCGCCTGGGTGCCGGACTGTCCACCGACAAAAATCCAGGAACCGAACTGTTCTGCAACAGCCATGGACTGGTCCCGGACTGTCCGTGGGTTTGTACCGCAGACTGTTGTTGACACTTGCTAACGTCGTTACTAGGAGTAGACTATGGAATCTATCCCCGGCAATAGCGCTAGAAAGGCTTGTTGGTACTTCTTAATGTAAGAAGTATAACTAACTATTCGTATGACTATTGGTAAATTCCGCAAGCGCACAGAATAAGTCAATTGTAGCACTTCACCCGGGAGTAACCGAGTATCGTATTTATTTCCACAGGGAAGCTACTATGGCAGAACTAACACTAGGACTGCTATGAACAACTAGTGATTCTAGCAAGGTTGAATGAAATGTATGAATGGGGGTTGATTTCTACTACTACTACAAAAAAGAAAGAAAGACTAACTACTATTAAATTAAATCGGCGGGGTCTGGCCGATGAACAGATTAATGTTTTCCTACACACTTACGAACACAACTAACTTAGCAATAAAGATTTTATCTAGTTCTTCGAACCGTACACACCCTCTGGACTATTTACCTCAGACGTGCACAACAAGGTTTATGATTTAAAAACTAACCCAACTACGTGGTGGAATTCAAGGCTCCCAGGGCTGTCACCACCTGTTTGCTACCACAGCTACCCGGGGGACTAGCCACAAACTAAGGTATAATTAGTCTAAGCACCGCGCTTACACTAATATATACATACTCTAATCTTGTGTCCAAAACAAGAGCACTGATTACTCAGCGAAGAACCCAAACTAGATACAAACTAAATACTAAGTTATCTATGATCGAAAGCACTCAACAAGAACAATAAGTAAAGAACTTAAAGTAAATGCTAAAAGTAGAAGAACACTAAGATAAATGAAGAAAGACTTGGAATTATACCTGAGACTCTGAAAGATCCTCAATTACAACTCCAGCTCTTCTCTTCTACACTGTCGCTCTCACTCTAAGTCTCTCAACTAGAGTGTTACTTCACCAGAGCTTCGCTTACAAGAGAGTGGGACTAATGAGGTGAGGTCTAAGTACAAATGAGCTCGGGGGGTCCTATTTATAGCCTAAGGGACCTAGGGTTAGGTCAAGGGGGTGAGTGAGGTGGCGGGCGCCAGCCCTAGGTGGCGGCCGCCACCCCCCTGGCCCTTGGATGCACCGTCATTGATCCTACGGTCTCCAGGGACTCCTCCAAGGCGGTTCCAAGGTCGGTTGCATGTCCAAATAACCGTCACATGGGCAATTAGATCATGATCCACGTAACATCTCTTCTTAGCCCTCGGATGCACCGACCTAAGTGATCAATGGCGGCAAATGAATGTGGCACGCCTCCCCTGGATCAGTGACGTGGCAGGGGAGGAGTTCGGGCCTCACTCTCCTGGCGGCCGCCAGCTAGGGGTGGCGGGCGCCACCCCACCTTGGCCCAAAGTGAGCCCAGGTGAGTGGGCTTGCCTCCTGGTGGGTTCTCTTGGTCATTTTGCTCACAAACCCTGCAATTACCTACATTCAAATAAAACTCAAGGACAAGTGGAAATCGTTAGTTTATAAAAGGTTTTTGGTTGATTTTAGGTCCTTGTGTTGCGTTATATGACCTTGTTGATGCTAAGAATATAACACTTAGTGAGCATCAACAAGCTCCCCCAAGCTTACCTCTTGCTCGTCCTCGAGCAAGCATGGACTTGAATCTTGGAAACTCTATGTTTTTGTTGTGTATGCCCATATTATTTTCATCACCATGGAATTGATAGCCTTCCCTGCGCTCAAGATTAGAACAAAATACCAGCAAGAAAGAAGGTTTGTCTTTCTGCGGATACATGGGTGTATGCCGAGTCTCTGAGTGATGAGTAATTGTCAACTAGGATACTGCGCATGTTCTTTGGCTTGTGTTGTGCAGGTGTCGAGCACAGATACAGTGATCAAAGGCAAGGTGAAGGTCAAGTAGAGACGTGCCGTGCCGATGGACCGAGAGTGGCGAAGGGCGGACGTGAGGCTTGGACTGAGGGACCGGTGGCCTGAGGATCAGCTGTGATAGCTGACAGCCTGGGACATCGACGAGCGAAGACTTGCGGGTGGACGGGGTGCACGGGCGGTGCATACCTTCTATGGCTCGGTTTGGTGGTTGAGCCACAGAAAAACCACCGAGTGGACGGTTTCTAGGTTTGGGCCTCAAAACCTAGGTGCGGATGGTTTCCGAGTTTGGGCCACAAAACTCGGGCTGAGGACGGTTTCCAGGTTTGGGCCTCAAAACCTGGGTGCTGCGGGTTTGCTGAGTTTGGGCCACAAAACTCAGGCGATGGTCGGCTGGTTTCCCGGTTTGGGCCTCAAACCGGGGGTTGGCTGTGAAGGCTAGTTTCCCCGGTTTGGGCCACAAAACCGGGGGTGCGACGTCCGGGAAAAGTACAAGCAGAGCGGTGACGACACGTGGTGGCAATCGGTGAGGTTGCGTTGAGGCAACGCTACCAGTTGTGCAGGCGTGGCCGTCTGATCACTACCTACCGCGAGTTGGTCCAGAATAACCCTAGGGTTTAGCTGGTTCGCTCTATAATTAGTTAGGGGTAGAGTGGGAATTATAATTAGGATAAGTAGGGGGAGACACCTGTTGACGGTCCTTAAACACCTGTTTTACCGTCAACATTTGACCCTAAAGTTCACCAAAAAGGCATGAAATGTAGTCAAATAGGTTTCAAACTAACCAAATTCCACATGTCCATAGAATTTTATTTGAATGCAGGATTTGAACCAAATTTGGACATTTGGACCCACCAGGAGCCAAGCCCACTCAGCAGGGCCCAAATGGGCCTAAGGGGTGGCGCCCGCCAGCCCTAGGTGGCGCCCGCCACCTCTACGTGGCGCTCGCCACTTGGGTTGGCCCAAGTGCCACCACCTGCCATGTCACCGATCCGTGTGACCTCCCCAAGGCCAAATCCTGGCCCTTGGTCACTAGGTCAGTGGCATCGGACGGCTCAGGGAGGAGTGGCGTGGATCAAGGCTGAATGTCGGTTGCTAGGACATGCAACCGACCTCCAAACCGCCTTGGACAACCACCTGGATGCCGTTGAAGCAGAGGCGGTTCATCCAACGGCCAGGGAGCTCGCGGCCGCCAGTAGGGGTGGCGCCCGCCACCTGACCTAACCCTAGGTCGGTTAGCTTCCCACTATAAGAACCCCCCTCACTCATTTGGGCTATAAATACCCCTCTGAGGCACCTCTTCATTCACACCCAAGAGTACCATCACTTCCAAGAGAAGCAAAACAAGAGAAGCAAGTGAGAGTTAGGTTAGAAGCTTAGAGAGCTTAGGCAAGTAGGTAGCTAGTAGAGCAAGGCATCTTCGCCCTCGCGGTAGCGCTGCTCAAGGGTCAGCTCAAGAGTAGAGGCGTGCGAGTGATCGGTTCTGGAGCTGGGAAGAGTCTTCCTTCATCTCCAGTTCAGGTTTTGCTCTTGTTACTCAAGCATTTACTACATTCTAGTTCATCATTTCAAGTATTACTTTATTCTACTTATCAGTATTGAGTGGTATACTTGATTGATTGCTTGAGTGCCTAGCTATCCTACAGATCAATTCACTTAGCCATAGTAGTTAATCTCTAGTGAGCTTAGTGTTTGATCTTTGCCAATAGGTTGCTTAGTTAGTTTAGTGTTTATCTTATTAAGTCAAGTATTTGCTCTGACGTCCGCAAGGGTGTCTCTATTCAAAGCTAGGATAGAGATAGTTAGAATATAGTTAAGCGTGGTGCTTAGTTATAGACTTACCTTCAGATACGGCTGGACCCCCGGATAGCTGTGGTAGCAAGCAGGTGGTGACAGCCCTGTGCGCCTTGAATTCCACCACGTAGTTGGCCCAGTTTAACAGTAAGGCTCATTGTGCTAGCGTTCAACCTAAGTAAGTGGTAAAGGCTAGTACGCCTCGATACTTGACAAGATAGGAATAAAACTTTACTCAACTTAGTTACTTTATTGTCTTTTGCCTGCCTTGCTTCGTAACTGTCTCGCTTCATAGTTATCTTGCTTTGTAGTTATCTAGGATTAGTTATTACTAGCTAGTTAGTTATCATTAGTTATCCTTAGTTACCCCCCTATCTATCTAGTTATCCACCTTACCTTAGCCATCTATTTCATCCTTACCTATCCACCCATATATTCTTTCTAGCCTTTCATCTTCCCTTCTCCCCTTTTCCTTTTTCTCTTTTCTTCGACTCTCATTCCCTCCTTGACTCGACTCATACACCAACCTAGCCTTCCCTTGGGATCAAATAAATCGACACCTGGTACTCCCAGGCGAAGTGCTACTACGATAGTTTTGTGCGCTTGCAGAATCTCCTCCTGGTAGATTGCATTCTCGCTAGCTAGCTCCTACTGGTGTCGGGACTGACAACCCCGCTTGGCATTAGTAGATAGCTACTTTAGTTACCCTATCCTAGGTGTAGCTAAGAACTACCAACAAGCATTTCTGGCGCCGTTGCCGGGGAAGGCAATCGGTGTATCGGTTGAGTCCGTGTTGAATTTATCTTCGCTTAAGCTCCCGCCTAGCGAACACCATCTTACCCCATTCTTTCTTTCCTTAGTTCTTCTTATCTTTTTCCTTCATCTTCTTCAACTTCTTTCTTTCTTATCTCGTTCTATCTTCACGATGGCCAACAAGACCATTCGTGAATTTTCTGCTCCTTCTGTCGCTAATGTAGCGATAGGACCAGACATGATCGATGCTAAACTCAATTTTGAGTTGAAACCGGCTCTGATCACGATGGTCCAAGCTAGCCCGTTCTGTGGCAAGGCTCATGAGGATGCCAATGCTCACCTCCAACAATTTTTGGAGATTTGCGGCACCTTCACCATTAAGGGGATAACCCAAGAAGCCATCCGTCTTCGTCTCTTTCCTTTCTCTTTGCTAGGAAAAGCGAAGCAATGGTTCTATACCGATCGCAACGTTGTAGACACATGGGACAAGTGTTCCAATGCTTTTCTCGCCAAATTCTTTCCTATGGGCAAGACGAATGCTCTTCGCAACAAAATCTCTAGCTTTACGCAACAAGTCGAGGAATCTATTCCCGAGGCTTGGGAGAGGTTGCAAGAGTATGTCGCTGCTTGTCCGCACCACGGTATGGAGGACTGGCTATTGATCCAGAACTTCTACCATGGCCTAACCCCACTCTCTAGAAGCCATTTGGATGCCGCCTCCGGCGGTGCATTCTTTTCTCTGAATGTTGCAGATGCTAAGGCTCTCATAGAGAAGATGGTGTCGAACCAAGGATGGAATGACGAAAGACTACAGCCCCGTAAGCGAGGTATGCATTCCCTTAAGGAGGCCGACATGATCATGGCCAAGATGGACCTGCTGGCAAAGAAGCTGGACAACTGTGTGAAAGGTCCTAATTGGCTAGGGGGGGGGTGAATAGCCTAATTTAAAAATTCTACAAAGCACTAGAGCAATTTGTTAGATAATAACAAAGCGATAAATGCGGTTGCTCTAGCTCTATGTCAAATGCAAGCCACCTATTTTCAAGTCTAGTTAATTATGATCTCTAGGGCACACAAGGACTAAGTCACTACTTTACTAAACTAGTGAGCTACACAAGAGAGCTAGCAAGACTAAACTAGCTATACTAGCAAGGCTACTACTATTATTAACAAGGGAAACAAGTTACTCTATAACAAGTATGAACAAAGGAATACAAAAGAGTGGTAGTGTGATTTTACCGAACCGGGCAAGTGAAGATAATTGATATCACAATGGAATGCCAGTCACCAAGGGACACAATATGAACACGAGATTTATCCCCGAGGTTCACGTGCTTGCCGGCACGCTACGTCCTCGTTGTGTCGACCAAGGCTTCGTGGTTCGGTGGCTTATCGGTATCACACACCGAGCTCTCCACAAGAGCGCCACAAGAACCTACCCCAAGCAATGGTAACTCAATGACACGCGCAATTTACTAGGAGTTACCTTTGGCTCTTCGCCGGGGAGGTACAAGCCCCTCACAAAGTCGTTGGGATGGCCACGAACAATCACCAACTCGTGCCGATCCTCCTCTGCTGCCACCAAGCCGTCTAGGCACCGGCAAGTGCCAAGAGTAAAAAGAAATCCGCAGCAACAATCACCAAGATGCCTCTAGAATGCAAGAACACAATGCAAGCTCTTGGTTTCACTCGATCTCACTTGGATTAGCACTAACAATCAAAGAGATCGGAGGGAGGGATTAGATCTTGCTCAAGAGGATGTTCAAGAGGTTAGAAAGTCAAGAGAGAACTCCCACTAGCCGGCCACGACCTATATATAGGGAGGAGAGGACGGCAGCTCGACCTCCACCTTTCTGCGCTTGGTCGGTAGTACCGACACCTCCTGGGCGGTACTACCGGCTTAGTCAAACTAGCCGTTTACTCACAACCCGCTGAAAAAGGCGAAGCACCGACTCTTGGTCGGTACCTCCGAGGTCGGTAGTACCGGCCCTATGGCGGTACCACCGACAGGCTAAACTGGGGACTTGCACAGAGATTTCCCAGACAACTTCCTGACCTCGGTACTTCCGAGGGCGGTAGTACCGACATAATGGCGGTACTACCGCCAGGCCAAAACTGGCTGCTTCCAGAGAGTTCTGCGGAAAACAAGCTACTACCGACCTTGCATCGGTACCACCGCGGGCGGTAGTACCGAGGTAATGGCGGTACTACCGCTAGGCCATTTTCAAAACCTACAGAGAGCACTGCAAAACGCCCCATGGCCACGGTATCACCGACCATCCGGTCGGTACCACCGCCGGCGGTAGTACCGAGGTAATAGCGGTACCACCGCCAGGCCAAAAACCCTTCGGTACAGAGAGGTCTGCACGCTGCATCCTTGGGCGGTACCACCGACAACCCAGGGTCGGTACCACCGACAACACACAGAAAACTTCATTTTCTTCCCTGTGTTGATCCAAAACAACTCCAACAACTTCTCCTTTGCAAAAGTGCTGACACCAACAAGTGTACAACATCATGTGCATGTGTGTTAGCATTTTCAAAACATTTTTCAAAGGATTTATCGCCTCATTTTAGATATGACATATGCAAATGCAACTAGAGGCAACTTGATAACCATATACTATGAATTTCTCCTCTTGATAGTACGGCTATCTACCCTAAATACACTCACACCCTCTATGGTGTCTTGAGTGCCAAAAACAAAAGAGCCTATTGGTTATACCTTTGCCTTGAGCTCTTTTATTTTCCTCTTTCTTCTTTTCTTCTAGTGAAGATATGGACCATCTTACGACCAATCACTTGATCATTGCATCACATGTCCATCATCATGCTTCACTTGAGCCATGGACCACCTTTTGCTAATCAAGCACTTAATGACAAAGGTTAGTCCAATGGGTTTCATCAATTATCCAAAACCAAACTTGGGCTTTCAATCTCCCCCTTTTTGGTAATTGATGACAACCCTCATACAAGATATTATGATAAAGATTTGAGACACCAAGGTAGTATTTACTCCCCCTACATATGTGCTATAGAGTTTGGTTCGAGGTTCGGCACATATGCATGGATATAAAATTTTGGGTGAGCAATTACTAACTTGTGATACTAAGGTTTAAAGAATGGACCTTTGAAGCGCGATACCAATCGGAGTGCAAAACTCATGATCATCCTTAGCACCATAATGAACTAGATACAACTTGTAAGCCAACTTTTAAGCAAATATATTGGCAAAAATGTTAAATTTCAAAAGTCTAGTTCTACCCTATGCATGCTAGTACTTCATTTCATCATTCAAGTTCTAGTCTAGCAAGCAACACACAAGAGAGATACTACTTGAAAACACAAACTAATGCAAGACAATGCAAGCAAGCATATGTAAGATGCACATTGCAAATGCATTCAATCAAGTTCATAGGCTTGCTCCCCCTACTTGTGTGCTTAACAAATTTTATCCCTTTCTTTTCATAAATCTTTCTCATTGTGCAACTTCTTCTCCCTTTTTGCATATCTTTTATGCCATTTTTCTCCCCCTTTGTCATCAATGACCACAAAAGGTGAGTTTTTCATTTGTAAAGCATGGGAGTAGAAATTGATCAAATTGGGGTTCAACTATAAACAATTGCATACCATATATAGCACGGTTTGCTCTAGAGTAAGCTTCTTCACACATCTTGCAATGGTTATCTTACTCATGTCGGTTATATACTTCAATGCTCATGTTTATAGTCAAACACTAGGATTGCAAGCCCATAAACATGTCATATGCCACCACTAGATCATAACAATCATAGAAGCAATAGTGGTACCATACCAACATCAAAGTCATTTGATTTTCAATGAATGAGGTCCAAAACCTACTAGATATGCCTAGATGCTCTAAACAAGTCCTTAGCAAGGTATGAGATGCAAATGTCAAACAATAATACCTTTGCTTTGGCTTGGAGGAGAGGCAAGTCATATAAGTGGGGTGCATTATCAACACATATTTGAGAAATCTAGTATGTTCAACTCATTCCTTAGCATGCAAAACCTCTTCTCATCAAGTGGCTTAGTGAATATATCCGCAAGTTGATCATCGGTCCCAACACTCTCAATAGATATATCTCCCTTTGTTGATGATCTCTAATGAAGTGGTGCCTAATGTCAATGTGCTTGGTTCTTGAATGTTGCACCGGGTTGTTTGTGAGCTTCACCGCACTTTCATTGTCACATAGCAATGGCACTTGTTTGAATTTTATTCCAAAGTCCTTCAAGGTTGCCCTCATCCATAGGAGTTGTGCACAACAACTACCGGCACTAATGTATTCGGCTTCGGCGGTAGAGAGTGCCACACTATTTTGTTTCTTTGAAGACCAAGATACAAGTGACCTTCCCAATAATTGACATGTGCCCGATGTGCTCTTTCTATCAATCTTGCAACCCGCATAATCGGAATCGGAGTACCCAATTAATTCAAAGTTTGCTCCTTTGGGGTACCACAACCCAACATTTTGTGTAGCCTTCAAGTACCTCAAGATTCTCTTTGTTGCCTTCAAATGACTCTCTCTTGGAGAAGCTTGGAATCTTGCACACATGCACACACTAAACATGACATCCGGCCTTGAAGCGGTCACATAGAGTAAGCTTCCAATCATAGACCGATACAACTTTTGATCCACCATGTTGCCACTAGCATCACCATCCAAGTGTCCATTTGTTCCCATTGGTGTATTAATAGCTTTTGCATCATTAAGACCAAACTTCTTGAGCATATCTTTGATGTACTTGCCTTGACTCACGAAAGTACCATTCTTCATTTGCTTGATTTGAAGACCAAGGAAGTAACTAAGCTCTCCAATCATGGACATTTCAAACTCTTTTGCCATCATATTTCCAAACTCTTCACAAAAATCTTGGTTGGTTGAGCCAAATATGATATCATCAACATAGATTTGCAACACAAACAAGTCATTCCCTATCTTCTTGGTGAAGAGAGTGGTGTCAACCTTTCCCATTTTGAACCCTTTGGATAGAAGGAAATTCCTCAATCTTTCATACCATGCCCTTGGAGCTTGCTTTAAGCCATACAATGCTTTTCTCAACTTGTAGACATGGTTGGGCTTCTTTTCATCTTCAAAACCGGGAGGTTGCTCAACATATACCAACTCATTGATGTAGCCATTGAGAAATGCACTCTTTACATCCATTTGATATAGCTTGATGTTATGAGCACAAGCATAAGCTAATAGGATTCTAATTGCTTCCAATCGTGCAACCGGTGCATATGTCTCTCCAAAGTCAAGCCCTTCAATTTGAGTGTAACCTTGTGCTACCAATCTTGCTTTGTTTCTCACCACTAGGCCATCTTGATCTTGCTTGTTGCGGAATACCCATCTAGTACCAATAACATTATAGCTCTTAGGCCTCTCAACCAATTCCCAAACTTCATTTCTTGTGAAGTTGTTTAGCTCTTCATGCATGGCATTAACCCAATCAACATCCTTCAAAGCTTCTTCAATCTTGGTTGGTTCAATAGTTGACACAAATGAATAGTTCCCACAAAACATTGCCAATCTTGATCTTGTTTGAACACCACTTTGAATGCCACCAATAACCAAATCTAAGGGATGATCTCTTGCTATACTTGAAGGTTGAAGCACTTGATTCGCATTGCTTGTACTCGGTTGATCCGCTTGTTGCACATTGGGAGATGATGAACTAGCCACTTGTTGATTTTGTACTTGAGAATCACTATCTTGCTCATTTGGGATGGTGACCACTTGCTCTTTGTCATCTTCAACATCAATCACTTCTCTTGGCCTAATATCACCAACATCCATGTTCTTCATTGCATTCACCAAATGAGTGCCTCTCACATCATCTAAGTTCTCATTTTCATCTTGAGATCCATTGGTTTCATCAAATTCTACATCATGAACTTCTTCAAGTGTTCCACTAGCCAAGTTCCATACTCTATATGCTTTGCTTGTAGTTGAATATCCAAGTAGGAACCCTTCATCACATTTCTTGTCAAACTTGCTCAATCTTGTGCCCTTCTTCAATATATAGCACTTGCAACCAAATACTCTAAAGTATGCAATATTGGGCTTTCTTCCATTCAATAGCTCATATGGTGTCATTTCCAACATAGGATGGCAATATAGTCGGTTGCTAGAGTAGCAAGCCGTGTTGATAGCTTCGGCCCAAAAGGATTGACTCACATTGTATTCACTAAGCATGGATCTTGCCATATCAATCAAGGTTCTATTCTTTCTTTCAACTATCCCATTTGATTGAGGAGTGTACTTTGCCGAGAATTGATGCCTAATGCCAAAATCATCACATAGCTCTTCAATTCTTGTGTTCTTGAACTCACTCCCATTGTCACTTCTCACTTTCTTGATAGTTGTCTCAAACTCATTTTGACTTCTCTTGACAAAAGATTTGAATGTAGCAAATGTTTCACTTTTGTCACCAAGAAAGAATACCCATGTGTATCTAGTGAAGTCATCCACAATCACATAACCATATTTATTGCCACCAATGCTAGTGTATGTAGTTGGCCCAAATAAATCCATATGCAATAGCTCAAATGCTTTAGTAGTGCTCATTTCACTTTTCATAGGGTGAGTATTTCCAACTTGTTTGCCGGCTTGACAAGAGCTACAAAGTTTATCCTTCTCAAACACAACATCTCTCAAGCCCTTAACTAAGTCATATTTGATCAATCTATTTAGTTGCTTCATCCCAACATGACCAAGCCTTCTATGCCATAGCCAACCCATACTAGACTTAGTGATCAAGCATGTTGTCAATTGAGTTTCCTTTGCATCAAAATCAACTAAGTATAGGTTTCCATATCTAAATCCTTTGAATGCTAGGTTGGTTCCATCATTACTAGTGATCATCACATTATCAACACCAAAGTTGCAATTGAAACCAAGATCACATATTTGAGCTATCGATAGCAAGTTGAAGTTCAAGCTCTCTACTAGCAAGACATTTGAGATGCTCAAGTCATTGGATATTGCAATCTTACCAAGTCCCTTGACCTTGCCTTCACTATTGTCCCCAAATGTGATGCTATCCACTTTGAAGTCTTCTTCATTTGTGTTGATTGAGTTGAACATTCTAGAATCCCCGGTCATATGTTGAGTACACCCACTATCAAGCACCCAATGCCTTCCTCCGGCTTTGTAATTGACCTACAAGAAGATTCAATGCTTAGGTACCCAAATCTTGTTGGGTCCTCCAAGGTTAGTGACTAAGCTCTTAGGTACCCAAATGGCTTTCTTCTTTGAGCCCTCCTTAGGTGTACCAACAAACTTAGCTCTTACACTATTAACACCCTTGTAAAGCACATAACAAGAATCAAACTTAATTGATTTACCAAGGTTGGTTGGTTTGTTCTTGTTTAGGTTCTTTTTATAGCAATTATGCTCGGTATGCCCGGATTGCTTGCAATTTATGCAATAGCGTCCATTGCCCTTCACAAAACTAGTCTTGTGAGGAGCAAAGGCCGCCTTGCCCTTCTTGGGGGTATAGCCAATCCCTTCTTTCTCATGGGAAAATCTTTGGCCACCCAAGCACTTAAGCAAGCGGGCATCTCCACCATAGGCTTTGCCTAAGGCACAAGTGAGCTTATTCACCTCTTTCTTTAAGGTTTCATTTTCCACTATTAATGATGCATCACAAGTAAAACCATCTTTTATGTTTGAGTTAGATGCATCAGTGGAGCATGAACTAGATGAAGCATTGGGAGGTGCAATGACAATAGGTGTGTAAGATGTTTCATTGATTAAGTCACATGTTATACCTATGTCACATGTTTGAGCAAAGTCCTCAATCTTGGTTTGAGTGAGGAGAGAGGAGTGGGCTTCTTCAAGCCTAGTGTGAGCTTTATCAAGCTTCTCATGGGCTACCTCTAGCCTCTCATGAGTTAGCTTGAGCTCATCAAGAGATTGCTCAAGAAGGCTAACCTTCATGCGCAATTCCTTGCACTCCTTCCTCTTCTTCTCAAAGCAAGCATGAGCTTGCTCAAACATGTCCATAAGTTCTTCATTAGTGTATTCATTTTCATTATCATCATCATCACTCTCATCATAGGAAGGTACCTTGGATGGCCTTGCCATCAAGCATGTAGATGGAGTGTCAAAGATAGAAGGCTTTTTGTTGATAGCAATACTTGCAAGTGCCTTCTTCTTCATCTTGTTGTGCTCTTCATCATCACTATCGGATGATGCATCACTATCCCATGTCACAACATAGGATCCACCTTTCTTTTTCTTGGTGAAAGAGAGCTTCTTCTCCTTCTTTTCCTTCTTGTCCTTCTTCTTCTTTGCTTCATCATCATTGTCACTATTTTGAGGACAATCGGCTATCATGTGATCTTCACTCTTGCACTTATAGCATCTTCTCACATAGCCCTTGTTCTTGTTGTTGTCCCTTCTCTTTCTTGCACCATAGCCTTTCTTCTTCATGAATCTTCCAAACTTCCTTACTAGAAGTGCCATGGCCTCATCATCATCACTAGAATCTTCATCTTCACTATCACTTGATTCTAGCTTTGCCTTGCCCTTGCTCTTGCTCTTGGATGAAGAAGTGGCTTTGAATGCCAAGCTCTTCTTCTTCTCCTCTTCCTTCACCTCCTCAACATCACCACCATCATTGTATTGATCTTCGGTCATTACATCACCAAGGACTTCATTTGGGGTCACATTTTGCAATCCTCCTCTCATGATGATGGTCCTCAATGTCTTGAATCGCTTGGGCAAGCAACTCAAGAACCGGTGGGTGAAGTCTTCATCCTTCACTTTCTCTCCCAAACTCTTGAGATCATTTATGATGCATTGGAGTCTATAGAACATCTCCGGGATTGTTTCATCCTCTTTCATCTTGAAGCTTGTGAGCTTATCTTTGAGCATGTACAATTTGGCACTTTTTACCGTTGAAGTGCCCTCATATGTTTCTTCTAGTCTTGCCCATACTTCACTTGCCTTCTCAAGATCTTTGATTTGCTCAAACACTTTTGGATCAATGCCATTGTATATAGTGTTGAGCGCCATTGTGTTGCATTGCTTGCTTTCACGCTCTCTAGGGGTGGGGTCTTCTTCATTGACAATAACATAACCATCTTGTGTGACCTCCCACACCCTATCATTGATGGAGCCAAGGTACATCTTCATCTTTCTCTTCCAATAATCAAAAGATGACCCATCAAAGTACGGTGGTTTGCCCCCAACATGGTTGAACACAATTTGAGCCATATTTGCACCGTAGGTTGTTAAGCCTTTGAATCAAACGGTGTTTGGCTCCGATACCACTTGAAAGGTCCTAATTGGCTAGGGGGGGGGGGGGTGAATAGCCTAATTTAAAAATTCTACAAAGCACTAGAGCAATTTGTTAGATAATAACAAAGCGATAAATGCGGTTGCTCTAGCTCTATGTCAAATGCAAGCCACCTATTTTCAAGTCTAGTTAATTATGATCTCTAGGGCACACAAGGACTAAGTCACTACTTTACTAAACTAGTGAGCTACACAAGAGAGCTAGCAAGACTAAACTAGCTATACTAGCAAGGCTACTACTATTATTAACAAGGGAAACAAGTTACTCTATAACAAGTATGAACAAAGGAATACAAAAGAGTGGTAGTGTGATTTTACCGAACCGGGCAAGTGAAGATAATTGATATCACAATGGAATGCCAGTCACCAAGGGACACAATATGAACACGAGATTTATCCCCGAGGTTCACGTGCTTGCCGGCACGCTACGTCCTCGTTGTGTCGACCAAGGCTTCGTGGTTCGGTGGCTTATCGGTATCACACACCGAGCTCTCCACAAGAGCGCCACAAGAACCTACCCCAAGCAATGGTAACTCAATGACACGCGCAATTTACTAGGAGTTACCTTTGGCTCTTCGCCGGGGAGGTACAAGCCCCTCACAAAGTCGTTGGGATGGCCACGAACAATCACCAACTCGTGCCGATCCTCCTCTGCTGCCACCAAGCCGTCTAGGCACCGGCAAGTGCCAAGAGTAAAAAGAAATCCGCAGCAACAATCACCAAGATGCCTAGAATGCAAGAACACAATGCAAGCTCTTGGTTTCACTCGATCTCACTTGGATTAGCACTAACAATCAAAGAGATCGGAGGGAGGGATTAGATCTTGCTCAAGAGGATGTTCAAGAGGTTAGAAAGTCAAGAGAGAACTCCCACTAGCCGGCCACGACCTATATATAGGGAGGAGAGGACGGCAGCTCGACCTCCACCTTTCTGCGCTTGGTCGGTAGTACCGACACCTCCTGGGCGGTACTACCGGCTTAGTCAAACTAGCCGTTTACTCACAACCCGCTGAAAAAGGCGAAGCACCGACTCTTGGTCGGTACCTCCGAGGTCGGTAGTACCGGCCCTATGGCGGTACCACCGACAGGCTAAACTGGGGACTTGCACAGAGATTTCCCAGACAACTTCCTGACCTCGGTACTTCCGAGGGCGGTAGTACCGACATAATGGCGGTACTACCGCCAGGCCAAAACTGGCTGCTTCCAGAGAGTTCTGCGGAAAACAAGCTACTACCGACCTTGCATCGGTACCACCGCGGGCGGTAGTACCGAGGTAATGGCGGTACTACCGCTAGGCCATTTTCAAAACCTACAGAGAGCACTGCAAAACGCCCCATGGCCACGGTATCACCGACCATCCGGTCGGTACCACCGCCGGCGGTAGTACCGAGGTAATAGCGGTACCACCGCCAGGCCAAAAACCCTTCGGTACAGAGAGGTCTGCACGCTGCATCCTTGGGCGGTACCACCGACAACCCAGGGTCGGTACCACCGACAACACACAGAAAACTTCATTTTCTTCCCTGTGTTGATCCAAAACAACTCCAACAACTTCTCCTTTGCAAAAGTGCTAACACCAACAAGTGTACAACATCATGTGCATGTGTGTTAGCATTTTCAAAACATTTTTCAAAGGATTTATCGCCTCATTTTAGATATGACATATGCAAATGCAACTAGAGGCAACTTGATAACCATATACTATGAATTTCTCCTCTTGATAGTACGGCTATCTACCCTAAATACACTCACACCCTCTATGGTGTCTTGAGTGCCAAAAACAAAAGAGCCTATTGGTTATACCTTTGCCTTGAGCTCTTTTATTTTCCTCTTTCTTCTTTTCTTCTAGTGAAGATATGGACCATCTTACGACCAATCACTTGATCATTGCATCACATGTCCATCATCATGCTTCACTTGAGCCATGGACCACCTTTTGCTAATCAAGCACTTAATGACAAAGGTTAGTCCAATGGGTTTCATCAATTATCCAAAACCAAACTTGGGCTTTCACTGTGAAAAGATGAACCAACAAGAGAGTGTCCAATCTCTGGAATCCTACATGACTTGTGAAGTCTGTGGAGAAACCAGACATTCTGGGAACCACTGCCCCAAGCTACATGAAGATTTGAACTTCATCAACAACAGTAACGGCTTCCGTCAACAGAATCAAGGATGGAATTAGCCTGCAAACTCTCAAGGTAACAATTCATTCCCCCGCTCTAATTTTCATAATTCTGATGATTTCTCGTTCTTAAAGAATTTAGTTTACTCGCAAGGTAGAACTACTGAATTTTTGAATAAGAAATTAATGTCGAATGATAAAGCCCTTGAGAATATAAATGCTAAATTGGAAGATTTCTCATCTGTTCTGAAAAATCAACTTAGCTTTAATAAGATGTTAGAAACCCAATTAGCTCAACTTGCTGCTATCATACCATCTTTTGAATCTGGCAAAATTCCTGCTAAACCTAACATGGAAACTGCTAATAGGGTTGAAATAAAGTATTTTAACTATTATGAAGATCAAACCATGACTGTTAAAAAGGGTGATCCTGGTAGTCCCATAATTAGATGCTCAATCTTTGGTGAAGTCTTTAAAAATGCCATGTGTGATTTAGGATCGAGTGTGAACATTTTATCTAAAGATTTCTATGAAAACTCGTTCTTTCCACCCATGTCATCCACATCTGCCTATGTTGTGCTAGCTGATCAATCCACTTGCTATGTAGAAGGAATTGTTAATGACTTACCTGTTCATATTAGAGGTTCCTATGTTCCTGCTGATTTTATAATACTAGATATGGGAAATAGGAATGATGTGCCTCTAATCTTAGGTAGACCCTTCTTGAACACTGTTGATGCCTGCATATATGTGGGAAGTGGTAAAATTCAAATGACATTAGGAGGGAGGAAGGAAATATTCTCCTTCTCCCGTGGTCCCGCATATGCCGCTAACATGCAGGAAACAAAACCCATTCGTACCAAGAAGAGGCGCCCAAGAACAGGGTGGAGCAGAAAGAGAGAAACACCTCCTGAGTTGTGTGATTCACATAACAAGGGAGAGGTGCCAAAAGAAGAAGAACCCGATGGAGTACTAAGAGAAGAAGTGCCCAAGGAAGAAGATCCACCCGATAAGGATGAAATTCCATGGACCTAAGGTATGGTTTTATTTTTAATTTTTCCCTTCAATTTTCCTTTTTTCGAATAAATAACATATGTCATGCATGAAACTAAAAAAAATCACTAGTTATCATTAGTTATATGCATAGGTATATGTTAACTTAGTTAGAATAATAAAATATCATAATAGGATAGTTTCCCTTTTCACAACATTAGAACAAGAGCTCCGACTGAGAAGAAGAAGATCTTTCACCAAGCAAGAAGCCAGCTTGGGGGAGACTCCCGCTCCGATAAGGTATGTCTCAAGCCTACACTTTACATTCAGTTCTTAAATTCTATATATTTTGAATGTCGCATGCTTGCCTAAATAACCACTCCATGAATAAAACTGATAATATCTGCTTAAACAAGTTGAAACCTGAATAAGATTTGAAATATGCCATGCAAATGCTATTGTTATGGTTTGAATAACTGGTCTTATCTAAGTTGTAGCTTTTGTGGGTTGCACATGCTTTAACTGAAATCATGCTTAGTGAATAAAGTTAGTAAGAAACGGAGTAATTCTTTAAACTTGCTAAGGTGAAATTAGGACCTAATCTGGAGGATTTCTTTTAAAAATTATGAAAACCTTGCTAAAAGTTCCTCCTAGATTTTTATCCCATCCCACCACCAGCCAAATATTGGTTAGTCATTAGTCAAAACTACAAAGAGCTTTGTTTGTGTTGAGCTTTGTTAGACCTCATAGATCTTAGTAGAGAAGCTTATCATATCTTTTGAATCAAGATTCACATACACCCACCATAATTTGCCTACTTTCCACTTTGGAAGATTGCAACCACCAAATAAATTGCTTATTCTCTACACCGGAGATATGCAATACCCTGCCAAACATCCCATTGCTAGCCTTATGCTTATTCCTACACTGGGAATAAGCATTTCTCCCTCTTCCCCTTTTTCATTTCAAAAATCCTTTCCTATATATGTCTAGGGAAATCTAGAGCTAAAAGAGAGAGAGAGAAAATAAGCAAAGTAGCTCAAGAAAGGACTATGTCCTGAAAAAAAAAGTGAGCAAAGTATCTCAAGAGAGGACTATGTCCTAAGAAAATGTGAGGACACATCTTTTGTCTACTCACTTTGTATCCAAAAAAAAAGAGAGAGAATTATCATTAGCTCTAGACCCCAAAAATTAACTAGGAAGGATTACGAAATATCTCTCTATACACTTCCACATAACCACACATGCACATCTTAGATCAATTTTAATGATTTGCTGCTCCTTATGATCTGAGTGTCTAGCTTAGCAATAAACATCAGACAATTTGCTCATGGTTCTTAGCCTACCTATAACTCCACATATCATTCTTTAGAAATAGGAGAGGCTACATTTTGGCCTAAGTGAGGATTTAAACACCATTGAGTGATTGAGTGAATCTTGGAGGATTAAGCAAGTTGTTATCTTTTGAAAACCTTGAAAAACCTCTCGACAGAATCCTAGTCAAACCTAAGCAAGATAAAAGTTTCCTATCTACTGCTTTATTTCACTCTTGCATGTTTGAAGTGAAAAACTATAAGCCCCACATTGCTATGATTTATGATACATGCTAAGTTATTTCTCACTATACAATATGCACTTGCAGACATCTTAAGTTGCTATCCATTTCATGCTCAATGCTTAAACCGCATTGTTGCTCGAGGACGAGCAATAGGTTAGCTTGGGGGAGCTTGTTGACGGTCCTTAAACACCTATTTTACCGTCAACATTTGACCCTAAAGTTCACCAAAAAGGCATGAAATGTAGTCAAATAGGTTTCAAACTAACCAAATTCCACATGTCCATAGAATGTTATTTGAATGCAGGATTTGAACCAAATTTGGACATTTGGACCCACCAGGAGCCAAGCCCACTCAGCAGGGCCCAAATGGGCCTAAGGGGGGTGGCGCCCGCCACCTCTAGGTGGCGCCCGCCACCTCTAAGTGGCGCCCGCCACTTGGGTTGGCCCAAGTGCCACCACCTGCCATGTCACCGATCCGTGTGACCTCCCCAAGGCCAAATCCTGGAGATTTTGAGGAAGTGAGACCGTAATTTCACTGTTGTAGCGTGTGGTAGCCACACGGTTGCAGATCGATGACTTGATTCGCGTTTTGTTCGTGTTCTTCGCGTTCTTCGTTTCTCCGCGATTTTCCCGTCACTCGATCTCCCTCTCTACTGCGTCTTTGCGAAATCCGTTTGAATCAACTTGTTCTTTATAGTGAGGAGATCATTTCCATCGAAGGAATTCATCTAACTCCTCACGAACAAGTAGATCGGGTTGATTTCGTTTTCGTGGCGATTTTTCGTTCATACTTCTCCCCTTTCAATTTCCCTTTGATTAAATCGATTTGAGCGGATGATTTCTTGGGGATAGTCTCCTAACTACCTCTCGAACATCCTCTCCAAGTTTGGGACCAAGGGATTTTGGTTTGGATCGATTTGGAGAAGTTTTGGGAGAAGGGCGACCGAAATCGCCCTCTCTGCAAGGTCGCGGACAGTCCGCGCCTGGTACCGCGGACAGTCCGCGCATCGGGACCAAGCCTGTTCAGTGGCTGCGTGTCCCGGTGAAATGTGCCGAAATTTGACCGGCGGACAGTCCGCCATTGTGATCCTCGGACAGTCCGGGATCACTCAGGGAGGTTCGAGCAGGGTTGCTGTTTCTGGTGTTTGGCCCGCGGACAGTCCGCCAACCCCTCGCGGACAGTCCGCAGTAGGGGCGGACAGTCCGGGATCCCAGGTCCGGACAGTCCACGAGTTGGCTGTTTGTTGCGGTTTGGTGCGTTTGCTCTTCCGGCTTCTTCGCTTGGTTTCCGGACTTTCCGTTTGGCCCTAGAGTTGATCAAGGAACCTCTCTAGGTATCTTTGCTACTTGTTAGCATAGGTATTTGGGGATTTCTCGACGTAGCCGTCTATCTACGTTCGGGACTTGATTTTTGAGGGTCGAACTTGTGCCGGTGCTTTTGACGTTTGGTTCGCTATCGCTTTGTGGTGCCTCGCTGTGATCCTAGGGATCATCCACCCTCTTCCAAGGGTCGTCGGCATCACGGTTTCGATCGAAGCTCTTGGGGTTGATTTTGGGGACAAAAGGCCAAAGTTTCGAGAGAAATTTTTGAGCTCCCATTCACCCCCCCTCTGGTCGCCTTGCTATTGCATTCTCGGTCCTTCAATTGGTATCAGAGCGGGTTAAGGATCTTCCACCTTAGCCGGTTCCAGATTCACAGAAGGCGACATGGATCGCGGCGTGGGCAAACCGCCGTTCTTTGATGGGACGAATTATGCGTATTGGAAGATACGCATGTCGGCCTATCTGCAGAGTATTGGTGCTTCCATTTGGGATATTTGCAACTCTGCCGATTACGTGGTCTTGGTTGCTCGTGTCACTCAGCGTCAGATCGATGAGCACGATGCCAATAGCCGAGCCCGTAATGCTCTTTTCTCATGTTTGAGCATGTCTGAGTTTGATCGCGTTTCTCACCTCGCTACGGCTCGGGAGATTTGGGCTACCCTCATGCGTTTCCATGAGGAAACCTCTCAAGTCAAAACCCGTCTCTACGAGTCGTTCAAGCGAGAGTATGAGAACTTTCGACATATGCCTGGCGAGAGCATAGAAAGTTTATTCGCTCGCTTTCAGGTGATTGTCAACAGGATGAGGGCTAACAAGGAGCTGTTGCCTTTCGATGATCATGAGAGAGCTTTGAAGCTTTTGCATATTCTTGATTGATCGGTGTGGGATTCCAAGGTTCAGGCGATCATCAAATCGCCTAACTATGAGACCCTCACGTGCGACGAGCTCTTCAGTATGCTCAAGTCCAGTGAGATTGACGTCATGGCGAGGGCTTCATATGAAAATCCTTCTGGCCCGTCGATGGCTTTGGTTTCTGGCTCTTCTGCTAACCCCTCTGGAGGCTTTGCACTCTCTTCTCTTCTTTCTGTCACAGAGGAGCAGCTGGAGTTCATGGGGGATGACGAGTTGGCATTGCTCGCCAACCGGTTCTCGTGGTTTCACAACAACCGCATGAACCGTCGCCACGGAGGAGGACGCTCGGGATGCTTCAAGTGCGGCGACCCCAACCACTTCATCGCCAATTGCCCGAAGAAGAACAAGCAGACCTTCAGCAAGGCGGATCATGGGCACAAGTACGACTCCGGGAAGCGCTAGGAGAAGTACGTCCCCACGAAGCACAAGCGGAAGGGCGGCTTCGAAAATGACTACATCAAGACGAAGTACTTGGAGAAGGCCCAAGCTGAGCAGCGTGCGTTCTTCGCCACGCTCAGCGACGTCGATGACTCGGATGACGACTCCGCTGCCTCAAGCGATGACGAGTCCGAGAAGAAGAAGAGGATCGAGAACAAGCTGAACGGCCTCTGCTTCTTCGCCGACGACGACGACTTCTGCACCATGGCCCTCGGCAAGGAGGTCGACGGCGAGCTAGAGGACATCCCTCGGAACGACGACGACGACGACGACACCTCTCAGGTATCTCGAACCCCCGACGAGCTTTCTGCTGAGGTCGAGAAGCTTACTGCCGCGCTCCTTAGTCAGGATAAGTTGCTTAGGCGTGCTGCTAGAGAGCGCAAGGAGTTTAGGCAGAAGTGGGAGGATACGGTGAAGGAACTTGAATCTGTCAAGTCCACCGTAGTTGTTACTGAGGAGGAGTGTGAGATGTGCTCCACACATGTGACTGACCTTCTCACCTTGAGAAGCAAGTATGCTGTGTTGGTAGGAGAGGTGGATGAGCTGAAGGCGAGATCTTTGCTGTTGGGTGCGTGCAAGTCCTGTGCGGGCTTGAAATCTGAGTTGGCAGAGAAGAATGCCAAGATTGTGTCTCTTGAAGAGGCCAACTCAGGTAGCACATGTGTGGCTAGGTGTGTTCTTTGTGAGGGTTTGGAGATGGAGATCGCTAATGTGAAGCATGACAAGATGCAAACCGAGGAGGAAAACACATACCTTCGGACCATCTTGTCATGGGTGTCTAGCGGTGAGCCACAGCTCGAGATGATGATCTCCCAATTCAAGCGAGCTGCTGGAGGTCTAGGTGTAGGTTTTGCTCCAGGTGTTGATGTTTCATCTTTCGGCAAGATTGGAGAGTCGAGTGGTCTTAACCCATGTGAGAAGCCTAACTCCACCACTACTCCCAAGCTTACCAATATTCCACCCAAAGAGCCTCTCAAGCCTAACACCAAGGATGGGGTCTTTGTTGAGCCTCCGAGAGCTCCACCCAAGAAACAATCATGGGCTCCCAAACCAAACCACCTCAAGAACAAGCTGGACACCATGCCACCCATCCAGGAGGAGCTTATGCCATAGATGCGCAAAGTGATCCACACCCACTACCGTGAGTACCAACAACCCCCTTTGAGAGTGGTGAGGTACCATTGTGAGCACTGTGGGAGAGATGGCCACTTGAGTGAGTTCTGTTTTCGGCGCAAGAGAGAGGCGCGCCGTGCAAAGGAGATGAACAACACGGACATGTACCATCCTTTCCATGATGTACATGTGCCGAGTGTTCAGAGGCGTGCTGCTAGGCCTAGAGGTCCAGAACCTCAAGTTCCTAGGCCTAGGCAGCGGAGAGGACGTGCCCGGCGGGAGCCTGCAGTTGTAGGCTATGGACCCCGTGGCGGTGGCTTTGTTGTAGAGCGTTTTCCCCCACCGTGTTTTGAGTATCGCGATGGACGCTCCTCCCTTAGCGGACCACGTTTTCCTCAACGTGGTGATCGCTCTTTCCGTAGGCGTGCTAGGAATGGTTTTTCTGCTAACCGTTCTTTTGAGCAGCCGGCTCAACACTGGTACTCTCCCTATTTCACTAACCCCAGTGTTGGACCGTATGCTCGGCCTATATCTTTTTATTGATGTAGGTGAAACGATTGGAGAACGTTTGGTTGGTGGATTCCGGTTGCTCGAGGCACATGACCGGAAACGCCAAGTGGTTCTCCAGTCTTAGTCTGGTTGCCGGAAAGGAGTTTATCACCTTCGGCGACAATAGCAAAGGTAGAGTGTTGTCTCGTGGGTCGGTGCGAGTTAATGAGCACTTTGTGTTGCGCGATGTTGCTCTTGTTTCTAACTTGCATTTTAACCTTCTTTCTGTTTCACAACTCTTTGATGACGACTATGAGATTCGTTTTAAGCCGAATCTCAGTCGTATTTTGGATCCTCAGGGCAATCTTGTTTGTGGGATTTCGCCCTTCGGGAAAGTCTTTCGTGCGGATTTCTCGGAGTCATTTGGAGTCTCTCGTTGTCTTTTGGCTGGACCTTCCTCCTCTGATCTTTGGAAATGGCATAGGAGACTAGGACATTTGAGCTTCGACTTGCTTGCAAGACTTAGTTCACTTGGCCTAATCCGAGGATTGCCCAAGTTGAGCATGGAGAAGGATCTTGTTTGCCATTCTTGTAGACATGGGAAGATGGTTGCCGCTCCCCACCATCCAGTGACTCAGGTCATGACTAAGCGCCCTGGAGAGCTTTTGCACATGGACCTTGTTGGTCCGGCTCGGGTGAGCTCGGTTGGGGGGAAATGGTATGTGCTTGTTGTTGTCGACGACTTTTCGAGATATTCGCGGGTTTTCTTTTTAGCTGAGAAAACTGAGACTTTCTCTTTTGCTCGCAATCTGATTTTGCGTCTTCAGAATGAGTTCCCTTTGAACTCAATGCGAGCTATTAGGAGTGATAATGGTTCCGAATTCAAGGATTCGGATTTTGAGAAGTTTTGTAACTCTTTGGGTTTAGAGCATCAATTTTCTTCTCCCTACACACCGCCACAGAATGGTGTTGTAGAAAGGAAGAATCGGACCCTTGTAGAGATGGCCAGGACGATGCTCGATGAGCATAGGACTCCTAGGCGATATTGGGCCGAAGCTATGAGCACTGCATGCTACATTTCCAATCGCATTTTTCTCCGAGCTTTCTTGAAAAAGACTTCTTATGAGTTGCGCTTTGGAAAACTGCCCAAAGTGAGTTATTTTAGAGTTTTCGGTTGCCATTGTTTTATACTCAAAAAGGGCAACTTGGACAAGTTTGAGTCTCGTTCTTCTGATGGTGTGTTTTCGGGTTATGGCGCTCATACTCGTGCTTATCGTGTACTTAACCTTGACACTAACCGAGTCATGGAGACATCCGATGTCACCTTCGACGAGACCATGGTTTGTCCTTCTTCTCGTTTTGAGCGTGCAGGTGATCATGAGGTTGGCGAGCCTCTTTTCGATGATGAAGAAGAGGGTGCTGAAGGGATGGATGACCCAGCACCTCCTCCACCTGCTGTGCCGCAAAGAGCGGCTTCTACTACGACTTACGGCCCCGATCCCTCTTCTTCGACTTGGGGGCCGTGGGATCCGCCACCTCGAGCGGTACCTTTTGTACCCGAGGAGGCACCAGCTGCTGTTGAGGGGGAGGCCACTTCGGCTCGGGAGGCGCCACGCCACATTCAGCGCCAACACCCGCCTCAACAGATGATCGGCAGCATCGGCGAACGCGTCACTCGGTCAAGGTCACAACAAATCTCTCACTTTGCTCATTCTGCATTTGTTGCTGATTTTGAACCCCGAGATGTTGGACACGCTTTGATGGATCCAGATTGAGTCAATGCCATGCATGAAGAGTTATAAAATTTTGAAAGAAATCAGGTTTGGGTTCTAGTTTCTCCTCCCTCTGAGTGTAACCCAATTGGGACAAAATGGGTTTTCAAAAACAAACAAGGAGAGGATGGTCATGTAGTGAGAAACAAGGCCAGACTTGTAGCCCAGGGGTATAGTGAGAAGGAGGGGATAGACTATGAGGAGACGTTTGCTCCCGTAGCACGTTTGGAGGCAATTAGGATACTCTTGGCTTTTGCTGCATCCAAAGGGTTTAAACTTTTTCAAATGGATGTCAAGAGTGCCTTCTTAAACGGCTACATAGAAGAGGAAGTATATGTGAGACAACCCCCCGGTTTCAAAAATGCAAAGTTTCCAAACCATGTTTTTAAACTTCACAAAGCTTTATATGGTTTGAAACAAGCCCCTAGTGCCTGGTATGATAGGTTGAAAACCTTTTTGCTTGCTAAGGGTTTTAAAATGGGATGTGTGGATAAAACGCTCTTTCTCCTCATGCAAGGCACTGATAATCTCTTGGTCCAGATTTATGTGGATGATATCATTTTTGGTGGTTCTTCTCACGCTTTGGTTGCCAAGTTTGCAGATACTATGAGCAGGGAGTTTGAGATGAGCATGATGGGCGAGTTGACGTTTTTCCTCGGATTGCAAATCAAGCAATCTCGAGAGGGAACATTTGTGCACCAGGGTAAGTATACCAAGGATATCTTGAAGAAATTCGATATGGGTGAGGCCAAGCCTCTTCCAACACCCATGTCGACCACGACGGCCCTGGATGTGGACAACGGACAAGGAGGGAGAAGCAGTGGACCAGAAGGAGTATCGGAGTATGATCGGGTTGCTGCTGTACCTGACGGCGACACGCCCGGACATTTACTTCGCGGTGTGTCTTTGCGCGCGATTTCAGTCGTCGCCGCGCACCTCTCACCGGCAGGCGGTCAAGCGCATTATGAGGTACTTATGCTTCACTCCTGAGTTTGGGATTTGGTATTCTGCTTCCTCCACCCTTTCCCTTTGTGGTTATTCCGATGCCGATTTTGCTGGTTGCCGCATTGAGCGCAAGTCCACCTCTGGGACTTGTCAGTTTATTGGTTCTTCTCTTGTATCGTGGTCTTCTCGCAAGCAGTCTAGTGTCGCCCAGTCTACCACAGAGGCTGAGTATGTTGCTGCGGCTAGCTGCTGTTCCCAGTTGCTTTGGATGATGGCCACTTTGCGTGATTTTGGTCTGAGCTTTTCTCGCGTTCCTTTGCTTTGTGACAGCACGAGTGCTATTAGCGTTGCTAAGAACCCCGTGCTGCACTCTAAGACCAAACACATTGATGTGCGCTTTCATTTTCTGCGAGACCACTATGAGAAGGGTGATATCGACCTTCGCCATGTCGATACTCATCATCAGTTGGCTGATATTTTCACCAAGCCTATGGACCAATCAACTTTTGCTAGGTTGAGAGGTGAGCTTGGTGTGTGTTTCCCCTTTTAGATGGGGGAAACATTTTGACTCTTGTACTATAAACTGACTTTGTGTTTTTCAGTTGGTTTCTTCATGCATCTTTGCATTTCATCTTGCATATTTACATTCAGAGCTTCATGTATATAATCTGAAGAATGTAACTATGCTCTGTATAGTCTTTGCTCCAATGCCTTATGATGATGTTGTAGCTTATGCTCTTTCTGATCACTGTTACATGTTGTGAGCGGAGCTATTTTATGAATGATGAATCTGATTAATAAACATAAAACTTGAAAAATGTTCACCATTGAGATTTGCAACTAGCATGTGTAGAATGTGTTGAAATCACTTGTGCTCTTCCTATATGCTAGGTTGCTATGTCTCTAGTGTTGAGCATTCACTTGCTTGGTATGTTCATATTCTGTTTTAAAATTTGAACCAAGTTAAGTGAATTGGAAAGATCGAGATGGGATTGCTTGTCAGCACATCACAGTTTCGAGACTGTTTCTCATTGCACTTTGAGTCAAACTTGAGCTGTGTAGTGTATGACCGAAACTGTTGCTTTAAGCTTTTGATTGCTTCTGCATAGGCTTCGCACAATTGAAAAGTTAGGCAATGACAAGCTTTCAACCTCTCGCAATCGCATGCTGAAATTTAAACTTGTGTAATTTAACCGCTGCAACTCCGATAAAATTTGGATACACAAGTCTATGTTTCATTCTATAGCATGATGATTGAACTGTGCTAGGGGTAGTTCACCTTGTATACATGTTTAGCACTTGTCTGACTTCCTGTCTATACATGTTTTGTGCTATTTTGATGGTGAATACCTTTTTGGCTGAAAATTGCTCGCATTGCTCTCATGTTCACATTTCATATTTAGTGATCAGTTTGAGCCTTTGCTAGCTTCTTATGAATGTTGTTGAGTCATCGGATCAGAACTGTGTAGAGCATCTTTGCACTCTCTTGATTATATTCCTGAAGCTGCTAACTTGCATTTTAACTCATATGCATCTTTGGTGGGAGATTTTCTGTCAAGGGGGAGAAACTTGAGTGCTTGTGCACATTTGCTTGATGGTGCATTTTCAACTAAGGGGGAGAAAATATTGACAAATCATGTGTTCCCTGGGTTGTGTGCACTATTTGAGGGGGAGTTTGCTAGTTGTGTTGAGCCTTGCCTCTTTCTTGAGGGACTAGCAAACATTTTCAGCTCTTCAATTGGTATCGATCTCTTTTGGTTTTTGAGTTGGTAACAGTTGGTATTTGAGCTTCCTCGCTAGCGGTGTTGAGCCCGGTCTGCCTCTTCTTGAGGGCTAGCACTGTTTTGCTTGATTTTCAGTTGATTCTTCAATTGGTATCAAGTTTTCTTGCTAGCGGTGTTGAGCCTGTTCTACCTCTTCTTGGGGGCTAGCTTTGCTTTGCTTGGTCGTGTCGCGCCGTTGCCCATGTCTTTGGGGACCAAGTTGTCTTGCTCTTTCCACTTGACCTTCTTCGGCTTTGCTATGCTTTTGGATCATTTGGTCGAGTTCTCTCTCCTTCTTCCTTCTTTCTTCCATTCCATTATGATTTGTGTTGGTAGTTGACAATGCACTCATCAAGGGGGAGATTGCGGATACATGGGTGTATGCCGAGTCCCTGAGTGATGAGTGATTGTCAACTGGGATAATGCGCATGTTCTTTAGCTTGTGTTGTGCAGGTGTCGAGCACGGATACAGTGATCAAAGGCAAGGTGAAGGTCAAGTAGGGATGTGCCGTGCCGATGGATCGAGAGTGGCGAAGGGCGGACGTGAGGCTTGGACTGAGGGATCGGTGGCCTGAGGATCAGCTATGGTGGCTGACAACCTGGGACATCGACGAGCGAAGACTTGCGGGTGGACGAGGTGCACGGGCGGTGCATCCCTTCTACGGCTTGGTTTGGTGGTTGAGCCACAGAAAAACCACCGAGTGGACGGTTTCTAGGTTTGGGCCTCAAAACCTGGGTGCAGATGGTTTCCGAGTTTGGGCCACAAAACTCGGGCTGAGGACGGTTTCCAGGTTTGGGCCTCAAAACCTGGGTGCTGCGGGTTTGCTGAGTTTGGGCCACAAAACTCAGGCGATGGTCGGCTGGTTTCCCAGTTTGGGCCTCAAAACCGGAGGTTTGCTGTGAAGGCTGGTTTCCTGGTTTGGGCCACAAAACCGGGGGTGCGACGTCCGGGAAAAGGACAAGCAGAGCGGTGGCGGCACGTGGCGGCAATCGGTGAGGTTGCGTTGAGGCAACGCTACCAGTTGTGCGAGCGTGGCCATCGGATCACTACCTACCGCGAGTTGGTCCAGAATAACCCTAGGGTTTAGCTGGTTCGCTCTGTAATTAGTTAGGGGTAGAGTGGGAATTAGAATTAGGATAAGTAGGGGGCGACACCCACCTCCCCATCTATTTCAGTTATTTGCTCCTTGCTTCTAGGGTTTCCTGCTCTCCCAATCCCCTGCTGTAGCTAGCTGAGATCCGCAGAGAACCATACCTCTGTGTACTGGAGATTTTGAGGAAGTGAGAGCGTAATCTCACTGTTGTAGCGTGTGGTAGCCACACGGTTGCAGATCGATGACTTGATTCCCGTTTTGTTCGTGTTCTTCGCGTTCTTCGTTTCTCCGTGATTTTCCCGTCACTCGATCTCCTTATCTACTGCGTCTTTGCAAAATCCGTTTGAATCAACTTGTTCTTTATAGTGAGGAGATCATTTCCACCGAAGGAATTCATCTAACTCCTCACGAACAAGTAGATCGGGTTGATTTCGTTTTCGTGGCGCTTTTTCGTTCATACTTCTCCCCTTTCGATTTCCCGTTGATTAAATCGATTTGAGTGGATGATTTCTTGGGGATAGTCTCCTAACTACCTCGTGAACATCCTCTCCATGTTTGGGATCAAGGGATTTTGGTTTGGATCGATTTGGAGAAGTTTTGGGAGAAGGGCGACCGAAATCGCCCTCTCTGCAAGGTCGCGGACAGTCCGCGCCTGGTACCGCGGACAGTCCGCGCATCGGGACCAAGCCTGTTCAGTGGCTGCGTGTCTCGGTGAACTGTGCCGAAATTTGACCGGCGGACAGTCCGCCATTGTGATCCTCGGACAGTCCGGGATCACTCAGGGAGGTTCCAGCAGGGTTGCTGTTTCTGGTGTTTGGCCGGCGGACAGTCCGCCAACCCCTCGCGGACAGTCCGCAGTAGGGGCGGACAGTCCGGGATCCCAGGTCTGGACAGTCCGCGAGTTGGCTGTTTGTTGCGGTTTGGTGCGTTTGCTCTTCCGGCTTCTTCGCTTGGTTTCTGGACTTTCTGTTTCGCCCTAGAGTTGATCAAGGAACCTCTCTAGGTATCATTGCTACTTGTTAGCATAGGTATTTGGGGATTTCTCGACGTAGCCGTCTATCTACGTTCGGGACTTGATTTTTGAGGGTCGAACTTGTGCTGGTGCTTTTGATGTTTGGTTCGCTATCGCTTTGTGGTGCCTCGCTGTGATCCTAGGGATCATCCACCCTCTTCTAAGGGTCGTGGGCATCACGGTTTCGATCGAAGCTCTTGAGGTTGATTTTGGGGACAAAAGGGCAAAGTTTCGAGAGAAATTTTTGAGCTCCCATTCACCCCCCCCTCTGGTCGCCTTGCTATTGCATTCTCGGTCCTTCACATTCCCTTGCCTATTTTGCTAATCAAGATATGTGGAGTTTTTGCAAGTTTTGTTCAAAGAAAGCATGCTTAGTAACTTCTGTGGCTCACTCAATCACTCATATTTGTATGTGGAAATAGAAGAATTATCCTCTCACTAAGACTTTATGTGGGGTGTAATGGGTAGGATAAAAATGAGCATGCAATGCTAGCATAATTTTGCTAAGTTAGACAAATGGAGCAAAGGAGCAACAAGTCATAGGCTCAGACCAGGAATGTGCAAGTGTGTGGTATTTATTGTGGCTAATACTTTCATGGCACTTCTCCTTTTTATCTCATTTGTGGGATCATGGCTATGAATGAGAGCACTTCCTCTTTTGAATATTCTTTTCTTTCGAGAGCACTTGCTCTTTTTTTAACTGCTATAGCCATGTCCCTGAGATTTCAATATAGAGCATGATATTTTGCCATGTAGTATTTCTAACAATGAATGGAAATAAAGGCATGTTGTGTGCGTATTCTCAGTGTAAGAATAGCACTATATAGGTGGGTGGAAGTGAATTCCTTGGGAAAAAATATGGCAAGTTTCTCTACCATGTCTATCAACAAAGGTCTAACTAGCTCAACACTAACATGCAGCAAGTGGAAGCTCCTACTCTAAGAGTAAAAATTATTTGGCTTTGGTAGGACTTTCTTTGCCACAGAAGTACTTAGAGCAAGTTTTCAATTCATCATTTTTTAAAAAAAATAACTACTCCACAAACTTGACTTGCTCAAGTCAAAGTAGAAACTTACTTCCCCTTTACTTAGTCTAATGCTCATGTCTCAAGTTTAGTTCTAGCATACGTTCTCCCATGATAACTCTATTGCATGGCATACATTATTTTATTTCATTAAAAAGACTTACGATGAGGGTGTTTCATTTAATGCTATTTATTTATTATTATTATATATACATATTTTTACTTAATTAAGCTGTAAATTAACTAAGATAAAACTCAAATTTAAATTACTAAAAAAAATTGACAGTAATAAAGATGGCTGTGATACTTACCTCTTTGACGCGGTCCTCCCCCAAGCTGGTTGTTCGCGTGGTTGGGTTACATCCATCCCTGACGACGGTACATCTCGTCCCAGTTCTGCTGGTTCTGCTGCAGAGAGAAGAAATATTACCCAGTTCTCCACCAGTTTCCTGGCGGAATACCTGGAAATTTTGGTTCATTTCGTTCAAGTCCTGACAGATTTTGGCAGTATCCATGGTGAGTCCATCCATTTGGTGCTGAAGATATCCCATATCGCGCATCCACTCGTCCTGATGAAAGGACGAATGGCGAGCGGCCTGTGGTGAGATTCCTCCAGGGAAGAACTCATCACCACAGCCAGTGTACCGGGTGGGTCCTCCCATAGAGTGGGATGAACTCCCCAACTGGGATGAGTGAAGGGACGCCTCATGGCCGTATCCCCACTGCGGATGGTGCGAGCCATAGAGTGCTGCTCCTCCATACTGCTCTGCATGAAAAGGGTCAAACTCCTGTGTCGCTGCTGCGGCTCTTGCTGCCTCTTCTGCTGCACGGGTCTGCGCTCGCGTCCTCCTCCTGGGAACCTGCATGAGGTTCTCTCGAGCCAACCTGCGGTTTCATTCTGCCTCGGTTTCCAGGGCCAAAAGTAACATTGGTGCATTCACCAACCAAAGTGACATGTCAAGAAGAGTGATTTTATTCACATAATCTTGGTAGATCATGTGAATCTCACCGGTCTCCTGGTTCTCATGCAAGAGGTGTCCTTGCGAGAAGTGTTCCATGGTCAAAAGGTCTCGGTCACCAGGAATGTAAGAGTATACAGCAGTGTTCAGCAGAACCATGTTTAAAGCCAGTCAAGTTATCCATAATGTCATTTCGATATTTCCAGTGCGTTGATCAAATTTAGACCAGTAGTCCGCCATGGCTTTGGCGGGTGATACTTTTATGTGGTATACTAGAGCATTAAGCAGCACCATTTTGGGCTTTTCAATTGGTCTTAAGTCAGGCCTTGGAAAGAGTGTGATACTAATATATTTGTGAAAAAACCTGAGCGTGGGGTTGTGGATATTACTTGTACGGGGCAAGCCTGGGTTACAGTTCCTAGCAATACTTTTCCAAAATTCGTTTCTATTGAATCTCGTACAGGCAAATTCCAAGCTCAGCAAGCATGAATCATTAAAGTTTAAATTCTTGCTGAACTGCTTCCATGTTAAAGCATGTTCTTCATTAAAAAGCTGAAATTTTATGTTATTAGCAGATATTTGCATTGTGGCCAGAAATTCCATTGTGAGGGGAAGGATTCCCTCCTCATTAACCTTCCATGCATCTTCCCATCCCAAGGTTCGAAAAATATAGAGAAACTCATTGTCCATACCAGTGCGACTTAGCAAGTCGTCGTCGATGTGGCGGGTGTGAACGAACTCCCTCTCACTAAGGATGTTCCGGGCCTGCCGTTCCCGATCACTCTGCCAGATGATATCATCGACGGAATTCAGGACGTGGATGGTCGGTCCAGCCTGGTGTGTGGGCGGAGAGTTCCGATCCACCGACATTTCGTTGGTGGATGGAGTACCCCTCCCGGCACTCTCCTCATCACTCCCAGCAAAGCGAATGTGAGTGTTTGCCCCCGACGAAGTTCCCTCACCCTTACTCTTCTTCTTCTTGCCGGTGAAGAAGTTCTTGAGAGGGCCCATGACCTCCTCGCTAGTGCTCGAGGTGGCTGGTGTTTTTTTTTGTGTTTTGAGTGAGGTGTAGGAGCTTGCATGGGGTGTGGGTAGTATTTATAGGCTGAGGATGGAAGGGGGAAGGCTAAAAACTTCACCCACCTGGCGGGCGCCAACAATAAGTGGCAGGCACCACCCCTACTTGCCCATTTCTGTCTGCAACCAACACATGAGGTTTCCCTCGTAATGTCCACTGAAATTCTATGTGGGGAATAAAGTGGTAGTGTCGGCGCAAAGTGCAAAGAGTGTAACCTCCTAAATGGAGTAAGTGGGCTGAAAATTTCAAAGACCACTTCTTCATCCTGGTCATACTTTATACCAAGGATTGTGGGAAACTTACTCGGGTGTAGCTTCGTACAGAAATGTGGAAATTGAGGTGGCGGGCGCCAGGAAAAAGTGGCGGGCGCCACCCCTTTATGGGTAATTCCCACTCAAAGCCACTCCTTCTTTCACTTGTGCTCTCCTCATCACTCCTCACCAGAATTTTTGAGTGGAGAAGTGTAACACCTCAAGTGTTTACATGAATAAAATATTGTCATGTCATCATAAGCATTTCATAGCATCATGTGCTAGCTCACCTTGAGATGCATTCACTAAAATGAGTTTAATTCCTAATATGTGAGCATCTCTGTTTATATGCTTGTGATGCAGCTCAAAAACCTAATTTAGAATGTCATTATGAAGTAACTTGTGTTCATTCCCATTTGACTAAAGTCATGTAAAGGTATGGATCCAAGTTCAACAATTCAAAAGGAGCTAAAATCTATTTAGCTAAAACTTGGAAAAAAAACATTAAATTCCTATATATTTTGATTAGCCCTTTTTAGTTAACTCAAAATCTGTGCATATTTAGGGGCTGACTCTAAAAGCTTTTTGGTAGATCTTGAGGAGAGGTACAACTTTGGTATTCAAAGTTTTCAAAGTTTCTGTACAAAATTTCAAGTAATTATGAATTTACTTAAACCCTAGAAATGGTTCCCTTTTGACTTTAAACTTGTATTTCAAAAACTATTTGAAATCTGAGTTTGAGATCTACATCAAAGGTGTAGAGAATTTCAAAATGAACATTTCATACATTGACCCTTTTTCAAGTGTCAATGCAAAATCAAAAGTAATTTTGCTTTTACTGCAAAACCCTAGTTTTGTCCCCTTTTCAAATTTCCAATTTGAAGTGGATTTGAACTGTTTTGATCAAATTGACCTATTTCCAATTGGAATCAGCCATAGGGTGTTAAAGCAAAGTTGTGCAACTTTTCAAACTCTACCTTTTATATATTGGCAAAATTTGAAGTTGTTCAGGAAATTCAAAAGTAATTTTGAATTCAGTTTGGTCCAAATTTGATTTTTGAACTCCATTTCAAATCTAGGCAGAATTTCACTTTGATTCTTAAAACAAACTTGTAGAACACAAAATTTGGAGCAAATTTTGTTTTAAAAGTTTTTGTCGTGCAGTTCAAAAATCTAGAGAAATTAGAAAAGGGCAAACCTGATCCTGTAGCTACAAGAGGGGGGGGAACCTGCCGGGGCAGGGCAGGCCGCCGCGTGCGCCGTCGCCGTGGCCTGGCCGTCTCCGCGCCGCCCCGCGTGTCCGGCCACGCAGCTGGAAGCCTGCTTGCTTCACTCCGCGCGGTGGCAAGCTCTGAAAGCTCCCCAATCTCCCAGCGTCCGCGTCCGCCACCTCCTCTTTCTCCTCCTCTGTTTCCAATCAAGCTCCAACGAGCCCTCTCTCCGCCGTTGCCGCGTCTCTGCCATCTCCATCTCCCAGATAGCTCTGCCTGCATCCCTCGATTCTCCTGAGCTAGCTAACCCGAGCCCTAGTGCTTGCAATCGCCGTCGCCACGGTCTTCGTCCTCGCTGCCGGCAGGGAGCCGCCGCGGGTACCTTAGTCGCTGTCACGGTAAGCCGGAGTTTCTCCGATCAATCTGACTAATGTTTTAGCTTCGTGATATGTTGTGGCTCATGTTTGGCTCGCTTTTGAGGTTTCTATCGCTCTGGCTTGAGCAGTCCACGGAGGTTGCCGCCGATGCAAGCTCTGCCATCGCCGCCGCCGTAGTCAACCTCAGTCCAGTGCTCCTCGAGTCAAGGTAAGGCGCGCATCGTAGTCGTGATGAGCTCCTAGGCGTATTGCGCTCCCTAGTTTAGTCTCTATCGAGTCACTGTGGTCGGTCCGTGTGGCTTGCCGTCGGCGCAAGCGCTGCCATGGCCACCATCGTGGATCATGTTGCTCGGAGTTATCTCCGAGCGAGTTTGGGTGCGCAGCGTAGTCGCTGCACGTCCTTGACTATGAAGCCACCCTCACCTAGGTTGCTACCGTGCCCTTTTGTTCGGAACACCGGGTCGCCGCCGTGATCGCCATGGCCGAGCCGCCATAGCTGCGGCCAGCTCGAAGTAGTGTGGGTGCTAGGTCCAGTGAGGGGTGGGAGTGGTGCGCGGGGTCAAGAGGGAGAGGTAGGAGTCCTCGCCGTCACCGGAGACCTTGCTGGTGAGGAGGCCGACGGCCAGTCAACGCGGCCGAGCAGCCGGTCAAGGCCGGCCGAGCTCTGGCCTGGGTGTGAAGGGAAAGGAAGAAGCTGACACCTGGGGCCCGGTTGTCAGCGGCTGTGGGCCGAAGGTGGGCCGAGCCCAGTAAGGTTGTGAAGAGTTTTTCTTTTTTCTGAATAGGTGAATAGTGTTGTGTTTTGTCTTTTTGATATATTTTTGTAGGAAGCTCCAAAAATTGTGAAAATTTTTGTGTAGCTTTCTCAAGCTGTCTAGTATTTAAGAAAAATATGAAACTTGAGGTTTGAACAAATTTTGAAACTGATTTAAATAGGTCCTTTTATTAATAAATGGACTTTGATGATTTTTGTAGGCTTATTTAAAGGTCCAAAAATCATGAAACTAATTTTTTTCACTGTTTTTAGTTGAAAATGTATCATCACAAAAATTTTGAGCTCTGTTGGAGAAAGTAGATTTTAATCTTATTTCTATGCCTTAATTAGTTATTTAAATGTTATAATTTGATTTAATTCTGCAGGTTTAAATGGTTGTTCAAAAATTGTGATGTTTGTCTTACCACTGTTATTTGGTATAATTGATCATCTCTAAAAGTTTGAACTAATTTGGACATAGTTTGCTTCACAGCTTAATTTCGTGTTAATTAAAATTACTTTCTTTATCAATAAGTGATGTTGTTTAACACGAAAACCTAAGTCTCTTTATGGTAGATTTGGGGATTAAGTTAGGTGAATTATCTTGATCTGCTGAGTGAATTATCTTGATCTGCTGTTTGATGCAGACAAGCTTCACTCATTTAATCATGTATGTTTGTACAAGTTGGTTTGTTGGTTTGCAACTGTACCATGATGAAAAGATGTTGCAAGATAAATGTTTATAACTTAGAAAATTTCCATCTTTACCATGATCATGTCACGAGCATCTCATTAAGCATGCACTCTATTATCGTGTAGCTTCCAAAGTAATCGATTGTCCGGACGAGGTTGGTCCAGAGGGTTCGGAGTGTCCTGTTGATCCGGATTATCAGGAGTTCCAGGCTCTTCCGACCAACGAAGGCAAGCCCCGGTTCATTTAACCATTTCCTTGGTTTTGCAATTACACTTACTTTCGATAACCTGATGCATTAGATGTTTATCAAATAAATGCTTTAAACCTGTTGATGCATGATCAACCTTGTTATCGATATATCATTCCTTGCTACCTGCCTTATGCAAATGATAGAAATGCTCAGCCTTGCTTTCTCACGCTTCCGATAAATGTTTTGATACTTATCGTTTTGGAATGATTAAGAGAAAGAAGTATGGTTAAGACCAGACGAGCACATGCATCGAACCTTGGGTTGGTGTAGAGTGACCCAGATGTGTCAGTTTAGGGTTAACCGTTGTTGGCCTGCTAGATTGAGAAACTGTGAAGTACCGATCATATACTACGGTAAGCCCTGCCTTGGTGGTTCTTAAATGAGAACGGCTAATCGCGCACTGGGAGTGGAGAGATGGCGGGAGTACTAGCTACCCTCGTGGGTTATAGTCCCGGATTGGAGGTGTACAAGTACTCTCGGGTGGCGCGGACCCGGTCTTGTTTGGAGGATCCGAGGTTGGGGTTGGTATATGTGTGATCAAGGGTCTACATATATCGTATGATCGTCGAAAACTCCCAGATCTGGTTGAATCGGTTCGAATCATCGTGCTCCTCGGTTAGGGAGACTCAATATACTGACCCGCACCGTAGAATGAAAATGGGACTGGTTTAAGAAAGAATGATAATGATCTTTCATAAATGTTCACTTTCAATTCTTACTATGTACTTAAATGATTAAGTAAAATTTGGATCTAGGATTACTCTAGTAAGCTTTTATGCAAATGAAAAGTACTGATGAGCCTACCCAAACCAGCATACCTGTTCTTCTCCTTACTTGTCGGGTAAGCCTTGTTGAGTACCTTTGTACTCAGGGTTTGTTAACCCCTGTTGCAGGTGACGTTCACGAGCAGCCTTGCTTTGAGGTTTGTTGCGTGACCGTCATTGAGGAGGACGTGTCCGGGGAGGAGTAATGCAACCCTTAGGCGGGGTTGTTTGTGTGAAATACCGTTTTATTAATGTTGCTTCCACTACCTAGGGTAAAGTTTCAAACTATGGTTTGTAATAACGACGCCAGTTTGAATAACTGGTTTGTAAAACTTATGGTGTAATACTTCCGCACTTTTATATCTAATGTATATTTTTTGTGAAATGTTGTAATACTGCCATGACTCTTGCAATGATCCTGGGAGTGTAAGGAAACGTGAATGAGTCGGGTTACCCGATGACACGTGGTGGGTCTTTTGGGCTATTGGGGCACAGTGTATAACTGTCTGAGGTCTGTAGGACAAGGACAGGTACACGTGGGCCCTAATAATTCAGGAGGTTCCGTCACAAGAAGAGTCCAAAAGATGGAGTGAAGTTGAAGAGAGAGGAGGAGACATGGGAGTGAATGAGTGCATTGAAAAGAGCAAAGGCATGGGTCTCCCCTGGTGTTATTTGAGCCTATGAGCTAGGGATGATAGTCTACTTGACTGGCTAAGTGAAAAAATGGCCTATAGGGTGGCGGGCGCCAGCATGGGGTGGCGGGCGCCACACCTAAGGCTGCCCTAAGCCCCCTAGGCTTCACCTAGTCACCCTACTAAGCATCTAGTTTGCAGAAAATTAATTTGCTTAAGTAAAAACGAAAATTTAAATGGGGGATAAAGACTTACCTTAGCCTAACCGGAACAAAGAGATTTTCACCGGAATATTCTTTGCTATTCCCGCGGGATATCGGAGCGATTGATCGGCTAGCTGCAGACACCTAGAAGTAGGGGACAAGGTATGATGATTTAATTTATCATATATTACCTTGGGCATGACGCTGACGCTTGCTCCCAGATCATAGAGTGCATGCTCGAAGTGCTGCTCTCAAATTGAACACGCGATCGTTGGGTTTCCTGGGTCCTTCTTCTTTTCTGGGAGTTGGTTTAAAATGACCGCATTGCAATATTAGGTCAATTTAACCACATCCCTACTTGGAATTGGTTTCTTCTTATTGAGCATGTCTCTCAAATATTTTGCATAAGTTGGAACCTGCATAGCGTCAATAAATGGCACATGTATATATAATTTTTGAATTACCTCGATGAATTTCTTGAATTGGTCGTCTTCCGTCGGATTTCTGTTTCGATCTGGAAAAGGTAATACATGTGTATCATAAAATTCATGAGGAGCAGTTCGTACCTTGGATGAAGGTTCAGCTGGCGTCTCCTCTTCTTCGTCTTTTTCAACATTAACAATATTTTTCTTTGCAGCAGAATTACTACTAGGCACTAAATTAGGATGAGGTGGATCATGAGTGGATTTACCACCTCTCGTGGTTACAGCTTTTAATTCCTTATAGTATTTAATTTGAGATTTAATGTTATCTACTTTTTGCTCTAATCTCTTATTAAAATTAATTTATTCCTTAAATGCTTCAGAAAAATCTTTCAGTTTAGCATAAATTCTTTCTAACATTTTATCATGTTCAATTAATTTATTATTTATGCTATCATTAATTCTACCTTGATTAGAAACTAATTTTCCAATAGGAGAATTAAATACGAAGGTTTGAGGCATACCTTTATTATTCCATTGTTGGATCATTGGAATTGGAGGTTCTCCGTAGCCACCATTATTAAGAAGGGATTTTGCATCCTCTTTCTTAATTTCTCCTTGACCTTCACTTGACGAAGCGGCTCTTTGCTTGGCGTAGTACTCCATTGCAGCACGATCTCTCTTCTCATTTATTCTTTGCTCTAGCAATTTTACCAAAGTTTGCAGGGTAATAGAATCAACTTGCTTAATTTCAGACATACCTCTAGCATGTTTTTCTGTCCATCCTTGATTTGCCACCATTGTCACGATCAGTTTGGTTGCCTTCTCTACAGTGAGAGAGAGGTATGCACCTCCGGCGGCAGCATCAATGTGTTGTCGAGATTCTTGCTGGAGTCCATGGTAGAAGTTCTGGATCAAGTATCAGTCTTGCATACCATGGTGGGACAGTCTTCAACATACTCTTGTAGTCTCTCCCAAGCTTCAGTGATTATTTCTTCGTCTCCCTGTCCAAAGTTAGAAATCTTGCTACGGAAAAGAATAGTTCGACTTATCGGGCAGAACTTGTTGAGGAATTGATCCGCGCATCTCACCCATGTCAGCAGGTGTCCAGAGTTGAAGAGGAACCACTGCTTCGCTTTTTCCACTAATGAAAATGGAAAAAGACGAAGTCTAATGGCATCCTGCGAAACTCTCTGCACAGAAATTGTACTACATATCTCCAGAAAATTCCAGAGATGAGCATTGGCATCCTCGGAAGGTTTGCCATTAAATGCAATAGCTTGAGCCATACGTATTAGGTGAGGTTTAAGCTCAAAATCTATATTACTAGTAGAAGGTAACACTGGAATGTGAGCAAGAGTAGGCATGGAATACTCACGGAGTTTTTTGGTCGACGTCGATGTTGATGACGATGTCGGCGTTGGTGTTGATCGATCGGTGGAGCAGCTTTGTTCGCAAGTCACTTTTGACAGGGATTCTTGTCTTGACGAACTCCTCTCGCAAAACTCTAGGTTCTTCCTCAGAGGAGTGAGATTAGCTCTCGCTCTCCTAAGAATGGCCTCAGGATCTTCTTGATAGTTGCTCGGAAGATTGAATCCGGCCATGGCTACTTGAACGATCACAAACAACGAACAATATATATACCCGCTAGAACTACGGGGGTTAATTCCATAGAAATTGCAAAGAATTAATTCTAGCCAATTGCTTCCCCGGCAACGGCGCCAGAAATGCTTGTTGACACTTGCTAACGTCGTTACTAGGAGTAGACTATGGAATCTATCCCCGGCAATGGTGCCAGAAAGGCTTGTTGGTACTTCTTAATGTAAGAAGTATAACTAACTATTCATATGACTATTGGTAAATTCCGCAGGCGCACAGAATAAGTCAATTGTAGCACTTCACCCGGGAGTAACCGAGTATCGTATTTATTTCCACAGGGAAGCTACTATGGCAGAACTAACACTAGGACTGCTATGAACAACTAGTGATTCTAGCAAGGTTGAACGAAATATATGAATGGGGGTTGATTTCTACTACTACAAAAAAAAGAAAGAAAGACTAACTACTATTAAATTAAATCGGCGGGGTCTGGCCGATGAACATATTAATGTTTTCCTACACACTTACGAACACAACTAACATAGCAATAAAGATTTTATCTAGTTCTTCGAAACGTACACACCCTCTGGACTATTTACCTCAGACGTGCACAATGAGGTTTATGATTTAAAAACTAACCCAACTACGTGGTGGAATTCAAGACTCCTAGGGCTGTCACCACCTGTTTGCTACCACAGCTATCCGGGGGGCTAGCCACAAACTAAGGTATAATTAGCCTAAGCACCGCGCTTACACTAATATATACTACTCTAATCTTGCGTCCAAAACTAGAGCATTGATTACTCAGCGAAGAACCCAAACTAGATACAAAATAAATACTAAGTTATCTATGATCGAAAGCACTCAACAAGAACAATAAGTAAAGAACTTAAAGTAAATGCCGAAAGTAGAAGAACACTAAGAAAATGAAGAAAGACTTGGATTTATACCTGAGACTCCGAAAGATCCTCTATTACAACTCTAGCTCTTCTCTTCTACACTCTCGCTCTCACTCTAAGTCTCTCAACTAGAGTTTTACTTCACCAGAGCTTTGCTTACAAGAGAGTGGGACTAATGAGGTGAGGTCTGAGTACAAATGAGCTCGGGGGGTCCTATTTATAGCCTAAGGGATCTAGGGTTAGGTCAGGGGGGTGAGTGAGGTGGCGGGCGCCAGCCCTAGGTGGCGGCCGCCACCCCCCTGGCCCTTGGATGCACCGTCATTGATCCTACGGTCTCCAGGGACTCCTCCAAGGCGGTTCCAAGGTCGGTTGCATGTCCAAATAACCGTCACATGGGCAATTAGATCATGATCCACGTGACATCTCTTCTTAGCCCTTGGATGCACCGACCTAAGTGAACAATGGCGGCAAATGAATGTGGCACGCCTCCCCTGGATCAATGACGTGGCAGGGGAGGAGTTTGGGCCTCACTCTCCTGGCGGCCGCCAGCTAGGGGTGACGAGCGCCACCCCACCTTGGCCCAAAGTGAGCCCAGGTGAGTGGGCTTGCCTCCTGGTGGGTCCTCTTGGTCATTTTGCTCACAAACCCTGCAATTACCTACATTCAAATAAAACTCAAGGATAAGTGGAAATCGTTAGTTTATAAAAGGTTTTTGGTTGATTTTAGGTCCTTGTGTTGCGTTATATGACCTTGTTGATGCTAAGAATATAACACTTAGTGAGCATCAACAAGCTCCCCCAAGCTTACCTCTTGCTCGTCCTCGAGCAAGCATGGACTTGAATCTTGGAAACTCTGTGTTTTTGTTGTGTATGCCCATATTATTTTCATCACCATGGAATTGATAGCCTTCCCTGCGCTCAAGATTAGAACAAAAGACCAGCAAGAAAGAAGGTTTGTCTTTCCCTTGCCTATTTTGCTAATCAAGATATGTGGAGTTTTTGCAAGTTTTGTTCAAGAGAAAGCATGCTTAGTAACTTCTATGGTTCAGTCAATCAATCATATTTGTATGTGGAAATGGAAGAATTATCCTCTCACTAAGACTTTATGTGGGGTGTAATGGGTAGGATAAAAATGAGCATGCAATGCTAGCAAAGGAGCAACAAGTCATAGGTTCAGACCAAGAATGTGCAAGTGTGTGGTATTTATTATGGCTAATACTTTCATGGCACTTCTCCTTTTTATCTCATTTGTGGGATCATGGCTATGAATGAGAGCACTTGCTCTTTTGAATATTCTTTTCTTTCTAGAGCACTTGCTCTTTTTTAACTGCTATAGCCATGTCCCTGAGATTTCAATATGGAGCATGATATTTTGCCATGTAGTATTTCTAACAATGAATTGAAATAAAGGCATGTTGTGTGCGTATTCTCAGTGTAAGAATAGCACTATATAGGTGGGTGCAAGTGAATTCCTTGGTCTAAAAATATGACAAGTTTCTCTACCATGTCTATCAACAAAGGTCTAACTAGCTCAACACTAACATGCAGCAAGTGGAAGCTCCTACTCTAAGAGTAAAAATTATTTGGCTTTAGTAGGACTTTGTTTGCCACAGAAGTACTTAGAGCAAGTTTTTAAATTCATCATTTTTTTTAAAAAATAACTACTCCACAAACTTGACTTGCTCAAGTCAAAGTACAAACTTACTTCCCCTTTACTTAGTCTAATGCTCATGTCTCAAGTTTAGTTCTAGCATACGTTCTCTCACGATAACTCTAATGCATGGCATACATTATTTTATTTCATTAAAAAGACTTACGATGAGAGCGTTTCATTTATTGCTATTTATTTATTATTATTATATATATATATATTTTAGTTAATTAAGCTGGAAATTAACTAAGATAAAACTCAAATTTAAATTACTAAAATAAAAAAAAAATTGACAGTAATAAAGACGGCTGTGAAACTTACCTCTTTGACGGGGTCCTCCCCCAAGCTGGCTGTTCGCGTGGTTGGGTTACATCCATCCCTGACGACGGTACATCTCATCCCAGTTCTGCTGGTTCTGCTGCAGGAGAGAAGAAATATTACCTAGTTCTCCACCAGTTTCCTGGCGGAATACCTGGAAACTTTGGTTCATTTCGTTCAATTCCTAACGGATTTCGGCAGTATCCATTGTGAGTCCATCCATTTGGTGCTGAAGATATCCCATATCGCGCATCCACTCATCCTGATGAAAGGACGAATGGCGAGCGGCCTGTGGTGAGATTCCTCCAGGGAAGAACTCATCACCACGGCCAGTGTACCGGGTGGGTCCTCCCATAGAGTGGGATGAACTCCCCAACTGAGATGAGTGAAGATACGCCACATGGACGTATCCCCACTGCGGATGGTGCGAGCCAAAGAGTGCTGCTCCTCCATACTGCTCTGCATGAAAATGGTCAAACTCTTGTGCCGCTGCTGCGGCTCTTGCTGCCTCTTCTGCTGCACGGGTCTGCGCTCGCGCCCTCCTCCTGGGAACCTGCATGATGTTCTCTCGAGCCAACCTGCGGTTTCGTCCTGCCTCGGTTTCCAGGGCCAAAAGTAACGTTGGTGCATTCACCAACCAAAGTGACATGTCAGGAAGAGTGATTTTATTCACATAATCTTGGTAGATCATGTGAATCTCACCGGTCTCCTAGTTCTCATGCAAGAGGTGTCCTTGCGAGAAGTGTTCCACGGTCAAAAGGTCTCGGTCACCAGGAATGTAAGAGTATACAGCGGTGTTCAGCAGACCCATGTTTAAAGCCAGTCTAGTTATCCATGATGTCATTTCGATATTTCCAGTGCGTTGATCAAATTTAGACCAGTAGTCTGTCATGGCTTTGGCGGGTGATACTTTTATGTGGTTTACTAGAGCATAAAGCAGCAGCATTTCGGGTTTTTCAATTGGTCTTAAGTCAGGCCTTGGAAAGAGTGTGATACTAATATATTTGTGAAAAAACCTGAGCGTGGGGTTATGGATATTACTTGTACGGGGCAAGCCTGGGTTTCTGTCCCCAGCAATACTTTTCCAAAATTCATTTCTATTGAATCTCGTACAGGCAGATTCTAAGCTCAGCAAGCATGAATCATCAAAGTTTAAATTCTTCCTGAACTGCTTCCATGTTAAAGCATGTTCTTCATTAAAAAGCCGAAATTTTATGTGATTAGCAGATATTTGCATTGTGGCCAGAAATTCCATTGTGAGGGGAAGGATTCCCTCCTCATTAACCTTCCATGCATCTTCCCATCCCAAGGTTCGAAAAATATAGAGAAACTCATTGTCCATACCAGTGGGACTTAGCAAGTCGTCGTCGATGTGGCGGGTGTGAACGAACTCCCTCTCACTAAGGATGTTCCGGGCCTACCGTTCCCGATCACTCTGCCAGATTATATCATCGACGGAATTCAGGACGTGGATGGTCAGTCCAGCCTGGTGTGTGGGCGGAGAGTTCCGATCCACCGACATTTCATTGGTGGATGAGGTACCCCTCCCGGCACTCTCCTCATCACTCCCAGCAAAGCGAATGTGAGTGTTTGCTCCCGACGAACTTCCCTCACCCTTACTCTTCTTCTTCTTGCCGGTGAAGAAGTTCTTGAGAGGGCCCATGACCTCCTCGCTAGTGCTCGAGGTGGCTGGTGTTTTTTTTTGTGTTTTGAGTGAGGTGTAGGAGCTTGCATGGGGTGTGGGTAGTATTTATAGGTTGAGGATGGAAGGGGGAAGGCTAAAAACTTCACCCACCTGGCGGGCGCCACCAATAAGTGGCGGGCGCCACCCCTACTTGCCCATTTCTGTCTGCAACCAACACATGAGGTTTCCCTCGTAATGTCCACTAAAATTCTAAGTGGGGAATAAAGTGGTAGTGTCGGTGCAAAGTGCAAAGAGTGTAACCTCCTAAATGGAGTAAGTGGGCTGAAAATTTCAAAGACCACTTCTTCATCCTGGTCATACTTTATCCCAAGGATTGTGGGAAACTTACTCGGGTGCAGCTTCGTACAGAAATGTGGAAATTGAGGTGGCGGGCGCCAGGAAAAAGTGGCGGGCGCCACCCCTTTATGGGTAATTCCCAGTCAAAGCCACTCCTTCTTTCACTTGTGCTCTCCTCATCAGTCCTCACCAGAATTTTTGAGTGGAGAAGAGTCCAAAAGATGAAGTGAAGTTGAAGAGAGAGGAGGAGACATGGGAGTGAATGAGTGCATTGAAAAGAGCAAAGGCATGGGTCTCCCCTGGTGTTATTTGAGCCTATGAGCTAGGGATGATAGTCTACTTTACTGGCTAAGTGAAAAAATGGCCTATAGGGTGGCGGGCGCCAGCCTGGGGTGGCGGGCGCCACCCTTAAGGCTGCCCTAAGCCCCCTAGGCTTCACCTAATCTTTCTACTAAGCATCTATTTTGTAGAAAACTAATTTGCTTAAGTAAAAACGAAAATTTAAATGGGGGATAAAGACTTACCTTAGCCTAACTTACCTTGGTTAGCCGCTTTGGATTCCCGATTAGTGTCGCCTTCACGGTGGTTGTAGCTGAATATTTCCTTCACTGGCTTTGTTTGGCGGAGTGTTGGCACCGACGAACTTTGATGACGGGTGTTTTTCCGGTCGCGGTGTGAACTGGAATTTCTCCTCCTTTCCACTGATGTGGAGCTGAATTTCTCCAGCTCCTACATCAATGGTGGCTTTTGCGGTGCTCAAAAATGGTCGTCCCAAGATCAATGGCGTCCGGTGGTCGGGATTAATATCCAGAACCACAAAATCCACCGGAACAAAGAGATTCCGGATTTTCACCGGAATATTCTCTGCTATTCCCGCGGGATATCGGAGCGATTGATCGGCTAGCTGCAGACACATAGAAGTAGGGGACAAGGTATGATGATTTAATTTATCATATATTACCTTGGGCATGACGCTGACGCTTGCTCCCAGATCACAGAGTGCATGCTCGAAGTGCTGCTCTCCAATTGCACACGCGATCGTTGGGTTTCCTGGGTCCTTCTTCTTTTCTGGGAGTTGGATTAAAATGACCGCACTGCAATCTTCGGTCAATTTAACCACATCCCTACTTGGAATTGATTTCTTCTTATTGAGCATGTCTCTCAAATATTTTGCATAAGTTGGAACCTGCATAACGTCAATAAATGGCACATGTATATCTAATTTTTGAATTACCTCGACGAATTTCTTGAATTGGTCGTCTTCCGTTAGATTTCTGTTTTAATCTGGAAAAGGTAATACATGTGTATCATAAAGTTCATGAGGAGCAGTTCGTACCTTGGATGAAGGTTCAGCTCGCGTCTCCTCTTCTTCATCTTTTTCAACATTAACAATATTTTTCTTTGCAGCAAAATTACTACGAGGCACTAAATTAGGATGAGGTGGATCACGAGTGGATTTACCACCTCTCGTGGTTACAGCTTTTAATTCCTCATAGTATTTAATTTGAGATTTAATGTTATCTACTTTTTGCTTTAATCTCTTATTAAAATTAGTTTGTTCCTTAAATGCTTCAGAAAAATCTTTCAGTTTAGCATAAATTTCTTCTAACATTTTATCATGTTCAATTAATTTATTATTTATGCTATCATTAATTCTACCTTGATTAGAAACTAATTTTCCAATAGGAGAATTAAATACAGAGGTTTGAGGCATACCTTTATTATTCCATTGTTGGATCATTGGAATTGGAGGTTCTCTGTAGCCACCATTATTAAGAAGGGATTTTGCATCCTCTTTCTTAATTTCTCCTTGACCTTCACTTGACGAAGCGGCTCTTTGCTTGGCGTAGTACTCCATTGCAGCACGATCTCTCTTCTCATTTATTCTTTGCTCTAGCAACTTTCCCAAAGTTTGCAGGGTAACAGAATCAACTTGCTTAATTTCAGACATACCTCTAGCATGTTTTTCTGACCATCCTTGATTTGCCACCATTGTCTCGATCAGTTTGGTTGACTTCTCTACAGTGAGAGAGAGGTATGCACCTCCGGCGGCAGCATCAATGTGTTGTCGAGATTCTTGCTGGAGTCCATGGTAGAAGTTCTGGATCAAGTACCAGTCTTGCATACCATGGTGGGGACAGTCTTCAACATACTCTTGTAGTGTCTCCCAAGCTAAAGTGATTGTTTCTTCGTCTCCCTGTCCAAAGTTAGAAATCTTGCTACGGAAAAGAATAGTTCGACTTATCGGGCAGAACTTGTTGAGGAATTGATCCGCGCATCTCACCCATGTCAGTAGGTGTCCAGAGTTGAAGAGGAACCACTGCTTCGCTTTTTCCACTAATGAAAAATGGAAAAAGACGAAGTCTAATGGCATCCTGCGAAACTCCCTACACAGAAATTGTACTACATATCTCCAGAAAATTCCAGAGATGAGCATTGGCATCCTCGGAAGGTTTGCCATTAAATGCAATAGCTTGAGCCATACGTATTAGGTGAGGTTTAAGCTCAAAATCTACATTACTAGTAGAAGGTAACACTGGAATGTGAGCAAGAGTAGGCATGGAATACTCACGGAGTGTTTTGGTCGACGTCGATGTTGATGACGATGTCGGCGTTGGTGTTGATCGATCGGTGGAGCAGCTTGGTTCGTCTGTCACTTTTGATTGGGATTCTTGTCTTGACGAACTCCTCTCGCAAAACTCCAGGTTCTTCCTCGGAGGAGTGAGATTAGTTCTCACTCTCTTAAGAATGGCCTCGGGATCTTCTTGATAGTTGCTCGGAAGATTGAATCCGGCCATGGCTACTTGAACGATCACAAACAACGAACAATATATATACCCGCTAGAACTACGGGGGTTAATTCAATAGAAATCGCAAAGAATTAATTCTAGCCAATTGCTTCCCCGGCAACGGTGCCAGAAATGCTTGTTGACACTTGCTAACGTCGTTACTAGGTGTAGACTATGGAATCTATCCCCGGCAACGGCGCCAGAAATGCTTGTTGACACTTGCTAACGTCGTTACTAGGAGTAGACAATGGAATTTATCCCCGGCAACGGCGCCAGAAAGGCTTGTTGGTACTTCTTAATGTAAGAAGTATAACTAACTATTCATATGACTATTGGTAAATTCCGCAAGCGCACAGAATAAGTGAATTGTAGCACTTCACCCGGGAGTAACCGAGTATCGTATTTATTTCCACAGGGAAGCTACTATGGCAGAACTAACACTAGGACTGCTATGAACAACTAGTGATTCTAGCAAGGTTGAACGAAATGTATCAATGGGGGTTGATTTCTACTACTACAAAAAAAAGAAAGAAAGACTAACTACTATTAAATTAAATCGGCGAGGTCTGGCCGATGAACAGATTAATGTTTTCCTACACACTTACGAACACAACTAACTTAGCAATAAAGATTTTATCTAGTTCTTCGAACCGTACACACCCTCTGGACTATTTACCTCAGACGTGCACAATGAGGTTTATGATTTAAAAACTAACCCAACTACGTGGTGGAATTCAAGGCTCCCAGGGCTGTCACCACCTGTTTGCTACCACAGCTATCCGGGGGGCTAGCAACAAACTAAGGTATAATTAGTCTAGGCACCGCGCTTACACTAATATATACTACTCTAATCTTGCGTCCAAAACTAGAGCATTGATTACTCAGCGAAGAACCCAAACTAGATACAAACTAAATACTAAGTTATCTATGATCGAAAGCACTCAACAAGAACAATAAGTAAAGAACTTAAAGTAAATGCAGAAAGTAGAAGAACACTAAGATAAATGAAGAAAGACTTGGAATTATACCTGAGACTCTGAAAGATCCTCTATTACAACTCCAGCTCTTCTCTTCTACACTCTCGCTCTCACTCTAAGTCTCTCAACTAGAGTGTTACTTCACCAGAGCTTTGCTTATAAGAGATTGGGATTAATGAGGTGAGGTCTGAGTACAAATGAGCTCGGGGGTCCTATTTATAGCCTAAGGGACCTAGGGTTAGGTCAGGGGGGTGAGTGAGGTGGCGGGCGCCAGCCCTTGGTGGCGGCTGCCACCCCCCTGGCCCTTGGCTGCACCGTCATTGATCCTACGGTCTACAGGGACTCCTCCAAGGCGGTTCCAAGGTCGGTTGCATGTCCAAATAACCGTCACATGGGCAATTAGATCCTGATCCACGTGACATCTCTTCTTAGCCCTTGGATGCACCGACCTAAGTGATCAATGGCGGCAAATGAATGTGGCACGCCTCCCCTGGATCAGTGGCATGGCAGGGGAGGAGTTTGGGCCTCACTCTCCTGGTGGCCGCCAGCTAGGGGTGGCGGGCGCCACCCCACCTTGGCCCAAAGTGAGCCCAGGTGAGTGGGTTTGCCTCCTGGTGGGTCCTCTTGGTCATTTTGCTCACAAACTTTGCAATTACCTACATTCAAATAAAACTCAAGGACAAGTGGAAGTCGTTAGTTTATAAAAGGTTTTTGGTTGATTTTAGGTCCTTGTGTTGCGTTATATGACCTTGTTGATGCTAAGAATATAACACTTAGTGAGCATCAACAACTGTCCACCATTCACCTGACTAGGAATAGTCAGGGGGCTGCGCCTGACTGCCTGTGCACAAACCCGACTCGTGGACTGTCCACGGCTGGGGTGGCGGACTGTCCGCCAACGCCTAGAGAAGGCAAAAACAGCACGGCTCAAACACGAAATCGATTGCACCTCGACCAAAACAGATGGGGCTTCAACCAAACTTCTCCCAAGTGTTCTTCTATTTATTGGGGTTGTCGCGGAACCGTCCTGATTATAAGAACTCAAGTACCGTCTTAGTCAAATTTGTCTGACATCGACCCATACTTGAATCCATAAAACCCCGATAGTCCGGAAATCTCGAAGGATTTCAAACATCGTACAACATAGAGGATCGCATCGTTCAAGTATTACATTCGTAAGGATACATCACTGATAAACAAAACCGAATTTAAACATCAGAGTGCGGGAATTAAGAGTTATTACAATACTGAGTTTTAAAGTGCGGAAGCTGAAATAAGTTTTGAAACATGATCACCACACATGTGGCCCAAATAAACATTGTTTTTGATAACTCACTCCTCCTTTTTCAAATAATGTGCCACTAGAAGTCTCAGTCCCGCAAAAGAAAAGGAGAAGCTTCTGGATGAGCCTGCACTGGGCCTACTCCTCGTCACCCTCCATGGGGTAGAGACAGTGCTTACAATAGCTGTAGTACACCTGGCCATCTGCAACAAACGAGATAAACCCTGAGTACGGGAATGTACTCAGCTAGACTTACCCGTCCAACTGAAAATAAAGACACCAAGGGTATGCAAGGCTTTTGGGTGGAGCTGGGATTGTTTAGTTGTGAAAAGCTCAAATTAAGAGAAGGAATATTTAATGACACCAATGAGCAGTCAAGTTTTAGACCTACCTCTTAATCTAGGTTTTGCACCTGGACTATTACATACACTTGAGTCTAATCAATCAATAATATAACCATATCCAGTTGACTTTAATCACATTTTAGTTCAACCTTAAACATCACATGGAGTTGTATCGTGGTGAAGCTCGCCATAGTTTCCTACTAACCGGGGGAGACGGCGACTCGAATCGAATTCCAAACCAGCTGGTGAAAGACCTTTAATACCAACCCACACTTTCCCCGTCAGGTCCATGCATTGGGTAACCGCTCGATGCTTGTTCGTGGTGGTAATCGTCGCGGCTCACAGCACGGACCACCCAATTAGAACTATACGATGGCCATTCCGCGGCAGATCATGTTTCCATACTAGAGGGTGTGACACGGGTTGAGACCGGTCTGAACAGCGTCTAACCGGCTTTGGGGTCGATGATTACGGCACCGACATATCCCTAAGTAAAAGGACGCGTTCAAAAATGAACGAGGGCCAACATCGATACAAACCTACACGATCCAACGGACGGTCTGCCCCAAGTTTCCAAACTTGTGCCTTGCCTTCGAGTTGACCGTATTTCATTACTACTCAGGTTCTTTTCCACGATAGCAAATATAGCCCACCGTGATCCGGTAAATACCCATCAGGGGTATTACGGAAATATCCTTAAGTACTACTTTTATTAAGCAGGCTAAGCAATTCTACTTTATAATAATAATAATAATAACAGGATAGCAAGACAGATATAATCAATAATCAAGGAATGATAATGCAGCAAATAGGATTCAATCAACTCCTATACCTAATGCATCACAATATAAAATACTCAATTAAATTAATTGCAAAAACTGGGAGATTTAGAATGCTCCGGGGCTTGCCTTGAGAGAAGACTGAGGCCTCGTGAGCGGGGCACTCAGGCAGGTCAATCTCTTGTGCGGGGTCGACCTCCTCGGCTTGGGGCAGTTCCGGGATCTCCTGCTCGACGCTTGCTTCTGGCTTCTGGCTGGGCTCCGGGATTGTCGATCCTATTGCAATGCTGTGGATAATATTAAATAAATAAATAAATAAAGTGCGGTGCGAAATATGGTGGTATGAAATGCAAACATTTCTTGCAAACCAACAAAACCAACTTGTTGAACCACTATTGACATTGAGGAAAAACACTTAATTACCACATAAAACAAAACCATTATTTCAACTATTTCCTATTTATTAATTCATAAGAAACTCAGGTTTGAACTGCAAGTACATTTTTCTGAACTCAGAAAAATCCACAAAAATTCCAGAAGGTAACTAACACTAACTGGACTTCACTGAACAATTTTCAGCAAGAAATAAAATACAGAACAACAGATACAAAAATATGAAATAAACTGCTAAAAAGGTGCTTTGAACTAACTTTTCACATAAAATGTGTCAAACAGCTGATTTCATATTTTTTCTAGCTTTACCTATCCATAACCACTCTACTGCAGAAAATTCACTATCAAAGCATAAACACATAAACCTACACAAAATAAACAAATTTACTCTAGATTAAAGCATTTGAACTACAACCCTACTGGAAAAGGGTGACAACCTCATTTTCCTATTTTTCTCTGGTTCTATTCCACATTTCATATTTGTCAAGAAAGTTCCATGATCAGAAACATTATATTCTTTCCTGCAAGAATTTTCTAAGAAAAACACAGAAAAGCACATGTGTACAGCAACTCCTTATTTTTCTATACAACAACCTATGTTTAACATTTTTCATAGCTTGAATATAACATGTAGAGAGTACATAAATTTTCCCATATTTTACTTTTACATATTGAACATCTTAACAATTATTCTAAGGAAACAGCTAAAAAGGAATTTAAACCTAAACATATACTTTTTCTACATAAATAGTGCCTCATTCATTTTTTACAGATACATAACATAATAAGTAACCTACACAATTTTTTCCAACAATTAACTCATTCAGAAAACAGATAAACTCATTTATCCAAACAAAAGCTTATAAACTGAATTAAATAAAACAGTATTATAAACTTTCACCAAAAATACTTTCATATTTTTCCATGATAGATCTACTCATGAACAAGCTAACAAAACTGAAAACATCTCATTTGGACCATTAAAACGTGCTACACAAAAATAACAAACTTTTCTGGGAAATAAAACAAAAAGAAAAAACATTTAAACTTCCTGGCTAGGCCTGCGTGGACTCGGTCCATGGACCGTGGGGTGGCTGACGCATGGGACCCGCTGGTCAACGGGGCCCATCGGTCAGAGAGAGCAGAGGAGGGGAAGGGGTTTGACCGCGGCTTGCTTGCCGACGGCGAGGTCGCCGGCGGTGAGGCTAGGCTCGACGTGTTCCCCTTGACGAGGCGGATCAGATGGTGCGGTCGGTTTGGCCAGCGCGCGACCGTAGCTCGCCGGCGGCGAGCGATGGCGGACGGCGGCGGCGGAAGTGCTCGGCTACGCCATTTCCGGCGGTCGCCGGTGAAATTGACGGGGGCGATAGCTTCAGTGAACCCTAGGGAGGCTACTAGAAGGGTTGGTTTGGCTCGGGATGCCCCGGTGGAGCTTGACCACATGCGCGGCCATGGCGGACAATGGCAGCGCTCGGTCGGGAAGAGGAGGGAGTTAGGGAGCGGTAGAGACCTGGCAGAGGCGTGTTCTCACCGTGCCTTGGCCTAATGAAGCTTGTCGGCAAGGGAGGGAGGTGGTGGAGCTTCGGTCGGGGAAGAACGGCTTCGAGCTCCGGGCAGCGTCAATGGCACCCGCGGCGGAGCTCCTCGGGTTCTGGCGTCGCTGAGGCTCGGGAGGTGGTGCTAGCGCGAGCACCGGGTGTCCGAGATGGCGGCGAGGTGGTGTGCGCAAGGGATTGCACAATGGCGAGCGGAGGTGGTCGGAACGGCGGCGCGGACTCTCTGTGCCGAACGGTGGCGAGCAGTAGAGTGCTCGGCGCTTTCGCGGGAGAGGAGAGGGAGAGAGAGCAGGCGGGTGTGTGCGAATGGAGAGTGAGGGAGCGGTGAGAGGGAGGCGCTCATGTTTTGCTTGGCGGAGCGGGTGGACGGCCGGTCGTGGTGGTCGTGGCGGGGGCCACGGCGACGCGACGGGCGGGCAGCAGCGTGCACGTCGGCCGAGGGCGCGCAGCAGCTGAGGACGCGGGTGAGTGGGCGAGGGCGATTGCTTGCGTGCTCGAGCGGGAGAAGATCGTGCGGTGAGAGGTGGGAGCGGATACGCGGTAGAGAGCGGCGGCCACGTGGCCGTTGGCCGGCGTACGGCGCGGCGGCCAGTCGCGCGCGGCGCGGCGCGTGCGGGAGAGGAGCGGCGCGCGGCGTGGGCCGGCGTGGCGCTGGATGGGCCGAAAAGGCCGGTTGGGCCGGAAGGGTGGCGCCGGGAGAAAAATAATCTTTCCTTTTTCTTTTTCCAAAACCTTTTGAAACTTTGACCACTCAAAAACAGTTTCAAAAAACTTAAAACTAGGCTTTAACCCAAAAATAAAAGTTGCTCAAAATAATTTTCTCTACAACTTTCATATAAGACACTTTTTCTGAAAATCATTTTCTCAACCTCCACACAAATAAAGCCAATTTTTGAGCTATAAGTCATTTTGTTCTCACATTTTTAAATTATTAAACTATATTGAACTAAGTCAAGGTGTAAATATAGGAAATGCTATACTCAAGATTATCCTTTTTATAAAATTATTTGCCAAGACAAAAATCCATTTAAACAACCAAGTCTTATAGAAATCAAAAATCCAAATAAACAACAAATGACAAAAGCACTTTATGCACATGAAATGATGCAATGCATTCCTTATGCATTTTCGTAGCTAAATGTAGTTCCTAATGCAGTGCTTGACACTAGGGTGTCACAGCCCTTCCCCCTTAAAGAAATCTCGTCCTGAGATTTGAGTTACATACCAATCCTTATAAAAAGCGGGATAGTTTACGCGCAAGTACTCCTCGGTTTCCCAAGTGGCATCATTGGGTCCGTGATTGCTCCAGAGAATCTTGTATGTCTTCACTTCACGGTTGCGAGTCTCTCGAGTCTTGGTATCCAGTATCTCCTGAGGTTGTTCATAGTATTCCAGATCTGATCTGATAGTGACATCTGGGATCTGGACTTCTTCTCGTTCAGGTACTCGAAGACACTTCTTTAACTGTGATACATGGAACACGGGGAAGACTGCGCTCATTTCTGGGGGTAACTGCACTTCGTAGGCTACTTCTCCCTTTTTGGCTATGATCTGATATGGTCCTACATATTGGGGTGCTAACTTTTTCTTAATTCCAAAACGTTGGACCTTTTTCATGGGTGAGACCTTAAGGTAGACATAATCTCTTACTTGGAATTCCAGGGGTCTCCTTCATGTATCAGCATAACTTTTCTGTCATGACTGTGCTTCCTTGATATTTTGTTGTACGGTTTGCACGATCTCGTCGGCATCCTTTACGTAATCTGACCCGTAAAATCCTTGATCTCCTGATTCAACCCAGTTTACCGGGGTTCTGCATCTTCGTCCATATAAAACTTCAAACGGTGCCATCTTTATACTTTCTTTATAGCTATTGTTATATGAGAACTAAGCGAGGGGTAACCACTTCTCCCATGATTCTCCCGAGGATAAAACACAAGCTCTGAGGATATCTTCCTAAATTTGATTCACTCTTTCTGTTTGTCCTGCGGTTTGGGGGTGATAAGCGGAACTCCTTACCAACTTAGTCCCTAGCTCCTTGTGCAACTGTTCCCAAAAACGCGCTATGAACTGGGGTCCTCTATCAGAAACAATCCTCTTAGGAATTCCATGTAACCTTAAAATGTTCTGAATGTACAAGTCCGCATATTGGTGTGGCCGATGTGTAGTCTTAACTGGTATGAAGTGAGCCACTTTGGATAACCGATCCACGATAACCTAGATAGAATCATGTCCTTTTTGAGTGGTTGGAAGACCTGTGATGAAATCCATGCTAATCTCTTCCCATTTCCATTCCGGAATTGACAAAGGTTGTAACAATCCGGCAGGTCTCAAGTGTATAGCCTTTATCCTGCAGCAAGTATTGCACTTCGCAACGTAAGCTGCAACCTCTTCCTTCATCCTTGACCACCAATACCTTGTTCTCAGATCCTGGTACATCTTACTACTTCCTGGATGGATAGACAACTTCAAATTGTGGGCTTCATTTAGAATTCTTTCTTTCAGCTCTGTGTTCTTGGGAACAACCAACCTTTGATTATACCATAAAATCCCTTGTTCATCTGTTCTGAAGTTCAACGAACTATTGGTTTCCAACCTCTTCTTAATTTGACGGATTTCTTCGTCGGTCTTTTGTCCTTCGATGATGTCACTTTCTAGAGTGCACTGTAAGGTGATATTATTCAGCATAACGGGGCGCATAAGGTTGAATCCATCTTCCAACAATGGTTGTAAGGAGTTGCAATGAGTCTTGCGACTCAAGGCATCTGCTACAACGTTTGCTTTTCCAGGGTGGTAATGCACTTCGAGGTTATAATCCTTGATCAACTCCAACCATCTTCTCTGCCTCATATTCAACTCTGGCTGAGTGAAGATGTATTTCAAACTTTTGTGATCTGTATACACGTGACATAGGTTACCCATAAGATAATGCCTCCATATCTTGAGTGCATGAACTACGGCTGCCAATTCCAAGTCATGAGTCGGGTAATTCTCTTCATGTGGTCGCAACTGGCGTGAAGCATATGCTATAACTCTCCCATTCTGCATAAGCACACATCCAAGTCCAATCTTGGATGCGTCACAAAACAGATCAAAAGGTTCCTCCAAATCTGGCTGAGCCAAAACTGGCGCCGAAGTCAACAAAGTTCACAAAGTGCGAAATGTTGCCTCACACTCTGGAGTCCATTCAAACTTCTTGTTCTTCTGAGTTAGACGAGTCATAGGTTTTGCGATCCTTGAGAAATCCGGAATGAACCGACGGTAGTATCCGGCCAATCCTAGGAAACTGCGTACCTCATGTACGTTAGTGGGTGCTTGCCAATCCATAACTTCCTGTACTTTCATGGGGTCCACCGAAATTCCTTCCTCTAAAAGGACGTGTCCAAGAAAGGGTACTTTCTTTAACCAAAATTCACACTTGCTAAACTTAGCATACAACTTGTGCTCTTGAAGTCGAGCTAAGACGACTCATAGATGCTCAGCATGATCCTTCTCATTTTCAGAGTATACCAAGATGTCATCAATAAACACCACAACAAACTTATCCAATTCGGGCATAAAAACCGAATTCATCAAGTACATGAAATGTGCTGGCGCATTTGTCAGTCCAAAAGACATAACTAGATACTCATAGAGTCCATATCTGGTGGAGAAAACGGTTTTTGGTATATCCTCTCTTCTAATCTTGATATGATGGTATCCTGACCTTAAGTCAATCTTGGAGAACACTTTTGCCTTTGATAACTGATCAAACAAGACGTCAATTCGGGGTAAGGGATATTTGTTCTTTATAGTTACTGCATTCAGCGGTCTATAATCCACACACATCCTTAAAGTTTTGTCCTTCTTTTTTCACGAAGATGGCGGGACATCCCCAAGGTGACGAACTAGGGCGTATCAAATCTTTATCCAAAAGCTCTCGCAACTGAGTCTTAAGCTCTGCCAACTCATTAGCTGGCATCCTATACGGCCTCCGAGAAATGGGTGTCGTTCCAGGGATTAACTCTATAGCAAACTCCACATCCCTATCCGGTGGCAGCCCTGGCAACTCATCAGGGAAGACATCTGGGAACTCACACACTACGGGGATCTCTGCTATCTGCTTTGCTGTGATATTGAACAACACTCCGATCTCATGGGGGTTTCGGGGTAACTTGAAACGAAAAGAAGACCCACTCCAGGGACTTACCATGGAAACTACTCGCTCTGCGATGTCAAGATTGACCTTCCAGAGTTTCATCCAACCCATACCCAAGATGACATCCAACCCTAGACCAGGGATAACTATGGGATCCATTATGGCCTTTTTATCCCCAAAAGTCATTTCCACTCCTTTAGCCATTTTACGAGCGGAGAGAACAGCTCCTGCTGAATTTATCTGATATCCCCGATCCAACTCTACTAACCCGAGATTACTCCTTATAACAAAATTCTCACTTATGAAAGAATGCGATGCTCCCGAATCAAACAACACAACTGCAGGGTATTGGTTAACAAGAAACGTACCAGCGGTGACAGGTTCTCCTTCTGGCACATCTTCAACATTGGTGTAATGCACATGGCCTGTGCGAGGTGGAGGCTGGGTATACTGCTTCTTCGGCCGAGGGCACTGACGTGAAAGATGTCCGGTCTGGCCACAGTTGTAACATGGACCGATCACATACGGGGTCTTGGAACCTCCTGAACCTCCTGCTTTTGTTTTGTTCTGCATCATGGGAGCGATGTAGGGCTTCTGGAAACTCGGGCGGGAGCGGTTGTTAGTTATGTTCCTCTGCGGGGGATGGAACCTTGCTCCTGCAACTGGCGGGCGATACGGGGTGCGTGCTCCGAAAGGGGCCCTCTATTGAGACGAACCTCCTTCGTTTGCACGACGACGGTTTTCTGTCGCTAGCCTGCTGTCATTAGCCTCTTGGTTCAGGCAGTCACTAACAAAGTCACTCAAGGTGGTGCGGTGACTGTTTCCCATCTTGGAGAGCATGGTGGCACTCATGCCACGCTTGAAACTTGCGATCTTCTTGGATTCCGTGTTGACAAAATCTGGGGCATAGCGAGACAGGTTGTTGAAGCTATGGAGGTATTCTGACATGGACCTGGTTCCCTGGGATAGCCTCATGAACTTTGTGACCTTCATTTCCATCAAACCACTGGGGATGTAGTGGTTGCGCATCGCAGTAGAGAACTGATCCCAAGTGACCGGTGCATTAGCTGGCAGGGATGCACGGTACTGGGACCACCATAGCCCTGCGGGTCCTTCCAACATATGCGCGGCATATTCCGCCTTAAGCTCTTCAGTCAAACAGAGCAGACGAAACTTCTGAGTGATGGAGTTGAGCCACTCATCTGCTTCAAGCGGTTCGGTGACTTTCTTGAACACAGGGGGACGAGTGTCCAAGAAGTCACGGTACGAACTGTACAGGTTGGGCTCTGGTCCTTGGTGCTGCTGCGCAGTGTTATTGGCGATGTTACGGAGGGTGGCCTCCATATGCCTCTGCATCTCTTCCATGTTCCTCTGACTACCCAGAAACTGACCGAAAAACGCTTCCGGCGTCATCGGTGGGGGTGGTGGCAGGTTCTCCTCCTGTCCAGACCCCTGTCCACGTTGGTTGCGAGTGTGTGCCGACATCTGCATGTCCCATTAATAAGCAACCATTAGGTGATGTCACATTGATCATGAATAAATACTGCGCTGTACATAATTCGGAAATTTAGCACACGACCAAGTATAAGTACTCATTTCCATACAACATCACAGAATAATTGCTAGAAAATAAGATATGCAAACGACGGATTTCCATAAAAGGTGCCAGATCGAAGTCTGGACTTTGTTCAAAAGCCATACATGCCATCATACAACTTAAACATGAAACCAACACATGTTCGGGTTACATCATCAGCGAGCATGCTCAAGCTATACAAAAGAAAACGACTCCTAAGAAGCTAGCGCTCAAGCGTCTCCAGCGGCGGATGCGGCATCCTCCTCATCAGCGTCCATCATTGGCTCGTCGGCGTGGTCCTCGTTGTCCGAAAAGGGCTCTGGACCAAGCACTACTTCGTCCTGGGGCTCCTGGCCTCATCTGCAGGGGCCTCGTCAGCTGCTGGAGCGACGGCCTCCTGGGCGGCGTGATGCATCTGGTGAACTGCCTCATGGAGCTGGTCGATGTAGGCCTGCTGGTGATGTATCTGCTGTATCAGTTGATGGGCGCCTTCTCTGAGTTGGTCAAGCGTGGTGCGGGCCTCATCTCGCTGAAAGGATGTCGTCAGGTACATCTGCTCAGCGAGGGTCCTGGCGGTGGTCTCTGCACCTGCGGTGGCACGTGCATCGTCACGCTCGAGAGTGATCTGATGGATCTTCTCCTATAGACGGGCTACCTCGGCGTCAAACTCTTCCTGCAGCTTCCTCTTGCTCTGGTAGGTGGCGGTGAGGGTAAAGGACACGCTCTCCGGGCTGCGCTCCAAACTCTCACATACACCCATCAAAGCTCCGGTGGTGCTCATCGCGGACATCTTGCAGTAAAATCTCTCCTCTGCACCTCCTGTCAAAACTGACTCCAAGGTCTGCTTCCAGTGTAATGGAAAAAGTGATCCACGAGGGAACACCCCTGCCATAGCACTAGCAAGGTCGACAAGAAAGCGGGCGATGATGTCCTTCAGCACTAGATACGCTACCCTATTAGCTCCATCCTTGGCACAACTGCCTCTGGTGATCTCTGTCCATCCTGTGCAGTGAGGCTTGGCAGGCAAGGCTTTGACCTTGATCTGCACCATTACCAACGAGTCCTGCCCATAGATCTCCTTCTGCCACGAGTACCTGTGCTCCTGTCCGTCCTCGTATCCCACTGCCTGCAGAATCCTCCAAAGGTTGGTCGGCAGCCCGAAGTATGACAAGAACGTGTTCTTGGTCAGCTTCGTGGCCAAGCGGTGACGTGGAACTCCTCTGCCTCAGGTGGCCTTGCGAGCAGTCAACTTAGTCCGGGCCATCTGTAGAAACAAAAGGGATTCGAGCTCGCGTGAGACGCATATTAAGTTTGGCAAATTTTATAGAAAAGAGACAACTTGTAATTAAGGGGAGGTAATGTAAATGCAAGAATGTAAACATGATGCATGATCGTACTTACGTTCTCACTCACTAATAATGACTCGTAAGTCCTAACGTTCTAGTCGGTGGCAAGAACGATCTCTCATGCGTTATCTACTCGTTCTACTCGATCACGTAGTTAGTGTACCTGCAGAAGATTCATTTCAGCCCAAAGCAAATCCTAATGGTAAAAATAACGGAGTATTGGCTCTTATGCACAAAATACATAAAAGCCAACACTAAACACCATGCACCAATCCAGAAAACATACCCAAAACATTGATACCCTCGTATATGTTTGCGTGGAGCTCGCACATACTTGGTATAAGAACTCTCACCTAGACCGACGGTTGGACGGTCATGCTCTCATATCTTACAAAATCATTTATGCATGTTTTCGCGATCGACACATTCTCTTTTCCCTCGAGAATGGACCAGCAAATAAAAATCCAGCATGAAGCAAAACCCTGAACCCTATTAGCAGTTAAGCCACCTGAATCCTAATGTAGGGCGTAAGGACAAGACTGGACACACTTAATAATTAAAAATAGTTTTGAAAATAGTTTTGAAATACCCATTTTAGTTTGAAAATAGCTCCTTTCGGATGCAATGACTTGAACCATGCTCCGATACCAGCTGTCGCGCAACCGTCCTGACTATAAGAACTCAAGTACCGCCTTAGTCAAATTCGTCTAACATCGACCCGTACTTGAATCTATATAACCCCGGTAGTCCGGAAATCTCGAAGGATTTCAAACATCGTACAACATACATGATCGCATCGTTCAAGTATTACATTCGTAAGGATACATCACTGATAAACGAAACCGAATTTAAACATCAGAGTGCGGGAATTAAGAGTTATTACAATACTGAGTTTTAAAGTGCGGAAGCTGAAATAAGTTTTGAAATATGATCACCACACATGTGGCCCAAATAAACACTGTTTTTGATAACTCACTCCTCCTTTTCAAATAATGTGCCACTAGAAGTCTCAGTCCAGCAAAAGAAAAGGAGAAGCTTCTGGATGACCCTGCCCTGGGCCTACACCTCATCACCGTCCACGGGATAGAGACAGTGCTTACAATAGCCGTAGTACAGCTGGCCATCTGCAACAAACGGGATAAACCCTGAGTACGGGAATGTACTCAGCTAGACTTACCCGTCCAACTGAAAATAAAGACACCAAGGGTATGCAAGGCTTTTGGGTGGAGCTGAGATTGTTTAGTTGCGAAAAGCTCAAATTGAGAGAAGGAATATTTAATGACACCAATGAGCAGTCAAGTTTTAGACCTACCTCTTAATCTAGGTTTTGCACCTGGACTATTACATACACTTGAGTCTAATCAATCAATAATATAACCATATCCAGTTGACTTTAATCACATTTTAGTTGAACCTTAAACATCACATGGAGTTGTATCGTGGTGAAGCTCGCCATAGTTTCCCACTAACCGGGGGAGACAGCGACTCGAATCGAATTCCAAACCAGCTGGTGAAAGACCTTTAATACCAACCCACACTTTCCCCGTCGGTTCGATGCATTGGGTAACCGCTCAATGCTTGTTTGTGGTGGTAATCGTCGCGGCTCACAGCACGGACCACCCAATTGGAACTATACGATGGCCATTCCGCGGTAGATCGTGTTAACATACTAGAGGGTGCGACACGGATTGAGACCGGCCCGAACAATGTCTAACCGGCTTTGGGGTCGATGATTACGGCACCGACATATCCCTAAGTAAAAGGGCGCGTTCAAAAATGAACGAGGGCCAACATCGATACAAACCTACACGATCCAACGGACGGTCTGCCCCAAGTTTCCAAACTTGTGCCTTGCCTTCCAGTTGACCGTATTTCAATACTACTCAGGTTCTTTTCCACGATAGCAAATATAGCCAACCGTGATCCGGTAAATACCCATCAGGGGTATTACGGAAACATCCTTAAGTACTACTTTTATTAAGCAGGCTAAGCAATTCTACTTTATAATAATAATAACAGGATAGCAAGGCAGATATAATCAATAATCAAGGAATGATAATGCAGCAAATAGGATTCAATCAACTCCTATACCTAATGCATCACAATATAAAATACTCAATTAAATTAATTGCAAAAAGTGGGAGACTTAGAATGCTCCGGGGCTTGCCTTGAGAGAAGACTGAGGCCTCATGAGCGGGGCACTCAGGCAGGTAATCTCTTGTGCGGGGTCAACCTCCTCAGCTTGGGGTAGTTCTGGGATCCATGCTCGACGCTTGCTTCTGGCTCCTGGCTGGGCTCCGGGATTGTCGATCCTATTGCATTGCGGTGGATAATAATAATAATAAATAAATAAAGTGCGGTGCGAAATATGGTGGTATGAAATGCAAACATTTCTTGCAAACCAACAAAACCAACTTGTTGAACCACTTTTGACATTGAGGAAAAACACTTAATTACCACATAAAACAAAACCATTATTTCAACTATTTCCTATTTATTAATTCAAAAGAAACTCAGGTTTGAACTGCAAGTACACTTTTGTGAACTCAGAAAAATCCACAAAAATTCCAGAAGGTAACTAACACTAACTGGACTTCACTGAACAATTTTCAGCAAGAAATAAAATACAGAACAACAGATACAAAAATATGAAATAAACTGCTAAAAAGGTGCTTTGAACTAACTTTTCACATAAAATGTGTCAAACAGCCGATTTCATATTTTTCCTAGCTTCACCTATTCATAACCACTCTACCGCAGAAAATTTACTGTCAAAGCATAAACACATAAACCTACAAAAATAAACAAATTTACTCCAGATTAAACCATTTGAACAACAACCCTACTGGAAAAGGGTGACAACCTCATTTTCCTATTTTTCCCTGGTTCTATTCCACATTTCATATTTGTCAAGAAAGTTCCATGATCAGAAACGTTATATTCTTTCCTGCAAGAATTTTCTAAGAAAAACACAGAAAAGCACATGTGTACAGCAACTCTTTATTTTTCTATACAACAACCTATGCTTAACATTTTTCATAGATTGAATATAACATGCAGAGACTACATAAATTTTTCCATATTTTACTTTTACATATTGAACATCTTAACAATTATTCTAAGAAAACAGCTAAAAAGGAATTTAAACCTAAACAGATACTTTTTCTACCGAAACAGTTCCTCATTCATTTTTTACAGATTCATAACATAATAAGTAACCTACACAATTTTTGCCAATAATTAACTCATTCAGAAAACAGATAAACTCATTTATCCAAACAAATGCTCATAAACTAAATTAAATAAAAACAGTAATATAAACTTTCACCAAAAATACTTTCATATTTTTCCATGATAGATCTACTCATGAACAAGCTAACAAAACTGAAAACATCTCATTTGGACCATTAAAACAAAAAGGAAAAACATTTAAACTTCCCGGCTGGGCCTGCGTGGACTCGGTCCATGGACCGTGGGGTGGCTGACGCATGGGACCCGCTGGTCAACGGGGCCCATCGGTCAGAGAGAGCAGAGCAGGGGAAGGGGTTTGACGGCGGCTTGCTTGCCGACGGCGAGGTCGCCGGCGGTGAGGCTAGGCTCGACGTGTTCCCCTTGACGAGGCGGATTGGATGGTGCGGTCGGTTTGGCCAGCGCGTGATCGTAGCTCGCCGGCGGCGAGCGATGGCGGACGGCGGCGGCGGAAGTGCTCGGCTACGCCGTTTCCGGTGGTTGCCGGTGAAATTGACGGGGGCGATAGCTTAAGTGAACCCTAGGGAGGCTACTAGAAGGGTTGGTTTGGCTCGGGATGCCCAGGTGGAGCTTGAACACATGCGCGGCCATGGCGGACAATGGCGGCGCTCGGTCGGGAAGAGGAGGGAGTTAGGGAGCGGTAGAGACCTCGTGGAGGCGTGTTCTCACCGTGCCTTGGCCTGATGCAGCTTGTCGGCAAGGGAGGGAGGTGGTGGAGCTTCGGTCGGGGAAGAATGGCTTCGAGCTCTTGGCGACGTCAATGGCACCCGCGGCGGAGCTCCTCGGGTTCCGGCGTCGGTGAGGCTCGGGAGGTGGTGCTAGCACGAGCACCGGGTGTCCGAGATGACGGCGAGGTGATGTGCGCGAGGGATTGGACAATGGCGAGCGGAGGTGGTCGGAACGGCGGCGCGGACTCTCTATGCCGAACGGTGGCGAGCAGTAGAGTGCTCGGCGCGTTCACGGGAGAGGAGAGGGAGAGAGAGCAGGCGGGTGTGTGCGAATGGAGAGTGAGGGAGCGGTGAGAGGGAGGCGCTCGAGTTTTGCTTGGCGGAGCGGGTGGACGGCCGGTCGTGGTGGTCGTGGCGGGGGCCACGGCGACGCGACGAGCGGGCAGCAGCGTGCGCGGCGGCCGAGGGCGCGCAGCAGCCAAGGACGCTAGTGAGTGGGCGAGGGCGATTGCTTGCGTGCTTGAGCGGGAGAAGATCGCGCGGTGAGAGGCGGGAGCGGATACGCGGCAGAGAGGGGCGGCCACGTGGCCGTTGGCCGGCGTACGGCGCGGCGGCCGGTCGCGCGCGGCACGGCGCGGGCGGGAGAGGAGCGGCGCGCGGCGTGGGCCGGCGCGGCGCTAGATAGGCCGAAAAGGCCGGTTGGGCCGGAAGGGTGGCGCCGGGAGAAAAATAATCTTTCCTTTTTCTTTTTCCAAAACCTTTTCAAACTTTGACCACTCAAAAACAGTTTCAAAAAACTTAAAACTAGGCTTTAACCCAAAAATAAAAGTTGCTCAAAATAATTTTCTCTACAACTTTCATATAAGACACTTTTTCTGAAAATCATTTTCTCAACCTCCACACAAATAAAGCCAATTTTTGAGCTATAAGTCATTTTGTTCTCACATTTTTAAATTATTAAACTATATTGAACTAAGTCAAGGTGTAAATATAGGAAATGCTATACTCAAGATTATCCTTTTTATAAAATTATTTGCCAAGACAAAAATGCATTTAAATAACCAAGTCTTATAGAAATCAAAAATCCAAATAAACAACAAAAGACAAAAACACTTTATGCACATGAAATGATGCAATGCATTGCTTATGCATTTTCGTAGCTAAATGTAGTTCCTAATGCAGTGCTTGACACTAGGGTGTCACAAGAGTTCTAATCCTAAGAAATCATCGCACCAAATCATGTCAATCACGAGAAATCCTAAGAACACTAGAAAAGGGGGAAGAACGAAAATGATTTCAGCCCGATCTATGTCCTCGTGAGGTTAGAGGTGAAATCCTTCGGTGGAAAGAAGGAGCTCATGGCATAGAACAATCTTATTCAAGTGGAATCGAAAATCATCTCATGGAGAGGGAGAACGAGGCAAATCTTCGAGAGACGAAAAACTGAAACGCGAAGAACATAAGAACAAAACAAGAATCGATCGGGAATTCAGCCGTGTCTCGAACCCATGAGACAATAGTGAGATTGCGGTCTCACTGCCTCAAAATCTCCAGTACACAGAGGTATTGTTCAATCTGCGGATCACAGGTAGCGAGGTATGATTGAGAACCTAAGCGGAGGCTAGAGAATAGAAGCTGCAAGGATAGAATGGATGGAGGGGCTGCCATCACTACTTATAGCCTAGTACACTTATTCCCCTTCTATCCCTAGATACAAGAGCGAAGCGGCCAACCCTAGGGGTATCCCGGTCCAACTCTGCGGAGTATTGATCCGACGGCCACGCACCATCCTCATCCTTAGCTTCGCCTTGACGCAAGCCTCAGGATGCCGCCACGTGCCGTCCTGTCGACCACCGCACCTTCCTCGCCGATAGCTTCGCCGCAACGCAAGCCTCTCGGCACCGCCATGCGTCGACCGTCCTTTTGGACCTCCCCCAGTTTTGAGGCTGAAACCGGGAAACCAGTCCTCAGGCTGAGTTTTGTGGCTAGAACTCAGAAACCCGTGAGTCCAGGTTTTGAGGCCCAAACCTGGAAACCGTCCACGCCGAGTTTTGAGGCCCAAACTCGGAAACCCGCCACCCTGAGTTTTGAGGCCCAAACTCGGAAACCGTCGAGGGTAGTTTTTGGAGGCTCCACGACAAAACCCACGCCGAAGACGGGATGTGGTTCGCACACCCCGACCACCGGCACCGATGCCGATGCATGTCCAGCCTCCACGCTGGGCACAACGCATTCGCCTTCCTTCTCGGCCTCCCGCCAAGTGTCGCGATGCCATCGTCTTCCTCCCGACTCGGCTGATGCACCGCACATCCCCTTGTGCTCTTGGTCACCGATGCCACGTGCCAGCTACCACAGGTTGTCCTCCGGCCTCCTGGTCCATCGGTCCAAGCCTCACGTTTGCCCTTCACCGCTACCGGTCCGTTGGTACGACATGTCTCTACTTGACCTTCACCTCGCAATCGACCACTGTCTCCGAGCTCCACACCTGCACATCAACACAGCCAAGAGACACATGTTGCCCGTTGGCCGATCGCTCATCACTTAGGAAAGGAACCACAAGGTCACATATCAACCTTATGTTCGCAATCTCCCCCTTGATGAGTGCATCGTCAACACATAGTAACCATAATCAAAGAAGAAAAGAAAGCAGAAGTAGATAGAAGAGAAAGCTCACTCAAAAATGTCCAGAAGCCAAGGTAAAAGCCAAAGAAGCACAATTCGAGATAAGCACAACTTGGTCCCCAAAGATATGGGCAATGACTTGACACAACCAAGGAAAGGATCGGAGCAACAACTCAGCAAAGAGAAAAACACGATCACAAAGAGCGAAAGACTTGGTTCCCAAAGGCATGGGCAACGGCTCGACGCAACCAAGTCAAAAACAGGCTAATCCTCAAGAAGAGGCAGAAAGGGCTCAACACCACTAGCTAAAAGGCTCGATACAAACTGAAACTGAAGATGCATAAACATGCAAAACTGCTAGTCTCTCAAGATAGAGGCATAGAGGCTCAACACAACTAGCAGATAGCTCCATACCAATCAAAACTGGCGAAAACCCATCAAAAACATTGGCACAAAAGAGCAAAGCAGAAGTGCTCCCCCTCAACAAATGAAGCAAAAAACTGCAAATTGTCACCATATGACAAAAATTCTCCCCCTTCGGGGCAATTTGCAATCAAAAGGAGAGGAAAAGAAGCTTAAGCAAGCGAAACGAAGCTAGGCCATGCCTATCGGAGAAAGCAAATGCATATGAGTCAAAAATGCAAGTCGGCAGCTTCAGGTATATAGTCGATAGAATGAAAGAATGCTCTAAAGAGTGCTGATCGATTACTAAGCAACAAGCAAAAGTGCTAGCAAAGGCTCAAACTGATCACAGAATATGGAATATGAACTCATAAGCTTAGTGAACAGTTTTAAGCCAGTCAGAAAGGGGTTTCACCATCAAAATAGCACTAACATTTATAGACAAGAAGTCAAACAAGTGCTAAACATGTATACAAGGTGAACTACCCCTAGCAAAGTTCAATCATTGTGCTAAAGAATGAAACATAGACTTGTGTTTTTCAGATTTTTTTCGGAGAACTGCAGCGGTTATTACACAAGTTCAAGTTTAGCATGTGATTGCGAGAGGTTGAAAGCTTGTCATTGCCTAACTTTTCAACCGTGCTGAGCCTATGCATATGCAATCAGAAGCTTGAAGCGTCGGTTTCAGTCTTAGACTACACGGCTCAAGTTTAACTCAATGTGTAATGAGAAACAGTCTTGATACCGTGATGTGCTGACAAAGCAATCCCATCTCGATCTTTCAAAAAATTCACTTAGACTTGGTTCATTTTAAGCAGAATATGAACATACCAAGCAAGTGAAAGACTCAAAACTAGAGACATAGCAACCTAGCATATATGAAATAGCACAAGTGACCTGAACATATTCTAAACATGCTAGTTGCCAATCTCAATGGTGAACATGTATCAAGTTTTATGTTCATTAAGCATATTCACCATTTGTAAAAATAGCTTAGCTCACAACATGTATCAATGATCAAGGAGAGCCTAAGCTACAAGCATCATCATATAGCATTGAAGCAAAACTATTCAGAGGACAAGTTCATTCTAAAGATTATAGACATAAAGCAAAGGTTTCCTCATAGTCTATCCCCTCTTTCTGGCAAAAACCCTGGGCTACTAGCCTAGCCTTGTTCCTCACTACCATCCCATCCTCACCCTGTTTGTTTTTGAAAACCCATTTGGTACCTATAGGGTGGCATTCTGGTGGAGGTGGAACTAGGGTCCAGACTTTGTTTCACTTAAAGTTCTCTAACTCCTCATGCATGGCTGTTGGTAGTTCTTAACTTCACTAAAGATAGAGGTAGGCAACTATCCCCGGTAACGGCCCAGAAATGCTTCTTGACACTTGCTAACGTCGTTACTAGGAGTAGACTATGGAATCTATCCCTGGCAACGGCGCCAGAAATGCTTGTAGCAAGTCCAATCACTATACCTAAAGGAGTAAAGCTAAAGCAGCTATCTACTAATGTCAAATGGGGTTGTCAATCCCGCCACTAGTAGGAGCTAGCTAGAGAGATTGCAATCTACCTAGAGGAGATTCTGCAAGCGCACAGAACTATTGTAGTAGCACTTCGGCTGGGAGTACCAGGTGTCGATTTATTTGATCCCAAAGGAAGGCTAGGGTGGTGTATGAGTCGAGTCAAGGAGGGGATGAGAGTCGAAGAATAAGAAAGGGAAAAGGAGAGAAGATAAGAGAGGAGATGAAAGGCTAGAAAGAATTTATGAGTGGATAGGTAAGGATGAAATGAATGGTTAAGGTAAGGTGGAAGGATAGGTAGATAGGGGGAAAAGATAACTAAGGATAACTAATGTAACTAACTAATAACTAATACTTACTCCTAGATAACTACGAAGCAAGATAGGCAAATAGCAAATAAGCAACCAAGTTAAGTATCGTTTTATTCCTATCTTGTCAAGTACCGAGGCGTACTAGTCTTTACCACTGACTTAGGTTGAATGCTAGCACAACGAGCCTTACTGTTAAACTAGACCAACTATGTGGTGGAATTCAAGGCGCACAGGGCTGTCACCACCTGCTTGCTACCACAGCTATTCGGGGGTCTAGCCGTATCTGAAGGTAAGTCTATAACTAAGCACCCCGCCTAATTATATTCTAACTATCTCTATCCTGGCCTAGAATAGAGACACCCTTGCGGACGTCAGAGCAAATACTTGACTTAATAAGATAAACACTAAACTAACTAAGCAACCTATTGGCAAAGATCAAACACTAAGCACACTAGAGATTAACTACTATGGCTAAGTGAATTCAAATGTAGGATAGCTAGGTACTCAAGCAATCAATCAAGTATACTACTCAATACTGGTAAGTAGAATAAAGTAATACTTGAAATGATGAACTAGAATATAGTAAAGTGCTTGAGTTACAAGAGCAAAACCTGAACTGGATATGAAGGAAGACTCTTCCCAACTCCAGGACCAATTACTCGCACGCTTCTACTCTTGAGCTAAGCCTTGAGCAGCGCTTCCGTGAGGGCCATGAGGCAAGGATGCCTTGCTCTACTAGCTACCTTCTTGCCTAAGCTTGGCTAAATCCTAAGCTATTAGCTCTCTGGCTTTAGCCTTGCTTTCCTCTTTCCTTTCCTTGCTTCCCTTGCTTGAAGTGAAGTGACGCCTCCAGGGGGGTATTTATAGCCCAAGTGAGTGAGGGGGGTACTTATAGGTGGCAGCCAACCGACCTAGGGCAAACCCTAGTGGCGGGCGCCAACCCTATGTGGCCCTTGGATGCACCGTCATTGATCCTACGGTCTCCAGGGACTCCTCCAAGGTGGTTCCATGGTCGGTTGCATGTGCAGATAACCGTCACATGGGCAATTAGGTCATGATCCACGTGACATCTCTTCTTAGCCCTCCAATGCCACCGACCTAGTGACCAAGGTCTAAGATTCGGCCCTGGGCTGGTCACACGGATCAATGATGTGGCAGAGGAGAGTTTGGGCCTCTCCTTGGTGGCGGGTGCCACCCCACTAGGGCCCAAATGGGCCCTGGTGAGTGGGCTCAGCCCCTGGTGGGTCCATTCTCCAAATTTGGTCCAAATCCTGCATTCAAATAAAAATCTATGGACATGTGCAATTTGGTTAGTTTGAAACCTATTTGACTACTTTTCATGCCTTTTTGTTGAATTTTTGGGTAAAATGTTGATGGTAAAATAAGTGTTTAAGGACCATCAACAAGCTCCCCCATGCTGACCTGTAGCTCGTCCTCGAGCAACAATGCGGTTTAAGCATTGAGCATGAAATAGATAGCAACTTAAGATGTATACAAGTGCATATTGTATAGTGAGAAATAACTTAGTGTATATCATTAATCATAGCAATGTGGGGCTTATAGCTTTTCACTTCAAACATGCAAGAGTGAAATAAAGTAGTAGATAGGAAACTTTTATCTTGCTTAGGTTTGACTAGGATTCTGTCTGGAGGTTTTTTTTAAGGTTTTCAAAAGATAAAAACTTGCTTAAGTCCTCCAACATTCACTCAATCACTCAATGGTGTTTAAATCCTCACTTAGGCCAAAATGTAGCCTCTCCTATTTCTAAAGAATGATATGTGGAGTTATAGGTAGGCTAAGAATCATGAGCAAAATGCATAATGTTTATTGCTAAGCTAGACACTCAGATCATAAGGAGCAGCAAATCATAAAAATTGATCAAGATGTGCAAGTGTGGTTATGTGGAAGTGTATATAGAGATATTTCATAATCCTTCCTAGTTAATTTCTGGGGTCTAGAGCTAATGATCACTCTCTTTTTTCGATACATAGTGAGTAGACAAAAATGTGTCCTCACATTTTCTTAGGACATAGTCCTCTCTTGAGCTACTTTGCTCGCTTTTTTTTCATAACTCTCTTTTTTAGCTCTAGATTTCCCCAGATTGTCTGTAGGAAAGGATTTTAGAAATGAAAAGGGGGAAGAGAGAGAAATGCTTATTCCCAGTGTAGGAATAGCATAAGGCTAGCAATGGAACGTTTGGCAAGGTATTGCATATCTCCAGTGTAGAGAATGAGCAATTTATTTGGTGGTTGCAAACTTCCAAAGTGGAGAGTAAGCAATTTATGGTGGGTGGGTGTATCTTGATCAAAAGAAATGATAAGCTTCTCTACTAAGATCTATGCGGTCTAACAAAGCTCAACACAAACAAAGGTCTTTGTGGTTTTGACTAACAAATATTTGGCTAGTGGTGGGATGGGATTAAATCCAGGAGGAAATTTTAGCAAGGTTTTCATGATTTTTAAAAGAAATCCTCCAGATTAGGTCCTAATTTCACCTTAGCAAGTTTAAAGAATTACTCCATTTCTAACTAACTTTATTCACTGAGCATGATTTTAGATAAAACATGTGCAACCCACAAAAGCTACAACTTAGATAAAACTAGTTATTCTAACTATAACAATAGCATTTGCATGGCATATTTTATTTCTTATTTAGGTTCCAACATTTTAGCAGATTTTATCATTTTTACTCATGGGATAATTACTTAGGAAAGTATATAACATTCAAAAATTTTCAAAAGATATAGAATTTAAGAACCGAACATAAAGAGTAAGGTTGAAACATACCTTATTGGCGCGAGGATCTCCCCCAAGCTGGCTTCTTGCTTGGTGAAGGGTCTTCATCTTTCTCGGTCGGAGCTCTTGTTCTTATTTTATTAAAAAGGAAACTATCTAATGTTGTGAAAAAGGAAAACTATCCTATTATGATATTTTATTATTCTAGCTAAGTTAACATATACTTATGCATATAACTAATGATAACTAATTTTTTTAGTTACATGCATGACATATGTTATGTATTTGAAAAAGGGAAATTTGAAGGGAAATTTAAAAGTAAATACATACCTTAGATCCATGGAATTTCATTCTTATTGGGTGGATCTTCTTCCTTGGGTGCTTCTTCTTTAAGTACTTCATCGGGTTCTTCTTCTTTTGGCACCTCTCCTTTGTCATGTGAATTACACAACTCAAGAGAAGGTGGTTCTTTCTTTCTGTTCCACCTTGTTCTTGGGCGACTCTTCTTGGTACGAACGGGTCTTGCTTCCTGCATGTTAGCGGCATATGCGGGACCACGGGAAAAGGAGAATATTTCCTTCCTCCCTCCTAATGTCATTTGCATTTTACCACTCCCCACATATATGCAAGCATCAACAGTGTTCAAGAAAGGTCTACCTAAGATTAGAGGCACATCTTTCCTATTTCCCATATCTAGTATTATGAAATCAGCAGGAACATATGATCCTCTAATATGAACAAGTAAATCAGTGACTATTCCTTCTACATAGCATGTTGATTGATCAGCTAGCACGACATAGGCAGATGTGGATGACATGGGTGGAAAGAACGAGTTTTCATAGAAATCCTTAGATAAAATGTTCACACTCGATCCTAAATCACAGATGGCATTTTTAAAGACTTTAACAAAGATTGAGCATCTAATTATGGACTACCAGGATCACCCTTTTTAACAGTCCTGGTTTGATCTTCATAATAGTTAAAATATTTTATTTCAACCATATTTGCAGTTTCCATGTTAGGTTCAGCCGGAATTTTGCCAGTTTCAAAAGATGGTATGATCGCAGCAAGTTGAGCTATTTGGGTTTCTAACATCTTATTAAAGCTAAGTTGATTTTTCAGAGCAGATGAGAAATCTTCCAATTATCATTTATGTTCTCAAGCATTTTATCATTTGACATTAATTTCTTATTCAAAAATTCAGTAGTTCTACCTTGAGAGTAGACTAGATTCTTTAAGAACGAGAAATTATCAGTAGTTTGGAAATTAGAGCGAGGGAATGAATTATTACCTTGATTTTGTTGACGGAAACCGTTGTTGTGGTTGTTGATGATCAAGTTCAAATCTTCATGTAACTCGGGGTAGTGGTTCCCAGAATGTCCGGTTTCTCCACAAACTTCACAAGTCATGTAGGATTCCAGAGATTGGACACTCTCTTGTTGGTTCATCTTCTCACAAATGTCCAGCTTCTTGGCCAGCATGTCCATCTTGGCCACGATCATGTCGGCCTCCTTAAGGGAATGCATACCTCGCTTACGGGGCTGCAGTCTCTCGTCATTCCATCCTTGGTTCGACACCATCTTCTCTATGAGAGCCTTAGCATCTGCAACATTCAGAGAAAAGAATGCACCGCCGGCGGTGGCATCCAAATGGCTTCTAGAGAGTGGGGTTAGGCCATGGTAGATGTTCTGGATCAACAGCCAGTCCTCCATACCATGGTGTGGACAAGCAGTGACGTACTCTTGCATTCTCTCCCAAGCTTCGGGAATAGATTCCTCGGCTTGTTGCGTAAAGCTGGAGATTTTGTTGCGAAGAGCGTTCGTCTTGCCCATCGGAAAGAATTTGGCAAGAATAGCATTGGAACACTTGTCCCATGTGTCTACAAGGTTGCGATTGGTATAGAACCATTGCTTCGCTTTTCCTAGGAGAGAAAAGGGAAAGAGACGAAGACAGATGGCTTCTTGGGTTATCCCCTTAATGGTGAAGGTGCCGCAAATCTCCAAAAATTGTTGGAGGTGAGCATTTGCATCCTCATGAGCTTTGCCATAGAACGGTCTAGCTTGGACCATCGTGATCAGAGCCGGTTTCAACTCAAAATTGAGGTTGGCATCGATCACGGCTGGTCCGGTCGCTACATTGGCGGCAGAAGGAGCAGAAAACTCACGAATGGTCTTATTGGCCATCGTGAAGGTAGAATGAGATAAGAAAGAAAGAAGTTGAAGAAGATGAAGGAAAAAGATAAGAAGGACTAAGGAAAGAAAGAATGGGGAAAGATGGCATTCGCTAAGCGGGAGCTTAAGCGAAGATAAATTCGACAAGGATTCGAAGGATACACCGATTGCCTTCCCCGGCAATGGCGCCAGAAATGCTTGTTGGTAGTTCTTAACTTCACTAAAGATAGAGCTAGGCAACTATCCCCGGTAACGGCCCAGAAATGCTTGTTGACACTTGCTAACGTCGTTACTAGGAGTAGACTATGGAATCTATCCCTGGCAACGGCGCCAGAAATGCTTGTAGCAAGTCCAGTCACTATACCTAAAGGAGTGAAGCTAAAGCAGCTATCTACTAATGTCAAATGGGGTTGTCAATCCCGACACTAGTAGGAGCTAGCTAGAGAGATTGCAATCTACCTAGAGGAGATTCTGCAAGCGCACAGAACTATCATAGTAGCACTTCGCTTAGGAGTACCAGGTGTCGATTTATTTGATCCCAAAGGAAGGCTAGGGTGGTGTATGAGTCAAGTCAAGGAGGGGATGAGAGTCGAAGAATAAGAAAGGGAAAAGGAGAGAAGAGAAGAGAGGAGATGAAAGGCTAGAAAGAATTTATGAGTGGATAGGTAAGGATGAAATTTATGGTTAAGGTAAGGTGGATGGATAGGTAGATAGGGGGAAAAGATAACTAATGTAACTAACTAATAACTAATACTTACTCCTAGATAACTACGAAGCAAGATAGGCAAATGCCAAATAAGCAACCAAGTTAAGTATAGTTTTATTCCTATCTTGTCAAGTACCGAGGCGTACTAGCCTTTACCACTGACTTAGGTTGAACGCTAGCACAACGAGACTTACTGTTAAACTAGACCAACTACGTGGTGGAATTCAAGGCACACAGGGTTGTCACCACCTCCTTGCTACCACAGCTATCCGGGGATCTAGCCGTATCTGAAGGTAAGTCTATAACTAAGCACCCCGCCTAATTATATTCTAACTATCTCTATCCTGGCCTAGAATAGAGACACCCTTGCGGACGTCAGAGCAAATACTTGACTTAATAAGATAAACACTAAACTAACTAAGCAACCTATTGGCAAAGATCAAACACTAAGCACACTAGAGATTAACTACTATGGCTAAGTGAATTGAAATGTAGGATAGCTAGGTACTCAAGCAATCAATCAAGTATACTACTCAATACTGGTAAGTAGAATAAAGTAATACTTGAAATGATGAACTAGAATATAGTAAAGTGCTTGAGTTACAAGAGCAAAACCTGAACTGGATATGAAGGAAGACTCTTCCCAACTCCAGGACCAATTACTCGCACGCTTCTACTCTTGAGCTAAGCCTTGAGCAGCGCTTCCGCGAGGGCAATGAGGCAAGGATGCCTTGCTCTACTAGCTACCTACTTGCCTAAGCTTGGCTAAATCCTAAGCTATTAGCTCTCTGGCTTTAGCCTTGCTTTCCTCTTTCCTTTCCTTGCTTCCCTTGTTTCAAGTGAAGTGACGCCTCCAGGGGGGTATTTATAGCCCAAGTGAGTGAGGGGGGTACTTATAGGGGGCAGCCAGCCGACCTAGGGCAAAACCTAGTGGCGGGCGCCAGCCCTAGGTGGCGGCCGCCAACCCCTGGCCCTTGGATGCACCGTCATTGATCCTACGGTCTCCAGGGACTCCTCCAAGGCGGTTCCAAGGTCGGTTGCATGTCCAGATAACCGTCACATGGGCAATTAGGTCATGATCCACGTGACATCTCTTCTTAGCCCTCCGATGCCATCGACGTAGTGACCAAGGGCTAAGATTTGGCCCTGGGGTGGTCACATGGATCAGTGACGTGGCAGGGGAGAGTTTGGGCCTCTCCTTGGTGGCGGGCGCCACCCCACTAGGGCCCAAATGGGCCCTGGTGAGTGGGCTCGGCCCCTGGTGGGTCCTTTCTCCAAATTTGGTCCAAATCCTGCATTCAAATAAAAATCTATGGACATGTGGAATTTGGTTAGTTTGAAACCTATTTGACTACTTTTCATGCCTTTTTGTTGAATTTTTGGGTAAAATGTTGATGGTAAAATAAGTGTTTAAGGACCATCAACAATGGCATTAACACAGTTAGGATCAGAAAGAGCATGTCCAACATCTTTGGGCTCAAAAGAAGCAACAAATGCAGAATGAGCAAAGTGAGAGATCTCATACGCTCGCGACCGCGTGACTCGCTGGTCGATACCACTGATTATCTAATGTGGAGGGTGGATCTGCTGAACGCTTCGGGTCGCTTGCCTCGCCGAAGTCGCCTCCTCCTCGCCAGATGCTGTCGCTCCCTCAGGTGCAGCTGGTGCTTGCTGGAGAGGTGGCTCGAGAGGACCCCAAGTGGTAGAATCAGTGGATTGGGTCCTCAAACTGATGTAGTAGTCGCAGGGTCGACGGGGGCAGCCAGTGGAGTTGGCTCGGGATCACCCCAATCGGCATCTTCTTGCTCCTCCTCGACAAACATGGTCTCTCCCAGCTCCTGATCTCTTGCAACATCAAAACAGAAGAAACACAAGACATAGTCTCGTCGAATGTGACCTCGCAGGTCTCCACTATCTGGTTAGTTTCAAGGTTAAGAACTCGATAAGCGCGAGAATGCAAAGCATAACCAAGAAACACACCATCAGCAGAGCGAGACTCAAATTTATCCAAATTGCCTTGCTTCAGGATAAAGCACTTGCACCCAAACTCCCTAAAATGAGACACCTTGGATACCCATCCAAAACACAACTCATAAGAAGTCTTCTTCATGAAAGCTCGAAGAAAGATGCGATATGAAACATGGCAAGTAGTGTTGATCGCCTCGGCCCAAAAGCGCTTAGGAGTCCTATGCTCATCGAGCATCGTCCTGGCGATCTCAACAAGGGTCCGGTTCTTGCGCTCAACAACACCGTTCTGCTGAGGGACATAAGGAGAAGACAACTGATGCTCAATACCATGAGAAGAACAGAAAGAGGTAAACTGTGAGTTAACAAACTCAGTACCATTATCGCTACGAATAGCTCTAATAGTATCGGGGGAAACTCAGTTTTCAACCTCAAAATCAAATCTCGAGCAAAAGAAAAAACTTCGTCCTTAGCCTCCATGAAGAATACCCAAGAATACCTCGAAAAATTGTCCATGATCACTAGAACGTACCACTTCCCACCCGCTGAGCAGACCCAAGCTGGACCAACTGTGTCCATGTGTAAAAGCTTGCCGGTTTGCTTAGTCATCACCTGGTTAACTGGTGGGTGAGAAGCAGCAACCATCTTCCCGTGACGACAAGGGTGACAGACAAGGTCCTTCTGAAACTTAAGCTTGGCCAATCATTGGATTAGGCCAAGTGAGCTAAGTCTTGCAAGAAAGTCGAAGCTTAAGTGACCAAGCCACCTATGCCACTTCCACAAATCAGAAGAAGGACCAGCCACCAAACATCTAGAAGAACTGAACGAACGAGAAAAATTGGCTCAGAAAACACGGCCAAAGGGGACGATCCAACAAACAAGATCTCCCCGAGAATCAAAAATCTACTAAGACCTTTTTTAAAGCGCACTTCAAAATCGTCTTCAAGAAGTTGCGAAATAGAAAGCAAGTTAAAATGCAAATTAGAAACCAAAGCAACATCCTTGAGCACGAAGTTCTCGTTAAGTCGGGTAGACCCAGGAGAAACAACCTTACCTCTACCACTATCCCCGAAAGTGATGTGCTCCTTATGTACAACGGGGTCTAGGCTGGAGAACCATTCCTTTCTTCCGGTCATGTGGCACATGTTCTCCAGCCGTAGTTCTTGCGTCAATAGAAGGGCAGGAAATGAGCATATGGCACAACACTAGTGTTAGTATACTGAGAAGGATAGCAGTGTTGTGTCATAGGCCCAGAAAAAGTGTTAGAAGAAACACCAAACTGACCTCGTCCCATGGGTGGATAGCGATCACCACCAAACTGAAAGGGTGGTCCGCTATGGAATGGAAAACCTCCAAACTCAGTTCTATGTCCCATTTGAGCAAAGCAATCACCACCATACTGAAAAGGTGGTCTGCTATGGGACGGAGCAGCAAAACCTCTTACTCCTGGCTCAAGATCGTATTGAGGATGACCGGAACCGCGACGGGCATGACCACCACACCGTGGTCTAGCTGTCAGGGGCCTATCTACCTGAGAGGGTGCACCGCCACGCCTAGCCCTCTATCCCTGAACTCTCTGACCCTACAAACCATGGAGAGGGTGGTGTCTAGCCTAGTTGTTCAGTTCCAACTCCTTCCTAGCCTCTCTCTTCCTCCGAAAGCAAAACTCATCTAAGTGACCCTCGCGGTGGCAGTACTCACACTCGAACCTCACCACTCTCTTGGGCTGTTAGTTCGCTTGGTTGCGGGGTTTGTTCACTATGGATGGCTGTTTCCCTTTGCCTTTCGGAAGGGGATCACTAGTGATGCCAGGAAGGGTGTCAAGTGTGTTCCTAAGATGGTTAGGTTTTGGAATCCACACTTGCTTGCGAGGTGGAGCCTTGGGAGGTTCTTCAAGGATGCCATCCTTGGTGATAGGCTTAGGAGGCTCAGGTGGGGTGATCTTGATAAGTTTAGGGAGAGCGGATGGTTTCTCACTCTGGTTCACTCCACTAAACTCACCGATCTTGCCAAAAGCGCTTGAGCCCTCGCCTCCTGATGCAAAGCCTACTCCCGGACCACAAGTTCCCCTCTTGAACTAGCTGATCATCATGCCCAACTGTGGCTCACTACATGACACCCAACTCAGGATGGACCAAAGGTATGTGTTTTCCTCGGTTTGCATCCTGTCATGCCGACAGTTGGCAATCTCAATCTTCATCCCCTCACATCGCTCACATGGAGCGGAAACGGTGCTAACTGAGGTGGCCTTCATGGCTATAGCAAGCTTGGCACTAACATCTGCCAACTCAGTTCGCAAGCCTGGACAAAGCTTGCACGCACCCAGCAAAGAAGACCTCGCCTTCACTTCCTCCAGCTCCTTCTTCAGGGAGGGACACTCATGACACTCACCCACTAAGTCTAGCATACTTTTCAGCTCATCATACACCTCGATCAAAGAGGCATACTTGGTTTGCAGGGTGGCGAAGTTTGTCATGTGTGATGTGCACTCATCGCACTCATCATCGTCGATCACTCTCACCTTGGACCTAGCACACTCAAGCTCCTTAAGCGCCTTGCCTAATTAGCCTTAAAGTCGTTATGCTCTCTAGCAGCACGCTTAAGCTTCTTGTCCAGACCGAGAACAATTTTGGCCAACGTGTCACGCTCACCGGAAAGACGCTCGACAAGAGAAGAGTTCGATACCTCTGAAGCGTCGTTGTCGTTGTCGGTGTCGGCGTGCTTGTCGTGGCACTTGTGGTCCTCCTCGTCCAAGGCCATGGTGCAGAAGCCGTCGGTGGAGCTGCCGAAGAAGCAGAGCCCATTGAAGCGATCTTCAATCTTGTGATCAGACCCATCATCGCTGGGGTCGCCGTCGGAGCTCGTCTCGACGTCGCTGAAGGAGGCGATGAAGGCACGCCTGCTGGCGTCGAAAGCCTTCTCCAAATCTTCCCTGCGGTAGCCGCCGTTCTACTTCTTCCCGGCCTTGTTCTCCGGCTTGGCTTTGCGCCTAGAGTTGCGGAAGCTCTTGTCATGCTTGGGGCAGCTTGCGACGAAGTGATCGGGGTCTCCACACCCATAGCAGCCCTCACGTGCGCCACCACGCCGGCGATTCAAGCGGTTGTTGTGAAACCGCGAGAACCGGGTGATGATGAGGGAGAGCTCATCGTGTCCCAACGCCTCCACCTGCTCCTCTGTCACTGAAAGCAAAGAAGACAAAGCAAAGAGAGGAGGTGAAGCGTCAGCAGAAAGAGTCGATCCACCCTTGCCTGACACCAAAGCCATGGAATGTGAAGATGGGTTCTTCAGCTTGGCCTGAGTCAAGTGATCGATCTCGGTGGACTTGAGCTTGCTAAACAGCTCGTCCACGGTGAGGGTGTCATAGCTTGGAGACTCAATGATTGTTGACACCTTCACCTCCCATACCTTCCGATCTAGGGAATATAGCAACTTGAGTGCCCTCTCATGATCATCATAAGGTAGGTTGGCCCGATTGGCGCGCATCTTGTTCACAATTGTTTGGAAATGAGCGAACATAGCATCAATCGTCTCTCCCTCCAACTGAACAAAGTTCTCGTACTCCGGCTTGTAGGTCTCAAAGAGTCTGGTCTTGACCTGGACGGTCCCCTCATGATAGCTCTAAAGCTTGACCCAGATCTCTCGTATCGTCTCAAGCTCGGAGACACGCTCGAACTCAGGAAGGGAGATGCTGGCCAAAAGAGCGTTACGGGCCTTAGAGTTCGCCTCGTGCTGGTCAATCTGGATCTGACCCACACGAGCCGCAAAGACCTTGTACTCAGCATTCTCGCAAATCTCCCAGATAGAAGATCCGATGTTATTGAGATAAGCACAGATCTGAATCTTCCAATAGGGGTAGTTCGTCCCATCAAAGTAGGGAGCCTTGTCGTTCCATCGATCCATGTCGCCCTTAGAATCCGAAACCGATTAAGGTAGAAAAGATCCTTAACCGGCTCCGATACCAATTGAAGGAGCGAATTGGCGACCTGAGGGGGGGTGAACGGGAGCCTCAAATCTCAACTCGTGAAATGATGGCCCTTGTCCTAGAAAATCACCCCAAAAGTGAAGGCTCAAACAACCGGTGAATTCATGACCTACGAGTTGGTGGATACCCTAGGAGATGTCCTAGTGGTACAGCGGAACTGCCGGAGAAGCCCAAAAACCAAATGCCAAACCAGACGGAAGAAAACTGCACTTACAGCAGGATCGCTGACTGTCCGCGGTCAGAGTCCCGGACTGTCCGCGGCTCAACGCCGGACTGTCTGCGCCTGGGTGCCAGACTGTCCGCCGACAAAAATCCAGAAACCAAACTATTCTGCAACAGCCCTGGAAAGGTCCCGGACTGTCCACGGGTTTGTACCGTGGACTGTCCGTCGTTCACTTGACTAGGAATAGTCACGGGGTTGCGCCTGACTGCTTGTGCACAAACCCGACTCGCGGACTGTCCGCGGCTAGGGTGGCGGACTGTCCGCCAATGCCCAGAGAAGGCAAAAATAGCACGACTCAAACACGAAATCGATTGCACCTCGACCAAAACGGATGGGGCTTCAACCAAACTTCTCCCATGTGTTCTTCTATGTATTTGGGGTGCTAATCCTAAGAAATCATCGCACCAAATCAAGTCAATCACGAGAAATCCTAAGAACACTAGAAAAGGGGGAAGAACGAAAATGATTTCAGCCCGATCTATGTCCTCGTGAGGTTAGAGATTAAATCCTTCGGTGGAAAGAAGGAGCTCATGACATAGAACAATCTGATTCAAGTGGAATCAAAAATCATCTAATGGAGAGGGAGAACGAGGCAAATCTCTGAGAGGGGAAAAACCGAAATGCGAAGAACACAAGACCAAAACACGAATCGATCGGGAATTCAGCCGTGTCTCGGACTCATGAGACAATAGTGATTACGGTCTCACTTCCTCAAAATCTCTAGTACACAGAGGTATTGTTCAATCTGTGGATCACAGGTAGCGAGGTATGATTGAGAACCTAAGCGGAGGCTAGAGAATAAAAGCTGCAAGGATAGAATGGATGGAGGGGCTGCCATCACTACTTATAGCCTAATACACTTATTCCCCTTCTACCCCTAGATACAAGAGCGAAGCGGCCAACCCTAGGGGTATCCCGGTCCAACTCTGCGAAGTCATGATCCGACGGCCATGCGCCTTCCTCATCCTTAGCTTTGCCTCGACGCAAGCCTTAGGATGCCGCCATGTGTCGTCCTATCGACCGCCGCGCCTTCCTCGCCGATAGCTTCGCTGCAACCCAAGCCTCTCGGTGCTGCCACGTGTCAACCGTCCTTTTCGACCTCGCCCTGGTTTTGAGGCTGAAACCGGGAAACCAGTCCACAGGCTGAGTTTTGTGGCCCAAATTCAGAAACCCGCGAGCCTAGGTTTTGAGGCCCAAACCTGGAAACCGTCCACACCGAGTTTTGAGGCCCAAACTCGGAAACCCGCCACCCCGAGTTTTGAGGCCCAAACTCGGAAACCATCGAGGGTAGTTTTTAGAGGCTCAACTACCAAACCCGCGCCGAAGACGGGATGTGGTTCGCACACCTCGACCACCGGCACCAATGCCGATGCATGTCTAGCCTCCACGCCGGGTACAACGCATTCGCCTTCCTTCTCGGCCTCCCGCCAAGTGTCACGACGCCATCGTCTTCCTCCCGACTCGGCCGATGCACCGCACATCTCCATGTGCTCTTGCTCGCCGATGCCACGTGCCAGCTACCACAGCTGGTCCTCCGGCCTCCTGGTCTGTCGGTCCAAGCCTCATGTTCGCCCTTCACCACTCCCGGTCCGTTAGCACGACACGTCTCTACTTGGCCTTCACCTCGATATCAACCACTGTCTCCGAGCTCCACACCTGCACATCAACACAGCCAAGAGACACATGTTGCCCGTTGAACGATCGCTCATCACTCAGGAAAGGAACCAGAAGGGCACATATCAACCTTGTGTTCACAGCCAAGTCTTGATCCGACGGCCACGCGCCTTCCTCATCCTTAGCTTTGCCTCGACGCAAGCCTCAGGATGCCGCCACGTGCCGTCCTGTCGACCGCCGCGCCTTCCTCACCGATAGCTTCGCCGCAACGCAAGCCTCTCTGTGCCGCCATGCGTCGACCATTCCTTTTGGAACCTCCCCCCGGTTTTAAGGCCAAAACCGGGAAACCTGTCCTCAGTCTGAGTTTTGTGGCCCAAACTCAGAAACCCGCCAGCCGAGGTTTTGAGGCCCAAACCTGGAAAACCGTCCATCCCGAGTTTTGAGGCCCAAACTCGGAAACCGTCGAGGGTAGTTTTTCGAGGCTCAACTACCAAACCCGCACCGTAGACGGGATGTAGTTCGCACACCCCGACCACCAGCACCGATGCCGATGCATGTCCAGCCTCCACGCCGGGCACAACGCCTTCGCCTTCCTTCTTGACTCGGCCAACCCGGCCTCCCGCCAAGTGTCCCGACGCTATCGTCGTCCACCCGACTCGGCCGATGCACCGCACATCCCCATGTGCTCCTGCTCGCCGATGCCACGTGCCAGCTACCACAGCTGGTCCTCCGGCCTCATGGTCCGTCGGTCCAAGCCTCACGTCCGCCCTCCACCGCTCCCGGTCCGTCGGCACGACACGTCTCTACTTAACCTTCACCTCGCCATCAACCACTGTCTTCGAGCTCCACACCGGCACATCAACACAGCCAAGAGACACATGTTGCATGTTGACCGATCGCTCATCACTCAGGAAAGGAACCACAAGGACACATATCAACCTTGTGTTCGCAATCTCCCCGTTGATAAGTGCATCGTCAACACAGAGTATCCATAATCAAAGAGAAAAGAAAATAGAAGTAGATAAAAGAGAAAACTCACTCAAAATGTCCAAAAGCCAAGACAAAAGCCAAAAAAGGACAAATTGAGATAAGGAAAGCTTGGTCCCCAAGGACATGGGCAACGGTTCAACACAACTAAGCAAAGGATCGGAGCAATAACTCAACAAGAAGCAAAACTCGATCACACAGAGCGAAAGACTTGGTTCCCAAACACATGGGCAACGGCTCGACGCAACCATGTCAAGAACCAGCTAGTCCTCGAGAAGAGGCAGAAAGGGCTCAACACCACTAGCTGAAAGCTCGATACCTACTAAAACTGAAGGCGCATAAACCTGCAAAACTGCTAGCCCCTCAAGATAGAGGCATAGAGGCTCAACACAACTAGCAGAAAGCTCCATACCAATTGAAACGCAGGCACACAAAAGAGCAAAGCAGAAGTACTTCCCCTCGCTAAAAGAACTCCCCCTCAACATGTGAAGCACAAAGTTGCAAATTGTCACCATACATAGAAATTATCCCCCTTGGGGCAATTTGCAATCAATCAAGATGGGGAAATGGAGCTCAAATAAGCAAAACAGAGCTAGGCCATGCCTATCGGAGCAAGAAACATGCATATGAGCCTAAAATGCATGTCAGCAGCTTCAGGTATATAGTCGTTAGAGTGAAAGAATGCTCTAAGGAGTGTTGATCCGCCAACTAAGCATCAAGCATAAGTGCTAGCAAAGGCTCAAACTGATCACAGAATACGGAATATGAACAAAGAAGCTTAGTGAGCAGTTTTAAGCCATTCAGAAAGGAGTTTCACTATCAAAAATAGCACTGAACCTGTATAGACCAGAAATTGAACAAGTGCTAAACATGTATACAAGGTGAACTACCCCTAGCAATGTTCAATCATCATGCTATAGAATGAAACATAGACTTGTGTTTTTCAAATTTTATTGGAGATTTGCAGCGGTGATTAACACAAGTTCAGATTTTAGCATATGATTACGAGAGGTTGAAAGCTTGTCATTGCCTAACTTTTCAACCGAGCTAAGCCTATGCATAAGCAATCAGAAGCTTGAAGCATCGGTTTCGGTCTTACACTACATGGCTCAAGTTTAACTCAAATGTGCAATGAGAAACTGTCTCGATGTCGTGATGTGCTGACAAAGCAATCCCATATCGATCTTTACATTTTCACTTAGACTTGGTTCAAATTAGGTAGAATATAAACATACCAAGCAAGTGAATGACTCAGAACTAGAGGCATAGCAACCTAACATATATGAAATAGCACATGTGACTTCAACATATTCTAAACATGCTAGTTGCCAATCTCAATGGTGAACAAGTATCACGTTTTATGTTCATTAAGCATATCCACCATTCATAAAACAACAGCTTGGCTCACAACATGTATAATGTGATCAATAGGAGTCTAAGCTACAAGCATCATCATATAGCATCGGAGCAAAACTACTTAAAGCATAATTTCATTCTAATGATTATAGACATGAAGCTCAAAAATGCAAGATGTATACATGATAAGATGCATGCAGAAGTTAGTCTAGAAGTATCGGAGCAGAAAAACTAGACTAATACAGAAAACCCAAAACAAAAGGGGTATCAAAGAAGTCAGTCTATTATACAACAAGCAAAGTGCTTCCCCATCTAAAAGGGGAAACACACACCAAGCTCTCCTCTCAACCTAGCAAAAGTTGAGAGATCCAAAGGCTGGGTGAAAGTATCCGCAAGTTGGTTATGGGTGTCTACATGCCTAAGGTCAATGTCGCCTTTCTCGTAGTGATCACGAAGAAAGTGAAAGCGAACATCAATGTGTTTCGTCTTGGAGTGAAGAACATGATTCTTTGCTACACTAATGGTAGAAGTACTATCACAAAGCAAAGGAACCCGACTAAAATCTAGACCAAAATCACGCAATGTAGCAACCATCCATAAAAGCTGTGAAATACAAGAAGCGGCAGTGACATACTCAGCCTCGGTAGTAGACTGGGAAATGCTAGACTGCTTGCGAGAAGACCACGAAACAAGCTAAGAGCCAAGAAATTGACAAGTCCTAGAAGTAGACTTGCGCTCAAGCCGACAGCCGGCAAAATCCACATCAGAGTAACCACAAAGCGAAAGGGTCGAAGAAGAAGAGTACCAAAGTCCGAACTCAGGGGTGAATCGGAGGTACCTCATGATGCGCTTGACCGCCTGCTTGTGGGAAGTCCGAGGGGACGCCTGAAAATGAGCGCACAGACACACTGCAAAGTGTATGTCTGGCCTCATTGCCGTCAAGTACAGGAGTGAGCCGATCATGCTCTTGTACTCCTTCTGGTCCACGGGCTCTCCGTCCTGATCCGCATCCATCACAACCGTCATCGCCATGGGCGTTGTAAGAGGCTTGGCCTCGCCCATATCAAACTTCTTCAGGATGTCCTTCGTGTATTTGCCATGATGCACGAACGTCCCATCTCGGGTTTGCTTGATTTGCATCCTGAGGAAGAAGGTCAACTCACCCATCATGCTCATCTCAAACTCCCTGCTCATAGTATCTGCAAACTTGGCAACAAGTGCGTGAGAGGAGTGTGACAGAACCGACCAATTTATACCAGATTAAGCACCAAAATCCTTGCTTTCACAAAGATTGTCAGGTACCTAAGCTCGTACAAACCCGGTAGTCCGGAAATCTTGAGGATTTCAAACATTTCAACATCAGCCAAGATCATAATAATTTAGCGTACATGTCCACTGGATACCTTCAGTTCGCACATAGTTCAAATACATCGGAGTTCGAAACAATATTACAAACCATAGTTTGAAACAGTAGCGGAAGCAACATAGTTTTGCAACACAAGTTCAGTTGGTTCATAATACTGTGCCATTAGCCCGATCAGTCCAGCACAAGCATCAGTTAAGGATAAGAGTGGACCACGCCCATGGTCTAGTCATCACCCGTAACTGGGTACAAGCAGTTCTCATAGTAGCCAAAGAAGCAATGTCTATCTGCAACAACAAGGAATAAAACCCTGAGTACAAGAAGGTACTCACCTAGACTTACGCGTCATAAACCAGAAATAATGAGACTCCTTCATGAAGGCTATATCTGGGGTTGGTTAACATAACAATTTGCATGGAAGCTTTCTTATAAATAAACCCAGATTTTTATGTGTCGGCAGTCACTTTTTTAGTTAACCCTGATTAACTAGATTTGCACCTGATCTAGAGCAATCACTTGGCTAATTAATCAAGAAAGAGTGACTATTTCATCAATAGCCTTTCAGATTCAACCTCATAACCATCTTTAGTTCCATAAGTTACTACGGAAACACATGCCCAGTCAAGTTACTCACTGTCCAAGAGCGATGGCGATTATAATCGATTCCTACCCAGCTGGGGATAAAATGTCGCACACTCGCCCGACACATCCGGCCATGGCACTCGTAAGCTGCCACTCAGGAAATTCAAGAACACAACGCGCGGGACGGCCATGGGCCCTTCTACACCGGGGGTTATCTCAATGCCAGGTCGCTCAAGCTATAACTGCCCACGGCCATGCCAGGTCATCAGGCCCAGCCTGTCCACGGACCATGCCAGGTTGCTCAGAATAGTTGCCCACGGTACATCTGTGGCCCTAGGTGTTAGGCGTCAACATCCCCATCATCGGCTCGAATAACCTTACTCGGCTTCACGGGAGGTACCCACACCTACTCCGTTAAGTGATTGACGCGTTCAAAATGACTGAGGTGTGCCTTCGTCGGGTCCTAATCGACACAGACGGAAGAATACTAGCACACAGAACCCATGTCCTGCTGCTCCTACATCCCGCCCGGTCTCAAATTAATTCTCACATGGTTATCCTCATGATAGCACTAGGCTAGTCATGACCAGTATCCACCTATATACGGGAGACAGGAAATCACCTGACTGCTACCAGTCTCAGCAGGCTAAGCATATTCGCACCTAGACCTAAACAGGGATATCAAGATATTAACTGCGGTGGACAAGGATAAGTAATCAATGCAACAACGGTATCATCCAACTCCTATAGACTTAATGCAATACACATGAGGTTTATTCGTAATAAATTTGCAAACCATAGGGAGTTAGATGCTCCGGGGCTTGCCTCTCTCAAGTCGGCAGGTCGATGATCTTGGCACTCAGGCAAGTCTTCGACGTCTACTCCTTCGGTCCTCTCGACCAGGGTCTCCTCCAGACTTGGCTCCTCCTACGGCTGTGGGTTCTGGGTCTCCTCTACCGATCTTGTATGATGTACAAATATGTATGAATAGGATGAATGCACATAGGATGCAGTTGCGATGCAACTTGGAGTAAGAATATTCAGGAGATAAACACATGTTATCTACTTCATTTTCTTCAACAAGGTAGTCAATCATCATCCTGTTGACCACTAGTCACCATGCTACTACTTAACCATCCAGCAATTCATTCAACCCCTACATAGCCCCTTTTAAGTATTCCAACGTAACAACTCCACTTAACTATTTAATCAAGCCTATAACAGCAACCCTTAGATAACAATTTCAAAAAAATCTACAAAAATTACTGTAATATAATAACATGTAATTTAGCTCTCTACATAAATTTCAAGCTATTTGAACTTAAGGCCTATTCTCTATGAAAAAGACAAACATCATGGTGAAAAGGTGCCTTCAACTACACATCATAGTAAAAAGTGTCAAACAACAGATTTCATATTTTTGTTTTGAAATTCTTAGCACAAGACCAGTTTGTAAAAATTTCCAAGCTCATACCACTTTTATTCTATTTACTAAAAATCATACAAGAAAACAACATTTAAGCATTTTAAATGCTACTGCCAACATTTTTCACAGAACATACCCATTTTATATTTTTCCCAGATACTAATCATCAACACAAACCTAACAAAATAAGAATCACATTTTTCTGAGCAGTATACAATTTATCATGCATTTAACAAGATATCGTCATAAACACAATTTAATTGTAACTGCATATAAAATTATCACAAACTGGGCATATCATATTTTTTCTAGATAGATCTCATCAAGGCAAACCTAACAAAGTTTATTTCACCTCAATTGGATCACTGCAACTCGAGATATGAATTAAACAAGCTTTAAACCTATTTCTGAAAAACATTAAACCAAAACAACGAAACCTAACTGCTAGTTGCACCCGACTTCACTGCACACAAGAGATTGACCAGCGGGCCCCCAAGTCAAACCGGCCGCACCTACCATACACACAAAGCAGGGGAGGTCGTTGACCTCGTCGGAGCTCGCCGACGGTGACCTCTCTGGCGAAACCATCACCACCCTCAGACTCCTCTCACTTTCCCGCGTCGATTGGTGCTACTCACCGGCCCGACATTGCAACGGACGGAGCTCGCCGTCAAAAATGGCAGACACGGCGGCACGGCTTCACTACGCTGGCCGACTCCGGCCACTCCGAGGCGAACCATCACCCGATTTCTACTCCGGTGACCTCCACAAACCTAACCCGAGGCTCGGAAGCTATGGCTCCTACTCCTAACACCCGATTCGACTGCCATGCCATCCACGGCGACTATAGCGAGCAGCGGACGGCGGCGTACCGCGGTCACCAAACCCTAATCGGCTAAACCAACACCCGCTACTCATTCCACGGACCTCACTGACCCTCGAACGCGAGCTAGAAAGGAAGGAGTCGCACGGAGAGAGAGCCGACCATGGCGGACCGAGCTCGGCGGTCATGGCGGCCATGGCGGGAGCTCACCCCATGGCTTACCTAGGGTCTCTCACGGAGCGTTAACGACGGCAAAAGGTGCGAGAGCTCACGACGAAGCTGGTTGGGTGGCTGGGTTGGCGGTGGTGCGGCTGGACGGCGGCGAACGCCCGGTGAGCGCTCGGCTTTCTCCCCCTTTCCGCGCGAATACCGGCGAGAGCGAGGAGAAGGCAGGCAGAAGGGAGGGAGCGGTCTGGCTGCGCGAGTGCGGGCAGGTGGGCTTTGTGCTCGCCATGCCGTGCGCGGACACCGCCCAGCCAGCCATCGGGCGCCACGCGGCGGACGATTCCTGGCGCGGTCGGCCACGACGCCGCGCCGTTTGAACTGAAACGGCCGATTCAGTCGGCCATCAGCCGACTGACAGCCGATTTTTGAGCGCCATTAACTTCTAAACCACTCGATGAAATGCTAAACCACTTGTTCCCTGGAGTAGAGCTATGCACCAACTACAACTTTGCTTATAGGATCATGCACTGGTTCGGCCTAGGTTTTGCTCGAGAAAGCGCCAAACATCCCTAGAAGAAACTATTTTGACAGGTATAGGACTTAGGAAATTTTCCAAGTCCAAACCTCCCCATTTCTGCCTTGTGGGCCTCAAAACACCATGTTAGACTCATTTTCATGAGTTGAACCAAAAACAACTTTTGTTCTACTCTAAAATCTACACACTTTTGGTTTAGGGCACTCAACCATACAAAGCTTTTATCAAGGAGGTCTTTGTTAGTCAAACAAAAGGACTCCTAGGGCTCTATTAGGGCAACTAGGGTTAGAGACTTGATTAACCAAAATGATCCACAGAAACATGGCTTCATTTTGACTTCACAACATGGCTAGATCACTAGATACTCACTACTCCCCAAAAACAAGCCAAACAAACATCCCACCATTGCATGATCAATAGCAACTATCACATGAAATGACACTTTACATGAAAGAGAGAAACATATGAGAATGCTTTATGCTCATGATATGTCAAGTTATGCATTTAGGGTTGCTTAACACCAGAGGTGTTACAGCCCTCCCCACCTTAAAGGAATCTCGTCCCGAGATTTGAGTTACTAACCGGTTCTTATAAAATTGTGGATAAACTTCTCTTAAATAGTCTTCCGTTTCCCAAGTGGCATCTCGATCGTCTTGTTCACTCCACGTCACCTTGTATTGTTTAACCACTCTCCCGCGGGTCACTCTCTCTTTCTCATCAAGTACCCGGTACGGCTGTACAGAGTAAGTAAGGTCGGATTGCAGTTTGATATTAGCTGGTTGAACCTCTTCTTCAGGTACTCGAAGACATTTCTTCAACTGCGACACATGGAATACAGGGAATATAGCTTTCAAATGTTCTGGCAACTGTAGCTGATAAGCTACTTCTCCCCTCCTTTCGACAATCCTGTACGGTCCCACAAATCTTGGTGCTAATTTTCTTTTAACTCCAAAGCGTCTGACACCTTTCATGGGGGACACTTTCAGGTAAACATAATCACCTTCACTGAACTCAAGCGGTCTTCTACACTTGTCGGAATAGCTCTTCTGTCGAGATTGAGCAACTGTTATATGTTGTTGAATTGTTCTTACTTGTTCTTCTGCTTCATTAACGAAATCAATTTTGTAGTATCGACGTTCTCCTGGTTCAACCAAATTTATCGGTGTTCTGCATCTTCTACCATATAGGGCTTCAAAAGGCGCCATCTGTATGCTCTCTTGGTAACTAGTGTTGTATGCAAATTCTGCTAAAGGTAACCATTTATCCCAAGAACCTTTTGCTGAAATTACGCAGGCTCTTAACATATCTTCCAAAACTTGGTTTACCCTTTCTGTTTGTCCGGACGTTTTGGGATGATAGGCGGAACTACAGACTAGTTTTGTGCCTAATTCCTTTTGCAGTTTTCCCAAAATGGTGCAGTAAACTATGATCCACGATCGGAGACTATGATCTTGGGTATACCGTGCAGTCGAACGATCTGACTGATGTAAATCTCCGCATAATCTAGCGCTCGATAACAAGTTTTGGCTGGTATGAAATGTGCGGTCTTGGTAAGACGATCAACTATTACCCAAATTGAATCATTACCTTTTTGGGTGATTGGCAATCCGGTGATAATATCCATACTCACTTCTTCCCATTTCCATTCAGGTACCGACAATGGTTGAAGCATTCTGGCTGGCTTCAGGTGAATAGCTTTCACTCGACAACATGTATCGCACCTAGCTACATAAGCAGCAATTTCCTTCCTCATCTTAGTCCACCAAAATCTTGGACGCAATTCTTGATACATCTTGGTACTTCCAGGATGAATAGATAACTTGGACAAATGCGCTTCGTCCATAATCCGATTTCTGAGCTCTCTATCCTTGTGTCGGTGTTTGTTAACCGGCAACTCGTCTTGGAGATTCCCAGACGATTTGTTCGGTGGGGATCGGCGTTCGTAGAACTCGGTGAGTACACAGGGACAATGATTTATACTGGTTCAGGCTGCTTAATAGCGTAATACCTTACGTCCAGTGGTGGCGTGTGCCTTGTGTTATGATTCAAGATTCAATGATAGAGGTGTATGCCCGCTTCCCCTTATATAATCGGGTGAAGCTTAGCATGTACCGAGTCCTAGTCGGTTACAACAGAGGAGTCCTATTCTAATTACAAGACTTCCTTTAGAACTCGACTAAGTTACAATGAGAGTCCTAATCCATGTCCACTTCGTAGCATGTCTTCAGATCTTCTCGCGACGTCCAAGGTTAGTCTGAGTAATCATGTTCTGGTGATGTCTCTAACATTCTGGTCCGTCAAGCCCCCGAGCTCATCAATATTTCTCTAGAATGTTATCTTCTGGTTTCCTTCGAGAATCTCCGAGTAATGGCCTGAGAAATTTCGAAGTGCTCTGTAGATGAAAGAACTCCACGGTGTGCACTTTTTAGAAAAGTGCACGCATAGGGTGTAGCCCCCGAGCCTCTTGTTATTTTTTAATAACTTTGAGGATCTCTGAGCCTTTATCCGAGTAATCCTTAGTTAAGAAAAAACATTTCCTTAATGATATATACCCTGCAACCCCTGATCCTGAGTTCCGAGTACTTGATTAGTCGGTACTTGGGGTCTTCAATACATATCATCCAGGTAAATCTTAGTCTTTATACGAGGATAATACATGTCATTGATTTGGTATGTAACCTAACCGAGTAATAATTATTCGGCATCAGGTGGGTAATGTTTTCATCAAACATCCCTTTTCACCCCCCACTGAATAAAGATTACCATGAAGGACAACAATAATTGACCAGTGACTGTATCACCTGTCCTCATTGATGATTCATTGTCATCTTGTGCAACTGCAACACTTTTGTCTGTTTCCTCTTGAAGCATGCACGTGAAATGAATAACTCACGAGTGATGCCAGACTCCACATGTGTAATGGTATGTACAAGGGTGCAATTATTGAACTCTGCTTGATTGTATCCGTGAACTAAGTCCATAGACCAAGAGCAATCGCCTATAAATACCCTGCCTGGGAAGCAAGGATGCCACACCTTCCTAAGTATATGACTTCTTTTACTCCCATGAGTGTTATAATATCTGTAGTAGAGATGTCCGAGCCCCCGGGTGTCTTCCTTATGTAGGATAGTCCAAGTGCCCAGAAGAACTTTTGTGAAGGGATCATCCGTCAGGGTGGTTTCCATGTGGTCGGGAGCAGAGGGATACAGAGTGGCGCCTAGAAGAACTCTTGTGACTCCCGCATCGCGGGCAACCTCAGGATCTCAGGTTGTCAAAAGGCGCTAGGGTTTAGGCTGACTATCAAGTTCCTTGTGTACTGGGGTAGAGCCTAAAACCCACCTTGGGATGCACTGAGAAGATAGTGTCTACCCAAGGTTCTGTGTCTGCTTTACTGCGACTCACTGAACCCAGGCCTTGATGCACTGTGCATCAAGACTATGTACCTTGATTACACTAGAGTAGAGTTTTACATCCTAATTGATCTTGTACTGGAAACTGTTGTATAGCAAGATGTAATTGTGTATCTCTGTTGTAATTCCGAGTAATAATTGTTAAGATCCGGGTACTTGGAATATTTTCCGAGTCCTTTGTCTTTGACTCTGAGTACTGAATATCTCTTGTGAAAGAATGGCATTGTCTATTTGCAAGATGACCCATTTTGTTAATATTGACGCCGTCCGGAACGTCCCCCAACCATTAGGGTTTTGGACGGTTCCGTAACGCCGTTCACAAAAACCGAAGGGTTGCTGCAAACAGATCTATAATAAGCCGCCATTTGGCACACAAATTCTTCACTCTTTCATCAAGCCTTAGCCTTTGGAGCAAAAATTTCCAGAGCTAATCCAGTAGTTGATGCGTAGAAAAACCTTTGCCTCTGAAGAGCCGTCCAAAAATTTCCGCAATCTCAACAGGAGAAGAAGAAGAGGACCACCGGCTGGAGGCCACGCCACCCGTGCCCTCCTACAGATGTTCTGGCTTGGAAAGCGTCGGACACCAGAGAATCGGAGTTGGCCTTCTTGGCGCAGCAGGGGTTGCTCCGGTCGCAGCCGATAGACAGGTGGAGAGTGCCCATTGATCATCGCGCTCCAGCCCCCAACACGACGGAGATTGTGATGTTCAAGTCCTTCGTCGAGCGCGGGCTGGGACTTTCGGCGTCTGATTTCTTGAGGGGATTACTACATTACTATGGTTTGACCCTCAATCATATTACTCCAAATGCCTACTTCCATATCGCAATTTTCTCCCATCTTTGTGAAGCTTTTCTGGGAAATTTGCCCCTCTTTTACCCTCTTTCGCTATTTCTTCTGGGTAAAATGTCAGCCTAGTGACACAAATGTAGAAGTAGTCAGCGGAGCTAGTATCCAGCTTAGGATAGAAGTAGCTTCTCAATATATTTCTGTAGTGTTGTCGGAATCTATCCGGGAATGGGCTAGCGGATGGTTTTATATAGCCAACCCGCCACCGGCCCTTCGTCGTCATGATGGGTGGCCACCCCAGAAGACCCGAGAGTGGAAGGACAAGATTTCTGCCGAAGAGGTAGAGGTCATCGAACCATTGATCGATATGATAGCGGCTTTGAAGCTGAGTGGTCTGACTGGGTATACCGTTGTCCAAGACTTCATCGCACGCCGAGCTTGTACGAATATCTTGGCTATCCGCTGCAACAACGAGCCAACGTACCACTTTCCCCCAACCGAGCTCACCCGAGCCGGACCAACAAGGTCCATGTGTAAATGCTCTCCAGGGCGCTTAGTCATGACCTGAGTCACTGGATGGTGGGCAGCGGCAACCATCTTCCCATGTCTACAAGAATGACAAACAAGATCCTTCTCCATGCACAACTTGGGCAATCCTCGGATTAGGCCAAGTGAACTAAGCCTTGCAAGCAAGTCGAAGCTCAAATGTCCTAGTCTCCTATGCCACTTCCAAAGATCAGAGGAGGAAGGTCCAGCCAAAAGACAACGAGAAACTCCAAACGACTCTGAAAAATTCGCACGAAAGACTTTCCCAAAGGGCCAAATCAAACAAACAATATTGCCCTGAGGATCCAAAGTACGACTGAGATTCGGCTTAAAACGAATCTCATAGTCATCATCGAAAAGTTGCGAAACAGAAAGAAGGTTAAAATGCAAGTTAGAAACAAGAGCAACATCGCGCAACACAAAGTGCTCATTAACTCGCACCGACCCACGAGACAACACTCTACCTTTGCTATTGTCGCCGAAGGTGATAAACTCCTTTCCGGCGATCGGATTAAGACTGGAGAACCACTTAGCGTTTCCGGTCATGTGCCTCGAACAACTGGAATCCACCAACCAAACGTTCTCCAATCATTTTACCTACATCAATAAAAAGACATAGGGTGAGCATACGGTCCAACACTGAGGTTAGTGAAGTAGGAAGAATACCAGTGTTGGGCCGGCTGCTCAAAAGAACGGTTAGCAGAAAAACCATTCCTAGCACGCCTACGGGAAGAGCCATCACCACGTAGAGGAAAACGTGGTCCGCTAAGGGAAGAGCGTCCATCGCGATACTCAAAACGCGATGGGGGAAAACGCTCTACTACAAAGCCACCGCCACGGGGTCCATAGCCCACAACTGCAGGCTCCCGCCGGGCACGTTCTCTTCGCGGCCTAGGCCTAGGAACTTGAGGTTTTGGACCTCTAGGCCTAGCAGCACGCCTCTGAACATTCGGCACATGTATATCATGGAAAGGATGGTACATGTCCGTGTTGTTCATCTCCTTTGCACGGCGCGCCTCTCTCTTGCGCCGAAAGCAAAACTCACTCAAGTGTCCATCTCTCCCATAGTGCTCACAATGGTACCTCACCGCTCTCATAGGGGGTTGTTGGTACTCACGGTAGTGGGTGTGGATCACTTTGCCCTTCTGTGGCATAAGCTCCTCTTGGATGGGTGGCATTGTGTCTAGCTTGTTCTTGAGGTGGTTTGGTTTTGGAGCCCATGATTGTTTCTTGGGTGGAGCACTCGGAGGTTCAACAAATACCCCATCCTTGGTGTTAGGCTTGAGAGGCTCTTCGGGTGGAATCTTGGTAAGCTTTGGAGTAGTGGAGGAGTTGGGCTTCTCACATTGGTTCAGACCACTCAACTCTCCAATCTTGCCAAAAGATGAAGCACACACAACACCCTAAGCAAAGCCTACACCTGGACCTCCAGCTGCACGCTTGAATTGGGAGATCATCAACCCAAGCTGCGGCTCACCACTAGACACCCATGACAAGATGGTTCGAAGGTATGTGTTTTCCTCCTCGGTTTGCATCTTGTCATGCTTCACGTTGGCTATCTCCATCTCCAAACCCTCACAAAAAGCGCATCTAGACACACACGTGCTACCCGAGCTGGCCTTCTCAAGAGACACAATCTTGGCATTCTTCTCTGCCAACTCGGATTGCAAGCCCGCATAGGACTTGCATGCACCCAACAGCGAGGATGTAGCTCTAAGCTCATCCACCTCTCCTACCAACACAACATACTTACTTCTCAAAGTCAGAAGGTCAATCATGTGTGTGGAGCACATCTCACACTCCTCCTCGGTGACGACAACGGTGGACTTGACAGATTCAAGTTCCTTCACCGTATCCTCCCACTTCTTCCTAAACTCCTTCCTCTCCCTAGCAGCGCGCCTAAGCAGCTTGTCTTGACTAAGGAGGGCGGCAGTAAGTTTCTCGACCTCAGCGGAAAGCACATCGGGGGTCTGAGATACCTGGGAGGTGTCGTCGTCATCGTCGTCGTTCCGAGGGATGTCCTCTAGCTCGCCGTCGACCATCTTGCCGAGGGCCATGGTGCAGAAGCCCTCGTTGTCGGCGAAGAAGCAGAGACCGTTCAGCTTGTCCTCGATCCTCTTCTTCTTCTCGGAATCGTCATCGCTTGAGGAAGCGGAGTCATCATCCGAGTCATCGACGTCGCTGAGCGTGACGAAGAATGCACGCTGCTTAGCCTGAGCCTTCTCCAAGTACTTCGTCTTGATGTACTCCTTGTTGAAGCCGCCCTTCCGCTTGTGCTTCGCGGGGACGTACTTCTCCTTGCGCTTGCCGGAGTCATACTTGTGCCCATGATCCACCTTGCTGAAGACTTGCTTGTTCTTCTTCGGACAATTTGCGATGATGTGGTTGGGGTCGCCGCACTCGAAACAACCCGAGCGTCCTCCTCTGCGGCGACGGTTCAAGCGGTTGTTGTGGAACCGCGAGAACCGGTTGGCGAGCAAAGCCAACTCGTCATCCCCCATGAACTCCAGCTGCTCCTCTGTGATAGAAAGAAGAGAAGAGAGTGCAAATCCTCTAGAGGGGTTAGCAGAAGAGCCAGAAAGCAAGGCCATCGATGGGCCAGAAGGATTTTCATAAGAAGCCCTCGCCATGACGTCAATCTCACTGGACTTGAGCTTACTAAAGAGCTCGTCGCATGTGAGGGTCTCATAGTTAGGTGATTCGATGATCGCCTGAACCTTTGAGTCCCACACCGATCGATCAAGAGTGTGCAAAAGCTTCAAAGCTCTCTCATGATCGTCGAAAGGCAATAGCTCCTTGTTAGCCCTCATCCTGTTGACAATCACCTGAAAGCGAGCGAATAAACTTTCTATGCTCTCGCCAGGCATATGTCGAAAGTTCTCGTACTCTCGCTTGAACGACTCGTAGAGACGGGTTTTGACTTGAGTGGTTCCCTCATGGAAACGCATGAGGGTAGCCCAAATCTCACGAGCCGTAGCGAGGTGAGAAATACGATCAAACTCTGTCATGCTCAGGCATGAGAAAAGAGCATTACGGGCTCGGCTATTGGCATCGTGCTCATCGATCTGATGCTGAGTAACACGAGCAGCCAAGACCACGTAATCGGCAGAGTTGCAAATATCCCAGATGGAAGCACCCAAACTCTGCAGATAAGCCGACATGCGTATCTTCCAATACGCATAGTTCGTCCCATCAAAAAACGGCGGTTTGCCTATGCCGCGATCCATGTCTCCTTCGGTGGATCTGGAACCGGCTAAGGTGGAAGATCCTTAACCTGCTCCGATACCAATTGAAGGACCGAGAGTGCAACCAGAAAGCGACCAGAGGGGGGGTGAATGGGAGCTTCAAATTTCTTTTCATAAACTTGTTGCCACTGTCCCGAGAATCAACCCCAAAGAGCAAACCCTAGAGCTTGCAAGTGTCCACGACCCTAAAGATAGGGTGGATGCTTCCAAGAAGCACAGCGAGACACAATACAACTCTAGAAACCCAACGCAAAAGCCGGAAATCAAAACCGACAATGGACGAATGAACCACGGACGAAACCACGCGAAACAGCACTGACCAGACTCTGCCTGTGTCCGGTCACTGACCACCGGACGCGTCCGGTCCTGTAAAACTCGGTTTGGGAACTCTCTGTTCCTGACCGGACTCACTGAGTCTGAGCATACGATCAGAAGACAAGCGTCCGGTCACAAGAATCAAACCCAATGAATAGTACAAGGGGCGAGTCCGGTCACTGAGCATAGGGAGCGTCTGGTCTTGCTACAGAAAATCCTCGCATGTCATTCAACCACCGGACGCATGGAGTCAGCGTCTGGTCAGTTTGGTGCCAGCATCCGGTCACCCCGAAAAACTAATGTTCATCCACCGATTTGACTCAATCTCACCCAAAACGAATCCTCTAGGGATCAAACTTGGTGAGAGGAGTCATAAGGAGGATAGTGAGCTATCTCTAAGAGATCATAGCTTGAACCTATCTCCAAACCGATGAATCGAAGAAATTCGGGGGAAGGGAGAAAAACTTGACCCAAAACGACAGTCGACCGATCTACTAGCTCGTGAGGTTAGAGGAGAATTCCTTCGGTGGAAAGAAGTGCCTCACGATCTAGAACATCTGTTTTCAAATGGAATCGCAAAAGACACAACGAACAAAGAGATCGATTGATGGGAAAACGTTGAGAAAAACAATCCGTGAAGAACAAGAACAAAACGCGAATCACAACCATGAATTTGCAACAGTGTGGCCTGGCTACCACACGCTACAACAGTGAGATTACGGTCTCACTTCCTCAAAATCTCCAGTACATAGAGGTATGGTTCTCTGCGGATCTCAGTAGCTACAGCAGGGGATTGGGAGAGCAGGAAAACCCTAGAAGCAAAGAGCAAATGACTGAGATAGTTTGGGAGGTGGGTCTCTCCCCCTACTTATCCTAATTCTAATTCCCACTCTACCCCTAGTTATTTACAGAGAGAACCAGCCAAACCCTAAGGCTATCCTGGACCAACTCAAAGATGAAGGTGATCGGACGGCCACGCCCGCACAACTGGTAGCGTTGCCTCGACGCAACCTCACCGATTGCCGCCACGTGCCGCCACCGCTCTGCTCGTCCTTTTCCCGAACTTCGCCCCCGGTTTTGTGGCCTAAACCGGGAAACCAGCCTTCACGACCAACCCCCGGTTTTGAGGCCCAAACCGGGAAACCAGCCATCCATCGCCTGAGTTTTGTGGCCCAAACTCAGAAACCCGCAGCGCCCAGGTTTTGAGGCCCAAACCTGGAAACCGTCCTCAGCCTGAGTTTTGTGTCCCAAACTCGGAAACCATCGGCGCCCAGGTTTTGAGGCCCAAACTTGGAAACCGTCCACTCGGTGGTTTTTCTATGGCTCAACCACCAAACCGAGCCGTCGAGGGGATGCACCGCCCGTGCACCCCGTCCACCGACACGTGTCCTCAGGTCCTCGACCCAGGCAACACCGTGCCAGCAAGTCTTCGCTCGTTGTTGTCCCAGGCTGTCAGCCACCACAGCTAATCCATAGGGCACCGGTCCCTCAGTCCAAGGCTGTCTCAGGGAACTGTAACAAAACCGACCAATTTGCACCAGATTAAGCACTGAGATCCCTGCTTGGCGCAGGCTCATCAAGTACTTAAGCTCGTACAAACCCGATAGTCCGGAAATCTCGAAGGATTTCAAATCATTTCAACATTCAGCCAAGATCGTACTAGTTCAATGACATGCCCACAAGTTACTTCATAGTTGTACATAGTTCAAATACATCGGAGTTCGAAACAATATTACAAACCACAGTTCTGAATAGTAGCGGAAGCAACATAGACTTAAAACATAAGTTTGGATTGTTCTTAATACACTGCCATCATTCTGACCAGGCCCACAAAAGCATCAGATAAGATAAGTGGTGACCATGCCCCTGGTCTAATCCTCTCCCGTAATCGGGTACAGGCAGTTCTCGCAGTAGCCTAAGAAGCATTGGCCATCTGCAACAACAAGAGAATAAAACCCTGAGTACAAGAAGGTACTCAGCTAGACTTACCCGTCATAAACCAGAAATAATGAGACTCCAAGGATCATGTAGGCTATATAGGTGGGGTTGGCCACATAAACTCCTTTGCATGAAAGCTTTTGTAAGTAAAACTCAGTTTAGAGTGTCGGCAATTGCTTTTAATAATTAATCCTACCTTACTAGATTTGCACCTGATCTATAACAAGCACTTGACTCTTATACAAGCAAGAGTGACTATTTCATCAATAGCCTTTTAGATTCCATAACCATCTTTAGTTCCATAAATTCTACGGGTGATGATCTACAGTCAACTGCTCATTGTCCAGGAGCGATGGCGATTATAATCGATTCCTACCAGCTGAGGATAAAATGTCTCACACTCGCCTGGCACAATCCGGCTACGACAGTCGTAAGCTACCAGTCAGGAGATTCGAGAACACAACGCGCGGGACAGCCATGGGCCCTTCTACACCGGGGGTTATCTCAGTGCCAGGTCGCTCAAGCTATAACTGCCCACGGTCATGCCAGGTCGATCAGGCCCTGCCTGCCCTCGGACCATGCCAGGTTGATCAGAATAGTTGCCCACGGTACAGCTGAGGCCCTGGGTGTTAGGCGTCAACATCTCCATCATCGGCTCGAATAACCTTACTCGGCTTCGCGGGAGGTACTCAGACCTACTCCGTTAAGTGATCGACGCGTTCAATTTGACTGAAGGGACATTCCCGAACGGGTCCTAGGCGACACAGACGGGAGACTACTAGCACACAGAACCCATGTCCTGCTGCTCTTACATCCCGCCCGGCCTCAGATTAATTATCCCATGGTTATTTCCATGATAGCACAGGCTAATCATGATCAGTATCCACCTAATGCGGGAGACAGGAAATCACCCGACTTTTACCGATCTAAGCAGGGCTAAGCGTATAACGAGCCTAGACCTAAACAGGGATATAAAGATATAATTGCAGGTGGACAAGGATGAGTAATAATGCATCAATGGTAGCAATAAATTCCTATAACCTAATGCAACATTCATCATCAGGTTAATTGTAAGACATTTGCAAACCGTAGGAGTTAGAATGCTCCGGGGCTTGCCTTTCTCAAAGTCCGACGGACGGTGGTCGCGACACTCTGGTAGTTCTTCGGCGTCGGTCCCTCCGGCCTTCTCGGTCAGCGTCTCTTCCTGGCTGGGTTCTTCCTGGGTCGACTGGTTCTGGGTCTCCTCCGTTGATCCTGTATGATGCATAACATGTATGAATAGGATGAATGCACACAGAATGCATATGTGATGCATAGGATTAACAGCAATTAGGAGATAAGCACATGTCATCTACTGCATTCTCTTCAACAAGGTAGTCAACATCATCCTAATGTTTATAACAGACTTTAACATCTAACCATCCACTTAATCCTTCACAACCAACTTGTTAAGCTATATAATACCACAGCAAGACTTACTTAATGAATTTATTTTCCTCTAAATACTTTGCTGAAATAAATTCATTTAAGCATGCCTACAACAGCAACCCATCCTAGACAGCTTCAAAAAAATCTACAAAATTACCATAGATTAATACTATGCAAAACAGTCCACTGTCAAAATTTTAAGCCATTTGGACGTAAACATTGTTCCCTATGAAAAAGACAAATATTAGGGTGAAAAGGTGCTTTGAACTACACATCCTAACAGAAAGTGTCAAACAACAGATTCATATTTTTCTTCTAAACTTCTTAGCACGAGAGCAGTCTACAAAAATTATCAGGTTCATATTCATCATATTTTAATTACTACAAATTTTACAAGAAAATAGCATTTAATCATTTTAAATGCCACTGCAAAAGTATTTCACAGAACAACTTCACATTATATTTTTCCCTGAAACTACTCATCTACACAAGCCTAACAAAACTGGAATCACATTTTTCTGAGTTGTACAAAATTAGTTATGCATTTTCCAAGTTAACAGCAATTTCCTATATTAAATTAAACTGCATATAAAAGTATCACCAAAAATGCGTTTAACATTTTTCACAGATAGATCTACTCATGCTTAACACAACAAAATTTGTTTCACAGGATTTGGACTTAAAATGAGCCTTGCATGAATTTTTGAAGCCTTTACATAAATTGTGGAAAACTCATTTTAAAGAAAACCCTATCCTAAACGCTACGGACACCCGGAAAAAGGCACCCGCAGACACACAAAAAAAAATGCTTCGTGCACTCGGCTATCCCGAGCGCTATTGCACCCAGACTCCTCTCCTTCTCTCTCCTTCTCACTGCCAAACGGGACCCGCTGGTCAGTGACCCCACGCGTCAGCAGTCAACGGGCCCACGCATCGGAGGCAGCGTGCTCCCGCCGGAGTTGACCGGCTCTAGCTCGCCGGCGGCGAGGTTTCTGGCGACACCAACCCTACCACTAGACTCACCAACGCGAGGCGGACACAGTCGGCTAGGTCGCTTGGCCAGAGCATCACCGGAGCAAGCTCGACGGCGGCAATGGCGGAGCGGCGGCGCGGCAACCCTACGGTGCGGCCTTGCCCGGCTATTCCAAGGCTCGGCGGCGTGAGCATCAGCTCAAGCACTCCCTAAGCTACCTTCCCAGGCTGCTGTTGAGCCTCGCCGGCCTCGGCATTGCCCGGTGTCACGCACGGCGGCGGTCCGCGACGGACATGGCGGCGGCACGGCTCTGTTCCGACCGAGACAAAGCAAGTGAAGGGTCTCCATCTAGCCCTAAGCACCTACTGTTGGGACGGTACCCAGACCGCAGGCGCCTACAACCCGCGGTACCGAAGGGAAGGCGGAGCTTTCGTGCGAAAGGGAGCATTCGCGCGGAAGCACGCGTTTTGGCTCGCAGGCCAAGGGAAGGCGGAGCTTTCGTGCGAAAGGGAGCATTCGCGCGGGAGCACGCGTTTCGGCTCGCAGGCCAAGGGAAGGCGGAGCTTTCGTGCGAAAGGGAGCATTCGCGCGGAAGCACGCGTTTCGGCTCGCAGGCTAAGGGAATGCGGGGCTTTCGGGCGAAAGAGAGCATCCACGCGGAAGCACGCGTTTCGGCGAGCGGACCAGGGGAAGGCGGAGCATTCGTGCGGATGGTGGCATTCGCGCGAAAGGAGCCCGGCGCTTCCGGCGGGAGTTTTTGTCGTTCATGACCTTGGTTTTTCACAGGTTTTCGCAGGACGTCGGAAGCCTAGGTCAGAGAGAGCGGCCCCACCGGCCAGGAAAAGGAGCCGGGGGGACGATGGGCCCGCCAGGTGGCAAAGTTACGATGATGCCCCTCACGCCGGGAGAAGCAGCGTGAAGCCATGGAGTAGCTGACTAGGGCATCGTTGTAATTGTAACGGAGTGGTTGGAAGGGCATTCTTGTACTTTCAAACTGATCGGGATTAATATAAAAAGCTCTCAGCCTCCCAGGGAGGGGGGGGAGAGCACTGTTCACTTCACCCAGCTTGCCACTCTCTTCCGTTTACTTCCGCTTTCGCTCTGTGCAATCGTTCGTGCGACAACCCGCTGTTTCGAGGTCTCGGACCCGAAACAACATTGGCGCCCACCGTGGTTGTCGCCCGAGCTTACCATGCCGCCAAGGAAAGCGCCGAAGATGGTCGACAATCCGGAGACGATCGCCGCGAGAAAGGATGCTTTCGGCACCGTCGCGGTTTCAGTCCCAGCTAGCCAGGTTCCACCAAACGCAGCCGCAGAGCCAACACCTTTCGGCGGCGCTCTGTCGATAGAAACGCAGCCGCCGCCGGGAGCATCGATGAGCCAGGGCGTGCAGCCTCAGGATCAGCGGACTTTGGGCAGAGATGACACGCCGGATGGGCACGTCGAGGACGAGTTCGATGATGAGGATGAAGACGATGACGAAATCACAAGACACGCCCAAGCAATCAAGACACTGGCTCAGCAGCAAGGGAAAATCGAAAGGCTGTTGTTGCAAAGAGACCAGCTGCAGCAGCAGTTGGCGGCGAAAGCAAGAGAAGACGAGACTCGCAACGCCATTCGGCGAGCTGAGGCACAGAGGAGGCAACTCGAGAAGGAAATTCAGGAGCTGCAAAGGGCCAGGGCGGACCCAAATCCGATAGCACAAGAAAACATATTCATACCACTCTCGAGGGAGTTGCAAGCTCATCCGTGGCCACTCAATTACAAGCCCCGCATTCCGACTTTCGACGGTAAAGCGAACCCACGCAAGTTCTTGGCAAGCTACGAGACAGCTGTTTTTTCGGCAGGCGGAGACAATCAGGCTTTGGCAAAATCTCTCATCCTGGCAGTCGAAGATGTGGCCCACGATTGGTACACTACCCTCAAGCCATTGTCTATCTATTCGTGGGCACAGCTGAAGGCCGAACTGCTGGCCACTTTCCAAGGATTCCGACCGGATGTCAAGACCACGCGGGATCTCATGAATTGCACCCAGCAAGATGACGAGCCACTTTCGGAGTACCTCAAACGTTTCATCCAGCTGAATGCTCAAGCTCCAAATGTGCCGGAAGCCGCGGTGATCGCAGCAGCCATCGAAGGCTTGGGGACTGGGCAGTGCGCCGCTCATTTGTCCAGGGAGCCGCCGAATGATGTCAAGGAATTGTTCGACGTAATGAATGCGTACGCGAGGTCGGATGATGACTTTCGGCGACGCAAGGCCGCCCGCCTGACGCAGAGGCAAGCGACGAAAGCAAGTCGACCACCGCCCGTGCCGAATCAAAGGATTGTCAGGCCTTTTCGTTCAATCAACAATTTGCAGGAAGAACCAGCACAATCAGCGACAGGCACGGAGAGGCCTGACATGGCTGACTTTCAGCCCCAAAGAGGGTTTGATCAACCGTTCCGCGGGGGGCGCGGTGGAAGGACAGGACGCGGCGGACGAGACGGTAGAGGCCGCGGAAGAGGACCCTGGCCACCATATTGCGTCATTTGTGACGGCAATTTCGGCCACACCACTCGGGACTGCAAATACAGCAAGATGGCGAAAGAGCTGAAAGACAGGGATCAAGCTTCAGCCTCCGCCGAAAGCTCCAAGCATGTTTTCCACAATTCGCAAGACCCGGCAGCAGTGGCGGCAGCATGCAACAATTACGCGAGCACGCCTATGCATCCCCCGTAGTACATGCATCCCCAAAACATGCATTGGTATAATCCGGCGTATCAGGGCTATCAGCTTCCGGTCTTTGCACCGCAGTCGGTGGCAGTTTCGTCACCCTTGCACTATCAGCGTCAGCCAACGCTGCCACCGGCGCTTCCGGCTCAAACCCAGCCTCAGGGGCAGCAAGCACAGCCCGGCTACCAGTAGGGGCAGGAAATGGAAAACGAAACTAGCGCAGTCAACAACATCCTCCCGTCAAGAGGCCACATTTTCGCCATCACGGGCGGATCTAACCTCGAGCACGAAAGTAAGAGAGCAAGAAGGGACTATCACCGAAGAGTCCAGACGGTATCACCAAGACTCCCACTGAACAGGCCAGCTTGGTCGCTAGCGCCGATATGCTTTGACGAATCCGATTTCAAAGTCCGCGACTACCCGCATTGTGACGCTTTCGTCGCCACGGCCAATGTGGCCGGTTTCACCTTGCATAACATTCTGATTGATACCGGAAGCTCAGCAGACATCCTGTTCGTCAAAGCTTTCGAGGTGATGGGATTCGACAGGCGCAGTTTGGACCCCGCCGGCAATTCACTGTACAGGTTCGGAGGAAGAAAGATCGATGCTATCGGCAAAAAGCAAATCCCTGTATCCTTCGCCGAAGGGGAAAGAGTCTGCACTGAGACACTGACATTCGACATAGTAAACATGGACTATCCGTATACTGCCATTTTCGGCAGAGGTTTCACCAACAAGTTTAACATTGTCATCAAGCAAAGCTACATGTGCATGAAGATGCCATACCCTTTCGGCATTATCGCTATACATGGAGATCAGCAAGCTTCTAGAAGAATTGAGGGAAAACCAACCCCAGGCTACAGCCTTATCAATGAGGTGGCTAATAAAGACGAAATGCAAACAACCACCGAAGAGCATGCTATCGTCAGCCCGTCGGAATGCAAGGTTGGGGCAGCCGAAGAAACGGTAAGAATTCCGCTCGCGGCCTCCAGGCCCGAAAGAGCCGTGCACATTGGGTCAAGCATGCCGGAAGAAGAAAGGAACGCTTTGGCATCCTTCCTTGCGAACAACGATGACATTTTCGCTTGGTCAGCAAGCGACTTGCAAGGCGTTAGCAGAGATCTCGCCCAGCACAGTTTGAACAGTCGCAAGCGGCGCTAAGCCCAGAAAGCAAAAACTGAGAAAGATGTCAAACGAAAGGGCAGACGCGGCGAAAGCCGAAGTGGAAAGATTACTCGATGCGGGAGTAATCCGACCAGTCCAGTATCCCGAATGGCTGGCGAATGTTGTCTTGGTGAAAAAGAAGAATGGAAAATGGCGAATGTGCGTCGATTTCACCGACCTCAACAAATGCTGCCCGAAGGATCCGTATCCTTTGCCTCGTATCGACAAGCTTGTCGACATTGCGTCTGGTTGCGAAATAATGAGCTCGCTAGATTGTTTTTCAGGCTATCACTAGATTTGGCTTCATCCCGACGATGAGGAGAAAACCAGCTTTATCACCCCTACGGGTACATACTGCTACCGGCGAATGCCGGAAGGGCTGCGGAATGCAGGCCCAACATTCTCGCGGATGACTGACAAGGTGTTCGAAAGCCAGAAGCAAAAGAAAAACTTGTTGGCTTACGTTGACGATATAGTGGTCAAGAGCGACAGGCAGGAAGATCATCAAGCAGACTTACTTGAGACTTTCGGCAATCTCCGAAAAAGTGGTTTGAAGCTCAACCCTGACAAGTGCATTTTCGGCATCAAGAAAGGCAAGCTCCTCGGTTGCCTAGTATCGGCAAGAGGAATCGAGGCCAATCCCGACAAGATAGCGGCAATCATTAACATGCAACCGCCCTCAAACCGAAAGCAAGTGCAAAAGTTGACAGGAAGACTGGCTTCTCTGAACAGATTTATGGCAAGATCCGCTGAAAAAGGGCTGCCATTCTTCAGAACTCTGCGTAGCTCCGATCTTTTCGATTGGGGGGAAGAGCAGCGGCAGGCTTTTCAGCAGTTAAAGGAGTACTTGACAAAGCTAACCACGCTATCTAAACCGTCGCCGGAAGCAACGCTTTTGCTGTACCTCGCATCATCCCACACCACCGTAAGCGTAGTACTGGTGGAGGAGAAGGAACATCAAAACAAGATGACACAGTTTCCCATCTACTTCGTTTCCGAGGCCCTTTCGAGAGCAAAACTGAATGACTCAGAGCTGGACAAGATAGCCTACACAGTAGTAATGGCTTCTAGAAAGCTAAAGCACTACTTCCAGTCTCACCACATGATAGTCCTTTCAGCTCAGCCATTGGAAGCATTGTTCCGCAACAACGAAGCTATCGGCCGAATTGGCAAGTGGGCAGCGGAGTTAAACGAATATGTGATCGATTTCCAGCACCGGTCTGCAATCAAGTCGCAGGCGTTGGCGGATTTCATAGCAGACTGGACTCCCGCTGCTTTCGACACAACTCTCGAGTTCGAGGAACCCGTGTGGACAGTGAACTGTGACGGCGCATGGGGAATGGCTGGAGCCGGAATCTCGGCGATCCTTACACCACCAAGAGGACCGAAGGTAAGATTTGCCGCAAGGCTGCAATTTCTCACAACCAACAACACCGCCGAATATGAAGTTGTATTGTTGGGTTTACGAAAGCTCCGAGCAATCGGAGCGAGAAGATGCATAGTCAAGTCGGATTCCCATGTCGTTGTTGGTCACGCCGAAAAGGATTTCATAGCAAGAGAACCAGAGCTAGCCAAGTATCTGGCAGCAATCAGAAGAATGGAGAAGTATTTCGCTGGTTTCACCTTACGTCACATTCCAAGGGCCGAAAACACAGAGGCAGACGAACTGGCCAAAGCCGCAGCACAAAATCTACCACTTCCACCAGACGTCTTCTATCAAGTGCTTTCGGCCAAAGCAGTGAAAGAGGAGGAAGAACATCCAAGTTCGGTACATGCTATCGCCAGTGATGACTGGAGGTCGCAGATATTCACCTATCTATCCGGAACATACGAGCCAGAGTCTAGGAAGGATGCCGAAAGGATGGCCAGCAGAGCGAAAGGTTACTCAATCATCGGAGAGCAGTTGTTCAAAAATGGGATAACAGCTCCTCTTCTGAAATGCATAAGCAAGCGCGAAGGCATTCAACTACTCGAAGAAATGCACACCGGAATGTGCGGAGCGCACAGAGGGCCTCACGAAATAGCGCATAGAGCAATGAGGCAAGGATTTTATTGGCCTTCCGCCGCATCAGACGCCAGAGAGCTGGTAAAATGTTGCAAAGGTTGCCAGATGTTCGCCAAAAATCAGAAAGCCCCAGCAAATGAAACCACGCTGATAGTACCGACCTGGCCCTTACAGAGATGGGGCATCGACATAGTCGGCCCGCTACCGGCAGCTCCGGGCAACCTGCGTTTCGCAGCAGTTGCTCTCGAGTATTTCACCAAGTGGGTGGAAGCGAAGGCTCTTACTAGCATAACTTCCACCTCCTTAACCAAATTCGTCTGGCAGAGGGTAATCTGTCGCTTCGGTGTTCCGTCATTCATCACCTACGACAATAGGAAGCAATTCGACTGCGCCGAATTCAGGAATTTCTGTGATGAGCTCAGCATAAAGCTTAACTTCGCCTCAGTAAATTACCCACAGGCAAACGGGGCTGTCGAGAGAGCGAATGGCCTAATCTTCTCGGCAATTTCGAAATCCTTATACGACTCGCCGAAAGGCAAGTGGGCCAACACCTTAACAACGGCTGTGTGGGGACACAACATCTCACGGTCCAGAGCTACCGGCTTCACCCCGTTTAGGTTACTTTACGGCGAGGAAGCAGTCACACCGGAAGAGGTAAAGCTGGGCTCCTTCCGAACCGAATTGGCCCCAACAACCCAAGAACAAAGACACCTCGAACTCGACACTATTGAAGAAGTAAGACTGAAGGCTGCAGATAATCTCGAAAAGTACCATGCCGAAACAAAGCATCACAGGGACAAGACGATAGTCCGAAAGGATATCAAGCCTGGAGACATGGTCACCATTCGGCAGCCAGACAAGCAAGGTAAGCTGCAATCGCAATGGCAAGGCCCCTTCATCGTGGCAAGTATGGCAGCACCCGGTGTATTCCGGTTGTTGGATGACAAGGGCGAAGAATCAGCCCACACATGGAATGCGAGCAATCTGCGCCGTTTTTACCCGTAATTTATCTTTTTGAACTTCGATGTAAATTTCCTTTCCATCTTTCACCATTTTTGTAATCAAAGGTCGGTTGAACTCTTTTTCCTCGCCGGGGAAGCCCTTCATCGGGGTGCGAGGTTTTTTAACGAGGCAGCCGAGTGTAACCACTACATCGCGAAAGTAAACATAATTCCCCCAAAACATCGTGTGGCTCGGTAAAAGACGAAGTCAACCAAACATAAGGTTGAGACATTTGTCATTAAAATGTGTTGAAAAGAGAATGTCGCGGAGGTTGGGCAAAAGAGACCCTTCACATCCAGCGACAATCTTGAAAGCCTGCGGGCTAAGTGAAAACCGACCCTCCGACAAAACGAGAGGCCGGAACGAAAGCCTGCGGGCTATACAAAAACCGACCCTCCGACAAAACGCGAGGGCGGAACGAAAGCCTGCAGGCTATGAAAAAACCGACCCTCCGACAAAACGAGAGGGCGGAATGAAAGCCTTCGGGCTATGAAGCAAACCGACCCTCCGACAAAACGCGAGGGCGGAACGAAAGCCTGCGGGCTATGAAATAACCGACCCTCCGACAAAACGACAGGGCGGAACGAAAGCCTACGGGCTATGAAAAAACCGACCCTCCGACAAAACGAGAGGGCGGAACGAAAGCCTGCGGGCTATGAAAAAACTGACCCTCCGACGAGAGGGCGCAGCGAAAGCCTGCGGGCTATGAAAAAACCGACCCTCCGGCAAAACGAGAGGGCGGAACGAAAGCCTTCGGGCTATAAAGCAAACCGACCCCCCAATAAAACGAGAGGGCGGAACGAAAGCCTGCGGGCAAAGCAAACCGTCCCTCCAACAATACGGGAGGACGGTAAAAGTCAAGCCGAGAAAACACAATGGGGTCCACAACGTCAGCAAAGACACATGGCAGGCACCAGTAGTTGCAAAAGCATAAACGCCATACTAACTTTTCACCTACCAAGCGTTCAGAAGTACAGCCAAGGGATTAAACGCAGTACTCTCATACCAGGGGCAGGGCGATATAAATAAACGCCAAGTTGTAAGCCTCCCAGCCATCCAAAGCTACCGATTCTATTCAAATATCAGTCCCAAAAAGTTGGCTCAAAAGCAAAATGCGAATAGGAGGCACCAGGAACCGGGGTTTCGCTTTGATGATTGTGTCACCGGCGTCGCGTCTAGCTACCATCACCAATCCAGTAACTTTAGGCGAAGGCCCTATCAAGTAACACATCCATCCTAAGCTGCGGCTAGGAGACAAGCAAAGCAGGCGCGCCGCTAGATGACAACAGGAGCAATATCATAATCATAGTCGATTGTAAGCCTCCTCATGTCGCGTTCATAAAGACACTTTAGTCAACCGAGTTATCAAGCACGAATGCTACCGCCCCTGGTCTAAGTGTGTGGGGGCGGGCGCGTCTTTACTACCGGCCGAGGGGCTCGCACAGAAAGCTTCCTCGCGCGAATGCTACCGCCCCTCGCCTAAGTGAGTGGGGGCGGGCGCGTTTTTACTACCGGCCGAGGGGCTCGCAACGAAAGCTTCCTCGCATGAATGCTACCGCCCCTCGCCTAAGTGAGTGGGGGCGGGCGCATCTTTACTACCGGCCGAGGGGCTCGCACCGAAAGCTTCCTCGCACGAATGCTACCGCCCCTCGCCTAAGTGAGTGGGGGCGGGCGCGTTTTTACTACCGGCCGAGGGGCTCGCACCGAAAGCTTCCTCGCACGAATGCTACCGCCCCTCGCCTAAGTGAGTGGGGACGGGCGCGTTTTCACTACCGGCTGAGGGGCTCGCACCCAAAGCTTCCTCGCACGAATGCTACCGCCCCTCGCCTAAGTGAGTGGGGGCGGGCGCATTTTTACTACCGGCCGAGGGGCTCGCAACGAAAGCTTCCTCGCACGAATGCTACCGCCCCTCGCCTAAGTGAGTGGGGGCGGGCGCATTTTTACTACCGGCCGAGCGGCTTGCACCGAAAGCTTCCTCGCACGAATGCTACCGCCCCTCGCCTAAGTGAGTGGGGGCGGGCGAGTTTTTACTACCGGCCGAGGGGCTCGCACCGAAAGCTTCCTCGCACGAATGCTACCGCCCCTCGCCTAAGTGAGTGGGGGCGGGCGCGTTTTTACTACCGGCCGAGGGGCTCGCAACGAAAGCTTCCTCGCACGAATGCTACCGCCCCTCGCCTAAGTGAGTGGGGGCGGGCGCGTTTTTACTACCGGCCGAGGGGCTCGCACCGAAAGCTTCCTCGCACGAATGCTACTGCCCCTCACCTAAGTGAGTGGGGGCAGGCGCGTCTTTACTACCGGCCGAGGGGCTCGCACCGAAAGCTTCCTCGCGCGAATTCTACCGCCCTTCGCCTAAGTGAGTGGGGGCGGGTGCGTCATTACTACCGGCCGAGGGGCTCGCACCGAAAGTTTCCTCGCGCGAATTCTACCGACCCTCGTCCAAGCGTTCGGGGACGGACGCGTCCAATCTATCAGCCAAAAGGGCCCGTAACCAAGGCACTACCGCGCGAACATGTAGGATGACAGCGACTAAATCATTCGGCACAAGATTCCCGCCTCATCTGTCGTACGAAAGACACAGTAAAAACAGCAATCCGCGCGAGGTAGCAAATCATACGACCGTCCAAGTGACAATCAAGCGAAAGAATGAAAAAAATCGCGCATTCGCAAAATAACGATCAACACCGAAAGATAGAACCCACTGCGACACTTTTCATTACACCGGACTTGAGAGTAAAGTTTGTACAACGTAATTCAGGGCCGCGAACTACTTCCGTGGCCAAGGAAAATGTTGTATCGCCTTTCATCTGGCGAAGGCACAGCGTCTTCGGGCTCCAACTTAACGAATGCGGCACCCCCGAAGCCCGGCGGCGCGCGCGAAGCCTCGTGCCTCATTCGCCTCGACTCAAGTTCGCATCGATCGAAGTTTTCATAAAAAGCGCGTAGCTGCTCTTCTGTGCACCTAAGATTCTTAGCACGTTTTTTCATGTAAGCCGAAAGCGACGCCGTCGGAAACCTAGAGCGAAAACTCCTCCACAAGTCACCGCCAACACAGATATCGCCTGACTTAATCATTAACGGGCAGATGTCGAGAACGTCCGGCGTTCCCGCACCCGCGACCTGTTCAAGATACAACATTCGAACTTAAGTCCCAAAGTTTACAGAAGGTCCAAGAACAAGCTACCAGCACAATAAAAACGGGCCCTAGAAAAGTCATTCGTCTACCGCTGCGTCTTGAGAGGCATTCGCATCGCGAACAGCAGCAGCGGCCGAGCTCTCGAGGGCTTCATCATTAGGCTGGGGCGGACTCGCCTCGTCCTCCGGCTCGGCCTCGCGCGCCCGTTTTTCGGAAATGTACTCCGAAAACACCTACCGAATGTGCGTCTTCTCCTCCGGAGTCTGCACAAAAGAGCGAAATCTCAGAAGAAGCACCACTTAAGCCGCAGGATGCTGCAGAAAAAGCGATAGCTAACACAGAAGTCAAGCGAAAGCTCAGGCGGTCGGTAGAAGACACCTTTCCGCGAGCCACTGCGGATTGCATGAGTGACATATCATTCCCGCCAGCCAACCAGAACTCATCAAAAAATCTTTTCCCTAGAACTTTCGCCGCTTCGGGGGTGCGCCAATAGTAGTCAACTTCCTTGACCGAAAGCTCCGTGATATGGGAGCAGCCGGCGTCCACAAGGCTATGACTGATCGCCTTGATGCCGGTAACGGCGGCGTAGTCTCGGCCAAGGGCCATGTGCCCCTCCAGCGACTCCATCTCGGAGCGAATCCAGCCAACGAGGCTATCGACGTTATGTTCTGAGGGACCATCCGCCTCGACGCCGATGCTGCGAAGGCATTCGGGGAAGCGAGCCGCGGCCTCCTCAGCATTGGTTAAAAGCAGGTTTTCCCTTTCGGTTTGGGCGGCCCGCAACTATGAAAGCTCCTTCTTGAGGTTTTCCACCTCTTTCTGACTTGTTTTCCTCGAGGTGCGCTCAGCGTCGGCCTTCTTGGTCTGCTGCTCAAGGTCGGCGGCGAGCTCCTTCACTTGGGTGTCGAAATTCTTCACTTGAGTGTCAAGCTCTTGCTTCTCACGCTCGAGCTTGCGAATATATAAATCCCATTGATTGCTTTGGCTGCGAGCGACAACGGCAGCCTGTGTATAGAAGCGAAACAGCGGTGAAAATAAAGATCGAAAGAGCTACAAAACTTGCAGCGAAATCAAACACTTACGCTTGCCAGGTGAAAAGAGATGGCGTCGTCGAGTTTCAGACAGATAACTTTCAGGAGATCCCTTTCGATCTCTGGCGCGACGAAAGCTTTTTGTGAGAATTCCACAAACTTAGTGGCCTCCTCGCTGCCGCCAGGAAGAATTCCAGCCCGACGATAGTCAAGACGGCAAGCGAGTTGGGCGTCCGAAGGCGCACCTAAAGAACTAGCAACGCGATAAGATTCCTCTTTCGCCTCGTCAGTATCATTCGATGAGCTCAAGCCAGTATATAAGCACGGGTTCTCGTAGTCCGAGGGCACCCCGTCGAGAACCAGCCGCCCGTAACCCAAGAGCTGCCCTTCCACCATTTCCTGGGTCAGACGAATGCAGCGCGGCGAAAGGCATAGCTTACCTTTGTCAGCAGCAGCAGGGGCAGGCATTCTCGGGGACGCGCTCTCCTTTTCGCCAGCAGTGGTCTTGTCGCCTGACACCCGTGCAGAGGTGTCGGGGCGAGAAACTTTCGTTTTTTTCGTCGGACGCTCTGCGACGTTGGGCGGACCAGAGGGTTTCCGGGCGCCGACCTTCGCGAATATTGACATTTCAGCAACCGAAGCATCATCATCGAAGGCTGCGCGCGAAAGAGGCATGCTCGATTTTTTCGGCACATCCCAGCAGCGAGAGTGGAGCTCTGCAGAACAAACGACAAGATAAGACAGGTCACGCGCGCATCATCAATATCATAAAGGAACTGTTCTAGCGAAAAGGAAAAGCAAAGACCGCGAATAAACCGAAAGACAAAGCAAAAGAGAGGCAAAGAAACTAACCACCCTCGGATGATCGAAAGGATCAACGTCGGGGATTGACTCCATCACTATTCCTTGGCTTGTAAGCATCGGCTTCGCAACAAGACGACCGATGCGAATGTCCCCAACCTCAGTGGTTTTCCTCCAAGGGATCACTCCGCTACGCCCACCATGCCGGGCCGCACCTTTTCCTTTCGTTTTTGAACCTCTAGCTTCATCCTTGCCCTCGTCAATTAAGGGCCTTTCGGCGTACTTAACGCCCATAGCATCGAAAGCCCGATTCAAGCGGCGGCTCCGGCCGAGATTGCCGAGTTGAAACTCGCTTTCTTTTCGCAAGTACGGACCGCATATTTTCTTCGTCTCAGCTTCGACGTGTTTCACATAGCTATCATCATCAGAGAAATCCCCAGGTCTTTCTAGCAGTAGGAGGGGGCCCCGATACCCGTCCTTGTCAGAAAAATCTTCGAAAGAAGTCGCATTGTAGAGCGGGTTCATACCAATGGCCATCCATTCGTCGACCAGATCCCGGCTGATCTGAAATCGTGCTGTGAGTGCGAATGCGTCCCCACAGCGAATTGCCTCCTTGTCGCCCAGCACAACGGGCGGAAGGTGCTTCCCAGGACATTTATCCAAAACCGACAAAAGAGGAGACCCCTTTCTCTCTCCCTTACTCAACTCAGCGGCGACGGTTTCGTCTGAGCACACGCGGTAGTAGAACCAGAACCGGTTCCAATCCGGCCACTTGTTCCGATACCTGAGCGAAATGGAAACACTACCCCGTGTCTTCCGCGGAACAAAATTAATGCATCCGATTTCGCTGGGTAGCTCGTTTCCCAGGTAGGGATCATTTACTTTCGTCGGGCGACGGTGAATATCATAAAATCAAACGAAAACGTCTGCCCGCGGTGTGCAATCTAACATCTTCATCGCATGAGCGAAAACGCTGAGTCTAACAAACGCATTCGGTGTCAACTGATGGAGCTGTATCTCGAACCCCGAAAGAACGTCCGAGACGAACTCTTCTAGAGGAAAATCAAGCCCGGCTACGAAGTAATCGCGAAAGACGATGGCTTCGTTGGGCCGCGGAATGGGCACCTCTTCGTCTCCGGGAACGCGGCAATTCGCGAGGTGATCTCTCCTTAGAGGCCCTTTTTCGACCTTTGTTTGCAAGACGGCGGCCGTCATTCGCGATGCTCCCAGGTAAAAAGAACAATCAGTAGGGACCGAAACCAAGCCAGAGTCGCCATCATTAGACAAACTTCCGCTGTGGCCCGGAACTCGCAGAGCACTTCCAGATCCAATGGACACTTCGGCGCTACGTTCGCGGTAAGTTGACTCAGAAGCGCCCGTACTTTCGCTAGATGAGCCCGAGGTCGACGTCGAGCTGGAAGATGCCATCTAACATGGCGCGAAAGACAAATAAACAAACAATGTACGCGAAAGGAAGAAAGAAAAGGGGGAGCGAAGACGCGCAACCAAACAAACTCAGATAACCAATTTGCAGGACATAAGACGAAAAGAAACGAAAACAAGAGGAGAGAACTATGTACCACACTTATCGCCCAGCGAATGATCGAAGAAAACACCAGCAACTTTCGCCGAAAGCGAATGGCGTAAGGCTTCGAGCGCGAGAGGCAATGGGAGCGGGGACGCGTCAACAAGCCAGGCAGCCTCCCCATCCCAAACATCGTCGTTTATATACGAGCGGCCAGGACACGGTTTCCGAGGAAAATGAAAAGACATTTGGGCGCGGAGTTCTAAGCGTCGCAAAGGCATCCCATCATGACACACGGATTTCGAGGAAGACGAAAAGACACCCGGGCACGGATTACAAAGCATCAAAACGGCTTGACAGGCGTAACACGATGTTAAGGATGACAAAGCGCCCATCCAGTAAAAAAAAAACCTTGGCTTCGAAACGAAACGAAGTTTTTTGGGCGGGCGTAGGCGCCTAGCGAAAGGACACGGTCAAACGTCGCAAGCTTATGAATCCGACCCTGAGGGGCTATTGTTGGGACGGTACCCAGACCGCAGGCGCCTACAACCTGCGGTACCGAAGGGAAGGCGGAGCTTTCGTGCGAAAGGGAGCATTCGCGCGGAAGCACGCGTTTCGGCTCGCAGGCCAAGGGAAGGCGGAGCTTTCGTGCGAAAGGGAGCATTCGCGCGGGAGCACGCGTTTCGGCTCGCAGGCCAAGGGAAGGCGGAGCTTTCGTGCGAAAGGGAGCATTCGCGCGGAAGCACGCGTTTCGGCTCGCAGGCTAAGGGAATGCGGGGCTTTCGGGCGAAAGAGAGCATCCGCGCGGAAGCACGTGTTTCGGCGAGCGGACCAGGGGAAGGCGGAGCATTCGTGCGGATGGTGGCATTCGCGTGAAAGGAGCCCAGCGCTTCCGGCGGGAGTTTTTGTCGTTCATGACCTTGGTTTTTCACAGGTTTTCGCAGGACGCCGGAAGCCTGGGTCAGAGAGAGCGGCCCCACCGGCCAGGAAAAGGAGCCGGGGGGACAATGGGCCCGCCAGGGGGCAAAGTTACGATGATGCCCCTCACGCCGGGAGAAGCAGCGTGAAGCCATGGAGTAGCTGACTAGGGCATCGTTGTAATTGTAACGGAGTGGTTGGAAGGGCATTCTTGTACTTTCAAACTGATCGGGATTAATATAAAAAGCTCTCAGCCTCCCAGGGAGGGGGGGGGGAGAGCACTGTTCACTTCACCTAGCTTCCCACTCTCTTCCGTTTACTTCCGCTTTCGCTCTGTGCATTCGTTCGTGCGACAACCCGCTGTTTCGAGGTCTCGGACCCGAAACAACACCTACAGAGGTCGAGGAGGTGGGAACTGGGCTTGGTTTGAGATGGTTTGGCCGTAGAAGGTCGGGCCACGCTTTGGTCATGGCGGCGGCCATGGCGAGAACCCGAGGATGGCATTCGACGTTCTGCCGGCTAGAGAGGAGAAGAGGGGAAACCAACCCTGGCTGATGAAAGAGGAGGTTAAGGCGGAGAGGTTGGCGGGAGGAATAGGGCGGCGGTGCGGTGAGAAGCGAGTAATTGCTCGCCGAAGTTCGGCGGGCGGCGGCGACGCTATGCACTGGAGAAGATGGAGTGGAGCGAAGCGAGCGAGAGAGTGGGCTTCGGGCTTGTGAGCGCGAGGCGGAGAGGGGGCAAAGGGAACGAAGGGCTGGGTGCAATGCGCCTGGACACTTCCCGTCGGGCGGCTCCTGACCGGACGCGGCGGCGTCAGGCATCGCCGACCACGCGGCGGGCGAGCAGGGGGCAGCGGGGCGACGTGGCGAGTTCGGCGCAAACCACGAGCGGCGTAGTCGGTGGTTTGGTCGGCCGGCAAGGCGGTCTCGCGGCGGCATGGCGGTTTCTGCCGGCGGAGGCGGGCGGCGCGCGCGGGGAGGAAGAAGGGGGCTGACAGGTGGGTCCCACTGATAGGTTTAAACTAATGAGGTTTTGTTCAAAACTTTGATGCTCCATAACTCCCAAACTAAGCTGAATTAGGAAATGGTCCTAAAAGCAAAGTTGCTTAGAATTTTGCAAGGAACAAATCATCTTTAAGGCTCAAGTCCAAATTCTGCATAGAAAAAGAAATTTACTTCTAATCTATTTTTCTAATGCAAGAAATCATAATTTAAAAGCCTTTTCTGAGAAAGTGCTTTTAAGCAAAGTTCTTTCTCTCAACAGGGTCTACAACTTTGTTTTAAGGCACTAGGTTAGAAACAGAAAGCAAAACATGGATCTACTAGAGACTAAGCAAGGACTTAAACACTCATACAAACAAATGCACATGAAATGATGAGATGCTATGCTCATGCTATGTCAAATTATGCATTTTAGGATTGCTTAACACCTAGGGTGTTACAGGAACGTCCAGGGGACTTGCAGCAATAGTGCTGTTTCTGGTTTTCTGCCGGCAGACAGTCCGCTAGTGAACCGCGGACAGTCCGGCCCTGAGGCGGACAGTCCGGGACTGGGAGACCGGACAGTCCGCGAACTGGCTGTGAGCTGAGCTTTAGTGCATTTGCTCTCCCGGCTTCTTCGCTTGGTTTTCGGATTTTTCGTTTGGCCCTAGAGTTGATCAAGGAACCTCTCTAGGTATCTTTGCTACTTGTTAGCATTGGTATTTGGGGATTTCTCGACGTAGCCTCCCATCTATGTTCGGAACTTGGTTTTTAGGGGTTGAACTTGTGCCTGTGCTTTTGGTGTTTGGCTTGCTATCGCTTTGTGGTGCCTTGCTATGATCCTAGGGATCATCCACCCTCTTCCAAGGGTCGTGGGCATCACGGTTTCAATCGAGGCATTTGGGGGTTGATTTTGGGAACAAAGGCCAAAGTTTCGAGAGAAATTTTTGTGCTCCCATTCACCCCCCCTCTGGTCGCCTTGCTATTGCATTCTCGGCCCTTCAATTGGTATCGGAGCGGGTTAAGGATCTTCCACCTTAGCCGGTTCCAGATCCACAGAAGGCGACATGGATCGCGGTGTGGGCAAACCGCCGTTTTTCGATGGGATGAACTATGCGTATTGGAAGATACGCATGTCGGCCTATCTGCAGAGTATTGGTGCTTCCATTTGGGATATTTGAAACTCTGCTGATTACGTGGTCTTGGCTGCTTGTGTGACTCAGCATTAGATCGATGAGCACGATGCCAATAGCCGAGCCCGTAATGCTCTTTTTTCTTGTTTGAGCATTTCCGAGTTTGATCGCGTTTCTCACCTCGCTACGGCTCAGGAGATTTGGGCTACCCTCATGCGTTTCCATGAGGGAACCACTCAAGTCAAAACCCGTCTCTACGAGTCATTCAAGCGAGAGTATGAGAACTTTCGACATATGCCTGGTGAGAGCATAGAAAGTTTATTCGCTCGCTTTTAGGTGATTGTCAACAGGATGAGGGCTAACAAGGAGCTGTTGCCTTTCGATGATCATGAGAGAGCTTTGAAGCTTTTGCATACTCTTGATCGATCGGTGTGGGACTCAAAGGTTCAGGCGATCATCGAATCACCTAACTATGTGACCCTCGCATGCGACGAGCTCTTTAGTAAGCTCAAGTCCAGTGAGATTGACGCCATGGCGAGGGCTTCTTATGAAAATCCTTCTGGCCCGTCAATGGCTTTGGTTTCTGGCTCTTCTGCTAACCCCTCTGGAGGATTTGCACTCTCTTCTCTTCTTTCTATCACAGAGGAGCAGCTGGAATTCATGGGGGATGACGAGTTGGCTTTGCTCACCAAACGGTTCTCGCGGTTTCACAACAACCGCATGAACCGTCGCCGCGGAGGAGGACGCTCGGGATGTTTCGAGTGCAGCGACCCCAACCACTTCATCGCCAATTGCCCGAAGAATAACAAGCAAGTCTTCAGCAAGGCGGATCATGGGCACAAGTACGACTCCGGCAAGCGCAAGGAGAAGTACGTCCCCGCGAGGCACAAGCGGAAGGGCGGCTTCAACAAGGAGTACATCAAGACGAAGTACTTGGAGAAGGCCCTGGCTAAGCAGCGTGCTTGCTTCGCCACGCTCAGCGACGTCGACGACTCGGATGACGACTCCGCTTCCTCAAGCGACGACGAGTCCGAGAAGAAGAAGAGGATCGAGGACAAGCTGAACGGCCTCTGCTTCTTCGCCAACAACGAGGGCTTTTGCACCATGGCCCTCCGCAAGCAGGTTGACGGCGAGCTGGAGGACATCCCTCGGAACGACGACGACGACGACCAGGTATCTCAGACCCCCGATGAGCTTTCTGCTGAGGTCAAGAAACTTACTGCCGCTCTCCTTAGTCAAGACAAGCTGCTTAGGCGCGCTGCTAGAGAGAGGAAGGAGTTTAGGCAGAAGTGGGAGGATACGGTGAAGGAACTTGAATGTGTCAAGTCCATCGTTGTTGTCACAGAGGAGGAGTAGTGTGAGATGTGCTCCACTCACATGACTGATCTTCTCATTTTGAGAAGTAAGTATGTTGTGTTGGTAGGAGAGGTGGATGAGCTGAAGGCTAGATCCTCGCTGTTGGGTGCGTGAAAGTCCTATGCGGGCTTGCAATCCGAGTTGGCAGAGAAGAATGCCAAGATTGTGTCTCTTGAGAAGGCCAGCTCGGATAGCACGTGTGTGTCTAGATGCGCTTTGTGTGAGGGTTTGGAGATGGAGATTGCGAACGTGAAGCATGACAAGATGCAAACCGAGGAGGAAAACACATACCTTCGGACCATCTTGTCATGGGTGTCGAGTGGTGAGCCGCAGCTTGGGATGATGATCTCCCAATTCAAGCGTGTTGCTGGAGGTCCAGGTGTAGGCTTTGCTCAGGGTTTTGAGTGTGTTTCATCTTTTGGCAAGATTGGAGAGTCGAGTGGTCTGAACCCGTGTGAGAAGCCCAACTCTACCACTACTCCCAAGCTTACCAAAATTCCACCCAATGAGCCTCTCAAGCCTAACACCAAAGATGGGGTATTTGTTGAACCTCCGAGAGCTCCACCCAAGAAACAATTTTGGGCTCCAAAATCAAACCACCTCAAGAACAAGCTAGACACCATGCCACCCATCCAAGAGGAGCTTATGCCACAGAAGGGCAAAGTGATCAACACCCACTACTGTGAGTACCAACAACCCCCTGTGAGAGCGGTGAGGTACCATTGTGAGCACTGTGGGAGAAATGGACACTTGAGTGAGTTTTGCTTTCGGCGCAAGAGAGAGGCGCGCCGTGCAAAGGAGATGAACAACACGGACATGTACCATCCTTTCCATGATGTACATGTGCCGAATGTTCAGAGGCGTGCTGCTAGGCCTAGAGGTCCAAAACCTCAAGTTCCTAGGCCTAGGCCGTGAAGAGAACGTGCCCGGCAGGAGCCTGCAGTTGTGGGCTATGGACCCCGTGGCGGTGGCTTTGTAGTTGAGCATTTTCCCCCATCGCATTTTGAGTATCGTGATGGACGCTCCTCCCTTAGCAGACCACGTTTTCCTCTACGTGATGATCGCTCTTCCCGTAGGCGTGCTAGGAATGGTTTTTCTGCTAACCGTTCTTTTGAGCAGCCGACCCAACACTGGTATTCCTCCTACTTCACTAACCCCAGTGTTGGACCGTATGCTCACCCTATGTCTTTTTATTAATGTAGGTAAAACGATTGGAGAACGTTTGGTTGGTGGATTCCGGTTGCTCAAGGCACATGACCGGAAACGCCAAGTGGTTGTCCAGTCTTAGTCCAGTCGCTGGAAAGGAGTTTATCACCTTCAGTGACAATAGTAAAGGTAAAGTGTTGTCTCGTGGGTCGGTGCGAGTTAATGAGCACTTTGTGTTGCGCGATGTTGCTCTTGTTTCTAACTTGCATTTTAACTTTCTTTTTGTTTCGCAACTCTTTGATGACGACTATGAGATTCGTTTTAAGCCGAATCTCAGTCGTATTTTGGATCCTCAGGGCAATCTTGTTTGTGTGATTTCGCCCTTTGGGGAAGTCTTTCGTGCGAATTTCTCGGAGTCGTTTGGAGTTTCTTGTTGTCTTTTGCCTGGACCTTCCTCCTCTGATCTTTGGAAGTGGCATAGGAGACTAGGACATTTGAGCTTCGACTTGCTTGCAAGGCTTAGTTCACTTGGCCTAATCCGAGGATTTCCCAAGTTGTGCATGGAGAAGGATCTTGTTTGCCATTCTTGTAGACATGGGAAGATGGTTGCCGCTCCCCACCATCCAATGACTCAGGTCATAACTAAGCGCCCTGGAGAGCTTTTGCACATGGACCTTGTTGGTCCGGCTCGGGTGAGCTCGGTTGGGGGGAAGTGGTATGTGCTTGTTGTTGTTGATGACTTTTCGAGATATTCGTGGGTTTTCTTTTTAGCGGAGAAAACTGAGACTTTCTCTTTTGCTCGCAATCTGATTTTGCGTCTTCAGAATGTGTTCCCTATGAACTCAATGCGAGCTATTAGAAGTGATAACGGTTCCAAGTTCAAAAAAGACTTCTTATGAGTTGCGTTTTGGAAAACAGCCCAAGGTGAGTTATTTTAGAGTTTTTGGTTGCCATTGTTTTATACTCAAAAAGGGCAACTTGGACAAGTTTGAGTCTCGTTCTTCTGACGTTGTATTTTTGGGTTATGGCACTCACACTCGAGCTTATCGTGTACTTAACCTTGATACTAACCGAGTCATGGAGACATCCGATGTCACCTTCGACGAGACCATGGTTTGTCCTTCTTCTCGTTTTGAGCGTGCAGGTGATCATGAGTTTGGCGAGCCTCTTTTTGATGATGAGGAAGAGGGTGCTGAAGGGATGGATGACCCAGCACCACCTCCACCTGCTATGCCGCAAAGAGCGGCCTCTACCACCACTCACGGCCCCGACCCTTCCTCTTCGACTACTTGGGGGCCGTGAGATCTGCCACCTCGAGCGGTACCTTTTGTACCCGAGGAGGCACCAGCTGCTGTTGAGGGGGAGGCTACATCAGCTCGAGAGGCGCCACGACACATTCAGCGCCAACACCCACCTCAGCAGATGATTGGCAGCATCGGCGAACGTGTCACTCGGTCAAGGTCACAACAAATCTCTCACTTTGCTCACTCTGCATTTGTTGCTAATTTTGAACCCTGAGATGTTGGACACGCTTTGACGGATCCAGATTGGGTCAATGCCATGCATTAGGAGCTTGAGAACTTTGAGAGAAATCGGGTTTGGGTTCTTGTTCCTCTTCCTCCTGAGTGTCACCCTATTGGGACAAAATGGGTTTTCAAAAACAAACAAGGAGAAGATGGCCATGTTGTGAGAAACAAGGCCAGACTTGTAGCCCAGTGGTATAGTCAGAAGGAGGGGATAGACTATGAGGAGACTTTTGCTCCTGTAGCTCGTTTGGAGGCAATTAGGATCCTCTTGGCTTTTGCTACATCCAAAGGGTTTAAACTTTTTCAAATGGATGTCAAGAGTGTCTTCCTAAACGGCTACATAGAAGAGGAGGTATATGTGAAACAACCCCCCGGTTTCAAAAATCCCAAGTTTCCAAACCATGTTTTTAAACTTCACAAAGCCTTGTATGGTTTGAAACAAGCCCCTAGAGCCTGGTATGATAGGTTGAAAACCTTTTTGCTGTCTAAGGGTTTTAAAATGGGATGTGTGGATAAAACGCTCTTTCTCCTCAAGCAAGGCAATGATACTCTCTTGGTCCAGATTTATGTGGATGATATCATTTTTGGTGGTTCTTCTCACGCTTTGGTTGCCAAGTTTGCAGATACTATGAGCAGGGAGTTTGAGATGATCATGATGGGCGAGTTGACGTTTTTCCTCGGATTGCAAATCAAGCAATCTCGAGAGGGAACGTTTGTGCACCAGGGTAAGTATACCAAGGACATCCTGAAGAAATTCGATATGGGTGAGGCCAAGCCTCTTCCAACACCTATGTCGACCACGACAGCCCTGGATGCGGACAAAGATGGAGAAGCTGTGGACCAGAAGGAGTACCGGAGTATGATCGGGTCGCTGCTGTACCTGACGGCGACACGCCCGGACATTCAGTTCGCGGTGTGTCTTTGCGCGCGATTTCAGTCGTCGCCACGCATCTCTCACCGTCAGGCGGTCAAGCGCATTATGAGGTACTTATGCTTCACTCCTGAGTTTGAGATTTGGTATTCTGCTTCCTCCACCCTCTTCCTTTGCGGTTATTCTGATGCCGATTTTGCTGGTTGCCGTCTGGAGCGCAAGTCCACTTCTGGGACTTGTCAGTTTATTAGTTCTTCTCTTGTATTGTGGTCTTCTCGCAAGCAGTCTAGTGTTGCCCAGTCTACCACAGAGGCTGAGTATGTTGCTGCAGCTAGCTGTTGTTCCCAGTTGCTTTGGATGATGGCCACTTTGCGTGATTTTGGTCTGAGTTTTTCTCGCGTTCCTTTACTTTGTGACAGCATGAGTGCTATTAGCGTTGCTAAGAACCCCGTGCTGCACTCTAAGACCAAACACATTGATGTTCGCTTTCATTTTCTGCGAGACCACTATGAGAAGGGTGATATCGACCTTCGCCATGTCGATACTCATCATCAGTTGGCTGATATTTTCACCAAGCCTTTGGACCAATCGACTTTTGCTTGGTTGAGAGGTGCGCTTGGTGTGTGTTTCCCCTTTTAGATGGGGGAAACATTTTGACTCTTGTATTATAAACTAACTTTGTATTTTTCATTTGGTTTCATCATGCATCCTTGCATTTCATCTTGCATATTTACATTTAGAGCTTCATGTATATAATCTTTAGAATGTAACTGTGTTCTGTACAGTGTTTGCATCGATGCTTTATGATGATGCTTGTAGCTTATGCTCTTTGTGATAACTGATACATGTTGTGAGCTGGGCTATTTTATGAATGGTGAATTTGCTTAATAAACATAAAAACTTGAAAATGTTCACCATTGAGATATGCAACTAGCATGTGTAGAATGTGTTGAAATCACTTGTGCTCTTCATATATGCTAGGTTGCTATGTCTCTAGTTCTGAGTCATTCACTTTCTTGGTATGTTCATGTTCTGCTTTAATTTTGAACCAAGTTAAGTGAATTGGAAAGATCGAGATGGGATTGCTTGTCAGCACATCACAGTTTTGAGACTGTTTCTCATTGCACTTTGAGTTAAACTTGAGCTGTGTAGTGTATGACCGAAACTGTTTCTTTAAGCTTCTGATTGCTTCTGCATAGGCTTCGTGCAGTTGAAAAGTTAGGCAATGACAAGCTTTCAACCTCTCGCAGTCACATGCTGAAATTTGAACATGTGTAATTTAACCGCTGCAACTCCGATAAAATTTTGGATACACAAGTCTATGTTTCATTATGTAGCATGATGATTGAACCTTGCTAGGGGTAGTTCACCTTGTATACACGTTTAGCACTTGGTTGACTTCATGTCTATTGTTGAGGCTCACTAATGCTCATAATTAACCATCAACTATTGCATGAAATGACACTAAATGAATCACAAAGCATAGTTGTAGGGTTTGAAACTAACAAGTTCCACGAGTTTTGGTGCTCTCACTTGTTTTGCAGGATTATCAATATTTCACCATATAAAAGTATCTCAAGTGATGAAACAGAGAACACCATTGCGAAGAGCTCGTCGAGACGATCGAAACAGACATATGGTCTGCTACATTTGGAGTCCCGGAGCGAGAGTCCTCGACGGATACGACTTGAAAGATTCTAGAACATTCCGGAACATTCCAGAAGACACGAGAAGGCGACCCACAGAAGGTGGGACCCACCTGTCATAGAGACAGACTGGTCGGTCTCCCTCCTGGGCCGAGCGGTCTGCTACAGGGCCCAAGTTCGCCCCGTTCGCGTGACGCACTCCAACCGACCTCTCCAACACGTTTTGGCCCATTTAGGCCCAAGTGCATATGGCGAAGGATTTAGTACCACATCGCTTGCCTAAGGTGAAGGGGAGGCCAGGAGCCCCTATATAATAAACCCAGGACCCCCCTGAGGCAACACACCATCATCATCTGGGAGTCTTTGTAGAGGCGTCCCTCGAAGGACAATCTCTCCTCCCTAGAGAATTAGGTTTAGATTTTCCAATGTAATAGCTTAGCTCTAGTCGGGAGTTAGGGAGAGCGGAGCTGCGCTCCGGTTCCGGAGGAGTCTTCAGAGTTTTGGTATGTCTTTGTATCTTTTCTTTGTAAGACTTATGCTTTAATATATTTATCTTCTCTATTTACTTTATGCTTTATTATATGATTAGTATAGTTGTTATATCTTGGCATGGGATCTTCGCTCGTATTGAGTGCTCTAGTTATATGCAGTAATTAGAGTAGTAAGCGTTAGTGTAGACTTGGTGTCTAGACTAGGGTTTACCTGAGTTTGCGCCCAATCCTCCGGATAGTTGTGGTAGCTACAGGGGTGACAGCTTTGTAGATTTTTATAATCCACCACGTTAGGATTGGTGTTTTCGTAGAGCTTTTTGGCAGCCTTCTCCCGATTACCCTTTTCCCAGTCTTTTTCGAGAATCGGAAAGGTACTGTTGCTCCATAGTGCCAATGTTTATGACTGCTATATCTTTTCATCTTTGTTACCTTCGAACTCAAGTAATAGAGAAGAACATAGGAACCTTGATCTCTCCCGTTGTCCTCCCACTATAGTTATCTATACATTTATCATGAATTCTCTTTTATGTGCTTTCATTATTATATCATATATCATTTACTCTTGCTTTAGTCTAATTAGTACTCTGAGTTAGTAGATGCATGATAGTGAGTTATCAGATTCTTGACCCTAGCTTCCCAGTGGTAAAATATAAATAACGATCCTGGAATACTCCCGGTAAAATGCTACAATGATGTTCTGTGCGCTTGCGGAATCTTTCATATTCCTATTTGCACTAACAAACGTCAACAAGCATTTTTGGCGCCGTTGCGGGGGAAGCAATTGGTGTAAAGATTTTGATAATGATCTTGATGTCTGCTAATTTAGTGTACCACTAGCTTTAGTAGGATTACCCCTTGTTTTGTTGAGTGTGGAATAGATAGGACATCAGATGCTGTTTCGACCTTATGGCAAGCTTCCACAAGAATGAAGGACCCAAGATTGAGAAAAGGTCGCCGTCACAACAATTCAACTCCCATCCCATGTGACGGATATTTACGCCGCGTCACTCACAAATCCCAGTTGTGAGTCATGGTAAGTATGATCAAGGTGAGACAGTCTTGCTCATAGACTTTAAACTTTATGAGTAGTTATCTTTTAATTTCTTGCATCCCACTGCATGTTTACTTTGAATCATCCTTGCATCCATTTCATTAAGTTTATGTTTTCTCATATCAAATCCATAACATGTTTAGTTCCTTGCATGCATTCATGTCATCTACATCTAAAAAAATATTTAAAAAAAATTCCTCACTGTGATCATACTCTTTCATCTCTATTTGAATAAATCTCTTTTATGCTTTCATGCTACCTTTGTTTATGCTAGTATATTTTGGTTTGAAGGTACTTCCCAAGGGTACTTGTTGGGAACGCACTTGCCACACCTCCGCACTTGTGCAGGGGAGGGGCGAAGGCGGCCAAGCGTCGGAAGCAGTAGCGAAAGTAAGGCGGAAGTGGAAGATGCTTAATTTTCCAATCCAGAGAGTCCCTTTACACTGTTCATCCCCTTGGTATTTATAGGGAATGTCAAGGGGCACGGGCCAAATTACAAAAGGGTACAGGAAAGATTCCTCACCTCCGCGCAGGGAGGAAGGGCAAAAGTGTAAGTACACAGCCGGAGCGGAAACCCTAATCGGCCACACTCCAGCGCGCCGCCACCCGGCCTTTGATCACCTTCGGGGAGAGGTGCGGCGGTCTTGACCTTCGGCCGCGCTTGCCCTTGGGCCCGCGTCCCTCCGCCATCTGCCGGACCTCCGGCTTTACTTGCCTCCGGGGGAGAGAAACGAAGGTTTAACCTTCGGCCGTGCTCGTCGGACCTTTGGCTTCGCTTGCCTCTGGGGCAACGCACACTTGCCGCTTGCCTGGACCTTCGCTCCAAGCGAAGGTGGTGTCGTCAGTCAGCGAAGGTTTCCTGCAGTGCGGCCGTCGCCTTGGACCTGCACGGAAGTACAACAAAGCGACGAGGGTTGACTCCGCATCCGGGGGTCAGGGTAACGGTCTCCAATAGGAGAGGGACCTCGCAAGGACACCAGGCGTTGCGCGAGGGCTAATTTCGAGCACCAGTTCGAGCGGTGCTTCTGCCGAGGGTCCTTTCCCCCAACAGTAGCCCCTCGTTGTCTTGGATCTAAAAAACCGTGTTTAGGCCCAAGCAGCGCCTTTTAACGGGGACAAAAACGGGGCCCTCGGCAGCGACGCCCGCGGCTGCTTTGGGCTGGGCCGTTGTGGTGTTGTTTTATACTATTGAAGCCTGTTTCGTTTTTTGCGCCTCGTTTTTTGGTTGTCGCTCGTGCCGACTTCGTCGGGTGAGGGGCTCGTCTCCCGGCCTATAAATAGAAAGAGTGAGTGGGGAGTTTCAATTGTGCCTTCTGCTGCTATAGCCATCCTGCTGTTGCAATTTGCTTGTAGCGAAGGTTTGTTTTAGCTTGTCTGCGAGGGTTGAGACAGGCGTTCGTTGTTCGTTAGCGTTAGCAGCTGAAGAGATGGCTAGGTTGAAGCAAACTGCTCGCGCTGTTTCTCCCACAGCCGCGGATGAGGGGATTACCTTCGAGTTTGGTCTTAGCCGGGTTTGCGCAAGTGAGATTGCATCTTATGTGCGGTGGGGCTGGGTTGAGGAAGGCAAGGCGAGGGCCAGCAGTGGGGAGACCGTGCCGAAGCCGGACGCAGATGAAGTTGTGGTGTTTGAAGAGTTCTTTTCGGCTGGCCTTCGTTTCCCAGCTGACGCCTTCGTGACTTCGGTCCTGCGGAGGTTCAACCTGCGGTTTCATCAGCTTACGCCTTCTTGCTTCACAAAGATGTCGGTCTACGTCTGGGCCTGCAGGTCTCAGGGGGTTGTCCCTCATGTCGAGGGTTTTGTTCGCACTCATCGCGTTCATATGCAGCCTCGCAAGATTACGGACAGCGAGGGTAAGACCAGCCTTGGACAATTCGCGGTGTACACTTTTTGCCATCGCGCCGGCGCGGAGCTGCCGGTGCAAGCGCAGAAGAACAAGTGGACCAGCGGGTGGCAGGAGTTCTGGTTCTATTACAAACTCAGTGACAGCTCCGAGCTTTGCAGCGAGCTTCCAGTGCTTGGAGATGTGGGCGCCGAAGCTAAGATGAGCGTCGAGGCCCATGCTGCTGTTGATTGCCTGAGGGTCGTTGCGCGTTCTCAGTGTGCGCGTGATTTAGTGGAGGAATATTGCTGTCCCAAGATTTGGCCTCTTGGCCGGAGGCGGACTTGGTTCACTGTGGAGAATGACCCAAGGTACGAAGGTAGGGGCTTGAAGAAGCCAAGTTTGGATCTGGAGAAGGTTTGGGAAAAAACTCTTAAGAAATTTCCGAGGCGCGAGGACGGGAACGAAGCTGTTTTCAAACGAGTTCAGCAGTGGACGGACGAGCTCGTGGGGAAGCTTTCCCCACTGGAAGTGAAGGCTATCCATAGCTTGGTGGGCGGCGAAGGTCGAGTGAACAGGATGTTTGACATTCTTGGTATTCGGTACGCCGACTGGCCCGCTCCTTCGAGCGACGACGCGCCGAAGAAGAGGAAGCGTAAGGCTTTGGGAGGAAAAGAGATCGTCTCTCGGCCGAAGAGAGGCCGTGGTCGAGGCCGTGGCGGAGCTGGTGGCCGAGCGAAGGTGCTTGCGATGAAGGTCGCTGCTGGCTCTGTTGCTGCAGGCACTTCTTCCTTGGCCGTAGCTCCGAGCGGCCGGGGTGCCGGTTCAGTCGGGGGACGCGTGCCTCGCGTTGGAGGGATCGGTGCTTTAGTCCAGACTTCGGGCGACGAGGATGAATTTGATGATGATGAGGTGGAGGAGAAGGACGCAAAGGAGGGGGAGACGGACGAGGGTTCGTCTGATGAAGGCAGCGAGGGTTCTATTGAAGGGCATGACACGGATGAGGAGGTGTCTATTGGAGGCGGAGCCTCGCCGAGTGTTGGTGCGATGGTTACCCAGGGCGCAGTTGAGATTGCACAAGATATTGAGCCAGGTAGCCCTCGACGAGGTGCAGTTCCCAGCTTCGCGGGCTCGCACCTTTGGGTGGAGGGGTTTGAGTTCGATGGGGAACTTGACTCTGCGCGATCCCGGGGAAAAAGGCCGTTTGGCGAGGCTAGCCGGTCGAGCCTCCCGGAATATGCTAAGAAGCTTGGGATTTCTGATCCGGCGACTGCACTGTTCACCAGTCCGGACCTTCGGGATTGCCACTTGCAGTGTAGCCCGGAGGAAAAGCGTTTCCTAGGCCGGATCTTCGGCCGCATTTGTGTGCCGGAGGCGGAGGTTCTTCTTGCAGATCAGGCGGTTGGCGACACCTTTGATGACGTTGACGTCAAGTTGGCGGAGCTGATGCTCTTGAACCGCTCAGCGAGGCGGAAAGTTAGCTCCGACATGGAGTTTATGAGGAACCATATTAATGAACTTGAGAAAGAGAATAGCAAACTGGCGCGGAGCCTAGAGAACAAAGAAAATGAAATGAGGATTGCTTCGGAGAAGGCCGCGAAGGCTCGAGAGGAGGCGGTTGAGCTGGCGAAGCGTAATGCTGATCTGATTGCCGTGGGAAAGGAGAAAGACAAGGCTTTGGCTGAGGCCGAGGGTCGGCTAGTTGATTTGAAGAAATCTTGGCGAACGAGCATGGAGAACGTCAAGCGTAAACTTGATTGTTGTCTGACCGAGGCTGGGGGCTCAGCCGGAGAGCCATTGCCTGCAGCTGATGCAGAGGCCTTCGAGGGCTGGCTGGGCAACGAGCTTGATGTGTTTAGCTCGCTAGTTTCCAACGCGGCCGATTTTGGTGGCTACGCCGGGGCCTTGGCAATGGCGAGCACGCTTCGACTGGCGGATTGTGATCATCTTCGCAAGGTCAAAAGGCCGAGCCATGTCTTTCCGTCGGTTGAAGAGGTTCGCCAGATGAAGGTTAATGACGCAGAAGTTCGGAACTGTGCGATGCGTTTGCTTCGCAAGTTTTGGATCTCCGGAGGTGGCCGAGCTCTCGCCTTCGAAGAAGCTGCCGAGGCTACGCGCCAGGTTCGCATTTTTTTTTAAGAGGGGTTGTTTGTTGATTTTGGCGAGGTTTGTCTGTTGTTTTGCTTATAGGCTCGACGAGATGCGATGCCCTCGCCGCCTACGGAAGTTGCAGCGAGGGGTGACTCCGAAGCCGCCCCTGAGCCAAGCTGTGCGGGGGTTACGCTCGCCGAGATCGAGGCGTTGACCGGGGGCGTGTCGATCGTTGAAGGAGATGCTGCGCGGGCGACGGCGATGGAAGAGGAGACTATGACAAATGTCGAGGCTGCTGCGGAGGAATCCACGGCGGAGGAGGCGTCAGCTGGGACCTCGACTGTCGCCGCTGGCGAGGGTTTGGATATCAACCGAGGGGAAGCTGGGCAGGTGTGATGCCTGGGTTTGTTGGGGCGAGGGAGGCCTTTTTGTAGATACTGTGGTTGTTTGTAAAGACTTGACGAGGCTGAGACATCTCGTATTTTTGTGCAACATGCAGGTTCCTGACGGAACCGTGCTAGACGTATTCGACGTGACTCCGCTGATGTTGAACTACCAAGATGTTTTTATAACTGGTGAATCGTGGGCTCGCGCTAGGCTTAAATATCCTTCGCTTTCCTTTGAACGTTTTTGGTGGTCGAAGGTGCGGAGGTATGATTTAAAAAATAGTAGGTCGAGTCGATTTTGGCGCGAAACAGACTATACAGACCGCCAAGCCGATCGTTATTTGTTTGGATCTTCTTCGACCTCGCAAGCTGGCGGTGATGATGATATTGACGAGAACGCAGCTTTGGAATATTTGTTCGGGCAAAGGGAGCTTGAAGTTGGTTCGGATGGGGCGCTTGTGATCCCGAAGGAAGAACCTTCGGAAGTTAATGAGACGAGGCATAGGTACATGTATAGGGCGAGGGTTTTACCCGGGGAGCTGCCAATTGTTCCTGCAGCTCCTTTGTTGTGGGGACCCCTGGTTCCAGTGGAGGGGGGGTTGAGGTGGAGGCCGAAGGTTTCGATGATTTGATGTTGATTGAGGGGAGCGATGGTTCCTTGTAAAGAATTTTTTTTTCGGATATGTTTATTGTTGTCTCGTTACTTTGTAATACCATGGGAAAGATGTATGGGTTGTGTGCCCTGTTTGCTGCGCTATTTTATCGTTTCTTATATTGTTTAGCAGCGACGCCCCCATTTTCTTTTAGCGAGGCTCGCGTATTTGCTTTCGTGAGCTCGTTTTGAAAAAACAGCGACGCCCCCTTTTTCTTTTAGCGAGGCTCGCGCATTTGCTCTCGTGAGCTTGTTTTGAAAAAACAACGACGCCCCCTTTTTCTTTTAGCGAGGCTCGCGTATTTGCTCTCTTGAGCTTGTTTTGAAAAAACAGCGACGCCCCCTTTTTCTTTTAGCGAAGGTCGCGCATTTGCTCTCGTGAGCTTGTTTTGAAAAAACAGCGACGCGCCCTTTTTCTTTTAGCGAGGCTCGCGCATTTGCTCTCGTGAGCTTGTTTTGAAAAAACAGCGACGCCCCCTTTTTCTTTTAGCGAGGCTCGCGCATTTGCTCTCGTGAGCTTGTTTTGAAAAAACAGCGACGCCCCCTTTTTCTTTTAGCGAGCTCGCGCATTTGCTCTCGTGAGCTTGTTTTGAAAAAACAGCGACGCCCCCTTTTTCTTTTAGCGAGGCTCGCGCATTTGCTCTCGTGAGCTTGTTTTGAAAAAACAGCGACGCCCCCTTTTTCTTTTAGCGAGGCTCGCGCATTTGCTCTCGTGAGCTTGTTTTGAAAAAACAGCGACGCCCCCTTTTTCTTTTAGCGAGGCTCGCGTATTTGCTCTCTTGAGCTTGTTTTGAAAAAACAGCGACGCCCCCTTTTTCTTTTAGCGAAGGTCGCGCATTTGCTCTCGTGAGCTTGTTTTGAAAAAACAGCGACGCCCCCTTTTTCTTTTAGCGAGGCTCGCGCATTTGCTCTCGTGAGCTTGTTTTGAAAAAACAGCGACGCCCCCTTTTTCTTTTAGCGAGGCTCGCGCATTTGCTCTCGTGAGCTTGTTTTGAAAAAACAGCGACGCCCCCTTTTTCTTTTAGCGAGCTCGCGCATTTGCTCTCGTGAGCTTGTTTTGAAAAAACAGCGACGCCCCCTTTTTCTTTTAGCGAGGCTCGCGCATTTGCTCTCGTGAGCTTGTTTTGAAAAAACAGCGACGCCCCCTTTTTCTTTTAGCGAGGCTCGCGCATTTGCTCTCGTGAGCTTGTTTTGAAAAAACAGCGACGCCCCCTTTTTCTTTTAGCGAGCCTCGCGCATTGCTTTTTAACATGGCGAATTGGAGAGGACAGCGACCCGTACGTCTATAGTCACTATTTCGAGGGTGCTGCGAAGGTCGATGGTTTGGAGTTTTCGGTTTGCAAAACGTTGCGACATTGCTCTCGTGAGCTTGTTTTGAAAAAACAGCGACGCCCCCTTTTTCTTTTAGCGAGGCTCGCGCATTTGCTCTCGTGAGCTTGTTTTGAAAAAACAGCGACGCCCCCTTTTTCTTTTAGCGAGGCTCGCGTATTTGCTCTCTTGAGCTTGTTTTGAAAAAACAGCGACGCCCCCTTTTTCTTTTAGCGAAGGTCGCGCATTTGCTCTCGTGAGCTTGTTTTGAAAAAACAGCGACGCCCCCTTTTTCTTTTAGCGAGGCTCGCGCATTTGCTCTCGTGAGCTTGTTTTGAAAAAACAGCGACGCCCCCTTTTTCTTTTAGCGAGGCTCGCGCATTTGCTCTCGTGAGCTTGTTTTGAAAAAACAGCGACGCCCCCTTTTTCTTTTAGCGAGCTCGCGCATTTGCTCTCGTGAGCTTGTTTTGAAAAAACAGCGACGCCCCCTTTTTCTTTTAGCGAGGCTCGCGCATTTGCTCTCGTGAGCTTGTTTTGAAAAAACAGCGACGCCCCCTTTTTCTTTTAGCGAGGCTCGCGCATTTGCTCTCGTGAGCTTGTTTTGAAAAAACAGCGACGCCCCCTTTTTCTTTTAGCGAGCCTCGCGCATTGCTTTTTAACATGGCGAATTGGAGAGGACAGCGACCCGTACGTCTATAGTCACTATTTCGAGGGTGCTGCGAAGGTCGATGGTTTGGAGTTTTCGGTTTGCAAAACGTTGCGACATTGCTCTCGTGAGCTTGTTTTGAAAAAACAGCGACGCCCCCTTTTTCTTTTAGCGAGGCTCGCGCATTTGCTCTCGTGAGCTTGTTTTGAAAAAACAGCGACGCCCCCTTTTTCTTTTAGCGAGGCTCGCGCATTTGCTCTCGTGAGCTTGTTTTGAAAAAACAGCGACGCCCCCTTTTTCTTTTAGCGAGCCTCGCGCATTGCTTTTTAACATGGCGAATTGGAGAGGACAGCGACCCGTACGTCTATAGTCACTATTTCGAGGGTGCTGCGAAGGTCGATGGTTTGGAGTTTTCGGTTTGCAAAACGTTGCGACAGTTGCTATGCCGAGACTCTGCTGGACGAGGGTGCCGCATTGGTTGGGCGAGGCGGGAGAAAGTGCGCCCGCCGGGGGCCTGACTTGGAGGGCTCGGGAGAGACGGAGCATGTGGGCCCGCCCGAGGCCTGGCTTGGAGGGCTCGGGCGAGACGGAGAATGTGGGCCCGCCCGAGGCCTGGCTTGGAGGGCTCGGGCGAGACGGAGAATGTGGGCCCGCCCTAGGCCTGGCTTGGAGGGCTCGGGCGAGACGGAGAAAGTGGGCTCGCCCGAGGCCTGGCTTGGAGGGCTCGGGCGAGACGGAGAAAGTGGGCCCGCCCGAGGCCTGGCTTGGAGGGCTCGGGCGAGACGGAGAATGTGGGCCCGCCCGAGGCCTGGTTTGGAGGGCTCGGGCGAGACGGAGAAAGTGGGCCCGCCCGAGGCCTGGCTTGGAGGGCTCGGGCGAGACGGAGAAAGTGGGCCCGCCCGAGGCCTGGCTTGGAGGGCTCGAGCGAGACGGAGAATGTGGGCCCGCCCGAGGCCTGACTTTGCTTGTGCGAGAGCGCTCTACTTTTTGGGACTTCGCGCCTCCCCTTGTGTTAGGCGGAGGTGAAGTTTGCTTTTTTGCGAGCGCCCGTCCTTTGTGCCAAGGTGCTCGACTTTCCTCCCCTTATCTTAGGCGGAGGTGAAATTTGCTTTTTGCGAGCCCCTGTCGTTTGTGCCAGGGTGCTCGACTTTCCTCCCCTTGTCTTAGGCGGAGGTGAGCTTGCTTTTTGCGAGCCCCTGTCGTTTGTGCCAGGGTGCTCGACTTTCCTCCAATTATCTTAGGCGGAGGTGAAGTTTGCTTTTTTGCGAGCCCCTGTCGTTTGTGCCAGGGTGCTCGACTTTCCTCCCCTTGTCTTAGGCGGAGGTGAGCTTGCTTTTTGCGAGCCCCTGTCGTTTGTGCCAGGGTGCTCGACTTTCCTCCCCTTATCTTAGGCGGAGGTGAAGTTTGCTTTTTTGCGAGCCCCTGTCGTTATTGCCAGGGTGCTCGACTTTCCTCCCCTTATCTTAGGCGGAGGTGAAGTTTGCTTTGAAAAGAAAAGGAATGTTTTTCGAAGCAATCTTAGCAGGTTTTCATCGAATGTAGCGCTCTTGAAAGAGATCCGCTTTTTCGATGTTTGGGAGTAGAGGGTTGGAGATTTTACTTTTTTTTGGGGGTTCTTGCCTGTATTAATGCTTTGGATACTGCCTCGTTAAAAAACCTTACGCCCCTTCGTAAGGAAAAAGAGTGCAGCTCCTGTTCTTGCTAAGTACATGAGTGTGGATATCATAGTATGTGACAAAGATTACATAACGCGAGGCCTCGCTAAGGCTCCGCTATGGGTAGAATTTGCGAAGGTCGTCAATGTTCCAGGTGTGTGGTAGGATGTTACCTTCGCTGTCGGAGAGGTGGAAAGAGCCTGGACGATTGCATTCTGCGATCAGGAACGGGCCTGTCCACTTAGGCTGAAACTTTCCGGCCATGCTGGCGTTTTGTTTACGGATGAGGACGAGGTCACCCTTCTGCAGGTTTTTGATTCTGACCTTTTTATCTCTCCATTTTTTGGTCTCTTCCTGATACTTGCGAAGGTTGTGCACTGCGCTGCATCTTGTTTCTTCTAGCAAGTCTTTATCAGTTAGCTTGGCTGGCTCATCATTTGCGAGGGTTGTTCTCGGTGAAACGTATTTTAGCTCCTCTGGTAACACGGCTTCTTCGCCGAACAAAAGTTTGAAGGGTGTGAACTTGGTTGCTCTGCATTCGGAGGTATTGTGAGACCAGGTGACTGAAGTTAGCTCGTCTGCCCATTTGCCTTTGGGTCTGCCTTGCAACTTTTTGGATATGGATTGGAAGATTGTTGCGTTGGCTCTTTCGACTAGACCGTTGGACTGCGGGTGTCGGACTGAGGCGAAGCATAGAATTGTTCCGATTTGTGCACAGAATTCTTTGAAAACCTCGCTGTCAAACTGGGTGCCGTTGTCGACGGTTAGATGTTGGGGCACTCCGAAGCGACAGACTATCTGCTGCCAGAAAAACTTTTTTACTGCGAGGGAGGTTATGGAGGACAGCGGTCTTGTTTCGGTCCATTTTGTGAAATATTCCACGGCTACCACCGCGTAGCGAAGGTTCCCCGGAGCCGTTGGTAGTGGGCCCACGAGATCCATTGCCCACCTTTGCAGAGGCCAGGTTGGGCATATGAGGGTTGTGGGAGCCCCTGGGGTGTTTTGATTTTTTGCTGTCAGTTGACAACCTTCGCACTTCTTGACGATGGTTTCAGCATCTCTCAGCGCTGTTGGCCAGTAGAAACCTTGCCGGAAGGCCTTTCCTACTAGTGCCCTCGGGCCATTGTGTGAACCACATATACCTTCGTGGAGGAGTTTGAGAATGTCGTTACCTTCGGACTGTGACACGCACTTGAGCCAAGGTGAGGTTACCGAAGCTTTGAATAGGGTGTTATCCACAATCTTGTACCCTCGCACTCTTTGCTTTAGTCTGTTCTCTTCTTCTTTGGAGCTGGGTTCATGGAGTCCTTTGATGTAGGCCATGATAGGTGCTCGCCAATCCTCGCACTGAATTGCGCTGATCAGCTTGATGCTGATTTCGGAAGCTTCGAAGGCTGACCGAGTGGAGACCTCGTAGAACCCGTCCGGAGGGAGCTGTAGCTGCTGCGCGGCTGCTTTGGCTAAGCAATCTGCTTCGCTGTTTTCAGTCCTCGGTATTGCTTTTACGGTTATGCCGAGGAAGAAAGATTCTAACCTTCGGACATACTGAAAATACTTTTGAAGCTCTGGATCTTTTGCTTTGTAATTTTTTTCAATGTGCCCCGCGATGACTTGAGAGTCTGTGTTGATAAGTGCCCTTCGGACTGATAACGATCGTAGCCTTGAGAGTGCCAGAATCACAGCCTCGTATTCGGCGGAGTTGTTTGTGCACTTGAAGTCAAGCCTTCTTGCGTATCTCAGCTTCGATCCGGAAGGCGAGAGTAGGATGGCCGAGGCACCGGCCCCAGTTGCACCCCAAGCTCCGTCGACGTAAACGATCCAAAACTGTTCTTGATGCGGCTCACCGTGGCAAGGGTCGGGTGTCCATTCTGCTATGAAATCAGCCAGCGCTTGTGATTTGATCGCTGTTCTGCTGACGAAGGTCACAGCGTAACTGTTAAGCTCGACTGCCCATTTTGCTATTCTTCCAACTGCTTCGTTGTTTTTGAAAATGTTCTCGAGAGGGTACGTCGAAGGTACATGGATCTCGTGCGCCTGGAAATAGTGCTTGAGCTTTCTTGATGCCATGACGACGGCGTATGCTATTTTCTCAAGCTCCGAATAGTTTCTCTTGGGGCCTTCGAGGGTTTCTGAAACATAGTAGATTGGAGCTTGTCTGGTTTTGTTGTTTTTGCGAAGCTCCTTGATGAGGACTGCGCTTGCTGCGTGTGGCGAAGCTGCGACGTAGAGTAACAATAAGTCTCCCTTGCTTGGGCTGGTCAGTGCAGTCAAGCTGGTCAGATACTTTTTCAAATCCTCGAAGGCCTTTTGCTGCTGGGGACCCCAATTGAATGGAGCGTTGCTTCTGAGTGTTTCAAAGAAAGGTAACCCCCGCTCTGCGGATCTTGAGATGAATCTGCTAAGTGCTGCCAAACGACCGGTCAGACGCTGAGCTGCTTTCTTGGTCGCCGGAGGTTCCATGTTCATGATGGCATCAATCTTCTCAGGGTTGGCTTCGATTCCTCTGGCTGAGACGATGCAGCCTAGCAATTTACCTTCGCTTACCCCGAAAACACATTTTTCTGGGTTTAGTTTCAGTCCGGCGGACCGGAGGTTGCTGAATACCCTCGATAAGTCTGGTATGTGGTTCTCTTTTTGTTCACTCTGGACGACTAGGTCGTCGACATAGGCGGAGACAGCATGCTCATCCTTGAAAACTTCAGAGGTCATGCGAGCGAAGGTTGAGCCTGCGTTTTTCAAACCTTCTGCCATCCTTCGGAAGCAAAAGGTGCCCGAAGGTGTGATGAAGCTTGTTTTTTCTTCGTCTTCTTCATTCATCCAGATCTGGTGATAGCCAGAGAAACAGTCAAGGAGGGATAGTATTTGGCAACCTGCCGCTCTGTCGACCAGGGTGCTTATGTTTGGAAGGGGGAAGTCATCCTTCGGGCAAGCTTTGTTCAGGCAGGTGAAATCGACGCACATTCGCCATTTTTTGTTCTTCTTTTGGACTAGGACCACATTTGAGAGCCAAGTTGGGTATTTGACTGGGCGAATGACGCCTGCATCCAGAAGCCTTTTTACCTCGGCCTTCGCTGCCTCCTTTCTTTCTTCTGACATCTTGCGAAGCTTTTGCTTGATTGGGCGATAGCTTGTTTTGATGTTCAGGCTGTGCTCGATCATTGATCTGTTGACTCCTTTTAGGTCTTCAGCGGACCACGCGAAGGTGTCAGAATTTTCTCTGAGGAAGGTGACGAGGTTGCCTTCTGACTGAGGGTCTAGATTGGCTGATATGAGCACCTTTCTTTCGGTGTTACCCTCGAATAGTTGGACCCGTTTTGTTTCCTCCTTTGGTGCTGCCTTCAGTTTGTCTTTGCAGACTTCACCCTCGTCGTTGATAGCCGGGGTTTGTGGTTTTGACAGATTGTGTACATTGCGTTGCCCTGGGGCCATGTTTCCTTCAGCTGCCCTCGCAATGTCCTGGTCCCCAAATACTGCGACCACACCCTTCGGAGCGGGAAGCTTCATGCATAGGTAAGCGGGGTGGATAACAGCGTTGAACGCGTTTGTGACCCCTCGGCCAAAAATGGCATTGTATGGGTAAAACATATCAACGACATCGAATGTGATGTGCTCAGTCCTGCAGTTGATTTGGTCGCCGAAGGTCACAGGCAGGGAGATTTTTCCAACGGCCCTCACTTGTTGACCACCGAAGCCGTATAGGGGGTTGTTAGCAGGTTGCAGAAGGTTCCTATCAAGCTTCATGTTATCGAAGGTTGAAGCGAACAAGATGTCGGCAGAACTGCCAGTATCGACTAGTATCTTGGTGACAGTCCACCCAGCGAGGTTGGTTTCGATCACCATAGCATCTGTGTGAGGGTAATCTCTTAGCTTCATGTCACTGGAATCGAAGGTTATGGGGATGTGAGACCAGCGACCGAATTTATGTGGTCCTTGGACGGCCACGTGGTGAACACGTCTGGCATGTTCCTTCCTCTGCCGTTTGTTACCATGGTCCTCATTTGAACCTCCGGTGATAGCTAGAATCACACCGAAGGTTGAAGTTGGATTGTTGATGGTCGTTTGGCTCGGGGCTTCGGTTTTCACAGGTTGTGGTGCTGGTAACGCGGGGATTGGCGGTGGTGGTGGCAGAGCGTTGTTGGCTTGGTGGGTTGTTGGGATTTGGTTTTGGGGGGTGGTTGGGTATGTAACTGTGTAAGTTGGATTTTGGCGTTGTGTGATGGTGGTTGGCTGATAAGAGGTTTGGTTGTAGAGTGGGTGATGAGTGTAAGGGGGTTGTTGCGAAGGTAGGCCGTAGTTTATGGGGTATAGTGGTATGGTGGATTTGGTGGGTGGGAACTTGGTTTCCTAGTGTGGTTGATGGTTCGGGAGTCTGATGAAGCAGCTTTCCTGGATTCCTGGTATTCTTTTCCCTTGGCAAAGCATTCGCATTGCTTTGTTGTGTGCCCCTTTCCCATTCCACAGAAATGACAATACATTTTGGCAGGGTCTCGCTGCTGGTACCGCTGATTCGGCGGAGGTGGCAAACCCTGCGGGGCTTGGCTGCTCGGGTGTTGAGCGTCCTGTCTTTGATCTTCGTAATTTGCTGCTTTGTTGATTGCACCGACGTTGCTTTGCTCTTGGCGAAGGTTGCTTTCTCTCGGTTGAGGCCTCGGCTGTGGCCTCTGCTGAGACCTCCGAGCATCGGACTTCGCTCTGAAATCCGTATCAGCTCTACAGTATCTTTCCATTGTTTCATGCAACTCTTCGATTGAGTTTGCCGGTTTTCTGGCGAATTTTGAGGAGCATGGTCCTGGGCGCAGGCCACTGACTGCAGCGAGGATGACAGCCTCGTCAGATATCCCCGGGGTCCTTGCTCTGATTTGAATAAACCTTCGCCAGTAATCTTGGAGCGGCTCGCGTTCTTCTTGCTTGCAATTGAACAGCTCGATGGGGTTTGACGGGGCTGGAGTGATGCCCTTGAAATTTGTACACAGCTTGTCTCTGAGGGTGGCCCAGGAATCCACAGTTCCGGGGCGAAGGTTGCTGTACCAAGTTTGTGCGATGTCTCGCAGAATGATGACAAAGGATTTTGCCATTGTTGATTCATCGCCGCCTGCTGCGGCGACCGCTGCTTCATAGCTCATGATGAACTGGCGAGGGTCGGAAAGTCCATCATAGCGGGGTAGGTTTTGTGGATTATAGCATGGTGGCCAGGGCTGGGTTTGGAGTATTTGAGAGAGTGGTGACTTTGGATCGTACGGCATTTGGTGCTGCTGATGCCTTCGCTGAATGCGAAGGTTTTGTTCTCTCTCATCTGGGTAGAGCTGGCGGACGTTTGGGTGTCTCACAGGATATGGCTCTGGGTGTACTGGTGGTGGTGGGGGTGGTGGATGGTGACGAAGGTTATCTTGATTCGGCTCCTCATTCCCCTCTTGCAGCGGGGGTATCTCCTCATCATTCCAGCCTTCGGCTTCGGCTTCTGCCGCAGCGAGGGATTCCTCCATACGGCGAAGCCGCTCCCTGGCCTCGTCTGCCCTCTGCCTGATCGAGCGCAGTCGGTTATGCCTCTCAAGCTGTTCCAGGCGCCTCTTCTTCTCTTGCAGCTCAGCCTCGAGCCTTTCAAGGGCCTCAAGGCCCATCTCTTCTTCTTCTTCTCCTTCTCCCGAAGTGTGTGGGTGCGGCTGCGTCACCACTTGGACCTGGGGGCCTAGGGATTGGGGTTCCGGGGTGACGTTCTCTCCCCCCGAGGGTTGCACAATTTCCTCAGCAGGCGGGACCACCGCTGCCGCTTCTCTAGCAACACGCTGGTCCCTCGTCGAAGGTGCTCTCCTGTTTCCCGCCATTTCAAACTTCGGTCCCCACGGTCGGCGCCAACTGTTGGGAACGCACTTGCCACACCTCCGCACTTGTGCAGGGGAGGGGCGAAGGCGGCCAAGCGTCGGAAGCAGTAGCGAAAGTAAGGCAGAAGTGGAAGATGCTTAATTTTCCAATCCAGAGAGTCCCTTTACACTGTTCATCCCCTTGGTATTTATAGGGAATGCCAAGGGGCACGGGCCAAATTACAAAAGGGTACAGGAAAGATTCCTCGCCTCCGCGCAGGGAGGAAGGGCAAAAGTGTAAGTACACAGCCGGAGCGGAAACCCTAATCGGCCACACTCCAGCGCGCCGCCACCCGGCCTTTGATCACCTTCGGGGAGAGGTGCGGCGGTCTTGACCTTCGGCCGCGCTTGCCCTTGGGCCCGCGTCCCTCCGCCATCTGCCGGACCTCCGGCTTTACTTGCCTCCGGGGGAGAGAAACGAAGGTTTAACCTTCGGCCGTGCTCGTCGGACCTTTGGCTTCGCTTGCCTCTGGGGCAACGCACACTTGCCGCTTGCCTGGACCTTCGCTCCAAGCGAAGGTGGTGTCGTCAGTCAGCGAAGATTTCCTGCAGTGCGGCCGTCGCCTTGGACCTGCACGGAAGTACAACAAAGCGACGAGGGTTGACCCCGCATCCAGGGGTCAGGGTAACGGTCTCCAATAGGAGAGGGACCTCGCAAGGACACCAGGCGTTGCGCGAGGGCTAATTTCGAGCACCAGTTCGAGCGGCGCTTCTGCCGAGGGTCCTTTCCCCCAACAGTACTTTCATAGGCTTTTTAAATTAAGCGTGGTGCTTAGGTTAAATAGTCTACCTTAATAAAATTAGACACGGAGTTTGGTTTGATTATTGATCTAAAATTAGCTTGTGTAGACATTGGATATTTTGTTGGACTAACCCCTGCAGAGAACTCTAAATACACTTTGGGAAAGTCATGAGATGAATTCACATCAGAGATGAAGCAAGGCATACGGTGAAGTGCATAATGAAGACTCAGCTCATTCATCATGGATGAAAGAACTGGAGTATTAAAGTTTATTTCAATTTATCTGCTACTTCAAGTATCTTTGCCTTGAACCATGATAAAATGCAGCCACATAAAATGCTAGTCTATGCTAAAGTAATCCTAAAATCATCTTTTCATTAGCATGGATGAATAACACATAAGTTGTGGATAACAACCCATGTTTCACATTCAGTACAATCCTTCGGGTATATGTCCACTAACATTTTGTAGGAGATGAGATTTGCTTGTTCATGGTGTGAACATAAAGATCCAAAACCCAACCGGTGGATAGACAAAACTCATCATCAGACAAGACACTAGTGATGTCGAAGGCAACCAAGCTTTCAGCCATCCCAAGGCCTAAGCCAGGACACTGATGATGAATAGGATGCAACTCACCCCGTATGGGTCAATCTATGCCTACACTCAGCATTGTCAAAGACATCAACACCGACACCAACAACAAATATCAAGGTGACGATATACCACTACATTATAACATCTATGTGTCGTCCAAAGGAAGTCTGTTGGTGGTTCACTATGAAGACAAGCAGTGGAAGTTCTCCTCACTTCTAATTATTTCAATACAAGATCTAGTTTGGGGGATGAGGTGGAACAACTTCAACAACAACAAAGTCGACAATTTCTACTCATGAACATGTTGTTGAAGAAACTTGGGCATCCACCTACTTCACAAGCCAGCTTGGGGGAGACATGATTCTGTTATCCAGATCTTCTTCATGATCAAGGGTAGGAAGGAGAAATCTAGCTTCAAGACACTTTGATCTCCTACTCATCACTTTGATCAGTACAAGCCACTGGATGCTGCCCCAGCCAAGAAGAAGAATATGATCCATCACTCATTCTTGGAAGAACATTCTTGAACACCGCCAATGTTGTCATCTATGTCAGACCTGGAGACGTCCACTTTTGGATCTTCGATCAAAAGGGTCGCTGCTTCTTTAACAACTACACCACTTATGAGCAGCCGAAGAAAACCAAGAGAAGATGTTGACTCAACCGACAAATGAAGAACCAACTCCCAGGAATTGAGGGAGACATCATGAAGGATGAAGCCACTGCACTGCAAGAATTCGAAGATGGAGAGATAGTACCCGAGCCTAAAAAAAATCAAGAAAATAATTGACAAAGCCTCCATCGTCTGGACCTGTTGAGAACAAGACTCAGCTGGCCCACTATGAGATAGGCAAGAGAAGACAAGCCATTCATGAACAACAACCAGCTAGACAAGAGAAGCTTCCACAAGGTGGTTCAACACAATCACTCTTCAATGATAAAGTATCATTTCAAGGTAAGTGACCATCACTTTAAAAGCTTCTCCTTGTTTCTGGTATGCGCATACATAAAGAACCAAACATGTTTAAAGTTGCACCTCACATGATCCAACCTAATCAACTCAACATGTTCAGTTCTTTACTCTTTGTTCCTGGCTTTACTCTCTTGAATCTCGCTATCTCACTATCTAAATGACCTAAAATGTTGTGCATCTAACCTTTGGAAGATGATATATCACAATCATGAAAAGATCGACACATTATACAAAGATTATCCTTCCTTGGGTTAAGCAATCCGATCTGTTAAATATTTTAAGATGCTACTTTCATCTTCTGATCCTATCACTCATGTTAAGATTGAATAGAATACATAAACAACAAGTTTATCTTGTTCAATGTGCCTAAGGTTAGAATGAACAAAACTTTTGGTTCTGTTGGTGTTTTTTCCACCAACAGAGCCCATGCACTTGATCTCTACCTTGTCTTTATGAGCAGGACACACTCTTGAGCAAAACATGGAGGAGTTTGTCAACTCCCACATTCTACAGAGTGAAGGTCCTGGATCTACAAGAAAATGCACATTGAGCAAGATGCTGCCAGCTTCCACAACTAATGCTTCACTTCAAATTGCTGGACGGACGAAGAACATGAGTGACACCATATCGAGAGGTGTAGTTATCAAGGTCTACATATCAGGATCAAATGACACACCTCAGGAATGAACATGGTGAGAAGTCTTGTTCAGAGGACTTAAAACATTGAACCCTCGCCGAAAGGTAAAATCGGTAGTTATCCATATTTATCCTTTCTGCATTAGTTTCTCTTTTGCATGTTTACTTCTCATCATTATTCCTCCATAGCATATTTACTTTTCTGCATTAGCATTGCATAAAAAAAGAGATAAAATATTTTACTTTTTGCACTGCATCATAAAACCTAAAGCCCCATGTGAATAATTCTATGGCGTGTAAAAACCCACATGAAATATTCATCGTGGTGGCATAAAAATAAAAATAAATATGCATACATTCATCCTATTGCATTCTTCTCTTGCATCATAAAAAATATCAAAATACAAAAAAAAATTATGAAAGAGATCTCACTAAAACTCTAGACAACTAAGGCTTGAGTGGCCAACCACTAACGCTTAATCTGTTCCACAAGTTTTGTTGTCTATTTGAGTTTCATAGGATTGAAAGAGCAAGAAAAGCTGATGAGCAAGTGGATGTTCCATCCACTGTTGGGGCACTATTTCAACAACCATCAATATCAATCAATGCTCCGATAGAGGAAGAACATTTTCACTGCCAGCCCGCTACATTGCAAGATCGAACGACTACATCAACATTCAGCTTGGGGGAAGCACCCCCGTGTATCCAGGTAAGTATCCTTATCCTCTTAAGTTTTTCTTTCTATAAATAAATTCAAAATATAAAAAATGTGAGCACATGAAGGCTCAACACTATTACAACAACATCGAGCTTGGGGGAGATGCACCCCCGTTATTTTCGTGATTCAGGTATGTCTTACTACTATCTTAATATTTTTAAATAATACGTTATAGTGTGTGTTAGATTAAATAAATAAAACATGTCAAATCTGAAGAACTCTCTCTCTAATTTCTTAAAATAGAAATGATGAATAGTTGCTCTATTGTATTTCTTTCTAGTACCTAGCCTTCAAGCATGAGTTCTCTTAAGTTTAAAAATTAATGATGCCATAAAATGAAATTAAATATATGGGTAGCAAATGCTTGATCTAGAGTCTAGGTAATTGACAGATATGATATGTGATCTGAGCTACTGTTATCTTGTTCTGAAACAACACTAGAGTTCTGGAGAATTTCTAATATTAATATGACTAATAATTGCATTGAGTTAAATTAAGCTTTGTTGACCCTATGATAAGTTATCATGCTATTGAATTGAGATCACTTACACATTTCATCCATCCTCCGCATAAATGCTCATGATTATCTATTGCTATCCTCTCAAAAGTTTGTTGGAAGCATGTGGCTATTGAAAAAAAAAGAGAAAAGAAAAAAAATCCGAGGAAATAAAAAGGGACAAGTGTCCGAAACCTCAAAAAGATAGATCCCGAGGAAATAAAAAGGGACAAGTGTCCGGAACCTCGAAAAAAAATGAAAAAAAATGAATATCAGAAAAAAATGGGCACGTGCCCGACAGTAGAATTAGCCTGATAGCCATGTGTTTCTAATAGACAAAAGAGAGTGATATATTCAAAAGAGCATTCGCCTCCATTTTCCATACACATGCACTTCTCGATTCAATGGTGTGGTTGAATTTCTCTTTGGATCCATTGTTTAATTTGACAACATATGTTTTTAATCTTTTTGAAAATTCATAAAAACTCCGGGATAATGGTGAAGTTAAAGAGCAAGAGACATAGTGCTTAATTTGATCGTTCTATCTTCCAATTACTCAAGATTCAAGGTAAAGTAATAAGCCCTGTGATAAATAATATGATATCTTTTCTAATCCAAATGAGAACTTTTATTTGAATGCATGTGTACTTGCTAGAAGTGCAGATATTGCAGCAACTCCTGATCCATTGTTGAGTTTGATTTTTGCTAAGGGACTAGCAAAGGTTAAGCTTGTGGGAACTTGTTGACGCTCACTAATGCTCATAATTAACCATCAACTATTGCATGAAATGACACTAAATGAATCACAAAGCATAGTTATAGGGTTTGAAACTAACAAGTTCCACGAGTTTTGGTGCTCTCACTTGTTTTGCAGGATTATCAATATTTCACCATATAAAAGTATCTCAAGTGATGAAACAGAGCACACCATTGCGAAGAGCTCGTCGAGACGATCGAAACGGACATATGGTTTGCTACATTTGGAGTCCCGGAGCGAGAGTCCTCGACGGTTACGACTTGGAAGATTCTAGAACATTCCGGAACATTCCAGAAGACACGAGAAGGCGACCCACAGAAGGTGGGACCCACCTGTCATAGAGACAGACCGGTCGGTCTCCCTCCTGGGCCGACCGGTCTGCTACAGGGCCCAAGTTCGCCCCCCCTTCGCGTGACGCACTCCAACCGACCTCTCCAACACGTTTTGGCCTATTTAGGCTCAAGTGCATATGGCGAAGGATTTAGTACCACATCGCTTGCCTAAGGTGGAGGGGAGGCCAGGAGCCCCTATATAATAAACAAGGACCCCCCTGAGGCAACACACCATCATCATCTGGGAGTCTTTGTAGAGGCGTCCCTCGAAGGACAACCTCTCCTCCCTAGAGAATTAGGTTTAGATTTTCCAATGTAATAGCTTAGCTCTAGTCAGGAGTTAGGGAGAGCGGAGCTGCGCTCCGGTTCCGGAGGAGTCTTCAGAGTTTTGGTATGTCTTTGTATCTTTTCTTTGTAAGACTTATGCTTTAATATATTTATCTTCTCTATTTACTTTATGCTTTATTATATGATTAGTATAGTTGTTATATCTTGGCATGGGATCTCCGCTCGTATTGAGTGCTCTAGTTATATGCAGTAATTAGAGTAGTAAGCGTTAGTGTAGACTTGGTGTCTAGACTAGGGTTTACCTGAGTTTGCGCCCAATCCTCCGGATAGTTGTGGTAGCTACAGGGGTGACGGCTTTGTAGATTGTTATAATCCACCACGTTAGGATTGGTGTTTTCGTAGAGCTTTTTGGCAGCCTTCTCCCGATTACCCTTTTCCCAGTCTTTTTCGAGAATCGGAAAGGTACTGTTGCTCCAAAGTGCCAATGTTTATGACTGCTATATCTTTTCATCTTTGTTACCTTAGAACTCAAGTAATAGAGAAGAACATAGGAACCTTGATCTCTCCCGTTGTCCTCCCACTATAGTTATCTATACATTTATCATGAATTCTCTTTTATGTGCTTTCATTATTATGTCATATATCATTTACTCTTGCTTTAGTCTAATTAGTACTCTGAGTTAGTAGATGCATGATAGTGAGTTATCAGATTCTTGACCATAGCTTCCCAGTGGTAAAATATAAATAACGATCCTGGAATACTCCCAGTAAAATGCTACAATGATGTTCTGTGCGCTTGCGGAATCTTTCATATTCTTATTTGCACTAACAAACGTCAACATCTATACATGCTTAGTGCTATTTTGATGGTGAATACCTTTTTGGCTGAAAACTGCTCATTTTGCTCCAATGTTCAGATTTCATATTTGGTGATCAGTTTGAGCCTTTCCTAGCATTCTATGCATTTTATGAGTCATCAAATCAACACTCTGTCGAGCATCTTCTCATTCTATCGACTATATTCCTGAAGCTGCTAACTTGCATTTTGCCTCATATGCATTTGGAGGGGAGATACTTGATGGTGCATTTTCAATTAAGGGGGAGAAAATATTGACAAATCATGTGTGCTCTCTGTGTTCGACTAAGGGAGAAAATATCTTCAAATCTTTGCTTTCCGAGTTGAACTTAAGGGGAGATTTCCTGGTTGTGTGCACTATTTGAGGGGGAGTTTGCTCGTAGCTGAGTTTCTGAGATGGTAACAGTTGGTTCAGAGCATTTTTGGTAGCTAGTTGTGTTGAGCCTTTGCCTCTTTCTTGAGGAACTAGCACCTTTGCTTTTATGCTCTTCAGTTGATATCAAGCTTTCTTCAGTTGGTATCGAGCTTCCTCGCTAGCGGTGTTGAGCCCGTTCTGCCTCTTCTTGAGGGCTAGCTTTGTTTTTCTTGAATTTCAGTTGATCCTTCCATTGGTATCGAGCTTTCTCGCTAGCGGTGTTGAGCCTGTTCTACCTCTTCTTGAGGGCTAGCTTTGCTTTGCTTCGTTGCATCGAGCCGTTGCCTTTGTCTTTGGGAACCAAGTTGTTTTGATCTTTCCACTTGACCTTCTTCGGCTTTGCTATGCTTTTGGGTCATTTGGTCGAGTTCTCTCTCTCCTGCTTCCTTCCTTCCTCTATTCCATTATGATTTGTGTTGGTAGTTCACAATGCACTCATCAAGGGGGAGATTGCGGACACATGGGTGTATGCCGAGTCTCTGAGTGATGAGTGATTGTCAACTGGGATAATGTGCATGTTCTTTGGCTTGTGTTGTGCAGGTGTCGAGCACGGATACAGTGATCGAAGGCAAGGTGAAGGTCAAGTAGAGATGTGCCGTGCCGATGGACCGAGAGTGGCGAAGGGCGGACGTGAGGCTTGGACTGAGGGACCGGTGGCCTGAGGATCAGTTGTGGTGGCTGACAGCTTGGGACAGCGACGAGTGAAGACTTGAGGGTGGACGGGGGTGCACGGGCGGTGCATCCCCTCTACGGTTCGGTTTGGTGGTTGAGCCACAGAAAAACCACCGAGTGGACGGTTTCCAGGTTTGGGCCTCAAAACCTGGGTGCTGATGGTTTCCGAGTTTCGGCCACAAAACTCGGGCTGAGGACGGTTTCCAGGTTTGGGCCTCAAAACCTGGGTGCTGCGGGTTTCTGAGTTTGGATCTTAAAACTCAGGCGATGGACGACTGGTTTCCCGGTTTGGGCCTCAAAACCAGGGGTTGGTCGTGAAGGTTGGTTTCCCGGTTTGGGCCTCAAAACCGGGGGCGAAGTCTGGGAAAAGGACAAGCGGAGCGGTGGCGGCAATCGGTGAGGTTGCGTCGAGGCAGCGCTACCAGTTGTGCGGGCGTGGCCGTCGGATCACAACTATCTTCGAGTTGGTCCAGAATAACCCTAGGGTTTAGCTGGTTCGCTCTGTAATTAGTTAGGGGTAGAGTGGGAATTAGAATTAGGATAAGTAGAGGGAGACACCCACCTCCCATCTTATCTCAGTCATTTGCTCTTTGCCTTCTAGGTTTTCCTGCTCTCCCAATCCCCTGCTGTAGCAACTAAGATCCGCAGAGAACCATACCTCTGTGTACTGGAGATTTTAAGGAAGTGAGACTGTAATCTCACTGTTGTAGCGTGTGGTAGCCACACGGTTGCAGATCGATGTCTTGATTCGTGTTTTGTTCGTGTTCTTCGCATTCTTCGTTTCTCCACGATTTTCCCGTCACTCGATCTCCCTCTCTACTGCGTCTTTTCGAAATCCGTTTGAATCAACTTGTTCTTTACAGTGAGGAGATCATTTCCACCAAAGGAATTTATCTAACTCCTCACGAACAAGTAGATCGGGTTGATTTCATTTTCGTGGCGTTTTTTCGTTCATACACCTTCCCTTTTGATTTCCCGGTGATTGAGTTGATTTGAGTGGATGATTTCTTGGGGATAGTCTTCCAACTACCTCGTGATCATCTCCTCCAAGTTTGGGAACAAGGGATTTTGGTTTGAATCGATTTTGGGAGGATTTGAGTTGAGGGCGACCGAAATCGCCCTCTCTGGTCAGCCGCGGACAGTCCGCCATCTGACCGGCAGACAGTCCGGGCGTCGGGGATCAGCCGGATTAGTGGCTGTGTTCTTCGACCGATTTGGTTTTGAGTGACCGGCGGACAGTTCGCAGTACACGGTCGCGGACAGTCCGGGAACGTCCAGGGGACTTGCAGCAACAGTGCTGTTTCTGGTTTTCTGCCGGCGGACAGTCCGCCAGTGAACTGCGGACAGTCCGGCCCTGAGGCGGACAGTCCGGGACTGGGAGTCCGGACAATCCATGAACTGGCTGTGAGTTGAGCTTTAGTGCATTTGCTCTCCCGGCTTCTTCGCTTGGTTTCCGGATTTTTCGTTTGGCCCTAGAGTTGATCAAGGAACCTCTCTAGGTATCTTTGCAACTTGTTAGCATTGGTATTTGGGGATTTCTCGACGTAGCCTTCCATCTACGTTTGGAACTTGGTTTTTAGGGGTTGAACTTGTGCCTGTGCTTTTGGTGTTTGGCTTGCTATCGCTTTGTGGTGCCTCGCTATGATCCTAGGGATCATCCACCCTCTTCCAAGGGTCGTGGGCATGACGGTTTCAATCGAGGCATTTAGGGGTTGATTTTGGGAACAAAGGCCAAAGTTTCGAGAGAAATTTTTGTGCTCCCATTCACCCCCCCCCCTCTGGTCACCTTGCTATTGCATTCTCGGTCCTTCACAAGCCTCACGTCCACCCTTCGCCACTCTCGGTCCATCGGCACGACACGTCTCTACTTGACCTTCACCTTGCCTTTGATCACTGTATCCGTGCTCGACACCTAAACAACACAAGCCAAAGAACATGCGCATTAACCCAGTTGACAATCACTCATCACTCAGAGACTCGGCATACACCCATGTATCCACATAATTTATCACCGGCTTTGAGCAATTTGAAGAAAGGTAGTCCCTTTTCTTCCAACCGTGAGATAAATCTGTTAAGTGCAGCCAGGCACCCAGTGAGCTTTTTAACGTCCTTGACTGAAGTTGGTGGCTTCATACTGGAGATAGTCGTGATCTGCTTTTGACTAGCCTCGATGCCTCGATGGCTAATGAGGAATCCAAGTAATTGGCCTAAGGGTACTCTGAATACACATTTTGTGGGGTTGAGTCTCCATTTGTAGGTGCGCAGTCGGGTAAAGGTTTCCTCTAGGTCTGATATGAGGGTAGTCGGATCCTTTGTCTTTATAACCACGTCATCAACGTAAGCTTCTGCGTTGCGGCCGATTTGGTCGTCTAAACAATCTTGGATAGCCCGCTGATAGGTGGCTTCTGCGTTCTTCAATCCAAAGGACATGGTTTTATAACAATAGGCACCGAAGGGAGTTATAAACGATGTCTTTGGTTGGTCTTCTTCTTTGAGAGCAATCTGATGGTACCCTGAGTAGCAATCCAGAAAGGATAATAGAGCAGAACCTGCGGTGGCATCAACTAATTGATCTATCCTTGGTAATCCGAAGGGATCCTTTGGACAGTGCTTATTGAGGTCCATGTAGTCGACACACATGCGCCACTCTGCGGAGTTCTTCTTCTTTACTAGTACTGGGTTAGCTAACCACTCGGGGTGGAGAATTTCTCTGATGAACTCGGCTGTGAGTAGCTTAGCTATTTCCTTCTTGATTGCCTCTTTCTTCTCTGGTGAGAATCATCGCAATCTTTGCTTGATGGGCCTGGAACCCTCTTTCAATTCTAACTTGTGCTCAGCCAAGTCCCTTGGAACACCTGGCATGTCAGCCGACTTCCAAGCAAATATGTCTTTGTTTGCTCTAAGGAACTTGGTGAGCGCGAGTTCCTATTCTTCGGATAGGTGAGTACTGATAACCGCCGTCTTTGAGGGATCACCAGTTTCCAGATCGATAGTTTTTGTAGAAACTTCTGCTGAGGGTTGGATAGTACCCGCCTTCTTGGTTGGGATTTCTCAGTCTCCAGGTTTGGCGTTATGTACCATTTGCGCGAGTTCGTGTACTTCCAGGGCAAGTTGGTCTTTTTCGGCTATGTGAACAACTTCTGTGTCACAGTCGAAGGACCGCTTTAAGTCGCCTTTGAAAGTTAGAATGCCCTTAGGCCCCGACATTTTCAGCAGAAGGTATGGATAATGTGGCACTTCCATAAACTTGGCGATTGCTGGTCGTCCAAATATGGTGTGATATGATGACTCGAAGTCTGCTACTTCGAAGCTGATGTACTCTGTTCGATAGTTGATCTGAGTTCCGAAAGTGACGGGGAGTATTATCCTCCCGAGTGGTATAGCCGCCTTGTCGGGTACTATACCGTAAAAGGGGGCACCTGATGGTGTAAGTTGAGTTTCTATGTCTAAGTTCATCTTGCGTAGGGTACTTGCGAAGATGACGTTGAGTCCTGCTCCTCCGTCAATGAGTACTCTTCCCAATTTAAACCCAGCGACCGTAGGATCTAGTACTAGCGGGTAGTGCCCTGCATTTGAGACGCTGGTCCACTGGTCTGCTCGAGAGAAATTGATCGAATGCTCAAACCAATCAAGGTATCTGGGGGTTGCGGGTTCGGTTGACATGATTTCCCGCAAGGAAAGCTTCAGAAGGCACTTGTTATCACTGGTGGTGACTCCCCAAATATAACATTGATGGTACCTTTGGGGTGTTGGAAACCACCGGCGTCCTGCTGAGGGTCTTCAGCTACTTTCTTCCCCTTGTCTTTTTTATTTTTGTTGAAGTCGGAATTCAGACCTCGCTCTTTAAGTTATCGACAATGCCTAGCCTGGTGTACTCCTTTTGGATGGAAGGGACATGGGCCGTCTAGGAGGTCGTCGAAGCTTGAAGGTTTGTTCCCTTTCTTCTGAGGTTCCGTGGCTGCAACAGTGTTGTCCCCGGTTCTTTTGCGGGTGTTTTGCTGAGCAGACTGGATTCCTCTCTGGTTATTTCCTCGGTCACCCTGCGTGTTCCTCTTCTATTTGCCATCATGGGGTTTATGGCCCGATGGAACTCATCGGCGGTGGTCGGGTCATGCTTGATGAAATCCTTGTAATTGTACCTTTCACAAATTCCATTCCCAAAAAGGTCAATTACTTCTCTATCTGTTATGTCTGAGACTGTGGAGCGGATCTCGGAGAAACGTCTGTAGTATTCCCGCATTGTCTCGTTTTTCTACTACTTGCAGGTTCTAAGCTTAGTCCGAGGGTCTGATCTCTCCGGGACGCCCGCAAAGTTTTCTATGAAAATGCGAGGAAGTTGTTCCTAGGAGTCAATGGATTCGGGCCTAAGTCTGTCGTACCATGCAAGAGGCATTATTTCTAGAGCCATGGAGAGAAGTAATGCTTTGACATCATTGCTTCCTCCTGCTAACTCGACTGCTTGAGAAAACAGCCGGAGCCATCGTCTAGGTTCTGTTTTTCCGTCATACTTAGAGTAGTTCCCGGGTTTGAACTTTCGTGGAAACGGGACTGCTCGGAGCCTTTGGGAAAAGCAGGGGAAGCGATCAACTGTGGCAGATGCTAAGATGTCGATTCCTTGATATGACTCGGTTGCCCAGATGACTCCTGGTCGGGACTCGGCCAAGTCGCTCATGAATAGGTCGCCTCTGGCTTGGATGAGATGAGTCCTGATCATCAGCTAAGGACTCAAGGTTTCTACCTTTGAGTTGTAGCGCGGTAGTCTGAAGCATGATCAACCGTCGTTCATCATCAGGGGTGCGGTTGTCTTTGGCTCCCATCTCCATAGCTAGAGCCATGATGTTTTGGTAGGGTGTCTGATATACCTTGTGACCAGCGACCCTCATGAATTCAGGTTCGAGGTTGCGTGAACAGTCAGCTCATCGTCGATTGTGATCATTCTGGGACTGAATCTCATGATCACGCTGACTACGAACTTGGCGTTCGGCTTCCTCTTCCAGACGCCTTCGACTATTATATTCTTCAAGTCATACATGGTAGCGCTCCATGGCCTCTTTACGATGAGCCTTTTACGAGCGTCTTTTGCCAAATTCCTAAACCCTAAACCAGATGTCTTCTACGAGCCTCTTTCTACTTTTAAGGTCTCGGTTTCACCAGGTCCTTCCGGATCTTCATCAGATATCATACTAAAGGTCTCATCATCTCAGAAGACATCTGGAGGAGTCGGAGGTCATAGAAATGACTGGTGTCCTGCCATGAAGACTTCGCGAGTGTAGCTTTGGTTTATTGATCCCGGTGTAACCGATTCCAGGGTAGAAGCACTGGAGATTAGCTCTGTTGAGGTATCGTGCTCCTCAAAGGGGAGCTGATGTCCATATTGGAAAGGGAGTTGTTAGTCAATTGTGCCAACCAACCTAGTCGAGGCTGGTTGTGTTGGCCAATGGACGATGTTACCTTCGTCGGTTGAACTATAAACGAGTCCCTGTTGAGCTCCTGTCAGAGGGATCTGTTGAAGCCTCTGGAGGTTTAATCCAATCAACTCTTGAAAACTTTTGGCTGAGTTACGCAGTCCAAAGGGGATACGGTGTCTGGAATCCGAGTCCTTTTCGGATCGTGAGTTCGTATCCGAGTAGGAGTCAGATGACTCTACCTGGTCCCCAGATTCTTGCGATTCTTGGATTGTGAGGTTTGCTAGGTCTCGGGCGAGATGATCTGTGTTTGACGTGGCTTGCGCTTCTGATTGAACTTGTTGATGCAACTTCCCTTGATCATCTGCGATGCAAGTCCACGAGCCAAAAACAAAAATTGATCCCGCCGAGAACATGTTGAAGTGGTTCGTCGAGCTCTTGACTGCAGAATCGCCGAGAGCCCCTACCTGGCGCGCCAGTTGTCGGTGTTTGTTAACCGGCAACTCATCTTGGAGATTCCCAGATGATTTGTTCGGTGGGGATCGGCGTTCGTAGAACTCGGCGAGTACACAGGGACAGCGATTTATACTGGTTCAGACCGCTTAATAGCGTAATACCTTACGTCCAGTGGTGGCGTGTGCCTTGTGTTATGATTCAAGATTCAATGATACAGGTGTATGCTCGCTTCCCCTTATATAATCGGGTGAAGCTTAGCATGTACCGAGTCCTAGTCGGTTACAACAGAGGAGTCCTATTCTAATTACAAGACTTCCTTTAGAACTCAACTAAGTTACAATGAGAGTCCTAATCCATGTCCACTTCGTAGCACGTCTTCAGATCATCTCGCGACGTCCAAGGTTAGTCCGAGTAATCATCTTCTGGTGATGTCTCTGACATTCTGGTCCATCAACTTGGGCACCACTAAGCGCTCGTCAAACCATAAAACTCCCTTGTCATCAACCCAAAAATGTTTTACTGGTTCAGTTGCGGCTTTCAGCTTCTCTTTGATATGATAAATCCCCTTATCTATTTTCTGCCCTTCAAGAATTTGATCAATTAATGTGCCTTGCAGCCTGATGTTGTGTAGAATTACAGGATGTATAAGACTGAACTCATCTTCTGGTAGTAACCTTAGGTTGTTGCAATGTGACTTCCGACTTAACGCGTCGGCAACTACGTTTGCTTTTCCTGGATGATAGTGTATCTGCAGATCGTAGTCCTTGATTAACTCAAGCCATCTTCTTTGCCTCATATTCAAGTCAGGTTGAGTGAAGATATACTTGAGACTTTTGTGATCTGTGTACATATTACAGATGTTACCAAGCAGATAATGTCTCTAGATTTTCAGAGCGTGCACCACAGCGGCTAACTCCAAATCATGCATAGGATAGTTTATTTCATGTTTCCTCAACTAGCGAGAAGCATAAGCAATCACTCTGCCTTCCTGCATAAGGACACAACCTAAACCAACTTTCGATGCATCACAAAAGACATCGAAGGGCTTTTCAATGTCTGGTTGAGCCAACACAGGAGCAGTCGTCAACAGTTTCCGCAGGGTACGAAAAGCTATTTCACACTCCTCTGTCCACTCAAACTTCTGCTCTTTTTGTAGCAAGCTTGTCATTGGTTTTGCAATCTTGGAAAAGTCGGGAATGAAACGGCGATAGTATCCTACTAAACCAAGAAAACTTCAAATTTCACCAACCGAAGTAGGAGCTTTCCAATCCAACACTTCGTGCACCTTACTGGGGTCCACTGAATTTCCTTCTTCCGATAGAATATGACCAAGGAAATGCACCTTCTTCAACCAAAACTCACACTTGCTAAACTTAGCATAAAGTTTATGCTCTCGAAGCCTGGTTAGGACAATCCTCAAATGTTCCGCATGGCCGTTCCGGTTCTCAGAATACACCAGAATATCATCAATGAACACCACTACGAACTTATCCAATTCTGGCATGAACACCGAGTTCATCAAACTCATGAAGTATGCTGGAGCATTTGTCAATCCAAAAGACATGACAAGATACTCATATAACCCATATCTGGTTGAGAAAGCAGTCTTTGGGATATCTTGTGGTCGAATTCTGATATGGTGATAACCTGATCTTAGATCGATCTTGGAAAACACCTTGGCTCTGGATAACTGATCAAACAGAATGTCTATCCGCGGTAACGGATACTTGTTTTTGACAGTCATGGCATTGAGTGGCCGATAATCCACACACATCTGTAATGTCTTATCTTTCTTTTTAACAAACAAAGCTGGGCAACCCCATTCTGATACACTAGGTTGAATGAATCCTTTGCCTAAAAGTTCTTTGATCTGGGTCTTGAGTTCAGCTAGCTCATTGGGTGGCATACGATATGGCATTCTAGAGATTGGTGCTGTTCCTGGTATCAACTCAATTGCAAACTCCACAGCCCTCTCGGGCGGTAACCCTGGTAACTCATCCGGGAAGACATCTGGAAACTCTCAGACAACTGGAATTTTAGATAGGTCTTCTATAGACAGAGTACAAGATAAGTCAATGAAGCCAGCACCTCGGGGAAGAGAGATACGAAGCTTGTTATTTGTTCGTCGATCTGATAAGGTAAGAGTCCTATTGGCAGTGTCTAACACCGCGTTCCACATACTCATCCAACTCATACCTAAGACTACATCCATGCTTAGTCCATGTAGAACTACTAAATTAGCTCCAAACTTGTGCCCTCCAATCTCGATGGTTGCATTACAGACCATCTGTCTAGACAACACGGTACTCCCAACGGAGCTTATGCGAAAACCATAGTCCATTTCAGACATTTCTTGGTTATGCTTTTGTGCAAATGCTTTGCTCATGAAGGAATGCGATGATCCAGTATCAAACAAAACAACGACAGGATGATGGTTAACAAGACACATACCAGCTGTCACGGGCTCTCCTGCACGGGCTTCTTCAGCGGTCATGTTATGCAGACGCGCGGGGTAGTTGGCTTGCTGCTTCTTTGGGTGTGGGCAATATCTTGCGAAATGCCCCTCTTTGTTGCAATTGAAGCATGGCCCACGAACCAGGGGCTTGCCTCCTGTTGAACTGCCTTGACCCCCTCAAGCATGAGTTGTCGCTATCTTGTACGACCTTTGGTTACGCTGAACCTGTGGCTGACCTTTGTTCTGAGGCGGCTTGAAACGTGCTCCAGGTGCTGGTGGTCGATACTGGGAACGCTGAGCTGGTGGTCCCCTAGGCTGAGATGGTCCAGACTCCAAAGTTCTCTTTCGGGCCTTACTCGCAGCATGCTTGTTGTTATGATTCTCTTGAATCAGACAGTCACTGATAAAGTCATTGAAGACGGTACGAGATGATGTACCCACTGATTTTCCCATTTTGGTATTCAAGCCTGTTTTGAAACTGGCTATCTTTTTAGCTTCAGTGTCCACAAACTCTGGAGCATAGCGAGATAAGGAGTAGAACGTATGGTGATATTTAGTGATTGAGCGGGTTCCCTGTGTCAAGCTCATGAACTCTGCCACCTTCATCTGAGTCAAGCCTAGCGGAATGTAGTGCCCTCGAACAGCTTGCGAGAACAATCCCCATGTGATAGGCGTACGGGCAGGGTTGGTGGTGCGGTGGTGTCCCCACCAAATCCCGGCCGGTCCTTGCAAATGGTGTGCGGCATACTCTGCTTTGAGCTCCTCTATGAGCCTGAGCAACTGGAACTTCTGTTCCATGGTATGCAGCCATTCTTCTGCTTCAAGAGGTTCAGTAGCTTCCTTGAAAATGGGTGGCCTGGTATCCAGAAAATCCTTGAAAGTGTTGTATTGGTTCGGCTCAGGGCGTTGGTTGCCGTGCGCCAGATTCTCTCATAGCAAGGCCTCAATGTTGCGCTGGCTCCCCAGAAACTAGGCAAAAAGTTGCTCGGGAGTGGCTGGTGGAGGAGGTGGTGGATTGCGGTTGTTTCTGTTGTCCTCGTTACCACCACTACCGCCAGCTCCACTATGAGTTGTCGTCATCTGCATATGTCGATAGGAAGTGATCATTAGGTGATGTTGCAATCATTGTAGAGAACAATAAACCATGCCAACTGACTTTATTCGGAAAACGAATTCACCAAACAATCACAGAGGCATAATAAATTTCAATCCACATCGCAGCATCACATAATAAGATCGCTCAATACATAACATGCAAAAGCCAACATAAAACATCCATAGATGCCCATACATATGGGACTTTCCAAGGTTTTGCGCCATGCACACATAGGTTCACAACACGACCTTACAACAAACAATGACAACAACAAAAGATCAAGTTGTGGCAACATGACACAAAAGAGCGCTAAGTACTAAGACACACGATCTGGTCTACTCTCTAGCGGCGTCATCATCGTCACCATCGTCACTAGACACATCCAAAGAACCACTAGAAGAGTCTCTCGGATCCGGGTCCTCCTGAGGAAAGATGGGGTTCTGCTCGTTCTCCCGGTGATGAATCTCCTCATGCAGACGGTTGTTGTAGTCCTGGAGATGGTGAAGCTGCAGCTCTAGATCTCCCACTCACAGCCTCAGAAGCCTGTTCTCCTCAGCGGCGTGTATGCCCTCAACACACACGCCTCGAAGAGCCTCCTCAGTCTCCCTCATGACTATGGCCAAGAAGGTCGCTGCCTCCTGCTGCACACTGAGCTGGTGGGCGGCCTCCAGCTCTCTCTGAAGTGCCTGATCCCTCTCCACTGTCATACGTGCTATAGCTCTGCAGTTAGATGGTCTATCTTTGTGGTATGCTCCTGCTACCTCCGGTGTTCTGCAGCCATCTCCTCACTGAGAGTGTGGTCCAACTGGTCGTAGCTGCGGATACATGGGTGTATGCCGGGTCTCTGAGTGATGAGTGATTGTCAACTGGGATGATGCGCATGTTCTTCGGCTTGTGTTGTGCAGGTGTCGAGCACGGATGCAGTGATCGAAGGTGAGGTGAAGGTCAAGTAGAGACGTGCCGTGCCGATGGACCGAGAGTGGCGAAGGGCGGACGCGAGGCTTGGACTAAGGGACCAGAGGCCCGAGGATCAGCTGTGGTGGCCGGCAGCCTGTGGCAGCTACAAGCGAAGACTTGCGGTCATGTGTTGCCTGAGTCGTGGACTCGGGGACACGTGTCGGTGGACGGGGTGCACGGGAGGTGCATCCCCTCTACGACGTCGGTTTGGTGGTAGAGCGAGGGAAAAACCATCGGGTGGACGGTTTCCAGGTTTGGGCCTCAAAACCTGGGTGCAGATGGTTTCCGAGTTTGGCCACAAAACTCGGGCTGAGGACGGTTTCCAGGTTTGGGCCTCAAAACCTGGGCGCTGAGGGTTTGCTGAGTTTGGCCTCAAAACTCAGAAGCTGGTGGGCTGGTTTCCCGGTTTGGGCCTCAAAACCGGGGGTTGGCTGGAAAAGGCTGGTTTCCCGGTTTGGGCCACAAAACCGGGGGTGCAGAGCGAGGGCGGCACGTGGCGGTGATCCGGAGGTTGCGTCGAGGCAACGCTTCGGTTTGTGCGGGCGTGGCCGTCGGATACACCTACCATCGAGTTGGTCCAGAATAACCCTAGGGTTTAGCTGGTTCGCTCTGTAATTAGAATAGAGAGGGGTAGAGTAGGAAATAGACTTAGGCTAGTAGTAGGATAAGTAGTCGGGAGACACCCTCCTCCCAAGCATCTCAGTCATTTGCTCTTTCGCACTTAGGGTTTCCTGCTCTCCCACTCCCCTGCTGTAGCGAACCTGAGATCCACAGAGAAGAGAACAATACCTCTGTGTTCATGAGATTTTGAGGAAGTGAGACCGTAATCTCACTATTGTAGCGTGTGGTAGCCACACGGTTGCAAATTCGTGGTTGTGATTTGTGTTTTGTTCGTGTTCTTCGCGGATTGCTTTTTGCCACGATTTTCCCGTCGATCGATCTCTTTGCTCAGTGCGTCTTTTGGAAATCCGTTTGAACCAAGTTGTTCTAGATCGTGAGGCACTTCTTTCCACCGAAGGAATTCACCTCTAACCTCACGGTCTAGGAGATCGAGCGATTTTAGTCTTGGATCGGTTTTTGCTCCTTAGTCCCGAATTCTTCCAATTCACCGATTTGGAGTTAGGTTCGAGCCATGATTCCGTTGGGATAGCTCACTAACATCCTTGGAACTCCTCATACCAAGTCTAGGCCTTAGTGCTTTTGATTCGGAGGAGATCGAGTGAATTTTGCGGAAGAACAGTGTTGTTTCGGCACCATCGGACGCTGAACCTGGGAGCATCGGACGCTGAGTTCGTCACACCGGAGCGTCCGTTGTCACGTGTCAGCTGACAGTGATTTTAAAGGAGCATCGGACGCTGACCATCGGAGCGTCCGTTGCCATCGGACGCGCCGGAGGTCGAGCATCGGACGCTACTGTTTCACTGTAGCAGCGTCCGATGCCTATGCAGTAAGGTTCCAGATTCGCCCTGTTTGCATCGGACGCGTCCGTTGGTTGGTCATCGGACGCTGCCAGCGTCCGATGCTGCTGAGTCCGCGCAGTTTCGTCCACAGTTTGTTCGTCCGACTTTCGATTTGAGATCCGCTTGTTGCGTTGGATTCCTAACTCTGTGCTCTACAGAAATAGGACTTCACGCTTTGTGGAAACGCTTGAATCCCCCTCGCGTTGCTCGGGGGAGGTTGAAGTTACCCAAAGCCCATCCTGTCACTAGTTGACTTGCGTGAACTTGGGTGAGGAAACTTTTGTGGTGTCCCGTTGTGTTCCTAGGGAATATCCACCCATTCTCTTGGGTCGTGGACATCACGCACATCGATTCTGCTCTTGGGGTTGATTTTCTAGGACAGAGGCTATTAATTTCTGAAAAGAAATTTAAGCTCCCATTCACCCCCCCCCCCTCTGGTCGCTTTCTGGTAGCACTTTCGGTCCTTCAATTGGTATCGGAGCGGGTTAAGGATCTTCCACCTTAGCCGGTTCCAGATCCACAGAAGGCGACATGGATCGCGGCGTGGGCAAACCGCCATTTTTTGATGGGACGAACTATGCGTATTGGAAGATACGCATGTCGGCCTATCTTCAGAGCATGGGCTCTTCTGTTTGGGAGATTTGCAACAGGGATGATTACGTTGTCTTGGCTGCTCGTGTTACTCAGCTTCAGATAGATGAGCATGATGCCAATAGCCGAGCGCGTAACGCTCTTTTCTCCTGTTTGAGCATGTCTGAGTTTGATCGAGTTTCTCACCTCCCCACGGCTCGTGAGATTTGGGCTACCCTCATGCGCTTCCATGAGGGAACCTCTCAAGTCAAATCTCGTCTTTACGAGTCGCACAAGCGGGAGTACGAGAACTTTCGACATATGCCTGGCGAGAGCATAGAGAGTTTATTCGCTCGCTTTCAGGTTATTGTCAACAAGATGAGAGCGAACAAGGAGTTGTTGCCTTTTGACGATCATGAGAGGGCTTTCAAGCTTTTGCACACTCTTGATCGGTCGGTGTGGGACTCAAAGGTCCAGGCGATCATTGAATCGTCTAACTATGAGACCCTCACCTACGACGAGCTCTTTAGTAAGCTCAAGTCTAGTGAGATTGACGCCATGTCGAGGGCTTCTTAAGAGAATCCTTCTGGCCCGACTATGGCTTTGGTTTCTGGCTCTTCTAACCCCTTTGGAGGTTTTGCTCTTTCATCTCTCTTTTCTGTCACAGAGGACCAGCTTGAGTCTTTGGGGGATGACGAGTTAGCAATGCTCGCCAACCGGTTCTCGCGGTTCCACAACAACCGCATGAACCGTCGCCGCGGAGGAGGACGCTCAGGATGCTATGAGTGCGGCGACCCTGACCACTTCATCGCCAACTGCCCCAAGAAGAAGCATTCATCTGGGAAGGGCGATCATGGGCACAAGTACGACTTCAGCAAGCGCAAGGAGAAGTACGTCCCCGCGAGGCACAAGCGGAGGGGCGGCTTCGACAAGGAGTACATCAAGAAGAAGTACTTGGAGAAGGCCCAGGCTGAGCAGCGTGCGTTCTTCGCCACGCTCAGCGACTTCGATGGCTCGGATGACGACTCCGCTTGCTCAAGCGATGACAAGTCCGAGAAGAAGAAGAGGATCGAGGACAAGCTGAACGGTCTCTGCTTCTTCGCCGACGACAACGGCTTCTGCACCATGGCGCTTGGTGATGAGGTCGACGGCAAGCTGGAGCACACCCCTTGGGACGACGATGACGATGACACCTCCCAGGTATCTCTCACCCACGACGAGCTTTCTGCTGAGGTCGAGAAGCTTACTGCCGCCTTGCTTAGTCAGGATAAGTTGCTTAGGCGTGCCGCTAGAGAGCGCAAGGAGTTTAGGCAGAAGTGGGAGGACACGGTGAGGGAGCTTGAGTTTGCCAAGTCCACCGTGGTCGTGTCTGAGGAGGTTGAGTGTGAGATGTGCACCACGCACATGACTGACCTTCTCACTTTGAGAGGTAAGTATGCTGCGTTGGTAGGAGAGGTGGATGAGCTGAAGGCTAGACTTTCTCTGTTGGGTGCATGCAAGACTTGTCCTGTCTTGCAATCTGAGTTGGCAGAGAAGAATGTCAAGATTGTGTCTCTTGAAGAGGCCAACTCAGATAGCACTTGTGTGGCTAGATGTGCTCTCTGTGAGGGTTTGGAGATGGAGATAGCCAATGTGAAGCATGACAAGATGCAAACCGAGGAAGAAAACACATACCTTCGGACCATCTTGTCATGGGTGTCTTGTAGTGAGCCGCAGCTCGGGATGATGATCTCCCAATTTAAGCGAGCTGCTGGAGGTTCTGGTGTAGGTTTTGCCCCGGGTGTTGATCTTTCCGTTTTTGGGAAGATTGGAGAGTCGAGTGGTCTGAACCCATGTGAGAAGCCCAACTCCACCACTACTCCCAAACTGACCAAGCTTCCACCCAAAGAGCCGGTCAAGCCTACCACCAAGGATGGGGTGGTTGAGGAACCCCCGAGAGCTCCACCCAAGAACCAAGTGTGGCATCCCAAACCAAACCACCTAAAGAACAAGTTGGACACAATGCCACCGATCCAGGAGGAGTTGCCACAGAAGGGCAAAGTGATCCACACCCACAGCCATGAGTACCAACAACCCCCTTTGCGTGCGGTGAGGTATCATTGTGATTTTTGTGGGAGAGATGGACACTTGAGCGAGTTCTGCTTTAGGCGCAAAAGAGAGGCGTGCCGTGCTAGGGAGATGAACAACACGGACATGTACCATCCTTTCCATGATGTACATGTGCCGAATGTTCAGAGGAGTGCTCCAAGGAGAGCAGCTAGGCCCAGAGGTCCAGAACCTCAAGTTCCCAGGCCTAGGCAGCAGAGAGCTCCGAGGAGAGATGCTAGGCCTAGAGGCGCAGTACCTCAAGTTGCTAGGCCTAGGCCTCGTAGAGAGCGTGCCCGGCGGGAGCCTGCAGTTGTAGGCTATGGACCCCGTGGCGGAGGCTTTGTAGTTGAGCGTTTTCCCCCACCGCGTTTTGAGTATCGCGATGGACGCTCCTCCTTTAGCGGACCACGTTTTTCTCTACGTGGTGATCGCTCCTCGCGTAGACGTGCTAGGAATGGTTTTTCTACTAACCGTTCTTTTGAGCAGCCGGCCCAACACTGGTATTCCCCTTATTTCACTAACCCTAGTGTTGGACCGTATGCTCACCCTATGTCTTTTTATTGATGTAGGTAAAACGGTTGGAGGACATTTGGTTGGTGGATTCCGGTTGCTCGAGGCACATGACCGGAAACGCCAAGTGGTTCTCCAGCCTTAGCCCTGTTGCCGGAAAGGAGTACATAACCTTCGGCGACAATAGCAAAGGTAAGGTATTGTCTTGCGGGTCGGTGCGAGTTAATGAGCACTTTGTGTTGCGCGATGTTGCTCTTGTTTCTAACTTGCATTTTAACCTTCTTTCTGTTTCGCAACTCTTTGACGACAACTATGAGATTCGTTTTAAACTGAATCTCAGTCGCATTTTGGATCCTCAGGGCAATCTTGTATGTTTGATTTCGCCCTTTGGAAAAGTCTTTCGTGCGAATTTCTCGGAGTCTTTTGGCACTTCTCGTTGTCTTGTGGCTGGACCTTCCTCCTCTGATCTTTGCAAGTGGCATAGGAGACTTGGACATTTGAGCTTTGACTTGCTTGCAAGTCTTAGTTCACTTGGCCTAATCCGAGGATTGCCCAAGTTGCATATGGAGAAGGATCTTGTTTGTCACTCTTGTAGACACGGGAAGATGGTTGCCGCTCCTCACCATCCAGTGACTCAGGTCATGACCAAGCGCCCTGGAGAGCTTTTGCACATGGACCTTGTTGGTCCGGCTCGGGTGAGCTCGGTTGGGGGGAAGTGGTATGTGCTTGTTGTTGTTGATGACTTTTCGAGATATTCCTGGGTCTTCTTTTTAGCCGAGAAGACCGAGACTTTCTCCTTTGCTCGCAATCTGATTTTGCGTCTTCAGAACGAGTTCCCTTTGAACTCGATGCGAGCAATTCGGAGTGATAATGGTTCCGAATTCAAAAATTCGGATTTTGAGAAATTTTGTAACTCTTTGGGTTTGGAGCACCAGTTTTCTTCCCCTTACACACCGCCTCAAAATGGTGTTGTAGAGAGGAAGAATCGGACCCTTGTTGAGATGGCCAGGACGATGCTCGATGAGCATAGGACTCCTAGGCGTTATTGGGCCGAAGCTATGAACACTGCGTGCTATATTTCCAATCGCATTTTTTTGAGAGCGTTCTTGAAAAAGACTTCTTATGAGTTGCGTTTTGGTAGACAGCCCAAGGTGAGTTATTTTAGAGTTTTTGGTTGCCACTGTTTTATATTGAAGAAAGGCAACCTGGACAAATTTGAGTCTCGTTCTTCTGACGGCGTATTTTTGGGTTATGGCACTCACACTAGAGCATATCGTGTACTTAACCTTGATACTAACCGAGTCATGGAGACATCAGATGTCACCTTCGACGAGACCATGGTTTGTCCTTCTTCTCGTTTTGAGCGTGCAGGTGATCATGAGGTTGGTGAGCCTCTTTTTGATAACGAGGACGAGGGTGCTGAAGGTTTGGATGATTCAGCACCCCCTCCACCTGTTGTGCCGCAAAGAGCGGCTTCTACGACGACTCACGGCCCCGACACCTCTTCTTCCTGGGGGCCGTGGGATCCGCCACCCCGAGCGGTACCATTTGTACCCGGGGAGGCACCAGCTGCTGTTGAGGAGGAGGCCACTTCGGCAAGGGAGGCGCCACGACACATCCAGCGCCAGCACCCGCCTCAGCAGATGATCGGCAGCATCGACGAACGGGTTACTCAGTCCAGGTCACAGCTCATCTCCCACTTCGCTCATTCTGCTTTTGTTGTTAATTTTGAGCCCCGAGATGTTGGACACGCTTTGACGGATCCGGACTGGGTCAATGCCATGCATGAGGAGTTAGAAAATTTTGAGCGAAATCGGGTTTGGGTTCTAGTTCCACCTCCTCCTGAGTGTAAGCCTATTGGGACAAAATGGGTTTTCAAAAACAAGCAAGGAGAGGATGGCCACGTTGTTAGAAACAAGGCCAGGCTTGTAGCGAAGGGTTATAGTCAGAAGGAGGGGATAGACTATGAGGAGACGTTTGCTCCTGTAGCTCGTTTGGAGGCAATTAGGATACTCTTGGCCTTTGCTGCATCCAAAGGTTTCAAACTTTTTCAAATGGATGTCAAGAGTGCCTTCTTAAACGGCTACATAGAAGAAGAAGTTTATGTTGAGCAACCCCCCGGTTTTGAAAATCTCAAGTTTCCAAACCATGTTTTTAAACACCACAAAGCTCTATATGGTTTGAAACAAGCCCCTAGAGCCTGGTATGATAGGTTGAAAACCTTTTTGCTTGCTAAGGGTTTTAAAATGGGTTGTGTAGATAAAACGCTTTTTCTCCTCAGGCAAGGCAAAGACACTCTCTTGGTCCAGATTTACGTGGATGATATCATTTTCGGTGGTTCTTCTCACGCTTTGGTTGCCAAGTTTGTAGATACTATGAGTAGGGAGTTCGAGATGAGCATGATGGGCGAGCTGACGTTTTTCCTCGGGTTGCAAATCAAGCAATCCCGGGAAGGGACGTTCATGCACCAGGGCAAGTACACCAAGGACTTGGTGAAGTGGTTCGATATGGGTGAGGCCAAGCCTCTTCCAACACCCATGTCGACGACGACTGCCCTGGATACGGATATGGATGGAGAAGCAGTGGACCAGAAGGAGTACCGAAGCATGATCGGGTCGCTCCTCTACCTGACGGCGACACGCCCGGACATCCAGTTCGCGGTGTGTCTGTGTGCGCGCTTTCAGGCGTCGCCGCGCACCTCTCACCGTCAAGCGGTGAAGCGGATTTTTAGGTACCTTCGTTTCACACCTGAGTTTGGGATTTGGTATTCTGCTTCCTCCACCCTCTCCCTTTGCGGCTATTCCGATGCCGATTTTGCTGGTTGCCGTATTGAGCGCAAGTCCACTTCTGGGACTTGCCAGTTTATTGGTTCTTCTCTTGTTTCGTGGTCTTCTCGCAAGCAGTCTAGTGTCGCCCAGTCTACCACGGAGGCTGAGTATGTTACTGCGGCTAGCTGCTGTTCCCAGTTGCTTTGGATGATGGCCACTTTGCGTGATTTTGGTCTGAGCTTTACTCGTGTTCCTTTGCTTTGTGATAGCACGAGTGCTATTAGCGTTGCTAAGAACCCCGTGCTTCACTCAAAGACCAAACACATTGATGTGCGCTTTCATTTCTTGCGAGACCACCAGGAGAAGGGTGATATCGACCTTCGCCATGTCGATACTCATCATCAACTGGCTGATATTTTCACCAAGCCTTTAGACGAATCAACCTTTAACCGGTTGAGGGGTGAGCTCGGTGTGTGTTTCCCCTTTTAGTTGGGGGAAACATTTTGGATCTTGTATATTTGACTGACTCTTTTGTCTTTCTTTTCTTTTGCATTTCAGCATACGCATTTACATTCTGAGCTTCATGTTTATAATCACTAGAATGTAACTGTGCTCTATGTAGTATGCTCCGATGCTTATGTTGATGCTTGTAGCTTATGCTCTTTCTGATCACTAGTACATGTTGTGAGCTGAGCTATTTTTGAAATGGTGAATTTGCTTAATAACTGAGAACCTGAAAATATTCACCATTGAGATATGCAACTAGCATGTGTAGGATGTGTTGAGTTTGCTCGTGCTTTTCATCTATGCTAGGTTGCTATGTCTCTAGTTCTGAGTCTTTCACTTGCTTGGTCTGTTCATATCATGTTTAAAATTTGAACCAAGGTTTAGTGAATTGAAAAGATCGAGATGGGATTGCTTGTCAACACATCACGGTATCGAGACGGTCTCTCATTGCACTTTGAGTTAAACTTGAGTCATGTAGTGTATGACCGAAACCGTAGCTTTAAGCTTCTGATTGCTTCGGCATAGGCTTCGCTCGGTTGAAAAGTTAGGCATGACAAGCTTTCAACCTCTCGCAATCTCATGCTATTAATTGAACTTGTGTAATTTCACCGCTGCAACTCCGATCTGAATCTGAACTCACAAGTGTATGTTACATTCTTAAGCATGATGATTGAACTTTGCTAGGGGTAGTTCACCTTGTATACATGTTTAGCACTTGTTCAGACTCCTGTTTTTACATGGCTAGTGCTATTTTGATGGTGAATACCTTTTTGACTCAAAACTGCTCTTTTCTGCTCATGTGTTCATATTTCATATCTGGTGATCAGTTTGAGCCTTTGTTGAGCTTGTATGCTGTTGTTGAGTCATTGGAGTTATACTGTTTAGAGCATCTTTGCATTCTCCTGAATATATGCCTGAAGCTGCTAACTTGCATTTTGACTCATATGCATGTTGGAAGGGGGAGAAGCTCCCATGTTCGCACTTTTTGTTGGTGCCTTTTTCTGATGGGGAGAGTCTCTTAATTGATTAGTGCATTTTCAACTAAGGGGGAGAATTTGCAAATCATTTGTGCTTCCCGAGGTTCCCGAGTGTATATGCTTCCCAAGTGTTCATTTGAGGGAGAGTTTGCATGTCTCCTGGATGTTCAACTAAGGGGGAGTTTTTGCTGTCTCTTGCTGGCCGAAAGGCATTGGTAGGCATTGGTATCGAGCTTTCTTTGCTAGTTGTGTTGAGCCTCTGTGCCTCTATCTTGAGGGACTAGCATTTTTGCTTCGATTTTCCAATTGGTGTTTGCTAGCGGTGTTGAGCCTGTTCTACCTCTTCTTGAGGGCTAGCTTTGCTTTGCTTGGTTGCGTCGAGCCGTTGCCCATGTCTTTGGGGACCAAGTTCTTTCGCTCTTTCCACTTGACCTTCTTCGGCTTTGCTATGCTTTTGGGTCATTTGGTTGAGTTCTCTCTTCTTCATTCCTCCTTTCTTCTCTTTCTCTTATGATTTGTGTTGATAGTTGACAATGCACTCATCAAGGGGGAGATTGCGGATACATGGGTGTATGCCGGGTCTCTGAGTGATGAGTGATTGTCAACTGGGATGATGCGCATGTTCTTCGGCTTGTGTTGTGCAGGTGTCGAGCACGGATGCAGTGATCGAAGGTGAGGTGAAGGTCAAGTAGAGACGTGCCGTGCCGATGGACCGAGAGTGGCGAAGGGCGGACGTGAGGCTTGGACTGAGGGACCAGAGGCCCAAGGATCAGCTGTGGTGGCTGGCAGCCTGTGGCAGCTACAAGCGAAGACTTGCGGTCATGTGTTGCCTGAGTCGTGCACTCGGGGACACGTGTCGGTGGACGGGGTGCACGGGAGGTGCATCCCCTCTACGACGTCGGTTTGGTGGTAGAGCCAGGGAAAAACCATCGGGTGGACGGTTTCCAGGTTTGGGCCTCAAAACCTGGGTGCGGATGGTTTCCGAGTTTGGCCACAAAACTCGGGCTGAGGACGGTTTCCAGGTTTGGGCCTCAAAACCTGGGCGCTGAGGGTTTGCTGAGTTTAGCCTCAAAACTCAGAAGCTGGTGGGCTGGTTTCCCGGTTTGGGACTCAAAACCGGGGGTTGGCTGGAAAAGGCTGGTTTCCCGGTTTGGGCCACAAAACCGGGGGTGTAGAGCGAGGGCGGCACGTGGCGGCGATCCGGAGGTTGCGTCGAGGCAACGCTTCGGTTTGTGCGGGCGTGGCCGTCGGATACACCTACCACCGAGTTGGTCCAGAATAACCCTAGGGTTTAGCTGGTTCGCTCTGTAATTAGAATAGAGAGGGGTAGAGTAGGAAATAGACTTAGGCTAGTAGTAGGATAAGTAGTCGGGAGACACCCTCCTCCCAAGCATCTCAGTCATTTGCTCTTTCGCACTTAGGGTTTCCTGCTCTCCCACTCCCCTGCTGTAGCGAACCTGAGATCCACAGAGAAGAGAACAATACCTCTGTGTTCATGAGATTTTGAGGAAGTGAGACCGTAATCTCACTATTGTAGCGTGTGGTAGCCACACGGTTGCAAATTCGTGGTTGTGATTTGCGTTTTGTTCGTGTTCTTCGCGGATTGCTTTTTGCCACGATTTTCCCGTCGATCGATCTCTTTGCTCAGTGCGTCTTTTGGAAATCCGTTTGAACCAAGTTGTTCTAGATCGTGAGGCACTTCTTTCCACCGAAGGAATTCACCTCTAACCTCACGGTCTAGGAGATCGAGCGATTTTAGTCTTGGATCGGTTTTTGCTCCTTAGTCCCGAATTCTTCCAATTCACCGATTTGGAGTTAGGTTCGAGCCATGATTCCGTTGGGTTAGCTCACTAACATCCTTGGAACTCCTCATACCAAGTCTAGGCCTTAGTGCTTTTGATTCGGAGGAGATCGAGTGAATTTTGCGGAAGAACAGTGTTGTTTCGGCACCATCGGACGCTGAACCTGGGAGCATCGGACGCTGAGTTCGTCACACCGGAGCGTCTGTTGCCACGTGTCAGCTGACAGTGATTTTAAAGGAGCATCGGACGCTGACCATCGGAGCGTCCGTTGCCATCGGACGCGCCGGAGGTCGAGCATCGGACGCTACTGTTTCACTGTAGCAGCGTCCGATGCCTATGCAGTAAGGTTCCAGATTCGCCCTGTTTGCATCGGACGCGTCCGTTGGTTGGTCATCGGACGCTGCCAGCGTCCGATGCTGCTGAGTCCGCGCAGTTTCGTCCGCAGTTTGTTCGTCCGACTTTCGATCTGAGATCCGCTTGTTGCGTTGGATTCCTAACTCTGTGCTCTATAGAAATAGGACTTCACGCTTTGTGGAAACGCCTGAATCCTCCTCGCGTTGCTCGGGGGAGGTTGAGGTTACCCAAAGCCCATCCTTTCACTAGTTGACTTGCGTGAACTTGGGTGAGGAAACTTTTGTGGTGTCCCGCTGTGTTCCTAGGGAACATCCACCCATTCTCTTGGGTCGTGGACATCACGCACATCGATTCTGCTCTTGGGGTTGATTTTCTAGGACAGAGGCTATTAATTTCTGAAAAGAAATTTAAGCTCCCATTCACCCCCCCCCCCTCTGGTCGCTTTCTGGTAGCACTTTCGGTCCTTCAATTGCTGCGCGACAGACACCCATAGGTAGCCATGAGTGCAGCCATAGCACTCCCGGCTGGTCTGGCACAGTGCTCCCTCTCAAATGAACTGGCCTCAAGTATGGCGGCTCCCGGCTGACGCCACACCGACTGGTAGGGGTCCGCCGTCGGGAAGATGCTAGCAGTAGCCTGGGCAACTGTGACAGAACCGACCAATTTATATCAGATTAAGCACCGAACCCTCGCTTTCACAGAGATTGACAGGTACTTAAGCTCGTACAAACCCGGTAGTTCGGAAATCTCAAAGGATTTCAAATCATTCAACTTTAGCCAAGATCGTAATAGATTAGCGTACATGTCCAAGAGGTACATTCAGTTCGCACATAGTTCAAATACATCGGAGTTCAACAGTTATTACAAACCATAGTTCGAAATTCGAAAGCGGAAGCAACATAGTTTTAAACATAAGTTCTCAGTTCACAATACGGTGCCATTGCCTGATCAGTCCACAAAAGCATCAGGAGAGGATAAGAGATTACAATGCCCATGGTCTAATCACCACCCTCGACGGGGTACAGACAGTTCTCGCAATAGCCGTAGAAGCATTGTCCATCTGCAACAACAAGGGATAAAACCCTGAGTACGCGAAGGTACTCAGCTAGACTTACCCGTCAAAACTAGAAATAAACGACACCAAGGAGTATGCAAGGCTGTATCTGGGTTTGGCCATACTTACCCTTTTGCATAAAAGCATTTTCATTATTAAATAATCATCATTAGAGTATTTAGCAGTCAATTTTATGTAACGACCTGATTAACTAGATTTGCACCTGATCTAGAGCAATCACTTGGCTACTTAATCAAGCAAGAGTGACTATTTCATCAATAGCCTTTCAGATTAAACATCATAACCATCTTTAGTTCCATAAGTTACTACGGTAACACATGCCCAGTCAAGTTACTCACTATCCAGGAGCGATGGCGATTATAATCGATTTCTACCCAGCTGGCGACAAAGATGTCCCACAGTCGCCCGATCACACCTTGCCAGGCAGCCGTCGGTGACCGCTTCAGGAAATTCGAGAACACAACACGCGGGACGGTCATGGGCCCTTCTACACCGGGGGTTATCTCAATGCCAGGTCGCTCAAGCTATAACTGCCCACGGTCATGCCAGGTCAATCAGGCCCCGCCTGTCCACGGACCATGCCAGGTTGCTCAGAATAGTTGCCCACGGAACATATAAGGCCCTGGGTGTTAGGCGTCAACATCTCCATCACCGGCTCGAATAGCCTTACTCGGCTTCGTGGGAGGTACTCCGACCTACTCCGTTAAGTGATTGACGCGTTCAAAATGACTGAGGTGTGCCTTCGTCGGGTCCTAATCGACACAGACGAGAGACTTCTAGCACACAGAACCCATGTCCTGCTGCTCCTACATCCCGCCCGATCTCAAATTAATTATCACATGGTTATATTCCACGATAGCACGAGGCTAGTCATGATCAGTATCCACCTATATGCGGGAGATAGGAAATCACCCGACTTTTACCGGTCTAAGCAGACTAAGCAGAAACGAGCCTAGACTTAACAGGGATATTAAGACAATAATTGCAGGTGGACAAGGTAAGTAATTAATGCAGCAACGGTGTCACTCAACTCCTATAACCTAATGCAACAAACATATCAGGTTAATTTCGTAATTGCATTTGCAAACCGTAGGAGTGGGATGCTCCGGGGCTTGCCTCGTTCAAAGTCGGAGGGTCGATGGTCGCGGCACTCAGGCGGGTCCTCGACGTCTCCTTCTTCGGTCCTCTCGTCCTGGGTCTCCTCCGGACACGGTTCCTCCGGTGGCTGCGGGTTCTGGATCTCCACTACCGATCCTGTATGATGCATAACACGTATAAGTAAAAATGAATGCACATGGGATGCAACATAGAATAAGATAACTCAGGAGATAAGCACATGTCATCTACTGCGTTCTCTTCAACAGGGTAGTCAACATCAAACTAGTGATTACAAAATACCTTAACATCCAACCAATCAATTAACCTACCTAATTAGTTGGTTAGGATTTATAATTACCACAGCAAGCACTTTACTTAATTAATTTATTCTCCTTTAATTACTCGCTGAAATAAATCCATTTAATCAAGCCTATAACAGCAACCCATCTTAGACAGCTTCAAAAAAATCCACAGAAATTACTGGAAGTTAACAACACATAATCTAGTCCTCTGTCCAAATTTCAACCCAATTGGACTTAAACTCTATCCTCTATGAAAAAGACAAATATTAACAGGAAAAGGTGCTTTGAACTACACACCCTAACAAAAAGTGTCAAACAACAAATTTCCCATTTTTCTACTGAACTTCTTAGCACAAGAGCAGTGTATAAAAATTCTCAGGTTCATATTCCTCATATTTTAATTACTACACTTTAAACAAGAAAGCAGCATTTAATCACTTTAATTGCTATTGCCAAAATATTCCACAGAATAACATCATATTACATTTTTCCCAGAAACTATTTATCAATACAAACCTAACAAAATAAGAATCACATTTTTCTGAGCAATACACAGATTACTATGCATTTAACAAGATTTTAGCCTAAACATAATTTAAATATAACTACACATAAATTTATTACAAACTGGACATATTATATTTTTAATGCATAGAACTCATCACAACAAACTTAATAAAATTTGTTTCACCTTTTTAGCATTTACAGAATGCAAGATATGAATTAAACAAGCCACAAAAGCATTTCTGAAACCAATTAAACAAAACCCTGAAAAACTCTTTACCCTAAACTGCTACACGCACCCAAACTACTGCACCCGAGACACTGATAGCCGGGACCCGAGCCACTGACTTGCGGGCCCCCGACTCAAACCGGCCCCACCTGTAAGCCACACAGAAGCAGGGGAAGGGTGGACCGCGGCTGAGCTCGCCGGCGGCGACCTCCCCGGCGAAACGGACACCACCGTTCTACTCCTCTCCTTCTTCCGCACACGACGGTACCACTCTTTAGTCCAGCGCATGCACGGATCGAGCTCGCCGTCGACTATGGCGGACACGGCGGCGCGGCCATGATACGCCGGCCGGCTCCGGTCATCCCGAGCTAAACCAACTCCCGATTCCTACTCCAACGACCTTCACAACCCTAACCCGAGGCTCAGGAGCCAGGGTTCTCACTCCGAGCATCCGCGACCACGGCCATGCCGACTCCGGCGACCATGGCGAGCGGCGGACGGCGGCGTACCGTCACTACCAAACCCTAATCGGCTAAACCAACACCACCAACATCTTCTACGGGTCAAGGCGACTCTCGAACGCTAGCTATGACAAACGGACGGGCACGGAAAGGGGTTGGCCACGGCGGACCGAGCTCACCGGCCATGGCGGACACGGCGGACGCGGCGTACCACGGTCACCAAACCCTAACCGGCCAAACCGTCACCTTCTACCTCTTCCACGAACCTCACTGACCCTCGAACGTGAGCTAGGGCGACACGAAACCACGGGAAAGAGGCCGGCCATGGCGAATCGAGCTCGGCGGTCATGGTGGCCATGGCGGCGGCTCATCCCGGGGCTTGCCTAGGGTTTCCTACGGGGCGCTAAGGGTAGCAAGAGGTGCGGGGGCTCACGGCGAAGCTTTGTGGGTGGTTGTGCTTGCGGCGAGGCGGCCGGACGGCGGTGAACGGCGGCGGCGCTTGCTTTTCCCCCCTTTCCGCCCGAGCGTCGGCGAGAGCGAGAGAGACAGAACGGAGGGAAGTGGACGGCTTCGGTCAGTGCGGGGGCGAGCTAGCGACTTGAGCTCGCCTCGCCGCGCGCGAACGCTGGCTCGGCCGGCCGCGGCACGCCACGCGGCGGCCAAGCTCTGGCGCGGTCGGCCACGACCACGGCCGATTCAAACTGAATCGCCGGGTTCAGGCGCTGATGGCCGACTGACGGCCGTATTTTGGACACGATTATCTCCTAATCCACTCGATGAAACGCTAAACCACTTGTTCCATTGAGTAGAGCTATGTGTCGACTACAACTTTGGTTACAAGGTCAAGCTTTGGTTCGGCCTAGATTGCTCTCGAAAAAGCTCCAAAGATCACTAAGCAAAACTGTTTCGGCAGTTAGGACTTAGAAGAATTTTTCTAAGTCTAATCTCCCCCATTTCTGCCTTGTGGGTCCTAAAACACCTTGTTAAACTCATTTTCATGAGTTGGCCCTTAAACACTTTTTGTTCTACTCTAAATTCTACACACTTTTGGTTAAGGGCCCACTGCCATGCAAAGCTTCTATCAAGGAGGTCTTAGTTAGTCAAACAAAAGGACTCCTAGGGCTCTATTAAGGCAACTAGGGTTAGTGACTTGGTTAGCCATAATGACCAACACAAACCTAGCTTCATTTTGACTCCTTAACAAGGTTCAACTACTTAGGAGACTCGCACACTCCAAAAGCAAGTCAAACAAGCATCACACTAAGCATTAACATTACAAGCCAAAACATGAAATGACACTTTACAAAAAGAATGCAACATGAGATGATGATGCTTTATGCTTATGAGATGTCAAGTTATGCATTTAGGGTTGCTTAACACCAGGGGTGTTACAGCCCTCCCCTCCTTACAAGAATCTCGTCCCGAGATTTAAGTTACTAACCATTTCTTATAAAAGTGTGGGTACACCTCTTTTAGATAGTCTTCCTTTCCCAAGTGGCATCTCGTTCATCTTGCTCACTCCAAGACACTTTATATTGCTTTACTATTCTCCCGCGAGTTATTCTTTCTTTTTCATCAAGCACCCGATACAGTTCCACTGAGTAGGTGAGATCGGATTGCAACTTGATATTGGCTGGTTGTACCTCTTCTTCTGGAACTCGAAGACATTTCTTTAATTGTGACACATGGAACACAGGGAATATAGCCTTCAAATGTTCAGGTAGCTGTAGCTGATAAGCTACTTCTCCCCTCCTTTCCACAATCCTGTATGGTCCCACAAATCTTGGCGCTAACTTCCTTTTCATGCCAAAGCGTCTGACGCCTTTCATGGGTGACACTTTCAGATACACATAATCGCCTTCGTTGAATTCAAGCGGTTTCCTTCTCTTGTCTGCATAGCTCTTTTGCCGAGACTGCGCAGCTGCCATATGTTGTTGGATTATTCTAACTTGTTCTTCTGCTTCGTTAACAAAATCGATTCTGTAGTAACGACGTTCTCCTGGTTCAACCCAATTTACCGGTGTCCTGCACCTTCTACCATAAAGAGCTTCAAAAGGTGCCATCTGTATGCTTTCTTGATAGCTATTGTTATATGCAAATTTAGCTAAAGGTAACCATTTTTCCCAAGATCCTTTTGCTGAAATCACGCAGGCTCTTAACATGTCCTACAAAACTTGATTCACTCTTTCAGTTTGTCCCGATGTTTGGGGATGATAGGCAGAGCTACGGATTAGCTTGGTGCCTAATTCCTTTTGCAGTTTCTCCCAAAATGGTGCAGTAAATTGCGATCCATGATCTGAAACTATGACCTTGGGTATACCATGTAGGCGAACAATCTGATTGATATAGATCTTCGCATAGTCCGGGGCTCGATAACAAGTTTTAACTGGTAAGAAATGAGCGGTCTTGGTGAGACGATCTATTATCACCCAAATTGAATCATTTCCCCTTTGGGTGGTTGGCAAACCGGTGATGAAATCCATACCCACTTCTTCCCATTTCCACTCGGGTATCGGTAGCGGTTGAAGTGTCCCGGCTGGCTTCAGGTGAATAGCTTTTACTCGACAACACGTGTCGCATCTGGCTACATATGCGGCAATCTCTTTCTTCATTTTGGTCAACCAAAATCTTGGACGCAAATCTTGATACATCTTAGTGCTTCTAGGATGAATAGATAACATGGATAAATGAGCTTCATCCATGATCCGGTTTTTGAGTTCTCTGTTCTTAGGTACTACTAAGCGCTTGTCAAACTATAACACTCCTTTATCATCAATCGGAAAATGTTTTACTGGTTCAGTTGCGGTCTTCAGCCTTTCCTTGATATGATAAATTCCCTTATCGGTTTTCTGCCCTTCAAGAATCTGATCAACTAGGGTGCCTTGCAGCTTGATATTGTGTAGAATCATAGGGTGTACGAGACTAAACTCGTCTTCTGGTTGTAACCTCAAATTGTTGTAGTGTGGTTTCCGGCTCAAAGCGTCGGCAACCACATTTGCCTTTCCTGGATGATAATGTATCTGCAAATTGTAATCCTTGATTAGTTCAAGCCATCTTCTCTGCCTCAAATTCAGTTCAGGTTGAGTGAACATATACTTGAGACTCTTGTGATCGGTGTACATGTGCTTCAACCAAGATCGGAAAACTAGCCGAGTTGGGGTCCATGAAGAAGAAACATACAAACAAGCATGATCAAACCAATCTAAAGCCTGTATCTGCCGCACGATACCCAGTTCCATCAAAGCCTGACCATGATTGACATGCATGAACCCACAACATGTGACAATCTAGATTGAAAGTTGATCCCGCCGTCATGATCTTATGATTAACAAGACACAAGCGAGCTTGTGAAACAAGGCCGAACAAAGATCGATCTAGATTGGGCAAAAGAGTGTTACAAGAATTAAATAATAAAACACATAACACATGATAACTTAATGAATCTATTAGATCTACCAAATCTAATAGAGACGATAACTATTTTTACTCATGACTTAATCTGCCGCACGATACAAGGCACAAGCAAAAACCTCCCGTCATAAGCTTAAATCCGCCGCACGATACTAAACTTAACGAACGAGACTACTTGCATCATATCTAAATCCTCCGCATGATACTAGACATGATAACAAGGTCGCCGGGACTTACGGAGGTCGACGGATCGATGATTCCTCTCGAAGAACTCGACGACACGACTAAGGACTCGAAGGTGGCACGGGGCCGGTTTGTATTGATACGGTTGTGAATGGTTTTTTACAATAGCCAAGGGTTTATATTTATACCCTAGACGCGATACAAATCCTAAAAGGACACGACTATGAAACGTTAAAGGAAAATACTACATTTTTGGCCTTTGACTCCCTTCGGAAACTTTATTGCCTTAATTATCGCAATCTTGTTGCCCGATCGGCTCTTGCTCCCGTCGTTTCAATGAAAACTCCCTTTTTTTCAGAATAGCCGACCGCATGGATACTTGCCGAATGCGTCATACGCCCATCTCCGCACATGGACATGCACGCCGTCTTCTAGCCTTTCCTTCATCGTGAAGCCATTTATGCTAAATATAGAACTGGACGTCGAGACGTGCATGCTTTATATATATTTATATTTAAATTGCCTTCTTTGCTTGCTTGCCACATCACAACGCCACCAAATCCAACTCCTGGCCAATGAGATCAGACCCCTCTGATTCTTGAATACTCGTTTAATCTGTCACGGTCATGGTCAATTATCCTCGTGATCAGCTTCTCTTGCCATATCTATTTTCCGAATGGAGTAACCGACCGCTTGGCCATCTACCGAATGCTCTTCTCACTGCTCATTGGGTCCACCTGTCATCTTCTCAATGTTGACCAAAATCTAGTGTTAACACAGGCCCCCCTAGTTCGGAGTATGAATTGTCATGCTTCGAACTATTTGATCTCTATTGGTCTTCTTCAAAAAGCCAAGAAATCCACTGATAGCAATAACATTTTCTCACAATGTTTCCACAATTTTGCCTGTAAAACAATAATTCTCCAATACATGTGGAAACAAGTTAGTTGCAAATGCATATGTTTATAAATATTATAGTTCTTCCATTTTATCGATCAGAAGATGCTGCAATGCCGATTACACCTCAAAAAAGTATCATATTTTATAACCAAGATTTCTTTTAAACTTGAATAAAATGGTACCTTACTCATCCACCCGTCTCTTTAATTATGGGGCTTTAGTTCTCACTGAGTTCTCAAGCGATTGCAAAACAGAATAGCTACAGAAATGCTTATCTTTTACCCCTTGATCACTTTCATCCGGAGTTTTTATCATTATCTTTATATAAAATCGTATCACATAATATTGGAAAGTCAAAGAGTCGACCATAAGGAGATACAAGCCATAAACCTAGATCAAGAAGTGCAAGTGAATATTTTATTACTTTTTCTTTTGCATATGTCATTCTCCCTACCTTTTAAAATTATGAGGCTACTGGGTCTTCGGCCATCTTTTATTTTATTTGGCGGTCACTTGACCTTTTTTTATATTTTATTTGGGCGGTCACTTGACCCCTTTTTTTAGTTCTGGCGGACACATGTCCGTCGCTTTTATTTCTAAGATTTATAGAATAGCCTCATATTCTTAATCAAAGAGAGAATGCACATGCAAAACCCTTATTAGTTTATAACGTGTACGTGAATCTTGATCTTGAGAATATGACTATAATCTCAACTAGTAGTCACAATGATTTGACAATGCTCAAAATGACATTAAGTAAATTTTATTATTTCATTAAAATCTCCGAATTTCAAGTATCTCTCAGAATAATGTCATAGCAAATTCTACCTCTATTCATATCCCACAACTACTTTCAGACAAAGTTTAAATTCTATGCAACCCACAAATTTCAAAGACTTCAAGATAAATATAATAACCACTAGACCCAAATCATAAAGAAATCAAAGTTATAAACCAGACACAGGTGAAACATAAAACAGACCATCTATTTATCATTTCAACAATGGATAACCCAAAATATTTATATCACATATTCATAGAGTGGAATTTTTTTTTAAGTGCGGAGACGCAACATGAGAGGTTTCGCTTTTTAATGATTTTAATTTTAAGCTCTGAAATTATTAGAAAAGCGAGGGTAAAATTACACAAACCACCGTTGAAGATGAAGCAGCCATTCGTCTTGTCCTTCTTCATGATGAATCGCTCGATGCTGTACGATGTGTGCGTGTTGGTCTCAGGCCCCCTGACACGTAGTCACAGCGGCATAATCGATGATTCACTGGTGTCCTCCTTTCTCTCATCCGAGACATCTTCGCTGAATACGGGTTCAAAATATTTGAAGCCAATCATAAACGTCAATCCTTCTTCTGCAAATGATTGGCTGCTTCAGATCTTGTAGCTGTTCTGACTATAAGTGAACTTGTCACCGTTGCATGTGTCTTGTTGGCACCACCTTATTCAAGGCCATCAGCAAAAGTATCTCTTTCAATATGAAGTATGCTGAAAACGTTTTAGCCGATGGTCTTCTATCGGTCGTCCGGTTGCTAACGTCGTTTGTGCCTCTGATGTAGCCTTTCGTAACCTTATCACCAGATTGAGCTTTGCGTTATTCAGGGAAAGGTAAAGTTATATTAACAGGAGCCGAACATTCTATCTTATCGGCTTTTGCTTAGTATGCCTTTGACTTTCTTCTTGCTGAGGAACAAGAATGCTTTAGGTGAGCATGCTGTCAGGTAACTCACGGTAGCTTCGAAGAACGTCATTTTTTATGAAGCTGAGTGTGCCGTAGAGGACGAATACGAGTTCGGCGGTGCGTAGATGCGTGCACGATGAGGTTCAGGCCCCCCCGAATGTAGTTGATGTAGGAATTTGAGCATGTTCACCTTATGTTTTTTCTTATCATTAGTTCTTCATATCTGCATGTACACTCTTCCGCTCCAAGCCGATAAGTGTTCTTCTTGGAATATGTGTATAATGATATTTTCATCAGTGTGCTTATCAGTTGCTGCATCTAGAATCTTTATATGCTTCTGCTCTGACCTGATCTTGTAGAAGGCTTGTAAGAGAACGTGAGGAACTGCTTGGTATGATCTTTGAGCCGCCGACGATCTTCATCTACCGTGACTCAGATTTTTTGGGAATAAACGTACACGAATTTAGGTCTGGTCAGCAGCAACGGTGTGCTTCACCGAGTAATCGGCTCTTCCAGTGGCCAATGGAGCTTTTGTTAAAGTCACCGACTGACCAATATCTAGTGGCAAATGATAGCACTGTACGCATGGATTGTGTTTATGCACGAACAATTGCAGCTGTAATCTACCTTGTGAAGGACCGAGAAGCTACCAGAAAGCGACCAGAGGGGGGGTGAATGGGAGCTTCAAAATTTCCTTATGGAAACTCGATGCCTCTGTCCCAAAATTAACCCCAAGAGCGAACCCTCGAGCTTGCTAATGTCCACGACCCTAGAAGAAGGGTGGATGCTTCCTAGAAGCACAGCGGGACACTACACAACTCTAGAAAGCCAACGCAAAAGACGGAACTTGAATCCGTCAACGAGCGAGCGAACCGCGAATGAAACAGCGCGAAACAGCAGCGACCGGACTCTGGCCTGCGTCCGGTCAGCAGGGACCGGACGCGTCCGGTCACACAATAACAGGTTTTGGACCTCTCTGTTTCTGACCGGACTCTGGCGTACGGTGCGTCCGGTCAGCTACAGTGCGTCCGGTCAAAAGCCAACCAGCCCAGTGAACAGTGAGACCTGTGTGTCCGGTCACTAAATCAACAGAGCGTCCGGTCGAACACAGGAACACTGCACGTGATGTTCATCGACCGGACTCACGCGCAGTGCGTCCGGTCACCCCGATGGAGCGTCCGATCGATGCGCAGCAGCACTGTTCGTCCACCGAATCGCCTCGATCTCACCCAAAACAAATCCTCTAGGGATCAAACTTGGTGAGATGAGTCACAAGGAGTGTAGTGAGCTATCTCTAAGAGATCATGGCTCGAACCTAACTCCAAAACAGTGAATCGAAGAATTTCGGGGGAAGGGAGAAAACTTGACCCGAAACGAAAAATCGATCGATCTCCTAGACCGTGAGGTTAGAGGATGATTCCTTCGGTGGAAAGAAGTGCCTCATGATCTAGAACAAACCAGTTCAAACGGAATTGCAAAAGACGAACCGAGCAAAGAGATCAAGCGACGGGAAAATCGTGGAGAAAAAGGATTCCGCGAAGAACACGAACAAAGCGCGAATCACACCCACGAATTGCAAGCCGAAGCGCAAACACACTTTACAACAAGGAGGTTACGACCTCCTTTCCTCAAAATCAACAGTACACAGAGTTGCAAGTCTCTCTGCGGATCTCAGCTACAGCAAGGGATGGGAGAGCAGGAAACCCTAAGCGCAGGAAGCAAATGAGATGGCTAAAACTGAGATAGATGGGAGGAGGGTGTCTCCCGACTACTTATCCTACTACTAGCCTAAGTCTATTTCCTACTCTACCCCTCTCTATTCTAATTACAGAGCGAACCAGCTAAACCCTAGGGTTATTTTGGACCAACTCGGTGGTAGGTGTATCTGACGGCCACGCCCGCACAATTCGAAGCGTTGCCTCGACGCAACCTCCGGATCGCCGCCACGTGTCGTCCTCGCTCTGCACCCCCGGTTTTGTGGCCCAAACCGGGAAACCAGTCTTTTCCAGCCAACCCCCGGTTTTGAGGCCCAAACCGGTAAACCAGCCCACCAGCTTCTGAGTTTTGAGGCCAAACTCAGCAAACCCTCAGTGCCCAGGTTTTGAGGCCCAAACCTGGAAACCGTCCTCAGCCCGAGTTTTGTGGCCAAACTCGGAAACCCTCAGCCCGAGTTTTGTGGCCAAACTCGGAAACCGTCCACGCCCAGGTTTTGAGGCCCAAACCTGGAAACCGTCCATCCGATGGTTTTTCCCTGGCTCTACCACCAAACCGACGTCGTAGATGGGATGCACCTCCCGTGCACCCCGTCCACCGACACGTGTCCCTTGAGTCTACGACTCAGGCAACACATGACCGCATTTCTTCACTTGTCGTCGTCACAGGCTGCCAGCCACCACAGCTGATCCTCGGGCCTCTGGTCCCTCAGTCCAAGCCTCACGTCCGCCCTTCACCGCTCGGTACCTCGGCATGGCACGTCCGCCGCACGGCACGCCCATCCTTCACCGCACCCGGTCCATCGGCACGGCACGTCTCAACTTGACCTTCACCTCGCCGTCGATCACTGTATCCGTGCTCGACACCTGCACAACACAAGCCAAAGAACATGCGCATCATCCCAGTTGACAATCACTCAACACTCAGAGACCCGGCATACGCCCATGTATCCGCAATCTCCCCCTTGATGAGTGCATTGTCAACTACTCACACAAATCATAATGAAAAGAAGAATAAGGAAGAAGGAGGAAGGAGAAGGAGAAAACTCAACCAAATGACCCAAAAGCATAGCAAAGCCGAAGAAGGTCAAGTGGAAAGAGCGAAAGAACTTGGTCCCCAAAGACATGGGCAACGGCTCGACGCAACCAAGTAAAGCAAAACTAGCCCTCAAGAAGAGGTAGAACAGGCTCAACACCGCTAGCAGATAGCAATTGGAAACTCCAGAGAAAAGAGCTCAAACCAATTGAAGCTGAATGAAAATCGAAGCAAAATGCTAGTCCCTCAAGATAGAGGCACAGAGGCTCAACACAACTAGCAAAGAAAGCTCGAAACCAATGCCTTTCGGCCAAGCACGCTCTGAACCAATTGGAATGACTCCAAACTAAAAGAGAACCAATCGAAGACAAAATGCCCTGAAAATGTTTGCTAGTTCCTCAAGACAGAGGCAAAGGCTCAACACAACTAGCAAACTCCCCCTCGACAAGTGCAAGCAACTAGGAAAAACCCCCTTAGGTCCAACATGAGAAGAGCACAAAGATTTGAAATTCTCCCCCTTGACGAAAACTCCCCTTTAGTTGAACATCCAGGAGACATATGATTTGCAATTTCTCCCCCTTAGTTGAAAAATGCACTAATCAAGAAAAGTCATCAAGGCAAGAAACTCCTCCTTCCAACATGCATATGAAGTCAGAAATGCAAGTTAGCAGCTTCAGGCATATAATCAAAAGAGTGCAAGAATGCTCTAAACAGTATAACTCCAATGACTCAACTAAGCACTCAAATAGCGAAGGCTCAAACTGATCACACATACGAAATATGAACACATGAGCATGTGAGCAATCTTTAGCCAAAAAGATAGTCACCATCAAAATAGCACTACCCATGTATAGACAGGAATCCAAACAAGTGCTAAACATGTATACAAGGTGAGCTACCCCTAGCAAAGTTCAATCATCATGCATAGGAATGAAGCATATACTTGTGATTTCATTTTTATATCGGAGTTGCAGCGGTGAAATTACACAAGTTTAATTTCAGCATGTGATTGCGAGAGGTTGAAAGCTTGTCTTTGCCTAACTTTTCAACCGTGCGAAGCCTATGCATATGCAATCAGAAGCTTAAAGCAACGGTTTCGGTCATACACTACACGGCTCAAGTTTAACTCAAAGTGCAATGAGAAACAGTCTCGATACCGTGAGGTGTTGACAAGCAATCCCATCTCGATCTTTTCAATTCACTAAAACTTGGTTCAAACTTTAAACATGATATCAATAGACCAAGCAAGTGAATGACTCATAACTGGAGACATAGCAACCTAGCATATATGAAAAGCATGAATGGACTCAACACATCCTACACATGCTAGTTGCATATCTCAATGGTGAACATTTTCAGATTTTATATACATTAAGTAAATTCACCATTCCAAAAATAGCTCAGCTCATAACATGTACTAGTGATCAGGAAGAGCATAAGCTACAAGCATCCATATAAGCATCGGAGCATACTAAATAGAGCATAGTTACATTCTAGTGATTATAAACATGAAGCTCAGAATGTAAATGCGTATGCTGAAATGCAAAAAGAAAAGAAAGACAAAAGAGTCAGTCAAATATACAAGATCCAAAATGTTTCCCACATCTAAAAGGGGAAACACACTCCAAGCTCACCCCTCAACCGATTAAAGGTTGATTCGTCTAAAGGCTTGGTGAAAATATCAGCTAGTTGATGATGAGTATCGACATGGCGAAGATCGATATCACCCTTCTCCTGGTGGTCTCGCAGAAAATGAAAGCGCACATCAATGTGTTTGGTCTTCGAGTGAAGCACGAGGTTCTTAGCAACGCTAATGGCACTCGTGCTGTCACAAAGCAAAGGCACGCGAGAAAAGCTCAGACCAAAATCACGCAAAGTGGCCATCATCCAAAGCAACTGGGAACAGCAGCTAGCCGCAGCAACATATTCAGCCTCTGTAGTGGACTGAGCGACACTAGACTGCTTGCGAGAAGACCACGAAACAAGAGAAGAACCAATAAATTGGCAAGTCCCAGAAGTGGACTTGCGCTCAATACGGCAACCAGCAAAATCGGCATCCGAATAACCGCAAAGCGAGAGAGTGGAGGAAACAGAATACCAAATCCCAAACTCAGGCGTGAAACGAAGGTACCTGAAAATGCGCTTTACTGCCTGACGGTGAGAAGTGCGCGGCGACGCCTGAAAGCGCGCGCACAGACACACCGCGAACTGGATGTCCGGGCGTGTCACCGTCAGGTAGAGGAGCGATCCGATCATGCTGCGGTACTCCTTCTGGTCCACTGCTTCTCCATCCACATCCGCATCCAGGGCAGTCGTTGTCGACATGGGTGTTGGAAGAGGCTTGGCCTCACCCATAACGAACCGCTTCAGCAAGTCTTTGGTGTATTTGCCCTGGTGCACAAACGTCCCCTCTCGGGATTGCTTAATTTGCAACCCGAGAAAGAATGTCAGCTCGCCCATCATGCTCATCTCGAACTCCCTGCTCATAGTATCTGCAAACTTGGCAACCAAAGCGTGAGAAGAACCACCGAAAATGATATCATCCACGTAAATCTGGACCAAGAGAGTATCTTTGCCTTGCCTGAGGAGAAAGAGCGTTTTATCTACACATCCCATTTTAAAATCCTTAGCTAGCAGAAAAGTTTTCAATCTATCATACTAGGCTCTAGGGGCTTGTTTCAAACCATATAAAGCTTTGTGGAGTTTAAAAACATGGTTTGGAAATTTGGGATTTTCAAAACCGGGGGGTTGCTCAACATACACTTCCTCTTCTATGTAGTCGTTTAAGAAAGCACTCTTGACATCCATTTGAAAAAGTTTAAAACCTTTGGATGCAGCAAAAGCCAAGAGTATCCTAATTGCCTCCAAACGAGCTACAGGAGCAAAAGTCTCCTCATAGTCTATCCCCTCCTTCTGACTATAACCCTTTGCTACAAGTCTGGCCTTGTTTCTCACAACGTGGCCATCCTCTCCTTGCTTGTTTTTGAAAACCCATTTTGTCCCAATAGGCTTACAGTCAGGTGGAGGTGGAACTAGAACCCAAACCCGATTTCGCTCAAAGTTCTCTAACTCCTCATGCATGGCATTGACCCAATCCGGATCCGTCAAAGCGTGTCCAACATCTCGGGGCTCAAAATTAGCAACAAAAGCAGAATGAGCGAAGTGCGAGATTTGTTGTGACCTGGACCGAGTGACCCGTTCGTCGATGTTGCCGATCATCTGCTGAGGCGGGTGCTGGCGCTGGATGTGTCGTGGCGCCTCCCTTGCCGAAGTGGCCTCCCCCTCAACAGCAGCTGGTGCCTCCCCGGGTACAAATGGTACTGCTCGGGGTGGCGGATCCCACGGCCCCCAGGAAGAAGAGGTGTCGGGGCCGTGAGTCGTCGTAGAAGCCGCTCTTTGCGGCACTGCAGGTGGAGGAGGTGCTGGGTCATCTATCCCTTCAGCACCTTCTTCATCATCATCAAAAAGAGGCTCGCCAACCTCATGATCACCTGCACGCTCAAAGCGAGAAGAAGGACAAACCATGGTCTCGTCGAAGGTGACATCGGATGTCTCCATGACTCGGTTAGTGTCAAGGTTAAGTACACGATAAGCTCGAGTGTGAGTGCCATAACCCAAAAACACACCGTCAGAAGAACGAGACTCAAACTTGTCCAAGTTGCCCTTTTTGAGTATAAAACAATGGCAACCAAAAACTCGAAAATAACTCACCTTGGGTAGTTTTCCAAAACGCAACTCATAAGAAGTCTTTTTCAAGAAAGCTCGGAGAAAAATGCGATTGGAAATGTAGCATGCAGTGCTCATAGCTTCGGCCCAATATCGCCTAGGAGTCCTATGCTCATCGAGCATCGTCCTGGCCATCTCAACAAGGGTCCGATTTTTCCTCTCTACAACACCATTTTGTGGCGGTGTGTAGGGGGAAGAAAACTGATGCTCTAAACCCAAAGAGTTACAAAACCTCTCAAAATCCGAATTTTTAAATTCGGAACCATTATCGCTCCGAATTGCTCGCATCGAGTTCAAAGGGAACTCATTCTGAAGACGCAAAATCAGATTGCGAGCAAAGGAGAAAGTCTCAGTCTTCTCAGCTAAAAAGAAGACCCACGAATATCTCGAAAAGTCATCAACAACAACAAGCACATACCACTTCCCCCCAACCGAGCTCACCCAAGCCGGACCAACAAGGTCCATGTGCAAAAGCTCTCCAGGGCGCTTGGTCATGACCTGAGTCACTGGATGGTGGGGAGCGGCAACCATCTTCCCGTGTCTACAAGAGTGGCAAACAAGATCCTTCTCCATATGCAACTTGGGCAATCCTCGGATTAGGCCAAGTGAACTAAGCCTTGCAAGCAAGTCAAAGCTCAAATGTCCAAGTCTCCTATGCCACTTCCAAGGATCAGAGGAGGAAGGTCCAGCCACAAGACAACGAGAAGTACCAAAAGACTCCGAGAAATTCGCACGAAAGACTTTTCCAAAGGGCGAAATCAAACACACAAGATTTCCCTGAGGATCCAAAATACGACTGAGATTCGGTTTAAAACGAATCTCATAGTCGTCGTCAAAGAGTTGCGAAACAGAAAGAAGGTTAAAATGCAAGTTAGAAACAAGAGCAACATCGCACAACACAAAGTGCTCATTAACCCGCACCGACCCGCGAGACAATACCTTACCTTTGCTATTGTCGCCGAAGGTTATGTACTCCTTTCCGGCAACAGGGCTAAGGCTGGAGAACCACTTCGCGTTTCCGGTCATGTGCCTCGAGCAACCGGAATCCACCAACCAAATGTCCTCCAACCGTTTTACCTACATCAATAAAAAGACATAGGGTGAGCATACGGTCCAACACTGGGGTTAGTGAAGTAGGAAGAATACCAGTGTTGGGCCGGCTGCTCAAAAGAACTGTTAGCAGAAAAACCATTCCTAGCACGTCGACGAGAGGAGCGATTACCACGTAGAGGAAAACGTGGTCCGCTAAGGGAGGAGCGTCCATCGCGATACTCAAAACGCGGTGGGGGAAAACGCTCAACTACAAAGCCTCCGCCACGGGGTCCATAGCCAACAACTGCAGGCTCCCGTCGGGCACGCTCTCTACGAGGCCTAGGCCTAGGGACTTGAGGCTCAACACCTCTAGGCCTAGCGACTCTCCTCGGAGCTCTCTGCTGCCTAGGCCTGGAAACTTGAGGTTCTGGACCTCTGGGCCTAGCAGTACGTCTCGGTGCTTTCCTCTGAACATCCGGTGCATGTACATCATGAAAAGAATGGTACATGTCCGGGTTGTTCATCTCCCTAGCACGGCGCGCCTCTCTCTTGCGCCTAAAGCAGAACTCGCTCAAGTGTCCATCTCTCCCACAGAAATCACAATGATACCTCACCGCACGCAAAGGGGGTTGTTGGTACTCATGGCTGTGGGTGTGGATCACTTTGCCCTTCTGTGGCAACTCCTCCTGGATAGGTGGCATTGTATCCAGCTTGTTCTTTAGGTGGTTGGGTTTGGGATGCCACACTTGGTTCTTGGGTGGAGCTCTCGGAGATTCCTCAATCACCCCATCCTTGGTGATAGGCTTGACCGGCTCTTTGGATGGAAGCTTGGTCAGTTTGGGAGTAGTGGTGGAGTTGGGCTTCTCACTAGGATTCAGACCACTCGACTCTCCAATCTTCCCAAAAGCAGAAAGATCAACACCCTGAGCAAGACCTACACCAGAACCTCCAGCAGCTCGCTTAAATTGGGAGATCATCATCCCGAGCTGCGGCTCACTTCAAGAGACCCATGACAAGATGGTCCGAAGGTATGTGTTTTCCTCCTCGGTTTGCATCTTGCCATGCTTGACATTGGCAATCTCCATCTCCAAACCCTCACACAAAGCACACTTAGCCACACAAGTGCTACCTGAGTTGACCTCCTCAAGAGACACAATCTTGGCATTCTTCTCTGCCAACTCAGATTGCAAGACAGGACAAGTCTTGCACGCACCCAACAGAGAAGGTCTAGCCTTCAGCTCATCCACCTCTCCTACCAACGCAGCATACTTACCTCTCAAAGTGAGAAGGTCAGTCATGTGCGTGGTGCACATCTCACACTCAACCTCCTCCGACATGACCACGGTGGACTTGGCAAACTCAAGCTCTCTCACCGTGTCCTCCCACTTCTGCCTAAACTCCTTGCGCTCTCTAGCGGCACGCCTAAGCAGCTTATCCTGACTAAGCAAGGCGGCAGTAGGTTTCTCATTCTCAGCAAAGAGCTCGTCGTGGGTCATAGATACCTGGGAGGTGTCGTCGTCGTCGTCGTCCCGAGGGGTGTGCTCCAGCTTGCCGTCGACTTCATCACCAAGCGCCATGGTGCAGAAGCCGTCGTCGTCGGCGAAGAAGCAGAGACCGTTCAGCTTGTCCTCGATCCTCTTCTTCTTCTCGGACTCGTCATCGCTTGAGTAAGCGGAGTCGTCATCCGAGCCATCGACGTCGCTGAGCGTGGCGAAGAACGCACGCTGCTCAGCCTGGGCCTTCTCCAAGTACTTGTTCTTGATGTACTCCTTGTCGAAGCCGCCCCTCCGCTTGTGCCTCGCGGGAACGTACTTCTCCTTGCGCTTGCCGGAGTCATACTTGTGCCCATGATCGCCCTTCCCAGATGAATGCTTCTTCTTGGGGCAGTTGGCGATGAAGTGGTCGGGGTCGCCGCACTCATAGCATCCTGAGCGTCCTCCTCCGCGGCGACGGTTCATGCGGTTGTTGTGGAACCGCGAGAACCGGTTGGCAAGCAAAGCCAACTCATCGTCCCCCAAAGACTCCAGCTGGTCCTCTGTGACAGTAAAGAGAGATGAAAGTGCAAAACCAGCAGAGGGGTTAGTAGAAGAGCCCGAAACCAAAGCCATAGTCGGGCCAGAAGGGTTCGCATAAGAAGCCCTCTACATGGCGTCAATCTCACTGGACTTGAGCTTACTAAAGAGCTCGTCGCAGGTGAGGGTCTCATAGTTAGGCGATTCGATGATCGCCTGAACCTTGGAATCCCACACCGACCGATCAAGAGTGTGCAAAAGCTTCAAAGCACGCTCATGATCGTCAAAAGGCAACTGCTCCTTGTTAGCCCTCATCCTGTTGACAATCACCTGAAAGCGAGCGAATAAACTTTCTATGCTCTCGCCAGGCTGATGTCGAAAGTTCTCATACTCACGCTTGAACGACTCATAGAGTCGGGTTTTGACTTGAGAGGTGCCCTCATGGAAACGCATGAGGGTGTCCCAGATCTCCCGAGCCGTAGCGAGGTGAGAAACGCGATCAAACTCACCCATGCTCAAACAAGAAAAGAGAGCATTACGGGCTCGGCTATTGGCATCGTGCTCATCGATCTGTTGCTGAGTGACACGAGCAGCCAAGACCACATAATCAGTAGAGTTGCAAATATCCCAAATAGAGGCACCCAAACTCTGCAGATAGGCCGACATGCGTATCTTCCAATACGCATAGTTCGTCCCATCGAAAAACGGCGGTTTGCCCACGCCGCGATCCATGTCGCCTTCTGTGGATCTGGAACCGGCTAAGGTGGAAGATCCTTAACCTGGCTCTGATACCAATTGAAGGACCGAGAAGCTACCAGAAAGCGACCAGAGGGGGGGTGAATGGGAGCTTCAAAATTTCCTTACGGAAACTCGATGCCTCTGTCCCAAAATTAACCCCAAGAGCGAACCCTCGAGCTTGCTAATGTCCACGACCCTAGAAGAAGGGTGGATGCTTCCTAGAAGCACAACGGGACACTACACAACTCTAGAAAGCCAACGCAAAAGACGGAACTTGAATCCGTCAACGAGCGAGCGAACCGCGAATGAAACAGCGCGAAACAGCAGCGACCGGACTCTGGCCTGCGTCCGGTCAGCAGGGACCGGACGCGTCCGGTCACACAATAACAGGTTTTGGACCTCTCTGTTTCTGACCGGACTCTGGCGTACGGTGCGTCCGGTCAGCTACAGTGCGTCCGGTCAAAAGCCAACCAGCCCAGTGAACAGTGAGACCTGTGCGTCCGGTCACTAAATCAATAGAGCGTCCGGTCGAACACAGGAACACTGCACGTGATGTTCATCGACCGGACTCACGCGCAGTGCGTCCGGTCACCCCGATGGAGCGTCCGGTCGATGCGCAGCAGCACTGTTCGTCCACCGAATCGCCTCGATCTCACCCAAAACAAATCCTCTAGGGATCAAACTTGGTGAGATGAGTCACAAGGAGTGTAGTGAGCTATCTCTAAGAGATCATGGCTCGAACCTAACTCCAAAACGGTGAATCGAAGAATTTCGGGGGAAGGGAGAAAACTTGACCCGAAACAAAAAATCGATCGATCTCCTAGACCGTGAGGTTAGAGGATGATTCCTTCGGTGGAAAGAAGTGCCTCATGATCTAGAACAAACCAGTTCAAACGGAATTGCAAAAGACGAACCGAGCAAAGAGATCAAGCGACGGGAAAATCGTGGAGAAAAAGGATTCCGCGAAGAACACGAACAAAGCGCGAATCACACCCACGAATTGCAAGCCGAAGCGCAAACACACGCTACGACAAGGAGGTTACGGCCTCCTTTCCTCAAAATCAACAGTACACAGAGTTGCAAGTCTCTCTGCGGATCTCAGCTACAGCAAGGGATGGGAGAGCAGGAAACCCTAAGCGCAGGAAGCAAATGAGATGGCTAAAACTGAGATAGATGGGAGGAGGGTGTCTCCCGACTACTTATCCTACTACTAGCCTAAGTCTATTTCCTACTCTACCCCTCTCTATTCTAATTACAGAGCGAACCAGCTAAACCCTAGGGTTATTCTGGACCAACTCGGTGGTAGGTGTATCTGACGGCCACGCCCGCACAATTCGAAGCGTTGCCTCGACGCAACCTCCGGATCGCCGCCACGTGCCGTCCTCGCTCTGCACCCCCGGTTTTGTGGCCCAAACCGGGAAACCAGTCTTTTCCAGCCAACCCCCGGTTTTGAGGCCCAAACCGGGAAACCAGCCCACCAGCTTCTGAGTTTTGAGGCCAAACTCAGCAAACCCTCAGCGCCCAGGTTTTGAGGCCCAAACCTGGAAACCGTCCTCAGCCCGAGTTTTGTGGCCAAACTCGGAAACCCTCAGCCCGAGTTTTGTGGCCAAACTCGGAAACCGTCCACGCCCAGGTTTTGAGGCCCAAACCTGGAAACCGTCCATCCGATGGTTTTTCTCTGGCTCTACCACCAAACCGACGTCGTAGATGGGATGCACCTCCCGTGCACCCCGTCCACCGACACGTGTCCCTTGAGTCTACGACTCAGGCAACACATGACCGCATTTCTTCACTTGTCGTCGTCACAGGCTGCCAGCCACCACAGCTGATCCTCGGGCCTCTGGTCCCTCAGTCCAAGCCTCACGTCCGCCCTTCACCGCTCGGTACCTCGGCATGGCACGTCCGCCGCACGGCACGCCCATCCTTCACCGCACCCGGTCCATCGGCACGGCACGTCTCAACTTGACCTTCACCTCGCCGTCAATCACTGTATCCGTGCTCGACACCTGCACAACACAAGCCAAAGAACATGTGCATCATCCCAGTTGACAATCACTCAACACTCAGAGACCCGGCATACACCCATGTATCCGCACCTTGCACCCATTAATACTTCTGTTTTTAACGAGCACAGGCTGGTGTCTCTTCGTCTCAGACCAGTTCACCCATAAGCCAGAACAACTTCAATACCAATTATCTCCTTATCATTGGATTAGAAATTGACAAATGGCCTCTAAATCCTTCCTTCCGAATTTATTCTTCTTGAATTGATAACCTTGATGCACCAAATTCAATCGATTTGAACTTCTGACTTTTCATCCACTTTAGCCGATTGGGAGCTGGACCCCCAAGTCTATAATTATAATTGGACTTCCAAATTTCATAGACATCAACCTCTTTCTTCTATCAATTATCTGTATATTCAGCAATAGCGAATTGTTGCCGTGAGCATGATGGTACGGTGAACCAGGTTATCGGCAAATCCGGGAAGGTCAAAGAAATTTCAGTCATTAACATGTTGCTGTTCAGCCGAACGCGAGTTTCAAGTCCGGCTATTATAATGTCTTGATTTATCATGCTTGGACATGTCAACAAAAGCTCGATTATCACTTGATTAATTTCATTAATCAAATAAACAATTCAGTCCCCTTGCCTCATCACCATGCCTTAATCAACTGTCGTCGTCTGATACCTTGATTTTCGGCAAACTATATCAATGCTAGAAAAATATACTCTGAATATCCTTAATATTCGGGGCTGATTCTTCGTGTGACGATGATAACTCCAGCCGATTCCTGTATGCATATCGACCAATTAGTATATTTTTCTTGTGTTGTTGTATCCACTGATTCCTTTCATGAACAGCCGATTCCAAAGATGACATGCAGATAAGCTATCGGCCAACTTCCCTCGGCTGACGTATGACCCCTTGATAATCAATCGGCTATTTATAGCAGCATGCAAGTAAATCTGAGTTTGGACTTCATCTCTTTGAACATCTCCATGGAAATCTTCCTTTTATTTATCTCTTCATGTGCATACCTTGCCATGATATATTTGGAGACCGATACATTCATGTCATGATGTATTTGAAGCCATTTTATTTTTAGGAGAAACCATATCAGCCAATTCTATCTTTAGGAGAAGTTCATTAGCTTCTTTAATTGGTTTCTATGTCCCTGCTCGGAGCAAATCCACCCATGCATGCTATCTGCATCTTCGTAGATGCCATGTACACTCAGTTGATCAGCAGCTATCCCGTGCGTACACGTTGAATCGGCTGTTTTCATGCATATTCGGCAATTGGTCATCTCTAGCAATCAGTCTGTACAGTCATACTCTTCTCGTACAATAGCCGATGACGTTAAGGGAAACAACCGATCCTTATTTATACAGGCCTTTGACAATCAAACAGGAATTGTGGTCCCACCAGGCGTGCCAAAAAGTTTGTTGGCGCAAAATCTGGTTCGCCGCGCCTCACACACAGCAAGCCGAAAAGCTAGCTTCAATTGGGTGCCCGGAGTATGTTGAATCCGGAGACGTGCCGGTCGGTTTGACCTGATAACCAACAATGGATAAAAACGTGAGAATACCTCTGGAACATGCCGGGTGAGACCAGACAGTTCCATATCTACGGCTTTGAAAGCCAATCACGACGGCACACAGCTATAGAAGCTGTCTGTCAAAACAGGTTTATAAAGTCATTCGGCAAGTATAAAAGAAAGCAGGTAAACATGTTGATTGCCGAACGCAAATGTAATAAAGGAAACGGGTAACTTGTAAATATGAATCTATTCAAACAAAACATGCATAGGCTAATCCAACTAGTCTGCCGCACGTCTAATCTTCATAAACCCGTCAAGCGTAAACTTGAGCGAAGCTAATCCACTGCATGATACCACTTGCTACAAATCTACACCACTCCTTATAATTAGATTAATCCACCGCATGATACAATCTAATTATAAGAAGCTAAAAGCATGCATGTATCTGAACAGATCTATATGTACTCGTTACTCAGGTAAGCTTTAACCAAGATCGGCAAACTAGCCGAGTTGGGGTCCATGAAGAAGAAACATACAAACAAGCATGATCAAACCAATCTAAAGCCTGTATCTGCCGCACGATACCCAGTTCCATCAAAGCCTGACCATGATTGACATGCATGAACCCACAACATGTGACAATCTAGATTGAAAGTTGATCCGACCGTCATGATCTTATGATTAACAAGACACAAGCGAGCTTGTGAAACAAGGCCGAACAAAGATCGATCTAGATTGGGCAAAAGAGTGTTACAAGAATTAAATAATAAAACACATAACACATGATAACTTAATGAATCTATTAGATCTGCCAAATCTAATAGAGCCGATAACTATTTTTACTCATGACTTAATCTGCCGCACGATACAAGGCACAAGCAAAAACCTCCCGTCATAAGCTTAAATCCGTCGCACGATACTAAGCTTAACGAACGAGACTACTTGCATCATATCTAAATCCACTGCATGATACTAGACATGATAACAAGGTTGCCGGGACTTACGGAGGTCGACGGATCGATGATTCCTCTCGAAGAACTCGACGACACGACTAAGGACTCGAAGGTGGCACGGGGCCGGTTTGTATTGATATGGTTGTGAACGGTTTTTTACATTAGCCAAGGGTTTATATTTATACCCTGGACGCGATACAAATCCTAAAAGGACACGACTATGAAACGTTAAAAGAAAATACTACATTTTTGGCCTTTAACTCCCTTCGGAAACTTTATTGCCTTAATTATCGCAATCTTGTTGCCTGATCGGCTCTTGCTCCCATCGTTTCAATGAAAACTCCCTTTTTCTCAGAATAGCCGACCGCATGGATACTTGCCGAATGCCTCATACGCCCATCTCCGCACATGGACATGCACGCCGTCTTCTAGCCTTTCCTTCATCGTGAAGCCATTTATGCTAAATATAGAACTGGACGTCGAGACGTGCATGCTTTATATATATTTATATTTAAATTGCCTTCTTTGCTTGCTTGCCACATCACAACGCCACCAAATCCAATTCCTGGGCAATGAGATCAGACCCCTCTGATTCTTGAATACTCGTTTAATCTGTCACGGTCATGGTCAATTATCCTCATGATCAGCTTCTCTTGCCATATCTATTTTCCGAATGGAGTAACTGACCGCTTGGCCATCTATCGAATGCTCTTCTCACTGCTCGTTGGGTCCACCTGTCATCTTCTCAATGTTGACCAAAATCTAGTGTTAACAAAATCACTGAGTAATGTCTTGAGAAATCTTGAGGTGCTCTGTTGGTAAAAAACTTCCATGGTGTGCACTTTTTCTCAAAAAGTACATCCATAGGGTGTAGCCCCCGAGCCTCTTGTTATTTATAATAACTTTGAGGATCTTTCGAGCCTTTACCGAGTAATCTTTAGCTAAGAAAAAACATTTCCTTTATGATATATACCCTGTAGCCCCCGAGCCTGAGTTCCGAGTACCTGAGTAGTCGGTACTTGGGGTCTCCAATATATCATCCGGGTAAACCATAAGGATGGCAATAAGTTAGAACATGACACTGATCTATATCTTTAATCCCTACGAGTAATAAATATCCAGCTTCAGGTGGGTAATGTTTTCATTAAACATCCCTTTTCACCCCCCACCGAAACAATTACCGCAAGGACAATCAATAATTGACCAGTGACAGTTTCAACTGTCTTCATTGATGATTCTAGTCGTGTTCTACAACTGTAATACTTTTGTCATCTTGCTCTTGAAGTAGACACGTGAAGCTAACCCGTCACTGAAGCCAGGCTTCACATGTGCAACAGTGTGCAGAAAAGTTTATTGCTCTCTGGTTACTTACATTCGTGAACTGCGTCCATATACCAGGAGCGGCCGCCTATAAATACCCTGCCTGGGGAGCAAGGAAGCCATACCTTCCTGAATGTATGACTTCTCTTAGTCTCTTGAGTGTTATAGTATCTGTGGCGGAAATATCTGAGCCCCCGGGTGTCTTCCTTATGTAAGATAGTTGAGGTGTCTAGAAGAACTCTTGTGAAAGGACCATCAGTCAGGTGGTTTCCCAGTGGTCGCGAGCAGAGGGATACAGAGGTGCGCCCAGAAGAACTCTTGTGACTCACGCATCGCGGGCAACCTCGGGGTCACAGGTTGTCAAAAGGCGCTAGGGTTAGGGTCCTACTACCAAGTTCTTTGTGTACTAGGGTAGAGCCTTAAACCCACCTTGGGATGCACTGAAAAGATAGTGTCTACCCAAGGTTATGTGTTTGCTTTACTGCGTCTCACTGAACCCGGTCCTTGGTGCGGCGTGCATCAAGACTCTGTACCTTGATTACACTAGAGTAGCGTTTTACATCCTGAGTGAACTTGTACTAGAAACTATTGTATCTCAAGATGTATCCATGTATCTCCATTGTAATTCCGAGTAATAATTAATAAGATCCGGGTACATGGAATGTTTTTCGAGTCCTTTGTCTTTTCCTCCAAGTACTAAATGTGCTTTGTGAAAGAATAATGTTATCTATTGTATGGGTTGCCTGTTCATTGACTCTGACGCCGTCTGAAACGTCTCTCAACCGTTAGGGTTTCCGACGGTCCCATAACGCCGTTCGGAAAGGTGAACGGTTGCCGAAACAGATCTATAACAAGCCGCCATTGAGCTTATAGTTTCTTCATTCTTTCATCAAGCCATATCCTTTGGAGCATGGAATCCCATAGCCAATCCATTAGTTGATGCGCAGAAAGTCCCTTGTCATCAACATGGGCCCAAAGAAGCAATCCGTAGTCGAGAAGAAAAAGGCAAAGACCATTAGCTGGAGGCCACGCCACCCGTGCCCTCCAACAGATGTGCTCGCTTGGAAAGCGCCGGATACCAGAGAATCGGAGCTAGCTTTCCTGGTGCAGCAAGGATTACTCCGGTTGCAGCCAATAGACGGGTGGAGGGTACCCACTGATCATCGTGCTACCGCCCCCAACACGACGGAGATTGTGATGTTCAAGTCTTTCGTGGAGCGTGGATTGGGGCTTCCAGCATCCAATTTCTTCAGAGGATTGCTGCACTATTATGGTTTAACTCTCAACCATATTACTCCCAATGCCTGCTTCCACATTGCTATCTTTGCTCATCTGTGTGAAGCTTTTCTGGGGATTTGCCCCTCTTTTACTCTTTTTCGTTATTTCTTCTGGGTTAAGTGTCAACCCAGTGATGTGTGTGTAGAAGTAGTCGGAGGAGGCTGGTTCTAGCTTAGGATAGAAACAGCTACTCAATATATTTCTATAGTATTGTCGGATTCTGTCCTAGAGTGGGCTAATGGATGGTTTTACATAGCCAACCCGCCGCCGGCCCTTCGTCATCATGATGGATGGCCGCCCCAGAAGTCCCGTGAATGGAAGGACAAGATCTCTGCTGAAGAGGTAGAGGCTATCCAACCACTGATCGACATGATAGCGGCATTGAAGCTGAGTGGACTGACTGGTTATAGCGTCGTCCAAGACTTCATTGCGCGTCGGATCCATCCGCTCCAGCCGCGAGCCAATTTTGGCTTCGAATACCTTGGTGTGAAGGACCCGGGCCGGCATGATGCTGAACAATTGTCCAACCAAGAGATTCTGAGGAGGATGAACTGGCTGTTGAAGAGCCGTGAACATCTTGTTCCAATGATGACGACTTTCTCCGCCATCAACCCACCTCCAGAGGTAAGTAGTTGGAGTATCCGTCTTTTAGACTCTTAATAGATATCCGTCTGACTGGATATTATCTTCTTCTTCTTCATAGGACCAAGGGCAGAATAATAATGACTGTCCACCCCTACCCCCGGCGACTCAAGAAGGCAGAGGCATTACTCTCGAGGGTCCCATTCGAAGTGAGGAACTTCGCCATGAGTCAAGCTCTCCTGGTGATCTTGACTGGTTAGACTCAGACTCGACTGACTCTGATGTCATGCTCATAGATCCTGAAGCCGAGAGTAGCCGGAAGAGGTCTCCAAGTTCGCTCTAGGGAGCCAGAGATCCAGTCCCAAAGAAGGCTCGCACTGGTAATCGCCATGCTTGTCGCAAAATCCTTTTATCAACAGAATTGGCTAAAAAGCACTGTAATACGGGTGTTCCTGGTAAGGGAAAACCCGGGTACTTTACAGACTTCATGCTTTGGATTTAATAAACCTTTGTCTTATATCTTTGTTTGATGTAGACGCTGAGATGGCTCAAGGAGCTTCGAGTGGAGCTGCTATTGAAGAAGATCTTGCCCTAGACCCACAGCCGAAGAAGCCACTCTTGAAGCTGCCGCGGGCGTTGAAGCTTGTTAAGTAAGTCATATTACTTGTCTTCAGAATGCTCATATGCTTTCTAGCATTATTATGAACACTCGTCTGTTGTAGGAAAGTGAAGCCGATCGCTATATCCTCAAGTAGTGCTCCCGAAATCCGAACGGTGGAGGAGTCGGAGGCACAGGACAAAGGCGGATCCAGCGTCCCCCCTATCTCTAGCCAGGTGAATACTCTACCAGGCTCCTCCCCATCTGGTACCCGGGTCGATACAGCACCTGAAGTGGACGTGCTTCCCTTGCCTCAGGTTGGTGTTCCATATTCGATGAACGAGTTTGACCTAGTGATGAACGAGTGGTTTTTTTGCACTCGACAGCCTGATGAACCTACTTTGGAGATGGTTCGAGCTGACATCAATGCTGAAGCTTCAGATCCTCCGCAGGAAGAGTCCGAGACTGTCCCCGAGTCCTCTCGTCAAGGGTCGAGACTTGAAGTCGTGGGGTACAACCCGGATCTTGTTTGGCTGAAGGAGTTGAGCGAGCAAGTGATGGCACCTGCTGTAGTGCTTCGACAATTTGTTGAGGTAACTCTTTTGAAATCCTCATTTGTATTTTGTTATTACATCCAGGTACTTTATATTGCTCTATCTGTGCAGGGCTTTGATGTAAAAGTGACTGGGCAGATCACTCGGATCCGCCAAGAGCATTCTCTTGAGAATCAACAGCTCAAAGACTACATCGCTCAGGATCAGATTAGCCAGAAGGTAGCCACCCAAGTCCTTCATAATCGCATCAACGAGCTTCAAAACAGTCTCAAGGTTGTTGTTGATGAGCGTGACGCGGCAAATCAGCGGGAGCTTGAGTTACTTGGAAAGCATGCTACCTCAGAGCAGAAACTTAAGGATGTTGTAAAGTCTTCCAAGAAGCAGCTTTCTGGTAGGTCGAAAGTACTTTCCGGGTTCCTTATTGCTTTGTAAATCTGTGATATTCATCCGATTGTTATGTCTTTCATATTCAAAGACGCTCGCCGCTGGATGGCAAATTGCTTTCAACCGGAAGGAGGCGGAGCTTGAGGAGGTATTTGCTAACGCGCAGAGTACTCTTCAAGAAGCCAAACTGATTCGTAAAGATGCTGACCGAGACCTCCTGCAGGCTTTAAAGTCGACCAAGGAGTCGCGAGAAACTCTGGAAGTAGTTCAAGCGCAGTTAAAGGAGTCCCAAGAGTCCTTAAAGACTTCTCAGGATTCTTTGGCGGCATTAGAACTTGCTGTAGAGCCCGTCCTGGATATGATTCCTCGCCCAGAAGGAGCTGAAGAATCTTTGATTGATCGAGCCAAAGCTGCACCCGGGCGGCTGACTCAATACATCAAGGACATGGCGACTTCGGTGGTGTGTGGTCTGCTGGCAACGCTGCGACTGCATATGTCGTCTTTTGATCTGTCCTCCATCATGACGCGTCCCGATGGCAAGAGCGATGAAGATCTTGCAGCCATGCAGGAGGAAGTCAAGGCCGTAGCGGAAGAGTACTCTCAGATACTAGATCTTGTAGAGTAGTGTGTCTTCCTCGGTCCTTTGACCATAATTTGTATCTCCTGCAATCATATGTTATTATGTGTAAAAGATCAAAGTATAATTTACTTTTGAGTCTTATTAATTCCGCGTGTGGTCGACTCGTCATTGCAAGAATTGTTTTGTCAATGGGTCGTGTTGTTTGACGTGGATGTATGACTAGGTGTCTTATTAGACGAGTCTATCTGAGTGCTCTCTAGCACTTAAGCAGGGGTCATATGACTTTGTTTCTCTTATAGTCTTTAGTGACTTAATAGAGAGTTTAGTCTGCCCGAGTACTACTCTTAGTACCCTTTTCCAAGGGATAAAATTGATCAAGCACCTCTTAAGGACTGAGACGATGGTTCCTGTCGGGTGAATCATATCCTCTTGGTAGTCGCAGCTTGAGTGCGAGGTCGGATTTAGCCTTCATCCGAGTAATAAACGATAGGGTGAGGGATTCACCCCTTGTTATACCTTATAGGAACTAGCATCTACTTTGTAGACACCATATTCTCTATAGGTTGACAGCCGGGTTTTTAAGCCGTACTATCGTTTGAGTTGTATTGAGCTCGGAGCTCGTAACTCGGGTATGGTTGCCTCTGAACCAAAAAGGATCCATCCGAGTAATATTACATATTAGTCAGTGGGACGCGATAGTTAGAGCTTATAAGCTTCTAAGGACTTTATCCGACTAAATAGTCGTGATAATTGAAAACTCGTAGAGTTTATGAAGAAATCCAAGCTTTATTAATATCCGGGGAATAGATACATTTGCCCTGAGTCGAATTTGTAGTATAGCCCTTAGGTATGGAATTTCTTCAGATGCTCAATATTCCATGAATTTGGCAATGGAGAACCATCCTCAGTGACTAACTCAAATGACTCGGGTCTTGTTACTTTAGATACTATGTAGGGTCCTTCCCATGGACTCATAAGCTTGTGGCGGCCTGTGGTATTCTGAATTTTCTTCAGGACCATGTCGCCTACTTGGAAGGTACGGTGATGGACGTTCTTGTCGTAGTAGCGCCTCATCCCTTGGAGATATCTTGCTGATTGAAAGATGGCTTCTAACCGAGCCTCCTCAAGGCTGTCGACTTCTAATCGTCTTGTGCCATCGGCTTCTCCTTCGTTATATTGCTCCGTTCGCGGAGAATTCCAAATTAAGTTTGCCGGGAGGATTGCTTCGGTGCCGTAGACTAGGAAGAAGGGAGTTTGGCCTCTTGCCCTTCTTCGCTGTGCCCGTAGCCCCCATACTACCTTAGGCAATTCTTCAACCCACTTCCCACCATGGTCTTTTAGAAGATCAAATAATCTTGGCTTTAGACTAGCGAGGATGAGGGCATTTGCTCTATCAACTTGGCCGTTTGATTGTGGATGAGCCACAGATGCGTAGTCTATCTTTATTCACTACTGGAGAACAGGCCTTTAGCCCCGGACATGGAGCCGGGGCTAAGGAATCGGGACTAAAGGCCCGACCTTTAGCCCCGGTTCCCTCGCCCGTGGCTAAAGGAGGGACCTTTAGCCCCGGTTGGAAATACCAACCGGGACTAAAGAGGCCTCCAGCCGGGCCACCGTGGCTGGCTTCTTTAGTCCCGGTTGGTATTACCAACCGGGGCTAAAGAGGCCGCTGCTTTTTTCTTTTTTCTTTTTCTTTTCTTTTCAATTGGTTATTGTTTTTTGTTTTACAATTACATTAGGTTTTCTAATACGTATTCTTCGCTGCTAATATATTCCATTAGGCCGATTTCAAATACGTATTCTTCACTGATAATAAATATATATATAAACACATAAAATTTACAATTACACACAAATGGAAATATGAAACTACATATACATATATATTATAGAGCTATCTATACATATGTACATAAAATATACAACATTATCCATCATGCATCCTTAACTTGATATTTACAACACAAATATTGTTCCCGACTTAGAGGTCATACAAGTGTTCATCTTGGTTTGGCTTCATTGGTTCGTCTTTGTTAAACCAATACTCGGTGCCGGACTTAAGGACATGGTCATTAAGGAAGCCCGCGATGGTCTCTTGAATTGCTTTGAGGCGGACCTTATCCATCACCTGGTTCTTCAACCATGTCTCCTTCAATTTGGATTAAAAGAAAAAGAAAGTATTAACATACATAATATTTATGTAAAAGCAACAAAAAATAAAATAAATTTATTTACATGTTACGTACTTGCTGACTCTGTAGAGGAGTTCTTTTTTCATACACCGTCAGGAACTCACAAACATAGTACGCACATAAATTGTTTCCCGGTGACTGCCGTAGAACCCACTTTACAAGATATAAAAAGATTACTCTCCACTTAGCGTGCGTCTGCTGAGTGATGCTAATTAAGATAAAGAGACGAGGAGGTAGTACAACTTACATTTAGTAGTAGAGGATCAAGAAGTTGCTCTTTCAGATCCGGACGGTGTTTCTCAACAAACCAAGCCCAAACCCTGCACAATATATATAATTGGATCGTTAATTAACTATTGCAGAGTTAAAGAGCAGGAATCAATATTTAAAGATCATATTTACCCTCGAATAATATCTATCATATCTTGGTAGTCTTCTTGTGGTTTTCTCAGAGAGTCATAGATTAGCAAACAACTCTCGGGGAGATCGATCACAATTAGTATCCAGTGAAAACTGCATTTATATTTATATAGTCAACACATATATCTTTATATGTCAACCTATAATAAAATGTGCATATGATAACAAAACTCACCTAAAGTTGTAGGGGAATAGTATATATCTTTTGTCCCTTTGGTTTACGAAGAACCTCCGCAAATTCCTCTCTGTTTGAGTTTTCCACGCATCCGAGAGAGTACTTGGGTGCATGAATATGATATATGGATTGATGAAACCAATGTCCTTGTCATTTTTATGCCTTAGTTGTCTCATCATGTTTCTGCATATGTTTACAAACGCTTGCTAGTGTGAGGATAATTACTTATACATATACATAAGCTAAAGTGAGATTATTAAAAGAAACAATCACTTATAGGCAAAAGCAGCTGACGAGAGATTTGTCTAGAGCGTCCATGTGGCAGAGCTGATGTAACTCATTAAACTGAACATATATGATGTCATCACCACGAAAGTAATCATGGTCTCTAATTCTGACGCAAATATAGTCATCAGCTTTTCTGCCACACGCCGTGAGGTACCACTGATTTAGCAAGTGCATTTGTGTACCAAGATCCCTCAGGGCCGCTGGGTTGTATAGACTTTGACCATATACATATGCCCTCTGTCATTTATCAACAACTGCAGCACTTTTGATGCCTGCTTCTCTGAGTATGTTTTCCACATTTAAACCAGTTTCCTCCAAAAATTTGAGCAGATGCTCAGGATCAACGTCTCCATATGCTTGTTGTATGACGTCCATGTTTGTACCGTATTCATTCCCAACAACTAGATCCGGCACTGATTGCTGCTTTTGTTCCCCGAGCTGTGGGACACCCTTTCCTGCTCTCTTCTTTGTCTTCTTGGCCTCCTCAAGTGATTTCCTGAGCGTGCGATCATAGTCTGATTTTGGCGAAGCCTTACGGGCAGCACGTACCTTTTTCTGGTGAGCGTCCACAGTTTGCCTTAGTTTTTCAGGAGGAACAAAAAGGTACGGCTTCTCCGGGTTTCGCTTTGCTCGACCACTAGCAATGGCAGCGTCAAAGAACTTGTTCAAGTCTTTTTGCACTGCAACTTCAGTCTCCTCCTCGGTCATGTCATATGCAAGTTTTGTCATCTTGGGAGATGGTTTTATCACAGAGGCTTTCTTCTTCGGAGGTGGTGGGGCTGACGCCTTTGTTTGTGTGACAGGCCTCTTCTTTGTTGGCGGTGGCGGTGTTGGAACCCGCCGTGGAGATGGGGCAGGTGGCGGTATCGGAGCCCGCTTTAGAGGAGATGGTGGGGCCGGTGGCGGTGTTGGATCACGCCGTGGGGGAGATGGGGCCGGTGGCGGTGTTGGATCCCGTCGTGGAGGAGATGGGGCAGGTGGCGGCGGTGTTGGATCACGCCGTGGGGGAGATGGGGCCGGTGGCGGTGTTGGATCCCGTCGTGGAGGAGATGGGGCCAGTGGCGGTGATGGATCCCGTCGTGTTTGATCTTGATCATCATCGCCCGCAACACTGTGATCATGTGGTCAATGCATAATTGGACTTAGGTTGGGGGATGTCCTGCTGCGAAAACAACATGGTATGAGTATCCATTTATACTATTAGCTCACCAATACTATTAACTTTCATTCACTAATTTCATACACACCTAGGGTTAGGTTGTTGAGGAGGAGGAGGTGATGCGCCAGGAATTATAATATAGCGCTTGCGCCAACATATGAATGTCTTCTCTGCTTCTCCTAATGTCTTCTCGCCATCACCTCCTTTAATGTCAAGTTCGACATTGTTGTAACCTTTCACCACCCTATCCACCGAGACGCTAGCATATCCAGGAGGTATTATTGCCCCATGACATCTTGGTGTGTTTGTAGGATCGATAGGAGATACAACACCTATAGCCACCATGACTGTGGCATTCCCCTGTGGAATATGCAGTTCACATGTCGTGAGAGGCTCGGTGATGTCGTCCACGGGAAAGCGCAGTGCTGCGTCTGGGACCTTTGTGGAAGCGCAACTGCTTTTCATTTGATCAGGGGGGCTGATGTTGACTCCCGGCTCTGATGCAGATTGCCTTTGCATCGAACTTACTGCTAACTGCACTTGCCTTTTTATTTCCTCGTTCATTTTGCCTTCAAGTGCTTTTTCTCGCTCAACTGCTTCAAGAGCCGCGGCCTGTGACTGAAGAACTATTTCCTCTAACCTTTGCAACCGCTATGCCTCCTCCTCCTTCTTTCTCGCGCGGCTTCTATAGGTCTCTATGTCCCGAGGGAAGGCATGCTCCCACGACACCTCCCCATAGCCTCTGGTTCTCCCACCATGTTCAAGATTCTCCAGGGCGTATGTCAGCTCGTCCTTGTCTCTGTTCGGCTGCCACCTGCCACTGTCAGCCATTTCTCTAGCATAAGCAAATCTTTCTGCTGCTCTATGGAGTTTTTTGCCATAATGTATCCTTCCTGTCTGTAGGTCCAGGCTTCCTCCATGACCAAAAAACCAATACTTGGCGCGCTCAGGCCAGTTTATTGATTCTGGTTCAATGCCCTTGGCTAGCAACTCTCGGTCCATTCTTTCCCATTTAGGAATGGCACTCTTGTAGCCACCTGATCCCAAGTGATGGTGGTATTGTTTTTGTTGGGCATTCTGTTGGTTCCTTCTGACCCGTGCCTCACCCTCTTCTGATTTCTTGAATTCTACAAACTCATCCCAAAATGGCCTCAACTTGACGTAGGCCTTAGTGTTGAAATCCGAAGTTAGGTCCTTCTTGATAAATGTGTTGTATAATTTCTTCTTCTAGCCCTGGAATAGTGTTGCCATTTTCTTCATAGCCCAGTCCCAAACTCTTGCCTTCAAATTTATATCTTCTGTTTCAAGCGTGAAATGTGCAAGGACCTCTTCCCAAACCAGTTCCTTATCAAGATCAGAGACAAAACTTATATGAGGAGCACTTGTCCTTTTCTTCCATTCACGAGCACTGATCGGGATCTTATCCCTTACAAGGCACCCACAATGGTTAACAAATTTTTGTGCATGTTCTCCATGTACTTGGCATGTTTCCTCGTTGAATTCTGAGATAATGTACTGGCCTTCCAACGGCTTCTTCGGACCTCGTACGGTCCTACTCTTCCCGGTAGTCGTTGTCGATCCGGAGGGCTACGTATGTAGGAATAGTAGATTATAAATACATTTATAAATTGTTTAGAATTTCATGTGCACATAGAGATTATTGTAGGTATACCTCGCCAGTATTTTCTTGCATGATTTCTTCATAATCGGCAAAGTATTGACTGTCGTCATCTACTTCTATTATTGTTATCGTCACCTGCTAAATCTTGATTAGCGCCGCTGTTGATTAATTCATACATTTCGTCCTCCATGTTGTCAACTGGGTCGGCCATTTCTGCAAATAACATGGAGGATAATAAACACCATATTTCTGCAAATAACGTATATATATTCATAAAGACCATATTCATTTTTATTCAACACTTTGTAAAGGTAAAACTTTGTTTAGGGTTTAGGGTTTAGGGCTTCGGGTTTGGGTTTCGGGTTTCGGGTTTCGGGTTTCGGGTTTTGGGTTTAGGGTTTCGGGTTTCGGGTTTAGGGTTTCATGTTTAGGGTTTAGTGTTTCGGGTTTCAGGTTTCGGGTTTCGGGTTTAGGGTTTCGGGTTTCGGGTTCAGGGGGTTTAGGGTTTTGGGTTTGGGTTTCGTGTTTTGGGTTTCGGGTTCAGGGTTTCATGTTTAGGGTTTAGGGTTTACGGTTCAGGGTTCAGGGTTTCGGGTTTCGGGTTTCGGGTTTAGGGTTTCGTGTTTAGGGTTTAGGGTTTAGGGCTTCGGGTTTGGGTTTCGGGTTTCGGGTTTCGGGTTTCGGGTTTAGGGTTTCGGGTTTCGGGTTTAGGGTTTCGGGTTTCGGGTTTCGGGTTTAGGGTTTCGGGTTTCGGGTTCAGGATTTCGTGTTTAGGGTTTAGGGTTTAGAGTTTCGGGTTTGGGTTTCGGGTTTCGGGTTTCGGGTTCAGGGTTTCGTGTTTAGGGTTTAGGGTTTTGGGTTTGGGTTTCGAGTTTCGGGTCCAGGGTTTCGTGTTTAGGGTTTAGGCCGATTTCGGGTTTGGGTTTGGGTTTCGGGTTAAACACTATCGACATAAACATATCTAAGTGATTATTCCATAAACATATACACGACCATATTCGTAAAAATAACAGTACCGACATGATCGAAAAGTCGTCATATCTAATTGATTATTCCATAAACATATCTAAGTGATTATTCCATAAACATATCTAAGTGATTATTCCATAAACATATCTAAGTGATTGTTCCATAAACATATACACGACCGATATAAATAAATGTTTACATATCATATCTAAGTGAACCAAAATATATATATCTAAGTGATTTTTGCATAAACATGTATTTGTAAATATATCTAAGTGAACCAAAATATATCTAAGTGATTATTCCTCCTCCATATCTATCACAAATGACACACCGGTACCGTTGACAAGAGGACAACAACGGATGGCGGCGAGGATGATGTCGCGGTGAGGACGACGATGGACGGCGACGAGGATGACGTCACGGTGAGGACGACGGCGGAAGGCGGCGAGGTCAACGCGACCAATCTGTTTTTATCTACAGGTGCAAACATAATATTTTGTTAGGGTAAAAAAACGTTTTCTATAAACATTTTCTACAAACATATATTTATATAAATATATATTCATTTTTCTATAAACATATATACACTGCAGTGCATATATTCTATTTTTCTATAAATATATATCTATGTATATTCATTTTCTATATATATCATTTTCTATTTCTTTTTCTATATATCATTCACATTTCTTTTTCTACTTCTTCACGCCGGCTGCACACACAACACACGCACACACACCGGCTGCGACACGTACGGCGGCGAGGACCACGGGGAGGACGACGGCGACAACCACGCACGGCGCCGAGGACCACGGCGCGCGGCGAACGGCGAGCACCACGGCGAGGACCACGGTGAACGGCGAGCACCACACGCACGTACGGCGGTGAGGAACACAGCGGCGAACGGCGAGGACGAGGCGCGCGTCGGCGCGGCCGCGCGAGAGGAGACGCGGCGAGGGCCGAGTGGGCACGGAGGCGGACGTCGGAGAGAGCTCGAGGACGACGGCGGCGCGGTACTAGATCGAAACGGCGTGGGAGGCGGCGGCGCGGGCGGTCTGACGTCGATCTGAGGAAGGCGGAGGGCACTGTGCCCTATATACGCGAGGAGGATTTAGTCCCGGGCCGTGGCACCACCCGGGACTAAAACACCTTTAGTCCCGGGGCGTAAGCCCACCCGGGACTAAAGGGTTGGACCTTTAGTCCCGGGTGGTGCTACGGCCCGGGACTAAAGGTACCTTTAGTCCCGGGTGGTTCTACGGCCCGGGACTAAAGGTGTTTCTCCCGCCTTTGTTTTGGGTTTTCTGTATTTTGGGTTTTGAATTAAGTTTTGGCTATATTAATATGTTGTAATACTTGTTATTTGCATAGTAAATTCAATATTAGGCATAAAATTACTTAAAAATAACAGTTGTGTTTCCTTTTACCTTATTGTATAGTAGAAAATTTTGTAACATAAATTCTTTTCTTTTCTTATAATAACAAATATAAATGTAAATAACAATTTATATTTTGTTAATGCAAAAATATAATATTAAATTTAAATATCTGAAACAACTGGTTCTTGATAGAAAAATATTTTTTGCATTATATGAACGTTAAATTTTGGGTTGTTTAGCTTTTATTGTCCAAATGCACGATAGAGAAATTCACTGTTAAATTACAATTTAATTTTAAAAGATAAATTTATGTATTTCATTCGGCACAGAGGAAATATAATAATAAAAATAATGATCAAAAAAATCAAGTCATTTCGACACCGACATCAACGAACCATGACTATCCATAATCATTATTAATTACACAAAAACTGTAATACATAATATTAGTTAAAACATCACAATATTTCAAGCGGGTACACTGGTGATCTTCTTCTTGACGTATGTCCCTTGGTTATGATCATGTCGTAACCATGGAGTCTCCTCAGCATTTAGCAGGATGCTTGGGTCTTTGGTCACACTGAAGGGCGGTATTCGGTCATCCCTTTCATAATCTTCTGACATGTCTGACTTGTCCTCAATTCCCACGATGTTTCTTCTTCCTGAAAGAACTATGTGGCGTTTTGGCTCTTTGGTTGATTTTTCATCATTTTTCCCTCTCTTGGGTTTTGTAGACATGTCTTTCACGTAGAACACCTGATTCACATCAGCAGCAAGGACGAATGGTTCACTTTTGTATCCAATATTGTTGAGATCCACTGTTGTCATTCCATACTCCTTGTCAACTGTTACTCCGCCTCCGGTCGTCTTGACCCATTGGCATCGAAACAAAGGGACTGTAAAATTAGGTCCGTAGTCTAGTTCCCAAATCTCCTCTATGCGGTCGTAATATGTTTGTCTATTCCCATTTGGGTCTGTGGCATCTACGCGAACACCACTGTTTTGGTTTGTGCTCCTTTTATCTTGGGCAATGGTGTAAAATGTGTTTCCATTTATCTCATATCCTTTGTACGTGAGGATGTGCCATGATGGTTGCCTAGCCAACAAATATAGTTGCTCATCAATATTGTTATCACCCAGACATTCTTTTCGCAACCAAGTGCTAAAAGTATTCATGTGCTCACGTGTAATCCAAACTTCATTCTTCCCAGGAAATTGGGATCGTAGGAACTCCTTGTGTACCTCGATATATGGATCCACCACTGATGAGTTTTGAAGAACTGTGTAGTGCGCTTTATTGAAATAATCGTTCCCCGTACCGATATATGTTTTCTTCCCTAGTGTCCCCTTTCCACACAGCCTCCCCTCGTGTCGTGATTCAGGAACACCAATCGGGTCAAGGTCAGGAATAAAGTCAACACAGAACTCTATGACCTCCTCTGTCCCATAGCCCTTGACGATGCTTCCTTCTGGCCGAGCACGTTGGTGAACATATTTTTTTAGTACTCCCATGAACCTCTCGAAGGGGAACATGTTGTGTAGGAACACAGGACCGAGAATATGAATCTCCTTGACCAGGTGAACTAGGAGGTGTGTCATGATATTAAAGAAGGATGGAGGGAACACCAACTCAAAGCTCACAAGACATTGAACCACATCATTCTGTAGAGTAGCTAGTTCTAGTGGATTAATTGCCTTCTGAGAAATTGCATTGAGGAATGCACATAGCTTCACAGTGGCCAGACGTACATGTGGAGGTAGAATTCCTCTTAAAGCAACCGGAAGCAATTGCGTCATAAGCACGTGGCAGTCATGCGACTTAAGTTTAGGAATTTCTTCTCTTGCATATTTATTATTCCCTTTATATTGGAGGAGAATCCAGATGGGACCTTGATACTGTTTAGGCATTCAAACATGATTTCCTTCTCTTCATTGCTAAGAGTATAGCTAGCAGGTCTTAAGTAATGGCGTCCATCATCTGTCTTCTCTGGATGTAGGTTGTCTCGTTCTTTCATGCGCTGCAAGTCTTGTCGTGCTTCAAGTGTATCCTTAGACTTTCCATACACACCCATGAATCCTAGAAGGTTGACACAAAGATTCTTTGTCAGGTGCATCACGTCGATCGCGTGGCAGACCTCTAGTACATGCCAATAGGGTAGCTCCCAAAATATTGATTTCTTCTTCCACATGGGTGCGTGTCCCGAAGTGTCTTTCGGAACAGGTTCACTGCCCGTCCCCTTTCCAAAGACTACTTTCACATCCTTGATCATCTCAAGTATATCTTCCCCAGTTCTGTTGCGAGGCTTGCTCCGGTGGTCTGTCTCACCTTTAAAATGTTTGCCTTTCTTTCTAACCTGGTGATTCACGGAAAGAAATCGACGATGGCCAAGGTACACTACCTTTCTACATTTTTTCAAATATATACTATCCATGTCATCAAAACAATGTGTGCATGCATTATATCCCTTGTTTGTCTGTCCTGAAAGATTACTTAGAGCAGGCCAATCACTGATTGTTACGAACAACAATGCTCGCAGGTCAAAGTGTTCCTGTTTGTAATCATCCCACACACGTACACCTGATTTACTCCATAAAAGTAGGAGTTCCTCAACTAATGGCCTCAGGTAGACATCGATGTCGTTGCCAGGTTGTCTCGGGCCTTGGATGAGCACTGGCATCATAATGAACTTCCGCTTCATGCATAACCATGGAGGAAGGTTGTAGATACATAGAGTAACAGGCCACGTGCTATGACTACTGCTCTGTTCCCCATAAGGATTCATCCCGTTCGTACTTAAAGCAAACCTTAAGTTTCTAGCGTCTTTTGCAAATTCCGAGAATTCTCTGTCTATTGCTCTCTACTGGGACCCATCAGCAGGGTGTCTCAACATGTTGTCTACCTTACGGTCTTCTTTGTGCCATCGCACCAACTTTGCATGGTCCTTGTTTCTGAAAAGACGTTTCAGGCGTGGTATTATAGGAGCGTACCACATAACCTTGGCAGGAATTTTCTTCCGGGGACGTTCTTCACCCTCAACATCGCCAGGGTCATCTCGCCTGATCTTATATCATGACGCGTTACATACAAGGCATTCATCCAAATTCTCGTATTCTGAAGGACCGAGAAAGCACTAGCAAGGCGACCAGAGGGGGGGTGAATGGGAGCTCAAAAATTTCTCTCGAAACTTTGGCCAAATGTCCCAAAATCAACCCCGAGAAACTACGACCGAAACCGTGATGCCCACGACCCTTGGAAGAGGGTGGATGACCCCTAGGATCACAGCGAGACACCACAAGAAGATAGCAAACCAAATGTCAAAAGCTCCGGCTCGAACACAACCCCAAAAACCAAGTCCCGAACGTAGATTGTCGGCTACGTCGAGAAACTCCTAAATACCTATGCTAACAAGTAGCAAAGATACCTAGAGAGGTTCCTTGGTCAACTCTAGGGTCAAACGTGAAGTCCGGAAACCAAACGAACAAGCCGGGAGAGCAAACGCACTAAGCCGGAAGACACAGCCAACTCCTGGACTGTCCGCGGTAGTGCCGGACTGTCCGCGGGCGAGTGGCGGACTGTCCGCCGGCAAAACACGCCAAACAGCAAGGTTGCTGCAACGTCCCTGGACGTTCCCGGACTGTCCGCCGGTCAAGTTTCAGCACTGTTCACCGAGACACGCAGCCACTGCTCGGCTGAATCCCGATGCGCGGACTGTCCGCGCCCTGAGTGGCGGACTGTCCGCGGTCACTCAGGGAGGGCGATTTTGTTCTCCCTTCACCCAAATCAATCCCAAATCGAATCAACTCACAATCCCACGTTCCCAAACTTGGAGAGGATGATCACGGAGTAGTTAGGAGACTATCCCCAAGAAATCATCCGCTCAAATCGAGTCAATCACCGGGAAATCAAAAAGGGAAGAGGATGAACCAAAAAGCGCCACGAAAACAAAATCAACTCGATCTACTTGTTCGTAAGGAGATAGATAAATTCCTTCGGTGGAAATGATCTCCTTTCAAATACGAACAAGTTGATTCAAACGGATTTCGCAAAGACGCACTAGAGAGGGAGATCGAGTGACGGGAAAATCGCGGAGAAACGAAGAACGCGAAGAACACGAATCAAAACGCGAATCAACACATCGATCTGCAACCGTGTGGCTACCACACGCTACAACAGTGAGGTTACGGCCTCACTTCCTCAAAATCTCCAGTACACAGAGGTATGGTTCTCTGCGGATCTCAGCTAGCTACAGCAGGGGATTGGGAGAGCAGGAAACCCTAGAAGCAAAGAGCAAATGACTAACTGAGATGAATGGGGAGGTGGGTGTCTACCCCTATTTATCCTAATTCTAACCTATTCTTAATTCCCACTCTATCCCTAACTACTTACAGAGCGAACCAGCTAAACCCTAAGGTTATTCTGGACCAACTCGGTGGTAGGTGTATCCGACGGCCACGCCCGCACAACTCGTAGCGTTGCCTCGACGCAACCTCCCGATTGCCGCCACGTGCCGCCCTCGCTCTGCACCCCCAGTTTTGTGGCCCAAACCGGGAAACCAGCCTTTTCCAGCCAACCCCCGGTTTTGAGGCCCAAACCGGGAAACCAGCCCACCAAGCATCTGAGTTTTGAGGCCAAACTCAACAAACCCTCAGCGCCCAGGTTTTGAGGCCCAAACCTGGAAACCGTCCTCAGCCCGAGTTTTGTGGCCAAACTCGGAAACCATCTGCACCCAGGTTTTGAGGCCCAAACCTGGAAACCGTCCACCCGATGGTTTTTCCCTGGCTCTACCACCAAACCGACGTCGTAGATGGGATGCACCTCCCGTGCACCCCGTCCACCGACACGTGTCCCCAAGTCCACGACTCAGGCAACACATGACCGCAAGTCTTTGCTCGTCGCTGCCATAGGCTGTCAGCCACCACAGCTGATCCTCGGGCCTCTGGTCCCTCAGTCCAAGCCTCACGTCCGCCCTTCGCCACTCCCGGTCCATTGGCACGGCACGTCTCTACTTGACCTTCACCTCGCCTTTGATCACTGCATCCGTGCTCGACACCTGCACAACACAAGCCAAAGAACATGCGCATCATCCCAGTTGACAATCACTCATCACTCAGAGACTCGGCATAAACCCATGTATCCGCAATCTCCCCCTTGATGAGTGCATTGTCAACTAACAACACAAATCATAATAGAAAGAGAAGAAGGAAGAAGGAGAAGAAGAGAACTCGACCAAATGACCCAAAAGCATAGCAAAGCCGAAGAAGGTCAAGTGGAAAGAGCGAAAGAACTTGGTCCCCAAAGACATGGGCAACGGCTCGACGCAACCAAGCAAAGCAAAGCTAGCCCTCAAGAAGAGGTAGAACAGGCTCAACACCGCTAGCAAAAACCAATCGAAAATATCGAAGCAAAATGCTAGTCCCTCAAGATAGAGGCACAGAGGCTCAACACAACTAGCAAAGAAAGCTCGATACCGAAGCCTTATGGCCAACAGGAAGCAAGAAAAACTCCCCCTCGAAAAGTGCAAACAACCAGGAAGGCTCCCCCTTAGCGGAAACGGAGGGTAATGATTTGCAATTTCTCCCCCTTAGTTGAAAATGCACTTATCAAGAAATAAGGCTCCCCCTCAGAAAATGCACCAACAAAAAGTGCCAACAAGAGAGGTTCTCCCCATTCCAAAATGCATATGAGTCAAAAATGCAAGTTAGGAGCTTCAAAAGTATACTCAAGAGAGTGCAAAGATGCTCTATAGAGTTCAAATCCGATGACTCAGAAAAATGCACAGAATGCTAGCAAAGGCTCAAGCTGATCACTAAGAATGAAATATGAACATGTGAGCGGTTTTAAGCCGAAAAAGGTATTCACCATCAAAATAGCACAAGACATGTATGGACAGGAAGTCAAATGTGCTAAGCATGTATACCAAGTGAACTACCCCTAGCACAGTTCAAACATCATGCTGATATCAATCTAGGCATATACTTGTGATTTCAGATTTTAATCGGAGTTGCAGCGGTGAAATTACACAAGTTCAGAAAACAGCATGTGACTGCGAGAGGTTGAATGCTTGTTATTGCCTCACTTTCCAACTGTGCCAAGCCTATGCATAAGCAATCAGAAGCTTAAAGCAACAGTTTCGGTCATACACTACACAGCTCTAGTTTAACTCAAAGTGCAATGAGAAACAGTCTCCAAACTGTGAGGTGTTAACAAGCAAACCCATCTCGATCTTTCCAATTCACTTAACTTGGTTCAGATTTTAAACAGAATATGATATACCAAGCAAGTGAATGACTCAACACTAGAGACATAGCAACCTAGCATATATGAAAAGCACATGTGACTTCAACACATCCTACACATGCTAGTTGCATATCTCAATGGTGAACATTTTCAAGTTTTAAGTTCATTATCAAATTCACCATTCAAAAATAGCTCAGCTCATAGTATGCACTAGTGATCAGAAGGAGCATAAGCTACAGCATCAACATAAAGCATCGGAGCAAAAACTACACAGAGCATAGTTACATTCTTCAGATTATACACATGAAGCTCAGAATGTAAAAGCGTATGCTGAGATGCAAAAGATGCACGAAGAAATCAAAAAGAAGCAAAAACAACTGAAATCAAAAAGTCAGTGTATCATACAAAATCCAAAGTGTTTCCCCCATCTAAAAGGGGAAACACACACCAAGCTCACCTCTCAACCGATTAAAGGTTGATTGGTCCAAAGGCTTGGTAAAAATATCAGCAAGCTGATGATGAGTATCGACATGGCGAAGGTCGATATCACCCTTCTCATAGTGGTCTCGCAGAAAATGAAAGCGCACATCAATGTGTTTTGTCTTCGAGTGAAGCACGGGGTTCTTAGCAACGCTAATCGCACTCGTGCTGTCACAAAGCAATGGAACACGAGAAAAGCTCAGACCAAAATCACGCAAAGTGGCCATCATCCAGAGTATCTGGGAACAGCAGCTAGCCGCAGCAACATACTCAGCCTCCGTGGTAGACTGGGCGACGCTAGACTGCTTGCGAGAAGACCACGAAACAAGAGAAGAACCAATAAACTGGCAAGTCCCAGAAGTGGACTTGCGATCAATACGGCAACCAGCAAAATCTGCATCGGAATAACCGCAAAGGGAAAGAGTGGAGGAAGCAGAATACCAAATCCCGAATTCTGGAGAAAAGGATAAGTACCTCATAAAGCGCTTGACCGCCAGACGGTGAGAGGTGCGCGGCGACGCCTGAAAGCGCGCGCAGAGGCACACCGCGAACTGGATGTTCGGGCGTGTCGCCGTCAGGTACAGCAGCGACCCGATCATACTCCGGTACTCCTTCTGGTCCACTGCTTCTCCCTCCTTGTCCGCATCCAGGGCCGTCGTGGTCGCCATGGGTGTTGGAAGAGGCTTGGCCTCACCCATGTCGAACTTCTTCAGGATGTCTCTGGTGTACTTGCCCTGGTGCACAAACGTTCCTTCCTGGGTTTGCTTGATTTGCAACCCGAGGAAAAACGTCAACTCGCCCATCATGCTCATCTCGAACTCCCTGCTCATAGTATCTGCGAACATGGCAACCAAAGCGTGAGAAGAACCACCGAAAATGATATCATCCACGTAAATTTGGACCAAGAGAGTATCACTGCCTTGCTCGAGGAGAAAGAGCGTTTTATCTACACATCCCATTTTAAAACCCTTAGCAAGCAAAAAGGTTTTCAACCTATCAAACCAGGCTCTAGGGGCTTGTTTCAAACCATACAAAGCTTTGTGAAGTTTAAAGACATGGTTTGGAAACTTGGGATTTTCAAAACCGGGGGGTTGTCTAACATACACCTCCTCTTCTATGTAGCCGTTTAAGAAGGCACTCTTGACATCCATTTGAAAAAGTTTGAAACCTTTCGATGTAGCAAAAGCCAAGAGTATCCTAATAGACTCCAAACGTGCTACAGGAGCAAATGTCTCCTCATAGTCTATCCCCTCCTTCTGACTATATCCCTGGGCTATGAGTCTGGCCTTGTTTCTCACAACATGGCCATCTTCTCCCTGTTTGTTTTTGAAAACCCATTTTGTCCCAATTGGATGACACTCAGAAGGTGGAGACACTAGAACCCAAACCCGATTTCTCTCAAAGTTCTCAAGCTCCTCATGCATGGCATTGACCCAATCAGGATCCGTCAAAGCGTGTCCAACATCCCGGGGTTCAAAATCAGCAACAAATGCAGAATGAGCAAAGTGAGAGATTTGCCTTGACCGGGTGACGCGTTCGTCGATGCTGCCGATCATCTGCTGAGGCGGGTGCTGGCGCTGAATGTGTCGTGGCACCTCCCTTGCCGAAGTGGCCTCCCCCTCAACAGCAGCTGGTGCCTCCCCGGGTACAAAGGGTACCGCTCGGGGTGGCGGATCCCATGGCCCCCAGGAAGACGATGTGTCGGGGCCATGAGTCGTCGTAGAGGCCGCTCTTTGCGGCACAGCAGGTGGAGGAGGTGTTGGGTCCTCTATCCCTTCAGCACCTTCTTCTTCATCATCGAAAAGAGGTTCGCCAACCTCATGATCACCTGCACGCTCAAAACGAGAAGAAGGACAAACCATGGTCTCGTAGAAGGTGACATCGGATGTCTCCATGACTCGGTTAGTGTCAAGGTTAAGTACACGATAAGCTCGAGTGTGAGTGCCATAACCCAAAAACACACCGTCAGAAGAACGAGACTCAAACTTGTCCAGGTTGCCCTTTTTGAGTATAAAACAATGGCAACCAAAAACTCGAAAATAACTCACCTTGGGCAGTTTTCCAAAACGCAACTCATAAGAGGTCTTTTTCAAGAAAGCTCGAAGAAAAATGTGATTGGAAATATAGCATGCAGTGTTCATAGCTTCGGCCCAATATCGCCTAGGAGTCCTATGCTCATCGAGCATCGTCCTGGCCATCTCTACAAGGGTCTGATTCTTCCTCTCTACAACACCATTCTGAGGCGGTGTGTAGGGGGAAGAAAACTGATGCTCTAACCCAAAAGAGTCACAAAACTTCTCAAAATCTGAATTCTTGAATTCAAAACCATTATCACTCTGAATTGCTCGCATAGAGTTCAAAGGGAACTCATTCTGAAGACGCAAAATCAGATTGCGAGCAAAGGAGAAAGTCTCAGTTTTCTCAGCTAAAAAGAAAACCCACGAATATCTCGAAAAATCGTCGACAACAACAAGCACATACCACTTCCCCCCAACCGAGCTCACCCGAGCTGGACCAACAAGGTCCATGTGTAAAAGCTCTCCAGGGCGCTTAGTCATGACCTGAGTCACTGGATGGTGGGGAGCGGCTACCATCTTCCCATGTCTACAAGAATGGCAAACAAGATCCTTCTCCATGGATAACTTGGGCAATCCTCGGATTAAGCCAAGTGAACTAAGCCTTGCAAGCAAGTTGAAGCTCAGGTGACCTAGTCTCCTATGCCACTTCCAAAGATCAGAGGAGGAGGGTCCAGCCAAAAGACAACGAGAAATTCCAAACGTCTCCGAGAAATCCGCACGAAAGACTTTTCCAAAGGGCGAAATCACACAAACAAGATTGCCCTGAGGATCCAAAATGCGACTGAGATTCGGTTTAAAACGAATCTCATAGTCGTCGTCAAAGAGTTGCGAAACAGAAAGAAGGTTAAAATGCAAGTTAGAAACAAGAGCAACATCGCGCAACACAAAGTGCTCATTAACTCGCACAGACCCACGAGACAGCACCTTACCTTTGCTGTTGTCGCCGAAGGTGATATACTCCTTTCCGGCGATCGGACTAAGACTGGAGAACCACTTGGCGTTTCTGGTCATGTGCCTCGAACACCCAGAATCCACCAACCAAACGTTCTCCAATCATTTTACCTACATCAATAAAAAGACATAGGGTGAGCATACGGTCCAACACTGGGGTTAGTGAAGTAAGGGGAATACCAGTGTTGGGCCGGCTGCTCAAAAGAACGGTTAGCAGAAAAACCATTCCTAGCACGCCTACGGGAGGAGCGATCACCACGTTGAGGAAAACGTGGTCCGCTAAGGGAGGAGCGTCCATCGCGATACTCAAAACGCGGTGGTGGAAAATGCTCAACTACAAAGCCACCGCCATGGGGTCCATAGCCTACAATTGCAGGCTCCCGCCGGGCACGCTCTCTACGAGGCCTACGCCTAGGGACTTGAGGCTCAACACCTCTAGGCCTAGCGTCTCTCCTCGGAGCTCTCTGCTGCCTAGGTCTGGGAACTTGAGGTTCTGGACCTCTGTGCCTAGCAGCACGTCTCGGTGCTCTCCTCTGAACATTCGGCGCATGTACATCATGGAAAGGATGGTACTTGTCCGGGTTGTTCATCTCCCTAGCACGGCGCGCCTCTCTCTTGCGCCTAAAGCAGAACTCGCTCAAGTGTCCATCTCTCCCATAGTGCTCACAGTGGTACCTCACCGCTCTCAAAGGGGGTTGTTGGTACTAACGGTTGTGGGTGTGGATCACCTTGCCCTTCTGTGGCAATTCCTCCTGGATAGGTGGCATAGCATCAAGCTTGTTTTTCAGGTGGTTGGGTTTGGGATGCCACACTTGGTTCTTGGGTGGAGCTCTCGGAGGTTCCTCAAACACCCCATCCTTGGTGTTAGGCTTGAGAGGCTCTTTGGGTGGAAGCTTGGTTAGTTTGGGAGTAGTGGTGGAGTTTGGCTTCTCACTCGGGTTCAAACCACTCGACTCTCCAATCTTCCCAAAAGCAGAGACATCAACACCCGGAGCAAAACCTACACCGGGACCTCCAGCAGCTCGCTTGAATTGGGAGATCATCATCCCGAGTTGTGGCTCACCACAAGACACCCATGACAAGATGGTCCGAAGGTATGTGTTTTCCTCCTCGGTTTGCATCTTGTCATGCTTCACATTGGCAATCTCCATCTCCAAACCCTCGCACAAAGCGCACCTAGTCACACAAGTGCTACCCGAGCTGGCCTCCTCAAGAGACACAATCTTGGCATTCTTCTCTGCCAACTCGGATTGCAAGACAGGACAAGTCTTGCACGCACCCAACAGCATGGGCCTAGCCCGGAGCTCATCCACCTCTCCTACCAACGCAACATACTTACTTCTCAAAGTGAGAAGATCAGTCATGTGCGTGGTGCACGCCTCGCACTCCTCCTCATCTGTAACAACTACGGTGGACTTGACATAATCAAGCTCCTTCATCGTATCCTCCCACTTCTGCCTAAACTCCTTGCGCTCTCTAGCGGCACGCCTAAGCAGCTTATCCTGACTAAGCAAGGCGGCAGTAAGCTTCTCAACCACAGCAGAAAGCTCATCGTGGGTGAGAGATACCTGGGAGGTGTCGTCGTCGTCGTTGTCGTTCCGAGGGGAGTACACCAGCTCGCCGTCGAGAGCCATGGTGCAGAAGCCGTCGTTGTCGGCGAAGAAGCAGAGGCCGTTCAGCTTGTCCTCGATCCTCTTCTTCTTCTCGGACTCGTCGTCGCTTGAGCAAGCGGAGTCATCATCCGAGCCGTCGACGTCGCTGAGCGTGGCGAAGAACGCACGCTGCTCAGCTTGGGCCTACTCCAAGTACTTCTTCTTGATGTACTCCTTGTCAAAGCTGCCCCTCCGCTTGTGCCTCGCGGGGACGTACTTCTCCTTGCGCTTGCCGGAGTCGTACTTGTGCCCATGATCTCCCTTCCCAGATGAATGCTTCTTCTTGGGATAGTTGGCGATGAAGTGATCGGGGTTGCCGCACTCATAGCATCCTGAGCGTCCTCCTCCGCGGCGACGGTTCATGCGGTTGTTGTGAAACCGCGAGAACCGGTTGGCGAGCATTGCCAACTCGTCATCCCCCAAAGACTCCAGCTGGTCCTCTATGACAGAAAAGAGAGACGAAAGAGCAAAACCTCCAGAGGGGTTAGCAGAAGAGCCAGAAACCAAAGCCATCGACAGGCCAGAAGGATTTTCATAAGAAGCCCTCGCCATGGCATCAATCTCACTGGACTTGAGCTTACTGAAGAGCTCGTCGCAAGTGAGGGTCTCATAGTTCGGTGATTCGATGATCGCCTGAACTTTGGAGTCCCACACCGACCGATCAAGAGTATGCAAAAGCTTCAAAGCCCTCTCATGATCGTCGAAAGGCAACAGCTCCTTGTTAGCCCTCATCCTGTTGACAATCACGTGAAAGCGAGCGAATAAACTTTCTATGCTCTCGCCAGGCATATGTCTAAAGTTCTCATACTCTCGCTTGAACGACTCGTAGAGTCGGGTTTTGACTTGAGAGGTTCCCTCATGGAAACGCATGAGGGTAGCCCAAATCTCCCGAGCCATAGCGAGGTGAGAAACACGATCAAACTCACTCATGCTCAAGCATGAGAAAAGAGCATTACGGGCTCAGCTATTGGCATCGTGCTCATCGATCTGAAGCTGAGAGACACGAGCAGCCAAGACCACGTAATCGGCAGAGTTGCAAATATCCCAGATGGAAGCACCCAAACTCTGCAGATAGGCCGACATGCGTATCTTCCAATACGCATAGTTCGTCCCATCGAAAAACGGCGGTTTGCCCACGCCGCGATCCATGTCGCCTTCTGTGGATCTAGAACCGGCTAAGGTGGAAGATCCTTAACCCGCTCTGATACCAATTGAAGGACCGAGAAAGCACTAGCAAGGCGACCAGAGGGGGGGTGAATGGGAGCTCAAAAATTTCTCTCGAAACTTTGGCCAAATTGTGACGTAACGGCTCTAATCCCATGGCCCACTGATCACCGTCAACCACTGACAGTCGATCCGTACAGCCAAGAGGTTAGGACCGGTTCCGCTACTGGGCTACATCAGTGCCCGTTGTCCGCAGGATCATCTCACAATTCAGTTACAATCTCTTGAACATTTTGACAAATAATATCGGAGTAAATAGCGGAAGACTTAAATAACAATAGTTTTACAAACCAGTGTTCAACATAAACTTAAAGTGAAGTTATTACAGACCATAGTTCAAATAGATAGAGTTGACAGGGTAGCAGATGACAACAACTAAAAGATATAGATACATCACCCAGCCTGAGGGTGAATAATCACTCATCGGCCTCATCGGCCTCTTCCTGAACCACAGTCACACAGCAGGGTCCAAGGCATACTGAGGGATCTGCCATACCTGCAACATGGGTAAAAGAACCCTGAGTACAAAGGTACTCAACAAGACTTAACCGTCTAAAGAAAAGGGGAGGAGACTCAGGAATGAAGGCTTAGGGTAGTCAAGGTAAGGCTTAAGCAAGATCAAGTATTTTGCAGAAAAGCATTTTTGTAAATCTTATTTTATTTTGAAAGATTCAGTATTCCTCAATTCTTCATCCTTCATGATTCATTTTACATTTTAAAACATTCCTAGTTGAGAACCACTCTCCGTTGAGAGTCAATGGAACAAGTCTCCATAACCGAGGAGCAACGTTAATCCGGATAAAGAATACTCAGCTGAGGATCCCTATTCACACTGCATATGTAGCACCCAAGCTTGCATATGCCAACTCGTCTTCCACGATTCCTCCATTATTGGGCCCGGTCCTACGCCACCCGGAAGTACAGTACACCACTCCAATCCGGGACTCTAACCCACGTGGGTACATGCTACTTCCGCCATCTCTCCACTCCCAGTGCGCGGTTGTCGGTCCAATAATGGATTTCTCGGAGCCAGAGCTTTCCGTAGTATGTGAATAGTTGCAAGTCCTGCCCAGCAGGCCCCCATACGGATGGTCCCTAATTTTCCAGCCAGCAACTGTGCCTTGGTTATATCTCACCCAAGCGCAACAGTCCTGTCAGTTTTTCAACCCGTCCCGGTCGGTGTCAACTGTCGAGTCCCGGACTACGACATGACGGCACCGTACGCAAGGACAACCTCTCCTTCCCATTGACTAAGTACGGATCAGATACTTAGCCAATAGTGGGAGTAAAGCCAAAATCCCATAAAGATTCTTAAGTGATCACACTTTTGAAATTGGCATTTTTGCAAATCTATTATATAGCATCACTAAGCATTTTGCAAATAGTTTTTTTTTAAAACAAGGCGGGTGGATCCTTTGGTGGAGGTAAATAATGCAGGAGGCAATAGGTCATCACACAACTCCTATAACCTAATGCAGTAATTTAACTCAAAAGCATTTAAGGAAAACATTTTATAAATTCAAGGAAAGGGGTTAAATGCACCGGGGCTTGCCTTGGATGGCAAAAAGAGCGGGGTTGGTGGTGTAGGTGCCGGAGCTCGGGGTCGCCTCGGGGACAGATCCTTCGGTGGCTACCTCGACTTCAGGTCCTTCTTCGTCAACTATACGGATGCAATGATGAATGCTCATGAGAATGATGATATGGACTTATGGTGCAAGACAATACCACTGATTCAAGATTACTCTTAGGCAAGGCATAAACGAAATCTAGGTTGAGCATAAAAGGTAATCATTTCTTCCTTAAGCAATATTGATTAACTAGCCCTTAATATAATTATCCTAAGCACCAACCAAACCTAGCATCACAAACATCATAGACCAAAGGGTAGGGGTCTATGAACATCAATCAATCCAAAGATCACATCATCAACACTTATTACCAACCCTAATCCATCTTTTCTATTTTCTTAATTTATTTAAAAGGTCATTTTATGAAGTTGCTCCAAAAATTACCAAATTAATCACATAAGTTCATTAGAGTACAAGTATATGGCAAAACAAATTTCATAATTTTTTGGAGGTCATTAAGGTGCTCAATTAAATCTAGACATTTAATTAACAAAAGGCACTATTCCTTAATTAAAATAAAGCTCAAAAATCAACTTGCTCCAAAAGACTTCAAAATTTTACCAGAGACTAAACATGGCATAAGAAGCTCACAAAAATTTGTCTCATGATTTTTGGAGTTATAAATCACTCTCCAAAAATACCAAAACCTTCATTTTTCAATTAAAAGGGGAATTTTACATTTTCAAATTTTTGCACAAAACTCAAGTTTCATATTTTTATAAAATACTCCAGAGCATAAAGAGTCTACCACAAAAATTTCAGAATTTTTGGATGCACACAGAAAATCATACAAAAAAGAGAAAACAGAACACTATTCACAACTCTCAGAAAAAGAGAAGAGCACTGTGCTCCCTCTAGGCCGGGCTCGGCGAATCGCGGGGCTCGGGCGAAACGGAGAAGTGAGCCTCGGTCCGAGGCCGGACTCGGGCGAGACGGAGAGCATGCGTCGCCGAGGCTTGGGCTCGGTCGAAGCGGAGGGTCATGCGCTTGCCGAGGCTTGGGCTCGGGCGAAGCGGAGAAACAGGCCTCTGTCCGAGACCTGACTGGGAGGGCTCGGGCGAAACGGAGTTGAAGCAGAGGCCGAAGGCTCGGATGCTTACCACGTGTCGGAGGCAGGGCTCGAGGGTGAGGCTCGACTCGTTCTCGAGGGTGAGGCTCGACTCGAGGGTGAGGCTCGACACGAAGGTGGGGCTCGACACGCTCGGGGAAGAAGATGACCGCGGCGGCGCTCCGGCGGTCCGGCGGTCCTGAGCAACAACAGCGACCGCAAGGGCCGGGTTAGAGTCGCACGGGGTCAAGGAACACAACACGGGGGTCGGGAGAAGGTATCTGTGGCCGGAGACGGCGAATTCCACGAACCCGAGCTCGCCGGGTTTCGGCCGGGGATGGGGACGGCGAGCTTACGCCGGGCAAACGGCGGCGGGGAAGGTGAAATTGAAAGGTGGGAAAGCTTCACGAGCTCAAGGCGGAGCTTCTGAGCTAGGAGGTGGAGCGGAGGAGTGTCTGGAGAGTGCTGGCCACGGTGGCGGAGGTGGATGCGGAGGTCGAAGCTCCGGCGGCTTATATAGCCGCGGCTATGGGACGGTAGAGAGCTCGAGGTGGTGTGGATGAGGTTTGCGGAGGCGTGCGCACTCGATTGCGCTCTGGCGGATAAGCTGGCGCGCAGCCGGGGCTCGGGCGCAATGCTCGGCCGGCGATGGCCACGCGGCGGCGGCGGCTGGGCACTGTAGGGGCCGAGAGCGATGGTCAGCGCTCGCGTGCGAGCGCGGAGGGAACAGGGGAACATCGGTGGCAGGTTGGTGGCGCGTGGGGAGCAGCCGCCTGCGCTGCAGCCGCAGCGCCGGCGCCATGGCCGGGCCCCCCCTGGCCTCTGGCTCTACGGGAAGAAGAACAGTGCTAGGGTCTAGGGTTTGACTTTTGGCTGGTTTCTGAATTTTGCAAAAATCTCCCAAAATTTGAACTGTGCGACAAAAACTCAAAACACCAAAGTTGTTCAGAAAAGAGAGGTCTACAACTTTGTCAATATGAACATTTTCAAATTCCAAATAGTTTTTGAACTACATTCAAAAACAGAAAAGGGGACACTTTTCAAATTTGATTCAAATCAAAATTACTTTGGATTTCAAACTGAAACTTGAAAATCTTCCAATATGAAAGTTGTTTCATTTGACAAAACCTATAACTTTGCTAATATACACTTTTTCTGAAACTCAATAGTTTTTGAATAACTTTTTAAAACCGAAAAGGGGACAAAAACTGGAATTTGAATGAATTTGAAATTACTGCAAACTTTATATAGAAACATGGAAATCTGTAAATACCAAAGTTGTTCCTCTAGGTCAGATTCACAACTTTGCTTTTTGAACCAACTCAAAATTTTGAATTTTGAAAAAGTTATCAAAAAGGGAATAAATCCAGGATTTGGGATTTTAGGGTTTTGCAAAAGGAAACTCAATTCAAATCTGAATTTTGAACTTTGATCAAAGCATCAAACATCAGGGCACTAACTTTGAACAAAATTACATAGAACTAGGCACAGAGGTGAAATTACCATTTTGCCCCTATAGGAGGAAGTGGGCTAATAAGGGTTTTTGCAATAGGGATACATCACATAAAATGATACATTAAGCAAATGCATACATGAAATCATGATCAAGATGATTAATGATGATAATGATGATATGTCAAGTTAATTACAGTTAAACACCAGAGGTGTTACAGCCTCCCCCCCTTAAAGAAATCTCGCCCCGAGATTCCACGTCTTATGAAAGGACAAAGAAGGGATAAAGGCAAAACCTTACATGGACAGCGATTCGAGAAAGTCGGGGTAGTTCTTTGCTAAGAAGTCTTCAGATTCCCAAGTAGCTTCTTCTTCAGAGTGCTGGTTCCACTGGATTTTGTACCATCTTGTGGTGGTTCTTCGGGTAACGCGATCCTTGTGGTCCAACACGCGAACTGGATATTCTGAGTAGGACAGATCAGGCTCTAGCTCGACACCTTCAACTTCCACGACATGTTCTGGTACTCGGAGACACTTCTTGAGTTGGGAGACATGGAAAACATTGTGGACAGCGGAGAGATGATCGGGCAACTTCAGCTTGTAAGCTACCTTGCCACAACATTCCAAAATCTCAAACGGACCAATGTAGCGGGGTGCTAACTTTCCTTTAACTCCAAAACGAGTGACTCCTTTGGTTGGTGAGACCTTGAGATATACATAATCTCCAACTTGAAACTTCAGAGGTCGACGTCTCTTGTCAGCATAGCTCTTTTGTCGAGATTGGGCAATCTTCATGTTCTCTTGTATCTGCTTGACTTTCTCTTCCATATCCTTGACCAGGTCAACTCCAAAGAATTCCCTTTCTCCAGGTTCGGACCAACTGAGAGGTGTACGACAACGACGACCGTACAGTGCTTCAAAGGGTGCCATCTTGATGCTTTCTTGGTAACTGTTATTATATGAGAACTCTGCCAAGGGCAAACAGTCATCCCAAGTATCTGCGAAGGTGAGAGCACAGGCTCTCAACATGTCTTCCAGCACCTGGTTGACTCGCTCCGTCTGTCCATCAGTCTGAGGATGATATGCTGTGCTGTATAAGAGCTGGGTTCCAAGTGAGGTATGGAACACCTTCCAGAACTTAGCAACAAACTGGGTACCGCGGTCAGAGACAATGGTCTTGGGTATGCCATGAAGCTTCACTATGTTGTTCTTGTACAAGGCGGCATATGTGGGGACGGTGTAAATAGTCTTGACTGGCAGAAAGTGAGCTTGTTTGGTGAGTCGGTCCACGATTACCCAAATGGAATCAAAACCTTTCCGGGTCTTGGGTAGCCCATTAATAAAATCCATGCTGATATCTTCCCACTTCTAGGCAGGTACAGATAAAGACTGCAATTCTCCTCCAGGTTTCATGTGCACGGCTTTGACTTTCTGACAAGTATCACAGCGAGCGACATAGCGAGCGATTTCAATCTTCATCTTTGTCCACCAGAATCTCTGCCTCAGATCCTGGTACATCTTGTTGCTGCCGGGGTGGATGGAAAACCTAGACAGGTGTGCTTCATCAAGGATCAACTGTCTCAACTCAGGCACCTTGGGAACTGCTAGACGGTTCTTGAACCAAACAACTCCTACATCATCGATCCTGAAACAATCAGCCTTTCCGGTCTGGACCTTTTCGATGATGTGCTTGATTCCAGGGTTATCTTTTTGTGCAGCAATGACCTGTTCTCTGTGACGTAACGGCCCTAATCCCATGGCCCACCGATCACCGTCAACCACTGACAGTCGATCCGTACAGCCAAGAGATTAAGACCGGGTTCGCCACTGGGCTACGTCAGTGCCCGATGTCCGCAGGATCATCTCACAATTCAGTTACAATCTCTTGAACATTTTGACAAATAATATCGGAGTAAATAGCGGAAGACTTAAATAACAATAGTTTTACAAACCAGTGTTCAACATAAACTTAAAGTGAAGTTATTACAGACCATAGTTCAAATAGATAGAGTTGACAGGGTAGCAGATGACAACAACTAAAAGATATAGATACATCACCCAGCCCGAGGGTGAATAATCACTCATCGGCCTCATCGGCCTCTTCCTGAACCACAGTCACACAGCAGGGTCCAAGGCATACTGAGGGATCTGCCATACCTGCAACATGGGTAAAAGAACCCTGAGTACAAAGGTACTCAACAAGACTTAACCGACTAAAGAAAAGGGGAAGACTCAGGAATGCAGGCTTAGGGTAGTCAAGGTAAGGCTTAAGCAAGATCAAGTATTTTGCAGAAAAGCATTTTTGTAAATCTTATTTTATTTTGAAAGATTCAGTATTCCTCAATTCTTCATCCTTCATGATTCATTTTACATTTCAAAACATTCCTAGTTGAGAACCACTCTCCGTTGAGAGTCAATGGAACAAGTCTCCATAACCGAGGAGCAACGTTAATCCGGATAAAGAATACTCAGCTGAGGATCCCTATTCACACTGCATATGTAGCACCCAAGCTTGCATATGCCAACTCGTCTTCCACGATTCCTCCATTATTGGGCCCGGTCCTACGCCACCCGGAAGTACAGTACACCACTCCAATCCGGGACTCTAACCCACGTGGGTACATGCTACTTCCGCCATCTCTCCACTCCCAGTGCGCGGTTGTCGGTCCAATAATGGATTTCTCGGAGCCAGAGCTTTCCGTAGTATGTGAATAGTTGCAAGTCCTGCCCAGCAGGCCCCCATACGGATGGTCCCTAATTTTCCAGCCAGCAACTGTGCCTTGGTTATATCTCACCCAAGCGCAACAGTCCTGTCAGTTTTTCAACCCGTCCCGGTCGGTGTCAACTGTCGAGTCCCGGACTACGACATGACGGCACCGTACGCAAGGACAACCTCTCCTTCCCATTGACTAAGTACGGATCAGATACTTAGCCAATAGTGGGAGTAAAGCCAAAATCCCATAAAGATTCTTAAGTGATCACACTTTTGAAATTGGCATTTTTGCAAATCTATTATATAGCATCACTAAGCATTTTGCAAATAGTTTTTTTTTTAAAACAAGGCGGGTGGATCCTTTGGTGGAGGTAAATAATGCAGGAGGCAATAGGTCATCACACAACTCCTATAACCTAATGCAGTAATTTAACTCAAAAGCATTTAAGGAAAACATTTTATAAATTCAAGGAAAGGGGTTAAATGCACCGGGGCTTGCCTTGGATGGCAAAAAGAGCGGGGTTGGTGGTGTAGGTGCCGGAGCTCGGGGTCGCCTCGGGGACAGATCCTTCGGTGGCTACCTCGACTTCAGGTCCTTCTTCGTCAACTATACGGATGCAATGATGAATGCTCATGAGAATGATGATATGGACTTATGGTGCAAGACAATACCACTGATTCAAGATTACTCTTAGGCAAGGCATAAACGAAATCTAGGTTGAGCATAAAAGGTAATCATTTCTTCCTTAAGCAATATTGATTAACTAGCCCTTAATATAATTATCCTAAGCACCAACCAAACCTAGCATCACAAACATCATAGACCAAAGGGTAGGGGTCTATGAACATCAATCAATCCAAAGATCACATCATCAACACTTATTACCAACCCTAATCCATCTTTTCTATTTTCTTAATTTATTTAAAAGGTCATTTTATGAAGTTGCTCCAAAAATTACCAAATTAATCACATAAGTTCATTAGAGTACAAGTATATGGCAAAACAAATTTCATAATTTTTTGAAGGTCATTAAGGTGCTCAATTAAATCTAGACATTTAATTAACAAAAGGCACTATTCCTTAATTAAAATAAAGCTCAAAAATCAACTTGCTCCAAAAGACTTCAAAATTTTACCAGAGACTAAACATGGCATAAGAAGCTCACAAAAATTTGTCTCATGATTTTTGGAGTTATAAATCACTCTCCAAAAATACCAAAACCTTCATTTTTCAATTAAAAGGGGAATTTTATATTTTCAAATTTTTGCACAAAACTCAAGTTTCATATTTTTATAAAATACTTCAGAGCATAAAGAGTCTACCACAAAAATTTCAGAATTTTTGGATGCACACAGAAAATCATACAAAAAAGAGAAAACAGAACACTATTCACAACTATCAGAAAAAGAGAAGAGCACTGTGCTCGTGCTAGGCCGGGCTCGGCGAGTCGCGGGGCTCGGGCGAAACGGAGAAGTGAGCCTCGGTCCGAGGCCGGGCTCGGGCGAGACGGAGAGCATGCGTCGCCGAGGCTTGGGCTCGGTCGAAGCGGAGGGTCATGCGCTTGCCGAGGCTTGGGCTCGGGCGAAGCGGAGAAACAGGCCTCTGTCCGAGACCTGACTGGGAGGGCTCGGGCGAAACGGAGTTGAAGCAGAGGCCGAAGGCTCGGATGCTTACCACGTGTCGGAGGCAGGGCTCGAGGGTGAGGCTCGACTCGTTCTCGAGGGTGAGGCTCGACTCGAGGGTGAGGCTCGACACGAAGGTGGGGCTCGACACGCTCGGGGGAGAAGATGACCGCGGCGGCGCTCCGGCGGTCCGGCGGTCCTGAGCAACAACAGCGACCGCAAGGGCCGGGTTAGAGTCGCACGGGGTCAAGGAACACAACACGGGGGTCGGGAGAAGGTATCTGTGGCCGGAGACGGCGAATTCCACGAACCCGAGCTCGCCGGGTTTCTGCCGGAGATGGGAACGGCGAGGTTACGCCGGGCGATTGGAGGCGGTAGAGGTAAAATTGGAGGGTGGTGAAGCAGCACAAGAACACGGCGGAGCTTTTGAGCTAGGTGGTGGAGCGGAGGAGTGTCTGGAGAGTGCTGGCCACGGTGGCGGAGGTGGATGCGGAGGTCGAAGCTCCGGCGGCTTATATAGCCGCGGCTATGGGACGGTAGAGAGCTCGAGGTGGTGTGGATGAGGTTTGCGGAGGCGTGCGCACTCGATTGCGCTCTGGCGGATAAGCTGGCGCGCAGCCGGGGCTCGGGCGCAATGCTCGGCCGGCGATGGCCACGCGGCGGCGGCGGCTGGGCACTGTAGGGGCCGAGAGCGATGGTCAGCGCTCGCGTGCGAGCGCGGAGGGAACAGGGGAACATCGGTGGCAGGTTGGTGGCGCGTGGGGAGCAGCCGCCTGCGCTGCAGCCGCAGCGCCGGCGCCATGGCCGGGCCCCCCCTGGCCTCTGGCTCTACGGGAAGAAGAACAGTGCTAGGGTCTAGGGTTTGACTTTTGGCTGGTTTCTGAATTTTGCAAAAATCTCCCAAAATTTGAACTGTGCGACAAAAACTCAAAACACCAAAGTTGTTCAGAAAAGAGAGGTCTACAACTTTGTCAATATGAACATTTTCAAATTCCAAATAGTTTTTGAACTACATTCAAAAACAGAAAAGGGGACACTTTTCAAATTTGATTCAAATCAAAATTACTTTGGATTTCAAACTGAAACTTGAAAATCTTCCAATATGAAAGTTGTTCCATTTGACAAAACCTATAACTTTGCTAATATACACTTTTTCTGAAACTCAATAGTTTTTGAATAACTTTTTAAAACCGAAAAGGGGACAAAAACTGGAATTTGAATGAATTTGAAATTACTGCAAACTTTATATAGAAACATGGAAATCTGTAAATACCAAAGTTGTTCCTCTAGGTCAGATTCACAACTTTGCTTTTTGAACCAACTCAAAATTTTGAATTTTGAAAAAGTTATCAAAAAGGGAATAAATCCAGGATTTGGGATTTTAGGGTTTTGCAAAAGGAAACTCAATTCAAATCTGATTTTTGAACTTTGATCAAAGCATCAAACATCAGGGCACTAACCTTGAACAAAATTACATAGAACTAGGCACAGAGGTGAAATTACCATTTTGCCCCTAAAGGAGGAAGTGGGCTAATAAGGGTTTTTGCAATAGGGATACATCACATAAAATGATACATTAAGCAAATGCATACATGAAATCATGATCAAGATGCTTAATGATGATAATGATGATATGTCAAGTTAATTACAGTTAAACACCAGAGGTGTTACAGCCTCCCCCCCTTAAAGAAATCTCGCCCCGAGATTCCACGTCTTATGAAAGGACAAAGAAGGGATAAAGGCAAAACCTTACATGGACAGCGATTCGAGAAAGTCGGGGTAGTTCTTTGCTAAGAAGTCTTCAGATTCCCAAGTAGCTTCTTCTTCAGAGTGCTGGTTCCACTGGATTTTGTACCATCTTGTGGTGGTTCTTCGGGTAACGCGATCCTTGTGGTCCAACACGCGAACTGGATATTCTGAGTAGGACAGATCAGGCTCTAGCTCGACACCTTCAACTTCCACGACATGTTCTGGTACTCGGAGACACTTCTTGAGTTGGGAGACATGGAAAACATTGTGGACAGCGGAGAGATGATCGGGCAACTTCAGCTTGTAAGCTACCTTGCCACAACATTCCAAAATCTCAAACGGACCAATGTAGCGGGGTGCTAACTTTCCTTTAACTCCAAAACGAGTGACTCCTTTGGTTGGTGAGACCTTGAGATATACATAATCTCCAACTTGAAACTTCAGAGGTCGACGTCTCTTGTCAGCATAGCTCTTTTGTCGAGATTGGGCAATCTTCATGTTCTCTTGTATCTGCTTGACTTTCTCTTCCATATCCTTGACCAGGTCAACTCCAAAGAATTCCCTTTCTCCAGGTTCGGACCAACTGAGAGGTGTACGACAACGACGACCGTACAGTGCTTCAAAGGGTGCCATCTTGATGCTTTCTTGGTAACTGTTATTATATGAGAACTCTGCCAAGGGCAAACAGTCATCCCAAGTATCTGCGAAGGTGAGAGCACAGGCTCTCAACATGTCTTCCAGCACCTGGTTGACTCGCTCCGTCTGTCCATCAGTCTGAGGATGATATGCTGTGCTGTATAAGAGCTGGGTTCCAAGTGAGGTATGGAACGCCTTCCAGAACTTAGCAACAAACTGGGTACCGCGGTCAGAGACAATGGTCTTGGGTATGCCATGAAGCTTCACTATGTTGTTCTTGTACAAGGCGGCATATGTGGGGACGGTGTAAATAGTCTTGACTGGCAGAAAGTGAGCTTGTTTGGTGAGTCGGTCCACGATTACCCAAATGGAATCAAAACCTTTCCGGGTCTTGGGTAGCCCATTAATAAAATCCATGCTGATATCTTCCCACTTCCAGGCAGGTACAGATAAAGACTGCAATTCTCCTCCAGGTTTCATGTGCACGGCTTTGACTTTCTGACAAGTATCACAGCGAGCGACATAGCGAGCGATTTCAATCTTCATCTTTGTCCACCAGAATCTCTGCCTCAGATCCTAGTACATCTTGTTGCTGCCGGGGTGGATGGAAAACCTAGACAGGTGTGCTTCATCAAGGATCAACTGTCTCAACTCAGGCACCTTGGGAACTACTAGACGGTTCTTGAACCAAACAACTCCTACATCATCGATCCTGAAACAATCAGCCTTTCCGGTCTGGACCTTTTCGATGATGTGCTTGATTCCAGGGTTATCTTTTTGTGCAGTAATGACCTGTTCTCTGATAGAGGTCTCTATCCTGACATTGCTCAGAGTTCCTTGTGGTACCATTTCAATACCCATCCTTTCAAGATCATGGCACAAGGAAAGATCATAGGGCTTCGTCGTCAGACAGTTGCAGTATGACTTGCGACTGAGGGCATCGGCGACTACATTCGCCTTACCAGGATGGTAATGCACTTCGATATCATAATCCTTGATTAACTCAAGCCATCTTCGCTGCCTCATGTTCAACTCTTCTTGAGTGAAGATATACTTCAGGCTCTTATGATCGGTGTACACATTGCAAGCACTGCCCAACAGATAATGACGCCATATCTTCAAAGCATGCACCACTGCTGCTAATTCAAGGTCATGGGTTGGGTAATTCTCCTCATGTCGCTTAAGCTGCCGTGAGGCATAAGCGATCACTCGACCTTCTTGCATCAATACACAACCCAAACCAGTACCAGATGCATCACAGTATACATCAAAGGGTTTCTCGATATCTGGTTGAGCTAGGACTGGTGATGTAGTTAACAGTTCCTTCAAGGCTTGAAAAGCTTGCTCACAGGCTGGTGACCAAACAAAATCCACGGAATTCTTCAACAACTCTGTGATAGGCTTGGCAACTCTGGAGAAATCTGGGATGAAACGACGATAGTATCCAGCCATTCCCATGAAGCTGCGAACTTCGCGGACAGTGGTAGGTGGCTTCCAATCCAAGATATCTGCCACTTTTCCAGGGTCAACTGACACACCTTCAGCGGACAGGACATGACCAAGGAATTGAATTCGATCTAGCCAGAATTCACATTTACTGAACTTGGCATACAGCTGGTGATCTCTGAGACGAGAGAGAACGACACGAAGATGCTTGGCATGATCTTCAGGAGTTCTTGAATAAACAAGGATGTCGTCAATGAACACGACTACAAATTTATCGAGCTCTGGCATGAACACAGAGTTCATGAGATACATGAAATGAGCGGGTGCATTGGTCAAACCGAAAGACATGACCAAATACTCATATAGGCCGTATCTGGTGGTGAAAGCTGTTTTGGGAATATCTTCGGGACGAATCTTTATTTGGTGATAGCCAGATCTGAGGTCGATCTTGGAAAACACTCTGGCTCCAGATAACTGGTCAAAAAGAAGGTCAATGCGAGGCAAAGGATATTTATTCTTGATGGTGACCTCATTGAGTGGGCGATAGTCAACGCACAGACGAAGACTTTTGTCCTTCTTCTTCACAAAGATAGCAGGGCAACCCCAAGGAGATGAACTTGGGCGAATGAGACCCTTGTCCAATAGCTCTTGCAATTGGATCTTTAGCTCTGCCAATTCTCTGGGAGGCATTCGATAAGCTCTACGGGATATAGGAGCAGTCCCGGGCTTTAGCTCTATAGCAAACTCAACATCACGGTCGGGAGGTAGACCAGGTAGATCTCCTGGGAAGACATCAGGGAACTCACAGACTACGGGGATATCCCTGATTTCCGGAGCATAGGCAGAATTTAACTGGGTGGTTGTTGGCTTTTGAGGCATTGGAAGTTGGAGAAAGAGTTTGGAGGTACTGTTAGGAATATCCACTCTCACAACTCTATTCAAGATGTCTATCATGGCTTTATGCTGACACATCCAAAGATTGCTTTTGAACGAAACTGACTGATAAGATTCATTGATGCAAGGGTAGATAACTGATACAGAAGTTCGACAGATAACCACAGACTGACAAAGGAAAGGTACAAGACAAGATACAAACTCGGCTAGACAGAAGACCAACTAACGCCCCAAACCTAGACTAAGGCTTTAGGTGAGCAGATGGTACAGACACAAGGAATCTAGTCGTCATCGATGATGATCATCTCTTCATCTTCATCTTCGATGATGAGCTCAGGCTCTTCCTCCTCATCTTCATCTTCAACGTGGACATCTTCTGCAGGTTCCACTTCTTCATTCTGGCCTGGCTCATGCTCCACTTCAGGTTCCTTCACGACTCCATCTTCTGGATCCTCAGCAACAGGTGGAATCATGGGGTGAAGTTGGTTGTACAGCTGATGTACCTCCTCATGAAGTATATCATGGTACTGCTCAACCCGAGCGGTGTACTGCTGTAGTCCATGGAACTGGGCTCTGGCGACGTCCTCGCGGTCCCAAGCCTCATTGCGCTGTTCGATAGCGCGAACCGTGTTCCGATTGGCCTGCTCCAGAGAAGCTCGTGCCTCATAAAACTCCATGCGGGAAAGATAGAAGTCATGCTCCATGTTCTCCATTTCAGCCTCCAGATTCTTGATTTCCTCCTTCAGCTGCTTGCGGTTGCGGCGGGGCAAGCGACGTCCGTTGGAGGATTCTCCAGTCTCTTCTCCGGTGCGTGGCGCCAGCTGGTGACGCGGCACACCATGCGGTCCAGTCGACTTGCGAGCAGTCCGCTTGAGGATGACCATATCTGGACAAGAGGGTATAGGTGAGAAAGGCTAGCAAGAAAAAGGTAAAGGCATACTAACCCAACCGATTTAGAGAGGAAGCTATTACCTTAAGTGATTATGACATGATGCATGATTCGTTCCTACGGAATCAAGGCAATGCAACTACTAAGGTAACGTACATAGGGCTTATACAAGTTGTCTTGCTACTAGTTGCCAAAGACAAGATGAGATGAGAGAAGCAATTTGGACTCAAAATAGTCAAGTTTAGTTTCCGTTAAAAAAAACATTTTGAAGTTTTCGCAAAAAGATTGCAACGTCATAGTGAGATGCTCCGATACCACTCTGTGACGTAACAGCCCTAATCCCATGGCCCACCGATCACCGTCAACCACTGACAGTCGATCCGTACAGCCAAGAGATTAAGACCGGGTTCGCCACTGGGCTACGTCAGTGCCCGATGTCCGCAGGATCATCTCACAATTCAGTTACAATCTCTTGAACATTTTGACAAATAATATCGGAGTAAATAGCGGAAGACTTAAATAACAATAGTTTTACAAACCAGTGTTCAACATAAACTTAAAGTGAAGTTATTACAGACCATAGTTCAAATAGATAGAGTTGACAGGGTAGCAGATGACAACAACTAAAAGATATAGATACATCACCCAGCCCGAGGGTGAATAATCACTCATCGGCCTCATCGGCCTCTTCCTGAACCACAGTCACACAGCAGGGTCCAAGGCATACTGAGGGATCTGCCATACCTGCAACATGGGTAAAAGAACCCTGAGTACAAAGGTACTCAACAAGACTTAACCGACTAAAGAAAAGGGGAAGACTCAGGAATGCAGGCTTAGGGTAGTCAAGGTAAGGCTTAAGCAAGATCAAGTATTTTGCAGAAAAGCATTTTTGTAAATCTTATTTTATTTTGAAAGATTCAGTATTCCTCAATTCTTCATCCTTCATGATTCATTTTACATTTCAAAACATTCCTAGTTGAGAACCACTCTCCGTTGAGAGTCAATGGAACAAGTCTCCATAACCGAGGAGCAACGTTAATCCGGATAAAGAATACTCAGCTGAGGATCCCTATTCACACTGCATATGTAGCACCCAAGCTTGCATATGCCAACTCGTCTTCCACGATTCCTCCATTATTGGGCCCGGTCCTACGCCACCCGGAAGTACAGTACACCACTCCAATCCGGGACTCTAACCCACGTGGGTACATGCTACTTCCGCCATCTCTCCACTCCCAGTGCGCGGTTGTCGGTCCAATAATGGATTTCTCGGAGCCAGAGCTTTCCGTAGTATGTGAATAGTTGCAAGTCCTGCCCAGCAGGCCCCCATACGGATGGTCCCTAATTTTCCAGCCAGCAACTGTGCCTTGGTTATATCTCACCCAAGCGCAACAGTCCTGTCAGTTTTTCAACCCGTCCCGGTCGGTGTCAACTGTCGAGTCCCGGACTACGACATGACGGCACCGTACGCAAGGACAACCTCTCCTTCCCATTGACTAAGTACGGATCAGATACTTAGCCAATAGTGGGAGTAAAGCCAAAATCCCATAAAGATTCTTAAGTGATCACACTTTTGAAATTGGCATTTTTGCAAATCTATTATATAGCATCACTAAGCATTTTGCAAATAGTTTTTTTTTAAAAACAAGGCGGGTGGATCCTTTGGTGGAGGTAAATAATGCAGGAGGCAATAGGTCATCACACAACTCCTATAACCTAATGCAGTAATTTAACTCAAAAGCATTTAAGGAAAACATTTTATAAATTCAAGGAAAGGGGTTAAATGCACCGGGGCTTGCCTTGGATGGCAAAAAGAGCGGGGTTGGTGGTGTAGGTGCCGGAGCTCGGGGTCGCCTCGGGGACAGATCCTTCGGTGGCTACCTCGACTTCAGGTCCTTCTTCGTCAACTATACGGATGCAATGATGAATGCTCATGAGAATGATGATATGGACTTATGGTGCAAGACAATACCACTGATTCAAGATTACTCTTAGGCAAGGCATAAACGAAATCTAGGTTGAGCATAAAAGGTAATCATTTCTTCCTTAAGCAATATTGATTAACTAGCCCTTAATATAATTATCCTAAGCACCAACCAAACCTAGCATCACAAACATCATAGACCAAAGGGTAGGGGTCTATGAACATCAATCAATCCAAAGATCACATCATCAACACTTATTACCAACCCTAATCCATCTTTTCTATTTTCTTAATTTATTTAAAAGGTCATTTTATGAAGTTGCTCCAAAAATTACCAAATTAATCACATAAGTTCATTAGAGTACAAGTATATGGCAAAACAAATTTCATAATTTTTTGGAGGTCATTAAGGTGCTCAATTAAATCTAGACATTTAATTAACAAAAGGCACTATTCCTTAATTAAAATAAAGCTCAAAAATCAACTTGCTCCAAAAGACTTCAAAATTTTACCAGAGACTAAACATGGCATAAGAAGCTCACAAAAATTTGTCTCATGATTTTTGGAGTTATAAATCACTCTCCAAAAATACCAAAACCTTCATTTTTCAATTAAAAGGGGAATTTTATATTTTCAAATTTTTGCACAAAACTCAAGTTTCATATTTTTATAAAATACGTCAGAGCATAAAGAGTCTACCACAAAAATTTCAGAATTTTTGGATGCACACAGAAAATCATACAAAAAAGAGAAAACAGAACACTATTCACAACTATCAGAAAAAGAGAAGAGCACTGTGCTCGTGCTAGGCCGGGCTCGGCGAGTCGCGGGGCTCGGGCGAAACGGAGAAGTGAGCCTCGGTCCGAGGCCGGGCTCGGGCGAGACGGAGAGCATGCGTCGCCGAGGCTTGGGCTCGGTCGAAGCGGAGGGTCATGCGCTTGCCGAGGCTTGGGCTCGGGCGAAGCGGAGAAACAGGCCTCTGTCCGAGACCTGACTGGGAGGGCTCGGGCGAAACGGAGTTGAAGCAGAGGCCGAAGGCTCGGATGCTTACCACGTGTCGGAGGCAGGGCTCGAGGGTGAGGCTCGACTCGTTCTCGAGGGTGAGGCTCGACTCGAGGGTGAGGCTCGACACGAAGGTGGGGCTCGACACGCTCGGGGGAGAAGATGACCGCGGCGGCGCTCCGGCGGTCCGGCGGTCCTGAGCAACAACAGCGACCGCAAGGGCCGGGTTAGAGTCGCACGGGGTCAAGGAACACAACACGGGGGTCGGGAGAAGGTATCTGTGGCCGGAGACGGCGAATTCCACGAACCCGAGCTCGCCGGGTTTCTGCCGGAGATGGGAACGGCGAGGTTACGCCGGGCGATTGGAGGCGGTAGAGGTAAAATTGGAGGGTGGTGAAGCAGCACAAGAACACGGCGGAGCTTTTGAGCTAGGTGGTGGAGCGGAGGAGTGTCTGGAGAGTGCTGGCCACGGTGGCGGAGGTGGATGCGGAGGTCGAAGCTCCGGCGGCTTATATAGCCGCGGCTATGGGACGGTAGAGAGCTCGAGGTGGTGTGGATGAGGTTTGCGGAGGCGTGCGCACTCGATTGCGCTCTGGCGGATAAGCTGGCGCGCAGCCGGGGCTCGGGCGCAATGCTCGGCCGGCGATGGCCACGCGGCGGCGGCGGCTGGGCACTGTAGGGGCCGAGAGCGATGGTCAGCGCTCGCGTGCGAGCGCGGAGGGAACAGGGGAACATCGGTGGCAGGTTGGTGGCGCGTGGGGAGCAGCCGCCTGCGCTGCAGCCGCAGCGCCGGCGCCATGGCCGGGCCCCCCCTGGCCTCTGGCTCTACGGGAAGAAGAACAGTGCTAGGGTCTAGGGTTTGACTTTTGGCTGGTTTCTGAATTTTGCAAAAATCTCCCAAAATTTGAACTGTGCGACAAAAACTCAAAACACCAAAGCTGTTCAGAAAAGAGAGGTCTACAACTTTGTCAATATGAACATTTTCAAATTCCAAATAGTTTTTGAACTACATTCAAAAACAGAAAAGGGGACACTTTTCAAATTTGATTCAAATCAAAATTACTTTGGATTTCAAACTGAAACTTGAAAATCTTCCAATATGAAAGTTGTTCCATTTGACAAAACCTATAACTTTGCTAATATACACTTTTTTCTGAAACTCAATAGTTTTTGAATAACTTTTTAAAACCGAAAAGGGGACAAAAACTGGAATTTGAATGAATTTGAAATTACTGCAAACTTTATATAGAAACATGGAAATCTGTAAATACCAAAGTTGTTCCTCTAGGTCAGATTCACAACTTTGCTTTTTGAACCAACTCAAAATTTTGAATTTTGAAAAAGTTATCAAAAAGGGAATAAATCCAGGATTTGGGATTTTAGGGTTTTGCAAAAGGAAACTCAATTCAAATCTGATTTTTGAACTTTGATCAAAGCATCAAACATCAGGGCACTAACCTTGAACAAAATTACATAGAACTAGGCACAGAGGTGAAATTACCATTTTGCCCCTAAAGGAGGAAGTGGGCTAATAAGGGTTTTTGCAATAGGGATACATCACATAAAATGATACATTAAGCAAATGCATACATGAAATCATGATCAAGATGCTTAATGATGATAATGATGATATGTCAAGTTAATTACAGTTAAACACCAGAGGTGTTACATTCTCTGATAGAGGTCTCTATCCTGACATTGCTCAGAGTTCCTTGTGGTACCATTTCAATACCCATCCTTTCAAGATCATGGCACAAGGAAAGATCATAGGGCTTCGTCGTCAGACAGTTGCAGTATGACTTGCGACTGAGGGCATCGGCGACTACATTCGCCTTACCAGGATGGTAATGCACTTCGATATCATAATCCTTGATTAACTCAAGCCATCTTCGCTGCCTCATGTTCAACTCTTCTTGAGTGAAGATATACTTCAGGCTCTTATGATCGGTGTACACATTGCAAGCACTGCCCAACAGATAATGACGCCATATCTTCAAAGCATGCACCACTGCTGCTAATTCAAGGTCATGGGTTGGGTAATTCTCCTCATGTCGCTTAAGCTGCCGTGAGGCATAAGCGATCACTCGACCTTCTTGCATCAATACACAACCCAAACCAGTACCAGATGCATCACAGTATACATCAAAGGGTTTCTCGATATCTGGTTGAGCTAGGACTGGTGATGTAGTTAACAGTTCCTTCAAGGCTTGAAAAGCTTGCTCACAGGCTGGTGACCAAACAAAATCCACGGAATTCTTCAACAACTCTGTGATAGGCTTGGCAACTCTGGAGAAATCTGGGATGAAACGACGATAGTATCCAGCCATTCCCATGAAGCTGCGAACTTCGCGGACAGTGGTAGGTGGCTTCCAATCCAAGATATCTGCCACTTTTCCAGGGTCAACTGACACACCTTCAGCGGACAGGACATGACCAAGGAATTGAATTCGATCTAGCCAGAATTCACATTTACTGAACTTGGCATACAGCTGGTGATCTCTGAGACGAGAGAGAACGACACGAAGATGCTTGGCATGATCTTCAGGAGTTCTTGAATAAACAAGGATGTCGTCAATGAACACGACTACAAATTTATCGAGCTCTGGCATGAACACAGAGTTCATGAGATACATGAAATGAGCGGGTGCATTGGTCAAACCGAAAGACATGACCAAATACTCATATAGGCCGTATCTGGTGGTGAAAGCTGTTTTGGGAATATCTTCGGGACGAATCTTTATTTGGTGATAGCCAGATCTGAGGTCGATCTTGGAAAACACTCTGGCTCCAGATAACTGGTCAAAAAGAAGGTCAATGCGAGGCAAAGGATATTTATTCTTGATGGTGACCTCATTGAGTGGGCGATAGTCAACGCACAGACGAAGACTTTTGTCCTTCTTCTTCACAAAGATAGCAGGGCAACCCCAAGGAGATGAACTTGGGCGAATGAGACCCTTGTCCAATAGCTCTTGCAATTGGATCTTTAGCTCTGCCAATTCTCTGGGAGGCATTCGATAAGCTCTACGGGATATAGGAGCAGTCCCGGGCTTTAGCTCTATAGCAAACTCAACATCACGGTCGGGAGGTAGACCAGGTAGATCTCCTGGGAAGACATCAGGGAACTCACAGACTACGGGGATATCCCTGATTTCCGGAGCATAGGCAGAATTTAACTGGGTGGTTGTTGGCTTTTGAGGCATTGGAAGTTGGAGAAAGAGTTTGGAGGTACTGTTAGGAATATCCACTCTCACAACTCTATTCAAGATGTCTATCATGGCTTTATACTGACACATCCAATTCATGCCTAAGATGACATCTATCTCTTGATCGCGCAGTACTATCATGGTGGTAGGAAAGACATGTTCCCCCAACATTACTGGTATGCTGCGGACCACTTCCTTAGTATTTATCCGTCCTCCAGGCGAAAGTATGCAAAAACTTTCTTTTAACTCCCCCATGGGTAACTCATGCTTGATGACAAAAGTGCGACTGATGAAGGAATGCGATGCACCAGAATCAAACAAGACGATTGCAGGATGATTGGCAACAGGGAACCTACCGAGCATGACGGGCTCTCCTTCTGGGATGTTACTGACGGTGGTGAAGTAGACTTGCCCGTGCTTCCTGACAAGCTTGCCCTTCTGGACGTGCTGCTGCGGTGCACGGTGCTGCTGCTGCTGTGATCCTCCAGGGCCTTTCTGTGCATACTGGGCATTCTTCTTGGGTTTTGGGCACTCGCGAGCCCAGTGACCAACTTGGCCACAGTTGTAGCATGGGAGGTTGTAAGCTGTTTGTGGGGCGGTGACACGAACACCTGGGGCGTTCGGCTGAGTGGCACTTTGCTGGTTGGCATTATGGGTGGTGGCTGCGGTACGAACGACCACTTGCTGATGGGGGTATGGGGCACGGTTTTGATGGTGACTGGGGTGGTAGATGACTCTTGGGCGCTTATGGTTGCTGGAGAAACTGCTAGACCCAGCCTTCTTCTTCTTTTTCTCTTCCTGGTACTGGCGGTTGCTTTCCTCAAAAGCAACAGCACGGTCAACGACATCATGGTAGGATCCATTCAGGTTGTTGGACAGACCTCTACGAATCTTAGGGTGCAGACCCCTGAGGAAACAATCTCTCTTCTTTTCCTCCGTGTTGACATAGTCGGAGGCATACTGGCTGAGGTGATTGAATTGTCCCACGTACTGCATGACGGTGGAATCTTTCTGTTGCAGGGCCAAGAACTGATCCAACTTCATTCTCATCAATCCCGAAGGGATGTGATGTGCTCTGAAAGCGGTGCGGAACTCTTCCCAGGTCAACTCATGACCTTCAGGTTGGGCAGCCAACAGGTTGGCGTACCAGGCACTTGCGGGACCACGGAGCTGCTGAGAAGCGAACCGAGGCTTCTGGATCTCTGTGCATCGGATGAGACCAAACTTCTGCTCCATGGTGCGGAGCCAATCATCAGCTTCGAGGGGTTCATCGGCTCTGGTGAAAACCGGTGGACGGGTTTCAGTGAACTCCACATAGGTGGTCTCTTGGTTGTGGCGACCACGGTGACCAACATTCTGCTGTCCTTGGTTTTGAGCCATAAGGTTGGCGGCGGCGGCCAAGGCTGCAATGGCATCTGCCAGGGTAGCAGGAAACTGGTGGAGGATTTGGAAGGTTGGCACCTCCGGAACTTCCGGCTCCAGTGCGGGTGTTCACAGGCATCTGTTAAGAATTTGGGAACTTAGCATCCAAAGATTGCTTTTGAACGAAACTGACTGATAAGATTCATTGATGCAAGGGTAGATAACTGATACAGAAGTTCGACAGATAACCACAGACTGACAAAGGAAAGGTACAAGACAAGATACAAACTCGGCTAGACAGAAGACCAACTAACGCCCCAAACCTAGACTTAAGGCTTTAGGTAAGCGGATGGTACAGACACAAGGAGTCTAGTCATCATCGATGAAGATCAACTCTTCGTCATCATCATCATCCTCGATGATAAGCTCAGGCTCTTCCTCCTCATCTTCATCTTCAACGTGGACATCTTCAGCAGGTTCCACTTCTACATTCTGGACTGGCTCATGTCCTACTTCAGGTTCCTCCACGACTCCATCTTCTGGATCCTCAGCAACAGGTGGAATCATGGGGTGAAGTTGGTTGTACAGCTGATGTACCTCCTCATGAAGTATATCATGGTACTGCTCAACCCGAGCGGTGTACTGCTGTAGTCCATGGAACTGGGCTCTGGCGACGTCCTCGCGGTCCCAAGCCTCATTGCGCTGTTCGATAGCGCGAACCGTGTTCCGATTGGCCTGCTCCAGAGAAGCTCGTGCCTCATAAAACTCCATGCGGGAAAGATAGAAGTCATGCTCCATGTTCTCCATTTCAGCCTCCAGATTCTTGATTTCCTCCTTCAGCTGCTTGCGGTTGCGGCGGGGCAAGCGACGTCCGTTGGAGGATTCTCCAGTCTCTTCTCCGGTGCGTGGCGCCAGCTGGTGACGCGGCACACCATGCGGTCCAGTCGACTTGCGAGCAGTCCGCTTGAGGATGACCATATCTGGACAAGAGGGTATAGGTGAGAAAGGCTAGCAAGAAAAAGGTAAAGGCATACTAACCCAACCGATTTAGAGAGGAAGTTATTACCTTAAGTGATTATGACATGATGCATGATTCGTTCCTACGGAATCAAGGCAATGCAACTACTAAGGTAACGTACATAGGGCTTAAACAAGTTGTCTTGCTACTAGTTGCCAAAGACAAGATGAGATGAGAAAGACAAGATGAGAGGAGAGAAGCAATTTGGACTCAAAATAGTCAAGTTTAGTTTTTGGACTTAAAAACCTTTTGAAGTTTTCGCAAAAAGATTGCAACGTCGTAGTGAGATGCTCCGATACCACTCTGTGACGTAACGGCTCTAATCCCATGGCCCACTGATCACCGTCAACCACTGACAGTCGATCCGTACAGCCAAGAGGTTAGGACCGGTTCCGCTACTGGGCTACATCAGTGCCCGTTGTCCGCAGGATCATCTCACAATTCAGTTACAATCTCTTGAACATTTTGACAAATAATATCGGAGTAAATAGCGGAAGACTTAAATAACAATAGTTTTACAAACCAGTGTTCAACATAAACTTAAAGTGAAGTTATTACAGACCATAGTTCAAATAGATAGAGTTGACAGGGTAGCAGATGACAACAACTAAAAGATATAGATACATCACCCAGCCTGAGGGTGAATAATCACTCATCGGCCTCATCGGCCTCTTCCTGAACCACAGTCACACAGCAGGGTCCAAGGCATACTGAGGGATCTGCCATACCTGCAACATGGGTAAAAGAACCCTGAGTACAAAGGTACTCAACAAGACTTAACCGACTAAAGAAAAGGGGAGGAGACTCAGGAATGAAGGCTTAGGGTAGTCAAGGTAAGGCTTAAGCAAGATCAAGTATTTTGCAGAAAAGCATTTTTGTAAATCTTATTTTATTTTGAAAGATTCAGTATTCCTCAATTCTTCATCCTTCATGATTCATTTTACATTTAAAACATTCCTAGTTGAGAACCACTCTCCGTTGAGAGTCAATGGAACAAGTCTCCATAACCGAGGAGCAACGTTAATCCGGATAAAGAATACTCAGCTGAGGATCCCTATTCACACTGCATATGTAGCACCCAAGCTTGCATATGCCAACTCGTCTTCCACGATTCCTCCATTATTGGGCCCGGTCCTACGCCACCCGGAAGTACAGTACACCACTCCAATCCGGGACTCTAACCCACGTGGGTACATGCTACTTCCGCCATCTCTCCACTCCCAGTGCGCGGTTGTCGGTCCAATAATGGATTTCTCGGAGCCAGAGCTTTCCGTAGTATGTGAATAGTTGCAAGTCCTGCCCAGCAGGCCCCCATACGGATGGTCCCTAATTTTCCAGCCAGCAACTGTGCCTTGGTTATATCTCACCCAAGCGCAACAGTCCTGTCAGTTTTTCAACCCGTCCCGGTCGGTGTCAACTGTCGAGTCCCGGACTACGACATGACGGCACCGTACGCAAGGACAACCTCTCCTTCCCATTGACTAAGTACGGATCAGATACTTAGCCAATAGTGGGAGTAAAGCCAAAATCCCATAAAGATTCTTAAGTGATCACACTTTTGAAATTGGCATTTTTGCAAATCTATTATATAGCATCACTAAGCATTTTGCAAATAGTTTTTTTTAAAACAAGGCGGGTGGATCCTTTGGTGGAGGTAAATAATGCAGGAGGCAATAGGTCATCACACAACTCCTATAACCTAATGCAGTAATTTAACTCAAAAGCATTTAAGGAAAACATTTTATAAATTCAAGGAAAGGGGTTAAATGCACCGGGGCTTGCCTTGGATGGCAAAAAGAGCGGGGTTGGTGGTGTAGGTGCCGGAGCTCGGGGTCGCCTCGGGGACAGATCCTTCGGTGGCTACCTCGACTTCAGGTCCTTCTTCGTCAACTATACGGATGCAATGATGAATGCTCATGAGAATGATGATATGGACTTATGGTGCAAGACAATACCACTGATTCAAGATTACTCTTAGGCAAGGCATAAACGAAATCTAGGTTGAGCATAAAAGGTAATCATTTCTTCCTTAAGCAATATTGATTAACTAGCCCTTAATATAATTATCCTAAGCACCAACCAAACCTAGCATCACAAACATCATAGACCAAAGGGTAGGGGTCTATGAACATCAATCAATCCAAAGATCACATCATCAACACTTATTACCAACCCTAATCCATCTTTTCTATTTTCTTAATTTATTTAAAAGGTCATTTTATGAAGTTGCTCCAAAAATTACCAAATTAATCACATAAGTTCATTAGAGTACAAGTATATGGCAAAACAAATTTCATAATTTTTTGGAGGTCATTAAGGTGCTCAATTAAATCTAGACATTTAATTAACAAAAGGCACTATTCCTTAATTAAAATAAAGCTCAAAAATCAACTTGCTCCAAAAGACTTCAAAATTTTACCAGAGACTAAACATGGCATAAGAAGCTCACAAAAATTTGTCTCATGATTTTTGGAGTTATAAATCACTCTCCAAAAATACCAAAACCTTCATTTTTCAATTAAAAGGGGAATTTTACATTTTCAAATTTTTGCACAAAACTCAAGTTTCATATTTTTATAAAATACTCCAGAGCATAAAGAGTCTACCACAAAAATTTCAGAATTTTTGGATGCACACAGAAAATCATACAAAAAAGAGAAAACAGAACACTATTCACAACTCTCAGAAAAAGAGAAGAGCACTGTGCTCCCTCTAGGCCGGGCTCGGCGAATCGCGGGGCTCGGGCGAAACGGAGAAGTGAGCCTCGGTCCGAGGCCGGACTCGGGCGAGACGGAGAGCATGCGTCGCCGAGGCTTGGGCTCGGTCGAAGCGGAGGGTCATGCGCTTGCCGAGGCTTGGGCTCGGGCGAAGCGGAGAAACAGGCCTCTGTCCGAGACCTGACTGGGAGGGCTCGGGCGAAACGGAGTTGAAGCAGAGGCCGAAGGCTCGGATGCTTACCACGTGTCGGAGGCAGGGCTCGAGGGTGAGGCTCGACTCGTTCTCGAGGGTGAGGCTCGACTCGAGGGTGAGGCTCGACACGAAGGTGGGGCTCGACACGCTCGGGGAAGAAGATGACCGCGGCGGCGCTCCGGCGGTCCGGCGGTCCTGAGCAACAACAGCGACCGCAAGGGCCGGGTTAGAGTCGCACGGGGTCAAGGAACACAACACGGGGGTCGGGAGAAGGTATCTGTGGCCGGAGACGGCGAATTCCACGAACCCGAGCTCGCCGGGTTTCGGCCGGGGATGGGGACGGCGAGCTTACGCCGGGCAAACGGCGGCGGGGAAGGTGAAATTGAAAGGTGGGAAAGCTTCACGAGCTCAAGGCGGAGCTTCTGAGCTAGGAGGTGGAGCGGAGGAGTGTCTGGAGAGTGCTGGCCACGGTGGCGGAGGTGGATGCGGAGGTCGAAGCTCCGGCGGCTTATATAGCCGCGGCTATGGGACGGTAGAGAGCTCGAGGTGGTGTGGATGAGGTTTGCGGAGGCGTGCGCACTCGATTGCGCTCTGGCGGATAAGCTGGCGCGCAGCCGGGGCTCGGGCGCAATGCTCGGCCGGCGATGGCCACGCGGCGGCGGCGGCTGGGCACTGTAGGGGCCGAGAGCGATGGTCAGCGCTCGCGTGCGAGCGCGGAGGGAACAGGGGAACATCGGTGGCAGGTTGGTGGCGCGTGGGGAGCAGCCGCCTGCGCTGCAGCCGCAGCGCCGGCGCCATGGCCGGGCCCCCCCTGGCCTCTGGCTCTACGGGAAGAAGAACAGTGCTAGGGTCTAGGGTTTGACTTTTGGCTGGTTTCTGAATTTTGCAAAAATCTCCCAAAATTTGAACTGTGCGACAAAAACTCAAAACACCAAAGTTGTTCAGAAAAGAGAGGTCTACAACTTTGTCAATATGAACATTTTCAAATTCCAAATAGTTTTTGAACTACATTCAAAAACAGAAAAGGGGACACTTTTCAAATTTGATTCAAATCAAAATTACTTTGGATTTCAAACTGAAACTTGAAAATCTTCCAATATGAAAGTTGTTCCATTTGACAAAACCTATAACTTTGCTAATATACACTTTTTCTGAAACTCAATAGTTTTTGAATAACTTTTTAAAACCGAAAAGGGGACAAAAACTGGAATTTGAATGAATTTGAAATTACTGCAAACTTTATATAGAAACATGGAAATCTGTAAATACCAAAGTTGTTCCTCTAGGTCAGATTCACAACTTTGCTTTTTGAACCAACTCAAAATTTTGAATTTTGAAAAAGTTATCAAAAAGGGAATAAATCCAGGATTTGGGATTTTAGGGTTTTGCAAAAGGAAACTCAATTCAAATCTGAATTTTGAACTTTGATCAAAGCATCAAACATCAGGGCACTAACTTTGAACAAAATTACATAGAACTAGGCACAGAGGTGAAATTACCATTTTGCCCCTATAGGAGGAAGTGGGCTAATAAGGGTTTTTGCAATAGGGATACATCACATAAAATGATACATTAAGCAAATGCATACATGAAATCATGATCAAGATGATTAATGATGATAATGATGATATGTCAAGTTAATTACAGTTAAACACCAGAGGTGTTACACAAATGTCCCAAAATCAACCCCGAGAAACTGCGACCAAAACCGTGATGCCCACGACCCTTGGAAGAGGGTGGATGATCCCTAGGATCACAGCGAGACACCACAAGAAGATAGCAAACCAAATGTCAAAAGCTCCGGCTCGAACACAACCCCAAAAACCAAGTCCCGAACGTAGATTATCGGCTACGTCGAGAAACTCCTAAATACCTATGCTAACAAGTAGCAAAAATACCTAGAGAGGTTCCTTGGTCAACTCTAGGGTCAAACGTGAAGTCCGGAAACCAAACGAACAAACCGGGAGAGCAAACGCACTAAGCCGGAAGACACAACCAACTCCCGGACTGTCCGCCGGTACGGTCCCGGACTGTCCGCGGAAGTGCCGGACTGTCCGCGGGCGAGTGGCAGACTGTCTGCCGGCAAAACTCGCCAAACAGCAAGGTTGTTGCAACGTCCCTGGACGTTCCCGGAATGTCCGCCAAACACAACGGCGGACTGTCCGCCGGTCAAGTTTCAGCACTGTTCACCGAGACACGCAGCCACTGCTCGGCTGAATCCCGATGCGCGGACTATCCGCGCCCTGAGTGGCGGACTGTCCGCGGTCACTCAGGGAGGGCGATTTTGTTCGCCCTTCACCCAAATCAATCCCAAATCGAATCAACTCACAATCCCGTGTTCCCAAACTTGGAGAGGATGATCACAGAGTAGTTAGGAGACTATCCCCAAGAAATCATCCGCTCAAATCGAGTCAATCACCGAGAAATCAAAAAGGGAAAAGGATGAACCAAAAAGCGCCACGAAAACGAAATCAACTCGATCTACTTGTTCGTAAGGAGATAGATAAATTCCTTCGGTGGAAATGATCTCCTTTCAAATACGAACAAGTTGATTCAAACGGATTTCGCAAAGACGCACTAGAGAGGGAGATCGAGTGACGGGAAAATCGCGGAGAAACGAAGAACGCGAAGAACACGAATCAAAACGCGAATCAACACATCGATCTGCAACCGCGTGGCTACCACACGCTACAACAGTGAGGTTACGGCCTCACTTCTTCAAAATCTCCAGTACATAGAGGTATGGTTCTCTGCGGATCTCAGCTAGCTACAGCAGGGGATTGGGAGAGCAGGAAACCCTAGAAGCAAAGAGCAAATGACTAACTGAGATGAATGGGGAGGTGGGTGTCTCCCCCTATTTATCCTAATTCGAACCTATTCCTAATTCGCACTCTATCCCTAACTACTTATAGAGCGAACCAGCTAAACCCTAAGGTTATTCTGGACCAACTCGGTGGTAGGTGTATCCGACGGCCACGCCCGCACAACTCGTAGCGTTGCCTCGACGCAACCTCCCGATTGCCGCCACGTGCCGCCCTCGCTCTGCACCCCCGGTTTTGTGGCCCAAACTGGGAAACCAGCCTTTTCCAGCCAACCCCTGGTTTTGAGGCCCAAACCGGGAAACCAGCCCACCAAGCATCTGAGTTTTGAGGCCAAACTCAGCAAACCCTCAGCGCCCAGGTTTTGAGGCCCAAACCTGGAAACCGTCCTCAGCCCGAGTTTTGTGGCCAAACTCGGAAACCATCCGCACCCAGGTTTTGAGGCCCGAACCTGGAAACCGTCCACCCGATGGTTTTTCCCTGGCTCTACCACCAAACCGACGTCGTAGATGGGATGCACCTCCCGTGCACCCCGTCCACCGACACGTGTCCCCAATTCCACGACTCAGGCAACACATGACCGCAAGTCTTTGCTCGTCGCTGCCACAGGTTGTCAGCCACCACAGCTGATCCTCGGGCCTCTGGTCCCTCAGTCCAAGCCTCACGTCCGCCCTTTGCCACTCCCGGTCCATCGGCACGGCACGTCTCTACTTGACCTTCACCTCGCCTTTGATCACTGCATCCGTGCTCGACACCTGCACAACACAAGCCAAAGAACATGCGCATCATCCCAGTTGACAATCACTCATCACTCAGAGACTCGGCATACACCCATGTATCCGCATATTCCTTGCCACGGTACAGGATGCAGTCATTAGGACATGCATGTATCTTCTGGATTTCTAAACCCAAAGGACAGACGACTTGTTTTGCTTCGTACGTAGTGGCGGGCAATTCGTTAGGTTTCGGAAGCATCTTTTGTTTTATAATCTTCAATAATTGTCCAAATGCCTTGTCAGATACACCATTTTGTGCCTTCCATTGCAGCAACTCAAGTGTTGTACCCAACTTTTTTTGTCCATCTGCAGCAGACGGGTATAGTAATTTCTTGTGATCCTCTAGCATACAGTCAAACTTAGCCTTCTCCTTTTCACTTTCGCAATCTCTTTGTGCATCACGAATGACATCACCAAGAGCATCATCTTCAGCGAGTGTGTCTTCTGCACTTGCCTCTTCTTCACCTTCCCCCATTGCAGTATCACCAAAGTCACCGTATTGAGCAATAATGTCATCGTCAGGGTCCAATTGTTCTTCTTCACCTTCTTCCATCATAACCCCAGTTTCTCCATGCTTCGTCCAACAACTATAGTTTGGCATGAAACCCGACTTGAACAAGTGTGAGTGAAGACTCCTTGAGCTAGAATATTCCGTTGAATTATTACAAAGGGCACATGGGCAGCACATAAAACCATTCCGCTTGTTTGCCTCGGCCACTCTTAAAAAATAATGCACGCCATCAATGAACTCTTTTGAGCGACGATCGGTATTGTACATCCAGTGACGTGTCATCGTCTGCATTATATGACATATCACATAATTATATCTCTCATTCTTATAAACAAATGAAATTATAAAATGATATATAACATGATTATATCTCTCATTCTTATCAGCAAATTTAATTTTCTAGCTCAAATTTATAAACAAGTTCATTACACCCAAATTTAGTGATTCTTACTGGTGGCATAAAAGTAGTAGCAGTTGAACTTGTCTAATTAATTATTACATCAAGATAACAGTGCCTAATCCACTTGGCCACAACCAAAGCAACTAACAACACCTGCACATTTTTCCCACACCACAGTCCAACAAGATGGACTGCCTGCCACTCCAACCTGATAGGAAGGTAAGGTAGGGGTAGGTGCAGTAGGAATTGAGTTGATTCTTGAGTTGAAAGCCTCTAGAGCTGCAGAAGCTTCCTCAAAAGACTTGTACTTTTTATGCACAGCTCCCTTAACTTTGAGGACATACTGACTGCACTCGGCCCAGCTGGTGTAAATACCTGGCTTGGTGCCCTCGAAAACAACATACCAAGCAGACATCCTGCTGCATTTTGTAAACTAAAGTATTATATATTTCTAATTTCTGTAAACAAATAATTTAACTGATCTCTATTTCTCCAAAATAATAAAATAAACTAATTAAACCGGTCACATTTTGTAAACTAAAGTATTATATATTTCTAATTTCTGTAAACAAATGATTTAACTGATCTCTATTTCTCCAAAAAATTAAAATAAACTAATTAAACCGGTCACATTTTGTAAACTAAAGTATTATATATTTCTAATTTCTATAAACAAATAATTTAACTGATCTCTATTTCTCCAAAATAATAAAATAAACTAATTAAACCGGTCACATTTTGTAAACTAAAGTATTATATATTTCTAATTTCTGTAAACAAATGATTTAACCGATCTCTATTTCTCAAAAAAAAACTAATTAAACCGGTCACATTTTGTAAACTAAAGTATTATATATTTTTATTTTTTGTCAACAAATGATTTAAATGATCTCGGTTTCTCTAAAAGATTAAAATAAACTAATTAAACTATCAAGTCAATGAACTCAAAATAGCTACAAAAATGAAAAACTTAAGTCAGTAACCTTTAAAGGAGTCGATGGCGGTGTAGATGTAATGAAATAAATCAATCGTCGGAGATGTGTTAACAAACAAAAATCACCGGAGAAGAGAGCAAACAAGCAAGCAAGTGACTGAATGAAGAAAAAATGAAGACAGGAGCTCGGGCACGGCTTGAGGTGGAAGAACAGTTCAAATATAGGGAGGGACATTTAGCCCCGGTCCTTATTCCCAGCCGGGGCTAAATGTTGGCATTTAGCCCCGGCTGGGTACACCAACCGGGGCAAAACCTTTTAGTCCCGGTTGGTGTTACCAACCGGGGCTAAAGATGCCAACATTTAGCCCCGGCTGGATACACGAACCGGGGCAAAACCTTTAGTCCCGGTTGGTGTTACCAACCGGGGCTAAAGACCGGCCTTTAGCCCCGGTTGGTAACACCAACCGGGACTAAACGCCCCTCTGACAATTGAGCCATTGGGCTGGGGAACTTTAGCCCCGGTTGGTGTTTCCAACCGGGGCTAAAGACCTTTCTAGTCCCGGGCGCAAATTTTTCTGTGACTAATGCTGATTTTGCAAATCGTCCAAAGGCCTGTTCTCTAGTAGTGATTCCACAGTCGCTGGCCCATGATTTGAACTCAATTGTCGTAAAAGGGGAACCAAGATCAGTGATAATTCTATGTGGCATCCCAAAGCGATGAAAAATGCTCTGCATGAATTGAACTGACTTTGATGCGTTGAATTTGAACAATGGCATGTATTCGATCCATTTGGTAAACTTGTAGATTGTGACGTAGACGTACTCGAACCCGCCTGGAGCACGTTTTAGAGGTCCCACCATGTCGAGTCCCCAACATGAGAAAGGCCATGACGGAGGAATACAAATCAACTCATGGGCCGGGACATGCTGTTGCTTGGCGGAGAATTGGCATGATTGGCAGCATCGGACTAAGTCTTCTGCATCTTTCAAGGCAGAGGGCCAATAGTATCCTGATCTGAAGATTTTTCCGACTAATGTCCTTGAAGCTGCATGATTGCCACAACACCCGGAATGAACCTCATTCAGGATTTCTTTACCTTCTTCTGGTGAAATACGCTTAAGGAGGACTCCTGATGAGGCACCGTGTCGATATAGCTTGTCTCCGACTAGAACGTAGTTTTTGCTACGTCTGGTAACCTGCTCCGCTGCAGTTTTATCGCTTGGCAATTTATGTTCCTTGAAGTAATCGATGAAAACTTTAGTCCAGTCGGGTGCTATAGTTAAAATTTGAGCGGAGGGTGTGGGATCAGTCTCTTCCTTGTCTTGTATTGAAGGCTTGGCTAGCTCGTGTACGAAGGTACCGCTAGGGACTAGAGCCCTGTCAGATCCCAACGTTGCTCGGATATCTGCGGCTGCATTATGATCCCTGGTGATATGAATGAGTTCCAACCCTGAGAAGTTTTTCTCTAGCTTGCGGACTTCAGCGCAATAGGCGTTCATTGTTTCCTTGGTGCAGTCCCAATCTTTGTTGACTTGGCGAATCACCACGGAGGAATCGCCATAGACTAGGAGTCGCTTGATGCCCAATGTGGCTGCTAGCCTTAACCCGTGTAGCAGTGCCTCATATTCTGCTTCATTGTTGGTAGTAGGCCACATTATTTGCAAAACATACTTGTGTTGCTCTCCAGCGGGTGATACAAGTAGGACTCCGGCACCTGCTCCACCGAGTTTTAAGGACCCGTCGAAGTACATCTTCCAATGTTCAGGGATAGCATTGTGTTGAACCTGCTGTAATTCTGTCCATTCAGCGACGAAATCAGCTAGAGCTTGTGACTAGATAGCTTTTCTTGGAGTGAACTTGATATTGAGTGCCCCCAGCTCAACTGCCCATTTGAAAATTCTTCCTGTAGCATCACGGTTGTGGAGGATTTCTCCCAATGGAAAATCCGTGACAACTGTGATTTCGTGGGCTTCGAAATAGTGTCGTAGCTTCCTTGATGATATAAGTAGAGCGTAGAGTAATTTTTGAACTTGCGGGTACCTAGCCTTAGAGTCGGAGAGTGCCTCGCTGATGTAGTACACTGGTCGTTGGGTGTTGTAGATATGCTTCTCATCTTTGCGCTCCACTACAATTGTTGTGCTTACAACATGTGTGGTAGCCGCGATGTATAGCATCATTGGTTCCTTGGGTTCTGGCGGTGTTAGTATAGGAGAATTGGTGAGGTATCCTTTGAGCTGTTCAAAGGCCCTGTCCGCTTCTTCCGTCCACTGGAATTTATCACCGGCTTTGAGTAATTTGAAGAAAGGTAGTCCCTTTTCTCCCAACCGTGAGATAAATCTGTTGAGTGCAGCCATACACCCAGTGAGTTTTTGAACATCCCTGACGGAAGTTGGTGGCTTCATACTGATGATGGCCATTATCTGTTTTTGACTAGCCTCAATGCCTCGATGGCTAACGAGGAATCCGAGTAATTGACCTAAGGGTACTCCGAATACGCACTTCGTGGGGTTCAGCCTCCATTTGTATGAGCGTAACCGGGTAAAGGTTTCCTCTAGGTCTGATATGACGGTAGTCGGATCCTTTGTCTTTATAACCACGTCATCAACGTAAGCTTCCGCGTTGCGGCCGATTTGGTCGCCCAAACAATCTTGGATAGCCCGCTGATAAGTGGCCCCTGCGTTTTTCAACGCAAAGGACATGGTTTTATAACAGTAAGCACCGAAGGGGGTTATAAATGATATCTTGGGTTGATCTTCTTCTTTGAGAGCAATCTGATATTACCCTGAGTAACAATCCAGAAAGGATAGTAGAGCAGAGCCTGCGGTGGCATCAACAATTTGATCTATCCTTGGTAATCCAAAATGATCCTTTGGACAGTGCTTGTTGAGATCTGTGTAGTTGACGCACATGCGCCACTCTGCAGAGTTCTTCTTTTTTACTAGTACTGGGTTAGCTAACCACTCGGGGTGGAGAATTTCTCTGATGAACCAGGTTGCGAGTAGTTTAGCTATCTCCTTCTTGATTGCCTCTTTCTTCTCTGGTGAGAATCGATGTAGCCTTTGCTTAATGGGTCTGGATCCCTCATTTAACTCAAGCTTGTGCTCAGCCAAGTTCCTTGTAACACCTGGCATATTAGCCGATTTTCAAGCAAATATATCTTTGTTTGCTCTTAGGAACTTGGTGAGCGCGAGTTCATATTCTTCAGATAGGTGAGCACTGATAACCGCCGTTTTTGAGGGATCACCGGTTTCTAGATCAATATTCTTTGTAGACACTTCTGTTGGAGGTTGGATAGCACCCGTCTTCTTGGTTGGGATTTCTGAATCTCGAGGCTTGGCGTTATGTACCATCTACGTGAGTTCCTGTCCTTCCAGGGCGAGTTGAGCTTTTTCGGCGATTTGAACAGCTTCTGTGTCACAGTCGAAGGATCGCTACAAGTCGCCCTTGAAAGTTAGAATACCTTTAGGACCCGGCATCTTCAACAGAAGGTATGGGTAGTGTGGTACTGCCATAAATTTGGCGATGGCTGGTCGTCCAAATATGGCGTGGTATGAGGACTCGAAGTCGGCTACCTCGACACTGATGTACTCGGTCTGATAGTTGTTTTGAGTTCCAAAAGTGACGGGTAGTATGATCTTTCCGAGTGGTATAGCCGCCTTTCCGGGTACAATGCCGTAGAAGGGGGCACTTGATGGAGTAAGCTGAGTTACAAGGTTGTAACACCCCGGGTTTTTAAATAAATAAAATTAATTAGAATTTAATAATAAAATGGCCAAAATCCTGGATGGAGGAAAAATCCTAACCAGATGTTTGTTGCATTCATGTCGTTGCATAATTTTTGTTGGGTGAAAAAGAATTTATTAAACCCGTATAGGGTGAATCGGTTTTATTCTATTTAGAAAACAAATAAAATATTTATGAAAATTTTATAAAATCAAAATCAAAGTTTTATTTTCAAAATCTAGGAAAAATATTTTTAAAATATTTCAAAGTGATTTTGATTTCAAAAGAATTTGAAATCTGAATTTAAAAGAGTTTGTAAACCCTGAAAAAGAAAAGGAAAATAAAAAGATTAGGCATGGGCCAAGCCTCTCTCCCTCCTCCCATTGTTTTTTCGTGTCCGGCCTGCCCCTGGCCCGACTTCTTTTTTTTTTCCCGGCGGCCCGCGAACCCTCCTCCTCCTCAGCTCGATCCCGGCCCGCCTCCCATCTCTCCCCCTCTCCTCCCGCCTGGGCCAAGCCCAACTCGGCCGGCCCATCTCCTCCTCCAGCTCCCTGCAACCAGACGCAGCAGCGCCAGCGCCAACCACGCACGTCCTCACCCTCCCCTCTCCTTCTGTGACTGACAGTCGGGGTCCGACCCTTTTTCTCTCCAGCTCGCTGACGGATGGTCCCAACCAGTCGGGCCCTTCCCCAACCTCCGCACCGGCCACGCCCGAAAAACCCGCGCGCCGCCAGACTATCCACACCGCTCGTTGTCACCCCCTAGCCTATATAGGGTCGCTACAACCTCGCCGCCGCCGCTGCAACCTCGTTCGATGCCCTATCTTCCCCCCCAGCTCCACAGAGGCACAGAGGCTTCACCGGCGCCATCGCCGGACACCGAGCAAAGTGGGCCGCGGTTTTCCGCTCGACCTCGCGCTCCCGAGGAGGTTCTGGGAACCGTTCGACCTCGTCTCTGCCACACGACGCTTCTTCGTGCCCCCCCTCGCACCGCGTCGCCGCCCTCGGAGCTCGCCGGAGGAGCATCTCACGACCCTCCGCCGCCGGCTACATCCCCGACCGAGCCGTCCCCGGCGCCGAGAACCCCTCTACTGGAACCGTGGTGAGCTCCCCGATCGATCCCACCTAACCCTGTTGTCTCTACTGTACTCTAGACGCCAGTACGCCACTCCGAGACACGCCGACGAGGCTACCCATGGCGTCGCCGTGCCAGCTCGGGGCGCCGCCGTCCACGGAAGCACAGGCATGGCGCCGCCGTGTTGGCCTTTGGCGCCGCCGTACTACTGCCTAGCCGGCAGCCGCACCCAAAACCCCCCTTCTCACCCTCGGCTGAGTTCGCACGGGCAAGCTCTACACCCCGGTGCCCCGATCCACCGACCGTCCCGCACCGCCGGCGAAGGCTTCTTCGAGTTTGCCAAGCCGTGCGCTACACGCTGATACCCTCTCCTTGCCTCCCGTGCCCGGCATCACCATTCCGGCGGACGGCAGACACCACCCATGTCGGTCCCTTTACCAGCTCCGCCCGAGCGCCGTCGCACATGGCCGCTCGCAGCAGTCCTAGGCTCCAAGCTACCTCGGTTTTGGGCACCGCCGAGGTCAGCCGCATACCTCATGCACCAGCCTTGCATCTATCCCTCCACACGCACACATGCATGTGTGCGCCAATGCTGTGCACGATGGTATGTTTTGGCCGCAATAGTTCCTTGCTAGCTTGATGTCATCGTGACATCACACATGTGTATATACGATAGTTTTCCTTTACAAAAACAATTCTCAAAATACAATAGAAATACACAAAACTATACTCTATCGTACTGCACGTGCACACAAATAGCCAGCCCTCCAGCCCCGCTCGAGCACCGCACCGCCAGCAAAAAGGCTCCATCGGGGTCGACATCCTGTGCGCTTTTCCCCCGTGTCTTCGCCTTGCCGTTCCGCGCGCCATAGCGCCACCCCGACGAACTCCGGTCGTATCTCTCCCATGGGGCTACCGCGCAATGCACAGCGCCGCCGTCCAGGGCGCCGCCCGAGCCACCGGACTCGCCCCGGCGTCCGATCTGAGCGAACGGCTCATATTAGAACCAGCCTCCAATCGGTATGGACCGATTATAAACAATCGCGGACTCAGTCCACCAGTACACTGCGTCCCACGTCCATGACACAGTGTCGTGCACCGAGCCAATCGGGCTAGGCCACGTGGCACCACCTCATCTATCGCGCCGACCAGCCCAGCAGTTTTGCAGTAGAAACCCCCGAGTTACCTTGAATCAAACCCGCGCTCCATCAGCCCTGTTCAATGAGTCTTGAAAACCTTTCAGTTTACCCCTTTACTTTTCACGTAAATGAGGCCCAGTCCACCGCCCTTTTTCTTTTTCAGTTTCATTTATTTAAATTGCGAAAATGAGTTCAATCCATTTACAGAATTGCCACTGAAATTCAAAAGCTCATAACTTGCTCATTTTAACTCCGATTTGACCCGTTCAAGTCGCGTTAGATTCGTCTCGTCGAGCTCTACGCAGTAGATCAATTTACGTTTCATTTTATTAATGTTTGATGTACTGTTATTTATATGCTTTGTTTGGGCCATGTTTGGTGTTTGAATCCAGCGAGTGCGAGCTACGTGGAACCTCTAGATCAAGTCCGTGCCTTTGTTGATTCGACCCAGCCCGAAGGCAAGTGTCCTTGCACATATTGCTCATGTATTTATTTTATTTTGAGTTAGAGTAGTTAGATCCTGTAGATGCATGCAGTCTTAAATTGAATCCCATGTTAAGGTTTACTAGAACTTGTTTATATTTTCCTTATCACCTGGTTTGGGATCATATGGGTAGAAGTCATGCTTAGCCCTGCAGTCATGGTTGGGATGGGATGGTTAATAATTAATTCTGATTAATGATCTATGAAATATTTTGGGTTGGTAACTGTTGTAGCATGGTGAGTAGGCATATCCGGCAGGATGGACCGTGTTGTGGTTTTTATGCCGTGTGACTCGGCAGCTGAATTTGGTTTTTGGTTCTGGGCTTGTGCTAGACATATCCTGCCTGGATCCCTAGGACCCGGTTCTTGGAGCATGTAACCCGGCAAAACAGCGCAAACCATGAGGCCTATATGGCTCTGGGACTGGCTAAGTAATTAGTTTCCTCCAAGTTGAGGGTTTACATGGGGTCCAATTTGTGGCACAAGAGGGGGCTTCTGCAGTGGTGTGTATATCCACTGTTAGCGGTGAAACCTTAGTGAACGTGTAGAACGGACTTGGAGGAGGCTTTGTAAAGGCCTTGTAGTGCGACCCCGCTGTGCACCTTGGCAGTGTTTAGTGTGATGGGGAACGCATGACTCATGGGTAAAGATGTGCGAACTCTGCAGAGTATTAAAACTGATATATCAGCCATGCTCACGGTCACGAGCGGGCTTGGACTTCTTCGAGATTAGTTGGTTTCTGGTTCGGGTCATCTGATGGACTTCAGGTGTGGTTTGCCTGATGGACTTCAGGTGTGGGTACTTGGTGCGACTCCAAGTGCGGTTGCTTGGTGTGACTCCAAGTGTTGGTTGCTCGGTGTGACTCCCAGTGTGGTTTGCTCGGTGCGACTCCGAGTGTGGTTACTGTTACAGATGGAGACTGTGGATATAACCTAGTAAATAGGTGCATAGGATTAATAGGATTTATAGGATGTGTTGCTTTAGGCGCTTGAGACAAACAAAGTCAGCCTACCTTTGTTTTTCGCCTCATAAGCATATATTTCCTACACTTGCGGAGTATATTTCGATGTACTCACCCTTCCTCTTTGAACCCCCTGCTACCCCACCCAGACGTTGGAGTCTATGACGCAGAGCAGGAGAACCCAGAAGACGGCGGATACGACCCCGACAACTTGTACCCAGAAGACGGTGGATTCGACCCCGATGACTTGTACTAGGATGGCGTAGCCCCCGGTCGACCTTCCTGTGGAGTGGAGTCCAGTTTCTGCGAGTCTACATCAAAGTCTACATTAGAGTTAGACTGAGAGTCTGTACTTTTCTTTTGGACCCGAGGGTCATTTTTTGTAATAATGTTCGATATATTAATAAAGCATTGTTTTGATATTTACTTTGATGTCGATATATGTATGAAAATTGATCCTGGCATACATATATTGTGCTCCAATTTTGTTCTTAAAATTGGGGTGTCACAAAGGTCCAGGTTCATCTTGCGTAGGGTGTTTGCAAAGATGACATTGAGTCCTGCTCCTAAGTCTATGAGTACTCTTCCCAATTTGAACCCGATGACCGTAGGATCCAGGACCAGTGGGTAGTGCCCTGCATTGGAAACATTGGTCCATTGGTCTGCTCGAGAGAAATTGATCGGATGCTCAGACCAATCAAGGTATCTGGGGGTAGCCGGTTCGGTAGACATAATTTCCCGTAGGGAGAGCTTCTGCAGGCGCTTACTGTCACTAGTGGTTACTCCCCCGAATATGACATTGATGGTGCCTTTAGGGTGTTGGAAACCGCCTGCGTCTTGCTGAGGGTCTTCGGCTGCTTTCTTCCCCTTGTCTTTTCTGTTTTTGTTGAAGTCAGAGTTCAAACCTCTCTCTTTGAGTTGCCGACAGTGCCTAGCCTGGTGTCCTCCTTTTCGATGGAAAGGGCATGGTCTGTCGAGGAGGTCATCAAAGCTGGGGGGCTTGTTCCCCTTTTTGTGAGGTTCCATGGCTGCAACAGTATTGTCCCATGTTCTCTTGCGGGTGTTTTGCTGAGCAGTCTGGTTTCCTCTTTGATTATTTCCTCGATCACCTTGCGTGTTTCTTTCGGGAAAGCGCTCCTGTGTGCGTTCTTCCGTCGCCATCATGGAGTTTACTACCCGATGAAACTCGTCAGCGGTGGTCGGGTCATGCTTGATGAAATCCTTGTAATTGTACCTTTCGCAAATTCCATTGCCAAAGAGGTCAATTAATTCTCTGACTGTTATGTCGAAGACTGTGGAGCGGATTTCGGAGAAGCGTCTGTAGTACTCCCGCATTGTCTCGTTTTTCTGTTGCTTGCAGGTTCTAAGCTTGGTTCGAGGGTCCGATCGCTCTGGGTCACTCGCAAAGTTCTCTATGAAAATGCGGTGAAGCTATTCCCAGGAGTCAATGGACTCAGGCTTAAGCCTCTCGAACCATGCAAGGGGCATTGTTTCGAGAGCCATGGGGAGAAATAGTGCATTAACAACGTTGCTTCCTCCTGCTAACTCAACTGCTTGAGCATACAGCCTGAGCCACCGCTTGGGTTCTGTCTTCCCGTCGTACTTTGAGTAGTTCCTGGGTTTGAACTTTCGTGGGAACGGGACTGCTCGGAGTCTCTGGGAAAAACAGGGGAAGCGATCGACTGCGTCGGATGCAAGAATGTTGACTCCTCGATATGATGATTCGGCTCCACCTTCAGCTTGATCAGGTACCCGGTTGCCTAGACGACTCCTTCCTGGAGCCCGTCCGAGCCGCTCATGGACGGGTCGCCTTTGGCTGGGATGAGATGAATCTTGTTCATCGGCTAAGGATTCAAGGTTTCGACCTTTGAGCTGTAGCGCGGTAGTCTGAAGCATGATCAATCGTCGTTCTTCATCAGGGGTGCGGTTGTCCTTAGCTCCCATCTCCGTGGCTAAAGCAAAGATGTTTTGGTAGGGTGTCTGATACACTTTGTGACCGGTTACCCTCATGAATTCAGGTTCGAGGTTGCGCGAGCAGTCGGCTCATCGGCTATTGCGATCGTCATGAGACTGAATTTCCTGGTCCCTTTCTTGACGAACTTGGCGCTCGGCTTCCTCTTCCAAATGCCTTCGACTGTTGTATTCTTCTAGCCGCACATGGTAGCGCTCCATAGCCTCCTTTCGATGAGTTGGTCGCCTTCTGCGAGCATCTTTTGCCTGATTCCTTCTTAATCTTTCTGCCTTCATAGTCTCGGTTTCTCTGGGTCCTTCTGGGTCGTTATCAGATATCGTACTCAGGGTTTCATCATCTCGGAGGACATCTGGAGGAGTTGGAGGTCATAGAGATGACTGATGTCCTGCCATGAAGACTTCACGAGTGTAGCCCTGGTTTGTTGATCCCGGTGTCACCGACTCCAAGGTAGAGGCACTGGAGTTTAGCTCTGTTGAGGTATCATGTTCCTCAAAGGGGAGCTGATGTCCATGTTGGTATGGGAGAATCTGGTCGATTGTGCCAACCAACCTAGCCGGGGCTGGTTGTATTGGCCAATGGACAATGTTACCTTCTTCGGTTGACCTGAAAACGAGTCCCTGCTGAGCTCCTGTCAGCGGGATCTGTTGAAGCTTTTTGAATTTTGATCCAATCAACTCTTGGAAGTTCTCAGCCAAATTGCGCAGTCCAAAGGGGATATGAGGCGTGGAATCCGAGTCCTTCCTGGATCGAGAGTTCGTATCTGAGTAGGAGTCGGATGACTCTGCCTAGTTCCCAGATTCTTGCGATTCCTGGATTGTAAGGTTTGCTAGGTCTCGGGCGAGATGATCTATTTTTGACATGGCTTGCGCTTCTGAGTCTGTTTGAAGTTGACGATGCAACTTGCCTTGATCATCCGCGATGCATGTCCATGAGACAAAAACAAAAATTGATCACGCCGAGAACATGTTGAAGTGGTTCGTCGAGCTCTTGATTATCGAATCGCCGAGAGCCCCTACCTGGCGCGCCAGCTGTCGGTGTTTGTTAACCGGCAACTCGTCTTGAGGGATCTCAGATGATTTGTTCGGTGGGGATCGGCGTTCGTAGAACTCGGCGAGTACGCAAGGACAACGATTTATACTGGTTCAGGCCGCTTAATAGCGTAATACCTTACGTCCAGTGTGGCGTGTGCCTTGTGTTATGATTCAAGATTCAATGATAGGGGTCGGCGCCCGCTTCCCCTTATATATCCAGGTGAAGCACAGCGTATACCGAGTCCTAGTCGATTACGACAAAGGAGTCCTATTCTAATTACAAGACTTCCTTTAAGAACTCGACTAAGTTACAATGAGAGTCCTAATCCATGTACACTTTGTATCAAGTCTTTGGATCTCCCGTGTCGCCCAGGGTTAGTTGGAGTAATCATCTTCCGATGATATCTCTGTCATCCTGGTCCGTCACTATCTCAAACACTTGTTTGAGTAGGAAATCCTTGAGACAATCATACCAAGCTCTAGGGGCTTGCTTGAGCCCATAGAGCGCTTTGTCGAGCTTGTAGACATGGTCTGAATGCTTGGGATCTTCAAAACCCACTGGTTGCTCTACATAAACCACTTCGGATAATGGGCCATTGACGAATGCACTCTTCACATCCATTTGATATAACTTGAAGTCATGATGAACGACAAAAGCTAGTAACATCTATATTGATTCTAGCCTTGCCACGGGTGCATAAGTCTCCCCAAAATCCAAACCTTGAACTTGTGTAAACCCTTGAGCCACCAACCGTGCCTTGTTTCTTGTGACCACGCCATGCTCATCTTCCTTGTTGCGAAAGACCCATTTTGTTCCAATCACATTTTGTTTGGGTCTTTCCACTAGGGACCAGACTTCATTCCTAGTGAAGTTGTTTAGCTCCTCTTGCATTGCCATTATCCAATCTTCATCTTCAAGTGCTTATTCTCCTCTTTTAGGCTCAATCGAGGAGACAAAAGAGTAGTGCTCACAAAAGGTTGCCAATCTTGATCTTGTGGTTACTCCTCTTTGAATGCTTCGAAGAATGTTGTCAACGGGATGATCCCATTGTATGATGTGATGTACTCTTGGATGAGGCACTTGACTTATTCTTTCTATTGGACCATCATCTTCACTATCATTATCATTGTTGACTTGTGCATCTTGATGGTTGTCTTGGTGATTTTCTTCTACTTGGATTCACCCTTGATTTGCTTGTATACTTGAACCATGATCTCTACTTGAGGTTGGAGCATCATCATGAGCATTGGTTGACCCATAATGCATACTTGGATCATGATTGATTTGCATGAGTGCATCATATTCTTCAACTTCCATAGGTCTCACTTCACCAGTTGCAAGCTTCTTTATCACTTGTTGAGAAGGTTCTTCTTGACCTACAATTTCAGCATTGACTTGCTCCTTTTGGGAGCCGTCGCTTTCATCAAAAGTCACGTCTAACGCTATTTCAATTTGACTTGAGGTCTTATTGAAAACGTGGTATCCATGTTCGTTAGTACCCTAACGAAGAAGGAAACCTTCATCAACCTTTGGTGCAAACTTAGAGCTTTTGGATTTCTTATTAAGTATGAAACACTTGCATCCAAAAACTCTAAAGTAATCCACCTTAGGCTTTTTACCGGTGAGAAGCTCGTAGGTGGTCATCTTCCTTATCTTGTGGAGATACAGGTGGTTGATAGCATGGCATGCTGTGTTGACCGCCTCCCCCCAATAATCTTTCTCCGGAGTCTTGTATTCATCCAACATTGCTCTTGCGGCTTCAATGAGAGTTCGGTTCTTCCTCTCCACAATGTCATTTTGTTATGGAGTGTATGGAACCGAAAACTCATGTTTGATGCCTTCATCATCTAGGAACTCTTCAATGTTGGTGTTACAGAACTTCGCCCCATTGTCGCTTCTCACACCAAACTCATTTTGCACCCTTCTTGCAAACTTCTTGAAGACCCCTTGGGTTTCACCTTTATCTCTCAAAAAGAACACCACGTGAAGCGAGAATAGTCATCAACAATTGCAAAACCATATTTGTTACCTCCAATGCTTATATAAGCATTGGGTCCGAATAAGTCCATGTGAAGTAACTCAAGGATTCTTGTAGTTGTCACGACATTTTTGGCGGGATGTTTTGCTCCAGCTTGCTTCCCGGCTTGACATGCACTACATATTCTATCTTTCTCAAAAGAAACATTCATTAGTCCAAGAATGTGTTCACCGCTTTGAAGGTCGGCCAAGTTCCTCATCCCAACATGAGCTAGTCGGCGATGCCATAACCAACCCATGCTAGATTTTGCCACTAAACAAGTCTCGGACCCCACTCTATTAGATGAAAAATCAACTAGGTAGAGCTTGTCCTTTAATTGACCCATAAAAGCAATAGAGCAATCCGCCCTTCTAGAGACTTCCACACTCATATCCGTAAAGAGACAATTGTAACCAATTTCACAAAGTTGTGAGACCGATAACAAATTGTACACCAACGAATTCACAAGTAATACATTTGAAATCGAATGATCATTTGAGATAGCAATTTTACCCAAACCAAGGATTTCTCCTTTGCTATTATTACCAAAGACAATCCTTTCTGATGATGTTTGATTTGGTTGAAAGGAGGTGAACATCTTCTTTTCTCTGGTCATATGATTTGTGCATCCACTATCAAGTACCCAACTTGATCCACCGGAGGAGTATTCCTACAAAACACATTGAAGCTTTTGTTTTAGGTCCCGATATGGAACCTAGGGGGTTATACACATTAGATTTGGGCACCCAAACACTTCTAAAGATTTTTCTCTTCTTGGGAGCACCCAAATACTTCACCATAATCTTTCCATCCTTGTCCTAACAACACATATAATCACTAATGTGATTGCGTGAGATAGACACTTGTTGCTTAGGGACCTCAACTTGCTTCTTCTTGTTGTCAGTTGTGCTTGTGGGAGTAGCTACATTGTTCACTTTGTTGATAAGATCAACAAGTGGCACACCCTTGTTGAACTTCACACAAGCCACCCCATTGACCATGTTCCTTCCATTGGCTTTTCCATCATACCTATTGTAGCCAATGCCACCTTTGATCATGGGGTGTCTTGATGCCTTGTACACCGTGGTTTGTTGCTTCTCCTTGCACTTGCAACCAACCTTCACTATTGTGTTCAACCTTTGAATCTCCTTGTCTTTCTTCACTAGCTCATCAAGGTTAGTCGCACAAGCATTTATATCAACATTAAAGCATCTTTCACAACCTTTGCTAGTTGATCCTTTAGTTTCATTAGAAATGGTAGAGGTGCTTTTCCAAAGAGCTTCATAGCTTAATTCAAGAGTTTGATATTTATCTTTTAAGCTTGTAAGGCTTTCTTGAATCAAACTATTTTCATTTTTTAGACTAGCCAAAGAGTCATTTAAGTGAAGAGTGTTCCTTGGTTAAGTGCTCATGAGAATCCTTAACCATGGACAACTCTACATTTAACTTCTCAACCTTTTCCTTTTCCTTGGTGAGACATGCCTCAAGTTCTTGGTTCTTCTCCCTTTCCTCTAGGAGCAATTCCCCTTGCGACTCAATGCATGACTCATGCCTATCTATTTTGTACATTAGCTTCAAATATATACTTGCTACTCGCTTCTACTACGCAATATATATGTGATGTGATGCTTGGTGGATGTTGCTTGTGGGTGGCTAAGGCACGTGGTGCCGTGATAATGGGATGATGACTTGGGGAGATCTTGGCGTGTGTCTTGGGTGCGTGTGGTGAGGGTTGAGTCGACTGGACAGGATCTACGATGAGTCCGGTGACGAGTCTTGCCGAGGGGATGTGACCTGGGCATCCCCTAGGGAGAGTACCTGTGGTGGGTACATTGTGATCTTGAGAGGAGATCCTGGGGAGGAGTGTCTTCGTGGGACGAATCCCCGGGATAGAGGTGTTGTGTCAGCACGGGGGCAATGGAAGCCCCGAGGAGGAGATGTCCTGTCTAGTCCTTAGGGCCCGATTGTGCTGGGCTGATCAGACCATAGTACCTTCGTGCGCACCACTTGTTCTTGTATGGGCATAGAACCGTTCCTACCCCCTGGGCGAAATGATGCCATTACTGCTAGGCTGGAAGGTGATAAGTGTAGGGAGGTAAGGACTGGAGACCCACACCCTCCTAAGACAACATGGTGTTTTATTTGGTACGCCAGGATCCACGTCTCACAGTCTCAGTGTTACGGTGGATTTCCACCGGGGTGCCACAGGGCTGAGAGGTAGGATGGCATCGTTGCGGATTAGGGGGAAGTTCGGAATCAGCTTAGACGAGCCGGATCGTCGATGATAGCTAACCTGTGGTTCCAGGCGTACACGCTCTGCAGAGTTGATCGATCTATACGTATAGTCGTGTCCACGGTCATGGACAACACTATGGTGCTTAGTTTCCCTCGGAGTTAGTGACATGTGTCATTTCTTCTTCTCCCCCTGGGTTGATAGATCCGGCGCTGGCTGTTGAGGCAAGGTACGAGTGGGAGTCGTCCTTGCCGCCTATAAAGTGCGATTGTGGTGAGATGTGTGGATGTGTGTGGATGGGATGGATGGATGGATGGCCGTATGGCCGGATGTTTGGTCGATGACCGAATGGAAGGCCATGTGGCCGGGTATATGGAATAAAACTTGATGATTATATATTATAAAATATTGATTACCTACATAGGAAAACTACAGCCATAAATAGATTCCTTTTTGCTCTACCCTTGCATTCCACATACCACATAGCAAATGCAAGCATAGGATGGGAAAGTGTGGCCAGTACAAACCGTACTGAAAATTAACGACAAGTTGGGCGACTTCTACCACGACGATGGTGGAAGCTAGATGGATTAGGAAGTCTCATTTCTATACGCAAGTTTGGATGAGAAGACGAAGACGGAGTCTTCGCCCGCTGCTACAACAACCTTGATGATGCCTTTGAAGGAGGAGCCTTCACTCGCCGACGCTCTACACCGACCCCAGCGTCGATAGGTGTGCGTTACCGATATAGTTTGTACTAGGTGGTGTTTCCATGTGATGTTATGACTAGTAATCTGTACTTCCGCGTTGTATGAACTATGGTAACAACTGAATAATGATAATGTGATGGTTTGAGACTTTTTGGACTATCACATTATGATGTATCTGCGGATTTCCCTTCGAGGAAATCGTGGGTCATTTCTGTTGGTATCAAAGCCATACTTGCCTGTAGGACGAGACTTTAGGACAAAACACTAGAATAGAAGCCAAAATTCTTGCTTGTTGGTAGAACCATAAGTGCTAACACTTGTTCCCCCTCCGCCCTAAGTTCTAATGCTAACTAGCCTACACCCTTTTGAAAAGTTGACATATAGGAAATAACCCTCCCCTTATACTGCCTACGCCAGATCGGTAGTCGTGTGAGACTTGAAGGCTTTGGAGTCGCCTTAAGTCAACACTATGCATATAGGAGTTGTAATGCTATCTGATTGTGTGGTTCTTTGTCGTTATGCTTGTGTTGTTGTTATGCTTCTTAATTGTCAGAGTGTAAGATATAGAAGATGTTTTTGCGTGAGACTCCAAGTGTCGGTTAACCCTTACAGGCTAAACCCAAGCCGCCCTATGACTAAGCAAGAGACCCCAACTAACTGAGTGGGAAAGATAAAGCCAATGCATCATGTCTTCGGGACCATTTCAAAAATGTTTTCGGCTTTCCAACGAAACAAGTTTTCAAAACTTCCCTCCCTTCTTTTGGTTAAAAAATGTCTCTTCCTTCGCATGAAATTCTATTTCAAAGGAAAACAATTTCAAAAGTTTCCAAAAAGGTTTTCCCCTTTTCAAAGAAAAACAGATTTAGTTCCCTTTCTAAAATGTTTTCCTTTCAAATGTTATTTACAAAGCAGTGTGAAAAACCGTTTTCTTTTCAAACGTGTTTCAAAACTCGTTTTCAGGAAACCAAGTTTTGTTTTCACCCAACAAAATGTTTTCAAACCAAAGTTCCTTGACTCGATTCTGTTTTAAGTTGTTTTGATTTCAAACCGAGGGCCGAGTTCCACTTTCCAAAATCAATCCTACTTTCAAAAAATGCTTCGCAACTGTTTTATCAAGCAAAATCTTTGCGAAAAGGATGTCATTGCAATCGTTTTAAAAAGTATTTGTCAAAACCAAAAAGAGTTTTTCTAAAGTTTATTTTAAAAGTTGTATTGAAAATGGTTTTTGAAAGCAAGGTTGATTGCAAAATCTTTGTTTTTCAAAATACACGGTTTAAAATATGTTTCAAAACTAGTTTTGTTTGTCTCAAAGTAAAAGGGAGCAACACCCCGTTTCAAAAACCTTGGTGTTTTCAAACCGCTTGTTTCAAAATCCTTTAAAAATAAATGAGTGTGTTTTGTCTTCGAAAACAAAAGGACTTTCAAAAGACTTTGATTGCAAAACCTGTATCGATTTCAAACATTTCAAAACCCGACTTGGAGTTAAAAAGTTTTGCCAAATGTTTCTTTGAAAGGATTTCAAAACTGCGTGTTCTTGCTATTTCAAAAATCTTTTAACCAAAAGTTTGTTTGTGAAAAGTTTTACAAATGGTTTGATTTCCAAATGCTCTCTTTTCAAAAGGCTCAATCGCTCTTGAAAATCGTTTCAAAAAGAGTTTGGAAAACAAAAATACCTCTTTAAAAGCTTTGGTTTTGTAAACTAAAAATTTATTTTGAACCTTTTAAAAAGCTCTTTGTAAAGCTTGTTTCAGTTTCAAAAATTTTGAGTTTCAAAACCAAAATGGGTTCTGACCTATTTTCAAAATGTCCTTCTTTTAATTTCAAAAATTCAAAGGTCGTTACCCTCTCCTCTTTGCGAAAATTGTAAAACAAAGGACTTAAAACTGTTTCCACAAAGAAAACTTTCAAAATGGTTTTCAAAGGTTTTTTCCTTCCCTCCCCCTCCAGCTGAGGATATCGAGTTGTTATCGGTAACTGTTGGTAGCGTGTTGTGATCATGACCCACGGTGCCGCTACGAAACTTGGGGCCCCATGTGTGATGCATCCACATGGCTTGCTGCCTGACCTACGCTGGTATCGCGGTACGTGACTGTGACCACTCCGAGAGATACCTGCGTACCACCGAGATCCTAAGCTTACCTATCAAACCACATTTCAAAAGTGTCCATTTGAAAAAAGTGGTTTTTACATAAAAACAAAGGTGATTTTGACTTTCGAAAATTCTTCTTCAAAAGTCCTATTTTGATTTAAGCAAAACTTTTTAAACCCTAAAGTTTTGTTTTGTTAAAACTTCTGAAAGAAAAGAGGTTTTTATTTAAAGCAAAAGTTGTGTTGGTTTCAAAAATCCTCCTTCCAACGCCCTATTTTGATTTAGCAATGTTTTAAAGCCAGAGTCTTGTTTTACTAAAACCTTGTAAAGAAAAAGTTTGTGAAAAGTTTTTGAAGAGATCTCTTTCAAATAAAACTCTTTTGCCTTCAAAACCTGTGACCCTTTTTAAATGTTTTAAAAAAAACTTGCCCTTATTTCAAAATGTTGTTTGAAAAGAAGCTTTCAAAACTCTCGTTTGTACTTCTTTTGAAAAGTTTGAGAAAATGTCTCTTCTTTGAAACAATCGTTTCAAAAGAAAGAGTTTATGAAAATCAATTTTCAAAGGCTTTTTCAAAATGTCTTGAGAAAAGATAGTGGGTTTTGGTTTCAAAATTCAAAACCTCTTCAAAATGGATTTCGTTTTGTTCGCAAATCCTTGCTTAAAGAAAAAGAGTTTTCCCAAAATGGTACCTGATTTGTTTTACAAAATGCGATGCGTGAAAAAAAAATGATTTCAAAATTGCGTTTGAAACTTGTTTTCCAAAACTGTGGTTTACAAAATGCTTTCAAAATGGTGTTGAAATAGTTTCTCAAAACTGAGGTTTGCAAAAATAAAATGCTTTCCAAAGGTTTTTGAACTTGGTTTGCGAAAAGCTTCAAAATTTCCCCTACCCATGTTTTGAACCATAGCTTTTCCTCAAAGGACCTTGTTTTAGCAAAATCCTTTTATGCGTTTAAGAAAACAATCTCTCCCTTTTCAAACATTCTATTGTGAACTGTTTCGTAAAAAGGTATTTGCTAAACACCCTATTTCAAAAGCTTTTTGCAAAATGTTTTTGCGTAAAAAGGTCTTTACCTAAAAACCCTTCTCAAAAGATCCCTTTTCAAAATGCATTAGTGCATATAGGTTACCCAACGAAAACCATCAACCCTAGGTCAAGCCTCCCAGTTCAACCTTCTTGTGACAGAGACCCCTAAATCTCGGGGACGAGATTCCTGTAAGGCGGGTGGTCTGTAACATCCCGAGTTTTTCACCAACCAAAAATACGAACTTTTTAAAACTTTTTCCTGCAATGAGTGGAACATGTAGCCGCTAGGTCAAACGATAGTCAACATAGTGTTGTGTGCTTCCAAAACGTTGCACTCATATAGAATTGCTTGTAGAGGTGTGCCTGAGCTCTCGAGTCCGTTTGGGGTTTGAGTCGTGTCAGAGTCAGTGTACAAATCCATAGCGATCTCTCCTCCTTTTTGGAACTTTTCCCGATCTCTCTTTATCCCACCCTAAAAGATCTAAGGGTCATATTAATTCATGACTCGGGGAAAATTCTTTCCCTTTTTCTCCCCTCTTTTCCAATTTCGAATCAACTCCAATTCCTTTCAAACCCCTATTCGCAATCCACTCCAAATCTCCTGTTCAACCATTCCCAAATTATCCTTGGGATTCACCCTCCAATGTTTATCGGAGCCCTTTCGAACCACTTATCTGATTCCACCCAACTTCCTTAAATTTCCCTCGATCTCCTTTGTTCCAACTCTGAACCCTCCCAGTCATAATGTTTCTTAGAAGAGAAAAATCCTTTTCTCCTTTTCCATCAAATCCTATTTGAATGCTCCGTTCAAATTCCTCTCCGAAATACCTCCCAAATTCCTAGAACCTCCTCAATGTTCCTTGACAAAAATGGGAAAACGTTCATGTTGCTCTTGGGCCCAAGCACCCAGCCAGCCCAACTCCTTCTCTCCCCTTCCCTCTCCAGGCCCTGCCGGCCTCCCAGCACAAATCGGCCCACCTCCTCTCTTCCCTGTGGCCGGCCCAGCCGAAACCCCCCCTCCGGCCCACGCCCCTTCCTTGGCCACTTCCCGCTGCACGGCCCAAGAGGCCCAGGCCGGGCGCCCCCTCCCCCAAACCCTACCGCGCGCCCTGCCCCTAGGCAGTCGCCGCCGCCACCAGGAGGGCCGTGCCCACGCCGCTCTCTCCCCTCCGCGATGCTTGCCGCGTGGCCGAGTCGGGTACGGAAGCCGAGGATCGTCGTCCACGCCACTCGAACCCTAATCAGGCGCCGGATAAGTACACAAGCTGCAGTCGCTGCTCCTCTTCCTCACCCCGCGGCCGCCACTCCTCTTCTCCTCTCTCCCAACCAACCTCCCTGCTCCACCCAGCAGTGCTGCGCCACGACTCCGGCCGCTCGCCTCCGCTCGGCAGCTCCTCGCCAGGCCACGCCGCGCTGTGCCTAGCACCGGCCACGCCGCGCCACGCCGTGGCCGTGGCCGCAGCCGCGTGCGTTGGCCGTGCCGTGCTCGCTGCACCGCGCCGGTGCCCTGGCCACTGTCGGTCGGCCACACGACGCCCACAGCCGAACCCCAGCCGTGCTACTAGCCACACCGGACAGGGAGTTGGTCAGCCGCGGCCGCACCAAGGCCGCCCTCCTCGAAGCAGTGCGCTGCAACGTCGTCGTCCCGGTTGGCTCTGGCCTGGACACGCCCAAGCACTGCTCCACGCCAACCGCGACGACAACTCCTCCACGCTGTTCGCGCCTCCATGGCAACCGCTCGCGACACCGACGACCACCTCTCCTGCCTCGGCGAGCTGCTTCGAGTTTCCGAGCTCCCTCTGTGTGCCCCGGCGTCACGTTCCCACGCCGAGCCGACGCCGTGCTGACCGCCTGCAACCGACGGCCGCCGGTGGCCACGACCGCACCCTGCGGTTCGGTCGGCCACGCCCTGCACTACTCCCTGACCCGACCACCTGTCCCTTCTGATGCTGCTGGTGAGCGCCAACGCCCAAAGTCCTCGCTTTTCTTCTCCTTGTCATCGACCGTGGACTGAAACCGGCCTTCGTGCCGTTGTATACACCACTGTAGGAAATCCGTCAGGCTTGCGACGCCTCTGCCGGAGCTCCGTTACCCTCCGACCACCTCCCGGACGCTTGCTGCTACGTTCGGCCGACGGCTGCTAGCTTCCAGCTAGCCGCAGCTCCGCTCGGCCAGCAGCAGCCAGCCACGCCTAGCCCACAGCTAGCTGCAGCCAGCCGCAGCAAGCCATGGTGAATATTTTAATATTTTTTGATGCAATGATAGTTTAACAAAATGAATGCATTTTATTTTTATTTTTATGCCACCATGGTGAATATTTCATGTGGGTTTTTACACACCAAAAAATTATTCACATGGGGCTTTAGGTTTTATGATGCAGTGCAATAAGTAAAATATTTTAATTTTCTCTTCTTTTTGTTATGCAATGCTAATGCAGAAAAGTAAATATGCCATGGAGAAATAATGATGGAATGTAAATATGCAAAAACGGAAACTAATGTAGAAAAGATAAATATAGATAACTATCAATTTTACCATTCGTTGAGGGTTCAATATTTTAAGTCCTCTGAACAGGGCTTCTCACCATGTTCATTCCTGAGGTGCATCATTTGATCCCAATATGTAGACCTTGATCACTACACCTCTTGATATGGTATCACCCATGTTCTTCGTTCGCCCAGCAATTTGAGGTGAAACATTAATTGTGGAAGCTGGTAGCATCTTGCTTAGTGTGCATGTTCTTGTAGATAGAGGACCTTTACTTTGTAGAATCTGGGAGTTGACAAACTCCTCCATGTTTAGCTCAAAGTGTGTCCTGCTTATAAAGACAAGGTAGAGATCAAGTGCATGGGTGTTGACACTTACTACCGTCGCTACCAAGAGTAGAGATAAGCCCTAACCTTGGTAACGACACTAGAAAGGCTTAGATATGTTATCAGAACACAAGAGATAAATCTGCAAGCGCACAGATTAGATACTCGTACTTCATTGGATGTAGACCCAGTTTTAATATCGAACCCAAAGGAACAGTGTGATTGTCTTAAGTCTATTGCTTAAACCCTGAGCACTAGCAAAGGTGAGAACACCAAAGATAAAGGGATAACTAGGGTTTCCAGCTCTAATCTCAGGAAGCTATGCGATTACTATTCAACTGTGGATTACGTTGGGAGACCACATCCAGAGTATGGTTGTTCCCAAGTAATATACTTCTTCTCGGGCTATAGATGGGAGGTGGACTATAGAAGATTCAACAAGGCTATAAGAGTCGCCCTTGCGAGCTACCACACGTTCCGAAATATAGGGTACACTATGCCAGTAATTGAGTCTAAGCACCACGCTTACACGACGATGACTCCTCTAATCCTAGAGCGACTGGAATTAGAGTACTCTAATTAGTGTTGCAAGCTAGAAGAATATCCTGATCCACGCTCTTCACGAACTTGAATCCGCAGGTACAAGCTGAAGAAGTAGATCCGACAGGCCGGAGCTCATTCTAATCCTCCTCTAATACCTCTCTCTCTCTCTCTCTTCTAATTCTAGAGAAGACTAGATCTAATCCCTAATTAGAGGGGTACTAGGCTTCTAATTGCTAGCTAGGCTCTCATCCTCTCTTGAAGAATATGAACTAGGGTTTCTGTATTGGATCTGTTGCTTTGCCTCGGGGGGTCAGGGGTTTCTTATGTAGCCCTGTGGGATGAACCATGACCCTCCAATCAAACCGATCTTGAACAATGGTTGAGATGCGTTGAGGAGGTCGATTAGGGCACGCTCCATGAAGATGGGCCGAGGGGAGCCCTGGCCCAGGCCGGCCGCCCTGGGGGTGGGGCCAACCGGCCCCACCTGGCAACCACCAGGCGCCGCCTTCGTCGAGTTGTCTTCTGGAAGCCTCCTTGTTGCCCTAGCGTGGTTTTTAATCTTGTTGCGCAATCCATCATGTTGGAGAAGGATTCTATCTCTTTCCATCTGCTGGAAAACACCCTGGAGAACAGTAATTCACCATAGCTGTTGAATTTGTCAGTTTAGCCCTTGAATTATGTTGCTTGGTGATCACTTCAAGTTGTAACCAGTGAGGACTCTCTCGTCGGGACTCCAAATGTAGCAAACCATATGTCCATTTCGATCGTCTCGATGAGCTCTTCGCAATGGTGTAGTCTGGTTCATCACTTGAGATACTTTTATGTAGTGAAATGTTGATATTCCTGCAAAACAAGTGAGAATGACACAACTCGTGGAACTCATTAGAATCAAACCCTTTTTTATGTTGATGGTCACTTTTATTCCCTTGTTGGTGACTTATTGATGGTATAAGATATGAGTTAGTGACCGTCAACAATGGGCTCCGTTGGTGGAAAAACACTAAAAGAACCAAAAGTTTTGTTCATTCCTCTCTAACCTTAGGCACATTAAACTAGATAAACTTGTTGTTTATGTGCTCAATTCAATCTTAATATGAGTGATAGGATCAAAGATGAGCATGAAAGTAGCATCTTAAAATATTTAACAGATCAGTTTACTTAACCCAAGGAAGAATAATTTATGCATAATGTGTCGATCTTTTCATGATTGTGATATATCATCTTTCAAAGGTTGGATGCACAACATTTTAGCTCATTTGGTTAAGATAGTGGGATTCAAGAGAGTAAAGCTAGAAACAAATAGTAAAGAACTGAACATGTCAGATTGATTAGGTTCGACTAAGTGATGTTATATCTCAAACATGTTTGCTCTTCAATTATGCATATACCAAGATCAAGAGAATGCTTTTTAAATAGTGATTACTCACTATTGACGTTCGTTAGTGCAAATAGAATATGAAAAGATTCTGCAAGCGCACAGAACACCATCGTAGCATTTTACTGGAAGTATTCCAGGATCGTTATTTATATTTTACCACTAGGAAGCTAGGGTCAAGAATCTGATAATTCACTATCATGCATCTACTAACTCAGAGTACTAATTAGACTAAAGCAGGAGTAATGGATATATGATATGATAATGAATGAAAGCACAATAATGAGAGTTTAATGATAATTATATAGATAACTATAGTGGGAGGACAACGGGAGAGATCAAGGTTCCTATGCACTTCTCTATTACTTGGGTTCTAAGGTAACAAGGGTGAAAAGATATAGCAGTCATATAATAACACTTCGGGACATCAGAACACCAACCACAGAAAGGGATGAGAAGGGAGTTTGGGAAGTTCTGACTATGGTCCTACGAACATCAACCTGAACGTGGTGGAACACATCGGCCATCAGGGCTGTCACCACCTGGGGCTACCACAACTGTCCGTGGTGTTGAGCGCAACCTCAGGTAACCTATAAACTAAACACCATGTCTAATCTATCGATTACTACTCTATTTATGGCCTATAACTAGAGCACTCGATACGAGCGGAGATCCTATGCTAAAACATAACAACTATACTAATAATAATATAAAAGGCATAAAGTAAATAGAGAAGATAAATATATTAAAGCATAAGTCTTAAAAAGAAAAGATACAAAGACATACCAAAACTCTGAAGACTCCTCCGGAACCAGAGCGCAGCTCCGCTCTCCCTAAATCCCAGCTATAGCTAATTTATTGCATCGGAAAGTCTAGCCCTAATTCTCTAGAGAAGAGAGGTCATCCTTTGAGGGAGCCCTCTACAACTCCATGATGGTGTGTTGCCTCAGGGCGGTCTGGGATTTATTATATAGAGGCTCCTGGCCTCCCCTCCACCTTGAGCAAGCAATGTGGTACTAAATCCTTCGCCGTATGCACATGGGCCTTAATGGGCCATAATGCATCGAAGAGGTCGGTTGGAAGCCGTCACGCAAAGGAGGAGAGCCTTCCAGGTAGGCCCAGGCCGGCCGGCCTAGGGGTGGGGCCGACCGGCCCCACTTGTCACCCGCCGAGCTCTGCCTTCGTTTGTTTGTCTTCTGGAACCTTCCTTATTTCCCTGATGTGACTTTCCGTCCGTTTGCGCAATTCGTCGTGTTGGAGTATGACTCTACCTCTTTCCATCTTCTGGAAACTCCTTGGAAAACAGTAATTCACCAACGCTGTGAAATCTGTCAGTTTAACCCCTGGATTATTTTTCTTGGTGATCACTCCAGGTTGTTCTAGAAGCTTCCAAGTCGTATCCAACAAGGACTCTCTCATCGGGACTCCAAATGTAGCAAACCGTATGTCCGTTTCGATTGTCTCGACGAGCTCTTCGTAATGGTGTGCTCTATTTCATCACCTGAGATACTTTTATATGGTGAAATATTGATAATCCTGTAAAGCAAGTGAGAACAACACAACTCGTAGAACTTGTTAGAATCAAACCCAACAACTATGTATTATGGTTTATTTAATATCATTCTATGCATTATTTGATGGTATAATATTGACTATAAGGACCATCAACAAGTTCCCCCAAACTTACCCTTTGCTAGTCCCTTAGCAAAGTCAAACGCAACAATGGATCAGGAGTTGCTGCAATATCTGCACTTCTAACAAGTTCACATGCATTCAAACAAAACTTCTCATTTGGATTAAAAAAAATATCATATTATTCATCACGGGGCTTAGTACTTTACCTTGAATCTTGAGTAATTGGAAGAAAGAACGATCAAATCAAGCACTATGTCTCTAGCTCTTTCACTTCACCATTATCCTGGAGTTTTTATGAATTTTCAAAAAGCTTAAAAACATATGTTGCTAATTAAACAATGGATCCAAAGAGAAAGTCAACCACACCATTGGATCGAGAAGTGCATGTGTAAGAAAAATGGAGGCGGATGCTCTTTTGAATATATCACTCTCTTCTGTCTATTAGAGACACATGACTATCAGGCTAATTCTACTGTCGGGCACGTGCCCATTTTTTCTGATATTCATATTATTATTATTTTCCCTCTCTTTTTTTCTTTTTCTATTTTTTCGAGGTTCCAGACACTTGTCCCTTTTTATTTCCTCGCGATCTATCTTTTTAACGTTTCGGACATGTGTCCCTTTTTATTTCCTCAGATTTTTTTTTCTTTTTTTAATAGCCATATGCTTCCAACAAACTTTTGAGAGGCTAGGAACAGATAATCATGAGAATTTATGCGGAAGATGGATGAAATGTGTAAGTGATCTCAATTTAATAGCATAATAACTTCTCATATGGTCAACAAAGCTTAATTTAACTCAATGCAATTATTGTCATATTAATATTGGAAACTCTCTAGAACTATAGTGTTGTTTCAGAACAAGATATCAGTAGCTCAGATCATCACATATCATATCTGTCAATTACCTAGACCCTGAATCAAGCATTTTCTACCCATATATTTAATTTCATTTTAAAGCATCATTAATTTTTTAAACTTAAGAGAACTCATGCTTAAAGGCTAGGTACTAGAAAGAAATACAATAGAGCAACTATTCATCATTTCTATTTTAAGAAATTAGGGAGAGAGTTCTTTAGATTAGACATGCTTTATTTATTTAATCTAACACACACTATAACCTATTACTTAAAAAAACACTAAGATAAGATAGTAGTAAGACTTACCTAAATCACGAAGATCACGGGGGTGCGTCTCCCCCAAGCTAATCCCTTCAATCGCATCGAGCCTTCATGTGCCCGAATGTTTTTGTTCTTTTTCTTTTTAAGGGTGAGCCTTCGTGTGCTCAATTTTTTTTTATTTTAAATTTATTTATAGAAAGAAAAACTTAAAAGGATAATGATACTTACCTGGATACATGGGAGTGCATTCCCCCAAGCTGAATGTTGTCGTAGTCGTTTGATTTTGCAATGTAGCAGACTGGCAGTGAAAATGTTCTTCCTCTATCAGAGCATTGATTGATGTTGATGGCTGTTGAAATAGTGCTCCAACAGTGGATGGAACATCCACTTACTCGTCAACTTTTCTCGGTCTTCAATCCTGTGAAACTCAAATAGACAACAAAACTTGTGGAACTGATTGAGCGTTAGTGGTTGGCCACTCAAGCCTTAGTTGTCTAGAGTTTCAGTAAGATCTTTTTCTCAATATTTTTTTGTATTTTATTTTTTTCGATGCAATGACAATTTAATAAAATGAATGCATTTTTATTTTTATTTTTATGAAATGCTAATGCATAGAAGTAAATATGCTATGGAGAGATGATGATGAAAACTAAACATGCAAAAATAGAAACTAATACAGAAAAGATAAATATGGATAACTACCGATTTTACCTTTCAGCGAGGGTTCAATGTTTTAAGTCCTTTGAACATGACTTCTCACCATGTTAATTCTTGAGGTGTATCATTTGATCCTAATATGTAGACCTTGATAACTACACCTCTTGATATAGTGTCACTCATGTTCTTCGTTTGCCCAGCAATTTGAAGTGAAGCATTAGTTATGGAAGCTGGCAGCATCTTGCTTAGTGTGCATGTTCGTGTAGATCCAGTACCTTCACTCTGTAGAATTTGACACTACTACAGAACAGGGTCATAGGCCGATTCTCAAAATCGCCTTTAGTCTCGGCGTTTTTGCCGCCCGGGACTAATAGATCCTTTAGTCCCGGTCGGTAACACGGACCGGGACTAAAGGGCCTGCCCCAACGGCTACTGCGCAGAGCTGCCGGGGCAGGGACCCTTTAGGCCCGGTCCGTGTTACCAACCGGGACTAAAGGGCACTCTTTAGTCCCGGTTGGTGCCACGGACCGGGACTAAAGGTTTAGCCACGGTTTGTGGCTTGCCCCGGGATAAATGATCACCTTTTAGCCCCAGTTTTTAATACAAACCGGGACTAAAGCTCCCCGGTTTATAACCTGCCAACTTCTTCCTCTCACGAGCCAGAGACATTCAAATTTCAGTGAGCTTCTTGCTTGTTGTTGCTATTGCTATTGCTATTGCTTGTTCTTGCTTGTTCTTCATTTGTTCTTCATTGTTCTTCATCTCCGGCGTCAATTGGTGATCTTCTTCGACTCCGTCATCGTCTCTTTGCGTTTAGAGGTAACTATTTTCATCTCCTACCATGTCTTTTGAATATGAGAGGAATTTAATTAAAATATATAGTTTGCAAGAACAAGCATAGAGAGTTGAGTAGTTTAAATTGGTTCATCATAATCACTTGATAGTTTTCTACTGCTAGGTAGTATCCATTCTATATTTCATACTTATGCAAGATGAGTAATATTGAATTTTAGTGTCTTTTTAGTTTATTTTCTTTAGAAAAATGTGGAATTTATAATAGTTTGCAACAATAAATATAGAGAGTAGACAATGTGGAAATTGGTATTGTTATATCATCTTTTTCGATTATCTAAACAAATAGATAAATTTAGAGTCTTTTTAATTTATAATTGTTTTTTATTTTTATTTTTAGTTTTTTTAGTGCTAGCTGCGATAGTCTTTGTTGTAGTCAAGCTTGCTTGAATTAATCAATCATGTGATGTCATGAGTGTTGTGCAATAACATGAGAAACTACTAAGTGCATGGTTATAATATTTAATGCAGATGTTATCACGCAATTGGATGTATAATGTCGATCGCCGCTCCAAAGAGTTCATTGCTGGCGTGCACTATTTCTTAGGTGTGGCTGAGGCAAACAAGCATGATGGTTTCATGTGCTGCCCATGCGCCGTCTGTAAGAATTTGAAGCAATATTTATGCCCAAGGACTCTTCATACGCATTTGTTGAAGTCGGATTTCGTAACAAACTATATTTGTTGGACGAAGCATGGAGAAAGGGAGGTTGTAATGGATGATGGTGAAGAAGGTGAAGAAGAATTAGCCCACGCTAATATTATTGCTCAGTACGGTGCCTTTGATGATGATGCAGTGGGGGGAGATGGTGAAGAAGATGCGGCAGCGACAGAAGATGTGGCAGCTGATGTTGATGCTCTTGGTGATGCCATTCGTGATGCACAAAGAGAATGTGAAAGTGACAAGGAGAAGGTCAAGTTTGAGCGCATGCTAGAGGATCATAGGAAATTGCTATATCCCACTGCTGAAGATGGCCAAAAAAAGTTGGGTACTACGCTGGAACTGCTGCAATGGAAGGAAAAGAATGGTACATCCGATAAGGCATTTGGGCAGTTATTGAAGATAATGAAAAAGATGCTTCCGAAAGAGAACGAATTGCCCACCACTAAGTACGAAGCAAAATAGGTCGTCTGCCCTTTGGGATTAGAAATCCAGCAGATACACGCATGTCCTAATGACTGCATCCTGTACCGTGGGGAGGAATACGAGAATTTGGATGCATGCCCGGTATGTGAAGCATCACGGTATAAGATAAGAGGAGATGATCCTGGCGACGTAGAGGGTGAAGAACGTCCAAGCAGGACGAAAATCCCTGCCAAGGTTATGTGGTATGCTCCTATAATACCACGCTTGAAACGTTTGTTCAGAAATAAGGACAATGCAAAGTTGTTGCGGTGGCATAAAGAAGACCGTAAGGTAGACAATATGCTGAGGCACCCAGCTGATAGATCCCAGTGGAGAGCGATAGACAGAGAATTCCCAGAGTTTGCAGATGAGGCTAGAAACTTGAGGTTCGCTTTAAGTACGGATGGTTTTAATCCTTTTGGGGAGCAAAGCAGTAGTCATAGCACTTGGCCAGTTACTCTATGTATCTACAACCTTCCTCTGTGGTTATGCATGAAGCGGAAGTTTATTATGATGCCGTTGCTCATCCAAGGGCCGAAGCAACCTGGCAACGACATCGATGTCTACCTTAGACCATTAGTTGAGGAACTTCTACTTCTATGGAGCAAACCAGGCATACGCGTGTGGGATGAGTACAAATAGGAACACTTTGACCTGCGAGCATTATTGTTCGTAACAATCAATGATTGGCCGGCTCTAAGTGATCTTTCAGGCCAGACAAACAAGGGATATAATGCATGCACACACTGTTTCGAAGACCTTGATAGTTTATTTTTGAAAAAGTGTCGGAAGGTCGTGTATGTTGGGCACCGTCGGTTTCTTCCTATGGGCCACCCAGTAAGAAAGAAAGGCAAACATTTTAAAGGTAAGGCAGACCACAAAACCAAGCCTCGTAACAGGACTGGAGATGATATACTCGAAATGGTGAAGGATACGAAAGTAGTATTTGGAAAGGGACGGGGCAGCGAACCTGTTCCAAAGACGCTTCAGGACACGCACCCATGTGGAAGAAGAAGTCCATATTCTGGGAGCTACCCTACTGGCATGTCCTAGAGGTCCGCCATGCGATCGACATGATGCACCTGACAAAGAACCTTTGTGTGAACCTACTTGGATTCATGGGTGTCTACGGAAAGCCTAAGGATTCACTTGAAGCACGATAGGACTTGCAGCGCATGAAAGAACGAGACAACTTGCATCCGGAGAAGACAGATGACGGGCGCCAGTACTTAAGCCCTACTAGCTACACTCTTAGCAGAGAAGAAAAGGAGAGCATGTTTGAATGCCTTAACAGCATCAAGGTCCCATCTGGATTCTCCTCCAATATAAAGAGAATAATTAATGTGCCAGAGAAGAAGTTCCAAAACTTGAAGTCCCATGACTACCATGTGCTTATGACCCAATTGCTTCGTGTTGCTCTAAGAGGAATTCTACCTCCACATGTACGTCTAGCCACCGTAAAGCTATGTGCATTCCTCAATTCAATTTCACAAAAGGCAATCAATCCAGAGGAACTTTCTACTTTGCAGAATGATGTCGTTCAATGTCTCGTCAGCTTTTAGTTGGTGTTCCTTCCATCCTTCTTTGATATCATGACACACCTCCTAGTTCACCTGGTCAAGGAGATCATTATTCTCGGTCCTGTGTTCCTACACACCATGTTCCCATTCGAGAGGTTCATGAGTGTCCTGAAAAAATATGTTGATAATCGTTCTCGGCCTGAAGGAAGCATCGCCTAGGGCTACAGAACAGAGGAGGTCATAGAGTTTTGTGTGGACTTTATTCCAGACCTTGACCCGATTGGCGTTCCCGAATCGCGACACGAGGGCAGACTCAGTGGCAAGGGAACACTAGGGAAGAAAACATATATCGGTACAGGAGACGATTACTTCGATAAAGCACACTACACAGTTCTACAGAACTCCTCATTGGTCGATTCATATATCGAGGTACATAAGGATTTCCTTAGATCCAAGTGGCCCGGGAAGAGTGAATCTTGGATTACACGTCAGCAAATGCAAACCTTCGGCGATTGGTTGCGAAAACAATGTCAGGGTGATGACAACATAGATGAGGAGCTTTATTTGTTGGCCAGACAACCATCGTGGCATATCAGCACGTACAAAGGGTATGAGATCAATGAGAATACATTTTACACAGTAGCCCAAGACGAAAGGAGCACCAACCAAAACAGTGGTGTATGCGTGGATGCCACGGATCCAAATCGGAACAAACAAACATATTATGGCCGTATACATGACATATGGAAACTAGACTACGCACCTAATTTTAAAGTCCCTTTGTTCCGTTGTAAATGGGTCAAGATGACCGGTACCGGAGGTGGGGTAACAGTCGACAAGGAGAATGGGATGACATCAGTGGACCTCAACAATATTGGGTACAAAGACGAACCATTTGTCCTTGCCGTGGATGTGAGTCAAGTGTTCTATGCGAAAGACATGTCTACAAAACCAAAAAGAGGGAAAAATGATAACAACTCGATCGTCAACGAGCCAAAGCGCCATATAGTTCTTTCAGGGAAAAGAAACATTGTCCGAATTGAGGACAAGTCAGACATGTCAGGTGATTATGAAAGAGATGATCGAATTCCGCCATTCAAAGTGAACAAAGACCCAAGCATTTTGTTAAACAATGAGGAAACTCCATGGTTAACGAATGATCATAACCAAGGGACATATGTCAAGAGGAGGTTCGCAGTTGTGCCCGCTTAATAGTGGGTTGTAAAGATATTATGTAATAATTAATTAACTAAGACTTCATTTATTTGATAATGGAAAGTATATCAAATATTTAATTTTCTGTTCAATTAGAAAGATTTAAGATATATTTAAAAAGAAAACTAAATTTAAAAATCTAAAACTACTGCATCTGTCGCGTAGAACGAAATTGGGCAATGATTTTTTAGGTTATAAACAAAAGATTAACGTCCAAATGATATGAAAATAAATTTTCTATTGAAAGCCAACAATTTTTTAAATTTAAGTTGAACGTTAAATTTTTGCATTAACCAAATATGAATGGTTATTTATATTTATATTCGTTATTATAAAAAAAGAAAAGAATTTATGTTACAAAATTTTCTACTATACAATAAGGTTAAAGGATATACAACTGTTATTTTTTACTAATTTTATGCCTACTGTTCAATTTACTATGCAATTAACAAGAATTACAACATATTTATATAGTGGAAACTTAATACAAAACCCAAAATACTGAAAACCCAAAACTGTGGCGGGAAAGGACCCTTTAGTCCCGGGCGGTGGCACCAACCGGGAGTAAAGACCCCTTTAGTTCCGGTGCGTAAGCCCGCCCGGGACTAAAGGTCCAACGCTTTAGTCCCGGGGCGGCCCGGGACTAAAGGGGCTCCCGGGTATATAGGGCACAGCGCCCTCCAATCTTCCCCAGATCGACGCAGTTGCCCGCCTCCGTCCGCGCCGCCGCCCTCGAGCTCTCCTCGCCGTCGAGCCTCCATCTGTCCGCGCCGTCGAGCCTCGGCCTCCCTTGCCTCCGTCCGCGCCGCCGCCCTCGGCTCGTCCTCGTCCTCGTCACCCGCCGGCATCGAGCTCCCCGGCCGTACCGTGGTCGTCCTCGTCGGCCGTACCGTGCTCGTCCTCGCGCCACCGTCGAGCTCCCGCGTACGTCCTCGTCCTCGCGCCGCCGTCGAGCCTCGGCCTCGTCTCGTCCTCGTCCTTGTCTCGTCCTCCACGCCGGCGTCTCCGTCGTCGTGTGGTCGGCCAGCTCGTCGATCTCCGTCCTCGCCGCCGTGCGTGCAGTGTGTTCATGTGTGTGTTCGTGTGTGTGTGCGCGCGTGTGTGCGTGGTGTGTGCATCCCGTGTGTGCAGTGTGTGTGCGTGGTGTGTGTGCAGTGTGTGTAAAAAAAAAGAAATGAAAAGTTAAATAGAAAATAATATATATAGAAAAAAGAAAATTGAGATATATATATATATAGAAAATAAATATATATATTTAGAAAAAGAAAGTGATATATATCAAATGAATATAAATAGATATATATTTATAGATAATGAATATGATTATATTCATTATCTTTAAATATATATATCTATTTATATTCATTTCTTTTTCTACATATATATATACATATATATATTTATTATCTATATATATATATATATCAATTTTCCTTTTTCTATATATATTATATATGAATAGATATATTTAAAGAAAAAGGAAAATCATATATATATTTTTTTAACCTAACAAATATATGTTTATACATGTAGAAAAAAGTGACAGGCCGCGTCGACCTGTAGTCCTGGTGACCGCTCCACCGACCTCGCCGCCGTCCACTTTCATCCGCACCGTCGTCATCCCGCTGTTGTCCGCCGTCGTCATTCTCGTCCACGGTGTGTAAATCACGTGACAAGGATATGTTTAAACATGTATTTATTACTCTTAGAAATATGTGTTCATAGAAAATCATGTGTCATGTTGGAATGCCATAGAAAATCACTTGGATATGTTTAAACATGTATTTACACTTAGAAATATTTTGACAGATATGCTTCTTCGTGTTATTTTTAATGTTGAATTGCCTCTTTACGAATATATGTTATTTTTAATGTTGGCGATTACATGTCACCTAAAACTCGAAACCATAAACCCCGAAACCCCAAACCCTAAACCCTAAACCCCTAAACCCCTAGTTTTCGGTTTTTGTTTCACATACATGTATAAAGCTCCTCTAAGTGTTCGATCATATTGTATATATATTTTCATATTCGCAGAAATGGCGGACCCAAATGAGAACATGGAGGAGGAAATGATGAATATCATCGCCGGCGGCGATGACGGGAGTCAATACTTATTGAATTACAAAGACATGACTATGCATGATGAAAATCCCCCTGAACAACAAGTTGAGATGGAAGAAGGCAATACAGGCGAGGTATATATACAATATGTCGTGTTAGGGTTTACATTTACTTTATTACTTGATTAGGTTTTATTTCAACTTGTATTAGGGTTTCATCTTCGTGTCTTTACCTATATGTAGCCCTCTGGATCACCGTCTACGACGGGGCAGAGGAGACCAAAACGAGGGCCGAAGAGGCCGTTGAAGGGCCGTCATGTAATCTCCGAATACGATATGGCTACAGGCCAACCACTAGGACCCCATGCACAGAAATATGTCTTTCACTGTGGGTTCCTTGTGAGAGATCAGATTCCGATAAATGCCTGTGATTGGAAAGAGAGGCGAAGTGCTCCCGAGATCAGTTATGTCTCCAATCTTGACAAGCAGCTAGTCTGGGATGACGTCCAAGCTAATTTCTCGTTCGACACGGATGATGAGGAGCTGCTGAGGTGAATTCGGGAGTGGACAATGAAGAAGATGGCCACACTTTTTTAGGACTGGAAGAAGAAATTGTATCACAAGTTTGTGCTGAAGAACGAGACGCCAGATTTCAACTCTAAGGCGTATGTCAAGATAAGGGCCGATTGGGATGAATTTGTACAGTACAAAAGATCAGAAGAGAGCGAGGCCCGGGTCCGAGTAAACAAACAGAATGCAGCTCAGAAGAAATACCACCATCATTTAGGATCAGGTGGCTATAAGACTGCCCTTCCAAAGTGGGAGAGACAGGAACAGGAGATGCTTGCCAGGGGGTAGTTCCGGAGACAATAAGAAGAAATTGGAGTGAACGGTCCAGGAATTGGTTCTACGCTCATGGGGGAACCATAAACCCTAATGACGGGGAGCTTGATTTGGGCCCGCAAATTTCAAGAACAGCACAGAGGCTAGTTCAAGCACGAAGTGTGGTGTTGGCTGGCGAGTTCAAGCCCAACAGAGAGAAGGATGAACTCACGTACGCGCTGGAGAATCCTGAGCACGGTGGGCGTACGAGAGGCTTTGGGGCCGTTTCGTGGCTGTATTCCTTCGAAGCGGATCGAGAAAGTTACAGAAGCCGCCAGAGAAAGAAGGACGAGGAGGCAGAGCGACTCTTCAAGTTGGAGGAGTATGTTATTCAAACACAAGAGCGTGAGAAATTTCATGAAGAATGGATGCAGGAGGAAATCAAAAGGCAAGTGCAAGCGACACTTAGTCAAATGACGAGTGGGCAAGGTACATCATCACAATAGCCTCAAGCGAACATTAGCCCCCCAGGACAGATGAAAAGCAGCTGCGCCTCCACGGAAGTACCAACCATTCAAGATGACTCCAAGCTACGCTTCCCCGTGGATGACGTTAAAGAACCTTTTAATACTTGTGAGCTACACATTCCAGATGGAAATGCCACGAAAAAGGTGGTTGTCGGTGTTGTAAACCCTATCGACCACACAAGAACACCAAGAATCCATGGTCAACCAGTGCCAGCCGGATACGCTAGCGTCTCGGTGGATAGGGTTGAGACAGGTTGTGCCAGCGTGGCACTGGAAATCGAAGGGGGAGATGGGGAGAAGACTTTAGGTGAAGCAGAGAAGACATTTATTTGCTGGCGCAAGCGCTTCATTATTATTCCTGGAGTGTCACCGCCGCAACCTCCTCCTACTGATCAAGATCCTCACCATAGGTAGTGTGCGCGTGAACGAGAAACAATTTTTATTACACTAACTTCCTATATGTATATATTAGTTGGATGCTCACATCATTTGTTGTTTTGCGTAGCAGGAACTATAGTCCAGTTCGTCATTATTCCCCAGTGCATCAGAGTGCTGCGGGCAGTGACGATGTGTTGGAGGACACGGCTTCAACCCCATCTCCTGCACAAAGATCTCCACCGGCCCCACCATCTCCTCCACCGCGGGCTCCAACGCCACAACCTCCACCGCAGGCTCCAACGCCGCCACCGGGCCCACCATCTCCTCCACCCAACGCCACAACCTCCACCGCGGGCTCCAACACCCCCGCCTCCACCGCGCGGCCCTAAGAAGCAGTCTGCCGCCACAGAACCAAAGGCCCCACCTCCAAAGAAGAAGGCTCCTGCATCAGGAAAAAAAGCCCAAGAGAAATTAGCTTATGAAAAGACTGATGAGGAGTTAGAAATTACGGTGAAAAAAGATGTGCGGAATTTTTTAGATGAATGTGACGCCTCTGCTAAAGCGAAGAGGAACCCAGAGAAGCCTTACCTCTTGTTAAACCCACAGGAGTTAAGGAAAAGGGTGGACCAACATGGTATCAAGATGCGTGAAGCCCGAAAGGCTCCGCGAAAATCAGATTACGAACGCTCTCTTATGAAGTCCGCAAAAGAACAACAATCCAGCAACAAGAAAGTGGGAAAGGGTGTTCCACAGCTCGGGGAAACATCAAGACCTTTGTCCCCGTTAGTTGTGCAAAATCAGTATGGTTCAAACATGGGCAGAGTAAAGAGTAAATCTGGAGAGACCACTTTGTCTGAGATGGACTCAATGGAAAATTTTTTCATTGACAGCGGTCTCCCGTATGACACCATTAAAAATATTGCTACTGGGCTGGAGTTTCCACGAGCGGAAGTAGTTGATGAATGGAGGAGAAATTTTACACTGGGCAGGAGTCTAATGAACCCCAATCACTTACATGTACTTGGTATGCAGATGTTTGCAATCAACAAATGGTGCATGGAGGCTTCTAAAGACGGTGATGTCAATTGGATTTCTGTCCGAATTCGGAACCATCACTACTTCCGTGGCGATGACCTAATCTTAGTCCAGATGGAGGAATTACACCAGCTATGTCATATGGACGCACTGGACAAATCGCTCCTTAGCTGCTACTGTTTGTAAGTGTTTCTTTTATAGTTTTCATTGAACTCTCTAGTATGTGTATATAGTAGTATTCTTACACACATACTTGTGGATCGACTCGATATTTTGCAGGTATCAGATGACTCAGCTCAGAGATAAACACGACAATTCTGTTGGGTTTGTTGATCCATATGTTGTTTTCAAGGCTCCAAACCCTTCAGCGACTTGGAGCGATGAGTCGTGTACGAATCTCATGAGGTTCTTCGTGAACCAAAAAGATAGAGAAAGAATTCTCTTCCCATACAACTTTAAGTGCGTGAGACATATATAGTTAATAATAAGTATGTGCACATTTTATTTTACTTAACCCTAATAATATATATATGAATCATGTGTATGAACAGCTATCACTGGATATTGATGGTCATCGATCTCAAACAAAGCAATGTGTTAATCTATGACTCGTTGAGCAAACCGCAAGCAGATTACCAAGATATGATAGACATCCTCCAAAGGTAATTTTCCGATCCCTAGCTTGCATGCTTAAAGTATAGACTAAGCTTGTATATATGTATACTAATTAAATAATGATCCAACTATTAATGTTTCATTGGCTGGATTAGGGTTTGGGAAAAATTCATTGCTCGGGAACATATGAGTCAGTGTAAGGCCCCACTTACAATAAAGCCACGACTACCAGTACGTTTACACCTTCGTCAATGTACGTGTATCTTTATTATATCATGTCATATATCATATCTTTATTACGAGATGAATCTTTTCATTCTACAGTGGATTTTGAGACAAAAACAGGGCACCAACTTATGCGGATTCTATGTTTGCGAGTACATGATGATAGAATCAAATAGAATTCCTGAAGAAATCATCAAAGTACGTAACATGTTTCTTTTCATTTTTTATAGACTTAATATTGATAATATAGATATAACTAATATCTTCTTTAATTCCAATTGAAGACTGACTGGTTGAAGCAAAAAGTGATGCTACAAGGCCAATTGAAAGCAATACAAGAGACAACAGCAGGATTTCTTCAGGAACAAGTCATAAATCCAAACGGCGAGTTCTACTATAATACCAACGAGTCGTTGATTCCAAACAATGATGATCATTTGTATGCCCTGTAGATCTTTAGATGGAGTACAACTTGTAATAGGTTTACAGTACTAACTTTGGAGTACAACTTGTGTAGATAGATATTTGGACAACTTCTATATGTATATTGCTTGTAATTTTATGTACATATATTTATATATATATATATGTAGTTCTATAGTTCAATTATATATGCATGCAATAAGCTTATTGTGTTATGCTGCTAATATATATAAATTATATATATTAGCAGCAAAGAATATATATTGGAAAACCTATTAAATAAATAAACAAAACTGAAAACAGAACTGAAATGAAAATAAAAAGGAAAAAACCAGGGGACCCTTTAGTCCCGGCTGGTAATACCAGCCGGGGCTAAAGGGTGCTGCTGCGGTGCACCGCTGGCAGCACCCTTTAGTCCCGGTTGGTATTACCAACCGGGACTAAAGGGGGGGCTTTAGCCCCGGTGGCCGGAGCCGGGACTAAAGGGGGGGGCCTTTAGTCCCGGAAGCGTAGTCCCGGCTCGGCAACCGGGGCTAAAGGCCCTTGCCGACCGGGCCTAAAGGCATGTTTCTGTAGTAGTGTGGGAGTTGACAAACTCCTCCATGTTTTGCTCAAAAGTGTATCCTGCTCATAAAGACAAGGTAGAGATCAAGTGCATGGGCTCTGTTGGTGGAAAAACACCGACAGAACCAAAAGTTTGTTCATTCCTCCCTAACCTTAAGCACATTAAACAAGATAAACTTGTTCTTTATGTGTTCTATTCAATCTTAACATGAGTGATAGGATCAAAAGATGAGCATGAAAGTAGCATCTTAAAATATTTAACAGATCAGATTACTTGACCCAAGGAAGGATAATCTATGAATAATGTGTTGATATTTTCATGATTGTGATATATCATCTTCCAAAGGTGGATGCACAACATTTTAGCTCATTTAGTTAAGATAGTGAGATCCAAAAGAGTAAAGCTAGGAACAAAGAGTAAAGAACTGAACATGTTGAGTTGATTAGGTTGGATCAAGTGAGGTGCAACTTAAACATGTTTGGTTCTTTATTTATGCGCATACCAGAATCAAGGAGAAGCTTTTAAAGTGATGGTTACTTACCTTGAAATGCTATTTTATCATTGAAGAGTGATTGTGTTGAACCACCTTGTGGAAGCTTCTCTTGTCTAGCTGGTTGTTGTTCATGAATGGCTTGTCTTCTCTTGTCTATCTCACAATGGGCCAGTTGAGTCTTGTTCTCATCAGGTCCAGATGATGGAGACTTTGTCAGCTATTCTTTTGATTTGTAGACTCGGGTACTATCTCTTCATCTTCTAATTCTTGCAGTGTAGTGGCTTAATCCTTCATGATCTCTTCGATAATGATGAGCGTAGGCATAGATTGGCCCATACGGGGTGAGTTGCATCCTGCTCGTCATCAGCTTAAGCCTTGGGATGGCTCAAAGCTTGGCTGCCTTTGACATCACTAGTGACTTGTCTGATGATGAGTTTTGTCTATCCACGGGTTGGATTTTGGATCTTTAAGTTCAGACCATGAACAAGCAAACTCATCTCCTTCAAAAAGTTAGTGGACACATACCCGAAGGATTGCACTGAATTTGAAACATGGGTTGTTATCCACAACTTATGTGTTATTCATCCATGCTAATGAAAAAGATGATTTTAGGATTACTTTAGCATAGACTAGCATTTTATGTGTTGGCTGCATTTTTACATGGTTCAAGGCAAAAGATAACTTACAGTAGAAGATAGACTTAAATAAACTTTAATACTCACAATTCTTTCATCCATGATGAATGAGCTGAGTCTCCTTTGTGCAGTTCATCATATGCCTTGCTTCATCTCTGATGTGAATTCATCTCAGGACTTTCCCAAATTGTACTTAGAGTTCTCTGAAGGGGTTAGTCCAACAAAATATCCAATGTCTAAACAAGCTAATTTTAGATCATTAATCAAACCAAACTCCGTGTCTAATTTGATTAAGGTAGACTATTTAACCTAAGCACCACGCTTAATTTAAAAAGCCTATGAAAATACCCATATGAAGTACATTCAAACCGAAAATATACTAGCATAGACATAGGAAGCAAGAAAGCATAAAAGAGATTTATTCAAATAGAGATGACATAGTATGATCACAGTGAGGAATTTTTTTTCTTTTTTAATTTTTTTTTCGTTTAGATGCAGATGACATGAATGCATGCAAGGAACTAAACACATGTTATGGACTTGATATGAGAAAACATAAACTACATGAAGTGGATGAATGATTAAAAGTAAACATGCAGTGGTATGCAAGAAATTAAAAAGATAACTACTCATAAAGTTTGAAGTCTATGAGCAAGACTGTCTCACCTTGATCATACTTACCATGACTCACAACTGGGATTTATGAGTGGCGCAGCATAAATATCCGTCATGTGGGATAGAAGTTGAATTCTTGTGACGGTGACCTTTTCTCCAATCTACACATGGTTAGAATAATAATATATGTGTATACACAAACCTGAGGGTTCTAGAATTAATGATAGATCTTGAATGTTCAGGCACCTTGGGTTCTTCATTCTTGTGGAAGCTTGCCATAAGGTCGAAACGACATCTGATGTCCTGTCTATTTCACACTCAACAGAACAAGGTAATCCTACTAAAGCTAGTGGTACAATAAATTAGCAAACATCAAGATCATTATCAAAATCTTTACACCAATTGCATCCCTGACAACGACGCCAAAAATGCTTGTTGACGTTCGTTAGTGCAAATAGAATATGAAAAGATTCCGCAAGCGCACAGAACACCATCGTAGCATTTTACCGGGAGTATTCCAGGATCGTTATTTATAGTTTACCACTGAAAAGCTGTGGGGATATTACACCCGTATACCCCCATGGCACCACTTGGGCTGCTCTCCAGATACGGCCCAACCAGAAGCCCTTGCGGCCCGCGACCAGGCTGTCGCAGCCGCCAAGGACTTTCCTGATGACTTGCTTGACAAGGAAGATCCAGATAGATAGACCCGGATTCCTTACCAAAAGGAACCGATTGTAATCTATTAGGATTCGGCAAGTTGTAACCCTACTCCCCAGCTATATAAGGCGAGCAGGGACCCCCTCCAAACTCACGTCATATTCCAATCCAACAATACAACCAACCACCAGAACACAGGACGTGGGGTATTACAGCGACTTGCCGGCCCGAACCTGTCTAAATCGCCGTCACTCGTCCCTATGTTTATGCTTGTGTAGACGTCTCACACGCCTCCACCAACTAATCTACTACCTTGGGCATACCCCTCGGTAGACTATCGACCATATTTCATCGACAGTTGGCGCGCCAGGTAGGGGGTGTGTGCTACGACACCATGATCTGCCAAGCAGTCACATTCCCTTGCTCCATGGTTCTTTCGGAGGCCGGCACCACTTTCCAGATCAGATCTATGATCTGGACCATCGGCGACCACGTCCCTGCTCCGGAAACCGTGGAATCCACGTAGCTTCATGCGCCGGACACCCCGCCGTCCATCCATCGTGTCACCAAGCCGGCACGTCGCCCGCCAAGGATCGTCCCCTGCGACGACCTGATCGAAGCCATCGACCGGGCCAACCAAGGGATCGCGGAGTGCATCGACGCCATCGAGGTAGCTCGCATGCAACTCTCCGGCCGCCCTCGTCTCCAACAATTTTCAGGTACACCATCTGAAGGACCGAAAGTGCTACAAACAAAGCGACCAGAGCGCGGGGTGAATGGGAGCTTCAAATTTCTTTCGAAATGTTGAGGTCTCTATCTCAGAAAATCAACCCCAAGAGCAAAGCCACAACTCGTGATGTCCACGACCCAAGAGAGTGGGTGGATGTTCCGTAGGAACACAGCGAGACACCACAAAAACTTCCTCACCCAAGTTCACGCAAGTCAAGTAGTGACAAGATGGACTTTGGGTAACCTCAACCTCCCCGAGTAACGCGAGGGGGATTCAGGCTATTTCACAAAGCGGGAAGCCCAATTTCTAAAGAGCACGGAGGCCGGGAATCCAACGCAAAAGCCGAAACTCAAATCCGAAGCCAAACAAACAAGCCACGAATGAATCAGTGCAGAATCAGCTGCATCGGACGCTGGGAGCGTTCGATGTGTTCACGTCGGACGCGTCGGATGTGAACAGGACCTTTCTGGAACCTTACTGTGTAGCCATTGGACGCTGCTACAGTGAAAGCCCAGCGTCCGATGTACGGCAGGCGCGTCCGATGTGAACAGTAGCGTCTGATGCCTAGACACCTGATGCGTCCAATGCAAAATGAGGGTTTCTGGAACCTCACTGCAGGACCATCGGACGCTGCACTGTAGCATCCGATGTCAGCGTCCGATGCCCCTTAAAAAGCACAGAATTTGACACGTGGCAACGGCGCGTCCGATGTGATGAACACAGTGTCCGATGCCCTCGTGCTCAGCGTCCGATGCCCCCGAAACAGCACAGTTCTTCCACGGATTCAACCCGATCTCCTCCGAATCAAAAGCTCTAAAGCTTAGACTTGGTATGAGGAGTTCCTAGGGTGTTAGTGAGCTACTCCTAAGAGATCATGGCTCGAACCTAACTCTTAATCGGTGAATCGGAAGAATTGAAGGCAAAGGAAAGAAAACCGATCCAAATGCAAAAACCAACGAATCTACTTGTTCATGAGGATTGAGTTGATATCCTTCGGTGGAAACAATCCCCTCACGACAAAGAACAAGTTGATTCAAAATCCAAACGAAGCAACGTAGAGTGAGATCGATCGACGGGAAAAATGTGGAGTAAAGATGAACGTGAAGAACAACTCAAGAACGCGAATCACAATCACGAGTTCCAGCCGAAAATTATCCCCACGAGGAGACAACTGTGACACCCTAGTGTCAAGCACTGCATTAGGAACTACATTTAGCTACTAAAATCCATAAGCAGTGTATTGCATCATTTCATGTGCATGAAACTGCTTTTTGCTTTGTTTGTTTATTTGGATTTTGGTTTCTATAGACTTGGTTGTTCAAATGGATTTGTGTTTTGGCCAACAATTTTATAAAGTAAAGGATAGTAAGAATAACCTTTTTCATATTGATACCTTGACCTAGTTCAAAATGGTTTGACAAATAAAAATGAGGGAAACAAAATAATTTATAGCTCAAGAATTGACTTTATTTATATGGAGGTTGTAAAAATGATTTTCAGAAAAAGTGTCTTATATGAAAGTTGTAGAGAAAATTATTTTGAGCAACTTTTATTTTTGGGTCAAAACCTAGTTTATAGTTTTTGAAACTGTTTTTGAATGGTCAAAGTTTGAAAAGTTTCTGGAAAAAGGAAAAGGGTTTTTCTTTTCCCCGGCGCCACCTTTCCGGCCCATTTGGCCTTTCGGCCCGCTCACGCCCGCGCCGGCCCAGCCGCGCTCGCCCGCGCCGCGCCGCACGCAACCGGCGCCGCGCCGTACGCCGACACCCGCGCCACGTGGCCGCCGTCCTCTGCCGGAGATCCCCGCCAGCCTCTCTCCGCACGATCCTCCTCCACCCGAGCACGCAAGCAATCTTGATTGCCCACTCCCCGCTCGCCTCGCTCGCTGCGCCCACGCCACCGGCTGTCGCGCACCCTCGCCCGCCGTGCCGTCGCTCACCGACGTCGCGGGACCCGCCACGACCATCGGTCGACGCTCCGCCAAGCAAAAACCCGGCCGCCCGCACTCCTCTCTGCCACTCGCCATTCGCACCTCCTCGCTCTCGCTCTCACTCCCTCTTCTTCCCGCGAACGCAAGGCCGAGCGCTCGCCTCACCCTAGCCACCGCACGCCACCGCGAAGAACACCATCGCCGTTCCGGCCACGATAGAGCCCCTCCATCCAATTCCCTCCGCGCCTTGCTCCGCCTCCCTCTCGAACACTCGGTGCGCACGCCCGCATCACCAGCCGAGCTCCGTGGACGCCGGAACACGCCGCATCCCTCTTCGGCCGTCACCGACACCGGAGAGTGCCCGCCGCCGTTCCGCGTCAACCAAACCTCCGCCGAGCCCCATCTTCACCGTCGAGCTTCGTCACGCCAAGGCACGGTGAGAACACGCCTCCGCGAGGTCTCTACTGCCCTCTAGTCTCTCTCTCACCCGACCGAGCGCCAAGGACGCCGCCATGGCCGCGCACGTGGTCGAGCTCCACCAGAGCTTCTTCGGCCAAACCAGCCCACCTAATAGCTCTCTTAGGGATCACTGATGCTCCCCACTCCATCGATTGCACCGGCGACCGCCGGAAACGGCGAAGCCGTGCATCGCCGCCGCCACCGCCCGCCATAGCTCACCGCCGACGAGCTACGGCCATACGCTAGCCCAACCACCACCACCCTTCGATCTGCCTCGTCAAGGCGATCACACCGAACCTGGTCGCACCGCCGGCGACCTCACCGCCGGCGAGAAAACCCCGGTCAAACCCTTCCCCTGTTCCGCCCTCACTGACTGCTGGACCCCGTTGACCACACGGACCCACGCGTTAGTCACCCATGGTCCATGGACTGAGTCTGCGCAGTATGGGCCGGGCGTTTTCAAATGTTTTTCCTTTTTATTTTATTTCTAAGAAAAGCTTGTTATTTTTGTGTAGCACGTTTTAAAGATCCAAATGAGGTGTTTTCAGTTTTGGTAGCTTGTTCATGAGTAGATCTATCATGAAAAAATATGAAAGTATTTTTGGTGAAAGTTTATTATACTGTTTTTATTTAATTCAGTTTATGAGCTTTTGTTTAAATAAATGAGTTTATATGTTTCCTGATGAAGTTAATTCATGGAAAAACTTGTGAAGGTTTCTTACCATATTATGTACCTGTGAAAAATGTATGAGGCACTGTTTATATAGAAAAAGTATCTGTTTAGGTTTAAAGTTTTTTTTGGCTGTTTTCTTGGAATAAGTGTTAAGGTGAGTTATATGTAAAAATAAAATATGGGAAAATTTGTGTAGTCTCTGTATGTCATGCTTAAGCTGAGAAAAATGCTAACTATAGGTTGTTGCATGAAAAAATGTGAAGTTGCTATACAAATATGTTTTTCTGTGTTTTTTTAGGAAATTCTTGTAGAAAAGAATATAATGATTCTGTTCATGGAACTTTCTTGATAAGTATGAAATGTGAAATAGAACCTGAGAAAAATATGAAAATGAGCATGTCACCCTTTTCCAGCAGGGTTGTAGTTCAAATGGTTAAATCTGGAGTAAATTTGTTTATTTTGTGTAGGTTTATGTGTTTATGCTTTGGCAGTGAATTCTCTACAGTAGAGTGTTTATGAATAGATGAAGCTAGGAAAAATATGAAATTTGTTGTTTGACACTTTTCATCACAGGAGTTGGCTCAAAACATCTTTTGAGCAGTTTATTTCATCTTTTTGTATCTGCAGTTCTGTATTTTATTTCTGGCTGAAAATTGTTCAGTGAAGTATAGTTAGTGTTAGCTACCTTTTGGAATTTTGTGGATTTTTCTGAGTTCAGAAAAATGTATTTGCAGTTCAAACCTGAGTTCTTTTAAATTAATAAATAAGAAATAGTTGAAATAATGGTTTTGTTTTATGTGGTAATTAAGTAGTTTTCCTCAATGTCAAAAGTTGTTCAACAAGTTAGTTTTGTTGGTTTGCAAGAAATGATATTTTTCATACCACCATTTTGCACCTTGCATTATTTAATTGTACCGCATTGCAAATAGGATCGACAGCCCCGGAGCCCGACTAGGAGCCGGAAGCAAGCGACGAGCAGGAGATACCAGAGCTGCCCAGGACCGAGGAAGCCGACCCCGCGCCGGAAGCTAACCTGCCTGAGTGCCCAGCACACGAGGCCTCAGTCTTTTCCCAAGGCAAGCCCCGGAGCATTCTAAGTCTCCCAGTATTTACAATTAATCTATTTGAGTACTTTATATTGTGATGCATTAGGTATAATAGTTGACTGAATCCTACTTACTGCATTATCATTCCTTGATTATTGTTTACACCTGCCTTGTTATCTTGTTACCTATTCATAAGTAGAACTGCTTAGCCTGCTTAATAAAAGTAGTTGTTAAGGATGTATTCCGTAATACCCCTGATGGGTACTTACCGGATCACGGTTGGCTATATTTTGCTATCGTGGAAAAGAACCTGAGTAGTAATGAAATACGGTCAATTGGAAGGCAAGGCATAAGTTTGGAAACTTGGGGCAGTCCGTCCGTTGGATCGTGTAGGTTTGTATCGATGTTGGCCCTCGTTCATTTTTGAACGCGCCCTTTTACTTAGGGAAATGTCGGTGTCGTAATCATCGACCCCAAAGCCGGTTAGACGCTGTTCGGGCCTGAATCAACCCGAGTCGCGCCCTCTAGTATGGAAATGCGATCTGCCTCGGATGGCCATCGCCAAGTTCCAATTGGGCGGTCCGTGCTTGAACCGCGACGATTACCACCACGAACAAGCATCGAGCGGTTACCCAATGCATGGACCCAACGGGGAAAGTTTGGGTTGGTATTAAAGGTCTTTCACCAGCTGGTTTAGAATTCGATTCGAGTCGCCGTCTCCCCCGGTTAGTGGGAAACTATGGCGAGCTTCACCACGATGCAACTCCTTGTGATGTTTAAAGATTCAACTAAAATGTGGATAAGTCAACTGGATTTGGTTATATTATTTGTTTGTTAGACTCAAGTGTATGAATAGTTCAGGTGCAAAACCTAGATAAAGAGGTAGGTCTAAAACTTTGCTGCACTGATATCATTAAATATTTCTTCCCTCAATTTGAGCTTTTCGCAACTAAATGATCCTAGATCCACCAAAAAGCCTTGCATACCCTTGGTGTCATTTATTTTCAGTTGGACGGGTAAGTCTAGCTAAGTACATTCCCGTACTCAGGGTTTATCCCGTTTGTTGCAGATGGCCAGGTGTACTATGGCTATTGTAAGCACTGCCTCTACCCGGTGGAGGGTGATGAGGAGTAGGCCCAGGGCAGGGTCATCCAGAAGCTTCCCCTTTTCTTTTGCTGGAATAAGACTGTTGGTGGCACATTATCTGAAAAAGGAGGAGTGAGTTGAGTTGAGTCAAATTATTAAACAATGTTTTATTCGGACCACATGTGTGGTGGTCGTGTTTCAAAACTTATTTCAGCTTCCGCATTTCAAAACTCAGTATTGTAATAACTCTTTATTTCCGCACTCTGATGTTGAATTCGGTTTCGTTTATCTGTGATGTATCCTTACGAATGTAATACTTGAACGATGCGATCCTGTATGTTGTACGATGTTTGAAATCCTTCGAGATTTTCGGACTACCGGGGTTATATGGATTCAAGTATGGGTCGATGTCAGATGAATTTGACTAAGACGGTACTTGAGTTCTTATAATCAGGACGGTTCCGCCACAGCTGGTATCGGAGCATGGTTCAAGTGATTGCGTCCGAAAGGAGCTATTTTTTTTAACTAAAATGGGTTTTTCAAAACTATTTTAAATTAATAAGTGTGCCCAGTCTTGTCCTTAAGCCCTACATTAGGATTCAGGTGGCTTAACTGCTAACAGGGCTCAGGGTTTTTGCTTTATGCTGGATCTTTATTTGCTGGTCCATTCTCGAGGGAAAAGAGAATGCGTCGATCGCGAAAACATGCATAAAATGATTTTGTAAGATATGAGAGCATGACCATCCAACCGTCGGTTTAGGTGAGAGTTCTTATACCAAGTTTGTGCGAGCTCCACGCAGACACATACGAGGTTATCAATGTTTTGGGTATGTTTTCTGGATTGGTGCATGGTGTTTAGTGTTGGCTTCTATGTATTCGTGCATATGAGCCAATACTCCGTTATTTTTACCATTGGGATTTGCTTTGGGCTGAAATGAATCTTCTGCAGGTACACTAACTACGTGATCGAGTAGAACGAATAGATAACACATGAGAGATCGTTCTTGCCACCGACTAGAACGTTAGGACTTACGAGTCACTATTAGTGAGTGAGAACGTAAGTACGATCATGCATCATGTTTACATTCTTGCATTTACATTACCTCCCCTTAATTAAAGGTTGTCTCTTTTCTATACAATTTGCCAACTTAATATGCGTCTCACGCGAGTTTGAAACCCTTTTGTTTCTATAGATGGCCCGGACTAAGTTGACTGCTCGCAAGACCACCAGAGGCAGAGGAGTTCCACGTCACCGTTTGGCCACAAAGCTGACCAAGAACATGTTCTTGTCATACTTCGGGCTGCCGACTATCCTTTGGAGGATCCTGCAGGCAGTAGGATACGAGGACGGATAGGAGCCCAGGTACTCTTGGCAGAAGGAGATCTATGGGCAGGATTGGTTGGTGATGGTGCAGATCAAGGTCAAAGCATTGCCTGCCAAGCCCCACTGGACAGGATGGACAGAGATCACCAGAGGCAGTAGTGCCAAGGATGGAGCCAACAGGGCAGCTTATCTTGTGCTAAAGGACATCATCGCTCGCTTCCCCGCCGACCTTGCTAGTGCTATGGCAGGAGTGTTCCCCCGTGGATCACCCTTTCCATTGCGCTGGAGGCAGACTTTGGAGTCAGTCCTAACAGGGAGTCCCGAGGAGAGGTTCTACTGCGAGACGTCTGCCATGAGCACCACCGGAGCTTTGGTGGGTGTGTGTGAGAGTTTGGAGCGCAGTCTCGAGAGCGTGTCCTTCACTCTCACCGCCACCTACCAGAGCAAGAGAAGACTATAGGAGGAGTTTGACGCCGAGGTAGCCCGTCTCCAGGAGAGGTTGCAGCAGGTCACTCTTGAGCGTGACGACGCCCGTGCCACAGCAGGAGCAAAGAGCACCGCCAGGACCGTCGCTGAGCATATGTACCTGACGACATCCTTTCAGCGAGACGAGGCCCCCACAGCGCTTGATCAGCTCAGAGAAGGCGCCCATCAACTGATACAACAGATACATCACCAGCAGGCCTACATCGACCAGCTCCATGAGGCAGTTCACCAGATGCATCACGCCACATAGGAGGCCGCCGCCCCAGCAGCTGACGAGGCCCCTGTAAATGAGGCCCAGGAGCCCCAGGACGGGGTAGTGCTTGGTCCAGAGCCTTCTTCGGACGACGAGGACCACGCCGACGAGCCGATGATGGACGCCGATGAGGAGGACGCCGCATCCGCCGCTGGAGACGCCTGAGCGTTAGTTTCGCTAGGAGTCGTTTTCTTTTGTATAGCTTGAGCATGCTCGTTAAGGATGTAACACCCAGACATGTGTTGGTTTATGTTTAAGTTGTATCATGTATGAATGGCTTTTGAACAAAGTCCAGACTTCGATCTGGCACCTTTTATGGAAATCCGTCGTTTGCATTCTTATTTTCTAGCAATTATTCTATGATGTTGTATGGAAATGAGTACTTATACTTGGTCGTGTGCTAAATTTTCGAATTATGTACAGTGCAGTATTTATTCATGATCAATGTGACATCACCTAATGATTGCTTATTAATGGGACATGCAGATGCCGGCACACACTCGCAGCCAACGTGGACAGGGGTCTGGACAGGAGGAGAATCTGCCACCACCCCCACAGGCACCTATGATGCCGGAAGCGTTTTTCGGTCAGTTTCTGGGTAGCCAGAGGAACATGGAAGAGATGCAAAGGCACATGGAGGCCACCCTCCGCAACATCGCTAACAACACTGCGCAGCAGCATCAGCAGCGCCAAGGCCCAGAGCCCAACCAGTACAGCTCCTATCGTGACTTCTTGGACACTCGTCCCCCTGTGTTCAAGGAAGTCACTGAACCGCTTGAAGCAGATGAGTGGCTCAACTCCATCACTCAGAAGTTCCACCTGCTTCGCTTGACTGAAGAGCTCAAGGCAGAATATGCCGCGCACATGTTGGAAGGACCCGCAGGGTTATGGTGGTCCCAGTACCGTGCATCCTTGCCAGCTAATGCACCGGTCACTTGGGATCAGTTTTCTACTGCTATGCGTAACCACTACATCCCCAGTGGTTTAATGGAAATGAAGGTCACAGAGTTCATGAGGTTATCCCAGGGAACCAGGTCCGTGTCAGAATACCTCCATAGCTTCAACAACCTGTCTCGCTATGCCCCAGATTTTGTCAATACGGAATCCAAAAAGATCGCAAGTTTCAAGCGTGGCATGAGTGCCACCATGCTCTCCAAGATGGGAAACAGTCACCGTACCACCTTCAGCAACTTTGTCAGTGACTGCCTGAACAAAGAGGCTAATGACAGCAGGCTGGCGACAGAAAACCACCGTCGTGCAAACGAAGGAGGTCCGTCTCAACAGAGGACCCCTTTCGGAGCACGCACCCCGTATCGCCCGCCAGTTGCAGGAGCAAGGTTCCGTCCCCCGCAGCAGAAGATAACTAACAACCGCTCCCGCCCGAGTTTCCAGAAGCCCTACACCGCTCCCATGATGCAGAACAAAGCAAAGGCAGGAGGTTCAGGAGGTGCCAAGTCCCCGTATGTGATTGGACCGTGCTATAACTGTGGTCAGACCGGACATCTGTCACGTCAGTGCCCTCGGCCAAAGAAGCAGTACACCCAGCCTCCACCTCGTACGGGCCATGTGCACTACACCAATGTTGAAGAAGTGCAAGAAGGAGAACCTGTCATCGCTGGTACGTTTCTTGTTAACCAATACCCTGCAGTTGTGTTGTTTGATTCCGGACCAT